>OX454333.1:41893631-43255297 GCA_949716465.1 Chalcosyrphus nemorum | reverse complement strand
ACTTTATAACGTATGCTGCCAGCATGTTTGCACTTTAACAACAGAGGATGTTGGGTGGTTGTGTAATTCCATTCCCCGGGAAAGGTTATATCTATACGCAGAGATAAATGAGCTCTGCATGTACCGACACAAATGAGAATAAATGTTACTCTTTCCTACCGATGCGATACCCATGTATACAGTCATGTCTGTGTAAAAGAAATGATGATACTTTAGCCATCCTACCCAAACCCAATTTCGAACATTATTTACATTGAATTTTAATTTTAATAACAATTTCCCTGCATATAAATGGTATATAACTGCAGTGTGTTTCATTGTTAAATATGTAGTCTTCTTTTATGTAGATACATATGTAGATGGATAGGTACACATAATGAGCAATTAATTGAATTTTTTTTTCGGTGCCCACATTCACATGATAAAATTGTACATAAGGCGAATACCGAAACCCAAATCGACCGTCTGCAACCGATTTTATGTTCTTTTTCAGTGAATATTGCATCATAGCTGATAATTCTCGTTATCGTCCTTTTTTTAAATTTTTAACAAAAAAAAATAACACCCAAATTGGGGCAACAAACCCCGGGCCATTCCACTTTAACTTTGGCTATTTGCTTTTGTTAAAAAAAAAAAAAAACATATGATAATGCTACAATCCATCTGGAGCGGATCGTATGATACCCTATCCGTTTCCTAAGTGTTTCGTATTTTTCAAATTATTCTCGGTTATCACATTCCTAGTTTTGCGTTGTCACCGCGACAATGATGCGAGACTTTTGTGACGAACATTCCCACCTCGGACGATTCCCTCTCTCTCGGTATGTATGGCTCCCTTTTTCACCAACATACTTGCTTGGAAAAATTTCAAATATTCTACAAAATTACTCAAAAACTCGAATTTTCTTTAAAAAAATGGGCGTGGTTATGATTCTTTTCTATATATACTGATCTTTGTTCTAGTGGTAGGTAGTAGTAGTGGGTACTGTGGCTCAGTGGTTAATGGTAATGTACATGGGGTCCCAGTTCGAATTCTGAAAAATACCATCAGGGTTACCCCATCATTTGCGAGCTAGTATAACTGCCACAGGAAAACTTCTCAAAAACCCCTATGCCTTTAGGATATGGCATGAAATCGAAGGTCTTTAATTCCCTTGCAAAATTCTCTTTAATTTTATATGCCACATGATGGGGAACAAAATAATGCCAAAAAAAGTGCCCCAAAATGAAATTCAATGTCACCATCTTGCTTTCAAATAATGTATACATACCGAAAGTTTCAGCTCTCTATGTCTAACGGTTCAAAAGTTACATGGCTGTGACAGATTATCGGACTGACAAACACCATATCAAAACCATAAGTGTTCCGTCTTTCCTTTTAAGTTCCGGAACACTACAAAAAAAAACCCCTAAAAAGTGTCTATATACGATTTTTTCGAGTTTCTTGTAAAATTACTAAAAGAGTGAATCTTTCGAAAGTTAGTGGGCGAATTTTACAGTTCTTGACACCTGCATTGTTTCCTTTCAAAGGACCTCTAGGTCAGAATTGTAGGCCAAAAAACTGTTGATATGAAGTCATGCCAATATATGTATATCAGTAAAAGGGTATTCATATCGTACAAAAATATTTAAATGTTTCATAAAATTTCATACGAAATTTTTGGTCCATTTGGTTCCAGCTTAACAAAAAGCCGATTTGCATGAAAGCGGCTATACCGATTTATTTTAAATTTCAAAAAGCGGTTTAAGTCACCACCAGCATCTCATACCACACTTTTAGCTCATTTACAAATTTTTGTTTTTGTGGAAAAGAAAATTCACACAATCTAGCAAGCCTTACATAAAATAAAATTGAGACGTAATTTGATCCATTCTAGGAATGTAAACGTCACATTTGAAAACGTATTCTCAATATCAATGATTGTCCCAGGTTTATACGATAGTGGCAAATAATGACGTAGATTCTGACGATTATTTCGTTCGTTTAAAATCAGTATAAGCTTAAAAATATGCCAGCTCAGTAATTTTTTGCACACAAAGCAATAACAAAACGAAGAGTGAAGATAATTTACTCAGTAACCAAAAGTGAACATAAAGTGTAGAAAAAGTTGAATCACAGATGGCTGTTGTCTACAATCAGCGTCATCTATAAGCGCAAGTATAAATGAAGTGAATATAAGAGGGAGTGTGGACGTTTTATTGGCTATACACTTTCCAATAAAACACAAATGAAATGATTTTGCTGAAATCAATATGTTTGACTTAGGGGCCAGTTATAGCTATCATTGAAATGCGTCATTGAAAATTATGATTTCCGATTTTAAGACGATCGAGCGAACAATATTAGCTTTAATTGAAATCAAAATAAAGTTAATCACTTGTAAGATAAATTTACAAAAAAGGCACTGAATTCTTATTAAAACATTTCTTTTAATCCGATTTTATTATTCCACTGATCATTGCAATGAATGCTATAACTGGCCCCTTAGACATAAACGATCAGCATCACTAGCCGATGCGATTGAGACGTGTCTCTCCATCCATCCGTCCGCGTGTCAGCTCGATCGATGAAATTTTGTATATGTAGGTATTGTATTTTTGTCTTTGAAAAAGTGAGCAATACAACTGGAAACAAGCGAGTAAATAGACATTCATTCACTCTATAAACCTCACAATTCACATACAATACATACAGCCACGCCCACTTGTTAAGGGTCTTTTTTTGAAAAATGATTTTCTTTGGTTTCATTCGAATGCTGTCAACTTTAAAGAACAAAGTTCAGTATACCTATATGAATACCCTTTTACTGATTAACAGGGCACATTCGTTAGTTAATTTGGAAGAGAGAAGAAGGAATAGGAAAAAATTGGTGTAGTGATAGTTGAAACTCAGGTGTGTTAGGTTTCAGTATTTATTCTCCATTGATGACTTCTAATTTGACTGGGGAGAAAGTTGTATGTGATTTTTGCATTTGTTCGTAATTCACAGTTTATTTTTCTTGTTCATGTTGAAATACACTAAGTGCTTCCAAAGCGAATTAGTTAATTTTATTAAATTGAATGGATAGGAGATGGTCGGGAATTAATCTCCAAACCTCTCATTCAATGACCGAATACCACAAGACCGTGATCATCCACTTGTTTAAGTCATTTTAAGAGATTTTGTAAGATATTTAAAACATTTTTTTATACCCTATCCTAAGGGTATATTAAGTTTGATACATAGTTTGTAACATAGAGAAATATTGAAGATAGACCACATAAAGTATATATATAAATGATCAGCATCACTAGCCGAGTCGATTGAGCTATGTCCGTCCGTCCGTCCGTCCGTCTGTCACCTGTTTTTGGGCCTTAAATTTTGAGCTAGGACAATGAAATTTTGTATACGAAGTCCTTGTATATCGGGACAGAACAAGTGTAAAAATTTTTAAAATCCGCCCACTGACACGCCCACTTTTCAAAAAAATCACCTTTTTTCACTATTTTCATATGAAACTCGAAAAAACTTACTTGAGCAAATATGTAGATATCCACTTAATCTACAAATCGTCTATACATTGTATATGGCCACGCCCACTTTTTAGGGGCGTTTACTTCAAAAATTAGTTTTCGAGTAAAAATATTAGTTTATAGGGCAAAATAGAAAATTTTGTGAATACATTTTCCACCGCCCATTCAAACGACCAAATAAGATAGGGATAGGGTATCATACGATCCGCCCCAAGCGGATTGTAGCATTTTTCACTGGTTTTTTAGCAAGTACTCATATATTTACAGAAAATGGAGCTATATATATATTTGAGGGGAGTACAGTAATATAAGGAGTATATTGTTACTTTTCTATATAAAATTATCCCATCACTTTCAAGAACAGGTACACGACGCCGAAAGAATTCACAGAAATTTGTTTTTTCTGACAATCTGCTTAAAAAAACTTCTGCACTTGCAACATGGATTCATAGGGCCTTCGCACACCCTACCTAAGGGTATATTAAGTTTGATACATAGTTTGTAACATAGAGAAATATTACGAATAGACCCAATAAAGTATATATAAATGATCAGCATCACTAGCCGAGTCGATTGAGCTATGTCCGTCCGTCCGTCTGTGTCACCAGTTTTTGGGCCTTAAATTTTGAGCTAGGTTGATGAAATTTTGTATACGAGGTCTTTGGAAAAGTAAGCAATACAAGTGTAAAAATTGTTAAAATCCGCCCACTGACACGCCCACTTATCAAAAACATCACCTTTTTTCACTATTTTCATATGAAAACGAAAAAACTTACTTGGGCAAATATGTAGATATCCACTTAATCTACAAATCGTCTATACATTGCATATGGCCACGCCCACTTTTTAGGGGCGTTTACTTCAAAAATTTATTTTCGATTAAAAATATTAGTTTATAGAGCAAAATAGAAAATTTTGTGAATACATTTTCCACCGCCCACTGACATGACCAAATAAGATAGGAATTTTTTTCACTGGCTTATTGCTTCCATCAGCCTTAGGCTTATCAACAAAAAGTGGACATTTTTACTCAAGAGCCGACTAAGCCACGAAAAGGAGAACTGTGTTCCGCAAAACAAAAGGCGGATGGTAACCCTAATAAGAATTGATCTCCGTTTTGGTTGCATTTTCTGAAATTTCTACTGTCAAGGGGAGCATATGTAAGCCTTGATAAATACATCACACACATAGTTAAAAACTTTACTTAAATATTTAAAAAACACACGTCGTAAGTAAAAATGCCTACCCACATATGTATTCGAATTTAATTAAAATTTACCACAACAATTGAATTTCTATATTGAGACAGAAAGTAAAGTAAGTTGTAAACAGAAAATAACGCAAAAATAGGTCTTTTATTGTTAAACATAAAAATAACCTTAAAGCCAATTTATTTAACCAACAATAAATGTCATCATTCCAAAGTAAATTTCCCTTGAAAGCGACAAAAAAAAAATCAACAATTTACTGTTTGCTTGCATCGTATTGATTAGTTTCTAGTTGTTGTTTTATTTTTCATTTTATTTTCGCGTATATCACATTAATATACACACCAATACGCTCAGACATCCTTTCATTTTTTTTTTTTTTGTTTCCTTCTCTCTGAGATAAATGTGTCCCCGACACTCCCAGGCACGTTCTAAAGAAGAGAAAATACGAAAAAACACATATCCTTTATGGGAGAAGCTTGAAATACACTGTAAAAAAAAACTTGATCCTTCTCTGAAATTTTTTTTTTGTCATTCTTCTGCAATGTTTGTCATCATTCATTTTTATTGAAACTACTACACCGAACGACTAAAACACAAAATTCAAATATGGAAAACAGGTCCTTTTAGGACTAACGCAAGCGTATTGAAACGCATGCAACATGCAACAGGCACTGGTGTGTGCTTCAATAGTGATTACGTCAACATATCTGTACCGTCTTCAAGCCATCTATTCTACTGAGTAGGAATTGTGGGGCGCGCAAGGACTTTGACCAAAAAATATTTTCAAATATTGCCAGCGAGTTAGAGGGAGTGCCCATAAAGAGCTATAGGGATACATGCCTTTATACTGTATACACACAATTTGAAATTAACCCAGGAAGAGAAGCCCCTTTTTTTTTTTTGCGGTAACGGTAATGGGCTAATGGTGGCAGCGCTGGTGATAGTGACATAAAACAACGACAATACGAAACCATATTGGTTTCCACCACCACCACCACCACAGAGCCAAAGTTAAGTTAGTAGCGGTTGCTTGCCATACGAGTAGTAAGGCCTCCGAAGGACATCACACGAAAGAATAGGGTTGCTGCACACAAGTGAAGAAGGTATTCAGTTTGAAGAGGATATCTCACACTTTAGCTACAACGAAACGAAACGAAATCGCTTTAAGGATAAATGGCAAATTTTAACTTTGGCCGGATTCGACTTAAAATCGAAGCAATTACCGTTATTGGCATGGGGGTGCAGGGACATTTTCTTGTTTAAGTTGTGCATGGAAAAAATAAAAAGGTTATTTTCTCTTCTTTTTTTCGTCATTGACGCTCTCCGTAGATACTATATGCTGACGAGGATCTTAACTAACAGGTTAACGTCAGCAGAATTTTAGTTTTTGAAGGATGTGTTCAAACCGAAATATACATACGTCCTATGAGAAGGGTGATGTGATGATGTTTTTCTTTATTTTTTGTTCCTGCACACTGTTTTATTTGGAGATGTGGAATTGGGGGATGGTATTTTAGGATTTCTAGGGTGAAATATTGATTTGAGGTGGTTCATGGGGTGGGGAGGGGATAGTATATTGTTTGCAAGGACTATGCACTCGAGGATATGTATGCATGTGAAGTGGCTTGGAAAATGCATTTTTGGCATATTTTTTTTTGCATTTACTCTCTCTGAGCTTGAGGTCAGTTACTTCTTCTTTGTGCATCTCTTGGGGGTGATTAGTTCCTTGCATTTGCATACAAGTGGGTGCTTTTCTTTCAATTAAATTGAGTTTCTTGTAACCCACATGCTACTAGACTAAATCTTGTTTATCCATATTTTTTTTGGCTTAAAGTTTAAAAGGCATTTTATATAAGGTAGTTTGTTGCATTCAATTACTTACATAGTTTGGCCCATAAGGCTTTTATATTCGAACCACGTTTGTGCCTTAATTGGGACTTGACTGTCTGTCAGCTTTGGCTATAGCATGTAATTACCGAACAGAGTTAAGTTGAGTGCGTCTTTCGATTACACTGAGTTCGGCTTGGAAGTCTAGCTGACTAGTGAATCGGTGACTAGGCGGTATTCTCCTGCTCACTTGTATTAGATTTGTCCTCATCAACCAATTAATTGCCACCAATAAATAGCCATTCCTCTTTTTTGTTTAATATATTTTCAGAGCGAAACCCCGTGTAACACCATGCACTGGTCGCCGAACCTACACAGAGGAAGAACTTAACAATGCCCTGCAGGACATCATGAGTGGCAGGCTGGGTACACGCCGGGCAGCCGTTCAATATAACATTCCACGTTCCACGTTACGTAATAAGGTGTATAAAATCTCATCGGGAGCAAAACGTGAAACACCCACATCACTGCATCATCCAGCCAGCCTTGAGGACTTGGCAGATGTTGATGATGACAAACAGGATCTATCAGCCGACGAGGAGGATAGCAGTGGTGATAAGTATCTTGGCAGTTCCTTAGCGTCACACCAAGGCGGAGATGATCTTGCCAGTCGTTTTGCTGATGCGAATCTTGCAGCGAGCATTCAAAAGATGTGCGCCGAACAGAATAGTTTATCGCATCAGCAGCAACAGCACCAACAGCCGCTAAGTGATATTCAAATTCATAATAAACCGACAACATCACTAGATTCACAGCCGAAGCGGAAAGCTTCAACGCCACAACCTCCACCGCCACAAACATCACCACACCAACAGCATAACTTCTTGCAGAATGCGGTACAAAATGCTCTGTTGCAGCAGTCCATACTCTCGGGTGGTTTACATCCAAACTTTGAAGAGACCGTTATTCGAATGTTCAACGCCTTGCTAATGAAGCAGGATGCGAATTTATTAAATCCTCAATTGATGATGCAACTGCAGCAGCCACAACGGTCGCCGCAGTCATCTCAACAGCATCTATATCCGAGTAATGCATCAACGGCAGCATCCTTTCAAAATCGCCAACCAAAGTCTGAAACACCAGAAACAGCATCCTCAGTGGACCTGAATGAGACGCTAGGAGATGATCCATCAGTTATTCTAAAAATTCCGTCCTACAAACCGGTAGCTGGATCCTCAACTTCATCAGCATCTTCTGCAGCAGCAGCAGTAGCAGCAGCGGCGTTATGCAACAACAAGAATGGTGAGAGTCTACCATCGAGTTCGCCAAAAATTCCAACAGCGTCCGCTTTGTTGGGTGCCAATACCTCAGCGCAACAACAATTACATCACCATCACCACCACCTGCATCAACATCACAATACTTCGGCGCCGACGGGCAATAATATACCCGGCATATCGCCTCCTTTGATACGCCACGCCAGCGGAGAGTCCCAGTCACCACCAACTCTATCGCTTCGCGACGTCATCGCGAACAGTATAAGTCGAACCTTTAGTCAGCAGGCGAATAAAGACACCACCAGTCCGAGTCCTGCTCACTCATCATCATCGGCAATGGATCACCACAATGACCAGTACAAACGGCCCAGCATATCAGTGATTAAGAATATCGGCGGTACCGATACTTCACGCTTTGCCACCGCGCCAAATCTGCTCGGTGGCCATCACAACTCCAATCATCATCACCAGCAGCACCATCACCATCAGCATCACAGCCAAAACGCGGTGAATAACAATAATTTAGCCGGTGGCAAAGGCACTCGGCCGAAGCGTGGCAAATATCGGAACTACGATCGGGATAGTCTCGTCGAAGCGGTTAAGGCGGTGCAACGTGGCGAAATGTCTGTACATCGTGCCGGCAGTTACTATGGCGTGCCTCACTCAACACTCGAGTATAAGGTAAAAGAGCGCCACCTGATGAGGCCTCGTAAGCGTGAACCCAAGCCACAGCCACCGCTGGACGATCGAACGGGCGGGAGTAGCTCATCGGCTGGAAACACCTCGAGCTCTGCGGCAAACACCTCAAAAAACTCAAACATTCCAGGTTTATCGGCTGTAAATAGTTTAGATAAATTGAATAAGAACAGCGGCACTGCGGGCAACCAAAAACAGTCGGCCGCTGGCAAGAGTAACCCACCATTCCCTACGACGTCACCAAATGGCATGAAAATATCGCCGGTGTTATTCGACCCGAGTGTAGCCGCCCATCTGCAGTATTCGCCGCACCTCTTCTGGCCCGGTAGCTTTGGACAGATTCCAATGGATCTACATCCACGATCACAAGCAGCTGCCGCGGCTGCTGCTGTAGCCGCTGCAGCGGGCAGTGGTGCTGGAAATCCTTCATTTGCCGCTGCTAATGCCGAACTATTCAAATCCCAAATGTTGCAGCGATTCCACGAAGATCGAGGAGGTCCTCCCAACGCCATCAGTAGTCCACCAGCGCCCCCAGCACTTAGCAATTCAACCACTGGCAGTAACAACAACACGAACAGCAAAAGTGTCCGTGAAATCGCGGAGAACCTCTACGACACAACTGGAGCGAATGGCTCATTCTTGGACGGTATTATCCGCAAAACTCTCGACCGAAAGAGTTCCGATTTATCGCAAGGCGCCTTACTAGACCAGCTGGTTAAGAATAGCAAACCACCGCCTCCGCGTCTAATGATGAACAATGATCGCACGACGGGAGACCTCCTTAAACTTAAACGTTCCGGCAGTCCAATGCCGTATCACCCTGCGATGGAAATCAAACGTGAACGCGCCAGTCCAACATCAGATTCATCAAATAGTGATTCGGAGCAAAACCACAGGCGCGACTCTGATCAGGAACTACAAGGATCCCATAATGCGCTGCATCATGCTCTATTGGGCACCAATAATGACTTGAATGGTGCCCAACATGCGCTCGCTTCAATGTCCAGCGGCCAATTGATGGGCTCGGAAAATAATCTGACCGCTTCATCGTCCTCCGCGGTGGCGACCAGTATTTTGCACGAGAAATTAGGGCAAATCAAGTCCGAAACAGAAGATAGTTTATAGAGAAAGCTGCATGGTAGGGTAGGCGGCATTGTTGTTGGCGGCTAAGACATGATTAAAAAAAAAAATAAAAATAAAAAAACAATAGAATACCAATGTAAAGTTAGAAAAAAAGCCTAAGTTAGTCCGTATAAGAGGGCGCGCGCGTAGGGTATATATACATTCATATATATATTTTCGTATACGTATTAAGTAAGTTTAACAAAACAACAACAACAACAATGCGGTACCAAAGTTTCCTTTCTTTTTTCGTCTTCTTCTCTATTTGCCGTACTTGATGTGCAATTTAAAAAAAAAAAAAAAAAAAAAAAAACAATATATTAATCATAATTTCTCCAAAAAAGGAAGGAAACTTTGCAAGTTTTTTCTTTTTTTTTAATTCTTTGTTAAAGTATATATACAAATATTAGTCAAATATATTATTTCAATAAAAAAAAAAAACATAGAAACCAGCAACAACAGCAACAACAAAAATCCACACACACACATAATCTTAACACAAAATAAAAAAAAACAAAAAAGAAAATAATTGATAAAGAAAACAATACAATAGATATACATACAATTTCGTATAATTAATTATACATACATATAAATAATTAATTAAATAAGTGAACATTTCTATACATATACTAAGTTGATATATTCAAGCTAGGTAACATACAAGTAAATATATATATATAAATGTGTGTGTGAAATGAAAAGATATATATATATATATTTATTATATATTTTTTGTTTCGTTTTTTGACAATCGACAAATAGGCACTTGTACAAAAAACAATAAAGTTTAAATGCAATTTTTAACAAAATAAAAACCAATGTAAATGAAAGGGACAAAACATCAAAAAAAAAAAATAAAATAAATAAATCCAACCAACAGAAAACATATGCAAACTTCATAAAACTACATCATCATCGTCATAACCCAAAATAAATTAAAAACAAAAAAAACCCAACATCCAACAAACATAAAACAGAATGATAATAGGACTTAAACGCAAACTATAAAAATAAAACTGTTTTAAAATTTTTATTTACATATTTTTTTTTTTTTTTTGTATTTCGGTTTGTTTTACTTTTTGTTTTTGTTTTTTTTTTTCGAATAGTAGAAATATATAACGATATCCCAGCCAATACACAACAGTAAGAAATAAAACAAGATAGCAATAAACCAATAACCGATGATACTACAAACCAAACAGCAGACAGTTACAATATAAACAATAACCAAGCAAACAGTAATAAATCCGATCAATAAAATTAAATATTTCGGCAAACAAAAAAACAATATAAGAAAAAAAGACAGAAAATTCAACGCAACTTCACAGCAATAGATCAACAGATTAGAAAAGAATATATAAAATATAGTTTTTTTTTTAAGGAAAATTTTCAATTTTTTTTTTTACATTTTCTTATATATATCAGATATTTATTTGATAAAAGACATCAAGCATTTATTTACGATCGTTTTAAGTAAACAGGTGAGTACTTTTTTGTGTTTTTGTTTAATTTGATTTTTTATGTTATCAGTTTTCTTTTTTGGAATAATCAAATATACATAGATATGTTTTAAGAAAAATAAAATCCTTGAACAAATATTTTTGATGGAAAAAAAAATACTACTATTAGTTAAGATCTTTTTATAAAGTCTTTCGTTCCGAGTTTTATTTTTAATAATAGTATTTGTTTTTTTTTTTCGTCCATAATGGGATTATGTATTCGAAGGCATCTGTGAAGTAGTTTTCCCGGCTAATTTTGGATTTTTCCGAAAATTAATTAACTCATTCAATGCATTTTGAAAGTTAAAAAAAATAATTTTAGAATTTTCCCCAGCTGACTGTCAAATTTTTATACGAAAGACCGAATAAATTTGCACTTTCTGAAATCAGCAAAAGTGATCGAAAACTTAACTTAAACCAATTATGATGTAATGGCAGTGGTCATACGAAACCATTCTTCTAGTACACCTTTGCACTATTTCTTAATTTTTTGACACATAAAAACTATCCCTAATTATGACCCAAATATTAACTTATAACTATGAAAACAAATATCTATAGTAGCCGTATTTAATTTGGCATAAGTGAACCCGACTATAGAAACTCAGAAACATTCTCAATTTACCCTTTTACTTAACCCGCCAATGGTGACCTACTGGTCTGTGAGACCGGGTGTGTTCAAAAATTCGAATAACTTCATTCTCCGTTGAAATTTAACAATTTTATGAACTTTAATAATGAAATAAAAGAGCTTATGTTGATTGAAGATCTTTGTTTTATTGTTAAGGAGCATATATTTAAAAAAAAATGAACTATTAGTTACACATTGCGAAAAATCTTCAGTTGAAAACCCCGGGGGGTGAGACCGGCGTCACCATTGATCAAAGTCAAACTTGCGTTGCCACTGGCGGCTTAAGTTCAAGAATTTAAACAAATATTTTCCATGGTTCGTAGGCCCGAGTAAAGTTGTCTGCTTACTGACCTATAACTGCACCTAAAGAAATGCATTTGCTGCCAATTCGTACGTTTTCACTTGACACTTATATTTTACAATAAAAATCAGAAATGACTAAGAAATACATTTTGGGCACTCAGACACACGAAAATTAAAACAACAACAACCAATTTTTTTTTAAAACCTGTTATGTAGTTGGTATGAAAGAGCAAATAGTAAACATTTAAATGTTACCACGGGCATGTGGTACATAAAAAAATTAAATAATTTTAAATAATTTTTCAAACAATTAATTTAGAAAAAATAATAATTTAAATGGGAACATTTATTTTATTACATTCATAGCTTACACATAATATTTATTGCCACGCCTAATTTTGGAAAAAAAATTCTTTTGAAAATCATGCCGTTCTGTAAGTTTTTGTACAAACAAAATCAAAATTCAACCTCTTCATACATATTTTGATTTTATAATTTTACAAGATATTAAAAAAACATTCGAACGAGAAAACTAGATAATAAAATTTGTTATTGATTCCATCAAAGATATTAGTAAAGGATTTTTACCATGATTGCTCCCTTTATATTATATTTCATAATATCTTCTTCAAAATTTCTTTTAGATGATTTTTTTTTTCTAAAAAAACTCAAAATTCTCCAATTTTCGGACTCACATATAAAATAAATTGCCTTTTAAAAAAAAGTTATGTCATAAAATATAATAGGGAGTACATTCATTCTTAAACATATTTATACGTCAGGAAACCATAGACCAACTACTACCCCACACAACAGCACCTATATAAACACTCTTTGATTTACTAACTTTCTTCTTTTAATCAAAAAACAAAAGACAAAAAACTTCTACTTAAATGTAGTTTAAAACACTTTTGGCAAACATATTCGTCTATAAGTATACAATTAGTCTAAAACAAATATATATATATATAGGTATATATGTATGTATAAATATAAAAATATTTGGTGTTCAAAATTATTCCTTTTGACAAAAAAAAAAAAAAGCAATTATAATAAATATGTATAAAAAGACCATTTGTGTAATTAACATAAAAAGAATATTCAAAATTCCAAAACAATATATATATATATATAATCCCTCGGTGTTTTAAACAAAAAAAAAAAACTAAATGTCTGTTCGGTATACCTACAAAATTAACAAAACAAAACATATATATATATACATAACATATTACAAAAAAAAAATTCTTTTGGATCAAAACAAAATTACTAAACTTTTGGTAAGAAAAAAGAATATATATATACATATATATACTATGAAAAAAACCCAAGAAAATCCTTTTATGGATACAAGACGAGGAAAAAAGAAACAGAAATTTAACAAAAAAAATATACTTATACAAAATTTATTTAAAATATATTTAAAACCAACAACTTTTTTATATGTGTGTGTCTTCACGTCGCGTATACCTCAATAACATCATCATTATTAAACAAAAAAGGTACTATATATATATATATGAAACAAAAATCAAAGTTATAGGTGTAATAACAAAACAAAATTAACATAATCTAATTCTCATCATATTTCGTACGCATACACATATTTGGAAATTAGAAAACAATGCATATATGTAAATTAATGCTAGATTTTCCTCTCCTCACTTCTTCCCCTACTTTATTTTCTATTATTTTTCGCACTCGTATCCCAAAAGAACCCAGTGTATTTCGGAAAAAAAAATAAAACAAAAATCAGAAAAAAAAAATAAATATCTAAGAATATATTAAATGTACCTAATATTTTGTGTGTTAGCTAGTAAGTGTCAAACAAAATTATATATATTTTTTTTTCCATAAGAAATGCATGATAACATTTAAAATCAAAAGAAAAAGTAAAAAACTTTTGGTAAAAAAAAATTACTTTATGTTTTAATTTGAATTTTTAATTAAAATGTCAAATATAATTTGTCTTGGGAACTTTTCCAATTTGTCTCTTTTCGCCAAGATTCTAAAACAAATGAGAAATTTATATTAGCAAATGGTAGAAAAAAGAAACAAAAAAAAAAAATATTATATTATAAATATATTTATTATATATTAAACACTATCTGTGATTTATAATCCAAAATTTTGATGTATATTTTCTGATAATAAGACAAAAAAAAACACAATATCTAGATAAAATTAAAATAAAAGAAGTAAAAAATAATAATAACTGATCGGATACTTAAATAAAAAATAAATAAAAAATATTACTAAATGCATATTAAAAACAAAAAAAGGAACAAGTAACTATACACAAAAAATGCATCGCCTGTTTGCGACTTTTGAGAGGTTTTTATTTATAGCATACTTAGACAAAAAAGATTCTTTTTGAAAACAAAAATGTTTCGAACATCCCCAAACAAAAAAATAAAAAAATAAAAAAATTTAAAAATAAAACAAAACAGTTTTACAATAATTTTGAAAATGCCATTTTACATATATATATACACACCAAAACAAAAAGTGAAACAACAAAAAGTAGTTTTATTAAAAGACGTATTTTTTAAAAACAAAATAAAAAGTTAAAAAAAAATCTTTCAATCATTCCTGCAGGCGTATATTTTCTACTCATATAAATTGTATACAGTTTGATATATATTTAAACAAAAATGAACAAATCAAAAACAAAAAATACATTTCAGTAACAATAATTTCCAAGAATAAATATAAACAAAAAAAATAATCTTGTTTTTTATAAGAAAAGTAAAAAACAAAAGTGTAAAACAGAATCCTTATTTTTAATTATACACAAAAAAAAAACAAGAAACAAAAATAAAAACCTTTATATATTATATACATGTATATTAAAATATAAAACAAAATTAAAAGTGCAATTAGAAGGATATATAAACGGTAAAAAATGTTCGTTAAAATATTAAAATTTAACATAGGGAATAAAAAAAGAACAAGTTATTCTATTTACATAAAATAAAACAAAAAAGAAATATAAATAGGAAAAGAAAATAACTAAATTAAATAAATTGATTCTGCAATTTTTTTATATGTATATTTTCCTTTTTTTTATTCTAATTTTTTATTTTATTAAAACAAAATGAAAATTCTTAAACAAATGAAACCTAAAATCAAAAGAATGTAAAAATAACAGACCGGAGTGTGCGTTTAAACAAAAACAAAAAAAAATACATAAAAACAAATTAATGCTTAACTAATTGACAACAACACCAAAACGTTGTGTTTATTATTGTAGACAAAAATTGTAATTAAATTAATTTGTTTTCCTTTTTTTTTATTATTTAAACCAATTTGGAGGGAATATAAAATACAAAAAAAAAGCAAAATATTTATACACTATAATATATCTCTATATAAACAAAAGATACATAAAATGTAATGAAAACCAGGAAAGTATAAAAAAAGAAGCAACAATGAATAGAATGAAAGTGGAATGAAAACAAGAAGAAGAAATTGTATATTGTTAATCCCTCAGGTATGTGTTTTATTTTCGGAGAGAAAAAAGATTGACTATAATATTACTATTTAAAAATAGATATATTTAGGAATGAGTATAAAATATTTAACAAAACGAAATAATAAACAAAACAAACATAAGTGAGAATTGAGAAACCAGAAAAAATGTATGTAAATGCAAATGGAAACAAGAAAGCTAAAGTTCATTACGTATATGTTATATATGAAATATTTTATTTCTTTAAAACAAAAATCAAATATTATGTATATATAGTCCCAATTGAATTTTATAGTGCAATTGATTAAATTTTAATAGATTTTTTTTCTTTATTTTCTTCATCTTTTTTATTTTAAATATTCATTTTTTTTTCTTATATATGAAAAAGAAAAAAACCCAACAAATAATATGAGAATTTCTACCCTCTATTTTATTTTATATCAATACGATTTTTATTGATCTTTTTTTTTTTATTGAATTAGAATTATACACGTCACCATTTAAGAAAAGAAAATAGAAAAGAAACGCCCAGTGTAATAGATGAAAAGCAGGAGCAAGAAAAGATAGGATAAAATGAAAGGATTACTTTTGGTTTTTGAAAGAATTCATTCAATTTTTTCTTTTTGTATTGGGTAAAACAAAATACAATTTTTTTATACAATTTTTTCCTGCCTGCTATTAAATTATAGATTGATGCAATCACCTCTAGAATAATTAACAGAAAACAAAAGTACATGCAAAGAGGAGCTCTCCAGAAAAGATGATAAGCTTACGAGTTTGGAAAACTATAAAAAAATAAAACAAAATTCCTAAAAACAAAAACAAAAAAACGATTACATTTTCGAAAGATATTCAGCTAAGCTATTTGCAACAAACAAAATTTTTATTTTTAAGTATACAAAAACGAGAAACAAATTATCAAAATTTTACTAAATTAAACAAAAAAAAAAAATAAATGAAATTCTTATAGAGGAAATCTGCAGAATTATAATTTAAATAAGGATTTTTATTTCTTTAATTTATTGAAGGAAAAAAGGAAATTTGAAATACGCATAGAGAGCAGCAGTATTTTTAAATCACTTACATTTTTTTTTTGATATTTGGGTTCACAGAAATTTACTACGCCTGTCAATTTTCTTAAGTACTACACTAATTGCCTCGGGTGGACGACTGCGAATTATTCACTCTTATTTGCATAGCCAGGAAGTATACTTTTCAATCGTATGCTGTTAGATATCTTTAGGAAAACCGCGCGTCCGCCTTTAAAATATGGTACTATGGCAGAGCCTATATTCCGAAAGCTCTAACTAATCTAGCACCGCTTTTTTTTAACTAAAATCTCTCCTATTGCTTTTCGGTTTGACCAGAATAATCCTAATATGAAGAAAAGTTGTAATTTAACGTCTTCTACGGTCACTAACCTAAATCTATCCTTAAATTAAATATAAATGTAATCATTTCTTAATTCAAAAATTCTAGAAAATACTGCTGCTACTGTTCGATATAAGTACAATTTCTTAATTTTCCTTAATATTATATCTTTTTTTTTTAAATTAGAAGCAAAAAAAGCAAAAATCTCTGCAAAAAAACACATACAAATAACCAACAAATGACATACCGGAATAAGGAATAAACATACAAAATACCATCAGGAAATCATTACAACTAAACCAAAAGAATTTCAAATTCTACTGAAATAGACCAGCAATGACAAAGAAAATTAAAAAAAGAAATAAATATATAAATAGAAACGATCTCAACAATAGCACAGCCACATATGTATGTATATAATATACTTCATAGATTTATATAAATATATACATATACCATTTTCCCTTCAACCACATACCATTTGCATTCAAACTACACAACTACAACTACTACAAATCCCCTTTAATCAATCTATGCCGACAGTCGATTGTTTTTTTTAATTAATTTAAAAAAACCAATCAATTTAACATTTAACAATAGCCACTACATAAAATACAATAGATATAAATAATAAAAAAAAAAAACAGTTACATATAAATTTAAAAAATAAATAAAAAAAAAACATAAAACTACTACATTCTACTATTTATCATCAATATGTTTTTATTCTTATTCTTAGGTATATATACAAGAAAGATGAAGCAAAACAGATAAATAAAACTGTTACTCTGCTCGCTTTTACAATAGAATACTTTCTTTTCATATAATTTTATTTTCTTAAACATAAATATATAATATTTCCGTTTCCGTTTGTTTCGTTACACAAGTTTTAATATTGTTAATTATCTTTTTTTTCCTCCTTTTTGTTTATCTTGTTTAAATATGCATAAAATAAATTGCATTCAATTTGTTAATCAACTGTTTTCTTTTTTCTTTTTTTGTTAATAAAACAATATGAAATACAATAAAAAAAAATCTTACATTTCTTTCTTAAAACGTAGAATAATAAAAAGAAATAAATAAAAAATGAAAATAGTTTCTCGTTTTTATAATTATATTTTAAACTACAATGAAATAAGTAAACATAGAAATAACAAAATCACACATACTTTTGTTTTAAACTCTTTAAAATAGAAACATAAAAAAAATCTGACAGAAGTACAATACAAACATTCTTTTGAAGCAACAAGAAAAAAAAAAAACTAACATTTTAGATCTGTTCTATTAATTTTCTTTACTTTCGGAAATCAGTTTTTGTTTTATTTTCCTTAAAATACTATTATTCTTATAGTATATGAATATATTAAATAAAAACTGCAAAACAAAATATAATAAAAACATACAATAGCCCGTAAGTTTAGCTGTTATTCTTTTAGAATTTGTCTCAAGTCAAATGTAATCACCGACAGACAGATTAAAACATAACAAAGAAAAATATACTAAATTTGACGAAAAAAAAAATATACTTTCCGTTTGTAAAATTAGTAAAGCTAAAAACAATTAAAATATATACGAAAAAGAACGTAAAAACTTAAAGTGTTCACCCTTATCAATATGATGGTTTGGTAGTAAAGTATTTTTATTTTTGTTTTTTTTATTGTTTTACTCAATTTTTGTTGCAAGCAATAAAGAAAATCATTTACTGGAGAAAGACATGTCTCATAAAAGACCGTAAATACAAAACATACAAAAGAACTACAAGTGTAATAAGAATGAATCAAACAAGAAATTTATTCATTAAACTATGTCAGTATAGTATACTAAGTAAAAAAAAGATATAAAAAAAAACATATTTAAGGGAAAAATTAAAAACGTATGTAGTATATACAAAATGCAACACACTCCAAAATATATAATTGTTAAATATGATTTTAATGTTAAAATAAAAAATCTTTTTTTAAATATATTTTTTTTACTCCTTTTTTTAATATATTTTTTGTTCATTTGCTATTATACAAAAAAAAAAATATTTTTCGATACACAAGCAAAGAAATATGATTTTCCATAATTTTAAGTTAAATAACATTTTTCAATAAGTGCATTTGTATTGTAAAAAAAAAAGAAAATAATTTAACAAAGAAAAAAATAATTAGCTTAATAATGTTTTATTTTTCGTTACTCCATTAATAAATTTATTCAGTTATAGATATAAAATTTAAGTATGAAAGAATTATTATTATTAACTATGAAAATGAAATTAAATAGTTTTTAAAATATTGAATATTGGTAAACATGTATTTTTATTCTGGAAAATGAAGCTTTTTTTATTATAATTTGCTGTTTGGTTGTTTTTCTTTTCGTTTTGTTATTTTTTTTTTTGTTTGTTTCTTGGTTGAGCTTTCTTTTCTTTCGACAAGTAGGTAATACAGGGGCTTTAGGGTTTTGCCGTATAATCCCTCACAATTAGCCTGATATGTTAAAACGAGTTAGGTTGTTTTAACGACTTGGTAAACGTGGTTCTTTTGGTGGTGATACGTTAAAGAAATCACCCAAGTCTTATAAATAGTCCAAGCTATTCCATTAATGAAGCAGTTTTTCATTTTCATTCCTTGCTCTTTGGCCGTAAAAGAGGAACAACGACGTATGTATCTTAAAATCATTAAACTTTCGGTGCTCAAGGAATTCGCTTCCCGCTAGACCGCTAAGATCAGAACATGAAACTGTGCGATAGAATTAAAAAGTACTGCAACTGGGGCTCTGCATTCATTTCTTGTGTGCTTTTAGTATCCATTTTATGGAAATAATAATTGGTTGTAGCCTTTCTCGTAAGAATACGCAAAAATCTAATAATAATCTAAATAAAATATTCTAGCAGCTAGATAAGCAGTGTTCGGATAGTGCCCACTGCTTTCATAGCGCTTCAATCCGGGGTGGACCTGGACCTCAACTAAGAAACCTCACCAACCGACCCGGTTACAAGCCAGCTCCTTCCATTTGTACATGCCAAGTGGCTTGAAGTCCCCCTCTACTTACGTGCCTCACCTACCGCGAGGTCGTCCTCTACTCCACCGTTCAACCGAAGTGGATTCAAAGACATCTTTATCTGGACCGCTCTACATGATCCAGCCATCTTCTGAACAAGTCAATAGATACAAGATACAAGTTTGTATCTTGTTCTCTACTCACCGTCTGTGCTGACGGGACTAAAGATCACTCGAAGAACTTTTCCCTCTAAATCCTCATCCGATTTTGTCAAAGTCCATAATATAATAATAGTTTTCCATGCCTGGAACGAAATATTGTGTAAAAATGGGGACACCACCCAATGATCCATTGATGTAGACAGCCCTTTGCTCTTTAGCAATTGTCAGGTGGCCCGCTTTAAGCCAGAAGACTAAACCAGTTCACATCGTCGCATCGGCGAGTATATCATCAAAAACTCAACCGAGAACATACATATACGCAGTATCAAACCATATGGCCCGGACATGTCCTTGAGCGATTACAGGATGCCCATGCTCATCTTCTCGCCTTCGACACTCTGCTAGCGTTTAATGTTTTAAGCTTCAACTACATTTTCGCAATCTTTTTGAAGAGCCGTTGACAATAAGTACGCTCAACCGGGTCTTAGAGCACAGCTGTTGGTTTAATGAGCCAGCTGATGAAAGTATATTTTTATTGCCTTCAACTAACAGGCCTTTTGGCTGTACCATATTAAGAAAATCTAGCTACAACACACGACACACCTAAATCTAGCGAGGACTTAATAAATTGACGACCAAACATCACCAGACTTGTTACAATTATAAATGTCATAGAACCTATCAAAGATGCAAAGACACTAACGCGTAGGAATACGCCATTCCCTGTATAGATGATCGGCCCTAGCGAAGACTAGGTATACCATTCTTCATGGATATCGTCGAGATAGCTGCAATAAGCACCTTGGAACTGATCCTTTCAACCACATCTTTTTAAATCCACTTTAAGCAAATATACTCGTATCTTCTTAAAACCAATACTTATCCTATTCACATAAGTGCGAATTTAAATTCTCAACCGTAAGTTAAATTGTTTAATTACATTAATTTTGTTTTATGATTTTACTTTATCTCCTTATTACATCTTTTTTTCATTAACTGAAACCATCAAAGGAAATACTATGGGTGAAGGTGAGCTTTTAAAACGTTCTTAAAAATTTTAAAAACTGCAATAAAATAAAAAAAATAAAACCAAAAATATATATATATTGAAACCCATATACAGCAACAGCAATAGATAAACACTTTGAAATTAATATTCAACATTTATTAATATTTTACTTAAATGCAATTGAAATACTTAAATATTACAATAAACTTAAAAATACAATAAAAAAAACATCTGAAAAAAAAAAACTGCAATAGACCAAATTAAATATTGATTGTGTTAGGGATTTTCTAGAATACAGATGCATCATACCGAAGAAATAAAGTACGGCTCATAAGTTTGATAAAGTCCTAACACAATTAATATTTTCTCCAACTTCACACAACAATTTTGAACTTTTTCAAATTATTACAATAGACAAGAAAAAAAAAACTTCATAATGGGTAAAACAATTCTGTGAAATATTATTAACTTTTTTCCTTAAGTTAAATTTAAATCTTAAAACTAACAAAAAAAAAAGCAAGTTGATAATTTTTTTTCGGGCTCAACCGCAATTATTATTCTTTTAATGAAAAAAAAAATATCAATTTTGAACTTAAATATGATATGAAATATCCCAACTAGGACAAGGAAATGAAACAGACAGATGAAAATGTAAAAAAAAAATGGAGGAACTAAACATTGTTTCTTTTTTTTTTAGAAAACTTCAGGGACCAAATGAATAAATAAGAAAAATTAAAATCAAGTTTAGGCGTACTATTCTGAATTGCTAAAAAAAAAATAGGAATAAATTCATATCCAGGAATGAATATTTAACCAATATTACATATTCAAAAGAACACATATATAAAGTTCCAAAACAAAATTAAACTTTCGAATAAATCAAAAGAAGACACTTAAATGTAAAAAGAACAAAAACAAACAAATTAAAGACAACACAAGATACTATTTCTCGTGAAAAGAAACAAAATTCTGTGCGGCTTCTAACTATATTTGTAAATATCTGTGAGCACCCTGCTTATTCATAAAACTAAAAATAAAAATTGTTGTCTTGAAAGAAAAAAATAAAACTACGCCTTTGGATTTAAAATTAACAAAACAAAAGTAAAATCAATAATAAAATAGAAAGAATAAAAAAAAAATTTTATATATTTTTCTTTTTTATTCATAAATAAGTTATAAGAAAATAAAGGGAGAAAAATTTCAAAGCTTTAAAAGAAATTTAGAAAAATAATTTTAATTAAAACAAAAAAATATTTATATATTATATTAGTTGAAGTAATGTATACGATTTTTGGAAAAAGTTAAAAACAAATTATATAACCCTTAAGGGAATTTTTGTTCTTCAGTCTGGACATATGATTTTTTTTTTTAATTAATTACTTACCAAATCACTAAAGGAAGGATAAAAAAAGACCATTATTTGTAGAAAATTTGTTAAAAAGAAAGCTAATTGTTTAATTTGTATTAAAGGAAGAAATCTGAAACTTGAATAAAGGATATTAAAAATTGAAAACATACCACCAAATGAATAGTCCGTGCTTCATAAGGAAAGAAAACTAAATCAGATTCAAATTCCAAAACAAAATGATGTAAAATTTATAACATTTCGACAACCAAATAAATTATAGCATTTTCTTACATGAAATGGATGAAAAAAATAACTATAAGATGGAGTATGAAAAACAAACAAAAAAGCTAAAAAAATAAAATAAATAAAAATAAAAAATAAAAACAAAAATGTGAGAAAATAAATTATATTTTTGGAATAACTAGTATAATTTTATATTTTTTTTGTTCAGAAAAAGAATACATTTTATAATTTTCACTACTGTTAATATATAAATAAAAAAAAAAAACAAAATGTAAGGAAACAAATCACAGTGTAAAATAACTTTAATATGATGTGAACTTGGAGCATACTCAGTATTTTATTATACTGTAATGAGGTAATTGAAAGTAAAATATACAAAAATATATTAAAAATAACGGTGTTTTTCTTCCATAATAGTCCAATAGATCTATTATTTTAACCTACGATTTTAGCTAATATTCTTGTCACTTGGTATGCCAGTATTTACTATATTCATTCAAGTAAATACTACAAGCTCAACAGGTATTCCTACTGTTCATTTCCCTCAAATTCTTCATGTCCCTTCAACTATGTAGACGCCGAACAAACACTTTTTACAACTATCACCATTTATTTGGCGTGTATTACACAGGCTTGTAGATACATATTAATGCTTATTTTGAGATTCGAATGAATAGTCAATTCCTTTCTATCATTCTATTTATTTGAAAGATTTTTGTGTATTTTAAGATTTGAATGAAAAAGGTTCATTTTCGAATGATATCGCAATTTGAACTTACATAAATGCTGTTTGACATTTCTTTTTATACAGGTTGGCCATACTTTATTTTCTTTGCTTAAAAACCCTTATTTTTGACGCGTTTAAAGTCATAATAACCAATACCTTTTATGAAACATGCTTTGTACAATATTAAAATCGAGCCGGAAACAAAACAAAATAAAATAAGATACATGCATATTGAATTGCAACAAGTCTCTCCCACCATATACTCAGCACGAATCTGGTCACTCTACCTTTATTTTGAGTGCTGTCAGAAGCAAAATATACACTTGCTTGGTGATTTGTTTTTAATAAAGTATATAATAGAGAATTTAAAATAAGAGTGAACAGATAAAGTTGAAAAACAATTTTGTGCGCTCACTCGGTTTTCCTTTGGATTTTTGTTTACATAGAACTTGCATTTTTCAATTTAAATTACTTTATTTAATTTTCTACAGAATATTTAAAATATATTACTAAATTTACAGTTTCGTTAATCCGCCAGGAAAATGTGTTCGAATGAAAATTACATTTGTTTCCAATGAATAAAATCTCAAAATACACACAACCAATAAGCTTTGTATTCTTTCTATTCATTCGAAAGTCCTAGTTCAATCTATGCGAATTCGATTCACTTTCAAATGAATTCGAATGTCAAAACAAGGCTGATTGTGCCATGAATCAATTGGGACAACAGTAGATTAGTCACATATTCCAAGAACATAACAGGTTTATACATAGCTAACCACGCGATGAATAGTCCGAGTTAATTCATGATGATAGGATATTTTGCGGTCCAAGAAGTACATGGCTAGAACAGTCGGGAAGAAATATGGTAGGCATTATATTCTTACATACGTACATACATATGTACATTGTACATATTCATATTACAGTTGCGTTTGCACATTATGTAAGAACGATGCTATGCAATTTTGATCGAGCTTATATTTCTTTCCTCATCGCAACTCCAATGATTGAAGCGTACTCACGTCTGTGTGATTGTTTCAATCAGACATTTGATACCTTATCGTGCTGTCAAATTAAGAAAACAAAAACAAAGCAAAACTACAATAACAACATATGGTAAAAGTATTTTCGTTGTTGTATTGGCCATTCTACGTTAAAAAAAAAAGAATATGCAAAAAATCGTAACATAAACAAGGGATTTTCGAACGTACGGTGCAGTTAGTATGTAAGTGCAGGTGCTACCTTAGCGCGTCATACGAATATTCAAACAAAAATGACTTCAAAGGGGAAACATTACAAGCGCTATTTTTCCTTCTTTACTTATTGCTATTTCCATTCATTGTTTCTTTCTTTCTTGCTTTGTTTTTTTTTTATTTATTTTTCAGAAACAACAACATCCCGCAACCCATTGCAATGTCCATTTTGTCGTGGTGTGTGAAGTGAGGTTAGTAACCCTTCAAAATAGAGGCTAACGAAATATAAAAAAAAAACCTGCCCCAACTTAAATTTAATTGACTTCTGACAGCCGTCAAAATTTTTGTCGTACTAATACTTGGACGACCGAATAATGCAAATTAGAGTAGAGAATACGAAAAGCAAAAGAACAAAAATATCGCGATTTAAAGCAAGCCGTTGGAATGACGGGGAAACAATTGGCAAGCGATATGTTTCTTGACTCTTGATTGCAAAGAACGAATCTTTTAATATTTAAATAAATGCAAGTAGATACATATGTTTGTATGTACATGTACATGTTACTTTTTAAATTTTCTTTTCATATTAAATTTGAAAATTTAAATTTCGTTGATTGTCAAAGAGTTGGGGCTAAGATACTCTCAGAAAAAGTCAAAGTTAAACAGAAAAAAATAATCGAGCGGGTTGTCGAGAGAAAGTCGATAATTCACCTATTTGACAGTTTTCACCAAATAAATTTATTTTTCTTTCTTGAACGCTCTCTTCTGTGAAGAACTATGAGAATTCTTTGTAGTCAAACAAATTTTCGTAGAATTTCGTAAAAAATCGTCGTTTTCGGACAATTGAAAAATGGTTGAGTGTGATTATTTAATAAAAATCGAAAATCTCATATAAGCCTAATGTGCACTTGGTCAAAATAGAAGTTGGACATTGACCTTTTTCCTTCGTGTACCGCAAAATACAAACAAAAATCACTGAATCAGATAATGTTAATAGGTCTGTTCCCGTACTGACAAGTGCAAAAATCTAGGTACGATATTTGACGAAAAAAAAATTAAATATTGCTTCCGTACTTTAAAATATTGTAATTTTTCAGAGAAAAGAGATTAACTAATTTCTCCATACTTCGAATTTCAGTCTAAGAAATTCTGAAAAATTTATAATACAGTAATGTCTCGCATTATCCGAATCAATTATTGCAAGGGTGTATTCCGATTATCGAATTATTTGGAACAATGAGTACAGGATGAGCTGGTTAGTTAACAAAAAAATTATACTAATTGCTCCTTAAAAACATTATAAAAACGTGGATATTTTTATGAAAGCGTAACAAGAAGCCGGGAAGCAAGAATAAATGATGAGAATGAGTTACTGTGAAAATCAATGCGTTGATAGCTATGTTCTTTACGCTGCAAGTCGGATTACAGCGTACAGTTCTCAGTAATACATATGTATGTATGTTCCATCCCAAAAGCAAGTACAGGAAATCATCTGCTAGACTCTGCAGTACAGACTCCTTGGACAATATTTGTTCTCATTGAAGGGGTTTTCAAAAGCTTTCTCATGACTCTTGAATGTTTGTCAGCCACTCAGAAGAGGTGGGGCCGTGAAAAACGTTTGATGGCATTTTTCTGGATTCGAACTAGACTAGACTAGAATCACAGCAAAGTATTACTAGGACATATGTACGTTCTTTTAGTTTTTGCTATTGCTTTCAACTTTAATGACAATATAAAATGTCCGGAACACTATTGCACGAGGCCCCCTTGCACTTGTTTTATACCCTATTCCACGTTGGGCACAAACAAAGAGTATGTAATGGCTTGACATTTGGGACTTCCAAGGTCTTGTGGTTTTGCTGAATATGGGAGAGCGGACAAAAGCCAAATTTTTGCTATCGACGCTAAACCGAATCTTCCGACACACTTTTATTCGCAGTTAGTGCGTTAACGGCTTTTAGGCTTTTCATCATGTAGAATATATATGGAACAAATTTAAATGTATGCACAACACGGTGAATATCGAGCTTAGGTCAAGATAAAATTGAAAGTCCGAGCTGAGGCAGCCTTAATGCGATTAGAAATAGCTCATATAAAGAGCTAAAAAAATTTTCTATTCATACCAAAGCGCGTACGCAAGGACGCTACGCTATAAAGTCGCTTTACAGGTTTTAAGGTACAGGTGACATTATGGAAGGCTTTTAAAAATCTATCAAGGCTAAAATGATTTATTAATTTACACGATTCGAATTATATTCCCACCAATCTTAAACCTAAACATATAGAGCATGATATGTTCTGACAGCAGATATGATTACAAAAATGCCAATGAACATTTCTTCACATTGAGTGA
This sequence comes from Chalcosyrphus nemorum, assembly GCA_949716465.1. Lineage (NCBI taxonomy): Eukaryota > Metazoa > Arthropoda > Insecta > Diptera > Syrphidae > Chalcosyrphus > Chalcosyrphus nemorum. Next base: position 43,228,353 of record OX454333.1, on the reverse strand, counting down.
CGTAAAGTTGATCTTCCATGTTGTATGTACATAAAGAGGCATACATAGTAATTGAATCAGCAATATTTCCAAGTCGCTAAATGTATTTGCAGCCCCAAGGCCCTTCCATTACGTACTGCATTGTCGGCCACTGCCATTGATAGAATGCTGGTGGTTGATCTGAGTCCATTAAACTATAATTACCAACAAACTCTGGTGTATCTTCAAGATACCCATACCCATACTTATACTCATATTTGTCCAAGTTATTTGCAGGCAATATTTTTCGTGTGCGTTAAGTATAAAGCCCGCCAAAAAAACAAAAATCCGACGGCTTGCGCATCGAGTCCAAAATACGCCGCACAAAAACAAACACTGCGTTTTTACCCCCGGTCCACATCGCACGACAACGTCCGTTGTCGAATCAACGTGCTTGTGTGCATTCGCTGCTGCTGTTTACATGACGTGTAGTGCAGTTGTGCGCTTATTTTTAGGAACACTGACCATGGACAATAACATTGACCCCATCAGTTGGTTGTGGCCACGAAAAAGCGTCGAAAATTTTAATAAATTTCAATTTTCGTACATTTTTACTTCGTCGAAAAATGTTACGTTGTGCGTTGTGTCGTTCTACTTTGCCTTGTGGCATGCTGTTCCACTGCGCTGGGAGTAACTTTTTTTATTTTCTTTATGTGTTTAGTTCGTTAATCTTGTTTGGTAATTTTTTGTCGGCTTTTTCCGTTGTTATTCTTATTCTTTCGTACTTTTTGTTCGTATTTTTCGGTTGAAATTGGTGCTGCTTTTGACGAATTGCTGCATTGGTAAATGAAATTTAAACGTTCGACGTATTTGTATGCATGTGTTGGGTACACGAACACCGTTTACGTGATAGGGCTCTCCGTTTTCTGAGCGGTAAGGTAATGAGTCATTCGATAGTATTTAGCTCTTTTGAAAGTAAAGTGCTCAAGTTACAGGACTGTGTCATTGAATAGAGGTTGATGAACTTTTGGCTTTTAAATGTATGTACCTACATCGTGCATCCATTCATATGTATGTAAATACATATATGTATGTATTTGCCCAGAAATATACATATGTATGTATATATGCAAAAAATATTTTATTCAAAAGAAATGAAAGAACTAACACGACAAATTTATAGTTAGGTCTTGGTCACACGCTACTTCACATTTATTCAGCACTAAGGGGGCAGGGAAAGCTCTAGTTGACTGTCTAGTTTTGTTCACAGACAAACTAATATAGACTGTGTTCCCATGCCGTTATTACTTTGTAAAGTAAACCGAGTTTAAATGAAGTGAACGAACAAGACATAACTATAAAAATAATCCTGGTGTTCCTCGCTTTTCTTTTGTGACTGTCCAATTAGCAACAACAAAATACTGAGAAAGACTCGACAAAATGGCTGGGCCCATAAGAACTACCGTTTATTGAGAATACTTAGGTCCGGTCGTGTACCCTCCTTAAACAGCGATTTTTTTACGAAAATGTACGAATTTTTACGAAAATCTGTTTGCGAACGAAGAAAGAGAGCGCTTGGGTCTATATTAGTTTGTCTATGATTTTATTCGTCTATGCGGAACGTCCTAGGCAAACGTGGCGCAGAAAAGTCGAATAGAAATCTTGGTCTTTAGTAATGAGAGCTCAAACGCTTTGCAGAAGTACGAACAAGATTTACCTAGGGGTTAAAGGACCTACGATGTAAGTAAGTAAGGACTCTATGTACGTATGCGATAATATGTACAAACAACGGCGCAGTAGCAAGAGCTATTCAGTAACGAAGATGTCCTGATGGAAAGTCGATTTACACAAGATCAGGAACGACTTTTTCGATACTCAAAACTGGCTTCAGGTATGAAGTGTACTGGATCTTCACAAATGGTTCCAAAATCAATCACGGATAAGGGAATGGTGCCTTTGCCACAGCATACGAGCACAGGTTGATATTTCTGTAGTCTTAATGTTCAACAGCTACATGAAAAGGCTTTAAAAAGTCGTTGAGTCTTACTTCATAATCGATCGGGGATTCCATTGAAGTTTCGGTTTCCTATGAACACAATTGTATGTAGCATGACTATCCTGGATTTAAAGGCGCAAATAAAATACATTTTATTGTATCAGATTGTAAAACTCTAGACTACAACTTATTGGTGATCTTATAGAGCATGGTGCTTTTGGAAAAGCACTAGCATATTGCTAGAGTTAAGTGAAACCGCTATCTAGCTTGTGTCATTCCGACGGAATCAGTACTTTTACTACAAGCTTTTCGTCACTGTACGGTTCAACAAAAATATGCCTAAAAAATGCATTCTCTTTTCAAGTACAATGGACTAGTTCTGTGCACCAAGTGAGTGCTCCAATCAAGCATTGGCTCATTTTACGTTTTAAATCCCACTTTTAATTGGCCATCTTTAACTTTAGATGGAGCTTCCTCTTCTTGGGAGAGCATAGTTATTTTTGCAATCTGTTCCAAAGAATAATGCTTTGTAGATATGACTCCCTTGTTTAGAGAAGCAAAAAGTAGATGGGAATTTGGACGTAGTCCTAAAAGCTAAGCCTAGCTAACTTTCACTGTGTTCACCTAAAATTTTTCTCTTATCACACATTCATAACCCCTCTAGCTCGCTATTATATAGAAAATAAAATAGAAAAATCAAGTCGCTCTTGAAAATGACTGAGAAAAAGAAGTGCTTTCGATGCTTCTCCACAACTAGTAATACCACTTCAATTGGGGTATCCGTTAAGAAGCCAGAACCAACATACAAAGCTGTTGAACGTATATGGCGACATAAAATGGACAAATCTAAACTTTTTTACCCTCTGGAAGCCGATTTTATTATTCCCATTTGGATTAAATTCATTAAAAGTATGTTTAAAATTTTTCCCCAAGCGGAGGCTGAGGAGTTTTATGTCGAGACCGCTCAAAATGCTGCTCATAAATTTAAACATTTTTTCGAAGACGGATGGCATTGTTTGGATACGGATTATCCATTTGAATTAGCCACGTGTAGCGAAGATTCTTCTCAGCGACGATCGACAGTATTGCCAGAGGGATCCATTTCAGAAATAAACACAGTTCCTTCAACAGAGTCTATAAGTGATCCTTTGTTACAAGTTGAATTCCTATTACAACTCGTGGCCTCAAGGTATTTATTAACTGTATATTAATCACATAATTTATTAGGTGTTTCTGTTTGCAGTAACTTTAGTTTGAATCTGACTAAAACAGCTCTTAATCCAGACTTCGAGCCGACTTATATTGATATGAAGTATCCACAAATATTTGTCTTACCGAATAGATATTTAGAACTTGATCTGGATGACATGCCAAAGGACAAATTGCGAAAAGATCTACTGTTTGGGGAGTACGACGAATATATTTTACCGTTGCAAATTGCAAATGAAGTGAATGATGAATTTTGGACACAAATAGAATGTCGTGATGCTTAAAACGATTTAGTTAACTTTTTTTATTAATTTCAAATATAGTACACCATGGACCACATATTACAGTAACATCACCATTGAGTACGTCGCATATCTTTGTGAATTCATCAATCATATTGTCAGCATCCGCCAGGCCCAATTGGCCGTAGGAATTCCATCCAGCGGCAAAGATTGAGCCACAAGAGTTCTTTACGATTGTGTGTCTTGCTCCGCAATATACAGATGTGGCATTACAGGAATATTCCTTCGTATTGGTTGCACAACATTTCGGAATATCAATGACTTGTGGTAAATGATAAACTGTGGGATTCTTCACACCATTGATTTTAAATACCCGAAGTCCAAGCTGACCGTTGCAGTTAAATCCCCATGTATAGACGTCGCCAAAGGAAGAAATAGCTGCACTGTGCCACCCACCGGCTGCTATGCTGACGATCTGAGAACGAAAGTGAAAAAGATATACGTAAATCTGTTGAAATCTTTATAGAAATGAAAAGGTGTTGTATTGATTAGATTGTGGGAAGAATATTAGAATGTATATTAAAGCAAATGAACGATAAACAGTAGCACTTATAACCCCAAAGAAGATACTATATAATTCCGTTTTTCCAGTGGACCAAAACTCATAAAATTGTCCCTGCAGAATTTGATGTCCTCTTGAACAGAGCCTATCATTACATCCTTAGTTGATCAGTCATTAAATAGACAAAGGTTTCCAACTAACCTTTGCGACAGCTTATTATTGGTGCTAAGTGGCATCAGGTTTTCTAAGCCAAGAGTTCACGCACTATCGTAGTGATGGTGGTAGAACATTCTGGCAAAAGGTAAGAAATATACAGCGCTACGCGCCTAAAATTAGGTCCTGGGTACAGGCTCATTGATATTTATTCTAAAGTACATAAATTAAGGCTCACCTATTTTAGGGAAAGAGGACAGTGGAATGTGTACCTAGTGTAGTTAGTTTATGATGTCATCTCGCTCTAACAATCAGTGTGCCGCATATCACAACAAAACTTGGTTACAACTAGAAGCCATGTCCCCAGAAATGGAAGACAGTCGTTTCTCAGGTAATCTTCTCAAGGGCAACCCTTAAATAATGCGTAAGGGCAGATAATAGTGGTATAGCAGAACCATTAACATCTTATTGACCAAATACCCGGGAGCCCGTCACTCCAACTTCACTCGAAACTCCTGTAAATTGCTTTTGTTGAACAGCTGATAGAAGCAGCATTTTGCAATGGTTTTGAACTCACGTTATGCATCCTCCAGAATGTTGTGTTGGACGCAATAGTATCCCCAATACAAAAGAGAGTACTACCACGGACAAGAAACAAAAAAAAAAAAGAGAACATTATGCTAGAATCTACGGAGCTCCTAAGCTGATTAACTGCAACAACAGCGACTGAGTAAATCTACTTTTCTTGATTTACTTGATTGTTACTTGCACAAGAAAGCTAAAAACTTTCTTTAACAGATGTCTGCATGAAAACTATGTTTACTTGGGGCACTAAAACCTAAAAATAATGATGACTTTGGAGTAAACTGCACTTAATACTACTTAACACACCTTTATGCCGCTGAGTGCTTCCACTAACATTGGTATTTCCTGTACACGCATATCGTCAATTCCCAACTGGCCTCGTCTGCAAAGACATATTAAATACTTAAACTCATATCATAATCCGAATTTGCCTACAATCCATTACCCCATGTATAGATGTCCCCATTGGAATTAAGAGCCAACGCATGTTCAAAGCCACATTGCAGTGCAACTATCCTTTCATGTGACGGAAACTGATGAATCTTTGTCGGAATATTATACACAGTATTGTTAGTACTGATGGCCACAGCTAAATTGCTTCCACTGGCAATTAGTTTGATCCTAACCGCTGGATTACTTTCGACATCATCGCTCTTGTCAAATATTTTCCGTTTTCTGGAAGAAACAGCCTCCAAGTCAGCGAATCTAATTTCCTGTATCTTCAAATCATTCCTTATCAGCTTAAACAACCGTCCAGAGTCCAGCAGAATCAAGCAATACTTGTCTGCGGTGGAAATATCCACGACTTTAGTAGGAAACGAGAGCTTCTCCATTGCCTTTCCATTGTTATTCACGAATCCCGAAAGAAAAATTTCATTTTCTACTGCTAATACGTTACAACTCCACGCTGGACGAATGATAAACTCTTTTTCTAGACATTCAAATTCAAAAGCTACAACACAAAATTAGATCATTTTTGAATTTCTGATTATTTCGAAGCGAAACTCACTTGTAAGTCGTACAACTTTGCTGGCATGCGCCTTGCCAAACTGACCAAAACCATTGAAACCACAAAAATACCACATTTTTCTTAGCGAAAACTGTTTGTCTGTTAGTTGGCTCTCTTTAGCGACAAGGATACCACTCATTTCTTGAGGTTTTCGTGGTTTTCTAGGGAAAAATACACAATAAACTAAGACGTTTCTGAGGGACAACTCGTTTTTATCTTACTTACACAAAGCCATGGTGAGTTTTAGGCAATGAATTATACTTAAATTTATTGGAGGCGTTTTATTTTTTGCAAATTTAATGGTTTAAAGTTGAAATATTTGTTGGAATTTCGTATTTTATTTAACAATTGCCATGGAAACAACCTTCGGGAGAAATGGACAAACATTTGTTATTTTTCTGGCAGTGTCTGTTGACAAGTTGTCAGCTGATTGTCAAAAAAAAGTGACATTTCGTGCTTCTACATCGAATGGGTTGAGTTGGAGTAGACAGTAGAGTTCGCTGAGTACACTGAGTGAAATAAATAGGTCTGTTCTTTCTTTCTACACCAAAAATGGTATATTGTCAAATTTCAAAGAGTGAACAATCGCGTGTCAGTCTGGAAATCAACACAAAAGCTTAAGAATTCTCAGTTTATGGGTGAATAAGGGAATTTTTTAGTACCAATGCTTTTCAATGGAACAGAACACATTGAACACAACAACTTCAGCGTTAGACCTAAATGCAAGCGCTCTTTATAACTACGTTTATATGACGGAATTGAGAGATAGGATTGTTTAAATCCGCGTTTTTGCTGTAACTGGTTTGAAGGATCGAGTTAGAATCGAATTGAAAGAGGATTGACACTACTTCTGCATTTTATTTGCATGCGTCCAGGAGGAAATTTCTTAATCTACCTTATTTTTTTTTTCTCCATCTCAAACTCAATCTTTCGATCCGTGTTTTTTATTGAAAAACTCTGATCGGATCGAGCCAATACTATTTCAATCCGATTTGCGTTTACATGGTACTCAATCCGAATTCAATTCGGTTTCAATCTGCCATATAAACGGAGTATATGTATGGAGGCAAAAGTGAACGAAAATTGACGAAATTGATCGGAAAATCATTATGGGTGCAGTATACAAATTATGCGTATTTGCTTGAAAGACATGAGAGTAGGCCACATCTATCTACAGTTGTTCTAGAATGTTCTGTAGGTATATGGGATAGATGGTTCAGTTCACTTTCAATATGCGAGCTGTAGGTGTTGGGTTCGCTGAGCTAAGATAACGAAAAAGTAAACGAACGAAACGAAAATACAAAATAAGTGACGTCTAAAAAGTGTGAGCTTTTTTGTTTAACCCGTTCCCGAACTTTTTTTGAGATATGTTTTTCTCTGAGAGAATTTTACCTTCACTCTTAGAAATTTGGCAAACTGAGAATTTTAGTGCAGAGAGTACGGGAACAGAAATAATATTTTCTCTTTTATATTGATACAGAGAACGTAACCAACGTAAGCTAGGTACTCCAAAAAATTTCCTTAAATAGCCGAAACAAACCACATTTTTCATTACTGTCTTGTCTTGTTCTGTCGAGTTGTAATTAAAGGCAATTCAGCTTGATAATGGGCCATAAAAGCAGAACAAGACTTGAGATATTCTCTCAATACTCACTCAAAAGCTCCGTTGAAGCCTCACGGGTGTTTTTCTTTATAAACTATATTATTGAAGTTGTATTCTTAGATTTGGATTGTCTTCGTAATATTTTAAAACTAGGATCTTGGATCTAATTTTACTGCCTTTTATACATAGATATCATATTTTCTCATTGTTCCTTGCAGGGTCTTTTGTCTCTTTTAAGAAAACTTCGTCCAAATCCAGAACGAGAAGCTAGAATCTTACTCCTTGGACTGGACAATGCAGGAAAGACAACACTGCTAAAGCAACTAGCATCAGAAGAAATCTCTCAGGTAATATCAAAAATCCTCAGAGTAAATTTGGATCAGAAGCTCAATTTTTTCCCATAGGTTACCCCGACTGCGGGATTTAATATTAAATCTGTAGCAGCCGATGGTTTCAAACTTAATGTCTGGGACATTGGAGGGCAGTCAAAAATACGGCCATATTGGAGAAACTATTTTGAAAATACCGACGTCCTTGTATATATCATTTGTACTCAAATCTGTGGAAATACCTTATTGAATAATTCTCTTTGCAGATCTACGTAATCGATTGTACTGATCGAAATCGTTTATCTGAAACCGGAGATGAACTCTTGGAATTACTTTGTGACAATCGTTTAAAAGGTGCTCCACTCTTGGTGTTTGCTAACAAACAGGATCTTCCAAATGCTATGACAGCATCTGAGGTGGCTGAAAGCATTGGCCTAATACGGCTCGAGAATCGAACCTGGCAAATTCAAGCCTGTTCGGCAATTGAAGGTACCGGGGTGAAGGTAAAGAATTAAGTAGTAATATTCAAAAGTTCTTAACTATCAGTTTTTTTTTCTAAATATAGGAAGGAATGGATTGGGTTTGTCAGAATATGAAGAAAAATTAGTTTACTAAGATACACAAGTCGAGAACAAAAAAGGCAATAATAAAGTAGAACACAATTTTAGGAAAATTAAATGCAAAACTATCAACAATTTTTAGCACGAATTTTTAAGGTTTTAATTTAAATAAATGTTGAACTGTGAGTAATGTGGATGAAATTAATAGTTTGATAAAGAGTTTTATTTAAAGGTTTATCAGAAAATAGCAGCATACGATGGCCTTAAAGTTAGTAAAGCCATGCACTTGTTTTTCAAGAGCAGACTTATGTCCATGGAAGAGTTGAAAAAAGTGACAATTTAAGCATTAATAGGTCCGTTCGCGTACTCTCTCAAAACAGCGAATTGTTACGAAAATTTACGAATTTCAACGAAAAACTTTCGCGTACAGAGAATTTTCGGAGAAGAGAGCGTTCACGAGAGAGTAAAAAATTTCCCCATACTACGAATTTTAGTGCAAGAAATTTCCTTGTGCTGGTATGTGAAAACTGTCAAATTTGTCAAATCAGTGTGTTTTCAGCATTTTCTTGTTCAACCCGTTCGTTTATCGTTCGTATCTCTGAGAGAATTTTACCCCCACTATTCGAAATTTGATAATCTACAAATTTTAGTGCAGAAAGTACGCGAACGGACCTTATATTTCCAAGTGGTCTGGAAAATCGCACTAAAGTCTAATTTCATCGAAGAGTCTCCATTGATCGCCACTATCTATTGAAATAAAAACCATTGTAACGTTATAGGAAATGTAGTCTTGTAGTGCATGTAGTTTCAAAATAAAAAATACCGTTACTAAGATGTACATACATTTTTAATTCGGGCATTGGGACAATAGTGTTGCACAAAATCTGACAAATCTCAAAATTTTCCTTTGTTTATGTCGAACAAATGACAAAAGCAATTACATATCCCTCCATAGATTGGAGTAAAATGTAAATGCTTTCGTCAGTATCCAAAAATCAGAAACCGTTCTCCCAACACTTGGACCTACATACATATCCCAACGCTGGAAAGTTATTCACCTTCTGATGGATTTGATGGATATGGCTTTTTTGGTTCGGCTAGTTGGAGAATGCGTTCCGTTGGCACAACATTCATAGCGGCCTCTGTAGGTTTGATTGGAAGTATCAAATCACAACAACTGCAACGACACTTGGGTAGTGCCAATTCTGTTATACGCTCAGATGCTATATATTGTAAGGCTGAACGGTTTACTTTAACTATTGGATTCCTATCATTACATTTTAAATACAGCTTGGGTTGTGCCAAACGTTTAGTATGTTTCGTTAGAACGTATTTTATCTTTAATATGTCGCTAAGTGTACGAATTGGCTGATCGTCACTTGATGTCCTTTGTTTTGGAGCTGCCAAGCGCGTTAGGTTATTTTGTGTTAATTTATTGTTAATAACTTCATTTTTAGATAAAGATAGGTTAGATAAAGCCTTATTTTCGTTTTCCTCTGTTGGGATGTTTTCATTTGAATTGGGTTTGCAAGATTTGTTTTGAGATAAGCCATTCTGGCGACCTTTACATCTCGGGTTACATTTTGGTTTCTTGGAATTCAATATACTTAATTTATTTTCCTTTCCCTTGATGGAGGTTGTTTTTGTTTTATTTACATTGGGTTTGCTGCATGTCGAATTAACAGATTCGCCTTGAGATAAGTCATCCTGACGAGCTTTAAGTTTCTGGCTACGTTCATCCTTATCAATTGGTTTTGACAACATTTTTAAACGATCAGAAGGCACATACATTCGTGCACTTTTGGTAACCTTTTTCGGTAGAGCTTGACAGTGTATATCGCATCTTATTTTCGGTTCTGCTAAATCTACTATGCGATTCGATGCACTATATTTAAGTGATGATTTGCTAACAGGTATCGGCAAAGATCGGCACTTCAATATATTTTTTCTTCGAACTGGAGTTGCAAGCCTTTGTATACGGGCTGATGTTTTATATTTTATGGTTGTAGATGAAGATTTCTTTAAGCCCTTAAGAGAAACCATTGTAACCGAAACGTTCTGATATAAGCGGCCTTTTCATTCGATTTTTTGCTCAAACATATGCTAATTATCTGCAAGCACGTTTAGAAATACAGCTTCTAGACATATGGTCTTCGCTTATTAGCATATGTACCGTTTTGTCATCTTCTTTTAAAATAAATATTTATGTAAATATATTTGTTTACTTTTAATTTTGTACTAGTTAAATCTACAGACATTTTTTTTTTATATATATATTGTGAAAGATAATCCAGATGTAGCTAATCACTAAGCTAAGCACAGTGGAATGAGGTGATGGATTTATAAATGTAAAAATATACATTTGATGGACATGGAATACATTAGCCCCGTTCCCGCACTATATATACCAAAATTCGCGAATTTTAGAACTGAAAGTGCAGGAACACATCTATTGCTCTACTTCAAGTTATTTTATCAAGCAACAACAATTGACACAAACGCCACAACTCAAAATCGATGAACAGCAGCTTTTGTGTCTCAGGCTCTCGCAGATATGCAGCAGTGGTTCGTATTCCATCAAGTCGTACCGCCTCGTTGCCTTTAAGTACTCACATTTTCAAAAATATCAACTGTAGTGCGAACATGCTCCTGTGGCTCCTTATTTCACCAAGAAGATGAAATACCTACTGTTTTATGCAATAATGGTGATTTTAACTTGCGATCACGTCAAATTGAAATTTTACTCTTCAGTTCCCATGATGTTTTATATACTCGTATATATTCTTATGCATGGGTATAAATTTATTTTAATGTGTATAATAGATTCAAAAAATTCTCATAAAAATATGTAGATACCTTTATCAATCTAAAAAAAACTAGTCAAGATTACAGATCACTGCATCAATAAATTCTTGAGTGCTCGACTTTCCCCCTTGGTCCACTGTCCTGACTTTACCATCTGTGAGTACTTTGTTTATAGATTTTGCTAGCCTGTCGGCAGATTCGTATAAATTAAAATGTTTCAATAAAGCGACACTACAAAGAAGCATTGCGGTCGGATTCGCTATATCCTTTCCAGCGGCCTTCGCGAAGGTATGATGTGCCCCCTATGTAAGTATACCAGAATGAAAAAAAGTATCTTTTTATTTTTTCTTTTATAAAGAAAAAGAAACCCAACTTACAGGTTCAAAAATGGCAACTTCAGAGGAATATTCAGCTCCGGGTACGACCCCAGCACCACCGACCAATCCGGCAGCAAGATTACTTATAATATTCCCGTACAGGTTTGGAGTTACCATCACATCAAACTGCAATTAAATAAGGTGCAACACTGTTGGCTACTCGGTCAAAATTCTTACTTGTGTTGGTTTAGACACCATTTGCATTGTTGTATTATCCACAATCATTTTCTCTAGCTTTATTCTTGGATACATTTGAGCAATTTGTTCACATGAACGCAAGAACAAGCCATCGCCTAATTTCATGATGTTCGCCTTGTGAACAGCTGTGACTTTCTTTCTTTTATTCCTCGTGGCATAGTCGAAAGCAAACTTAGCGATACGTTTCGATTTTTCAGCCGTTATTATCTTCAAGCACTCCACAATGCCATGTACTGATGCACGTTCCAGGGCCGAATATTCGCCTTCAGTATTCTCACGAATAATAACTATGTCGATTTTTTTATGGCGAGCTTTTATGCCCGGCAAACTTCGTGCATGAACAACGCTAGCAAATAAATCCATATCATTGCGCAGTTTCCAAGTTAGTGATTTCTTTTCAATACATTGATCTGCTCTATCAAAGGTGCCCTTAAAAAGCAACAAAATATATCTTATTTAAGCTGAAACCAATGCATGTTCCATTGGAACTAATAAGTGAATTCTTGAGTGAAACTAATAGAAAAATACATGACCACTCTTTTTATGACACTCATAAATAGTAAAGTGAAGTAGAACGGCTCTAAACAAATGATCGGCAGCTGTCTGATTAATGTATTTTATTATATTATTTATTTTAAACCTTCATATGTATTTTCTTATTTCTTTTCATTACTTTTAAGTTTATTTCTTATATTTAAAATTATTCAGTCTAAAGGGCTGAACATAATTCAACATTGGGGAGCATAAGCTAATGTCATAACTGACCGAAATGTTTCCTTATGTTCTGTCATTTCCAGCCACTGACCATAATACTTTTGAACGCATAGCCACCCGTCGACACAATCTACAATTTTTTTTCTCTCTCGTTGTTGGTCTTAGTTTTCATTTTTCGCGTAAAAAATGAATAGAAGCAGAAATTACATAAAACGAGAATGAAAGCAGTAATCATTCGCACATTTCCAAATATAAAATATAAGCAAATATGAGAGAAAACATTAATGTAAACTAATAAGGATGGGTAATTTCTACCAACTGTCAAATTTGCATATACAATGAGCTGCTGAAAGCGCTCTCCCTAATGTTCGGCAATGTTTCCGAAAGTGACCGAAAACTAAACTAATCGATGCTGGGCTTATTATGTGCTGACTCATAAGATCACGTGTATTCGTGGGTTTTCATCTGCGTGCATATGCAGTCAAATGTTGATTATGTTTCTCACTTAAGGCTAATCCTAAAGTTCGAAATGATTTTAGACCTACTGCTATGCTACTCGATTTGCAGATACAATTACAATCGGAAGGATGTGAGCTTCGGCTTACAAATATAGGGTTCCTTAAGGGTAGCAGCATAGAGAACAGCTTCCCTGAGACTTAATTGAAATCGGGTGATATTTTGGGTTTTCTCGACTTGAAGTAACTTATCCTAGCAAGGAAGACTGGTTTACTGATGAATTTCACCTTCAAAATGAGATTGCCATTGCCAATACTACCAGACTTGTGCAGTGTTTTTCAGGCCGCAACTCTCTGGACATTGTCTTTTAAGGACACATGCCAGCCAGATTAGGATTATATTCCTTATGGTGCTCACAATTTTATGATAACCTAAGCCAATACTTCTTTTACGCTAAACCTAAGGTTTATTTATTGTAAACCGTTAAATGAGAAAATTAAAGGCAATCATAATGCTAAAGTGTCTTACCTTAATGCACACCTTATTCTTTTCAATCGATTTTTTTACATCATCAAGTTTTACATTAGGCACGGGATCAACCTCTGACAGAGGGAATACATCAAAATCGATTGGAATATTCATGACCTATATACATATATCTAAGTTTTTTATATTTCTTAAATAAATTAAAAATTGCAAACCTTGTAAATTTCCTGAACAGCGCACAATAATTCTGGTCCAACACCATCACCTGGAATCATGGTACAATTAAAACGCTTTCGGTCCTAAGTGTCAATAAGGAAGAATTTAGACATACCGATATTTATATAAATTGAAATAGCTTACATGTTCAAGCGGTCTAGTCAAATGAATGCAACGTCGATACGCTTTCTGTAAAGATTTTAAGAATAAAATAAAATTGTTTAGAATTGATTATTGATAAATCAGAAAATTAAAAAAATTACATTTAACTCCATATGCTTCACAAGATAAAGGTGGCTGAAATTGTTACTGAATGAGACAGAGAAGACAAGTTGGGGTACCAGACCGTTATTGAAGACTACAATAAATAGTAGGCCCTCAAACCAAGTCACGAAAAAGAAGAATGACATGGCCCACTCTTGCAAACGTAGTACAAACAACAATAAACATTAAAACAATTAAACAACTCCGTCTGAAATAATCAGGAGCTTATTTCATATGTAAATCTGAAAATCTAAGAAAATCGGATTACTGGCCGCGATCCCAACACTTCTCGCTAATCTAGCTGCTGGAACACTTCTGCACCGGGATGACAGATTTGGCACTAACGAATCTAGAGGTCTCTAGCACATGTGTCATCCCGGTGCAAAAGTATTCTAGAAGCTAGATTAGCGAAGTGTTGGGATCGCTGCCAATGTATATTATACCAAATGAGCGAGAAAGGTCTTGACGTAGAGTTCATAAAAATTTTACTCAAAATAATGGAAAAAAACTATTAACAGCTACAAAGTCCAGGCATTATTACATATGTACTTGGTCCAAAACAGGTAAAAAAGTAGAGTAGTACGACTAGATTAATTAATGTCATAGATAATCACATTCCAAAGAGCGGTGGTAAAATTCTTTCACAGAACACTAAAACTAACCGATTGAGTACAAAAACTTTAAAATGAGAATGTCACTCAGACTTCTTATACTCACTTGCAGATTAGTTCGTGCCAAATATCTTTTAATAGCCAACATGCTGACAATTTGCTGTCGAAACCAATTTTACAAATCGAAAATTGAAATTCAATGATTTTAACCAAAAACCAATTAAATTTAAAATTTTCCGAATGCTCAGTTACTAATTGTTAGCATCACTATATAACTATTTTGTTTGCAAATATTAACACTTTTCTGCGGATATTTCAATTTGAAAAAAAAAAAAAAAATAACGAAAATTTTAACTTGAAACTGATTTCATTTGAAGTTTTTTATTTCTTTTTAAGCTTTCTACGGACTACCTTATCAATGACAGCAGGTACGAAAGTAGAATGGAACACTGAATATTTTTGTTAGTAGGCACAGTGTTAATAAATAGATCATCTGATTCTGATTAGAACTTGGGAATTTTTTTTAAAGAGATAAATTGAATTTATGGAAACATATTTGTTGTAATTTTGTTAATATTTGTCCTACTACTCACACCTTCAAAGGACAATCTGCATCGCTTCAAGTTTCTCTCAAAATTATAGTAAATCGAATGTGAATGCGAATGACCTTCGCCCTAGAAGATACCGCCGAAGAAAAGTGATTAGTTCTTTAAGTGCCGACTTTTATTTGTCCTCTGGAATACTCAATTGACAATGCGTTTCGTACAATTTCTTCGCAAGTCTAGCCCTAGTAAGCATTTGGGAGTTCTATCGCAGGATGGAAAAACACTTGTGCCATTCTCGGCTGAGATCAACGATATGATTACTTTAATATCGCATGATCTTAGCTCTGATGAAATCCAGAAGAAGATACAAGGCTTACCATCGGAAGACGTAAATGAAAATGTAACTTTGCTGCCACCTGTCACAAATCCAGAGAAGATCGTTTGCATTGGCTTAAACTACATGGACCATTGTTTAGAGCAGAATAAACCGAAACCAAAGGAACCGATGTTCTTTAGTAAATTTAACAATACTCTTGTCGGGCCAACAGCGAATGTCATCGCTCACAAAATTTCTAATGTAAGTGGAAAGTAAATAAGACTGCCTTGGTTAGAGAAATAACTCATCTGGGTATAATATTTGATTATAAATTAACATTTTTTTCTCATATTGAATACGTGATTTCTAAATCTAACTCATTATCAGGCTTTGTTAAGCGTAATTCTATGCAATTTAAAGATCCATATAACCTAAAAGCACTTAATACACATATATCAATTATTCGTCCAATTCTGGATTCTGGGATCCATATTGCGATGCTTATGTATATCGTTTGGAGAGTTCAAAAGTCCTTTATAAAATTTGCAATAAAAAAACTTGGTTGGGGTTTCATGGCAACTTATAATGTTAAAGGGACGTAAGATTCATGACACTTTGCTTTTTTAAGGATATATTTTCTTATATTAGGTTTCGAATCTCGTGATAAAACTACTTGTTCGATCTTTTACATTGTAGTGCGTGCCTGTCATGTATGAGAGTATATCATGTATCTGGTATATGTTTCCAACAAGAAAATACCTTCTTTTTTCAGCAGCTTGCTTTGTGCGAGTTCCTTGTCCATGGTTACCATTTTAGGAACGAATTTCACGGACACTCTTAAACTTTGTTTGTTTGTTTTGAGACTGAGGCAACGATATCGCATCAGCAAAGTCAGCGCTTCCTTATCGTTTTGTCTTGTTAAAAGCCCACCGACACGCAGTTCGAATGCTACATGTGATATCATGGACATTCGCATAGATTTTATTCTCTGTATTCTGAACATGCTAAGTGGACACCTGTTATTATTACGTCTTGATCGAATCAAGCCTTCATTCCAAAACTAAACACATTACCGCTAAACTATTGCCAAACTCAGCGCATGATTTATTTTAATATAGAAGCTCAAATCAATCATCATTCTTATTGATTTCCTAAAAGCTACGAAGGTTCTTAATATTCAATCTTTTTTTACTAGAAAATCGATTGGGAAGTTGAGTTAGCTGTAATTATCGGCAAAGAAGCCAAAAATGTAACAAAAGAAAATGCTATGGACTACGTGTTTGGCTACTCTGTAGCTCAGGATATATCGGCAAGAGATTGGCAAAAAGAACGCAACGGTGGACAGTTTTTAATTGGCAAATCAATGGACACTTTTTGTCCATTGGGACCGGCTATAGTGCACAAGAGCCTGATTGATGATCCCTACAATCTTCAGCTAATTACCAGAATTAACGGAGTAGAGAAGCAGAACGGAAATACTAAAGATATGATTTACAAGATCGATGATATTATTCACGATTTGACACAGTACGTTTGTATCATTTATTATTCAATGGGAAGTTTTAAATTTATGATTTTTTTTTTTAGATGTATCACACTTAAGCCTGGTGATGTCATCCTAACTGGTACACCAGGAGGTGTTGGCATGAGTAGGAACCCACCAGAGTTCCTTAAACCAGGCGATGTGATTGAAAGTGAGATTCAATTAGTAGGAAAATTACTTAACAAAGTCGTCGAAGGGTGATCCTGTACAGTAATTGTAGCTGTTAAATGCTGAACGAGTCTTTCCATACTAGGTGTTACTAAAAAGGTGGATCTGCTCTATGGGATAATGTTAAACCTAATTTTTATTCGGTTAAAAATAAAATCATTCAATTCGGTGCAGAAAGAGAAGGAACTTAAAATGCTACAGCCCAAGAGGAGGGAAATTATTTTTCCTTTGCCTTAGTCCAAGGAACAGCATCCCATACAGCCTAATCAGCTTTTTAGCAACATCCTGTATTTTCTTAATCTATTTAGAGAAGCATTTATTTTGATATCATATGTAAAAAAAAGGGAATAAAATTTCGCATTGCATTTAAAGAAAAAGTGGTAACTTGGAAGAGGTTTTTTTTTTTAAAGCATATCAAAATTCCAACGCGATCAGAAACATGCGGCTCATTTTACTAGCAGGGGCCTTTATTTTTTGCAGCGGCAAGTTTTGTGTCCTTGCCATGAATGGTTTGATGTATTGCCCATCGATAAGACCATATTAGGTCTGTTTTACTAATGCCTATCACTATATCACAGTATCCGTCGTAAAAGACACATTGCTACTAATTTCGAAATTCAGTAAGGAAAAACTACTGATTCCATTCGGATTATGTGATAATTTTGACGGATGCGTGGCGTAGAAGAATGTTCGTACATTTGTTACGACGGATTCTGTAATAAGGGTGACTATTATTATTAACTCCTTATAACTACACAGAGGTCACGAAAAGAGAGTCGAAAAGAATCATTAGGCGATGTAATATTCACTCCAATTCTTGAACTCGAATACGACAGTCGAATCCGACTATAGTCGTATTTTATCCGACCATAGTCGTATCTTGCGAACAAATATACGACTTTGTAATAACTTAATATAACTTTGGTCAGATTCGATTTGAATTCAAGAATTGGGGTGATTATTTTGGACAAGGCTGAAGAGGGACAATAAATGTGTAAACCTTACACTGAAGGAAAGTAAAGAGACTCAGTCTTTCACTGTGTAACTGTGTCACGATAATGCTGGTGATATGTGATTCCCGTACGCGACAGAAGAAGTGACACCCTAAATCATTCCCCAGCTAGCCAGTCCATGAGTGCAGATGTTTGCTTACATCATTTTGAACTAAAGTCAAATCTATAATATTCATCATTTAAATGTTAGTATTTCCCAGAGCTCTGATTTTTCTCCGATTTGTTTTTTTTTTCTTTTATCTGCAATTGTTGATCCAATCCAATATATTAGTTCGCAGACAACGGCAGCCTCGGTTTTCCATATTCCTTCTCTAACTCATGCCCCTGCGTTTCTTTCGTAGGATAGGAACAGCAGCTAAAAACATTTATTGATCTTGACAGCATACTTACTTGCTTAAATCCTGTGTCACCTTGTGGGTCCTAGGGCCTCTACAACGCCTACGCGCCATCGTGTGCGATTTCTGGAAATATGCCTCAGCTCACCCCAACTCTTTCCCAGTTGCCGTGCTTCCTACTCCACTGTTCTGCGCCACGTACTCCTAGGACCGCCGCGTATCCTACCATCCTGGGTAAGTGGGTTCCATTGCATCGCTTGGTTAGCTATGGATCTTTCACCCTTTCAGAGAGAGTGACCAATCCACTGCCACTTTCGTCGTCGTATAGTTGTGCCTAAAGGTTCATGGCCCGTTCTCTGATAAAGCTGTTCGTTAGAGATACGGTTTGGTTTGGTTATTGACAAACGTTTTCAGTTTCCTAGTGATAGTGATGGTCACTCTCCAGGTACCACATCTATATAATAGCACAGATTCAATGTGCTGTTTAGACTAATTGCATTACTTTGCCAAACTGTGGATAGCATTCCAAACGCAGATTTTGCTTTACCTATTCGGCTGGCTAAATCCAGTTCGGTTCCACCATTGGTTGAGACAATACTCCCAAGGTATTGCAAACTTTTTACTCTGTCAACCGTTTGTCCAGCAATGCATATGAGTTGATGAGTTCGGTTCCAGCCTGATCACTTTTGTTTTTGTCGAGTTGATTTTCAGCCCAACGACGTTTGCTTTCCTCTCCACATTGGCTGTCATTTGGTGAAGGGCCATTATTCTGTGAGACAGAAGGCATACATCATCGGCGTAGTCGAGGTGCTTGAGTTCAGATGTAAGAGTCCATCGGATTCCTGTTGATAAGGCTGCATTCAGCACATCGTTAATCATTACCATTAGTGAAAGTATGCAGCCTTGTCGAACCCCACTTTGGACTTCGAATTCCTCAGACAGCCTTGCTCTGTGCAAGACGTGACATGTGGACCCATCATATGTAGCCTTAATAATTGCTATTAATTTATCCGGAATGCCTCTCCTGCGCAAGGCACGCCAAATAAATTCCCGATTGACACTATCAAACGCGTTTTCAAAATCGATGAACAGCAGGTGAAGTGGTGATCGATCTTGACAGCATGATCAAATAGGTTTCCTCCCCAAAAAAAAACAATGCTGCTTCCTTTCCCTCAAGCGAAACTAAGACCTTCAATTATTATCAATGTTTGGTATTAGTATCGCGGAAACCTAGCTTTGACATTCTCTCCATGTGTATTAATAACCATCTTCGATAGAACACTCGTATGTAGGGTGTATTTCGGCTCTATATTTTTTCATCCTTTAAACCTTCAAGCATTTAAAGCCAACGTCCACAGGTACGTCCTCTTCTGTTCGTTTCTTACGGTCGTACTGTGAGTTTCTTAGAGGTTCAAATCATATTTGTGTTTATTCGCAGTCTTGAACAGTATAAAAGTATTCACCAGAGGTATCGAGAGAAATATAAATCACATGAATCAACATGGATGCATAGTTCACAGAGGAGGTAACAGAATGCCACCTTAAAACATCCAACAGCTAGAGAGTCTATTGGTAATTACAACTCTCTGGTTCGTGTTTAGAGTGATTGGCTGTTTGGTTCTCATAATAAATAATCTTGGAAATGCAGTCAAGACTGACAGTCTTCATTGACTTACTTTTACTATTAAAGTCCAGGATGATTATTGTTGTCCCCTTTTTCAATGCCTTGGGATTGAAGTTGAACTCATTTTCCTCTGTCCTTTGAGGTTGCTTGTTCGTCGCTAGACTTGCACATGTCATAAAATGATTTTCGTTCATTTGTTGGTTGTAGTTGCAAACGGTGCACTCTGCTGTCATCGTTATTTTTATATAGTCATGTCTTGGTTTAAGTCTTAAGTAGGAGCTACCGTCTGAGCTGCAAGATCTTCAATTTTCTTTGATCGTGCAGTTCTTAACTGCTTGTAATTCTGTTGGATTCGTTGGAGGAGTCAACTTTTTGGGTGAAAGTCGGATGCGTTTTGAACCTTTTTTGTACAGGTGGACCTTCTGTAATATTTGGTAATAGGGTGTCACTGATCTTGTGCATAGCACTTCGAAGCAAAACAAACGCTTAGTCGCTCTATCTCTGTTCTTGTTAGGCACAATACGCCTTTCTACATACTGGCATCAGGTCTCAGCAATAAATGAAACTTTTTTTTTTTTCAAATTGTAACTAATTAAATATCTTCGGCATTTTATTTAATTTTTGCTTAATATTGAGATTGACAACAAATACATCATCGCAATTAGATTTTGCTGTTTCATTATAACATTTTTCGGTTTACAATGGTCAAATAAATAAAGATCGAGAAAATTTTTGAATAAAAATAAAAGTACACATAAATAAAGAACAAAAATGAAGAAAAAAAATATTCGCGGAAAAAACAAAAGTCAATTCAAAAATAATACTAAAAAACTAAAAAAAAAAAAAAAAAAAACGAGATGGTACCCTACCCCTTGTCTTGCAAGCCACAAATAATAAAACAAATATATGCAAAACGATGAAAGCATGCATATCTTATGCGAAAACGTAAATAAATAAAAACTTGTTTGCTTAATAATACTAAAGCTTACACAATCTTCTTACATATGGCCAATGTTCTAAAGAATAACAACCAAGTTATAGTGAGATGATATCCGCCCAACCTCATGCAAAATACAATTTTGATACTTGAAAACTTTTCCTGTTACACAAAGCATGGCTTATTGGACAAGGATAAGGTATGAAATAAAAATTTAAAAAAAAAAATACTAACATACTGAACAATAACATTTCCTCTTTTGTGACTGAATAAACTAGGACTATGTTTCGTGGGGAACAAGTTAGTGAATATTGGCGATGACTGCACGAGTGTAATCTTGTGTGGTAGATTGTCCTCCCAAGTCCTTGGTCTTAATTCTGCCATCGAGCAGTACCTTGCTAATGGCATTTGTGATCCTATCACTGTAGTCTTGCAAGTTGATGTGTCGCAAGAGTTTGGCACCGCATAATAGCATGGCAGTTGGATTGGCGACATTTTTGCCGACAGCTTCAGCAAAAGTGTGACGTGCACCCTAAAAAAAAAATGCAATTTGAAAATGATCTTAGGTGTGAAAACAAATATTAAACTAACAGGTTCAAAGACTACAGCCTGGGATGAGTATGAAGCTCCGGCTACAACACCAGCACCACCAACAAGACCAGACGCAATATTGTCCACAATATTGCCGTACAAGTTTGGCGTGACCATGACATCAAATTGATTTGGATTAGAGACCAACTGCATAGTAGTATTATCAACGATCATTTTCTCAAATTGAATTCTAGGGTACAGCTTGGCCATTTCTTCGCATGAACGCAAAAACAAACCATCGCCTAGTTTCATGATGTTGGCCTTGTGGACAGCAGTGACCTTCTTGCGGTTGTTTTTGGTGGCATAGTCGAAGGCGAATTTAGCAATACGCTTGGACTTCTCGGCAGTAATGATTTTCAGACACTCTACGACACCGGGCACTGATTCATGCTCCAGGGCTGAATATTCACCCTCGGTTTGTTCACGAATGATGACCATATCGATGTCCTTATGACGGCTCTTGACACCGGGCAAACTGCGTACGTGCACAACATTGGCATACAAGTCCAGCTCATTACGCAACTTCATGTTGAGAGTTTGCAGCTCGCCGGCAACACTGTAGTCGGGTGTAGCTAAAATACCCTAGAATTAAAATAAGAGCAATATGTAGTTATATGCGCAGCTGAATGAAATTTTTCTTTAAAATTTATCAAATCATATGTTTTCTGCTTTTACATAGTATGTAGTACTACTTTTCTCCCTTGTTTAGTAGTGAGCATTAGATAGTTCTTTCAAGTGCTGTTCTTTGATTTATACCAGTGTATTTTTTATTAAGCCTTACCGCATTATATAAAAAGTTTCCAATTAAGCGTTATCTTGTCTTGAAAATGACAGAGAGGTGTCAGATAAAATTATTACCACGTGAGATCTACACCCAGTTTCCATTAGGGAATACTATCAAATTACTCACCTTAATGCAGACTTTATTCTTTGTAATTGACGAACAGACATCTTCCAATTTAGCACTCAACACAGGATTGACTTCCGAAAGGAAATACGACTCGAAATCGACAGGAACATCGGCAGCCTAACAAAAAAGATAAATGTATTAAAGTGTACAATTAGCCTCCTCAGCAACTGGCAAACCTTGAAAACCTCCTGAAGAGCGTATACCAACTCCGGACCGACACCATCCCCAGGAATGAGTGTGCAAGTAGCACGGTTGCGTGTAGGAGCGGCCTCCTAAAACAAGACAATACAATTTTAAATAAAACCAAAGCCACAGCAAGTGATGCAGTTTATTTACCTGTCCAAGGGCTGAAGTCGTATGAATAGACCGCGCTGATGCTGCCTATTAGTTAAAAATTAAAAAAAAAAAAAAATAGTCCCAGTGCTTTAAAAGGATAACCTAAAAGCCAACTCGAGGAGCGCTTATGTAAACACCTTAGAGTGGAGGATTTTTTCTCAACTTACCTGCACAACGGTGCGTGCCAA
Organism: Chalcosyrphus nemorum; assembly: GCA_949716465.1. Classification (NCBI taxonomy): domain Eukaryota; kingdom Metazoa; phylum Arthropoda; class Insecta; order Diptera; family Syrphidae; genus Chalcosyrphus; species Chalcosyrphus nemorum. The sequence goes on along the minus strand of OX454333.1, from coordinate 43,205,514 downwards.
GCTGCGTGCCAACATTGCCATATTTGAAGTAAATTTTCTGAACTAGAACAAGTCTGGAGGATAAATTCAAAGTGGAAAATTTGTTAGTTTTACAAATATTTTCTGTAGTTTCCAAAATTTTTGATTCAGAAAATTGATTTTTGCAATACAGACCTCTCGTCTGCTGACTGCTTGGCTGTCAGATGTGGAACGAAACAATGTTTAGTTTGCTTATGTTGGTACGCGTTGCGTTTCACGGTCAATTCGTCTCAATTGTTAGGGTATTGCAGTGCGGTAGACTTGGAAATAAAAGCATGTTATAGAGCCTGTTTAGATGCTGACTCAAAACTCGGCTATGTCGGTAGTTTATGGGTAAGAAGAGTGAGGGGTAAAGAGAGGGGGAGAGTCATGAAGAAAATAGAAAAATCGAGGAGAGTCGCGTTCTATTACCGAAATGTTCCGTCCCTATTCCATTTTATCATTTCTAGTTCGATCGTTGAGGAGGGTAGTTCGCGCATAAAATGAGTAATTGGACGAGAGAACACACAAAAAAGACAGAAGTGTTTCAATTTACTCATTCCCTCCCCTATACTTTATCAAAGTAGTGCAGGAGTGAGCACTATTGCATGTAGACACGACATTACTCTTTACGACGTAGTCGAGAGTCATCATCAAAACAGGCTCATAGATATTTGATAATACAGGGTGACGTATTCAGAGAATATACTCCATTAAAGAGTGGATTTAGTGCCTTTGGCTAAAACCGCCATTAACTATAGACGTTCGATATAAAAAATAAATAAATAAATAGGTATTAGGCCATAAGCGTGGGCGCCGTGGCTCAGTGGTTAGTGCGTTGGACTACTGCGCAAGGGTTCTAAGTTCGAATCCAGAAACATACCATCAAAAGTTTTTTCATGGCCCCACCTCTTGCGAGCGTCTGACAAACATCCAAGAGTATTTACTGTCATGAGCACTGTTGCCATTTTGACTGTTTTCCAGTCAGATCTGACTGGATTGATATCAATTTAGCTGGAAGATTTTTTAGAATCCAGCCGGCTGGTTTTTTTAGCTGAATTTATTTTTTTTGACTGGTTTGTAAAATTTCTTTTCAATCAATACTTTTTCATTTTTTAAAAACTTTTGCCATGCATGTACTACTTTTGTACTTAACTTGGAAACATTTTTTCAACATTTCCACTTCTCAGCATCACAGCGTACATATGTATATTTCGCAAAAGTAATTGATCACAGTATCAAAACTAGTGTTACCTTTATCTAATGGGGAAGCGGAAAGGATATGTAATCACTAAAATATGGTAAAATAAAGTTAGGAACTCGGATGAACCCGTATGAGACGAATTTGATTCTGATCATCAGAAATCAGTTGAGATTTAGCGATTTCTGCTTCAATTTTCTTATACAGACTGAAGTAACAAATAAAATTGGTATATATGAAAGTATGACACAGATGCAAATAATAATGATAAAGAGTCAATTGAAGCACTCAGGGACATAGTTTATGTATGAATTGAAACAATGTATTAGAATGTATTAATGATTCTTTAAATGCTTCATGCTTCACTTCATTCTACCTACATACTTACAAATAAAGGATTCTGTGTTGTTTTTTTGTTCTGAATAATTGTTAATTTTTACTCTGACTGGATTTTTCAGCTGGATTTGTGTTAATAATTCGTTGACTGAATTTTACTTTTTTGACTGGTTTTTTTCCAGTTAAATCTAACTGGAAGGAAAGTTTTAAAATGGCAACAGTGGTCATGAGAAAGCTTCTCAAAAACCCCTCTGCCCTTCGGATACGGCGTAAAACTGTAGGTCCCTTCTGTATGTGCCGAAATGTATACCACGCACAACGTGTACAGTTGTGAGAAGCTAGCCCTTGGCCCTCTATGGGCTGCTTACGGGCTAATATTTATTTATTTATTTATTTATTTTTTAGGCCATAAGCAGTCCATAGAGGGCCAAAGCCTAGCTTCTCACAACTGCGAAAGTTTTGTGCGTGGTATACATTTCTGCAAGTACAGACGGAAAATATTGTTTTATGTCGTATCCGAAGGGCAGAGGGGTTTTGAGAACCTTTCAGACACTCGAACGAGGTGTTTTGATGGTATTTTTCTGGATTCGAACTTGGAACACCTTGCGCAGTAGTCTAACGCACTAACCACTGAGCCACGGCAGCCACAGACGTTCGATATAGTGAACTGGAACGAGATTGTTCACTATAACGAGCGTGGACTCCATGAAGCAAATTTCATCAAAATGTGTATGCTTTTAAATGCTATACATTGAAAATAGGATATAATCAAACATTTTTTATGGAATTTCTAAAAAGCCGGTTTTTTATTAAACAAACTAATGTGTTTTTAACAAAAGCAACTTATCGTAAAAAGTAAAAAAAATATACCGTACGTCATTTGCTTTAGAATTTTACTCTTTTCTGTGAGAGTCAAATGTCCATATGTCTGCTCTCCATTCGCCCATCAGTCTTCTATCCAATCGCCTAGTCGTGCATTTGTCCACCCGCCTATTCGACTATACGCAAATCCGCCAATTCGATCATATGCCAATTCGACCATCTGTCAATCCGCCAATTTGACCGTCCGCCAATCCGACTAGCCAATTCGACCATACGCAAATTCAACTACTCGCCAATCCGCCAAATCAACCGCTTTTCAAATCCGCTTTGGGTTTTGGATCGAAAAATCATTTATTGGGTACCCAGGGTGGGTAATCCCGATTTGACCGTTGGTTCCCACAAGAGCAAAAGTACCACGGATTTTGAATGTATTCTGACGTTTCCGTCAAAATCAAATCGGAGCTCACGCACACATTCTTAATCCGCGGTACATTTCATGGCCGCAGCCATTTTCCTGTACATTTTGTTGTTGTTAATTGAATGACAGTCTGCTGAAAATGTGGTGTGCAAAAAGAAAAAAGAGACACCTCGATTGTTTTTATAGTTACGTCTTGTTCGAACGTTCGGTCACATGTATTCACAGATAAGAAAATTCAAATCGGCGTACTTTACAAAATTTTCGGCAGAGGAGGGAGAAGAGGACCGTCTATATTAGTTTGTCTATGTCTGTAAGTACGAAGTAAACTTTCAAAATATCAAGGTTTGGCTTCAGCCAGAGTCTAACCTTTAATGAAATGTAGTGGAATTTTCACATAATAATCCCAAAGCTGGCAACAACATAGGAATAATGTTTTTTTCCAAGCGAAAATATTGTCAATCCTTTTGCCCGTATGCTGGAGAGGTAGGCATGTGTAGTTACAACAATACTTTAATTCTTTTTCAGTTTCTGTTTTGGTCGCAGGTCACAGATTATGAGATCTGCAATGGAACTACAAAGAAAGGCGAATTTTTTCAGAGTCCGAATATGCGTTGGGTCTTCCTGGATCTTTCTTCATAGTTGTATGTGTCAGGACTATCCTAGATGCAGACTTTCGGATACTCCCGGACGTTGATAGGAAATCCGCGCCATTGTTGATTACTGTAATTAACTTATCGGTACTTACTCTTACATACATACATATATGACACTATTTTTCAGCCAAGTTTTTTAGTGGACTAAGCTTAGGCGAATTCCCTGTGGTCCTTAGTCTTATCATGTGTCAGAGGTTCAATGTTGATGCCATGTTTTATATAGTGTAACTGTAAGATCCTCATCAAATAGCTCATCCTTAAATCGAAAATAAAATTCATTAAAGTGGGCCTTTAAGCATTATTTCTAATAATAGAATGGACTATGTTGTCTGAGTGCTCCGGGGAACAAACAAACACAATATGTAACAATTTCCCATTTAACAGTTTTTTTTTTTGTGAATAGAAAAATACATCAATATCTATTAGAATATACTTTTATTTCCTTAAAACATGTGATGTTCCACCTCAATTTTATATCATCTCCATATTACTTTCTTTACTTTCTGACGTACTGAAAAATTCCAACAAAGTTTCCATATTGAAATTCTCCAACACCTCCAACAGCTGTGGAATCTTTTCTTTTACAAATATTCCCTTAAATTTGAAACGATCTATATAAAAGTCAGTGATTATACCAAAATATTTATCAAGAATAGCAGGTGTCTTTTTAAAATCCTCTTCGATTTGACTGCGTCTATTTAAAATTGATTGGTATTCGGGCATGAGACAGTTGAAATCTACTTCATTGCGAATGTCAACTTGTAATAAAGCCTGTAAGTAGGTGTATTCCTTTTTAATTTGCACGCAATCCATTACGGAACGTTGAATTAATCTCAGTACATGAACTACAGATGCTTCAGATATTTCTGAAATACAAGACTCTTATAACGAAATTTTAATTTAATGCTCTTCAAAGTACGAAAGAACTCTGTAATGTTTTGAGCTGATTTTGAGTCTTGCCTCATATAAAAACTAGAAACATAACTCACCAGTATTCATTTCCAGTTTAATTCGCTTCTTAGTCGCTTCTTTAGTTAGAAAATCCTTGAGAATGGAAATTGTTGATAGATTGTCACTGCGGTACTGGGCACTTCCTTTTCTGGTATAAGGATTTCATAGGGATAAAATTGTATATAAATTAAGGGCCTATTGCAAGACTTACCCATATTTGCATTCAATGATAGTGCCTATAAGTGAATTTTCAAAGTATAAATCTGACATTTCTGTCGCAGATAGTCGCTCTGGAACTTCTGGAATACACTGCTCAATCCAATTATGCATCTCAGAATGAGAGAATGATCCTTTTAGGGTTAGAACATTCAGCGGTCTAAAACACAAATCAAAAATTAAATGGGACAAAATATATGATATCCGTGTGGCCAAGATTTGTTAACAGATTGAAGGTTTTCTCATTAAGATCTTAATTCATAACCAAGGTCACAATAAATGAACCAAGAACCACTTCAGGAATGCAAAACCCTTTTTTGTATGTATTAGATCACTTAGGACTAGAGTCCTTTTAAGTTATAAACCCATTGATTGAATTGAAAGGAAAAGGTGTGCAAAGTTAGAAATTGGTCGGAAAAGGAAAGACAGTTAGTTGCAAAACATAGTCCGTAGGAAATATTAAGGAGGGCAAGACATTCCACATACGTATTGAGTAGCTTAAAAACTTGCTGCTGAACTTTACTGTGCGACCGAAAATAGGTTCCAAAAGAAAAGAGTGCGCGGAAGAAGCCGCTCGAGTAGTACGATTAAACTGACGGACGGGCAGGACACAACTACAGATTTCATCCGAACAACTATGGTGGAAATAAAAGATTTGGTCTCCATTCAATCTACATGCCCGGCGCTGGACTCGATCTAATAAACTCAAATAAGAAGCGGGATCTCCCCCCCAAATATGTGAGTTGTATTTTAGTTTCGGACGAATATAAGCTTAATAGATAGTAGCCAAGTCTGCAGGACTGAAAAAAAGCTTACAGCTCTTCAGGAATCCAAGGCAACTAGCGCCATTTTTGGCAGTTTCGGATATTTGGGAATTCCAGCGAAGGTTTGGAGTAACTTGCATTTCAAGCATTGACAGGCTCAATATCAGTGCCATTCAATTTTAGTTTGGCTACATAAATATCCCGCTTCAGAGACAGCAGACAGCACTGGGTTTTGGACGAATTGAACTCAACCCTGTTTTTGTTGATGATTGCATCAAAATCAGAGTTGAGTTCGGTAGACATTTGCTGCCAGGGAGACTACACAGCTTGGGGTCTCAGCCGTGGAGTTGAAAGAGAATAAGCGAATTCCAGAGTCCTGTCATCCGCAAAAGAATGGATTGGATTGCGAGTAAAAGAGAGAACGTCGGTGATAAATATTAAAAAAAAAAAATCGGAGAAAGAACTGAGCCGTGTGGTACATCAGCTTTGGTTGGAAATGAGGAAGTAGTATATCCGTCCAATTCAACTATACAGAATACAGCATTGGGTTACTACCTCCAAGGTATATCGAATCATGGAACTGAATAGACCATCTTCTTGAGGAGGATAAGACTCAAGCAGAACTCAGTTGAGTTAAGACAGTGGATATTGGGGAATAAGACTGCCTTCTATCTAGTGATGTGAACAAATGGAACTATCGATAAATAATAACTAAACGATTAAAGCTAACGAATAAATTCGTAGATTGAGTTGCACTATCACGTTCCGCATAACGTCTTCGCATATTTCAAATCAGGTCAGTTACAAGTCCCATTTCCAACTATATGTAGCTCGTTCCGGACGTGATAAAAATATGATGGTTCTTAAAGACAACTAATGCCACAGATTCCAACAAAAGAATGGATGAATTTATTTAGCATTTGAGAAGTATTACTGGGTGATTTACTCTGTGCTACCTGTCTCGTAAACAAGGAGCTGTTTTTCCTGAGTCCAAGGATAATACCCAAAAAAACCCCCATTTACCTCGTTGTATCAAAACTATGACTCCTTAAATGTAACGAAAGTGGGCGAATAGTGTACGATCTCGTCTGTACATTGCTTGGCTGATTCCGGGGTATAATCAATGCCTGCATGGATCCGTACTGCCCCTCGATGGTTTGAAATTTCATTTCAAATCTGTTCCGTTCCTCTTTCATTTTTATTTTTCCCAAAAAGTGATACTCCGTCTCTGACAGATTCTCCATACTAAAATCCGTTTCATTGTCGGCATCTACAATCCGAATTATAGCTTCACTCTCAAGCATTATCTGTGCAATCGGTGTTGGTAGTTCAATAAACAAATTATAGCAATTGTCTACTTTATCCAGAATCAACTAAAAGAAAAAATATTTTAGAAATTCCCCTTAGCCTTGATACTTCTTTCTCAATCCAACTCACCGAATCATTCACTTCTATGATGGAAATTGCAGACGTTAAACTACTTTGAATTGGTGCGGAGAGCTGATAGTTTTCGACTGGTTTGACTAAACTTGTCTTAATGCTTTCATTGCTTGACGCTATAGATTTTAGATCTTCTTTCGTGGCAATCCTTTCAAGATTTTTTAAAGCAAAAGGCTGCTTGACGATTTCTTTGTTGCTTAAGCTTACGCTGATAATTTGGGTTGTTAAGCCAAATATATTGCCAGAGTACAGTAGAACAACAATCTCTGACCAACCCTGTGAATAGACACATCCACAACGAATTGCTGATATGCTCTCAGAAAAGGACTGCGAATAAATATAGAGCTTAGTATGATAGTTATCTTCTTGTTTGAAAAGGACACTGTTTACCTCTCTGTATATTTGTCTACACTCCACATCGATGTCTTCATCCGTTGGCATGGTGAATACCTGTATAGTTCCATCACGTCTGCCAATAATAAGCTCATCACGGCCATCTCCAGATAAGTCATAAGTATCGATACATGTCACAGCACTTTGACTGGATGCAACATCAATAAGAGTCCTTTGTTTGACTGTTTAGAAATGTTGTTGTATAGACTTTAGATTATAGGAACTATTAGTAGTTACATACTTTCCCCAGTGAAAGGACCAAATTGATATAGAACGACTTTGCCATCTGTAAATCCACATAGAAGCCTATCGCCTAAGACGTTTCTTGGTACATGTAAGACTGTTGGAACACTGTCCAACTCCACAGTTTGACGAACACGACAGTGCTCCAAAATTCGTAGTACACGTCCAGAACATGCCAGGATGGTAATAATCCTATTGGTCTAAGAAAAAATTAGTAGAAAATTGTTTGCAGTACACTAGTTGAGTAGTTATGAATCTCAAGTCAAACTAAGCTTGTTCAGAAGAAATAAGTTATCAGCTCAAGAAAACTCTGTGAACCTTCATCTTTTTCAAATCTACTATGGTGAATGTACTCACTTATCAAAGACATTGTCGACTTTATTTAGGTACTGTTCGATTGGTACTTTAGAAACAACTTATGTACTCTAAAACCGAATAACGTCAGGACCCTTATACTATGTAAAAAAAAAATTGTACATAAATACAGGGAGATTGAAACCTTTTTGATCTGTTCTGCTGGCCCAGTAGTTAGTATAACGTCTTAGTTAATTTCAATTCAAATCTAACCCTTCAGATACCAGGCTTACTAGGAGGGTAAATAAGGAAGAGGGGGCAACATCTACAGCACTCAGGCAAGCCAGATAGAAACACACCACCAAAGGTAGATGGACCCACAAGCTTGAACAACTTAAACAAAACGAACACACGAGGACAGGAATTCTCATCTTACGCAGTTCCTGTCTGGGCATGGTGGCTTTCGTTAATACCTCAACAAATTTGGGAACGCAGCACATTTTATTCCTATTATTATTATTTTATTTTATTCCGCTTCATAAGTGGCGTAGCGAATCTACGAAACCCAGAACTGGTAATAAACAACATGCTGAGATGAGAGGGTGACTGATTGAAGATTGAAGATCTGTTCCGTAAGAAGGGCTAACAGCCCCGGGAAGTAATACTAAACAGCAGTCCCGCGGGAAGAGTGTTTTGAAGTGTGTAGAGTGTCTGTTTAGTACGTGGGCGAATTCCTGGCATGGATTACTCAGGCTCACTAGTATAACTCAGGCTATTAGTATCAATGAAGATTTCCCATCCATGGCGCAGCCAAAAAGAGGCATACTCTTTAGTCCTTTGTTTACGAGTCTGAGCAGTCACATAGAATTTGTCTCTGTCTGTTTTTTTTTTGCCACCAAAGGGTACATATAACATTTATGCAGGGGCTTATACAGTTTTGGTAAATATAACAGTCCCATTAAAGTCATTGAAGAGATGTGTGGATATCTTGGGCTTCATCTAAGCGATGTCTTGACTCCACGAGATACATCCAAAAGATTATGATCTTAACAGATCTTAACATATACAAGTCGCTTCTATACGTACACATCTGTGAGAAGCTGGGCTCTGGCCTTCTACCGTTTAGATATGTACACTCTACATCGTCTACACTGCATGTCGTAGGTAATCTTGACGGCTACACAAGAGCTACTATAGAAGCTACATGAACGAAGAGAAAGTATAACTCTTTGGCCACATTCTGTGTGATTGTCCAGCACCAGCATTGGCCACCAAAAGTTTCTAAGCAGTTGAACTTTTCCAAAGGAGGATAAGCTATCAAACAGTAAGCTGAATAAACTCTGGAGATTTATACTCTTAAACTTAATGCGTCTACGTATCGGTTGACTAGTATCATATATTAAAGAGTTTGCAAATAAATATTTAGCCCAATATGTCGGTGCTCTAGAAAAGGGCCCCCGTTCACCCAACCTTGCTAAGTTCCGGCCATTCATTTCGTTTGTCCTGTTTTCATTTGGACCTTTTTACTCGGCCCGTATACTTAGAGTACTTTTCCCTTGTGTTATTGACAGCTTAATACTACTTGGTGGCACAATAGTATATAGTTTAAATCCAAGAAGCTACCGTCAAACTTTTTAAAGTTAATAGTGGGGTACAATCTAAGAACAAGCTGTTAATTTCCTTTTGCCTTACATTATTAGGACACAATGCGACAACATCGACTATAGTATCTCCGCACAAATAAGTTCCAATATCCTTGCAATCTCTGTAATGACTGTAGACATGATTGCCGCAAATTACCAAATCAGCTCCCGAAACGAACCTTAAAATCAAATTTCATGGATAAGCGTTCTACCAAAAATACTACATACGAAAATCTCTTACATGCATTTTATAGATTCTGTTAAATTTGTATCAAATGACAGAAACATTTTACCCTTCTTATTGAATGCTTTTACTACGTTGTCTGAGGCGACAAACACTTTATCCAATACGAATCCTGGAAAAGCAATACACCTGTTGAAAGTCAAGTTTTTGTGGGATTGAATTCATTCTTACCTGGAACACCACCCATTTGAATGCTAGAGACCTTGCTTCCGACGTATGTTTGGAAAACCAATTGCGCCTCAGACTTCTTAATGCCGAACATTTGGAAATTCCCCTCCAGGTCACCAACGGCGACCTTCAGTATTAATAGAATTCATGGATACATGAACTAGAAAATATTATTGAGCAAAGCACAAACCTTCTGTTGTTTCTTTGGATCCCCGCTGGGTACAAGCTTCAAACAATTGGACAGAGTGGTGTTTACACTTCCATAGTTGATTCTTGTGAGTTCCAACTCCATTCTTTACCTTCCACTGTATTTTAGGATATTTCGAATTAGGAAACTTATTCTGTGGAGTTTACAAGAAAATTAGAATGCTTGTGTACGCATTCGAAATCCATGGCAACAACGTTACGTACGAGTGGGTTTTTGTAGACAGTGATGCCAGTGTGTTGCCTTGGAATAGATGAACATGTATTAGAATTGGACTGATATACATATGTAGGGTTTAGTGCAAATTAAATTAGATTGAAAAGCAGTCATTATATAGGTTGTGCTGCACTGTCTTAAAAGCGTTCAATAAGTTGCAGAAGAAAAACAACAGAGAAACTTTCTCAAGGTATTTCAAACGATGGAGTTGTTGTTGTGTCAAGAGTTTTCTATAAATCCCAGAGTTTGTTGCTAAACTATAATAGTCGGGGGCAATCCACTTGCGATGATTTTTCCCATTCATTTGCGTGGAAATCCTTTCTCTCCTCATACTCCTTCGGACATCATTTGATGAAATGTTTACTAAGTATCTAATCCGAACCTGAAAAACTTGGATTCATCAGTCCACAGTGTGTTCCAGTCCACAAATGAGTTCCTTAGCTTCAAATTTTTATTCTTCACAAGTGGCTTTTTTGTGAGATGCATCCTCTAAAGTTTTTTTTTGTTGCTTCCGACGCCTTCATATAGTCCTATCTGACAAATGGAATAAAGTTCGAAAACACTGCTCTGTATAGCTTTAGAATTCGAGAATGGGTAGACTGCACTAGCTCTATGGAATGGACTCTCCTCCTTATCTGTGGTTTTCCATTTGTTTAGCTCTTGCAACATAGTTATCATTGTCATAAGGCTCCATATCATTAAAGGCATTAAAAATAATCTTTGGGAAGCACAAAAGCTGTTTTAATATCCCTCAAATGGAAAAAAACAAAAGTACGTAGGTATGTCCTAGTAATACTTTGCTGCGATATTAATGAATTCTGACATTACGATGCCAATTCTGTCTGGCTGCCTGTCAGACTGTCGTTTTTGACTTTTAGGAAAATTCGGTGAGGGGGAGACGTAAAAAGTGGTGAATTGACCAAGTCACACATACTTGTTTGAAAATGTGATAGTATGTGCGACTTGGTCAATATTTTTCCAATATCAGCTTGTAGGCAACTGAAAAATCATTGGAAAGTTTATCATCTCTCCACTCAATGATTTCTGTCCCCGGCTCCCGCTTCTTGCGTTTCATTTTTGTACCCTATCCTAAGGGTAAATTAAGTTTGACATATAGTTTGTATCATAGAGAAATATTGAAGATAGATCCAATGACCCAATGAGTCGATTTATCCCTGTCCGTTCGTCGATCTGTCTGTCACCAGTTTTTGGGCCTTAAATTTTGGGTTAGATCGGGCTAGATGTTGCAGTTTGTCATCCTTTTGTCTTTAAAAGTCCTCCTAATGCATCTCATTACGTTCACCCCCAATCACGCACACCTAATTACTGACCGCCCCCACGTCCCAGTAGAAAAATAAAACAACAAAAAAAGAAATTAATTCGATCGTGAGAAATAAAATACTATTTGAAAATAAAAAAAAAAAATCACACAAGAACATACACACAAACACGTTAGTGCATATATGGTATGGCGGTCGGCTGGTAAGGTTCAGTCGGTGGTGCACCCTCGTGGGGTGCAGATCGGTTGTGGGGTCGGCTACTCGGGTTCAGTCGTGAGTGTAGTTTCGTGGAGTGCGGTCGTGGATGGACCTTCGGGTGGTCCAGGTCGGCTTATTGGCCGGCTACTCGGGTTCAGTCGTGAGTGTGGTTTTGTGGAGTGCGGTCGTGGATGGACCTTCGGATGGTCCAGATCGGTTTAGTGGCCGGCTATTTGGGCTCAGTCGTGAGTGTAGTTTCGTGGAGTGCGGTCGTGGATGGACCTTCGGGTGGTCCAGGTCGGCTTAGTGGCCGGCTACTTGGGCTCAGTCGCGAGTGTAGTTTCGTGGAGTACGGTCGTGGAAGGACCTTCGGTTGGTCCAGGTTTAGTGAGTTGAATTTTTTTTTTGTCGTGAGTGTTACTGTGCATACCATACATATGTACATACAAACAGTGGATTTTGTGCGTTAAATAGAGATAATTCTTTGTGTTTGCTTTCCGCATAGTAATGATAATTAAAAAAAAAAAAATTTCGAACGGATTTCTTAGTTTTTGTACTATTTTTCGACTGCAACGTCGCAGTGGTCGAATAATTTATTGTGCGTGTGTGAAGCTGTGAGTTGCAATTGGATCTTCTAAAGGATTTCTTCAAGAACAACTAATAAGGATGACGAAGGACATCTGTTGATCAGGAGTTGTAGCAGTGTAAGCAGTAAGAAAGCAGCATAAATAATTTATGTGAGTCTTGTTTTTTTTTATATTCTATTATATATTTGGATCCTCACTTCACGTCGCCGGTAAGTTTTTACGATACGATTTTTTTTTTTTCCGAAAATTGTCGGACATGCATATGAACAGAAGTGGGGATATCCATTTGGTGGTGGGATATTTCTTCTTTGTCTTTTCAGGAGATCACCCTCCCTACGAACTGTAGTGGAGTTGTTACATATATTCTCTTATACCTACTATTTTTATTTATTAAGTCGATCGATCGTTTAAAGAACAAAAGTGTGTGTGTGTGTTCTTTTAATCGGCCGTCCTTAAGACGGTCAGGATTAATCTAATTCTTCTCGGTATTCGGTGTCGGGAGTGTGGGCGAAATAGGGCTTTATTTTGGGTATTTGGTGGTGGTTATTTTTTTTCTCTTTTCAGGAATTCACCCTCCCTACGAACTGTAGTGGAGTTGTTGTATATATTTTATTCTTTATTATTTATTTATTCATGGAGCATAGGGACGTATCGACAGACAGTATATAGAAAAAAATACCAGGCTTTGTAGAACAAAAGAATTTTTTTTCTTTTAATTTGATCGGCCGTCTTTAAAGGCTTTCACACAACGCTGCGATAGCGATTCCGATATTGTCATTATTATCCAAATCATACACACATGTAATACTGAATAGTTAATCGCACAATAAATCATCTTTTCCATATTCACCATTGCGCGATAGAATGATCGACTGCTCCATACAACGATACATAGGTTTAATCGTAATCACTCGCAATATATGTATATCGCCGGTATAATTTTTATTTCGAATTCGGTGTGCATGCACAACATTCAATACACTCGTAACGTGTTGCTATAGATCGCTATCACGGCGGTGTGTGAAAGCCTTTAGACGGTCGAGGTGTGTCTAAGTGCTTGTGTTCGGGGTTCGGTGTCGGCACTGTCATGGGATTGGGGCCTTAGAATAGGTATCTGAATTGGTGGTGGGATTTTTTCTTTTCAGGAGATCACCCTTCCTACGAACAGTAGTATAGTTGTTGTGTATATTATTTTATATATTTTGTTCATAGGGTAGTATCGCTCGACAAAGATTTATAAAAGTGCAAGGTTTCGTAGAACAGACAACCAAGTGATTTTAAATTTGATCGACCGATGTTTATCAGCTTGTCTTTCGGTGTCGGTAGTGTAGGGGCTTAGAATATGTATCTGAATTGGCGGTGGGATATTCCTTTTTATTTTTTTTTTTATTTTCAGGAGATCACCCTCCCTACGAACTGTAGTGGAGTTGTTATATATATATTTTTGTATTATATTTATTTACACTTATATATTATACATATGTATATATGCCGAAAATGGTCGTTCGATTTTAGATTAAGATCTCTTAATCAAATCAACGAGTTCTATGGTCACCATTTTTAGTGCGCCTAACATTTGAAAGGGGAGCTCGTAAGACCACAAAAGTACGTCCTTAAAATCACTTTGGTGAAGGACGTTGTGGAATTTAGAATAAAGCTTAAGTCCTTAGACCTGTTTGTCAACACAATCCGTCCAAGCTAATTCCTAGAGGAGAAATTAATATTTTTGGTTGTAGCCCTAATATTAATAGTACTTTTCTTTAGGCCAATTCAACACTAAATCTTATATCTGATTAAGACTAGGATGACGTACAAATGTTCTTACCTAAATTGTTAACAAGAGTAGGACTTTACTTAAAAACATATTTTGCTAAAAGTCAATTTTGCACGAAAACGGCTGCAATTACTTCGTTCAAATTCCACACTGAGACTAATATAGACACGTGCAATAAGATGACGTACGACAGTTGTTATAACGATGCTTATAGCCAATTTGGGTAAAAGACGATTTTCTTGAAAAGGGATTAAACAATTTTGTTAAAAGTCGCACATTAGATTACATATTACAAATGCTATAAAATGGATTAAAAATGTTTAGCCAAAAGTGCCTATAACGATACTTTTTAAAGGATGAAGCCAATTTGCGCGAAAATGGCTTTAACGGTTTTCTTTCAATTTAATATTTGAACTGGTAAAGTCCTATAAAATTACGTATTACGTTTTTGGCCACATTTGGTACCAACGTTACTTTATTTATAGCCAATTTAGCAAAGTTTTACTCAAAAAAATTTCTATTATACTTACATATATTATCGTGCACTTATCGTTTGCAAGAAAACCTGATCCCGGTATTATTCAAAAGATGGGATTAAATTACAGCTTTAAATTTGTTAGATTTTCGATTAAAATTTTGTGCTGGGAAAACTGATTTAACGGTTAATTAATTTTTTTTTGTAAATTTGTCGTGGGAAATAAACGTATTCAAAAGTGTTTATCTTTGTTTCGTAACTGAGAACGTACTTTTTTTTTATAGAAAATCGGAAATAGAGAATCGGGAATCGAGAGAATTTCGTTGGTTGGTTTTTCTATAAGTGTGCGGGTCGCAATTGGTGGATCGTGTGAGCGTGTGTGGTGTGTTTGGTGTGTGTGGTGTGTATGGAGTGTGTGGAGTGTCTGTTGTGTGTGGTACGTGGAACGTGGTGTGTGTGTTTAAATGTTGAAATCGATTTTTTCGAACTTAAGTAATTTGTATTTAAGGACAGGACAGGACAGTCGAAAACGGTCAATTTTTATTGCATTCCTTCCTACAAACAGTAACGGATACGGGGCACAGTTTGCTAGGTTTAGAATGATTTTGATTTTCTGGGGTCGGTGTCGGCAGTACAGGAGGGAATTAATATATATAATAGTGGGATTTTTCATCTTTTTCCTTTCGGGGGATCACCCTCCCTACGAACTGTAGTGGAGTTGTTGTCTATTTTATTTTTTTTATTATTTATTTATTTACAGGAAAGAATCAATCAATATGTAAAGAACGAAAGTATTTGCGTTTTTTCTTTTTGTAATTAATCGGCCGTCCTTAAGACGGTAGTCGGTCTCGGTAGTGTAGGGAGATTAGGGTTTTAGTTTGGGGATTATATTTATTTGGTAGGATTTTTTTTTTGTTCCTTCTCTTGTTCTTGTTCTTTTCCTTTTAAATTTCTTTTCTTTTTCTATTTCTTTTCTGTTTCTTTTTCTTATATATATACATATACATAAATTTTTCTTTATACATATGTACATATTAATATTTAGGTAGAGTGTTGTGTTTTTTAATCAATTCCTTGTTGTATACAAATTATAATTTTACATATGTTATTGGTCCTCTATTTTTGGTTAAGCTCTATCAGAAACAAAATTTAATTCGACTGTCCTTAATCCTTATTGTGTATTAAGTGTAAGATGTGGTAGGTCGTCTACTGATGAGCCCAACCACCACATCAGGGCTATTGCATTACTAAATTCTTTTTAATTTTATAATTTCATTGAGAAAATTGAATTGTTAATATTAACTATTCGAATTGTTTTTTTACATTTACCTGAATTTGTCTTTTTAATTCACGGTATCCGTCGGGTAAGCATTGCGTCTAGACTAGATGTAGTAGGTCATTCACTAAAAAGCCCAACTACTATATCAGGGCAAAACGCTAAGCTCAAGAGATTTTGTTATTTCAGCGTTTGTTCTCACTACCGAGTGGCTCCAAAATTTCCTATCTGAGATCTGTAAATTCCTATTATGAAAGTCGGAGTTTTCGATCTAGCCTTTTAATTAACGGTACTTCAAGTCAATTTTACAAAAAGCTGGTTCTCTTTAATATCGCTGTTCGATTCTGCTCTTAAGGGTTGGTTGAGCAGTGGATATCTTGCCTTAAATTTTCGTTTGATTTACAGTAAAAATGTTAAATGAGATTTGAGAGAAAATCCATAACAATAAGCTAGTTTAGGCTCGAAAGACATCTACCTTTTCTTACTATTTTTTTGAATCATTGCTAAATCAGGATCTCCTAACAATTCGGGTAACGATATAATTTTTATTAGGGTTTGGAATGCCCATTTGGACACTTTAAGCCATAGAACTACTGTCAGTAGTTTTCCGATCAATCGGGAATCGCAGTATTCACTAAATCAGTTGGCCGGGGAATAAGGAAAGCAGAAAGAAAAAATGTTCGAAAAAACATTTTTTTGTTGTAGATTTATTGTATTACCAGCGATATGGACAGGTACACTACGATCAAACTTCTGGTCAAAATTTAAGTTGTTTCCGTCTTTTTTTCGAGTTGACCTAATTTCCCTTATAAATATACTTTTTGCTCTTTCTCCCTTTTATCGGTTTTTTAGTCATAGTTTTTTCCTCGAAAAAGTAAATTTACCGCAACATACTAACACTGTGGAAGGTAGAGGTAGGTCTCGGTTCAAAATAGAATAAAGCGGCCCATACACACTACAC
Source organism: Chalcosyrphus nemorum (assembly GCA_949716465.1). Classification (NCBI taxonomy): domain Eukaryota; kingdom Metazoa; phylum Arthropoda; class Insecta; order Diptera; family Syrphidae; genus Chalcosyrphus; species Chalcosyrphus nemorum. Next base: position 43,188,759 of record OX454333.1, on the reverse strand, counting down.
CTGTGTGCACTAAGAAGTTTGATACGTATCTCGAGTGCACGGGAGCTCTGCTTTTGATGCACTGTTGAATCTCGCTCCTCTTGATACTTACATATATCAGATGGTGTTTGCTAAAAGCTATCCACAGACTCAGACGTGGTGGCTGTTGGTATGAAGCTTTGATGATCTTGCACGACACTAATCCCATGACCCTAGTCTTATGGATATGCCGTCTGATGGTCTGGCTCCGAGCCTTCAGTTGTGGCGAAAGTATGAGATCGACTTACCAAGTATTCAGTACTTGCTACCGCCAGCGTCTGAGCCAGGAATCGAGTGTAAGTAGTCGTATTTTCACAGATGGTTCCAAAACCGATCAAGGATCAGTGGAATATATTTTTGGAAAACGATAACACAAGACAGCAATACTCATTGGGTAAGCATGCCTCTATCTTCCAGGCGGAAGAGTCACATCGTTAGGAATAGGTGGAAGGGTCGTGGTATCTGTAGTAAACCCTTTAACCTCATCCAAATTAGTTGAGCAATACAAGAGGGCTTTAAACTATGTCGCAAGATTCAGTTTATTGACTCTCATCTGGGTGCCGATCACACTGCTACGGGAAATGAGATATCCGATGAGATTGCTGGACAAGGCTCGGAGGAATGTTTTTCAGGACCCGAACCTGCGATAGGTCTTGCTTCATCAACGGTCAGGGCTTCCATTGATGATTGGGTTTCTTATGAACATAATTGTGCGTGGCATGACTAAATGGATACTCGACGTTAGTAAGAAATCCGCGGCATTCTTGCTGTCTCTCAGCAGAAAAGACTGCAGACAACTTAGGTATTGGCGTTTTTACGGGACACTTCGCGTTTGCTTAGCATCTTAATATGATTGGGTTGGGTTGGGTGGGGATATGTCTGCGAGAAAATGCCCTAAGAATCAATTTTTATGTATCGAGCATTTCAAGAAAAGCATGGGTGCTTTTACTTATGGAATGCCTACAAATTCCATTAAACTACATAATTTTATTATTGTGGTCTAGGTCTGTAAGTGTACAGCCATATCCTGGACCTGGAACAACTCAGTACTCCTCTGTCTTCTCCTTATCGTTGAGCACTCAGCGCCATAAAGAAAAACTGGTAAGATGAACGTACTATAGAAAGAGCATTCAATTAGTCTGCCGAGTTAAGAGTTGAGATTGACAACAGTTTGCTAGAATTATTTATGGTCAGATTTCCCAATTTGTGGGAAATATTGAATTCCTGTTTATAAACATCTGTGTTATAGCCTGATGAAATAGAACTAAGAATAACATAACTACACATGTAAAAATGTTTTATAAGATGCTCATCTGTAATCCAGTTTCATATGTATGTATGTCTGTACTTTGCTGAGAAAACCCTTCGCAATTTTCGCTTCTTTTGTATCGGCAAAACAATTGTTTGGGATAAGCCCATAACAGATTTTAAACGTGCTTGAATGTCTTTTTTCTTGATCCTACCAAAAGTTTGCCTTTTTTTCTGGATAGCCCATTTTTTCACTTCCAACTCCACTTTCTTGCTCCACTTTTCATTTACTACACTGCTCATTTCACTAGGTTTAGCAACACAAATGTAGCACGATTGGGTTGACCTATTCGACGTCATATAATTAGCAATTTAACCATCTTTCAGTGTAGAAACGAATCGATACTTTGAATTCATATTTTTGAAACCGATTATTGCATCAAGTTCTTGATGCGGATGTCAATTTCACTGCAGATCATATCCATCAAGGCAATCTTTATACATTAGGTCTGTTTCTGTACTTTCTGCACTAAAATTTGCAGCTTGCTAAATTTCTAAGAGTGGGGGTAAAGTTTTCTCAGAGAAAGACAAATGTCAAAAAACGGGTTAAACAAAAAAGCTGCCCACTTTTTAGACGTCACTTTATAGATATATGTACATCAAATTAGCTTTGTTCATTGATGAAAAAGTAGCATAGCAGAAAACAGAACAGCACAAGCTTGTGAAAACTATCAGATTATCACAGATTAGAACAGAAAAGTACAACCTCATGTTCCATGAGTCAGAACGTATCCCAAAGCATTCTTCTTATTAGCAGTCAAACGTGTTAACTCGCAAATAATTTTCGTTATGACACTTCTAACAAATATGTTCTACCCCAAAAGAAGGTGCAGAAAAGAATGTGCTGGACTGCGCAGTACAGAGTCACTGAACAAAGCTAATATCTTCCATCCAATAACAACACAACCACTTGACAGAACTCATATTTTTGCCCAAAGAAATTTCTTGGACTAAAATTCGCAGCATGGGGAAATTTATTTCTCTTGTGAGCTCTTTATCTGTTAAAAATTACGAAAATTCTCCGTACGCAAACATATTTTCGTAAAAATTCGCTGTTTTAGGACGGTAAGCGAACGGACCTAAAATTCACCGATCACTGCATCTTTTTTTTAGACTTTGACGCCTGATTACTCGAAGTACCGTCTCTATATCAGTGGTTAAGTGTTTATTGACAAAATTAAAGTCGAAATCGAATTTTTTACGTCTATCATGAAACATTTCACTGTGCGGCTTTAGAGAGTCATGTTCCTAATTTAGCTCCAACAAAGACTGATTAGACCTGCTGTTGGCGCATCCAGAGATACGCACGTCAAAAATACTTGATGTGGGTATTACTTTGATCAACAAATGATCAAATTGGTTACGTGGTCGAAGGAAAGAACTTATAATATGCATCCAAAGAGAAGAGGTACCACCAATCCAAATAAAAATTAAATCTAGACATCGATTCTGCCGATAGATAGATCAACTGAGTAGAATTAAACCGAATAGCCATGGAACTTCTGCGAATCAATGACAACTGCATCTTAAAACCTAACTGCTTAGAAGTAGGTAAACGCCGAGAAGTTTTCGGATAGCGGAACAAAGGGTCATCTAGAATTGCAACCCTACAGAACTCAGGTATGAAGTTTGAAGCAAATCAGTCCATCCGTTTAGGCTAATGGTTTGATTGATAGAAAGTTGGAAGCTCACATGGAAATATGCTCTCAACTGAGATGGGAGCCGAAGGTATTCATATCCGTCGGTATCGATAAAGCGAATTCTGCCTGTCTAAATATTTAAGAAATAAAACAACCACCATAAACTGTTAAACAAGCCAGAGTAGTTACCTATTTCTGCGAAAGGCTAATAAGAAGGACTATGCAACCCGACATCTGGTCCTAACCCTGAATATTTGTCTAACAGTTTCTTTGATTTCCTTTTGTTTGTTCAAAAAGCGTTCGATTATCCATCCTTTCGTTGCGAGAGGTTACTTCAATCTCTATACCTACCAGGATGTGAATTTAATGACAGATAGTCCAAGTAATCTATTGTAATCTCATCTGGAAGTCATCCAGGTCTTGGAATCATCACATTATGTCATCTAACTGGTGGTGATGCTCACTACCTTGATCGACGTGCGTACTAGGCCTTTGGCATGGTTATTAAGGTCGAGGTAATTCGACTGCGATGCCAAGATAAGTAAGAAACTGGATGTAAAACATATGTATGTGTGACAGCTCGCCTTCATCAAATATGGGCACCGCTCGGATTGGAATTCTTTTGCACTTACAACAAGATTCACGCTTTATTCGTGCTCATTAATTGAAAACGACAGTTGAATTGTCTCTAAGTTATAAGCTAAGAATGGCACTGATTTCTGAAGAAGGACGCTTAGACTTCTTGCCATTTGTAACTTCTCTCCAAAGACAAACACAAACTTCATAAGAGTCGAATTGTTCCTTACAAACAAAAGAAAAACTTATTACTTTTAACTCAAATGCTTATAGCCTAAAAGCTTTGCTTTAATTAACAAAAAAAAAAACTTTCTCCCAAGGAGATACCACACATGCTGCTAGGGCTCTTAGCCTCACAATACAAAACTAGTGTTCTCATGTACAAAAGATTTACAAAAAATATACAAGACAATTGACAGTGTCTCTTTTTAAGGATCCTCCGGCTTCACAGTGACGTTCATCTTCTTTAGTCCACGATAGATAATCATTTCAAGGACCTTGGTGTTCTCTGCGAGAGCATCATAAATATCAGACGAGTTGCAAACCTCTTTTCCGTTGATGTGGGTGACTATGTCACCAGGAGCTAAGCCTCCACTGAAACAAAAAAAAAAAAAATCATCAGAGATTCCTGTTTTATGATAAAATGCCTTACACATCAGCTGGTGACCCGAGTATAACTTTCCACACCAAAACGCCGTGCTTTACCTCGTCGGGCACACTACGACTACGACTCTTTAGCTCGTGGAGTATCTCGTCGGTCAATGTGAGCATTGTGATGCCCATGTACCGCCGCACGGGGTATCCCTGCCGCGGTGCACCGCCCTTACTTTTGCGCTCCGCGCTGCGAATTAGGAACTGCTTGACATAGTCAATGGGAATCGCGAAACTAATCCCCGAGGTCACCTTCATGCTGTTGATCCCTATGGCTTCGCCATCAAGGTTTACCAGCGGCCCACCAGAGTTTCCAAATGTGATGGCTGCATCCGTCTGAATGTAATTAATGTTAAGGCCTCGCAGTCCCAGCTCTTGAGACGCCCGTTGTGTGTAGCTCACAACACCCGCGGTGACTGTGTTGCTGAGAGAAAGGGGGCTACCCAACGCCACAACCCACTCACCTGTTCTCAGAGAGGATGACTCACCCAACGTCATTACGGGAAGGTCCTTGCATTGAATACGAACCGTAGCGAGGTCCGAGGACTGATCCACATCCTCAACAATGCCTGGGAACGTTCTGCCATCGGACAAACGGACCTGAACCATCGTGTGGGGCTTATTGATGACGACATGGGCGTTGGTGAGAATCAAGCCATTCGAGTCGATAATGAAGCCCGAGCCATTGGACGCCGTAACTGGCGTTCCCGTGTAGTAGTCGAAGCGGCGGACGTCCTTGATTTCGATGTAGACAACAGATTTGGCGCAAACGTCGACAACATCGGCGATGAAATTGAATTGAGTACGGCGGCCTTTGAGCTTCGGCAGTGTTTTAGCCTCCACCGTAGGTAGGATGTTCTCGCTTTTAATTATCGAATAGCCGCATAAAGCGGCACCAACAAGCAGTCCTACTGTCGGCAGTGGACCGAACGAGGAAGAGTTTTTGTCATTATTCTCATAATTTTTCTCGTGATTGGAGTTGGAAGTATAATTGCACATGGAAGAGAGTATTCTTGGACGGATTCGGGTACTACGAGGATTCAGGAGGAACGAAAAACAACGAAAATTACGTAAAACCATTACGGATCCTTGAAGAAATTTAAATATTTGTGTTTATTTTTTTTGAGGGAAAGTTGAGTTGACGTTTCGCAGATGTGACAAATACCGGTTGGATAATTGCAGTGATATACCTGAGAGTTGCCAGCTGTATAAATTTTCAACGAATCTAGTACAGATTTTTTTGTTGATGGAACGGTTGGGAAGTTTAGACCTGTTTAGACTGTTTACTCTTAATTCTGCTATGACTGAAGTGCCTAATGAATGTAGTGCTGCTAAAAACAAGATAAGTTGTTACTTTGACATGTAAATACTTATTTAGTAAGTCAAGAGGCAAAATTAGCGTTGTCTGAACATAAGTCGTTGTTGTGAAGAATCTTCATGAGTGGTGGTTGATTTGGCGCGTAGAGTCGATCAAGGATTGACCTGCAAGTTCAGGGATCAGTTGATTGGGTTCCTTCATTGATGGAATGTCATTAAAAAGTTCTAGCGTTGCAGCTAGGCTTTAATTATACATGGACTTCACTTAGGTATGAATCGGTTCAGTGGTAATGTTTTCAGTGTCAGAAGTGGAGACTTTCCTGCGATAAAAATTGATTTGGTGATCATTTGATTGGCTTCAGATGGGACAGTTGGCTATACAACTTCAGTAGTGGAGATCGTGTTGTCAACACCCAGATGTTGGTTTGTTTGTTTCCCGCTACTTCAAAATGGACAGACAATGACATTCGAAACGATTTCGACTTCATGGGAACGGCTTACTGAGGTTTCGGCAAAAGTTCGTCGAAATCTCAAGATTTCGTTTGGGTGAAAACGCGGTATTGGGGATCAATTAGATTAGATAATACACACAACTGATATATTTCATTCACTGCTAGGTTCCATTCCCACATTCCGTACAGAATTTTGAGGTTAAGGACGTCGTATAGGATCAGACAAAAATGAACGACATTCAGCTTTGGCCGTCTCATTTTTACTGCAGCTTGAAACCAAAAATCTATTCCATTTATTACGTACTTTACTACCTACAAGCCACCCCTGGTATTCATAGGAACTTACTTTCTCCCTCTCTCTCTTTCTCTCTCTCTCTCTCTCTCGCAAAAATATAATTTTTTGTGTTTTTCTCCTCAGACATTCGTGAACTGTCAGTGGTGAAGCAAGTGAATTCTATTTTCCTCGTATGTTTTTTGTGGTGTCCCGTGAAAAAAACGAATAATTTCGTCTTTTTGGATGAAAAAATGGAAGTTTTCCAAACCGATAACTTTTATATTTTCGTGAAACGTGAAAAGAGTCTCTGGTGGAATCGCACAACTTCGGAGTTTTCCATAAAAGCAGGTAAAATTTTCATACAAAGTTAATTCCTTTTTCGTTCAATAAAAGTGCTCCTTGTCCATATTGACCAAGCGACGGACGGGTGGAGATTCCATTAATTGATTAAATGCGAGAAATACACCATCGAAGGGGCGGATATTATGGTTTTTGTTTACATCTCCCGTCTGTCGGCTGTGAATTTGCATTGGAATTTGATGAATTAATCGGAAGACAAAGGCCACAATGGGCTCTGTTCTGGTAAATGACTCATTATCGGTGTTGGCTCGGGCTGTTCCAGGAGTGGAGTCGAGTTTGTTTATGTCTGGCGATGAAATTGCCATTTCTATCGATTTTATTTAAATTTTTTCCTTGCAAACGACCTCCACGGCAGGGATTCCCCCCTACAAGAATGTCGTTTAGAACTTGACTTTGATTAGAAAAAAGGGGGAATTTTACCATTACCCATATTACTTTGAGAAATGCAAATCCTATTGGATTGAAGCCAATTTTAATTCATCATTTTTTCAGCGCAGTAGCTATGTATTTCTTTAGTACACTTTAAGATTTATTAGGGCAACTGCGAGGCATTTTGGTTGTAGATTTTTGGCAACAATGAAGGTCCCTTCGCGCACTGACTCACGTGCGTTCGATTTCTATTTTAAGTTAATCTTCGCATCAAGATAAGAAAGCATTTGTATCTGGTTATGCATGGAGGACTTTGTTTTAGCGAAAAGTGCAACTTCTGTTTTCATTTGGTTTGCTATTATTTAACTTAATGGAGCGCTCTGCTACTGTAGAATTAAACTGATTCGTAGAATTATTCATTGCGCAAGTAAGTTTGTTTATGTGTAATCTCTGTCATTTGTTTACCCTTGGCTTAGTTCCATGGAAGGAAAACATAAACGATATGGTCGCACAAAGTGGGATCGATAAGAAAACTCAAATTTACTTCAGGGTTTACAAAGGATTTTCCAATAAGGACATTTTTTTTTACGCAGAATGAGTGATGAGTGATGATCTGGATGAAAGTTATTTCATAGTGCACAATTTATGTATGGGATGCAATCGCGTTCATATGAACAAAGCAAGCACGTTTGCAGTAAGCCAATTTGGTTACATACTTCCAGGATACAGGAAATCGTCTGCTTTCTATAGAGTCTATCGGTTGTCCGGCAATGCACATTTGAGCTGATGAGGTTTTACCAAGGCTTACAACTTGAGTTTTTACCATATTTCAGCCCGACGACGCCTGTCTCTCTCTCCGCATCACCTGCCTTGATCATTTGATGGAGATTCATAGTTCTATGAGAAACTAAGCATACATCAGCGTAGTCAATATGCTTCAGTTGGGATGTAAGAGTCCGTCGAAGTCCTCCTATTCCCGTTGGCAAAGCTGCACGAATCACCAAAAGAATATTTCACTCGTCAGGAAAGTTCTGAGTTCCCCAAGCTCTTCCAATTAGAGGGAACAGTAGCAGATGTTGTTGGCTCTGCTTGTTAGAGCTCAGCGGGAATACTGTCAAGTTCTACCGCCTTTTTGTTTTTAAGTGCCTTGATCGCGGCAGTGATCTCATCCTTACTGGAGGTCGTGGTACGTATTCGGGAATTTTGTATCTCGGGCATCATTGTCTGATTTGGGAGCACATCGCTGGCGAATACACGGTTCAAAACCGTAGAAAAATGCTCCTTCCATATCTTGACCTGTTCCTTATCTTAACTAAGAAAGAGCAGTCTAGCCTTTTCACCGGGTGTTGGCTCAAGCTGCGACCACCTGTCAGCTCCTTTGTGATTCTATAAACGATCCAAATGTCGTATCTGCGTGCAACCAGCGCGTTGGTGTAGCTGCGCTTGTAACGTCGTACGCTACGCTGTACTTTTCTTATTTTCATGCTATATAGGGACTCCAGCTCGCTCCCTTCTGCTGCTTCTGATGCGATCTTTCAGCTGTTTTTGTGTGTCGATCAGCCTCTCGATCGACCAACAATTCCTTCAGCGCCAGATGTAAAAACATTTTTCACAGCAAATCCTTGCTCTTGAATGCTTGCAGGCAGTGAGCTGCTGATTATTTCGATACCTTCTGTAAGTTGGTCGCTTAATTGTTGGTGCACTGAGAGATCATTTAGCCTGTCGATGTTAAACCTGGGAATTTTGGCGGCATCGCACGATCTTCGAACTTCAACAGTGCGTAGTCGGAGAGTACCTACTAGAAGATGGTGATCTCGCACAATCCCCACATCTGCTGTTTGTGTGTTTTGGACGTCGAGGAGACTACTTCTAAAACGCCGGCTGATAGCAAAATGGTCAATAGCCGATAGTCAGTACTTATCCGAAGCGTTATTTCGGTTTCAGTAGCTTTTTGATTTCAGAACCGCGGAGTGCTAACTTTAGTCACCTTGATTAGAAAACGCTAGACCTTTCGCTCTTGTAATTTTAGCCTGCATGTTTAAGGATTTATACATTTATTTGGCCGGGAACCACCACGAGGAGGTAAAGCAAGCTTAATTGTTGCGCTACTGGTCCAATCCATGTTTTGAACAGTCAATAGTTTCCTGATCAATCGCAATGCAGATCTTTTAATCCATGGTGGGGAAAAATCTAAAATGAGATTTAATAACGCGCAAAATGCAATATATGACAGATGGGTTACTTATGGAAATGACAGCACTAGAGGAAACTGAAGGTAGAGTTTTTGACGTTGCTTCCAACTATTATGCTCAATTCACAATGTCGTACACCGAAAATTCCAAATAGCTTTGAATTTCTAGTGTACGTTTTCGTTGTTCATTCGGTGTTCATTCGTTGTTCGGTTTTGCTATTCACACTTTCCTTGTTCCGCGTACGTTCAACAACGAACAACGAACACGGGGCAAAAGAACGAAAGTGTAAAGCCAGCTTAAGGGCCAACCATAATTGAATTAAGGCTCTGGACGCACCCGCACGTAGTCATGCGAATACACAAAATTTGTATACTGCACACATAATGACTTTTTCCTCAGTTTCGTCGATTTTCTTTTAATTTTTCCTCCATACGAAGAGAGTGGTTTCATTCGCACATTCCGTACGCAGCGCTGAGAGTGTGAGAGAATATGACATACATATGTACAGTTACGTTTCCTTAACACTGCGTCTCCACGAGTCCGAAAAAAGGCAGACTTTTTGCCCGCCAAACTTTTATGTCATTGGATGGGCGAATTTTGTTATAACTTTTCATTCTTCAACACGTCTTCAACAGCAAAACAAGCTGACTTGCTTTTAAAAAATCAACAGACTTATTGTTGCTGTTTGTGAAAATCAAAAATCTGCCATCTTTGCACGTCTGGAAAGCACTAATAAATCACAACAAATGTTTTTTCTTACAAAAAACGACTGCCAAACTTCAAACGTCAAATTTTAATCAGGGTTGATGTCCACAGAGAAGACAAAACTTAGATGAACGACTGCAAGTCAAGTCCGTAAAAGTGCGGTCCAGAAGATACATATCAATGTCACGACTTAAGTCTTGACTGAAATTATGTCTCCACGAGGTGTGATCCAATTATAAGTGCCCTCGAATTTGAACAGCGCGTGAGTAGAATTTTCGTTGGATTATGACATTAGCTATAGCGCTCTTAATTCAATTATGGTCGGGGCTTTTAACATAGCTACATTGGCTGCGATCCCAACACTTCGCTAGTCTAGCTGCTAGAATACTTTTGCACCGGGATGACACATGTTGTACTAGAGGCCGCTAGATTCTCTGCTAACTAGATTCAATACTAACCTTGTTTCTTTCATTAGGTCCTCACATGTGATCATTAGCTTTTGTAGTGTTGGCCTTTAGAGAGCGAATATCCCCGTAATTATGGGTCGAGAAAATTAGCGCAAATATTTCGTTCAAAACTTAGGTATTGCGCTGAAAATTGATTTGGATCACATTGTCAAGACATGAATTAATCGTAAAATCAACGACCTATGAGATAGTGGCTCACTAAGAAGATTAGGTAAAAGTGGTTCGGAGAGAGGTTCGGAGAGTTGTCAAAAAAGAGACCCCATTCAATGTGTCAACTCACCATCCTGTACCGCGTAGTGAAAGCCTCCTCGGCAGCCACTCTAATTGGGTAGTAATTGGGGACTTCAACCACGAATTGCATACTGCCTCTAGTATAATATAATATCAATGTAGACACGCCTGCCTACTGAACACTCATTTATTCAAAGTGAAATAGAATTGACCATAAAACACATATCACACGTTTCCTCAGCTCCTAACCGATAAAAAGGCGGCCAGAGTGATGCTGTGCGGTGAAGCATTTCGACATTCACCTTAACTGTGTATAGGGTCATTATTGAGACATTATAGGTAACGAACGAGACGAACTCGCCTGTAATAGCACAGATCTATATATTTGCGCTTAGCAACGGAATCTCATCCACCCTGAATCTTACTATCTGATCAGATTAAAGAAATCAGCATCGAAAGTAAGTGTAATGTGTACAGCTTCAGCAGATTCTGCATAGATGACAAGGAGAAAGAGGCTACAGTTGTTCCTTTATCTGCTTAAAAAGCTACCTTCAACTTTCTTAGCTACTTCACCCACACATGATGAACAGGTTATTTTTGCTTTTACACCTGGCATTTGCACACAAAATTTCACCGACAGCAAGATTGTGTTGTGACTCAACATTCGCGTAGAATCAACATCAGATGGGTAACTTTCTGTAATTAAATAGAAATGACAGAGCTACGTTTGTTTGCGTCATGGTCTGACTCCAGCACTTGAGTAGACACCACTCACACGAAAATTTCATCACACAAAGAGCCACTTCATTTAATTAATGGATCATTTGTGTGAAATCTAAATGTCTGACTCCTACGAAAGCAAATGCAATTATTGAAAACAAAAAATCCATCAATTGAGGGAGGCATTTGACCAAAAGTAACGCGCAAAGGTATGGAATCAATGTTCTTCCTAAATTTAGAGACACGAACTCTATCTCTACAGAACATTTAAAAATAAACCCCTCAACAGTGCGCGTCCTTGACAACAAAAATCCATTTGTAAACAAAAGGATTAAACCTTAAGTGCTTTGCTTGTTTTTCTTTTTATCAACATATCTAAGCTCCGGAAATTATTTCTAAATTAAACAGTGCGTTTCCATTAATCACCACGAAAATACACCAAGTTATACAGCATGTTTGTTTCGATCAAAATGATAATCATGATTCGTATCCTTTAACGACAAACCAGTCTTCCACATCATTCATGGCAGGGGCGATGACGGTGGGTAACTGTGTCATTCCCTAAAGTTTAGGCGCCTTTGTGCGTGCTGGTGTTTCGCCGTATAACGGACGCTCATTGATTATTTATAAAGTTCCAGTAGCAGTGTTTATCGATTACATTGCTGGCACTGCTTTGGAGCAATACCAATCATATAGAAGAAAATCCTTTGGGTAATCGATTGGTTTTTGTTAATAAATCAAACTGTTGCTTGTAAGGACAACATGGCTGAATAATTAAAGCGATTTTTTCTTTGACATGGTTTCGGTAACGCAACAAAGTGGGAGGAGATACACTTATTGCTACTTCAAGGCAGGTGTGACTCTGCTTAAAGTTTAATAAATTTTTAGGGCATAATTGGACTGAGAAGGTACTAAACATTCTGCGGAGTAATTTAATTTTCTTTATGAATTTTATGAATATCTAACAATGATGGAATTGATAATGAATCGATAAATGGGAACATGGTTTCTATCTATTTCTATTTCCTCGTCCATCATAAGGTATTGCTGAACTACTTGTCCCGATCCGATCCTGCTTGTCTGTTTACACAAATGACTTGAAGTACGTTAAGGCGTATGTAGAGAATTCTTTTGAACTAACAACAAATAAAGCATTGAAAATCTTTCCGGACGAATCTTTGAACACCCTAAAAATGTGTTATTTATACATAAGTAGGTACACAGATGCTTTTAAAAAAACTCGCACTGACTAAAACTACGAAAATCTACGAAATCTGTTCTCGCACGTCAAAGATTGGTAGTTTTTCACAGAAGAAAAGGCTCACGGGAGAGTTAAGCCCCAACCATAATTGCATTAAGGGTGCGATAGCTAATGTCATAATCGAACGATATCTCTGCTCGCGCGTTGTCAAAATTCGAGTGCGCCCATAATCGCATTAAGGAAACGTGACCATATGTCATAAATTTACAAACGATGTAGACAATCTCGGGACTCCGTACGGAATGTGCATAAGAAACCGCTCTCTACAAGTAAACGAAAATCGACGAAACTGAGCGAAAAGTCATTATGGGTGCAGTATACAGCAGAGAGTCTTAATACAATTACGGTTGGCTCTTAAGAAATTTCCTCATGTTGCGAATTTTAGTCCAAGAAATTTCGTTCAACAAATTTATGAGTTCTGTCAAATGGTGAAGTGAGAAGTAAAACTATACAAAAGAGAGTGACGTTTGAAAAGATGCTCAGTTTCTCTGAGAGAATTTTTTACTTTGAAAAGCTGCGAATTTTGGTGCAGAAAGTGCGGGAGCAGAACTATTTTACCATCAACAAGCAACGTTTGGAAATTATAAAAAATTACCACCGAAATTCTGAACCGATGGTAGCAACTTTACGAGCGCGTACTATAATTTTCGGTTATAATAATCGCCCCAAGAAAGACTAGCACGAGACAAAGCGTGAGCGCTAAACATTTTTCAACGTAACACCCAGTCTCCACGAGACATAATTTTAGTCAAGAGTCAAGTCGTGACATTAATATTTCTCGTGTAGACCACGGACTTGACTTGCAGTCGAACATCTAAGACAGCCTTTTTGTCTTGTCTTCTCTGTGGACATCAACCCCGACTGAAATTTGACATTTGAAGTTTGGCAGTCGTTTTTTATAAAAAAAAAAATATATGTTGTGATCGATTAGTGCTTTCTAGACGTGCAAAGATGGCAGATTTTTGATTTTCACAAACAGCAACAATAAGTTTTTTGATTTTTTTAAAGCAAGTTTTGTTTTTTGTTGACGGCATGTTGAAGAAAATTCGAAAATGCTATAACAAAATTCGCCCATCCAATGAAATAAAAGTCTGGCGGACTAGAAGTGTGACTGAAAAGTCTGCCATTTTTCAGACTCGTGGAGACGGAGTGTAAAGAAGGGACCTACAATATTTTGTTTATGTCGTATCCGAAGTGCAGAGGTTTTTTATATGTATTACCATCAAGAGTGTGTGTAAACAAGTGGATGGAGAACTGTAAAGCGCTCTAATAACATTTGCGCCAAATATTCATCGTGAAATTTTATTCGCGACTTAGGATCAGTTTTTTTTTTTGTTTGAGATTATTCGAGTTTCGAGTTGAACTCGGGTTACTTCAACAGCATGCTTTTCAGTAAATTTTTATTCTGAGCTAAATCAGAGTTGACCCAACCCTTTCCCTATTAATTTCTAACTTCCCAAACCCTTTCCTTTCAATTCTATCACTGGGTTTTTTAAATTTGCTGAGTTAACTCTGGATAAAACGATTAAATGAAATATTTTTGACAGATATTGGAAATAAATAGCAAGCAAACAAAATTACTTTTATTTACCTACATATGTATATTGTTGTGAAAGTCTAGAAACTGAATTACGTTGTGCGACCAATTTTGCCTTTCAAAAGCAATAGGAATTTTGGAGGTTATCCAAACAATGAGCTATCCAAATGTCAGTTTTTGACATCTGAACGATTAAAAGGCAGTGATATAAATACTTACGGCCTTAAATTACAGCTAGATGAAAAATAAAAGTTGATTAAGAATAAAACTGTTTCGTAACTAGAGTAAATCACCCAACAATGAAAAATTAACGATAAAAATGTAACTGTTCAGAGAGCCACGTCGTTTTATTTATGTAATGTGAAATTTCAAACGCCTTCACTCGACGGATGTCGCCAGTCGTTTCCGATACACGACGACAACAATAACTGTGACTGGCTATATCTACCGCAAAAAATAAATTTTGAAAGGAAGTAAATCATCCCGATAAGTAAACATTGGTATGGGCAAATGTTTACAAGACTCGTACTTGTTCGTTTACAGTAGACAGAAAATAAATAAGCACCTAAGTACATATACAATACTCAAAAGTCTTTTAAGTAATTTTATAATAATTTTAAGGTACATGTGTATAATGTCTTAAGAAGTCAAAAAATCAAAAATTAATCCTATCTCTTCTTCTACCCCTTATCCTTACGGTAACTTCCGCAAGCAGGGTTCTTGTGTGTTTAGCATCAATCCGATGGTGTTCCCTAGGGTTAAGTTCACACCTAGTCTGTTCAGCAACAGGTTACGGCCTGCACAATATCATGGACAGTGGAACGTTACATGCGCCGCCTTTTCTACTGACTATGTGCAATGAGGGTTGTCTTCATACCCAATCTGAAATATCCATGAAACATCCATCACCAGTAAGTTCAGCTTTCTATGTTCCCTATTGATGCAAAGGTTTACCTATATTTCCGAGATCAATCTCTGCGCCCGTCAACCTTTGTCGAAAGGGGTTCCATCTATCTTGCCATTCATCCTGGATTGTTCTTCGTGGTATTTCATCATCACTTCGATATTTCCATACGGCTTCCTTAGCGATGTCTATTGCCATCATTTCTCGCACGCCGCGTCATATGAGGTTGTACAGAAGGCGCTGTATACTCTCAATGCATTGATTCTATCTTTCTACTGTATTATTTGGTGCTCATTGCTCCAGCCGACGTCGCTACTCTAGCCAAGAATAGTCTTTTTCTTTGTTTAAGTCCTCCAATGTTTGGCATGATCCTTGGCAGGGCAGTCGTTGTTCTCGCTGTACAAGGTACTTCCGGTACTCTCTTGGCAGTTAGTACTCCGAGAATGTTATTAACATTAAGTCGGATGATTGCACAGTACAGTTTACTGCCACCCTTCCATTGTCTTCCTGCTAAAGCTTTTATCGCTGTATTTATAACTTCGGCGAAGGCGACCGACGCGTGCAACGTGATTTGCGGAAACCATACTGGCAAAGATGTGTGGGCGACTTTTATTAACTGCTGATTTTAATGCAGTGTTGTGGATTCTATTGACGAAGAGGTAAACATATTCCACTTTGTTTGCACCCCAAGTTACTTTAAGTCGACTTTAGTCTTATACCACAAATAACCTATATTAGATAGTGCACTTCGGAGGTTAGGGAGAAGATCTAAAAGCTTTTACACTGGTGAGCGAGAATGTGTTAGTGAAAAGCAATATCTTGGAAAATCACTAACACACTCTCGCTCACCAGTGTTAAATTTTTAGGTTAAGGAAAAGTTCCCTCGAAGTGGATTATCTAGTAATAGATTATTTGTGTCTTATACCTACTCCGCTTTGGACGAAGCTCTGTATGATTCTCCTTACCTTCTTTTCATATAATATATCTAGTCGTCCCTGTCCTACATGATCTGCTGTTCAATCAAGCTTATTGTCTCCTCTAATTGCTTTAGCTTTCTAATTGATCTTTTGCACTCAACGCATCTTGCTTATTTTATAACATCCTTCAGTACGCTTGTGTAAAAAATCTCCTGTGAAGAAGATTTTAAATATAAAAAGTACCTAATATCATTTGCTAAATATAATCAAAATTAAAAGAGGTTAAAATAGGTTATGTATATTTAACTTTTTTCAAACGAAAAAGAAATATCTTTTCAATGTTCCATTTCAATTAAGTTGCAAAAGACCTTGAACTAACTTTGATAACTAATTTGCTATTCTGCTACCCAACAAGTGAAACCTAAATTCATAAATTTCGGCAGAACCTCTTAAGTGCCTCGCTGCATAAATAACGAAACCTTCTCTAAAAACCGACGAGGATGAACGCAAGGGAAAAAGAGAAATCTTAATAGCAATTAAGTACATTATTATTACAGCGATAACTATGTCAGGATATTATATCATTCAACAAATTGCCTCGCGACGTAAAAGCCATTTGACTTGCCCTTCTCACTGAACTGTGTTTAACATAGCTGAACGATAAAACAGAAAAAAGAAAAAGCACATTACCTTCCCCTGTAAGAGAAAAATACTGAACACCTGAAAGCCTAAGCAATTAAAGTTGGGTAGTCGCTTGAATGGAACAATTTCCGTACCCACTTGCACCGCCAACAACCACCCTCAGATTTTATCCTTCCGTTGCGGAAAACGGCAAACAACGTTGACTTTTTTAGCACATGACCTTCTCGTGAATGAATACCGGCATTGACATGGTTTTTGAAATCTGCCTCAGCTAGAGTACTTTGATCAAATTAACTTTTTTTTTTTTTTTAAAAAACTTGCAGGATGGGATCTATCATCGGTTGATGATATCGAATGCATTGGCATTACACACGGAATAGTTGGTGTCATATCGTTGCCGGGCGTCTATGAGCCACATCTTGTGATAGTAAAAGAGGCTACTCCAGTCGGCGTATTATATCCACCGCATTTGGTGTATAAAATTAAAAGTATTTGTATTTTAAGTTCGGACGATGCTGACACTACACTCACTTCCTGCACACGGCATGGTCAAAATAAGTTAGTAAATTAATATTGCACAATTTTTGTTCATCTAATAATTTTTTTTTTTGTGTATATTTTAGGACTTCCACAACTCCAACTCATAAGCCAAAGATATTCGAGGGCAGTCAGCTGATGAATAAAACTTGGGGTGCTGTCAAGAGTGCTGGTACGACAATAAAAAACACAACACAACAGGCTGCTGCTCTTGCTTCGAATCAGGTTAAATCTTCTGTTGGAATTCGTGATCCCAGTCGAATTGAGAAGCGCATCACTGAGGAGTTGCATAAAGTTTTTGACGATTCAGATAGTTTTTATTTTTGCTTTGAAAGTGACATTACAAATAACTTGCAAAGACGCAATGAGGAGAATGTTCCCGACGAGAGATTCTTCTGGAATATGCATATGCTTTCGGATATAATTAAGCTTAATGTAAGTATACATATGTTTTTATGTAGATTTCACTTAGTAATTGGTTTTGTAACGGAAATTAAACACGAACATGTGCTGTGACTTGTCGTACTTAATTGTGTAAATATTTGGATTGAGTTATTTGAGTTAGATATAGTAGGTTAAGGTCGCACGCGTTGCTTTTCGTTTCCCCTTCGTTTTTTATCGTTTTTTCAACTCTTTTTGAGTCTAGACTAGTCTAAAACGTAGGTCTACCGATTCTGCCTTTAGGCTTGTTTGGCTGCCTGTCTGTTTATCTTTCTGTCCATCTCCCTTCAGTGATAACCTTAGCTTTTTATCCTCCACGGGGAGGATATTATACTTGTACTATCTGATACAACATATAATTCTGTTGGTTCTTTATGTAGGTATTTCTTTGAGTGTTTTTAAATGATGACCCATTAGTAGTGACAATCCAACAACCAATCCAACCTAACCTAGGCCATAAGCAGCTCGTACAGAGTCAAGGCCTACCTTATACCAACTTATAGCTATACGTATTGTGCACAGTATACATTTTTGTATGAATCTAAACTTTGACACCGAATAGCCTTCTCACGACAGTATTAATCTTGGAAGCTTGTCAAATGCTGGCAAAAGGTGGGGCCGTGAAAGAAACTAATTGCTGAGCTACGATACTCATAAGCGTCAATAGATGCAACGGTCTACCGTCTTACAACTATACGTGTTGTATACAGTAAACATTTCTGTAGAAAAGTACAGTAACCTAAAGCATTCAATTCCTGTTCGATCCTCACATTTATTGGCAAAGACTCGAAAGTTTACTATGAGCTGCCAACCGAATATAATAAACTGCAATCGATTATAAATGTTTGTCAACACTGTAATGACTGTAAAAGGACCGTAGATGGGATTTAATCGATCCAAGGCGTTGTATAGCACCCTTTCGCTCGTTATTGTCGCGCTGTTACTATCTAGTTGGATACATATATGTATATGTGGTTAGCCCTGTAGTTTTAGGTTGCCTTCCAAGATCTGATGGTCTTATACATTGCATTTGTCACACGCCGAATACGTTAAGAAGATGTGTTACTTCCTTGTTAACATGGACCGTATGTGGGATTTAATCGATCCAAGGCGTTGTATAGCACCCTTTCGCTCGTTATTGTCGCGCTGTTACTATCTAGTCTATCTATCTATACATATATATGTGGTTAGTCCTGTAGTTTGTGGTTCCTTTCAAGATCTGATGGTCTTATACATTGCATTTCTCACACGCCGAAAACGTTAAGAAGAGGTGTTACTCCCTTGTTCCCTTGCTCCTGGAGTCTTTTGTGTTATTCCCCAATTGATGGTATAGGATTAGTTTTGTGCTGTCTTGTTCATTTATGAAGAAGAGACAACAGGGGCAGACGTGAAGCCTTTGTTAAATTACTTAAGTCTCAACCGAGCTATGGCTGGACATTCGCACAATATGTGGTGGGCTGTTCCAGTGTCTTTAAGACATAAGCGACACGTATCCGTTTGCAAACGACCAATTTTCTTGAGATGATAATCAAGCGAGCTATGTTAGGAAGATAGTTGTTTGCTTGACTTTGTATTTTCTGATGAAAAGGATGTCTATTTTTTGGCATGTTTTAAGCCAATTTGCGAGTTCCAGCAAGAGCGCATTTCGTAGCGTTGCAATCGATTGAGCACTATCTTTATTTGCTTAATTTGTAAAACACAAAATGATTCAGAACCAATGAATACAGATTGAGCACCCTGTCTGACAAGCTTATCAGCAACTTTGTTGCAAAGCATATTCTTAACGTGATTTTATTGTGTGCAGCAAGTTGCAAGAGAGTTCTAGACTAACTTTAGCTCAAAGTTGAAGAACCTGTGAGCCTTGAGCCTGGCTATCTGAATATCGTATATTTAATGTGATTTACGAAATTTTTTTCTAATGCATTCTCTGGCGCAGCCTGAAAGATAGTGGTTGTTTTTCCCTCGACATCTTCGATCCGTCAGTGTACCAAAAGGTTACAGTCTTTGAGTTTCTGTAGTTCTTTTGAGGAAGTATAACAGAACTGAGGACATTCTTTTTTTGGAAGAGGGGTCTACACTAACTTCAAAGCACAACCAATATTTCCCAATTTATACGCAAACATAACATTTTTGCAATCATTTCAGGACAAAACATGGATTTTGCCGATTGTTCAGGGATTTGTTCAAGTGGAACAGTGTGTGATTGGTAACGAATGTTTTACATTAGCTTTAGTATCTCGTCGATCACGTCATCGTGCTGGCACCAGGTAAGATCCAAATATAAAATTTTACAAAATATACTTTTTTAAATTCGCCTTTAATTAACAGATATAAACGTCGTGGTGTCGATGATGTTGGAAATTGTGCTAATTACGTCGAAACTGAGCAAATACTCTCATTTCGCCATCATCAGTTGTCTTTCACTCAAGTGCGCGGTTCGATTCCGATTTACTGGAGTCAGCCCGGCTATAAATATCGACCACCTCCACGACTTGATAGAGGTAAGTACTACACTTTTAAATTAAGAAAAAAGAAACGATGGAAATTTTCAATTGGTTAAAGGCGAAGCCGATACTCAAGAAGCATTTGAGAAACACTTTTGCAAAGAGCTGTCCCTTTACGAGGGCGTGTGCATTGTGAATTTAGTTGAACAAAGTGGCAAAGAGAAAATCATTGGAGACGCCTATGCCAAGCATGTGATGCGATACAATAACGATCAACTGATTTACGTGACTTTTGACTTCCATGACTACTGGTAAATAAAACATAATATAGCTTATAATTTTTTCGTTGCATGGTCCCTATCTTTATCTATTTATTTAGCCGCGGAATGAGGTTCGAAAATGTGTCAGCTTTAGTAGAAGCACTGGCACCTGAAGCTGGTGCCATGGGATTCCATTGGCGTGATGTTCGTGGAGTTATTTGTAATCAGAAATCAATATTCCGTGTAAACTGTATGGATTGCCTTGACCGGACTAATGTAGTACAAACTGCTATTGGCAAGGCGGTCCTTGAGTCGCAACTAGTGAAATTGGGACTATCACCACCGTATACTCCGATACCTGAACAATTGAAGGCACCATTCATGGCGCTGTGGGCAAATAATGGTGATATTATAAGTCGGCAGTACGCTGGAACAAATGCATTAAAGGTATGACTCGGACACGCATTGGAAAAGAGTTAAATTGATTTGTTTCCTTTGTTTTTAGGGTGACTACACACGTACTGGTGAAAGAAAACTAGCGGGAATGGTCAAGGATGGAATGAACTCAGCTAATCGGTATGTGTTGTTGCATTGTGTGAACTATTACTTTTCACTTTCTACCATATTTTTTAACTTCTAAGTTTACATATGTTTTCGATAGTTTGAAATTCATTTGCCCCACTAAACTTTACTTACGAACATAATATTTTACATCACGTTTATGTTTGAAATTACTTAATCATTCCTTTAGGAGTGAATCTAATTCAAGTCTAACAAACTTACTTAATCCCATAGATACATATACTGCTATATGTTGTTAGTTTGTTCTTTTTTTAACAACTGTATGCAACGGGTGTGAGACTAAATGGTTTCTAATTTGATGGGCAAGAAGAACATACATAACTCATTTATAACAGACTGTTTCTCATGTTGCATACCTAACCATAGATTTTCGTTATAATTAAAAGAGTGTACATATTTTCTTAGTGGCTTCGCTGATTGCGGTCTTCTTAGAAAAATAAATATGTTATTTTACTGTTTTTATGTATTTTCGTTAATTCGTAGTTTTATTTCGCTTGTTTTTATTTTGTTTTGCTAAGTTCTTTCAACAAAGACTACACAGCTTAAAATTAAATTTATTGTTAGAAGCTTTCCTTTATCTTTGTTTGAAAGCCTATGTGAACAATCTGGGTTTCATGGAAAGAACTTTGGCTCTGGGAAAGAGTTGGGTTGGGATTGCGGATTACAATGGAATTACTGCGAGATATTTGATATCAAGGTTTATGAAAACAAACCAGAAACGCTTGAGCAACTCAAACAAAAAATTCGTTGCCAAAGGGGTTATGAATACCCTTAAACTGTTATTCAGGGCACGGGCGGTGGGGAAAAGGGGAAAGAAGAAGAAAGGAGGTGATGAAATTAATGAAATACCGCGTGAAATGTGTGAGAATGTAATGAAAAATGTGCTTAAAAGGGCTCGCATTTGTGAGACTAGCAGAGGCGGACATTTACCTGATATTGTATTCAATACATAATTGCCGACAATAAATAAAACATTTATTCATATAAAATCCATTCTCTTTCATTTAATCAAAAAATTATAAACAAACAAAGTAGTATACCTTCCCGGCGGACACCCTGTATATGAATGCTCAATGCAATCGATGTACAACTGACGACAGTTGTAAGAGTGTACGGATACCCTTCGGCTCACAAATATAGAGTTCTTTAAGGATAGCAGTATAAGACACAGGTCCATTTTTAGGCACAAGTAGCGTATCCCAGCAGGGAGATTTACTTATGTTCTGCATCCCATTGTGGGTCCTAGGGCTACAAAGTCTATGCGCCATCGTGTGCCGTTTCTGGAAAGGTCCGTCCCCTCCTTTGGGACTAAAATGAATCAGGGAACCGGATTAGGTATTTATTCTAAAGACTGGAGCCTTGAAATATGTCTAAGACTACCGCAAATGAGTTACTCGAGATGGGATCAATATATCTTAGTCAGGGATTGCCGCGCAACCAAGGTGTTATGCGGTACTTGGACACTTTGATATTAAGGGCAACGAATGCGTCGACACAAATCATGGCTATGATTGGAGTCCTATGTGGACATTGTCAGTAGATTACATTGGACATTGCGAGGACCAACATACTGTGCGAGTGTGAGGGCACTTATAGAAATAGATCAATATACCTATGTAGGTACTTCTTTAGTAATCTAGAGAGAGAAAGGTTTCAAGGTTTAACCAACTTCTTCTTTGATATTGAGCTGTTTGTCTATAGTTAACAAAAAAAATCTGGGTGCAAGGACTTTTTACTAATTCTCTTGCACCATTACAGTTCTCCTCTCATTTATATCATTCACCTGTTTAATATTTATCATCGACTTTAAACATCATAAGAAAACGAAAGACTAAAGAAAAGCGACAACCGATATCTGTATAATTATGAATCGCTTTTAAAGGCTATTTAAAAATAAGTTTATCTGAGTGTGAAGCCTGTATCACGCGTCCTGTAGAAAGTCAATTACTGCACGGGTAAATGGTACAAGACCTTCCCTGCCATATGCTTCAAGCTAATACACGGTTTATAATCTCTGTCACGCAATTGAAGGGTCAAGTGGAAGAAAGGCCTATGTGACATTAAGGCTTTAATTCACTGACAAATGACTCCACTTGTTGAACATTGAACGCCAGATAGTTATATAATCCACTCCATAGCACCTTCTATGCATTCAAAAAAAAAAAAAAAAACTACTGTACATAGGCCTTTCCTCCACGTGGTCCTGGGTCTTACACATTTAAACGCCTTTCTACAGGCTTTGCGACGACGTCCCATCCTCCTAGATTTATAATTTTTCTGTGTAATGCTTCACAATTAACATGTATATACATTGAAATTTGTTTTTGTTTTTTTTCTAAATAACTTGAAAATTTGGCATGACTATCTCTTTTGGCTTAAAACAAAATAAAAAAATAAAAACAAAATTTCTTGTTCTTCGTCATCTTTGGACAAGCGAATAAATCCGAAATTTTTGTTTGTAGTTTCTTCATTCAAACATTTGCGGATTCATTTCGGCAGAGCATTATTGATCTCATGCAAGGCAAACTAACTGCAGCCGATCAGTTGAAAGAGGATGAAATATTTGATACGATATTGAAAGTAGCACAGACTGCCTTAATTCCATCGACGCCAGCGCCAATACATGGCTATTACAATGCTGGTGTTCTTGGTCCTGAATTGAAACTTTTGGAAAATCTCGCATACACAAGGTCCGCGCCGCTTTTATTTTAACACAATTGTCTCCTTAGTTTCATTGGCCCTAAGTACACACTTTTAATTAGATATATTTGTGCGCAATCGCATTATACTTGTGAACATAAAGTTTTTAACTTGATTTGGTTTTTTTTTTACAGTTATTATCTGGCACGATTTAAGGATTCATATCGGCAGGCTACAATTGATTTGATGCTTGGCAATCAAGTATCGGCGGAGTCTTTAAACGCCTTAGGGGGCCAACAGGCCCCAGACGACAACGATGCTTTGGAAGGTGCCGAGCACGCAAAGTTGCTTGTGGAAGATTGCCGTAGAATGTTGTTGGGTGCCGCACAATTTCCCATTGGATCATGGGGTCTTATTGATGCTGATCCGACGTAAGACTTTTTAGGCTATAATATCTTCTGAAAATATAGTATGGATTTGCTTTTAGAACTGGGGATATAAACGAGACCGAAGTGGATACAATTCTTCTGTTAACAGATGATTGTTACATTGTGGCCGAGTATGACTCTCATTTGGATAAAATAGTTCGCTTTGAGAAGGTGATGTTGCTGAATTTGACATTGGTTGAGCTGGGAATGTATCAGCAGACGAAGATATTCCAAGGAACAGCTCCGGCGTTGCTTTGCTTACGATTAAATTATACGGTAGATGGTATAGATGGATATTTTCACATGTTCCGATCGGCAAACATTCGATTTTTTAATAATGTTGCTGTTGTGATTAAAACTCAAGAGGAAGTCATGGGTAAGGGTTGGCCACTTAATGACTTTTGCAATGGTAAACCATTTATTGTTTTTCAGAATCTCTTATGGCAATTGTGGAGTTCTTTAAAATTGCTCTAGAAAATGGTGGAATAGGTGGTGATGTGCGCTTTATCACGGGAGGAATGCTGCAGAGAAGAAAGAGCAAAGTACCAATGCTAGATGTTCCAAAGGTAATTTCAAAGTTGAGTCATAGTCGCTTGAATTCAATAAAGTACATTGATAGGCGAAAACTAAATTCATCCCACAAAAATATTTATCTAGTGAGTGGCGTAGCTCTGTGGTAAAGACATTGAATCACTGTGCATTAGATCCAGTCACAATAAAAAATATATAAAAAAGCTCGGAAAGCAGTCTCCACACGAACGGGAAGAATACTGTGAATTACAAACGAATGCGAAAATAGTATACAACAGATTTATTTAATTGATCAATCACCCTTGCCAAGAGCACTTTGTATGGTTGGATGTCCAAAAAAGACATAATATTTGTGCTCTCCAGTCTCTGAACCACTCCGGCCTATTCCGGATATTTATTTGAATAGAAAAATTATTCCAAAGTGCAAAAAGCTCAAGTATCTGTGATCTATGATCAATAGCCAAGCAACTTTTTATGATGATACAAATTATTGCGTACGCGTAGAGCGGATAAAGTGGCGGGAAAACTTCGCCATCCTTTGTAACTGAAAAATGCCCCCTAAGCTGAAACGAATGCTCTACATCGCGATTCTTCGTCCGGTGCTCACATACGATTATCAATGTATAAAAAAGTATGCAGCTGAGATGAAGATGCTTCGCATGACAAACCCAACAGACGGCCCAGTTAGTATGCAGCAAATTAGGAGGGTAATAATGCATATACTCCTGATCATAGCCTCGCCGAACAAATGAAGTAGAGGCCGGAAAATAAATATTTGAATTTATACCCCCTAAGTTTCTTAACACAAACTCTTTTTTTTTTTATAGATATTCCTCCTTTACCCTTTCATATTAACCAATGTTTTTGGCCTGTACTACACTGTTCATGCCTAAATTGCAGCTCCATGTGATACAATACTTTTTGCATTACAGTTTGCTATATAATATGAATACTGTTTTAAAATATACAAAATACCTCTTTACCTATAAAAAATCCTTTATGTTTTTTTTTTTTCAGGGTATGCCGCGCAATCTATCCGAATCACAGCTCGTTCAAATGAGCTCTAAGGCACTAAGCAACGTTGCAGGGCAATTCTCAAAACTGGGCCAAAGCCTTAATCCCAATAAAAATAAAACCGCTGTACCTGCACAACCTAACAACAATACAGCGCAGTTGAATCCTCAAGTGATGAGGCAAAATCAACCAGTGGACTCATGCATTGAAGCTGAAAAAGCAATATTCTCCGTGGGACCACACAAAAACCCCAAAGGATCAACAACTAGTTCTGATTCCGAGGACAATGACAACAGTATTTATGAGCCTGACAGCGAATGCGAAATACCCGAAATCGCAATAGCAGCCACTTCGGACAAAGGTGGTTTCAATGAAAACGATTTTCTACCTAGCGTCGGTATTGTAATGTGCCCCAGCCAAGATCAGGCAGTAGAATCGAATGTGAATCAACTCGAAGACAAAGATAGTATGGCAAAGATGTCCGAAGATGTGCTTACGATCTCAATTACATCGGTAACCGATCATGTTACCCTGCCGGCGGGTCTTTTAGAAAACGCGCCACCAGTGCGCGCACGTAGTCCAACGCCAGAGATACGTATTCAAGCGACGCCTGGTGAACGGGCTGCTCCAGAAGGTGCTTCTACGTCAGCTGAACAATCAAGGTCAGTGTTTTATTGTTAGCTTAGAAAATTTAATCTGTGTCTGTATGTGTACGCTAGCTTTATATTTTTATACAAACGAGCCAATAAATAGCTTTATATACAATTACATAATGTCTTTGTTTTGCTTTTTCTACTTCTTTCCTTTTGTTGAATAATACTCCTTTATATAGATCATCATCGCCCAGAGATTTGTCCTTGCCAGTGGGTTCAACATCACAGACCGATGGAACTCTCAAGCAATTGAAAACAATGACAAGTCCTCTCTCAAAATTGGCCAAAGGAATGCAGAATTTCGGAATGAATCTAGATCCGAGAAAAATTGCAAAGGTAATAGATGTTTTTTTTTTTTTTTCGCTTGTATATATTGTGGGCTTACATGTGATTATTTTTTTAGAGCGGCGTTCTTTCACCATCACAAGTTTCATCTGCAGAAAATTCACCGCCTGAGTTACAACGTTCTATAGCTAATCGAAATAATTTAGAGCAGATGTGGAGCGAAAGTAAATGTCGTACGAAGCTGATTGCTCTATAAAGAGGGCTCAATTTGAAAGACAGTAGCATATATGCTCCCCAAAGCTTAACATAACGACAAATAATTAATTTTATCTCTCGAAATAAGAGAGAACCATTAAGAGTGCTTTCAAGAATTCAATCTATTAAGGTTGTTGGTCTAATAATCGAACATTCAATGATGATTCAGTTACTTTTATGTACACCCTTCAAGGTATTTACAGAAAAAGAGGTTCAGTTTTAGGAGCATTATCGACCGCGTATCGTCTTATTCGTCAGAGACACGGTTTATAAAGAATATTGCGTTGACTGCTACCTGTTATTGAATAATTGCAGTTTCCTCGTGATAGTAGCGATCACTCAAATTCATATAACAGCACCTTACCAAATTGTGCATCACAAACCCAGATCTTTGTCTATTCGGCTTGCTATATACAGTTTTGTTCTGCAATCGGTTGAGGCAAAACTCCCCAAGTTATTGGAAACTCTCTACTCTCTCAATCGTTTGTCTAGCATGAGTTTGATCATTTTTGTTTTTACCGAGTTAATTTTCTGCTTCCTTCTCCATATTTGTTGTCATTTAGTGAGGGTTCAGTTAAGATGTAAGAAACTATGGGTAAAAGTCAACACGAGAGCGCAAAGTTAACTTTTTAACTACGTACTCCACCGCAATTGGAACTATCATTCCAGTGACTTTAGATAGGTAAAAACTAGAAAGTTATTAAACATGGATCTATACGGACTTGCACAACGTGTTGAAATAGTGGAAATTCACTAAAAAAAAATTCACGGAAACGCTTCATAGAGATCATGGTCATCATTAAGCGCATTCTTGCACATCTATTGTCAAATTAATTAATAAATTTGAATGTATCGGATAGATAAGTGATGTGGAGACTCAAACTAGTGCTTCTAAAATTGTAGACGACGTTTATTTTCAGCACCACAATACCACATGTCACACAGATGGGGATATAGTGACAATGTGATTTCTCGTAATCGCAATTATGAGTAAACCTCATGGAAATTTTATCAAAAGAATGACCATTTGTATACAAATATTTGTAGTCCATTACTAACCGCAGAGTTTGTGCTTTAGATTAGAATAAATATAGTTTTGTGACTCTGTTCTGTACACAGTCCAGTACATGATTTTCAGGAGAAGTGTCATAAATTGTTCGACAACTTAATATTTTTGAATTTGAGGTAAAGTCTTAATTATGGAACGGAAATGATTTTTTGACAGTTAGCGCATTGAAGTGAAAGTTTGGGAGAAATCCAGTCCACTACATCAAAAAGAAATGCCTTAAGTGAGAAACATAATCAACATTTGGCTGCATATGCACGCAAATGTAAACCCACGAATACACAAAATCACATTGGTAGAAATTACCCACCCGAAAAATAAAAACTAAACACTAACAACGACAGAGAAAAAAATTGTAGATTGTTTTGGGGCAAAAGTATAATGTTCAGTGCTTGGAGTTGACAGACCATAGGCAAGCATTTCGTTCAGTTATGACATCAGCTTATGCTTCCCAGTGTTTATTATTAGGTCCGTTCGCGTACACAACGAATTTTTACGAAAAGCTGTTCGCGTACAAAGAATTTTCGTAGTTTTTTTCAGAAGAGAGAGTACAAAATTTCTCCATGCTGCGAATTTTAGTGCAAGAAATTTCTTTGGGCTGGTTTGTGAAAACTGTCAAAGCTGTCAAACGAGTGTATTTTCAATTTTTTCTTGTTCAACCCGTTCGTTTACTTTTTTTTTTGTAATTTTAGCTCTCTCTGAGAGAATTTTACCCCCACTCTTCGAAACGCGAACTGACTTATTGTTGACCTTTTACTTTACATTCAGAACTGGAGCTCTTGACCAACCAGAAACGTTTGACTACCTTGTCTCTAGAATACCGAACGTGCCCAATGATAGCTCTTATTGAACGGCAAACAGTTGAAACAGTTAACAGAATTCGATTTAGGCATTTCTCTCAGTGGCACTTATACTATTAAAGTACCGACCGACGCCTGAAAAAATTAAAATATTCTTGTTTTATGAGCCTTTTTTTGGGATCCTTTTTGAAATATTTTAGAGGCAACACTGCTCTGATAGTAAATATAGACACATCCAATCCGTCATCAGTTTTCAATTAGAAATGTGTTCCAGGCGATGAACTATATGTCACTTAACGGTCCAACCATGATTGCTTTAACCATTCGATAGCTAATGTCATAATTGAACGAAGATTCTCCTCGCGTGCTGTCAATATCTAAGCGTACTCATAATTGCATCCAGGAAATATGGTCGTGTGTCATATCATTTTTGTCTGGAGTGTGCGAATGAATCCACTCTCTACGTTTGTAGCCAAAAGTGAACGAAACTGAGTAAACAGTCATTGTGGGTGAAATATACAATGTGTGTATATTCACATGATTTCGTCCAGTGCCTTAATTCAATTATGGTTGAGCCTTAAATCTTTTTTTTTTGTTATTTTTTTTGCACAATATAGAACACAAAAATGAAGCAAATAAATACAATTACCAACTAGGTAAAGGGGGAGACACAAAAGTCTTTCAGATGCTTCTACCCGTCCGACACAGGCTAACCCTTTTCGTTCTCAGCTCTTTCCCTCACTTTCAAGTGGCAAGTGTCTCGTGTCTCCCTGTGTAAAAAATACAATAACTTCTATTTGCTAATAAAGCTACAATATTCCAGGGTTTCATCGCTGTCCGCATACTTTCTTGGAATACTATCACATTAAACTCAAACCTTCAGCGTTAATTTTTTGAATTCTTGAAAGATCTCCTAGCTTTTTCTAGATATTAAGGTACAAACTAAAGTAAATAAATTATTAAAATTATAGGATACATAGATCTTAAAAAAAAAAGCAATAATAGCTTCAGCTTATGAAACAAACCATATTCCAATGCCGACCATCCGAATATTTACATAAATGTTTTAAAACAAAAATTAAGTACATTTATTAAAAATATCTAGTTTATTTATGGATAAGAAACGATATGCAATTTAACGGAATGATTATTTTCAATCGCATACCTAGCGTTTATTATTGTTTGTTGTGTGTGTAGTGTTGTTTTAATTTTTGTTTTTAAACATAAATATACCGCCCTAGTAGTAATTTGCCTAATTAATTTAAAGGAATGACTATTATAAAAGGTTTCGTATCTCAATCGAGATGAGATACATTTGTATTATATTGTTAATTGATTTCATTAGTTAAATTGTTTCTGTAGATATATTACAAAATGTATGTATTGTTTAGAAATTTATTTTAATTTTACATAATTAGACATTTTAAATTACATATTTATGTTAAAAGTTTGAGAGAGAAAAAAATTAACAAAATTAAATACACATCAAGCTGAATTTTATCAGTTTTGCCACGAATAAAAACTTGACAAATGCATTTTTTATTTCCCATAACAAGAAGACACAGTGAAAGAGAATGATTTTGACTTTGATCGATTTTGTGTTTGAAGTTTGCATGTGTTTTGTTGGTTCTTAGTTCATTTTAGGGGCAGAAATTATGCGCTGACTAACGATGTGCTACATACATTTTTTATTAAGACGAGCAAGTATCGTTATGTTTATAAGTTCTATAATCAATTTGGCTCGTTCGATTGAATTATGCATGGAACACGCTCCCAAATGTGGAGCTTTTCTTTGTCATGTCACTCATTCAAAAACCCATAAAGAGGTAGAATTTGGAGCAGATTTTATAATGCTACAATAATCCATACAAGTTGATAAATATTAATATGTATAACTATTGCAAAATATATAACAACTACAACCCACCTATTTAAAACAAAAATGTTATCCAATGAGAAGCTTAGTAGTGAAATTATATACATAGTACGCTAAATTTAGACAACGAATATTAAAGAACTTTTGGAACACTGGTTTGATGATAGTGTATCAGTAACAGGCAGCACAAATATTAAATACTAAAAGTCAATTAATTCCAATAATACTCAAAAACAGTGATAAATAAAAACTATTACTTATGTAGTTGAATTTTTGTTCTGTCATTTCTATAATTTGATTTTTAAAGTTACGGTCTATTTGATCCGCCTTCAGTCTTGGTCGGTTCTTTCCCACCCCTATTTTATGGTACAGAAATGCAGCTGAAGTTTGGTTGTGAACACGGAATCGGTATTATCACAACCAGTTGTCTGTCAATCGGAGACAACTATAAATTGTTGTTTGTCAATCAATTTTGATTGTATCAGGATACACAACTTAGTTGTGATTTGGTTGTGTTAACTGTTAAAATCACAAACCCGATTTAGTAGTTGTGTTCGGTTGTTTAAAGTGGATATTTGTTCACCGGTGGATTTTTTTTAAAAATAAACTTGCACCTATACATATCTATAAGTTTTTTGTGTATAGTTACACAAGTGTATAGATCCTTAAAACCAACGATATACGAGTACTAGGAAACATATAAATTTTTAGAGTAAAACTTTGTGAAGTTGGCTATAATTAAAGTACCCTTATTGCCAACTTTGTCTAAAACCGTGGTATATCATCTCATAGGACTTCCGAAAATGAGTCCAAATCTGAAAATCAAACAACAGAGTCTTGAGCGAAATGAAAAAAAAAATAAAATGACATTTTGTTAAGTTGACTATAAGTAACACTGCGTCTCCACGAGTCTAAAAACCAGTGAAAAATGCTACAGTTCGCCTGGAGCGAATCGTATGATACCCTATCCCTATCTTATTTGGTCGTGTCAGTGGGCGGTGGAAAATGAATTCACAAAATTTTCTATTTTGCCTTATAAACTAATATTTTTACTCGAAAATTTATTTTTGAAGTAAACGCCCCTAAAAAGTGGGCGTGGCCATATACAATGTATAGACGATTTGTGGATTAAGTGAATATCTACATATTTGCCTAAGTAAGTTTTTTCGAGTTTCATATGAAAATAGTGAAAAAAAGTGATTTTTTTGAAAAGTGGGCGTGTCAGTGGGCGGATTTTAAAAATTTTTACACTTGTATTGCTTACTTTTCCGAAGACCTCGTATGCAAAATTTCATCAACCTAGCTCAAAATTTAAGGCCCAAAAACTGGTGACATACGGACGGACGGACGGACGGACGGACGGACAGACGGACGGACGGACGGACGGACGGACGGACATAGCTCAATCAACTCGGCTAGTGATGCTGATCATTTATATATATACTTTATTGGGTCTATCTGTAATATTTCTCTATGTTACAAACTATGTATCAAACTTAATATACCCTTAGGATAGGGTATAAATAGTGAATTTTGTTATAACTTTTCATTCTTCAACATGTCGTCAACAGCAAAACAAGCTTGCTTTTAAAAAATCAACGAACTTATTATTTCTGTTTGTGAAAATCAAAAAACTGCCATCTTTGCACGTCTAGAAAACACTAATCGATCACAGCACACGTTTATCTCATAAAAAACGACTGCCAAACTTTAAATGTCAAATTTCAGTCAGGGTTGATGTCCACAGAGAAGATAAGACAAAAATGCTGTCTTATATGTCCGACTGCAAGTCAAGTCCGCAAAAGTGCGGTCTACACGAGACAAATTAATGTCACGACTTCAGTCTTGACTGAAATTATGTCTCGTGAAGACTGGGGATAAGGTTCGACTATAAGCCTGTTTGGACGAAATTATGGAATGCAGTTTTCTTTGACGTTATGAAGTAAAACACCGCTACCAAAAACGTGGTAAGCCATTTTATAGGACTGTATAAAAGTAATTCAAATATGAAATTTTAGCGAAATTGTGAGAGCTGTTTACGAAAACAAGGTCGTAAGTTAAGTTGTTAAGTTGGCTATAAGCAAAGTATTATTATTAACAATTTTGCCCAGCAATTTGGTACACCATTTCATAGAACTTTACTAAATTAGTTTAAATATGAAATTTAAAGAAAATAGTTGGAGCCGTTTTCGAGCAATTTGTCTAAAACTCCTAAATCCTTAAAAGTAAATTTGTTTAAGCTATTTTATAGCATTTGGGATTTTAAATCTAAAAAAATTTAATTTTTAATAATTAAAGAGTATTTATTACAGTCCGAAAGGTACAAACAAACATCAATTTGCTCTTTTAGAGGAACATCCTGATATGGTGAACGGCAAGGGACAATTTGGCTACAGCACAGAGGACATTAAAAAAAACACCGTGGAGAAGTTCTCATTGGAGTTTAACAGCTTAGGACCTCAAACTTAAACATCTAGAGATATGTAGTTTTTAGGATTTAAATGTACCTTTATCTAATAACAATATCAGGTTTAGATTCATTACAAGGGCATCTTTAAAAGGAAGTTGGCTTTAAATAAAAAAGACTTCGAGGCTACAGGGCGAGGTTCTTCGCAAGAATTAAGCAAAACTCTATTGGAGCAGAGTGTTGCGAATTAAACTGCACTGCACTCTGTAGTTAATCCTTCAGGTCGAGCGTTTGGGGTTAATAGTTCTCTTCCTTTAGCCAGCACTGCAATGGAACCCTGTGAGGATATAATCTACAGACAAACAGAATAAAATCTTATGTGAGGTAAAAATTATAGGGAAAAATGGAAGAACATAATAAAAAATATAAAGAAAACATATGAAAAGGCTACAATCCGTTTGGAGCTCTTTCCTATGCACATACTATTTCTCAAATATTTCATAAAACTACTCCAAAACACAAATTTTCTCAATAAGTGGGCGTGGTAGTGGGCGGATTTTGTAAATTTTTCAACATATACTGTATTTTCCTTTTGTATGGCAGGGGGGGGGGGGGTCCATTCTCACCCCCTTTTTGTTGACAAAAAATGGCTTTTACTGCAACTTCTGTTGATCGTACGTAAAAAAGTTGCTTCACAAAATTTTTAGCAAATTTTTCAGGGATAAAAATTTCATATTAAAAAAAAAAAATTATTAAGTACAAATTTTGAGCAAAATGCATTTTTAGGAAGAAAATGGAACAACAAATTTTCATAATTTTGAGTTTAAGAAGCCATAACTTTTTTGTAGCTGCACAGAAGTATGTACGTGTTTAGGACTTGTATGCGCTTTCTTTCCAAAAGTATAAAACCTTTTTTGTACCTATAATAGTTTAGAAGTTATAGCGGTTAAAGTGGTTAATTAGAGGTCACCCACTTTGGGGAGGGGGGGGGCTATGACTTGAAATGGGGTGAAAATAGACTCCCCCTGCCGTACAACTTTTTGTTCGGCACAACTTCAGGAATCTCCCCTTAAAGGATTATACTGCTTAACCGGGACACCCTGTATACTTTATGTGGTCTACCTTCAATATTTCTTTCTTTATTTGCTTGCCCGTTCACACTCCGAATGAGTCACATCATATAAAATAAGATTTATTTTCACCAACACCACATGTTTCCTCGAAAGAAACCTTTACTGTCAGGTGTGACTTGACAAATTTTCTAAAAGTCCATATGATTTACCGCTATATTCACACAAGTTATACATCTTAACCTTAAATTCACGCTATGTATCACAAATAACATTCTAATTACAACATAATTGCTGAATTACATTCTCATAAAAAAAGTCCATAAAAACAAACTGAATTCGTCATGGAAATTATCCTGCCTAACTAGGTTTTGCACATGCATCATTTAAGGGTAGTTCAGTTGGCAGCTCGATGCACCACCAATCTCCAGTCAGACTGCCTGTGAGCTCTCTATGTACACATGTGTTCAATTAAGCGTATCCTTGCAATTGTTCTTTGGCTCTATAAATATAATCACCGCTTGTGTATGTCCCTATTAAAACAATTTAGCCATAAACAAAATCAAGCAATTGCAACACGCTATGACACACAATACACACCCTTATTGTTGCGCTAACGACTTTGGTTCACGGCGAACGGGGGCGCAACAAATTGATTTCGGAACAACACTGAACACTGAACACAGGATACGATTGATTCAATTGTGCCAACGCTATAGGAGTTATTGTACATTTGTAGCCGCAAAAGAACTGGTACATACGTACTATGCAGTAGTAACACCAGCAGCGACAGACCGGGTGAGACCGGGTAAATCGACCAATGGACATTACAATCGCCTGCAAAGGGGTTGAATGGAATTTGATTACGGTCGGCTGAGCGTGGTTAAATTGCAATTGCCAGTGATTTGCCGATGCATTTCTTATTACAGGTTTGTAATTGAATTTTATTGCGAAACAGATGGGCAAATTAGCGGCACTGATTACGTTTGAAGTGATAAATTAACCGATAAAATATTTTTAACAGCTCATCAGTAGACCACCTGACCTACCAATAAAGGTGTTACATATCTATTCCACTACAGTTCGTAGGGAGAGCGACCTCCAGAAAAGATAAAGAAGAATAATCAAACACGACTGAACCCAAGTATCCGCCCAACCGGTGTGCACTCTACGAATTATCACCGCATATTGATAACTAACCCTACCCACCACCAGTGTTGCCACAATGATACCAAAGTATCAAAAGTGATACTTTTTTTTCTTTATTTCGACATGATACTTCGTTTTCTTTAAAATGTCTATGTTGATACTTTTTAATTTATACAACAAAACACTATAACAGCACAGCCAATCCTCCTATCCACTGAATTGTGAGTTATTGTTCTGTCATTTTTGAATGTTTAATATCGTTTACACATCACTCCTATTATGATACCTTTTGATACCTTTTTTCTCTCTGCGGAGTTACTTTTTATCATACTCTTGGGGCAACACTGCCCACAACCCATGCTGATCTGGTTACCGGTCCTCATCCACTGCTGAGTGTGAGCCGCTGGTTAGCTAGGGGTAAGAGCCTTTCGAATGGTTTTAAGCCCATTATCACGAACTCTTCTTAATTTTATTGCCACTCACTCATGTAACCTAGACTGATGTAAACCTGGCGTGAAAAACCTAGTGAAGAGAGGAAGAGAAGTGGTTATTTAAATCCACCCCGTACCAAGCATTGAGAAAGTTAATAAAATCCCCAATGCTTATCCCCGCTAACTCTGTTAAGGTATTGCCTAGAGTAAACAGTCTGGCCCTACATAGAGCAAGGAAGTGAATGGTTGTTTCCTGTTCGGTGGCGACATTGCAGCTGCGGCAGTGGGCATTAAACCTAATGCCTATTCTGGTCGTACAGTGACCAGTACTGATCGAAAGGATTCTTGCAATATCGTTTGAGTTGGTATTTTCGTCACATCTGCCTAGATATGACACAACTGGGCAACCCCCGCCACTTTGTATCAGCTTTCGATAGGTATTGCGCAAAAGTTTTTCCCCTGGTGACACCAATTGGGACGCACACCGTTTCCGCGAGGGGAGCCTTCAAGGGTAAAACCCTCGATCGTTGCCCTCGATGTTGCTATGACCAGGCACCCAAAAAAAGAAGACAGATATTAAGCCTTTGAGCCAGCATAGAGAGCTCCTTTTTGCACTGTTCTACCAGATTCGAAGATGTGGCGGCAGATATAATAGGCTTAATAGCCGCCTGGCTAAGTAGACGGCAAGCCTCGCGTACAGCAAGTACTTCAGCCTGGAAGACATGGACGAATCCGGAAGCCGGTAAAAAATTGAGATTCTGATGGATTCAGAGAAAACCCACGCCCCACCCCACAGTCCATTTTTGAATCACATCGGTGTAAATTGTTGTTTCAAACTCGTTTGTCACGTAGCCGAATTTCCACTCCTCCCTGGTTGGAAATATAGCCCTGACACTGTTATTAAAGTTCACTTTGGGAACACTATAGTCGGTTGAAGAATCTACCAGATCCATTGGTAGCCGATTCAAGATACTCCTGTGACCATAAGGTTTGGTTAGCCAGCATCCTGTAACCCTTGGTCTAACCGCACTGCAAGAGGAAAAAAGCATTACATGGAGGTCGAGAGGTAGTAGATGAAAGCCGCCGTTCTCTGCACTTTACTAATAAGTCTTATGTTATAGTCTGTCCCTAAAACAGGCCACCAGACTAGCGATCCAGAGGAGAGTATAGGACGCACTACAGCGGTGTACATCCCCACTTATAGCCGAATGTTTTGCTGCAGGCATAAAAAGGCACACAGGCCTTCTTAACCCGCATCTGGATGTTAAGCTTCCAGCTAAGTATTGAGTCAAGTACCACACTTAGGTACTTTGCGCTGGAGGATAAGGAAAGCAGCTGATTGTTGATTCGGTATTTTGGTTTTAGTGGTAAAGAGTATCAGTTCCGTTTTGCTTGGGTTGACGCTGATTCCACATCCAGTGGCCCGTTTGCTGATTTTACCCAAGGCGACTTCCATAATCCCACTCATTACTGAAGAAAACATCCCTGATACCATGATTTCCACGTCATCCGCATACGCGACAACTTTGACTTCGTCTCTATAAAGTCTGCATAATATTTTGTTAATTACCATAAGCCAAAGAAGAGGAGACCATGGATATACTTATCAATGTTTATGTTAGAGGTCCAACTGGACTCAAAACCGTCTACATCGAGATGAAATGAGTTCTCGAAAAAAACTCTGCACTATCTCACCAGAAAGAAGCGGAAATAACTTTGTATGCTTTAATTGATATCGAAAACGCATTCGATAACACCGGCTATGGGACGAGCAACCACTAGTAGATGTATTGAAGAGTCTATCACCCAATGGATAAGAAGCATTTTGGAAAAGCGAAGCTCGTTTGTAATTTTAGTAATAAGCGTCCACAAAGAGGAATCTTCTCTCCCCTCTTGGGGCCACACACCAGCCATCGACTGGATGTACAAGGATCAGGCGCTTCGTTGTAAGTACTTCACGTCATAGAATAGTGCAACAAAAAAACTTCTTTCCATGAATAATTAACAAAAATCTTCATCAGAAGGACTATTAAGCTGACTGTTGCATGAACTATTAAACTGCAAGTAGCATGGGTACCAATTGGACTTGTATGATACTTAAAAATTCATCACTTAGTTTCCAGAATGTAGATCATCTGCACCATTCCAGGCCATATGAGGTAGAAATATTGATTAGAGGAAAGTGGTCTTATTGTGCACAGGAGACCATCCTGGTTCATCAATAGATCGAAAATGGAATCTGGAGCTAACGATTCTTTACTCTCAAAAGTTTCGATGCCTATGGGAACGTAATCCATTGTGTTTCAGGCGGAGATCCAGGCTTCATGTTAAACTCTTTTTTTCCAAGATTGGCAAGGAGAATCTAAATTACTATCCTCCTACTCATGGGGCGATTAAATTATGGTTCTATCTGTGGCAAACACCACAAGGTCAACCTTAATTGGGTCTTTGGTCACCAAGAAAAGTCTGCGACAAAAAAGCACCACAACGGGTTGTCATGCAAATGTGCCTTGAGGAAAGCATCTTCTTTGAATACGAGAAGGTGCTCTTCCTAATTCCCAAGCAATACAATACAAGTTGCTAGTCTATATCAGCTGAGAAAAGTTGAGGAAACCGTGCTAGAAAACGAACGAGGAGGCTTTGTTCCTGTTCCCCTACATATCCAATGAAGGACAAATGTGGCCCTTTGAATTCGAGCTTATGTTAGCTCCAGTAACAAAAGCAGCCTCATATCCAGCAGATCTTATTGTGATAGAGCAGAGTAATAAAAAAACCTTCCCACTACTTTCCTCGAATTGAAAACCCGACAGACATAAAACTATTCTTTGCACTGAGATACACAATAGAACCCTTGGCCAACGGGCCTCATCTGCGTGGAGATGGGCCTGAGAGTATGAGATGAGATTCCTACCGTTCTGTACTACCAATGTCCGACAAACAGGAGCTACGTCTATACAGTTGAAACTATTTGATTTCCATATATTTTGATTCACATACTAAAAGATGGTTTAGACGTGGTCACCATTCGAAAGACTTTCTCCCTTTCGTTGTACCTGTTCAGTGAATGAAGACAGTTCCTCGCTTTGTTTTGTTTAGTCAATAAATTGGAAAACCTCATAGGAAATTCCTATTGGCCAGCTCAAAGTTTCAAATGAATGCATCCTTTACCTGTAAAATCCATTAACAGACATTTTAAATTTTCAACAAAGCTCTCCTCCACAACAGAACACATCGACACAGATCTATATAATTCGTCCCACCCTGGGATGAAAGGAAGACAATAAACCATTTGCCAGAATCTGAATATCAATTAAATTTAATTATTTGAATCCCATTTGAATCCTTCGTTCAACGTCGTCATCATCATCGGTATCGTCATTCTTGGTGATCTGATTGGCTTAAGTGGTTTTCAATTTCGAATGGGTTCTTGCTGAGAAACACCCTTCACCATACTTGGTATTTCTGGTCGACATAAAAAGGATTCTCATACCTCTCAGGGAAGAGAAACCTTTCGGCTATACGAAGGGTGGATGCTGTTTCATTTCTCTTCTCATTGAATAAATAATGAAAACAAAGCTTTCAACGATTGACCTCTATTTGCAGTGCTGGGTGCTGTTGGGTGGCTCAGTTATATCCAGGACTTTCTGTATCGACTCTATTATTCATCCTTACACCCTATACAGAGTGGCTTAGTAGTATCCTTCTCAGTCTTTAGATATCTCAGTCGGTCTCGTTCGATTTAAATTTTTACGATGGTCTTTGATTCGACTCAAGGAACTCGTAAAAGGATATCGTCATCCTCATCATTGGGATATAGAATATAGGATTGCCATTAAGATTTGGTGATTTCGATTAAATCTTCATGATGATTTCCATGTCCTTGTCTGCCCGTGGATTGTGGGTGGAAGTAAGGGAAGTGTGTATGTGTTTTTTGGGGTAAAATTGCCTCAGTACACATTCATTGCCGTTTACATGGGAAATTGCACAAAACTCATTCGAAGGATCTTTGTACTATACCCCCTTCTGATACTCAAGAGGCAAGACAAATTATCTCAGTCCTTAGATCGAAGGACACGGTATTCACATATAGGACATACAATATATGGAGAGAGATCTGTTTAAGGTTCTATTTTTTTTTTTTTCATTGGGGGTAACTATGTGGAACGACACTGCCTCCTTTTTTTTTATTTTTTTTTCCAGCACACCAATGGAGCAAATTGTCTCTTAGTGCTAAGAGCAGTTTGTGATGAGTAAGAGGATGGAAATCGTATCTAATAGGGGTGTAAGAACATGCGAATAAATTGTCTCTCTATCGTTCTCTGTTAGGGTGTATGGAAGGCAAAGTGTAAGTTAATTTTCCGGTCGACTTAGCTGCTTAGAAACCAACTAGCACATATTTAATTCGATGCATGTACCAGGGATTAGTTTTGAAAAGATATGTACTCTCGTACGGATGGATTGCAACAACAAAATAAATTTAAATTTTCTTTTATAGAAATTGTCAGTGGCAGTAGTGTACTGAAG
The DNA here is from genome assembly GCA_949716465.1 of Chalcosyrphus nemorum. Lineage (NCBI taxonomy): Eukaryota > Metazoa > Arthropoda > Insecta > Diptera > Syrphidae > Chalcosyrphus > Chalcosyrphus nemorum. Next base: position 43,148,825 of record OX454333.1, on the reverse strand, counting down.
CAGATGCGTACCAAAGGACCAAGTTGTTTATGGCTTTGACATTTTAGAGGAAAAAATTCAATAGAAATACATTGGGAGTTTATGGAGTAGAAAATATCTTAAATTGGTAAATGAAGGGCGGTACTTGTGCATGGAAGGTGACTTTGAAAGCTTTGACATGTGTAGGTATGTAGATCGATAATAAAAGAGTAGACGCAATATAAGGCTTAGGTACCATCCAATCGTAATCGAGCGATAGGTATTTTTCTGAATGAGACCGAATTTCAGCATCTCTTTCGGAGATAGCCGTACTTTATCTTCGGTACACTGGATTTTATCCTAATGTCATAAGTCAGTGTTTTATCCGTGAAATTGCACTTGTAATTGTAGCACTTGAAGTTTTTTGGCATTGGCCCCAGGTGGTCCAAGAAAGATACCCTCTAATTGTATCCGTTCTCTGATCCAAAGTGTTGGGTGGATGAAGTGGCGGAAGAACTTCGAAATCTTTTGTGAGTGATAAAATGTCCTCTAAACTGAAAGAAGACACTTATAAAACAGGAGTAACAAATCTCCATTGATGCATTTGTAAGAATACATCACAATCATTGTGGGTGCCGTGGCACAGTGGTCAGTGCGTTGGACTACTGCTCAAGGAATTTCAAGTTCGAATCCAGAAAAATACCAACAAAAGCTTTTTTACGGCCCCACCTCTTCCGAGTGTCTAACAAACATTCAGGAGTAAAGGGTGGTTAAGTTTTAAGGTTCGATGTTGATTTTGAATCAAACACAAATTATTTAGGAAATTATTGTCATTTCTTTTTATTATGATAATATTGGTATGGTTCAATTATGTATGGAACGAAATATCGGCCAAATGACGGTACACCTCCATCCGATGGTCCAAATTTTCGATGACGAGGCATAATTGAGGTTCTATGCCGTTAATGTGCCGAATTATCTCATTCTTTAGCTCTTGAATTGTTGCTGGCTTATCGACGTACAGCTCTTCTTTTAAATAACCCAAAAGAAAGAAGTCCAACGGTTTCAAATCACATGATTTTGGCGGCCAATTGACATCGCCACCACGTGAGATAACACGGCCATTGAATTTGTCGCGCAAAAGAGCCATTGTTTCGTTAGCTGTGTGGCAAGTGGCACCGTCCTGTTGCAACCACATATCGTCCACATCCATATCTTCCAATTCGGGCCCATAAAAAAAATCGTTATCATCTCACCGGCCTCATTTTGGAAAAAATACGGCCCGATGATGCCGCCAGCCTATAAACCGCACCAAATAGTCACTCTTTGTTTTTCAACAATCACTCTTCGATTATCATTCGCCCAAATGCGGCAATTCTGCTTATTGACTAATCCACTAAGGTGAAAATGTGCCCCATCACTGAAGGATGATTTTCTTCGAAAATTGATCATCCACTGCTTCCATTTTCATAATAAGCCTGAAAAACTTTAACGCATTGCTCGATTGCGTATCTTTTCATGGTTCAATTTGAGTAAGTCTGAAATTGAGAAATGTCAAATGAAATGCAGAAAAAAACTTGACGTTTAGGTGTGGTTTACATTCAACATCGGCCCTTAAAATTTAACCAACCTTTACAACTGTCATGAGAAAGGTTCTCAAATCTCATCTGCCCTTTATAACGATAGAAACCTGAGGTCCCTTGTGTACGTGCAGAAATGTATACCAGCTCTATGGGCCTAATATTTATTTATTTTTTTTCATCACAAGCAAGATAAAGCAGGTACGGCAACCTGCAAAAATGCAACTCCCTAATGTTGATGTGGGACTTGAATGGCAAGATAAGAAGCAACAACACTAAGCTCAAATAACTATGAGGCGGGACTTCACGGCCTTGGAAAATCCATTTCACTCCATTTGTGTCTATCTTTTGGATCCGCGAGAAAGGAAAGAAAAATTGTGTAGTGTAAGACATCACTGCACTCAATGAATGAAGAAGCATCCAGGAGCTGCTGTCTATGACATCACACAGTGTGCACCTTAGTGGTCGCAACTTCAAACAGACTGCACGGCTATACATATGTATGTACGTAAGACATTTTAAAGAAAATAAGCAATCATCTACCTGCTACCTAATAATGAATAAATATCGCCCATCATAAACTTGAGGCCCACTTCCAGTTATATAATACCATTCACCCGCGCTTATTAATACCCGCAGGCTAAACGCGTTTTATATGTCCCAAAACAAAGTTTTAAATTCCTTTTAAAAAGTTCTCCCTCGGGCGTTTTTCCGACATGAAAAATGCGAAAAATGTTGGCAAATATTTGAACACATATACGACTGACAGCAAATACCACCGGAATACAACCAAAAAAGGTCTCTCAGAAATTTAGAAAAAAAAAAAAAAACATTCGCCCCCAAGAACTTTAGCCATTACCGCCCATTATAAAATGAATGGATTTATATCCGCTGAAAATACGAATTTTTCAGAAAAATAAAGAATGGAAATCTTAAAACGATTTCCGCCACCACCGTTCATTTTTTTTTTTTTTTTTTGGATCCGTCGTCGTCTGTCGTCCCAACCAAACAAATTAAACTTCCCAATTCGAAAACTTAATTCCATCATTTTCATCTGAATTGTGAGCTCCCGCCCAGCCCCCGCCCTCGTGCCACAAGCCACTCAAAAACTTTATTTACCTCAATTCAAAACTAATTTCAAAAGTCAACAAACCAATAACACAAGTACATAAACATGCAATCACATAATTTAAAAAAAGGGGGCACTTATACCTATTACCCCCCGCACCGTAATGTGACGGAATACAGGGTATGTGTTTGTACTCTTAAACATTAAGGGTGGATTCAAGGATTCGTTCCCTACCCAACCTACTAAAAAATTCGAAACCATAATTTATAAAATATTAGATTTTCTTTTTCTGCAAACAGAGATTGCTTTATGTCCTCCGTGGCATCATATAAAATGAGGGTTGTTTGGTTCTTGAGTTTTTAACGTACAATACCCGACCGCAAAATGAACGTTCTCGTTTATTTTGCGGATCTCTAGGGGATGCAGGACGCAGGCTCTTTTGGGATTTTCTTGATTTTTCAACACACTAACCAACCGAACGCAGAGTTATTGCTCGAAGAGGAACAATTTTCTATTAATTAATTTTGACTTTGTTTGCAGTTGGATTTAACGTTCGATAGACGAGATGAGAGAATTCGTTGAAATTGAGTTAAAATGTTGTTTGTTATTGTTAGGAGAGGAAATTAATCATACGAGTTTGTGTAATGTTCAATTAGTTGATTAGTCTTTTTTTTTGGATTTGGTCCCATATTGTTTTGACGGCATGGATTGGTTTAAGAAGAAAATGCCTGACTAGTTTTTAGCTCGGGAATTCTTATCGAACTGAGAAGAGAAGTCCTCCTCCGTCGCGTGTCCTTGAAACAAACATAGTAATTTCGAATATCTAGACATCGAAAGGGCATTTTATAGTGTCCCTATGGATGCGGTATTGAACACTAATGTAGGTTAGGTTAGGTTAGGTAGATGGGTGCCTTATGAACAGAAGGTCACTGCTCACTAAGACCCGCAATTCGGGTCCATTTAATCCTGGGAACGCTGTAATAAGGTCCGCTGTTAGAAACATCCAGATAGTAACATAAATCTCAGGAGGTCCACCAGCTCAACATTGCTTAAGTCCTCCAGCTCCGAGAGGAAATGACTGCCAAGAGTTCTCTCTCTTCTAACAGATAGGGCAGGACAGTCACACAGCAGGTGACGAATAGATTCAATTTCTTCTTCCTCTCCGCAGCTTCTATAATAGTCATAATGCAGCACACCTAGTCTCTCTGCGTGAAGGCCAATGACACGTGCGTTATGACGACTGAGTTTAACCAGAGTTGATGATCTCTTCTTGCTAAAGGCCGGCCATAGAGCTCTAGCCGTTACGCATGTATCCAGATGAATCCAGCGTCTGTTTGCACTATCGATGGCTTCATCTAGCTTCCTTCGATATCCATATGCCCTGGTACCCAACTGAGGGTCACCGTATTGGCTCGGGATATCTCGTTTTTGGGACGCCTCGTTTGTTGATTTTGCAAATTAAAGAATCTAAAAAGTCACAATAACCTTCTATTTGGGAAAACCTGGGCCAAGTACCGACCACTGACTACATCACGGCATATTAAGACATCGCGAGACCGTTCTCTTACCTTCTATCCTACCGAATGGATAGGTGGGGTTCTTGACAGCGACAGCAGCTCGAGAGCCTGCAGGAAAGGTTGTACCTACAGAGGGAATCCCCATTTGAGAACCAGGCTGTCAACCCTAAAGATAAAATCAAACCTTGATGTTCTGCCGCAAAGAACTTAAGGCCATTGTTATGCAGCGTAAGGTTGTAGTCTGTTGGGTTTCTGGATACGAAAGACTGTAGAAACTAGGAAATGTGAAGGCTGACGAGCTGGCAAAGAGGTAGCACGGCTTTGATAGAATTAAAAAACCCATCCTTGAATATCCCGCTTTGCACACTCAGCTGTTTACAAGTTCTTGGCTCGTTTTTTTCTTCTTTAGATACGTTTAAGCCAAAAAATCACACAGATGATTCTCAGACAACTATTTACAAAAGCTTGCAGCTTACGTGTGTAAATGTTGTTCACCATCCAAGTAGTGAATAGAAGCTGCAGGTACAGACTGATAAAATTGCTTATCCCTGACTCCCTGAAGTATTACTTCGCGGAGTATTACTTTCCCTCCTCGGCCCTTTTCAATTCTTCAATTCTACGCAGTTCAATCTGCATGGCCATTATGACGGAACAAATCTCCACCCAGTCGTCCGATGACCTCATCATGAGGTCTATTAGGAGCTCCGGGCTTCGTGTTGTTGATCATGACTCCTAGGTATTTAAGTGCCTCTTTAGACCACAGGTCCAGTTGGCAGAGTTAGAAGCATTTTTAATACTGCGCAGTATTTCTTTGCGCCCCCCTCCCATCTTCTCCCTTGTATTCCTTCGGCTGCTGTATCTGCAACCGTCTTTATGGCGTCGACGTTTCCTCTGCCGATGATAGTATTGTGCGTTCAAGGATTTTTCCCAGTGTATCTAGCAGGCATATTGGTCGATACGACGTTTATTTCTCTTAGGTAATACCACCAGATGCTGAAATTTCCATGGTTCAGGGAAGATACCCTTCTCAAGGCACCTTTACATCGTTGCTATAAACAGGTCCGGTCTCTTATGGACGGCTGCCTTGATAGCAATATTTGGAATGCCATCAGGTGTGAGCGGGTGATGTAGGAAAAAGGCCTAAATGCGTACGGCTATGCGTCCTTTAGACGACAATAGCAGACAATTTTTAAAGTGGCGACGGATCGGAATGTCATCGAATTGGTTGAATCACTGGGTGTTCTGTCAGTTGAAACACAGCTGCTCTTGTGGCAGGTATTATGCTTTAACGATGTACCTTTATTGCTTAGGCAGTCGCTCATACTTTCGTCATATTTCGTTCCAACGTTGAATCGGCGCTGCTATATGTATGTGAGTGCTTAGATACTGTCAGCTATTGTGATGAGAAAATTGAAAACCTTCCCTAATAGGTGGAAAGACTTTTCTGGCCAAACCGAATTTTAAGTAAATGTCTCTAGCTGAGCCTTACAATCAATAAAGCTTTAGGAAAGCTGCGGCATATCACACATTGCCAGAAACCTCATATGATGGTGCGTAGGTATTGTAGAGGCGCCTAGTTTTTTTTTTTTTGCGTTGGAAGGTGGGTATCTTTCAAAGACGAAACACTATACCCACCTTCCGCCTCTACCACTGATCGCAGCACTGCCGTCAAGCATTTCATCGTGAGAGGGGTCTTCAGCTTTTCCTTTCTCCGTTGCTCGTTTCCTTCATAATAGTAGCCACGATTTCACTTATGACTTCTAAGCTTCTAGTGTGCTGACAGCAACATGTTACGGCCTTCACGATATCGCGGACAGTGGAACTTTATGTGCTCCGCGTTTTCCACTGCTTCTGTGCACGTTGGACAAAAAGGGTTGTTTTCATGCCCAAATCTGTGGAGGTATGCTCTGAAACATCTATGACCAGTAAGCATCTGCGTCAGGTAGAAGTTCAGCTCTCTATGTTTCCTATAGATCCAAAGGCCGATATTGGGGATCAGTCTTTGAGTCCATCAACCTTTGTCGGAAGAGTTCCATCTAATTTTTCATTCTTCCAGGTCTGTTCTACGTGATAATTCATCATCACTTCGCCTCGTTGTTGATGGTATCGTTGATTTATTGGCGCCATATTTCCATGCAGCTTTCTTAATGAGCAGGTCTATAGGTTCTCCTTCTTTTAATTGTGTCCGTTGTCTGTCTACCAGTACTCTGCACGGGACTCGATGCCGGCCCAGAAGTGCTTTCGTTACCTCTCCTGAGGATAGCACTGTAGTTCTGGGTCAGGAGTTCGCTCACCTTCGCCGTCGACCTCCTGTTCGAATTAAATTTCTCCACCATCTTGGTATTATCTTTACTGAAAACCAGTGAATTTCTCCTAAATTGTGTACTCAGCTCCTCCTCTTTTGTTGTTGTTTTTTTCAGGGATTTGGTGGTTAATATGTATGATTTCACTTGGGTCCTCACTCAAAGCCGCTATCTCCATCCGGATGTGTATTCACCAAGGATATCTATATGAGAGGGTTGACACAAGACCTTATGGGTGCCTCTGCCACAGCCAGATCGATGCTAATCACCAACTAAAAAGGGACGTGGCGAGAACGTACTTAGAGGTCTGGGTTGCAGTATTGGCCGGCGAGCCGTTTGAGCTAGATTCCACTCTAGCTTACCGAGGTAACAGAATGATACAACCGTCAGCCCCAAGCGGGTATACCGTAATTAAGACCTTATCGGGCTAGGTCTTAATGCCTACAACACGCACTTCGTGTGCGGCTTGTTTCCCCAATTTGTGTCCCAAGTTGTGGCGGGTACATCCGGGTCTCGCTAGTTTATTATTGGTGTATCTCACTTATGTCTGGGTCTCGCCAATTTCTCCTTTCTGTATCTGTTACAAGAGAGAGCACATATTTAAGGTCCTGTCAAAGAAAGTTCATTCGGACTCCTGCAGACTCATAAGCCGTCTCTGCCGCTCTTGGTTAAGGGTTGTTTATTGGGTATTCACAGCTAACCTCCACAGTTGCCTGAGCTGTTGTTGTTGCACAGGCACCAAGCTGGACAGGTTGGTGAAGCTAAACTCAGAAGACTGTGGGGGTCACAGGTGGCGGATTGTAGAGGCCCTAGAACCCAAAGAAATATACATATGACATATTTAAATAGATAAGATTTATAGGGTGACCAGATACCAATAATTCTTTTCCCAATTGGTAATGTTTCAGCATCTGTCTAGGTTACCACTGACATCCTGCTGGCAAAATATTCAGTAAGGCTCGCCATTTTATCTTACTTTGTTTGTATTTGCCTACGTCCGTTTTGGTGGACCAACCAAAACTGAATTAAGCTCAATTAGGTATTGAGCGATTTCGTCCATACATTCCATAGGAAACGCTGGCGAACTACGCACAATTTTACAACAGACCTTGCTATTTCTGTAGTCCACACCTTAAAAATGTTCCTTAAATCGTTACAACTGCATGCATAATCTATTTATCGCCTAAATGAGACCATAATTGATTCAAACCACGCAAGTATGTTCGCCACGTGTCACCATATTAAAAAACACTTTAAGCCCCATGTTAAGGGTCAGCTTTCTAAGTAAATTCCAATATGTATTACCAAAAATTATTATAATTTATGTAGGAACGATATTATGCTCGTCTGTCGGTCATTCACTCTCGAAACCGCACAGCCCCCGCCCTATGTCGATCCGAAAAGGAAGAAAACAAATTCAATTTAATCATCGATTAATATTTGCTGTACAAATCAGGAAAACCAATTTCCTGGTCCGTTCCGCTGTTGATTTCTGTTCACCAACTGATAACAGTTGGACCACATGTGAACGAAACCCACCCTCTGGGTTGGGGTCACATCCTTTTCGATAGTGTGTTCCGCACACATCAACGTTTCGTCGCCCTTAGTGTAGTTGTCTCTGTCGTCATCATCAGTCTCTCGGCCCTAATGACATATGAATGACCAATTGTTTTCCAATAAATCGGTAATCCATCTTCTGCACAACTGACAAGTGATACTGTGTCGGGTCTCGCTGATAAGAGATTCTTATCCCAGTCCCCAATCCTGTCAAATTGAGGGCAACCGGTGGAATTCGCTTTCGCCAGCAGTGCCAAAGGTCGTTAGATGAACATTTCCATTTTTCTTTGTGTGCGTCGTTTGAGTCGGGGGCTGGGTGCAGGGGGCAGGGGGTGGATTCACAGGATCATCCCCCAAACCGAAGGGCAAATGCCAATTATCTGCTGAAGGGAAAATTGTCAATTTCTTGGTCAATAAGTGGCACAAAATGTATTTTTTTGTCCCAAAGGCGATTATCCCTATTATCCCAGACGTTCGTTTTTTTTTTTTTCAATTTTTATTAGCAACTTTCTTCCGTTATTATAATTAGCGAATTCATTAGAAAGTCACTCCAGCATTTCGAATTCCAATTAAAATTTTGTGCGCCTTTTGTTGGTGCTGAATTTTTTGTCCCCTTTTTTGTGTGTGGCTTTTTAAGGATGAACTCGCTCGTTTGATCGTTAAATAAGAAATTGCTCGGATACTTTTTTCTCTTTTATTTTCCAACCCCTGCAATGGGATGAGCCGGAGTAAATTAGACAGCACAGATAGTCGCGAAAGAAATCTTTTTAAAATGCCATTATTTTTGGCACTTTTTTAAAAAATGTGCTTTCATAGGGTAGGGTAGGTTGGGTTTAAGGGGGTAGGTGTTTCTAGTCGATGTAGCCTACACTTGAATCTCAAAAGACTCTTGGATAAGAAATTAGGATATGAATACTCCTTGGACATTGTGTCTGAAGGACCCCAGAAGGATGGGATGTTTTGACTGATGTTTTGTTTTGGTGACACCAATCTTACTAGTATTTTCCTTCCTCTCCACCCTATATCTTATTGTTTCCACTATGAGAACATTTTAAGGTTCAATATGGACTTATTTATAAACAAACATTTTTTGAAAGATTAGGTTAGGTTTGCTGTGTGGGCTGCAAGGAAGTATGGGTGATAAAATTTGATAAATTTCCATACAGAGTACATTGATGTGCTGGACAGTTTATCTAGAACATTGAAGAAGTGTGTCTTTGATAGTGGCATGAGAAAAGGGTAGTGACCGCTGTTTCATTACAGCCTCTGGAGAGAGTGGAAATAAACTTCCTGGATTTTCCAACAAGTCTCTCGGTTCTTGATTTGTGTCAATCGTTGGCCACAGCTTCCTTGTAACGATACAGGTCTCTCTCGTGGCTTTTTCTCTGCTCCAAGTTTAAGGGCACAAGGCGGGATGTACCAGAATGGTTTATTTGGGGCCGTGGTCGATGTTGAGCCACCTTATACCACTTCGTTAGCCCCCTCATTTCCCGGCATTTCTCCGTGTCCAGGGACCCAGCTGAGTTGAAGAGCCTTAAGGTGCTGCGTACCAAGAGCCTTAAGGTCTTTGAGGCATCACTTTTGAAAGGATGACCACCTTTCCATTTTAACTTGAAGATATTTTTAATAAGTCAGGTTTTTGAGAGTTATTTTTACTTTGCTTCTTTTTCAAGCAAGCGACGATAGCCCTTTGTCTAATCCTTGCCTTAGTCCCAAATAGTTTCATCTACAAGTGCAAGGGAAGCTCCGCTGAGTGCCTTTAGTGTGTACTCAGTAACAGTGTGGAATTTCCACACTCTAAACCCACTTCCCCTTCTACCACTGATCCTCGCGGCACTGCCGTCATTGGTGGAACATTATATGCTCCGCGTTTTCCACTGCTTCTGTTGGGTTGTCTTCATGCTCAAATCTGTGAAGTTATGCTCTAAACATCTATGACCAGCAAGTATCTGTGTCAGGTAGGAGTTCAGCTTTCCGACCTTTGTTGGAATAGTTCCATCTTGTTTGCCTTCCGGGGTTGTTCTACCTGGTAATTCATCATCACTTCGCCTCGTTGTTGTTGGTATCGTTGATCTGTTGGCGCCATATTTCCATGCAGCTTTCTTAATAAGGAGGTCTATAGGTTCTCCTAGCTCCTTTAGCGAGTGGTCAGTTTGCCTCAGATACTAGAATTAAGCCCGATGATTGCATAGCCCTTAAAAACATTTGAAACAACCCAGTCATAAATGTTCTGGGCACTAAAGTGTTATTTTTTTCAGTACAGTCCTGCCAAAGGTCGTACCGTGTTACCATGAGGTGTATCCCAAAAGTGCCCACCCATTGATCGACTGGATAGTTTGCCAATTTTGATGGTTTGAATACGTTAGTAAATTCTTTAAATTCCGTCGATTGGGTGTATTTTACTCGACAAGTTGTATGTCACAGAATGTCAGCGATCTTGGCGTAAAAAAGGATAATAATAAAATTGGGCAGTCAATTATTGTTGGTATTTCTGTCATAAGCACGTAATATCATTTATAGTGATAAACATTTTATAGTTTATAAGTAGTATAACGAAAGTTTGCAGGAAGAATGCAAATGGATGTTCAAATTTCAGTAAATGTCCACCACACAACCATTTCAAATGTGCAAACCATAACACCCCTTGGTCTGTTTCAATGAATATACCTCAGCTCACTCCGCTGGTTACAGAAATCTTCAGCCATTCGTTCATTTTCCGTTTTACCAAATCACCGAACAAATTTATCTCGCAATATCCTTCGTTTAAGAACTAATCGCCTCCTCCTAAGCCCAAGTAGCATTTCGTTTCACAGCCAACACAACTGAGATCATCGAGAAGAGCCCACTCACAGTCACACTCACAAACAGCCAGCGCAATGCTCGCTCAAGGAACGACAATCACCAAAAGAGAAAGGAACTTTATCCTTGAGTAAGTATAAACACGACAATCTCTGTTCTGGGATACAAAACGACGACAACAACAACAATGACGACGACGACGAAGAGGATGGCAAATGGCTAAAGCGATGGCGACCAAATGGAAAAGCAGGGTGGAAATTTTCCTTGAATGTTTCTCAATTACACGCCTTCTTAAGCACAGTAGCATATCTCCTTCAAATCGTTTGTCCTTCCTTTCATCCCCTCTCGTCCTGCGACGGCATCAATTTTGCACTTTTACTTTGCTTACTTTGAGTTCGCCGTCCCTCCTTGCAGGATGATTATACATGAAAGCAGATTCAAGGAACTAGAAAAAAAAAACAAAAAAGATTTTGGGCTAAGGCGACTGAGAGTGGGAGTGCAAGTGGGACCAACGATAGTGTGTAGTGTACTGTTTGGCTTTTCAAACTCAAACCGAAGGATGAAGATACTTTATACTATTTCCTTGATAACGACGCCATCTAAAAGGAGGTTAAATGGCATGGAGAGATAACATCGAATTCAGTTTATTTGGCGAAAACAAAATAATTGAAGCATTCTTTCATGTTGTTGTAGTGCCAGGGATATTTTCATTGTGTTGTTACTGGACGTTAAGGATATATGCGAGATTTACCAATGTTATTGGTCGTAAAATTTGCATGGCGAAAACGCGTGTTTTGATTAAGCCATGCCTAGTTGTATGGATTAGTGTGTAATAATAATCGCGAGTATTTCTAGAATTGCGCAACAAAATAAACATATTGCGGAGGATTGAATAATATTGAGTCACAGAACAGATCGTGACACGAATTTCAGACCGGAAAGGCAATATTTCGTGGAAGAGTTTCCGAATTTATAGTTGGCCTTCAAAAAAAGCATCCAAGCCCAAGTGGAAGTAAATAGAGGAAACTACATTACTACTACATTGTTGCTTAGCTGCATTTTCGAACCATCATCGCACTGAAATATTGACATACTTAAAATCTGCCACGTTCTTAACACGTCGCCATTCCAGCAGCTAAAATACTTTTGCACCGGGATGACAGATTTGTCACTAACGAATCTAGCGGCCATTTTTAAGAATGTCAATATTTCAGTTCGATGGGTCGAAAGTGTCTTTCGTACCCGTTGCTTAACTTGTGATAACTACCAATTTTATAATTAGCTATAAGAATAACCCTAGTAAACCGTTATTCGATCTTACTTATCCCGCTCTATAGAACTAAGTGCTGGACGATAAATATCAAAACTGAGCAAATATTGAAACAACCGCGAACTCTATGAGCTATGATGTTGATGTAGTTCAAAAAAGCAAAGATACGCCAGTGTTGCCACAAGAGTTTGGAAAAAGTATCTCCGCGGATAGAAGAAAAGTATCAAAAGGTATCATAATAGGAATTATGAGTAAAACTGCCATTATTATTATTTTGTTAATATAAAAATATGCCTAAAATAACATGAATTCTCTCAAATCTTTTACAAAAAATCTATCCATTCAAACCGGCGCCAAGTCAACTACAAGAATATTTAAATAAAATATCAAAATATTACGGAATAATAACTCACAGTTCAGTGAATAAGAATATTGCCTGGCATATTGTAGTGTTTTGTTGTCGGAATTAAAAAGTATCAAAATACGCATTTTACAGAAATCGAAGTATCACGTCGAAATTAAGATTAAAAAATATCACCTTGGCAAAACTGACGCCGACTACACTGGTTCAACTAAACTGCTTATAATCATTCAATGTCAAAACGTCAGTCAAAATTTACATACATATATCAAATTGAAATGCCTGAATGAGCAACATTTAAAAAGAATTAAAAGTTCCTTCCGAAATTTTGAATCGAAATTCGGAACTTTAAGAGGGCTAACTCAAATTTTCGGTTGTAATAATCGCCCCACCCGACAAACCGTGCTTGCTAAAGTAGGTAAATTCAGGTCAACATATTAACAATGCACGGCTCAAAGTATCGCAAATACTGCAGCTGTAAGTGCTTCAGTTCAAAATGAAACAAATCAGTCGATTCCATTGGGATTGAGAATATCTCAGTCCATATTGTGCCGAATTTTGTATAAAGATCTACACAGATACAAGTTCGAATAGACTTACGATTTTTGACGCGGCTGGCGGGGATACTTCTCCGATTGGAGTCTGCAAAGTGCAAAAGTTTATCATGTTCATAAATTAGGCTCATGTTTGGCCTAATGGCTTTGCCAAGAAACGTCTTTAAAGAGTACCAAACACAGGAGCTGCAAGATATTCCATTGTATCCATCGAAACTTTAAACTCTCTTTCTCTCGAACGTTTGTAGTCAGATCTTAGCCGGGTTTGGGCCCCAGCTATACTCCACCATTCTTAAGCTACTATTTAAGAGTTGCTAGATACTTTGCCCAAGGTTGGTTGGTTGGTTAAAACCGGTCCTCGGTGAAATAGGTCCATTATGCTACCGATGTGTAAGGTGGGTGGGTCAACCCCTTACCCTGGGAACCACTTACTCCTTCGTATGAAGGAGCCAATCTTAGCCGTACAGGCATTGTTGAGATCATTTAGATCGTTGAACAGGTATTCAACTTTGGCATAGCAATCAAATTTGTTGACTTTTAAACTTTTCATCCACAACAAGGGTCCACATTAGAAGAGATAAAACTCCTCCTGTTAATGTTTGAGTGTCTGCCAATCTTATTCTCAACAACTAGAGACTGTTCTTCTAATTTCTTTGCTGTCCAGGTTTTGTTTACCTAATAGCTTCCGGCCAAGTGTTGTCAATCGCATCTTCGATGTCAAGGAAGGCGCAGAGTACTATCTCATTTCAAGAGCTCTTTCTGCTATATGATGAGGCCTTTGTATGCATGTCGACGGCAAAGAAGAGCCGTTGGATTGAGAATATCCTCTCCACAGCTCTCTCCATTCTTTTGTGACGAAATGTCTGTCTGTCTGTATGACTTCAGCCATATTGGGTCTTTCTTTTCCACTTTCGATACAATTCTCGTCCTTTCCACTGGTTTGGAATGCAAGACTACTTTGGTTGTTCTACCTATGTGTTACCTAAACTACTCATTAGTTTTTCGAACGCAATACCCTTGAATATCACATCGAATAGAGACGTCATATATCTACCTATCTTTGAATTAGGTCAGGGAAATACTTATGTATTGAAGAACTAACCACAGATGTTAGAAAACTTGGTAGTTCTTAAAAAAATTGAAAAAACACTTTGAAGATATTCTAATAACCATATCGCTTATGTTGGCATTATAACAAACGCATTTCGCGCTCCGTTTCCCACAACAAATTATTCACTTTCCACGCCCCAGACAATCAGCACGAGGAGCAGGAAATTTGAAATTCATTTCAAAACTGTCCACCCTTTTCAGTGGAACTTGACGGATTCACTTATAGCTCTGCTGCTGTAGCACGTTCACCTTTACAGTGAAATTGGGCAATATATCAAACTAATTACCCGTCATTAATCAAATTCCACGAAAATCACAACTGAACCGTTGACATTCTAGAACCCATTTCCATTCAAAATCTAAGTCATCCAAAACTTCACTCGGTCGACAGATACAGAAACGCTGCAACCAGAGCGTTCAAAGGTCGCGCCCAAGGAAAATCCTTTCCCGTGATGATAGATCTCATGTCATTCGACACCTAAATTAGGGTGCATCTTTGGTTACGCCGCCGTCTTAAGTGTCAAAAGATTACACGCAGGGTGATGTCCTGTCTCTTAGCAGGTCATTGCTTGGATTCAAAGACAATGTACCTTTGGGTAATAACTACGCCGAGCCATCTGCTTACATCGAATAAACAAGTAAGAAGTCAACAACACCAACAAGAATTGTAATAAATCACGTCACTTGTCCTGTCATCCTCCCAAAGGACAAGGAGAAAGAAAAAAAAAAACAGAATCTACAAATTCGATTTGTAATTGATACTAAAAAGCCCTTAATTGGCACACTCGCAACAGCCCGAGGGGTGAATTAATAGAATATTTGACACCAAATGCGGTCGTCGAACGACACAGGACATGGCACCCGTATGAGCTTGAGTTACCCGACGACGACGACGACGACGACGACCCCAGCAGCAGGAGTTCGTCCGTCGCACCGATGCGATTCGAAAATATATCCCATGTGTAAGTGTGATTTAATCCCTGGCATGTCCGTGACCATCCTTGGGCTATGCTTCGGTCGATGATGGTCAGCAGGGAATTTCGCAAATCGGACAAATAGCCAAGTACAAATGGATGATATTATTTTCGGCGACCTGAAATGAGGGCAGAACCAGCTCCACCCTGCGGTTTTGTTTGACACTGTTGTTCTTGTTGTTGCTGTTGGCGTCAGTGTCCTTGTTGTTAACACTGGATATCAGTTGCTGGGTGCGGAGAGTATGTTTGTTAATAATTGAATTCGTAAGATGATCATGGGCAACGTACCAACGAAAATCAGAGCGCGGGAGTTACAAAGGTGAAGTGCGGGAAAGAATCTGTAAATTCAATTAAGTATAAAGTTTCACATCACCCCTAGCTGATGGAATATTTTGGTGAATGAATCATATGCCATCTTATTCAGATTATGTTTGGATCACGGAGATCAATCAACTAGCAATGGTATTTTTGATTGAATCGATGGACTCGTATTCGAACTCTTTAAATTCCTTAAATTCAAAAGAAATGATATTGAAATCAAACGGCAATCCATGTCCCAATATTCGAATCTAATCATGTATCACAAGTTACTTGTTCTTTGCGCATGACGACACCATTCATGAACTTGAAAGAGCTATAGTTTTAGTAGGCATTAAGTATAACTAAACATCATAAATCCTTAAGGCCCTCGGAAGCCATAGAGCGTCAATGTTCAGCAATTCAAAGTTATAGGGGTTTGGTCCAGAATCAGTTTCAGTTTAAGATAAGATTTTATAGTCTAACAAATACTTTACGGAATACATTGCTGATAATCACCAAGAACAACAGTGTTGACAGTATGTACCCCCGATGGACTCCACTTAGATTTTTGTTCGACAACATCGAAATTAGCTATGGCTATTTCTGGGATGGGTGCGTTGAACTACTGCACAAGGGGTTCCAAGTTCGAGTCCAGAAAAATACCATCAAAAGTTTTTTCACCTCTTCTGAGTGTCTGACAAGAATTCAAGAGTATAACTATCATGACAAAGCTTCTCAAAACCCCTCTGCCCTTCGGATATGGCATAAAACAGTAGGTCCCTTCTGTACGTTCAGAAATGTATACCACGCACAACATGTACCGTTGTGAGAAGCTAGGCTTTGGCCGTCTATGGGCTGCTTATGGCCTAATATTTATTTATTTCGATTTTATTTCTGGGATACCTCTCCTGCGCAAGGCTATGTGTTATATTTAAACAGCAAATGAAGCAATTGGAAGTCCACAAACTGTTCCTCGTTGCTATTCCGGTCCCGAAGGCTCCCCAAAGACTGGGCATCCCTTAGAATGACGTCTGCAAAAGCTGTAGAGATGAAAAAGAATAGGAGACTATCAGTCACCTCCCCACATTAGGTGAATATCTGTTGAAGGATCTAAACGATCTCAGCAGCACCTGTACGGCTAAGATTGGCTCCTTCATACTAAAGAGTAAATGGCTCTCAGAGTACGTGGGTGACCCAGCCACCTTACACATCGGCAGCACAATTGACCTATTTTTGGCCTAAGTGCATCCTTGCCGAGGACCGATTTCAACCAACCTTGTTGGTTTCTGGTTTCAATGTTTTACACGTGCAGCAGAATTTTTGGGAAGACCTGGGGACCCTCTCCTTCCTTCTCTGGATGAACACGGCTATCATAAGACCCATCCTGACATGTGGCAGCCTTGTATGGTGGCCAGTGTTAAGCAAGTCCACCTACCTGAAAACAGCTGCCCGTGAGTCTGCCGTAAAAACAATACCGCCAGAAGGTATCACTTTCTTTATCTACGGCCAGGCAGCTAGCAAAGCAATTACTTCAGCTTGTGAAGTGGTGTCGCGAAGAGCTTTAGGTTCTTGGAACACAGCACAAGAGTCCCTGGGCACGAGGGTATCCCGGGAAATGAAAAGGCAGATGAATTAGCTAGGTAAGCTTCATCGGACCCAGTTGAACTGACCAACCTCTCCATAAGCACCCCGCCCTGCGCTCTCAGGCTTGAAGCAGCGAAACTGGCACACTTGTGATGGAAGTCCCTAGATACTTGCAAAACAACTATAACCAACTTTTGACAAGGCAAGGACCGAGAGAATTATTCGCAAGGACAGACGTTCACTTTTCATACTCGTGGGGATACTCACGGGTCACAACACTCTGCGGTACCCACCTAAAGAAACTACGTCGGATGGAAGAAGAACTCTACAGAGGATGCGGCAATGAGGATGTTATAGCCAGTGCCCTGGACTCCAACATCCCAGGTACAAATTCCTCGGCAAACATTTCTTTCAGGATCTAGGAGCACTCTCCAATGCCAATACGAACATCAGAACATCAGGATGGTTTGTATACACGGATAAGGAGTAAGTACAACCATGGGAAGTTGTTACAGATATTTATAGGTTAAATGGGCAAGGGGTACTTTTTCTAAGCCCTCCTACGGGTAACACAAAGGGTCAGTGCTGACCTGAGTGAGGCGGAGGTATTTCGTTTCCTCTGCCAACCCACAAACCTAACCTATGAAAATAGAGAAAGGAAACGAATGACAACTCAATCAATCGTACTAACACCTATCAACGTTTACCAGAATAAGTTTACCTATGAACGCATTCATCCGTGAATTTCTTTCAATGGAAATCTGTAACACCCTTTTTATTTCGCATAACGTCACGACTGTCATAAAATTATCTGCGGAAAATTCGCACACAATTAATTTAAATACCAGAACCGATGAAACTCTGTCAAAACTCATTCCCTTCTATTAGTCGAGCGGAAGCTATAATACCATCTCACAGTTTGGATGCGATGACGCACCCCAGTGACACTGATGTCGTTGCGTTGGTGGAGTTATTCTTACGTACATCTATTATCATATTAGATGCCTGCCAAAGTATCTGCTCGAGGATATCGTCATCCATTCACACTTTGTTGGAAGTGTAATAGTGTTGAGTTAATTAAGAAATCGAATCATGAAGTTGGATACTCACTCTCACTCTCGGGGAGATGCGAAGTATCTAATTAGATACTTTGTGCGTCCAAGAGTTTATTATGACTTCAATTTGTCGGGTGATATATCAATCGACTGGTCGTTATCACGTCGTTGCGCTCGTGGTAAGGTGGTTTCAATTGAACTCGTAAGCTGATGACACATTTGTGGACAACGAAGGAAGCTCACTTAGTGACTCATGTAGTTACAGAGAGGGGAATTACTGCTTAAAATAGTTATTTGGAGGGACATTCGGACCATGGACCATTCGGACTGCAGCGGTTATGCGCAAAGATTACTCAGACTACCACGCTACATGGATGATATACCCAGTGCTAATCTCTGCTAATCCTATGTATTAGATTGTGAAACCGCCACTATTACGAAGATGAGAAACGTTCGTCAATTGGTGCCTATGTTATATCTTAAGGATTTTCTGGCCAAACCGCATCTCTAACGAATAGCTTTATCTGAGAACGGGTCATGAACCTATAGACACAACTATACGACGACAAAAATAAGAGCGGATTTGTCCATAGCCAGTGACTTAGGGTGGAAGGATACGCGGTGGTGGTACGTGGCGCACAATTGTTGAGAAGGAACTAAAAAGAGAAACGAATTGGGGAGAGCTGACGCACATTTTCAGTCAGAAACCGCACAAACTGGTCATAGGATTCACAAGGGGATACAGGACAGAAGTAAGTAAAGTGCATTGTCTAGCCCTTCTAGAGCCCAACACTTGTAGGGGAAGTGCAGTATTCCTTCTTGTATTAAGCTTTTTGTCTATTCTGGCCGCATGATTGTTAGAACTCTTAGAATATCTGCACAGTTCCTGTGCAATAGTTCTTGTGTTCTACTCCATTCATATTTTGGGTCAAATCTTCCTGGATGGATATAAAACCTTTTGCCACCTTCTGCCATTAAATATGGTGCCTCCAGAGAAGCCATTAAAAGCCGATTCTCGTCTTGCTAGCTCATCCGCTGGTTCATTCCCATCTATGTTACTGTGAGCTGGTACCTAAGGCACACCGATCTTGAACTGGGGGGCTCTCAATAAGAATGGCGAAACAGCAAGCCTCCTCTCCTCCTGAAAGATGCTGCGTGAGTCAGGAAGCCGGATATATATGGAATCAGAAAATATGCCTGGCCCAACCTCACAGTCCATACGTAGCTATGTAGCCGGTTATATTAGCTACCAGATCTCGTGGTAACAGAGACCTTTTTCAGATAAGTGGTATCACCAATAATCTTGGTAGGCAGTTAGATCTAATTTTTTCTTCTGACGCCCATAATTCTCTCGTCAACATGAGTAACCATCTTCTCCCTACTCTCGACCAATATCATCCCCCTCTCACTCTTACCGTTTCGTGCGAGCACGACATCATTGCGTGGAATCTGAAAACTCTCTTTCTCTCAACTTTCGTAAAGCTGACTTCCCTAAACTTAATAACCTAATCAATAACATTAACTTCGACCTCTTTCTAAAAAATAACATCCCCATTGATATCGCTCTCGAATTCTTCTACACAGCGATTTTTGACTGTCTTCTTCAATCTGTCCCATATGTGTCGCGCAAAAACTGCTCTTCTTCCCCTCCATGGTATAATAAAGAATTACGTACTCTGAGAAATACCAGAAACAAATTGTGGAAAACTTCCAACAGGAAAGGAAGTTGACGTCATTACCACCGACTTCAGTAAAGCGTTTGATAAAATATGTAACCCTACTATTTACTTCAAACTTGAAGCCATTGGCTTTCCACCATCTTTTGTCTCATGGCTGAAATCTTACCTTGAGAACCGCCAGTACAGAGTTCTATTTAGATTTTCAGTCTCCGATCCCATTATCGCAACCTCAGGCGTCCCACAAGGAAGTCATCTTGGTCCATTGATTTTCGTCCTAACTACAAATGATGTTGGGCAAATCATTAAAAACTCTGATCTGTTTATGTACGCGGACGACATGAAAATAGTTAAGGTTATATCCACCCCGAAGGACTCTGTATCTTTTCAAAAAGACCTGAACTCTTTCTACACTTGGTGCGTCAATAACTTCTTAGAACTTAACGTCAGTAAATGTCAATCCATAACCTTCTCCCGAAAACGCCTGCCCCCACCTCGTCGATCCTATTTTTTTCTTCATGATTCCATTCCCTCAGTCTCCTTTATACGTGATTTGGGTATTATCTGTGATAGGGAACTTAACTTTCGCTCCCACATTGACCACATTATACTTAAGGCCAATTCTTCTCTTGGTTTCATAAAACGCTGGTCTAAAGAATTCTCTAACCCTTATGTTACAAAGTCGCTTTACATTACCTTTGTCAGACCCCTCCTTGAGTACGCAAGCCAAGTTTGGTCTCCATTTCATCTCACCCATTCCCTTAGAATTGAAGCTGTGTAGCGCAGGTTTTTACGTTTTGCCTTACGAGGTCTCCCATGGGTCGACAATTATAACCTACCCCCTACGAAGATCGTTTAAAATTGATTAACCTTATAACCCTTGTTAGACGTCGCGAAGTCGCCGATATTCTGTTCATCCATCAGATATTAACCGGTACGATCGATTCCCCCGCATTACTGGAAATGATTTCGCTTCAAACAAATCCACGCAACCTCAGGTCTCTTCCTCTCTTTCGTCTCGCTCTCCACCGCACTAATTACGGCCTTTTTGAACCAGTCTCCAGAATGCTGCGATTAGCCAATAATGCCCAGAACCTCCTCGACTTCCATTACAGCATATCCTCTCTTAGAAATTCACTCTCTTCCTCCTGACCACCCCATCAAAACTAATCTGTCATAGTTTGTTAAATGTTTGTTTTTAGTTTGTTAAATTATAAATAATAATATTAAAAAATCATAAAAAATAAATAAATATAAAATTAGGTTTAGTTAGAATTAATAAGTTCTGTTAGAATTAAGTTACAGCTTGTACTAAGCTCAATAAATAAACAAATAAACAAATAAGAGCCGATAAACTTAATTTGTATTCCTTCCTTAGCGCAGGATTCCCCACAAGCCAGCCGTATGAAAATATAGGACATACACCGTACATACTTATGACTTTCTTCGGCCAAAATCATCACTTTATGGCGAAAGTTTTGCAAGTCAAGTCAAAGCCTTGAAGGTGCTATCACCATCTAAGAAGGAAGCTTAGCTATCGTTCGTTCGTTCGTATGTCAATCGTCCCTTAGTGTGTCCAAACCTAAATTTGGTTAGAAGCGGTTGATCTAGGCTATTTCGTATGTGTGTGTCTAAAATACGGTCCAACGTTTCTGAAAGGAAAAAAGATAAGTCAATATTTTTGACATCCTTGGGTGATTCATGTCCTCACTGGAATAACTGGTACTGCTGTTGTTGTGAGGCTAAGACATGTGGCACGGAAGACGATGGAAATATGCCTCTGTTCGATGACTTTGTCGCTTGTCGTTCATTTGTCTACTGTGCGGGGGGTACCAGCTTTGAATCCCGTAAGATCAATCTGCTCTTCGAATATTATGACATAGCATTGTAGGTCCCTGCTGCACGTACTGTGAGAAGCTAAGCCTTATACCTCTATGAGTTGCGTATCTTGGCGTTTTGGACTACATCCACATCCTGGTACAGCTCATAGTTCGCGGTTGTATCTGCTCCTGCATTCGCCCACCTCGCATAAGGGACCTAATATCCGACGGAGTATTTTTCGCTGGGAGTTGCCCAATATTTGCTCAGCTTTCTTACTTATCGTCCAGTACTCGGCCTGCCATACAGCAGGACTGGTTTCTTATTCAAAACCTGCATGGGTGTGAGAGAGAAACTCCATCTATTTCGCTTAAAGTATTTGCCATTGAATCTAATCTAAATCCCTTTGCTACTCATTTTCATTTGCTTGGTTTTTGGTCCTGTTGCCAAAGTAAATATAAGTAAAAGTGTTAAGAATACACATCGAGATACAAATTATATTTGCAAACACTTTCCGCAAATCCGTAAACATAATCTCCAAAAAGTGTGTGATTTCATTATGTTTTTCCCCTTTTATGGCACTTCAACTTGACCTAGATAAATATTTACCGTTTCGTATGGAAAAGTAATCCTTTTTCTCCATTGCAACCCACTCATCAAAGAGATTCAATTTCAATGCCTATCGGTTGGGTTTTTTTTTCCGATAAGCAAAATCCAATATGTCTACATCAACCAAAACACTTGAACTTTGTAATCAAATTATGCCCAGGATATCACTCCTTTACGTGGAAAACTCTTTAAAAAAAAAAAAAAAAACAAAAAAGAGTCCTGAACCTACAAGAGGAAAGTGTTCAAAATCCATTTTCACTCGATCAAACAATTATGTATCCTTTTTGATTGTCAGGACAATTGATGCGACTCGAACGTGAGCATGGAAGTAATTTTTGAAAAATTTGAATCCTGCCACCTCATTGAATTTCCATAAAATCGCAGCAAAAGGACATACTAGCTCCTGTCGTATTCAAAATAGTAAATTGTAAAATTTTAAAATTATTGCCAACACGCAGGAATAACAAATGTCCTGTGCATAATAGAATTCTTTTGTGCCAGTGCGCTTACGAATGCATCTCTGTCAGGGGAATTGATGGGTTATTTAACCCTTGGGGCGGCTAAATTCGTCTCGGTATCTGGTGGTGGTGGCTTCGAATATTCACTCTAGAAAAAGGATATAGCCTAACTATTCGGAAAAGGTACAGCATGTGTGGATACACATTATCACCCTTGTTGTATGTCAAATTGAATTGTCAGGGGATTTAGAGTGAGATCCTTGCATCAAATTACGAGGCTGGTTAGCTAATTTGCCTTTTTTGCCATCCCATTCATTTGGGATGCAATATTTTATTGTTTTGTTCAACCCCTAAACGGAAGATTCTTGTTTCCCCTACTGTGCGCAATGATCCTGTTTGTATTCTGTGGCAACCTTGTGAAGGGGTGCGGACTGAGCCTTTTTTTTAGAATGATCATTGTTTGCTAACTGTCGACTCCTTTCTGTTTATTTTTTTTTTTTACGATTTTTTTTTGCGTCCTTTAATTGATGTCAATACAAGGCTCTTGAGTGGCACCCCCTGAAGCGAATACGATTGTGATATGATGATGATGATGCTGATTGTGTTTACAGATACTCGTATTATCTAACCATTCGCATATGGCGTGAATTTGATTTGAATTTCGGTAGCGAGTGTTTGTATTTTACTTGGTTTGGTGTCCAGTATTGTTGTGGTTTTAGGAAAGAGTGAGGCGGATATCGTAACATGTGGACGGGTGACTGTTGATCTATAGATGTTTGAATGGTGAATTAAATAGTTTTTGGCAGTTAGTTAGTTTTTTTTTTTTTAACACAAATTTAGCACAATTAAGTAAAGCTGTAAGAGAATGGAATCATTTCAATGACTTTTCAAAATTCTTATAAAATGTTACTTCAGCTTTTCTCCCAATACAGCGATGGTTTGACGGGCTGTATTGTAATACTTCCTTACTTAAAGGGCTCCTGACCCTTGTAGAGTTCCTGCCTGAGACATCGTTGCCTTCCGACGAACCTGGGGGCTGGGATTCAAAGATCCTTTTGACTGGAGCATTGTTGTGGCCGATGTGGCCGAGCCAATGTAGTATGCGCTTGGCTTTTTGGACTACATCCACAGCTCATAGAGTTCGCGGTTGTATCTTCTCCTACAATCGCCCTCCTCGCATAAGAGACCAAATATCCGATGGAGTATTTTTCGTTCGAAGGTGCCCAATATTTGCTAAGCTTTCTTACAAATCGTCCAGCACTCGGCTTTATACAGCGGGACTGGTAAGATGAGGGCTCTACCAGGCGAAAGTCCAAGTTGCACAGAGCATCGCGTGTTTTCCAGCGTTACACGACACATCTGGATAAGTTTTGTCGGTATCCCGAATTGGACCATCGCCTGGTACAGCTCAAGACGATGAATGCTGTCATATGCGGCTTTAAAGTCGATGAAAAGGTGGTGGGTTTCGACTTGAAATTCGTTGGTCTTTTCCAGGATTTGTCTGAGAAAATTTGGTCTATTGTCGATCTGCCGGTCCGGACGCCACACTGGTACGTGTCGATTAATGTGTTGCAGAAAGGTTCTAGACGTTCACACAATACGTTGGATAGGATTTTATATGGGACATTTGACAGGGATATGCCTCGGTTGTTCTTACAAGACATAGGATCGCCTTTTTTGACGATGGAAGTGTTCGATCGCATGAGAAAGGACTTTCCGGGGACACCTGCAGGCTGGTATACGAACGAAAAGAGCTCAAAGCTCGCTTAAACACTACCTCAGCAGCAGGAAGGAGCGAGCTCGAGCCCCTATATCGCAGGTAGATGAGAGAAGTATAGCACATGACAAACGCAACTGAACCAACGCGCTGGCTAGAGAAGAAGACGAAACTGTACGCAGGTGCTACGTCTATAGAATCACAAAGGCGTTGATAGCGATGGTCGCAGCTTCAGTCAACATCCAGAAGATATGTAATCTGGAGGTTTCTCTACAAACAGAATATGTTTGTAAAGTATATAAGCATGGTGAAACGAAATTACTATATAATTTGACAATTTTGTAAAAAAAAGTTTGTGAGTGGTTTGCTTCATCTGGTTTACCTAACAGTACCTTTGTTGGTGATGTACATATTTAATGATGCATCATCAGCATCTCGTGTAATGAGCCCATCAGTGGAATGACACCAGGAAGGTCTAAGCATTTAAAAAACTAAGTCTTGTCCTTAAATGATATACGCTTATTGATCACCTAAAGTGATACTTCCTTTGATCTCCTGCTGGTGTCATTCGTGAAGCTCACCATAGAGCCTATGGAGACAAATTCTTTTTGTAGACAGCTTTTATTTTGTCTAGCTTTCATTGCATTTTACCCATTCCTGCTACTTCAATCTCAATACTCGAAAATACCCCACTGACGGCCCACTGTGTTCTTCCTGACTTGAAAAAGATTGTACCCCGGTATTGACTTGTGAATTTCGTACAACCTCCTCAAGTGTTAAAGAATCGCATGATATTGCGTCACGTTGTTTCCAAGATCTGCTGTAGTAGTCAATAGTATATCAGAGACGTCAGTCACATAATACGACAGACAGGTTCTTATATACGATGTTGAGAAGACTTAAACCTTTTTAGTTGACGCTGTTCAGAGGATCTCCTTTCTTGAGGATCGGGTAACTGACGTTGATGAACTTAATAGGCTTCGATGAAGATGCCCAGGACCTACAACAGAAACACTTTGCGGTGAATCGTATTTAGCACTGTCCTTTGTATCTCTGGTTGCATAAAATCAAATGAAGACTGATAATGTAATGAACTCTTATTGACAATACTGCTGGTGATCATAAAATCCCGATTTCCGTCAATACAGCTCATCATTCCAAATATTGACTTTATTATCCACCTTTCCGATCTTCAATGATGTCAATATTTTGATGTATTGACAGTGTGCACATGCAAAAATTTTGGATTCGAGTAGTTTGGCTAAGAGCTTCCCATAAGCTGATCAGAAAGGTATTTAAATCACAAAATTAATACTTTTATTTATTTATTTAATTTACAAACTAATGAGAATAAATATTTATTTACACTAGAGGCCTTATTCGGGTGTGAAAACACTGCTTCCTTCATTACATTTCCCTATACCGTAGGCGAAGAGTGCTATACAAAAGATGAACGTTTTGTTTCAATGAGGACAAATACTTTAGCTCTACTTACGCATTCCAGTTTGACAAATATGAGCCTCCATTGCGCACTGATTCGGGAAAGTAATCGAAGCTTCATGATAGTACCCACAAACTGGGTTATCGTCCTCTGGACATTGTGTGATACATAAAGCCTGGCACTGTTCCCGCGGCACTTCTCTTAACTCTATCGATAGGATAAATTTGCAAATTTTGTGACAAAGGACAAAAAACAATTTCAACTAGTTCATCTTACGTGGGTCGTTATTATTCTTATGATGACAATTTACATTGTCCAAGAAGCAACTATTGTGGAATACATGACACTCTTTGCCATCGGTGGCCCATCGCAGATCCTCGTCATTGGGGCACTCGTGGGTTATATCACAAGCTCTGGCCGCGTGACCCAGAACAAAAATCAGCCAAATCAATACTATCGGGAACTCCATGTCTGTCGTCTGATCGTGTAAGCAACCATCGGGCTATTGTTGAATATATGAATACTAAAGCGACTTTATAAACAATATTCTGCTAAGCATTTCAAAGAAATTTAAATAGAATGAGTCATGAGAGTTTTTTTTTTTTGTTTTGAGAATTTTTAATCATCAGATTTGAATGGAACTCGTTCGATGACATTTCGATTGTTTGTTGTCACGTTTTCAGGTTATCGTACCAAATGCTCTTATTATTATCAAATAAAACTCTTGGGTCACTGATCATCGAAAGTTTCGCTGTAATGTGGAATTTTGAAGGAAATTTATTTTAAAGTTGACTTCTTTACGTGGTGTAATTAATTATATTGATTTCAACCAGTTGGCATACTGTGGTGAGTAAAAGTTAACATACACTTTCACTTATTAAACTGAATTCAATTTTTGACTGATTTAACAAGTCGTAAGTGTTTAAGTGATTTGTATGTACTTTACTGACTTATGTCCTGTATCCCCTTGTTGGTCCGAGCCTCAGCTTTCCCAAACTTTTTTCCCAGTTGCCGTGCTTCCTTCTCAACTGTTCTGCGCCATGTACTCCTAGGAGTTCCATTGCATCGCTTGGTTAGTTATGTATATGTCACCTTTTCGGAGAGTGTGACCAATGCACTGCCACTTTCGTCGTCGTATGGTTGTGCCTATAGGTTCATAGCCTGTTCTCTGATAAAGTACGGTTTGGCCGGAATATCCTTAAGGCGTAGCGTAGACACCTCGTGATAGTGACGGTCACCCCTCAGGTACCACATCCATATAGCAGTACGGATTCAACTCTGGAACGGTACAGTTGTAGCTTGGTGTTCAAGCTAATTTCATTACTTTGCCAAACTGTGGTTAGTATCCCAAACAGTATATTGCTCTCCTAGCTATAAAATAAAGACGAGTGATTTTAAAAATCTTTTCCGCATATTTCACAGTAGATTAATCGTGGGAGGGGATTTTAATGCCAAGAATAAATATTGGGGATCTAGACTAACAAACACTAGAGGCAGAGAACTTTTTGAATGTATTAAAGAAGATGGCGCGAAATACCACTCGACGGGAAAACCTACCTATTGGCCAACAGATAGGAATAAAACCCCAGATCTTGTCGACTTCTTCATATCTAAAAATATATCCTCAAATAAAATAAATGTGGAAGAAGGCCCTGATCTTCAATCAGATCACTCCTCAGTCCTTCTTACACTTGGCGATAAAATAATTATAAAAGAACAAAGTCCAAAACTTGTTAATAGATTGACTGATTGGAACTACTTTAGACAGATGTTGGAAGAAAGTATCCAACTATCATCAGCTATACAAACAGTAGACCAACTAGAAAAAGCAGTGCAAATACTAACACTGAACATACAAAATGCTGCATGGGCAGCAACTCCTAAAACAACAAAAAAGACTAAGCAAAACTCTTACCCTCGCGAAATATGTGAAATCATTACACGAAAAAGGAAAGCTAGAAAGCGTTGGCAACAGACAAGGGCGCCAAGCGACAAAACCATACTAAACAACTTAAATAATAAGCTCAGAAATTCTATAAAAGAATTCAAGAATGAGTCTTTAAAAACTTACCTTAGCAGTCTCACAAATGATGCTAGAACTGACTACTCGCTCTGGAAGGCAACAAAGAAAATGAACCGACCAATTGCCCATATTCCTTCAGTAAAAACCAAAGAAGGTAACTGGGCAAAAAGCAGCCAAGAGAAGGCAAACACTTTTGCAGAGTATCTTGAGGACGTCTTCAAACCCTATGAAGATAAAAGTTACCAAGGAATCGAAGAAAGGTGCGAAGAAGATCGACCAATTCGATCGGTAACAGCTAAAGAACTTGCCAAAGAAATTAAAGAAAATATAAATATAAAAAAGGCCCCAGGGTTTGATTTAATTACAGGGGAAATCTTAAAACAATTCCCACAAAAAGGTTTAAAAAAACTAGCGCAGATTATAAATGCTGCATTTAAGCTGAGATATGTGCCAAGCATGTGGAAGGTCGCGGAGGTAATAATGATCCCAAAACCAGGCAAACCACCAAGCGAAGTAACCTCATATCGCCCAATATCTATACTACCAATATTGTCAAAGCTATTTGAAAAAATGCTGGTAAAACGCCTGCAAAAAATAATCGATGAAAAATCGCTAGTCCCAAATCACCAATTTGGATTTAGAAATAAGCACTCTACAATTGACCAAGTGCATAGAATCACAGATAAGATCGAAAAAGCATTTGAAGAGAAAAATGTGTGCTCTACAATATTTCTTGATATAGCACAAGCTTTCGATAAAGTCTGGCACAAAGGACTGATACACAAATTACAAAAACAACTGCCGATGCAGTATTCGACAATTCTGGAGTCTTATATATCAGATCGATTCTTCAGAATTAAACAAGATACAGAATACTCAACATTAAGAGAGATAAAAGCTGGTGTACCGCAAGGCAGTGTTTTAGGGCCAGTGCTATACCTTCTATTCACTAGCGATCTGCCTGAAAGCGGAGAAACCACTATAGCAACTTTTGCAGATGACACTGCTGTACTTGCTGTAGGAGAAACTGTTGAAATAGCAACAAAAAAGCTCCAAATAGCAATAAACCGTATCTCAGAATGGACTAAAAAGTGGCAGATTAGATTAAATGACCTTAAGTCAGTCCATATTAATTTTACGTATAAAAACGTACCACATATTCCAGTCTACATTAACAACAATGTAGTGGAATATTCAAACACAGCCAAATATCTAGGCATGACTCTAGACGCTAAACTGCGTTGGAAAGCGCATGTGAAGAAAAAAAAAGATGAGTTGAACATGCGATACAGTAAAATATATTGGCTTATTGGGAGATATTCTTCCCTGTCCAACAACAATAAGTTATTGCTATATAAGCAAATTCTAAAACCGGTATGGACCTATGGTCTCCAGTTATGGGCATGCACATGCCAAACAAATTTACAAAAAATTCAGGTCTTCCAAAATAAAGTACTAAGGAACATAGTCAATGCACCTTGGTATATACGTAACGCTGATCTTCATAGAGATCTAAATATCGAAATGGTTGAAGACGAAATTAAAAAAGTTGCTCAAATGCACAGACGTAGGCTTCTCAACCACGTTAGCTTAGAAATAACCGAATTATTAAATACAGACCATGTAATCAGGAGATTAAGGCGGATAAAACCGCTTGATCTATAAAAATTAGCTAAGAATAGAAATTAGGTTATATTTTCTACCAAAAAAGTTCAGAAATCCGACAACCGGCGGATTTCTCTTTTAAATTCTCAAACATTTCAAAAATAAATTGCTGATTAGTTGAACAACTAGGTGCAATGCCATTCGGGATGACGAAAGTTAGTCCCCCAGGGAGGTTTTTTAGATGGGTTAAAGTCCCTCACTATTGCAGAAGCATTCCTCGCGCTCTAGCTCTGCAATGTCTTTCGATGATTTTCCCTTCCAGCGAACCCCCATACAAAAAAAAAAAAAAAAAATCCCAAACACAGATTTTGCTTTACATATACGGCTGGCTATATCCAGTTCGGTTCCGCCATCGGTTGAGACAATACTCCCAAGGTATTGGAAACTTTCTACTTTCTCAACCGTTTGTCCAGCAATGCATGTACCTATGAGTTGATGAGTTCGGTTGATAATTTTTGTTTTTGCCGAGTTCATTTTCAGCCCAACGACGTCTGCTTCCCTCTCCACATTTGCTGTCATTTGGTGAAGGTCCATTATTCTATGAGACAGAAGGCATACATCATCGGCGTAGTTGAGGTGCTTGAGTTCAGGTGCAAGAGGTCATCGAATTGCTCCATTTCTTGTTGATAACGCCGCATTCAGCACATCGCTAATCACCAATAAAAACAGTATTGGTGAAAGTATGCAACCTTGCCGAACGCCACTTTGGCCTTCGAATTCCTCAGACAGCTTTCCTCTGTGCAGGACGTGACATGTGGACCCATCACATGTAGCCTTGATAATTGCTATTAATTTATCAGAAATGCCTCTCCTGCACAAAGCACGCCAAATAAATTCCCGATTGACACTATCAATCGCCTTTTCAAAATCGATGAACAGGAGGTGAAGTGGTGATCGATACTCAAAACACTGCTCGATGATGATCCGCAGGGTGTTGATGTTTTTTCGTCCTCAGACGAACCATCCGTGGGTTACAGCTTATATCACATTATTGAAGGAATCTGGCATTCTGAGGTCCTTCACTCTGAAAGTCAAGGAGCGTCTACACATTCTAGAAAACAATCTTGGTCCAGGTACGATAGCCAAAGATCGTCAACGTGTTATCAGTCCTTATCCGTGGCGTTGTGTCAGGTAACGCGGAGGCTGGCCTAGGTTACCTCTCGCTTGCAATTTTGGCCTACACAGGTGTATTTTTTTAAAAGCAGATAAAGCTCGTCATGTACAAAGAAAGTGAAAAATTGTCCTCCTCTTTCTTGCCCAAATAAGGTCCAAAATATAGGTAAATAGTGAGCAATTCCGTCATCTCGGTAGAGATATGCAGCAATTGAGAGCCCACTTACAAAGAGAGATCTCATGAAGGACTCTGTTCAACCCTCTTATCCTTGGGCATTTCGGAGATAGTTTTTATGTTTCTTTAGTAGTTGTTGGAGGAGTTTCTACTTTTTAAAACACAAAAACGCCTCGCGATTTCAATTGAAATGGTAGATACACGTATACTAGTCCACATAATCAGGAAAATCCTCAAATACCATGATGACTTTATAACAAATCTCTCCATTGCACGGCTAAAAATAAAAAATAAAAATAGAAAAAAATTATTAAACATCCTTCATGCATTCACGATCCGCCCTTTCATCCAGATCATCATATTGATGAATCGCTCAAAGTGGATTGAAAACTTTTGGCTGTGTAAACACAAAAGGCTTATCGTGAATCCACCAGATATCTATGACCAGAAGAGAGCACTGACTGCTCCGCCCTCATCCGAATCTGTATAAATAATGAATTTCATTGTTTGCGGTTGCCATAGATATATTTCACCCCCGACTAACCGCACACCAGCTTGAGTGCCTGTGCCACCAGTGCGAATGCAAACTGAATTTTGCCCAAAAATGTATTCCTGGTAGTGCACAGACATGCGAATGGTGGATGAGCTATTATGTGCGCGTATTTCAGTTGAATCCTTACCAGGATGTGTTGAGTATTATTCTCGCTTTCTCTCTCTCTCTCTCTCTCTCTCTCTCTCTCTCTCTGTCTGCGAGGGGGAGCCATGTTCTGTTATCGGCCTGCTTAACAAGGATACACCAGAGAAGTTTTGTGAATGCTTTTCTATAGGGTGGTGCCGGTAGTTGGTTAGCAATGTTGTTAATGCAGTGGGTGGATGGTACGCACTTGTCGCAACCATTCTACGAGGATAATTGAAGAACGAAATTATGGGACACGCCATTATGAGGTTTGCTTAATGGGTTTATGCATGAATTAAAAATTAAACTTAATTAAAACGAAATGTCGAGTCGTATCAAATTAGACTAAAGGAATTAAGGAGAACACTGGGAGTTATATACTATTTTGAAGATACCTATGATACATATGAATGGATAAATTTACAAGTTTTGTGTTATAAGAATTAATATTTATGAGTGTGTTTCTCGAAAACGATTCCAAGTCTCTTGAGAGTGAAGCTATTTATATTAAAAAAGCAAGAAAGTCAAAGAGTTGTAAGAACAACTGAAAGAAATATTTTATCTAAATACAGGTTCCACGTAATGTTCCATATGTCCAAGTCAATGTATATGAATAAATGCCGCAGGGAAATACCTACCATCACGGGAATCAACTTCACCTCAAGTTGGAATACTAGAAAATTTAGGATTTTTCTTTACATAACAGAGAACTGCATTAATCCATTCATTTGCCGTTGTGAATCATTCGTTAAAAAGCGAGCCCTTCACCGTCTCACGCACACAGAAGCAGAAGAACAAGCGAGTACCTATGAATCATGTAGGAAAAGATAACGATGTTCGCTTCCCGAAAAGAAATGAAAACGAATCATCATGGTGTTGGTATTCATGAATCTTTGAGTGCATAGTTCATTCATTCAAAGTATTCGCAAAGGCAGTGAAATGTACAACTAATTCACGAGCCTTTTTTAGGTTTAAAACAAACAACAAATGCGAGCTTTTTTTATGAGAGGAAAAAAAAAGTATAAACAAAAACCAATCCAAACATTCACTGCCTTTTTCGAAATACATTGTCGGGCAGCAAAGTGTAAGAGTAGATAATCATTTCTACAATAAATGAATGTGAACAGGAGCTCGTTTAAGATTCATTTTTGAGAATAATAATAATGAATGAACGAATACTTCATGTGAAGGAGCTCGAATGTGTGTGAATACGTGAAAAGCAGTAAATATTTCGAGTAGCTTACAAAACAAGCTGCAGCTGCAGTCCTTATGCATGAATTAAAATACAAACATGTAATATGCACCAAGTATTGAATTCGTAAACAAATTAAACTCGAAATATCAATCAATTCTGACAATACGATGATAGAGAAATTTAAAAGTAGGTCTGCCAATTCCGCCCAGTCAACCCAGTCGACCGACGACGCACGGCTTTGCTTCCGATCTTTTTAAGGCAAGAGGATGAGCTGGTAAAAAAATTTTATCGAATCAAAGTATGTACGTTGAATGGAACCTCAGTATCGTTTGCGTCAACTACAGAGATAGCCTCAACAAGGACATCGACTTGGCCAGAAGAGATCGCATCCAGCAATTAAGATGACTGGGTAATGTACAGCGGATGGAGCTCACGGTTCCAGCTAAAAACGTCCTCGAATCTAACCCGGATGGACAGCGTAGTAAAGGACGACCCCACTGTAGGTTGGTTGGAGAAGTTTGTTGGTTGAGGCCCAGGTTCAACTGGGATTTTAGCGCCACCTAAATATGTAAGTAAGAATTTGGTGCAGGAAAACTAGAAACAATTACAAGTTCTGCAGAACAAACTGGAGCCACCGATGTAAGTCAGGCTTTTTCTTTGCTTTACTGAGTCTCTCATATACCACGGGACTCTTGCAACAAAATTTCTATAAATAATATAAAAAATTAGAACAAAGTTCAAATTGTAGAACCAAAAATAAACTGAAATCTTTAACTCCCATCCTTCGTCCTCATTGTCTACTGTTCTGCTTTGATTAATTCTTCTATCAACTCGTCTGCCAAGATAAAGATAGAAATGAATCCACCCACCAAAAAGTAACAAATAACTCACCACACCTACGTGCAAAGGAAATTAAGTAATTCATTAACATTTACAAGCTTCTTACTGTGGTTAAACTTCAAAAGGACTCATTGGACACGGTAACAAAATGCTATCCCCCCCACGCAAGGCAAAGCCATCTGTTTGTACAGACACAAGGCATCTATTACAGCAACAAAAATGTGGACAAACAGACCGTAATCTCAATTACCAGCCAAACAAATTATCCGTCTCAACGAAACGGATGTTGAGCAATTAAAGCAATCTGCTGCCTCTAACCGAGAGCAACCGCGAATTTGCAATTAATACATCCTTGAGAACACCTCAGAGGACCAAGTAGAACAGGAACAGAAGAAGGATTAACGGCGGTCGTCATCATCATCGTCGTCGTCGTCGTCGTTGTATACTCTATTCAACTCCACCCAACACGTCAGAGGCATTTTGTGAATTGTATTCAACACACTTTCCTAAAGTTGGCTCCACATCCACAAGTCTCTTCCTGCGAATAAGATATACAAAAATGGGGAGGCAAACCCTCCTTAAGATAAATGAAATCCAGTTCATAGCAAGAGTTTCATTAACCAAAACCACCGACAAGAATGCTAGCATCCACCATTATCCTTGCGGGCTACTTTGATTGCGGTTTCTGTTTGAAAATGAAACTGAACCCAGCAGGGAGCTCCAATGTCTCGTCGTGATGTTTTATTGTTGCTTAGTGCCTTTTTTTTCGCCGTCTCCTTGTACTTGGATTTGGTGGTTGCACATTTCCCTTGGGGTGTTCACATTCGAAATATCCGTAAGTTGTTTGTTCAATTGTTGCAAAGGATACTGTGGGTGGTTTCTGTACTGAGTGAAACGTAAACTATTGTAGTGGCACTCTGCTTTAATTAGTCAAAGTCGCAATTTTAACAAAGAACGTTCATTGTAAAGTCAAAGGAACAAAAAAACCATATAACAACATTTTGTTTGTATCTCCAATTGCGTTAGCTAGAAGTCTTAGAAGTAAAACACAAAAAGGTACTCAAAAGGAACTCATGAAGCCAGTCCTCATTGAGTCACTTTCTATGTAAGTAGGTATAAGCTTGTTAGTAACGAATTTGTAATCAGTTTCTGTTTAGTTCTGGAAAAAATATAAGAGACTATTACAACCAACCTGTCATTTAAGCAACATCTCCCTCATAAAGCCACAGCTGGATAGGTACATTTATTTTGAAGCAGGTTATGGCGTCTAGTCCATAGTGGGAAGTATTTTGAAAGACCACTGAGGTCGATCATATGTTGTGCGGTTCAAACCCGCAGAGATTTTGAAAATAAGAACCTGTTAGGGGAACATAACCCAATAAGCACAGATGTGCCGTGTAATCCCAGGATATATACTATTTGGCACCTCTCTCCATCAAAGTGTATTTGTTCATGAAACCACCATAGAGATAAAAAAGTTCTCCGTAATCTCTGGTGTTCCACAGGGTTCCGTTCTCTGTCCGCTTTCATTGAATGCAATCAAATATTGAGTACAAATTATAAGCTTCGATAGAAATTATCGCGAAACACTTAGGCCATATTTGTAGAATATTAATTATTAATGAGTAACTGGGTAGCAATTTCAGTTACTAATAAGTCTCCATGTGTAGAGCCATATTACTTTTAGGTTCAGCAGGACTATAAGGTCATCATAGCAGCATAAGTTATGCTATGCATCTCTCTCATAATATCTCCAGTTTGTTGATGCTAGACTATTTAAGGAGGAAGTTGTCCTGGCAAGCTATATTATAGCGCTAGATAGCTAGTCTAGTTACGTGGACACCACACTCAGTTTATCAGTGCCTCCACATAGGGCCATTCTGCAACTGGTACGTTTTCCTACGTAGGCAATTTCTTACAAGTATTGATCAATGTATTAGTGAAGAACAGTAATCATGTCGAACTATTTGGGAATGCCAGCTAGAGGAATTGATTGAACAAATCCATTTCCATCTTTCTTTATTTTAAGTCAGTCGGCAACTGCTCCTTTTTAAATGGAAGATTTAATAGTTGGCGTCGTGACTCACTGAGCGTTATGTTATTGTCAAAATTTGATCCCAGAAAATGTGAAAGAAGTTTTTTTCTGAATAGAATTGAGAGCCGTACTTGCAAGCTTTTGACGAACATCCCAGAGTATTGCTAGAAAGTCTCTTGGAAAAAATGTTGCCCCACTGTGAAACTCTACTCATGTATAACGGCGAGAACTTGGCCTTGGCCTTCTAAGAACTGGTGACGACTTTTATGGGATTGGGTGGACTAACCAAGGGGTTTGATGTTATGTGTCCGCTCTATAGTAAAGAGAACCGATCGCGCTCTTTGGTTTCCATTCTTTATGGCAACGCTCCTTACAGTTCTTTTGGCTTTTCTGTCCTTTGCATTTCCTATCAGATTCGTCTCTGACGGCCTCTTGTTGTTTCAAAGACGAAGGTGAGCCTGTACCTTTCCTTCTGCCTCGGGTTGTCGCGGCACTGCCCTCAAGTACTTCATCGTGAGGAGGGATTTAAGCCGGGTCGTTTGTGGTGTCAGCCGGCTACGCTGAGTGATGTTGCTTAGAATTAGATCCTCGCCCAGTCTATCCACCAGGAGGGTGTGTTCTTCGTAATTTCATGGACGCCTCATCTTCTTCATTTCATTTGTCTACATGTCCAAATCCTGTGGAGTTAGGCTCTAAAGCATCCCTGACCAAAAAGCATCTGCGTAGAAGTTCAGCACTATATTCTTGGGTTCGGACCCCTAAAAGCGACGTCTTTCACCTTCATTGGAGGTTTTTGTGTGGATGATCGTCCTCGCTGATCTGTTAATCCTTGTTGTATTACATTTCCGTATCTGAATCTGAAACAAAAGACATATTTCATGTATACTACTGCTAGGGCGTCCCGCTGTTCTGCCTGCTTTTGGTGAGCGGATTCCAATGCATAGCGTATTTCGTATTAGAATTGTTTTCTCGCCGTCCAATCCACTGCCACTCTCTCCTTCGTATTATAATGTTTCCTCGCCCGTTCTCGTATAAAACTGTTCGTTGGAGATACGGTTCGGCCAAAAGATCATCAAGATGACCCTTAATCATTTGTTTATAAAGACTTGCAGCCGGCGTGTGTTAATGCCCACAAGTATTACAAGTATTGCACCCATAAGGCAGTGCCGATTCTACGTTGGAGCGAAACAGTCGCAGCTTGGTTCTTAAGCGGATAACATTGCTTTTCCAGATAGTGGACAGCATGCCGAACGCAGCTTTGGCCTTCCCGATTCTGCTGCACACATCCAGTTCGGTGCCACCTAGGTTTGCCGAGACCACACTTCCTAGGTATAGGAAGTTATCAACTTTCTCGATTTCCTTTCCAGCAATGTTAAGTTGGGCGTTGGTATTAGAAGTGCTCAGGGCTTTAGTTAATTTTGAGTACCACTTTGTTTGCCTCAGCTTCTAGATTCTGGACCATAAGATGGAGGTTCATTATCTGATGTGAAAATAGATAAACATCGTCAGCGTAGTCAAGGTGTTTAAGGTAAGATGTCATAGTCCAGCGAATTCCATGGTTTCCTTCCGTCAATCCTGCACGGCGGACATCACTGATACCCACTAAAAATAACAGCGGTAATAGTACGCATCCTTGACGTACTCCGATTTGGACTTCAAATCCTTCTGACACCTTGCTATTGTGCGAGATGTGACACTTACTGCCCTCATACGAAGACTTAATAATAGGTACGAGTTTTCTGGGATACCACTCCTCCTGACCACCCAAAAAGCTTCTCTATTCAAACTGTCGGAGGCGTTCTCGAAGTCGATAAACAGCAGATGTAGCGGAGACCTGTACCCAACGCCTTACTCGATTATGATCTGTAAGGTGTTAATGGGGTCGATGCAGGAGAACCCAGCACGAAAGCCTGCCTGGCCGACGTCGAGAGTTGAATCTAAATGCTCCCTGATGGTATTGCAGAAGTCCAACCAACGCTCACCGTTGACGTTTCAGTCTCCAAGGCCAAGGCTAAGGCTGAAGACGGCGCCTAAATGACTCTAAAAATTGTCCCTTTCATCCTCAGCCGCGTCATCAGTCAGAGCCTAGCACTGTATTATGGCGACCTTCCTTACTCTACTTTAGAACCTGGCCGTCAATATCACTGTGTCACTGTGTGGCTTCCAGGATATGAGGCTTTTTCGCGCTGTTGGAGTTAGCACCAGCCCCACTCCGGACCTCCGTGGACTTCCAGCTGGCTTACCACAGCAGAGCATGACAGTGCTTGTTGTTGGGGAGATGTGTTCCCCAGAATCAAACTATCTTGATTCACTCAACCCTAGGATGTCTATTTTATAGCGTGCGAATTCGCGCTCCATTTGGAGGAATCTGGCGTCTTCACTCCTTCATGGAATAAGTTCAGGGTGGGCTTAACGTTTCAGAAGCCAAAGGTCGTCAACAAGTTATCCGTCCGTATCCGAGGCGTTTTGTTGCGTTTCGGAGCAATATGAATTTTTACGGTTGAGGCTCGCTGGGCTCCAGACCAACCGACACTAATCCTGTTTTGTGGCGCAGGAAACTCGCCATTCGTCCTCTCCCGTTAGTAATTTTCGAAGAAATTCCCAAATGACACCACGAGGAGGTAGGAAAAGGGCTTACTAACAGAGCTACTAGGTGTTCGACTGCAGTGGCTCTTTCTCGTTACTTAGCGAAACAGCACCTATCGTTGTTAGTCATTTGCCATGCATTTCATGCAATGTCCTTGCCTTTGTTAATTGTTTGCTATTTAATCCTTTGGATCCCACGAGTAAAAGGGTATAGAGTTCAATCTGTAGAACAATATTTTCAATTACTGCGCTATGTACATTAATTGCCATCAAAAGTCGTTTGACACCTTCATCCGGCCCCGTTCCAGAGTCCTTTACTGCACCTCTAACTATGTCAATCTTAACAAATTCTAATCATAATTTCAGTGCATTTTCTAACAACAATAAAACATACAAATTTTCCCTACATCCTCTCCAATAACCAGAGTCTATACTATGCTATCGTAAATCATAAATTTTTCCTTCGCTCGTAAAAAAAGTCAAACTCATTAATTTAAACGAGATTTGACATCGAATCCATGAAAAAATTTAAACAAAACAAAAAAAAACATTGACAGCAACTACACTGCATTCAAAAAGACGGTGAAAAAAAAAAAACTAAAATCTCCGTTCGACAGGAAGAACATGGCCGCCAACATCAAAACCCACCGGATCCATTCGACTTTAGAACTGCCACTAGAGCAATTACTTTTTATGGAACTGAACTCGGGCAATAATTTTCATTTTGATAGGACATTCATGAAGTCCTCCCATCCTGTCATTGTTGCCGCTTGTACTGTATACCACCATTGCCTCCCACTTGTGTCCTCTCGTTCTTTTCCTACCTGCGAACAAAAAACAAAATTTAAAAAAATGGAATAGAAATTTTGAAATTGGGTTTTGTCGCTCCGTATTGGTGGACTTGCTGAACGTAGGCACATATTTCTCATTAGACGAGGGCAGTGGTGTTATAAAAATGAGTTGTCTCTTATGCATTCATTTGGTCCTTTGGTCTGCCCACCCAAATAGAACATTTTTCACACTTAACAATCGAAAACAAAATATTAAAAACTCTAGACGGATCAAATTGCATCCGGGATATATAGAAATGGAAAAAAAGGACATTCTCCATGGTTCCATTTGTCTAATTAAAACCTCATCCATCGACAGAAAGATGAGTCCTTTTAGTTTTATTTAAGGAGAAAGCATGAAATTCATTAGACTCGATGGCGGCGCTAAGAAGAAAGTAGCTTACTCTAATGGTGTCAACAAATATCCCAAGATGTACCGCAGATGGCCAAAGGATCATTTCTCTTTCAATTTGTCACGGACGACAATTAATAATTAAATTGCCTGTCTCCTTTCTCACCCACTTGAGTCACTTAGTTACACAGATTGAGTGCAAGGATCATTGGCTTGGTGTCATGTTGCATTATAGGCCGTACTTATGTATAAGGAGACTCGCCGTAAATTTGGGTAGGCGTATGGAAGTCGGATATTAGGTTTATTTAAAGACAAAAGAGTGGCATGTACTCACAAGTATATTAAAAACAAACATGCATGTCTATGAATAGGTCTTGGAGATATGTAATAGATAGGGATCGGAAGGATGGAGAGCTGTGGTATATAGAAAGGTAGGAGTAGGATGACATAATTAGCACAAAGGCGGCGTTGTATTACGACGACTCACGTAACCTTTCAGATGTAAGCGGGCGTAATAGGAAAAGAGAACAAGTGTAAACATTATTTGTAATCCACCCAGTTGTATTGAGACGTTCCCAACTCTATTAGGGTAAGAAGAGGGAATGCTTTCAGACCCTGTCTCAAGCCAGACAGTCTAAGCAGATAGACATGACACAAATCCGCCATCTAATATCAGCTCTCGATAGAAAGTGTGGAAAAGCGCTTCCCCTGAGGGCACCTAGTGTTACGTTCAGCGCCTCCGCAATTTAGCCATCAAGGGCAGAACCCCTTTTCGCTATGTTGCTGTGACCAAGTATCCAAATAAGAATAATTCTAAACTTCTGCGTCAGCAAAGAGAGTTCTTCCACCTTCAAGGATGATGTGGCGGCAAGCCTCACATGCAGCAGCTACTTCGGCCTGGAAGACGGGGCACGAATCCTAAAGGGGGTACACAGTAGAGATTTTAAGAGATCCGGCCGCCCCACCCCTGCTAAAGTAGCTGGATCAAGTGTTGTAGTTTCCACTGTCAAAGCACTTCTGAATCGAGCTCTGAAAAGATCTATCCTCCGTGTTAAAGCCGCATTTACTG
The DNA here is from genome assembly GCA_949716465.1 of Chalcosyrphus nemorum. Classification (NCBI taxonomy): domain Eukaryota; kingdom Metazoa; phylum Arthropoda; class Insecta; order Diptera; family Syrphidae; genus Chalcosyrphus; species Chalcosyrphus nemorum. The sequence continues at coordinate 43,108,556 of OX454333.1, read as the reverse complement.
CCTTCCCGGGTCCGGGAGCCTTGGTATCGCCTATCTTATTGCATGCCTTAAGCAGATCCTCCAGAGTAGCTATAGGAATGTCCCCTGTATTGCCTCTCTTACAATACTGGACACAGTAGCTGGCATTTGGGAGAAAAGATGCTCTACTGTGGATCTTAGCTTCACTGGATCTATCCACTAGCATTTTGCACCGCATTTTGTATAAAGGTCTTGGCTAAAACGTCCTTTTAGGGTCCAGTTTCTTCTCCTTCATCTTTGGGCGAAGTTATGATCACCTTATGAAGTACCGACAGGCTTCGTACCCTGTTTTTGCATTTCTCAGTTGTTCTTTGGTCTGCTTTTTTGGTGATTGTGCGCTAGAGTTCAATGAACACGATCCTGACTTTTGTTTAACACAAAATTACTCCGAGTAGAGATACTTTTTTACGTCTTTACTTACGTAAACATCTGTACCCAAAAAGCCAAGAGAAATTATGGAACAACGTACCAGTTTGGCGGAGGTTAATATTTCTTACCGAACGATGTTGAAAACGATGCCGAGAAAGGACCGGTGAATTGGCCGCCTATACCGTGTGATTTCCCACCTTTCGACCTTTTCCTTTTGGGTTATGTTAACTTGAAAGTCCACATGGGTAAGCAAAGTGCCATTTCGAAATTGGAAGCCAAAATTACTCGCATAATTCGCCAAATCCCATTCGAAATGAGCGGACGTGTTATCAAAAATTTTAACCTCAGAAAGAACTATGTTATGGTAAAATCATAATTATTATTATTATTAACATTTAAAAAAATAAAAATGGCAAAAAGTCATTTTATCCGATAATAAAAATAACCCCATAAAATTTAATTTTTATATTTCTTTTTAATTCTGGAAAAAGTACTTCTAAGTGAATCACAAACTTTATAAGTCAAGGCAAACGTCAAAGCAGAGGATTGGGCATTGGTCACGCTTCTTCTCTAGAAAATCGTCTTTATTTAGTGTGCGGTGTATGTACGTTTACTAGGCTTATGAAAACAAATTACCCTTCCAATAAATAATCATAAGGCACTCACATTCGATAGCAGTAACTTGACGAAAGCCTTACAGAAAGCATTCAAAGGCTATCGTTACGTAATAACTTCGTTCCGACGTGAATTTTCCAACGACACATTTATGTTCAGTCCTCTGTTCAGTTTCCAGTTCACTGGACTTGAGGTCCATGTTCGAATCCCACGAAATACCAAAAAAACCGAGTTGTTCAGAACTCCTCTCCCGCTGACACATCGACAAAAGTCATCTAGAAAAAAAAAATAAACCAATTTACTCCCAAAAAAAACCTCACCACAGACAAATCAAACTAAAATTGCGTACCCTTGTTATTCAGGGATAACCAAACTCAATCAAAAGGGGATGAAGTTCAACTTTAAATTTAGAAAGAAAAACTAAATCCATTTTAAAAATTCAAAAGACACTTTTTCCCTCCCAAAACATACACATCTAGCCACTCTTAAGGATAAAATAAATAAATCAAAAAAAAAAGGAAGACACAATAATAATATCCAGCCAACAATCTAATCCGATCGAAGTTAAGTAGCTACTTAATGTTTTTAGCACAAAAAACAATTGCACCCTCCCAAACACCGAAAATCACACGTCGACTCGTAAAAGTCCTTCAAAGTTGCACCGCATACTAAAAGGTCTCAGCACACCGGGTTGGTCTCAAGCTCACACAAGGACATCGACAGACGGCATAGCACTTTGTTGCCTCGAATAAGAACACCCACACAGAGAATGGGTGCCCAACAAAAAACACTGGAGTGAGTTGTATTATATCCCTTCGAGGTAAGTCTCTCCATCTACAATGCACTCCATTCGTCCATGATGTAAGTGTGAATTTTAAAATTTCATTTGTAATTTTTTAAGTGATTTTTTTTTTCTGGCAGTAACCGTCAATGTTGTCGGCATTGTCATCATCATCATCATCCTGGGGAGCCCATTCCATTTGGCAGAAAGTCTCTACTCTGTCGAATGGTAAGATTCTCACATCTAAAAAGTCCTTGTGTGTGTCATTTGACAATTTATTTAACCCTGAACCTCTGTGTGTATAATGAGGACATGGCTTTTTTCCTCTGGTATCCTTGATCGAATTTTTGGGAGAGGTAAGTAGAGTTTGGGAAATATACCATGTGCACCAAACGTACGGATATAATTCGACACCAAGCAGTGTAAGATGATGGAAGACAACAACAAACGAAAAAAAAAAAAAAAACTTCCTAGAAAGGATTTACACTTCTTAGGGGTGCAGCAGCAGAATGGGATTCGGAATTTAAAAGTTTACGCCTCTGTTTATGTTGGTAAAGGTTTCGCTTGTTTCTTTTCGATATCAAATGTGTGGAAACTGATTATTTGGCATCCGATAAAATTATCTTTTCTCTTTTCTCTGCTGTCTTTTTTCGTATCGAGTTAATAATGAATGAGGTGAGTGAGTTTGTGGTGGTACCAGAAGAGCGCACGTGTACCACTTTGATATGGCGCGAACTTTGCAGGTGCTGATTTGCAGGACTTATTCAGAGGGTGGCAAGCAATCCGTTGTCCATTTCGCCAAGCGTTGTTAGGTATCTAAATATAGAGTTTTACGGGGAAGATACATATCTTAATCGGCTTGAAAATGACTGTCGTCATGGCATACGTGTCTCCGAATAGAACAACGTACAACAACACATGATTCAGTCATGGAAAAGAGTAGCATTGTTAGTAAAATACTTCCACTAGACACAAAACAGATTATTTTTAAGTTGAAAAATTAGGCCTCAAATAGACTGTTTTCTGACTTTCACAGGTCAAGGAATTGTTAAGCTGACAAACTGGAAAAAGGTTAAGAGCACCACTGCTATGGGTGCCAATTAACGTCGTAGCAACTTAAGGATTTTCCAATGGGGATATTTAGATGTACATGTGATGGTGGCCATATTGTCAAAGCTACATCTGTCAAATAGGTTGTCTTTTATTAAGTTTTTTTTTTTGCCAAATCGACATGGATGTTGATTAAATTGTTTTATCAAAGTGGGTCTTCTGTTCGACCAACATTCGCGCTTTACCCATTTGGTCACCATAATCGTCCTTCTTAGAGGACTATTCGCAACGTTGGACATAAATTCGAGTCCACAAGGTCAGTGAACAACCTTCCCGAACGAAATGCACGATCTTCCGAAAACATTGCCACTAACCAGGAGAGTATGTAAGAGAATCGGAAGCAGTTAGATCCAGGACACGCAGAGAACTCGACCATTCGCAGACCACAACTTGGCGAATTTTTTGTCATAATTTAGGCCTACACCCGTACAAGATTCAACTGACCAAAGTAAGGAACCTAGACAACACCGTTTGTTCACTAACTGGGATCTGGAACAGTTGGAAGTTGATCCTAATTTCGGTCAAAAAATCATATCCAGGGACGAGGCCCATTTCTGGATGAAACGGTTCGTCAACAAGCAAAATTGTCAAGCAAAATTGATAACAATCCACACGAGATTGGTGTAGATCTTAGACTGACGTCATCATCGTCATCCATACTTCTAGAACGACGTGGATGCGAGCGCCCATCACCGTCTACGGAGAGCCCCATCGGTTGGTGATAACCAATTTCTTTTGGCCTCAGTTGTATGCTATAAAACATGTGCCAGACAGCACGTGTCCAATGGACATATTGCACGAGCGATTTCTGCACATGGTTACCTCATGCGGAGGTGATGTGAATTGGCTACCGGGATCGTGCGATTTGACTTCGTTGGATTCTTTTTGTGCGATTTGCTTGAGTCATAAGCCTATTTCGGAAAACCACAGACAACCATTGCCCTAAAAATCAATGCCATGGGTCGAATTCAGTCTGATTAATGCGCCAGAGCCAGAGGTGCTTAACAGTGATTCAAGCCCTACCCAGGAGGTTTTCTTTGTGTGAAGTCTAAATAAATAAATAAATAAAAATAAATATTAGGCCGTAAGCAGCCCATAGAGGGCCAAGGCCTAGTTTCTCACAACTGTACATAAGGGACCTACAGTTTTATGCCATATCCGAAGGGCAGAGGTGTTTTTGAGAAGCTTTCTCATGACAATTATACTCTTGAATGTTTGTCAGACACTCGGAAGAGGTGGGACCGTGAAAAAACTTTTGATGGTATTTTTCTGGATTCGAACTTGGAACCCCCTGCGCAGCAGTCCAACGCACTAACCACTAACCACATGTGTGAAGTCTACATTTCTTTTACCGTTATATCCGAAATAATAGAAACGTTATTAATTGAGAGAATGATTGACATTCAGCATTCGCTTTTTTCCTCTTGTTTCACGATTTTAAACGAAAGCTGTGAATGCAATGCGCCATAATTAGCGAACCAAATGCAAGGCACAACATTTTAAATCCTTGCATGCGTACAAGAACTATTTTCCATACACAAACGTCTACCCCCAATGAGCTGTCAAAACAAATCCCGGATGAAGAAATAATCTGCTGTACCTTCATTACTCTGACTATCGGGTAACTGAACCGAAAACAAGAGTTGCGTATCAATTTCCGCCAATTATCGTTGCCAAATCCGTTCATAGTGTGTCCTTTTCCAAACACAAAAAAAAAGGATTCGCCCAAATTGTTCCAATGTCACTCGTAACGTTGTACACCATCCCCGAAGGCAAATCAACGCCATCTACTTCCAACTGAACAAATCGCTGTGTAAAAAAAAAAAACAACCGAATGTACACTAGGGTTGGATTGATAGGACAAAGCAAAAGAACAGGAGAATTCAGGACAAGTGATTCTGCCATCATTACCATGACAGCTAAAAGTGACACGGCGAAATATAAAGTGTCATTATTCACCTCACATCGATTACACTGTCACAGTGGGTGCCAATCAACGGTACTCCCTATTGCCGAAGGATGACAGGACATTAGCATTGTGTTGCCATTTTCCTGCCGACTACTCACATTTATGCAAAATCCATCCTTCAGGGCTCAGTGGATAGCCTAATCGTTAAACCGTGAACTTATGCATCAAATCGGGATGCTTGGACAGGACATGGCATTAATATTGTTGTGACGCTGTAATAATAGCTAACAACTGAGCTACGAAATAAGGGAGATGTGAACAGAATCAAAGCTCTAAACAGGTGGATGAAATATAAAACTGATGCTCCTTTTAACGAATGATAGATTGATGTGTGCGTGTGTGACAGTCGCCCAATTGTCATGACAGTTTCTGCTCCGATTCGTGCTCATTTACTGGAAGTCTTTAATGAAACAACATGTTGATTTTGTTGTTATGACTCTGATGGTGGTTTACAAACACGTGCATGAGATGGCCTAAAATTTAAGGTGAGAAAGTATTAAATGCAATTGAGCCCAAAAGAAATTGGTTATCATCGACCGATGGTGCTCGCCGTAGACGGTGATGGGTTGGCTAACGTCGTCTTAAAGAAGTATGAACCGGTGATGCCGCCAGTCTAAAATCTACACCAAACGTGACATTTTTTGGATCCATTGCAATTTGAAGGATCTCGTCTGGATTGTTGTTGTTCCAAATTTGATAATTTTGCTTGTTGACGAACCGTTTCATCAAGATCGGTGAATGTGATTTTTTGACCGAAATTTGGATCAACTTTTCCAAAGCCCAGTTGGCGAACAAACGGTATTATCTAGGGTCCTTACTTTAGAACCTTTGGGTCAGCTGAATCTTGTACAGGTGTAGGCCCAAATTATGACAAAAAATCTGCCAAATTGTGGTCTGCGTAGGCCGAGTTTTCTATGCGGTCTGGAATGAACTGATTCTGATTCTCTTACACACTCCCAAGGATAGTGGCAATGTTTTCGGAAGATCGTGCATTTCGTTGAAGTTCGGGAAGATTGTTCATTGACCCGTTCGGCTCGAATATATGTCCAACGTTACGAATAGTCCTCTTGGAAGGACCATTATGACGACCGTAGAGCAAAGCTGTTGCCAAAGCACGAGAAATCTTTCTCGGACAGAAGAACCACTCTCATAAAACAATTTCATCATTTGTACATGTTGTTGAACGCTATTACTCTCCATGTTGATATGACAAAACAAACTTAAAAAAAAAAAAAAAAATTTCTTAAGAAAATGCCAACAAATTAAGTAAAAAATGTAAATCTACATAGTTGCAGACTTCATTAAATGAAGTAATAGTTCCAGACATAGGCTCATTATGGCCGTAATTAGTTCTATGAACAGGTCGAAGGAGAAGATTTCTTTACCTTAAAGGTCTAGCCTGGGCATAGATTAGAACCCGGGCTAAAAGAGTTGGGCATTTAATATGATAGCATAACAAGTCCTTTACAAACAGGATGTCATGAGCTTTTCTTCTTGAGCTTAGCTTTGAAATGCCTAACAATTCACATCAAACTTGATAAGGAATTTCAAAATCCCAGTTCATTTTCCGAAAAATGTATTTGTTGAAACGCCTCTGGACTATTTTACGATGGGTTCCATATAATATCAGCATATTCTAGTTGGGACCTAACTAACCAGAGAGTTTATTTGCTTTAGCAACAACGTGATCACCATAAGATGCAAAGGTGAACCTCAAATCAATTACAATGCCAGGGTCTTTGACTATTTCGACTCTATTTAAAGGAACTCAACGAGAAGAGCTTCTGAAAAAGGATATTATAAAACATTTACTTAGACAATTTATAACACACCAAACAGACAGGTTTCTAAGACCATCTTGCAGGGACTCACAATCAACTGAGTACGACTTTTAAGGAACAACTTACATCAAGCAATGACAATATTTTAATTCTATTGCTATATCGTTTATGAAAATTATAAATAGCAGCAGACCCAAATGACTACCTTGTGATACTCCTGAACTGCACCCAAAAGATCTATTTTGACCCTTTGAGTCCTGCCAATCAGATAGGATGCTAACCACTCAAGCGTTGTTGAGAGAAACCCAAAATTTTCCAGTTTCCTTAATAAAATATGATGATTGACAGAGTCGAATGCCTTACTTAAGTCAGTGTAAGCACAGTCTACTTGATAACCGTCTTCTATAGCATTAATGGCAGAATGTGAGCAACAAGACAGTTTAGTTGTAGTATCAAGAAAGTCTTTACGCAGTTTGTCAAAAATATCATAGTCACCACGGCATTGCCTTGTTTTTAAGGTTCTTAAGATGAGAGAGCCTTCTACTGTACCACGGAGGCTTGGATAAATTCTTCTTCGAGCTTGTATATGGAACAAAAGAGTTAAGTCCGTCAAACAGTCGCTTTCTGTGAAGAGTTCTGGTTTACCTTGCATTGCAATTCTTTGGGAGAAGACGTTTGAAACTGATTTATTATATAGAGGGGCAAGTATTGCTCAAACGATTGACTGGCGCTAGTTACCATTTTCAAACCTGTACCCTATTCTATTTTTATATTATCAACTACATATCAAACTTTATACATACCCCATGGGACGAATAGTGCGGAGGATAGAAAACCCGTCTCCATAAATCAGTTGACAGATTATCAAATGATTAAGGACCCTTACTATTCCTATTCACTTAGTATTTGAACGCCCCTGCACTCTGTAAAAGTGCCTTCTAACTTACAACGTAATCCTTTATTCAATTTGCGACCCATTAAAAGGACACTGCTTATCCTTTTAAGTGAGTGCAAACACATTACCATACAAGTCGATGGGTAACTGAAATCCTGTTTGTATAGCGGTACGACATTTCTATCCGCCTTCGCCTGCAAGACATCTACTTTCTTTGGCAGAAAGTTTCTTTCAATTAGCATGACCAAAAGGATATTCTCAGTTGCTTCTCCATCAAATGTCCATTTTCGTCTTCTCTTCCATAAGAGTATACTTCAAGTAATTTTTTTTTTCCTGTGTGTCCTTTCCTTCGTACATACATTAATTCTCATCCCACAGCGTAATCCCTTCAGGGTGCACAGTACACAGCACAACCCTAGACAGCTACAAGGACTCTCGCATTAGATATGGTTGAGTTAAAAATTAAAATTGTGTAGGTTATAAGGAGCAAGTTTTTAAACTGAAATTAAATTGGTTGTGATTGTCCTGCTAAGTGGTGAAATCCCTTTCTTTTTTTTCATTTTTACTTCAGGAAATAAAAGTATGCAGTGGTTGATGGGTGATGAAATGGAAAACCTTTTGCAATTTTTATGTCCACTTAAGCATTTTTTTTCCACTGAGGCTTTGGGGGATATTTTCTCTTTTTTTTTTTTGTAATTGTCTGGATAAACGACTCAGCAGGACATGTACAATGGTGCTTTTTAAGTGAAATTTTTGGAGAACTTTATATCAGAATTGGACCTACAAACCAATGCAACACAGGGGACATCAAACGGTGCAAAAAAGGATAATGAGCCACTTAATCTCCAATACATATCAGAGAACTACAATTATTTATGGAACCATCGGCATCCTTTCGAGAAGACATAATGGCAAAACTCCCACAACAAATTGCCTCCACCGATGAAGTTGATTATCTTAAATTAGCCAATTAAAACTCAGGCTCAGATCACACCTGAAGTCTATGGCTATACCTTTGCTAGCTAACACCGAGGAGTTATGGTGTGACTGGCGAGAACAACATTTTATCCACAAAGCTAATTATCCTTTCATGAATTTTATAGCATCCCTCGACTCAGCAGCGGAGGCAGTGTCAGTTAACACCCCATGAAATGAGTTGGTCCTTACCAACCACCCACAGCACCATTCCGGGGTATTTGGGGTGTCAGTCGGTCTTGATGAGAAATTATTTCGTTATTAGACACCACATTTAAAGTTTATAATAATGAATCCTTCGGATTAGATATTGTTATACCTAACCAATTGCTGGGGTGGGCAGCATTAATGAAGGACAATTTGTCTATGTAATTCATGGCGTAACGCATTTCTCAATTTTCTATGGCAGAAAAGAAAGGGTAATCTTTTTCCATTAATACCGACGCAGGGAGTTGGTCATGAAAATAGGTTGGATACTTTAGATTAGCTTGAATATCATAACATAGTTATGATTGTTGTTATGTTTTCACAGGTACACACGTTTTCAGAGAAAAGTACTTCGTGCAGGACTTAGATCAGTATGGATCCATTGTAATACTTACATGCTTATGTCCAATATCCCTTTCGGTCGTCTACAGCACCTGTGAAGCGATGTCCCGGTTCTGTTGTTGGTACCTGTTCCAAAAGTATGTGTATGTGACGTTGTACAGTTGTACCCCATTCTCTGATGAGACTGTTCGTCGAAGATGCGCTTGATCCACAAAACCCCTAAGATATTAAAGAACGCTTGCACTTTCTGACGACAGAAGCAATCAATCTCAAAGTAGCACATCCATGTAGCAGTACGGATTAAATGTTCACACGAAACAGTCGCAACTTAGTGTTTAAGATAATTGCATTCGACAAATTGTTGATACCATCCGAAAAGCCCAGCTTTGTCTATTCTGTTGGCTTTATCCAGATCGGTTCCACCATCGGATTGCTCCCAAGCTATTGGAAGTTTCCTCAACAATTTGTCCAGCAATGCATATACTCGTATGATGTGATGAGCTCGCGTAAATTTTCGGATCCTTCTCTCCACATTTTGCTCCCATTTGGTAAAGATGCATTACTCTGCGACTACATCATCAGCATAGTGGATTTCCAAAGAAACCACCAACCAGCACATCATCGCTAAAAAATAAAACCAATATAGATGAAAGCAGGCAGCCTTGCTGAGCCCAATTTTGGACATCAAATTCCTCAGATAGCCTTTCTCTGTGAAAAACTTGATATGTGGACCCTCACAGCATAAGGAACGACAAATAAATTCCCGATTCACAGTATCAAGCGCCTTTTTGAAATCGATGAACAGTAGTTGAAGTTGCGATTGATATTCAACGGAACGGGCGATAATCATGGTCGTGACAGGAGGATCCAGAGCGAAAACCTGTTTGTTCAGCGTCGAGTGTGTCTCCTAGATGTTGTCTGTTTTGCGTCATAATGATTCTATGACCTTAGCCAGGGCTAACTTGTTTTCCGTCAGTTCGGTGTAATTTCGTTCTTTCTATGAATCTTGTCGGTCCTCTTCCTCCTCTCATTGGGGATACTCTCGGTCTCCCAGGTTCCTTCGAAAAGTAGAACAAGTAAAACAGCCGAACTAACTAACTCACTGTTTTCAGTTCCCTAAATCTCGTTTATGTGTCCTTGGTACGGATTTAGGCACTTCTTTCCACGGACACTTCAGCCTGACTTGATAACGTAGGCAATTGCCAGAGCCCTTTCACTAGATGTTGAGTAGAGCTTCGATCATCTCTCAGCTTTTGGGTATTTCTATAAACATCTCTGCTACCTCGCTATTTCTTCTGTTTCCATAGCCAGAGCATTGATCTAAGTCCGCTGGTCTCCATTATCTTCATCTGCATGCGATATAGGGACTCCAGCTCGATCCACCTTTGATGCTTTTGTTACTGCAATTCGGGTTCTAAGGTGTCTTAGTTCGTCGTTCCTTAACCAAGTATATTCGGAAAGCAATGCTGCCTACCTTGGTTCGTTTCTGTACATAAAGCATCCTGTTGATTTAATGAAGTTCAGTACACGTGCTTTCTGTTGGTACTATGTAAAACTCATCGAGGTTGTGGAAAAGAGTGGCAAAGATCTCAATAAGTGTCCTCGAGAATTCGCTCGTTAAAGAGTGCTTCTGATTGCTTCTGTCTCTTCTGTCTTAAAGGAGACATAGGTTTTCATGGGGATAAAGCTCATGTTCGCATCTCTAACGGCAAGGTGGAATGCCCACGAAAGGGTCAGCTTGATGTAGTTAGGCTATCGAAACTTTTCTAGCTAATTTATCAGCCTTCATTGTCTGGAATACTCTTGTATCAATGGACACAGAAAACCGATGTCTTGTACAAGGACGTTCAACACTTTGAAAGATTCAATTTAATTTTTATAATAGCAATTCCTTTCATAGCTACCTGGCTATCGATAATGAAGGTGATGACCCTCGGGCGAACAAAATCAATGCATTGAGAGTATGCAGTGCCCTTCGAACAACCTCATACAATGCGGTATACGTAGTGCATGGAAAGGTGCCAATAAACATTCGCATTAGAAAAGTGAAACAGGAATATCGAGCTATTAGGGCAATGATGCCAACAGCAACGATGAATAAAGTACCACTAAGGACAAGCCCCGAAGAATGGCAAGATAGATGGAAATTTTTTGAAGGCCGTAATCCGCTGGCAAATATAATGGGCAAGGACTTAATCCTAGAGAGCATCATCAGAAAGATGCTGAGCCCTCAGGAAGCTTGAAGGAACAATGAAGATTGAAGCGACGAACGATATGTAGCTCAGGTGGCAGCCAACGTGAACGTCGTCCTCCTTCGCTATGGAATGCTTGAAGACAATGCCGCGATGATCAGTGGTAGAAGGATACGTGGTGAACCCACGATGGGATTCAACACTCTTACTGTTACTGAATACGGGCTCAGTTTTGTCTTTCAACCTTCAAACGCAAAACAAAAAAAAGACGCCGCTTAACGAGCAATAATTTGACGTCAATATATCGCAATGGATCTCTAGCTTCAAATCTAGAGAATCATTCAAATCCAATTTGCATATTGGTCTGTCAAGAGTTCCTTTAAAACAAAAAGTACGCCAGTGTAATTTACAAACTGACAAGCGTAAAAAATCAATCATTCGGCTTTAGCCGACGGCCGCTGTTGGTCCTTGTGCCGAATTGTTTGGCGAGAAAACATTTGCCTAAATGCCATAGTTGCCGTTGAATTGATGGAATTATTATTCGCTGCATTATCGTGTGTAACCAGTTGCTGGTCCCAAAGGCCATCAGCGCTGCCAGTGCATTAACTTTGGGCCACAACATGGCAGGCCACATAACCTAACTGCGCTGTGGCACACGTTGGTCACGTGCAGCAATTACGCGGTAAACTGCTTCCAAATGAGCGTTGCAAACAGAAAAAAAAAATTTAACTGTTTTCACGGTGAAATTGCCACCACAAAGCAATTTACTACGAAGGGTGCGGACGACCGACGAGTGGGTGGCGCAATGCAATGTTTCTCCCTTAGGAATGATTTTATGATTTCATTCAATTGATCTCGCATTAAGGATAAAATTTGCAAATATGTTGACACTTGCTATTGTCTGGAGATAGATATTAATCGGAGTGGATTCATTTTGATAGATGGTGCTTGCTAGAGGGTAGAGAAGGAGGAACTATATCTGGTCAGCTACTGTTCCCTCTAATTGGAAGAGCTTGGGAAGCTGAGAACTTTACTGATGAGTGGAAGAAGGGACTAATCGTCAAGCTTCCTGGAAAGGTATCTGCGTGCTCCCTGCAGTAGCTAAGATAATAGCCAAAATAATCATTTGAACGATTTAAACGACACCTAGAAGATAGGATTCCGCTCTGTATCCTCCTTTGTCGATCACATAAACACCCTGCGGATCATCATAGACCAGTGGCGTACCTTACGCAGTAGAGGTATCCCAGATAGATTTATTATTATCATCAAGGCTACATATGCTGGCACAAAATGTCACGTCGTACACAGAGTAAGGTTGTCAGGCGAATATGAGATCTAAAGTGGGGTACGACAAGGTTGCATTCTTTCACCAATTCTATTCCTTTTTGCTGATTGGCGATGTGCTTCGTGCAGCTTCGTGTAGCCCATGAGCAGCCAAGGCCTAACTTGGCTATCTTGTGCTTGTGCGTGGTAGTCATTTCTGCACGTAAAGAAGGAACCTACAGTTTTATACCTTATCTGAAGCGCAGAGGGGTTTTGAGAAGCTTTACATGACAATTGTACTCTTGAATGAGGAAGAGGTTGGGCCGTAAAAAAACGTTTGATGGTATTTTTCTGGATCCGAACTTGGAACCCCTTGTGCAGTAGTCCGACGCACTAACTAGAAAACGAGACAGCAACCTATAGACACGATCATCCAACGACGAAGTGGCTATGAATTGGTCACACGTTCCGAAAAGGCTACGAAATACTTAGCTACATATATACTTAGGTATGATTTGGAACCCAGGATGGCAGAATACCCGGCTGTCCGACGATTTGGGAAAAAAGAACTGAGACACATTGCCAGAAACTGTACACGATGGCGCATAGGCGTAATAGAGGCCCTACGTGCCACAAGAGAATTCAGGACATAAGTAAGTAAATTCGAATGCTATTGGGACCATAATTCCAAAGAACTGCTAGCATCTGTGACAGTAAGAACCACTTTCTCTGCATCATTAGACATAATTCTTCATTCCATAGATATTGTTGGCAAGCAATTTGTAATGAACTGCTAGATGTCAATACGATCAACGTCATAAAGACAGTAAATAATCCACACCGAAGCTTAAGTTTCAACAAAAACTTTCGGACATCTATTCCTTCAAATGACCAATGGGAAGCCCTTGAGCTAGTAAACGATGGTTTAGTTCCCTACGGAAGATTCGAACGAAACCAAACGACGGTATTGGTCGTTCCATTCCTCTGATCATTGTAGCATATTCTAGGCGGCAATTTTTGCGACTAATATCCGCAAAGGATATGGCCCTTGCTGCGAACAATCTTTTCCTAAGGCTAGACGCTATTGAGAAATTAAATATCCAAAGGGAAAATAGCATTACATGCCAATCTTACTGTACTCGTAACTGTGGCCCAAATTGCACCAGAAACTCACATCGGATTGACATACTCCCCTATAGCCTTTCACGCTAGACATTTGCGCATCCTCTCGAATGATTTCTGTAAAAGTTGCAAGGAATACGGAGAAGGAAGAAAGTATTCCTCACCTTCTTTGTAACTATCTTTCTATTTCTAATAAGAGAGGAATTCTTCTTGAATCACCCACCTTGGATGACTGAAATCATCTGTCCTCACAGTATATCAAGGATGTCCTAAGCTTTATTAAAAGCAATGATTGACTCTGTATTGCCATAATGGGCCCATTGTGACCCTTTTAGTGAGTCTAAAATGCCAGAAAGAAACTTAAAGCCTAAATCATGCAGAAATTGAGTAGGACCTTCAGTTGGTTGCATTCACCCACTTCTTCCAGACTACTAAAGAAGTATCTATTTCTAGAAGTGCCTCGTATTTGCTCAGTATGTGCGTAATATCATCTGGCTTGAACATTTCACCTAACAGTTAATCTCTGGCGATAGGGCTCTGAATACTTTACATCCCAACAGTTTAGTCCTGCGGTTAGCCAAATTGTTTATGTATTTATGATCGAGCATTGCGTAGCAATCCCTAACTAGATTAGATTTGATGACAAATGATGATGAAGCAGCCTGACTGTTAGTGTGAAGATGGCAATATCCTTAATGGTTCTTGATCCCAGCTCAAGTGGTGCCTCAACTTTGAGCGCGTCTAATACTCGGCCTGAGCCGAAGTGCACTTCTTCCCGCCTGTAGTTGTATTGGAAAGTCGAGGGGCAGATGATCTTATAACATCTCAGTGGCTGTTTAGTACGCAAATCGCCGTGATAGAGCTAACGGTCTAACACAATTTCAAGATAGTATCACTTGTAGTGCCCAAGAACCAAAATAGCCACGTCAGCCTACGCTAATACCCTCTAGAATGCCATCAATTACTAAAACCCAGTCAAGCGAGGAGATGAGGTCACCCTAGTAAAGCGATTCCTTATAGAGCTGCAACCCGTGAAATAATTCGAAGGAAAGTATAACCCATCAATGCCGACAAGTTGACACACATATCGTTGGATGTACGTTACCAGTAATTTATGCCAACTCTTATTGCTTGTTTTCATTTTTCACTCCCAATATAAAGTTGTACCTTTGCGTATCTTCATTAACTTTGAGTCACATGCACGAGATGACAAAATCGAAATTCAATTAAACAAATACAAAAACTTTTCGATTAATCTCTTCCGATAAAAAGGACTTCTCACCCTAAATCCAAACGCCACTGCCTTCTGCAGAGTCAATCGCCCAACAAAAAAAAACATTCAAACCTACATTTAGATCGGAGAAACAAATGACCAAAAAAAAATCGTAAACAACTTAATTGTCAGGACGAAAGGGAGGAATTATAGAGAGCTACCATCCAACCATTCACTCATTCTCCAGTAGTCTGTGAAGTGAAGTGAAGATTCGTTATTTAAATAAATTATTCCACCTCTTCAATTATAAATACCAAATCTATTGTAGAAACAGTCGGTTGTGTCACCAAATGCACCCTTCCTTCTAATCAAAAACACACACACACACGTTAGTATCGTTGATCCTTTTTTGCGTTGGTGCTTCTGCTGATTGCGCCACTGCTGCAAGATAGAATTATGCAGATCCGACTTTTCCGCATATCTACCCCTAATCCCAGATCCCATTGGGATATCTAATGTGATATATACGAATATACGACGAGTCCTGTGTCAATATACAGACGATACACCATACACTCACAGACAGGAAATGCGGTGACAATTGCTCGCTCTGTTAAGGATACGAATTGCGAACTTCCCGGGCGACTAAGTCAAGTGTAAAATTTTAAATTTGTTCCTCACTTTGACAACAAAAACATTCAATTATGTGAAGAACGAATTTCGTAATCCGATTTACAGATACATCGTTTATTCGGAATAAAATAAAAGTTCCGTTAGAGTTGGACATTTTGCGAAAGTAATTTCAGTAACCACCATCTCCTGATGTGATACGGTATGAATGGACAGGCTGTTGTTCGGTGTGGCGAGGTGAAAATGGCAGAGTGTCCTTTTGTCCTGCAGATACACTGTCACAGAAGATCAGATAATACATTATCCACATCACATATTTATGTTGGCAAGCGGCAATTTCCTGTTTTAATAATATGGCAGAGAAAAAGATGACGGGAAATTCATGGCTAAAATAAAATGAAATATTGTGCAGCAAATATCGTAAGAGTCCAGTGAACTACGCCATTTCCCGTCGACAAAGCCGCATTTATCACATCGCTAGTATCGAATAAAACGAATATAGGTGAAAGTATGCAGCCTTGCTGAACCCCATTTTAAACTTCAAATTCCTCAGGCAACCTTCCTCGGTGTAAAACATGATATATGGATGCAAGGCACGTCAAATAAACTCCCAATTAGCATCAGGTAGCGATCGATATTCAACGGAATGCTCGATGATGATCCTCAAGTTGATGTGGTCGACAAAGGAGACTCCAGAGCGGAAACATAAGTATTCAACGTCGAAAATGTCCTTGAGGTGCTCTTTGATTCGGTTCAAAATAATATTAGCTTTATCTTGTCATTTCTTACTTAAACCTCTTTCTTGCTTAAACTTCTTTCGGTCTTCCACAGATTTGTTGGCTGTATAAGCCCGAAAACTTACTTCTTTCAACCTGATAGCCTCTTTACATCTCTGGTCGAACCATGAGTTTGTCTTAGGTTTGATGCTCTTTATTCTGTCAATCATACCTAAGGATCATGTCGGTAATCATATCAGCAGCGGGATCCACGTCACTATCGAGGAAGCATAGTGACTAGTTAAAGCTCCTAAAGAAGTTATTAAGGCCGTCCCAGTTGGTTTTTTTTGTATCGGCATTAGTACATTTCTTTCAGGAGTTTGTTCTTTAACTGAGTGGTCGGAGGACGAGAATTTAGCTGATATGATGATATGGTCAAACCGGCCTAGGGGAGCTTATACATCAATAGTGTATTTATCAGGGTGTGAAGTAGGAAACAAGTCAAGGCTGTTGGCGGAAGGACTAAATATGTACGGTATACGGTATCAAGTTGTTAACCACAGCGAAAAGTTCAATATACCTTCCTTCGGGTGTTGTCCGGCCAGAGTGTTGAAGCCAATCCGAATTGTGTATATTGAAATCGCCGATTATGGAAAGAATAGTGGGACTAAGCTATATCCAGGCAGTTGCAAATCGGAAGATTCTTTAACTACCTGTGTTTCGCTAAACGCCAAAACAGCTAGTTTGTGGAAATTGGCATGGACGTACAGGTCAAAGGAATCCATTCTGAGCCCACGAATGTTGGTGAAATCAACCCTAAATTCCCTCACCATTAAAACAGGACAACACAAAAAGACACAACTCTGACGTTACTAAGCTTGCTCACTTTTGCTTGCGAACAATATGTACAGTCCATATATAACCAGAACGTACATATGTATGTTCCAGTTGAAGGAGTCTGGCCTTTACTGTATGAGCCAAGGAGTGTCTTCACGCCAATCCTAGTCCGAGTATGATATCATTTTGTCGACCTAGTCACCATTAAGACTCTAGGCAAAGTTAATCGAGGGCCATCACAAGGTGGTAAAGCATGTTTTTTCTCCCACGGAATGTTGGCCTCTATGTGCCTAATTCTATACGACCACTCAAATGTAATTTTATATTCCTCCTTTTCAGGTTTGAACTTATTAAAAACAATTAAATGGATTAATAAATCCACCTGCTTGCTACTCAAATATTTATGCTTTTTCACATAAAAAAAAAACGGCACTCATCCTTGTGTCCTGTCAACTTATATCGTATTAAACAAATTTGGACAAGAGTTAACCACTCTAATTGCAATTGAAGTGAATTCGATTAAGGACCGCATGCGACAATCACATTTTTTTTGTTCCCCATTCGTTCGTTTATACCAGCTTCCGCAAGGAACAAAGCACCAACATTTGGGACATAAAGAAGGTCCCAAGTGGCCTCTTGCTCTGTTTATAACTCCAAAGTGTTTATATTTCATTCGTTTGACATAAGGCAAGAAGTCTGGAAGCCTTCGGAGTCCTTGTTTTTTACGACAGATTTCCCATCTCGATTACGCACCGTTATTCTTTTTATATGCCCTCTATAGTGAGGGAGTCCCAAGGACTATTAATGTACAATCAAATAAAAGCAGGGACATACCATACTTAATGTCATCGGGGAGTTACACAAACAACAAGGACCGAGGCTAAAAGGGATGATATGATTTCAGTTCTGCATCTAGTCTTTCAATTCGAGATATTTTTTTTGTTGCAACATTTGAGGGATGACGATTATTTTTTGATGATGGTGTATGTGCAGCATCTAATGTTGGTGAATTTGCCAAACAAAAAAAAAAAAGAAAAAGGGATAAGCGAACTTATGTATCGATTTGAACTTGTGCTGGTATTCCTTGTGTGAGAAGGGGTGAGAGTGTGATAATGGTGACATCTGTGTATTAAATTACAGTTATGTTAGGAGAACCCTTGGGGCACTTTTAAAAGTGACAAACATGAGATACTCGTACATTATTTTGTACATTTTAAATTAGAGGCAATCAAGATTGTGAAATTGAGCTTAATTAGATGATGTCTGGGAGAGAATCCTCGGGGAATAAAGCCAAACAGGAGATGGGACACTTCCCTGGATAGGTCATCTGATTGCTTATTACAAGAAGGACTTCAATATCCAAGTACCACAATCAAATAGTCCTTTAAAGAGAAAAGTGCATAGACGTTATCTGCGGGGCAACCGAAAGTCAAACTGTACAAAACTGGCAACCAACTCAGCAATACCAAGGACAAGCATCAAAGAGTGGAAAGTGCAACTTAAGCGGGGTACAGAGTGCTGGTAGTGATATCATGGTATAGCTATGTTCTAGATATGCCACATGCCTGTCACTGTAATACCACGCAAACGTCTCCAAAAATTTTAAGTGGAGTAGGAGGATTTAAACGCCAAAATAAGGAGCAACAACTCAAAGACAACGAACGACAACGTTGATTAATGTACATATGTATGTACTTCTGCAATACCCACTACCTTGTCATTGGAGGTACGTTATTTAAGCCCACTATTGGATCAGGTTATCTCAAAATCGATCAACAACTGATTCGGACTCTTATACCTACTTACCTCCTACCTGTGGAACCGCTATCTCCAACCACACTACACCCATTAATAGCCGCTCAAATTAGCTCCACATGACAACGTTTAATGTCGAAAGGGTTAATGACCGTATGCTTCAAGCTTTAGTCAAGAAGTGGAGGAGAAAGTGGCGCAGAACAATCGAAGAACCATCAAGCTCTTCTGGATGAGTTAGTTGGTTGTTGGTTGAAACCGGCCTTTGGTGAGGATGCACTTAGACCAGGAATAGGTCTATTGTGCTGCCGATGCATAATGGTGGATACTCAGGGAACCATTTACTTCTTAGTATGAAGGAGCCAATCTTAGCCGTACAGGCATTGTTGAGATCACTAAGATCGTTGAACAGGTATTCACCTAATATGACCTTTCTACTGTATGCAAGTGCTGGGCACGTGCATAGGAGGTGATTGATAGTCTCCTCTTCTTCTTCATCTCTAGAACTTATATAGAAGTCATTATCATAGGGGATGCCCAATCTTTGGACATGCCTTCCTATAGCACAGTGTCCGGTGAGGGTGTTTACAATTTTGGAGAGGATACCTTTATTATATTTCAGAAGTCTGGACCTGGATTCATTTAGCATTGATCAGAGCAGCCTTACACTGTTACAGTGGCCAAGCTGTTGCCACCGATGCGATGGTTGGCTTCTCTCACCGCATCGGCATGGACAAGGTATTTAGCATAGGACGTTGGCGTCTTGATGTCGGTGACGTTTATGCCAGTTCGTCGGCTTCACAATTCCCTGGTATATTACAGTGACCCGGCACCCAGCAAAGGGTAAGGTTGTACTGTCCAACTATCTCGTTCAGAGATACGCGGCAGTCCTTCACTGCCTTGGATCTCGTTGTGCTGGATCCGAGGGATTTGATGGCCGCTTGGCTGTCGACGTATAGGTATGACAATATCCGATACTGATACTGCACTAACCACCAGCCAATCAGCTGCTTGACGAATGGCAGTAGCTAGGAAGGCTGAAGGAAAGGTTGATGTCCAGATCTTTTGAAAAGATACCAGCACCGACTCCTTCTTGAGCTTCGGAGCCATCCGTGAAGATTGTCAGCGATTCATGGTGAAGGACATCCCGTTGTGTCCATTCTGTTCTGTCGGGTATTAAGCATTTGTAGCCCATGTTGAAGTTGTGGTCAGTGGGCAAGTGATCGGTGACCTTTGGAAGATGGCGGTATTCTGGTGTGTCCAGTGTGTTGTTGCTTCCATTCTCAGTCTTATTGCTGAGCAGGCAGCCAGTTGTTTGCTGACGATATCAATTGGATGCGCTGCGATGGGAGAGATTCTCAGTGCACCAGTAATACTGAGACAAGCTAGGATGAGTTGGAGGCAGGTGAAACCCACTGCACTGCAAGGATTTTAAGACAAACGCCTATCAAGTTATACCCAATTTTCGTACAGAAATCTAGTAGATGTAGTCTTCTAACAAGAATGATTCTCAACGCGAAAAATTCCTTCTATTTAATGCAGAGAACCCTCTAGAAAAACATAAGAGAAAGACCTTAAATGAATCATGACTCATGTCATTAAATTTTCTTTTACTTGCTTAAATTATACCGACAAAGCGAAATCTTGATCATTATGCCGCTGATGACTTAATTGGTGGCGCTTAGCCTGTCAATTAATGACTCGTCTCAGGAGTCAACATTTGCAGGACGTACATCAAAAGCAGCGATAGTTCTGGGTGGGCAGTGTTTTCTAATGAGATGCAGAAATTAAATTTCCTTTGACATATTTCGGGCTCCATTAAACACGATGAAAACTGGCAAAAACTACCGACAAGCAGCATCTGTTGCAAGGGGTGTAGATGAAGCACTGTGGGCAATGCAAAGTATTTTAGGACGACATTGAACTGTCATATGAGCGGCTGCATATTCTCTGTTGGTGTACACACGACGAGATCATAAAAATTCATATGGATCATTCAGGCACAAAAAATCTTACCGATAATGACCTTAAGATGGGTGAATGAAGACGTCATCGTGAAGACGTCATCGTGGCCGTGAGAAGCTCCAATACTGCACTAGAAGTAAGTGACCTTAGTCAGTAGACATTTAAAATGTTAGCTTCGCATGTTAGATATGTTCTTCCAGGTAACGCTCCAATTTGAACACTAATCCACTTGAAGCTTAAAAGTCTTGATAAACACCGGCGATAGTCCAGTTTCGAGTATTAGCATGTTAAAAGGGAATTCGATTCTTTCGACTTCTTCTCCATTGTAATTCCACTTTTCACTGGAGCGATTACGACCCCCACTTCTATATTCCATAGTCTGGTATAATCCTGCAGGCGATTGATCATCAGTTGCAGGGCCTCCGGGTAATATTCCATCAAAACAACATCGTCTGCGAACAACAGCGCTTTGACTCCTGAGTGAGTGTGGAACCACGCAGACAGAACCTCACCATCCCACACCGTTGCTTTAGTACTGACATACAGATTCTCGATAAGCCTTCCAATCTTCAGCAATAATCCCAATCCACACAGCTTATATAGCAAGGCGTTTCTGTTCACCGAGTCAAAGGCTGCCTTGAAGTCAATGAAGTTCGCGTAGGGCTTTTTGCCTTGTGCAAGATACGAATTCACTCTGCAGCTTAACACAAATACATGAACCGTTGTCCAGTAACCAGACCTAAAACCTGCTTGGAATTCCTTAAGCAAATTATTCTCATGTATCCATTCGTTTAATCTTTTTTGGAGAATCCTGGTAAAAATTTTATAGGACGCGTTTAAGAAGGAAATACCTCTGTAATTTGCAGGACCCAATGAACAGCCCTTTTGAAAAATGAAGAAGATAAGGGATTCGTTTAACCGCTGGGGATGCGCACTCCATTATAGTATTAAACCAACTGGTCAGTCCATCATGGAGAGGATCAGTACCGAACTTGTAGAACTCAGCGGGTATTCCGTTCGATCCTGGTCCTTTTTCATCCTTTAGACTATCCGGTGCCTCTCTAACCTTTAGTTATCTCTCTATCCAGAATAGTCTTTTCAAAGACCGGAGGTGGATTTTAGCAAGCTCTATTGGGTTTAGTAATCTGTCGCTAAGGACTTAGCTCCTAATTAATTACGAAGTCCCTTCCATTGATTTTCCGTACCACTTTCCAAAAGTCCGCTGGTTTCCTGCAGTACGATAATTGAAAAACCTCTAACTCTAAGTAGTTCCTACTTTTTATTACGTATAAGGTTTTAAATCTGGAGTTGGCTTCAATATAAGCGTCCTTGATAAATATTACATTGCTACTAGTATTTCTAAGAACACACTCGCACATCAGCAGATCTACGTCTCTAAGCCAGAGTATTCTCGCACTGACGCTATGTGAATCATGCGATGGGTCATGGTTAAAAGATTGGCATGTGTCACAGGTGGAGTTTTGGTGGTTTCACACGGTAGTATGGACCTGCTCTTTCATCCGCGGACATTATATCTTCCGAAGTGGAATTTGATCTGTTCTGATGTGGTTTTTAATATAAACTGGCTGAACAAAGCATGAGTTGTACTTACTTAGCAGTCTCACAGTTTGACATCTTCCATGTAGAAACGTTTGTCACGTCTCACACCACGCCTTACTTCTTTCCTTGTTACGTGATATTGGGCTTCTAGCTGAGACCGTTGTGCAATCCAAGCCAGTTCTACTCTTCATTTTCCTGGTTTCTGATTCTGTCTTAAGAAAGATGGTCCCTAAATTGTTGGCGCACTTGAGGATCCCTGAAGCTGTCGATATTGAACCTGGTGATGTTAAGCGGATTTGACTGCTTGCTGTCGAAGGATGCAGTTTGAATCTCGCTCTTGTCCGATGCCAGTATTACAATGTCCCGGCAGTCGTTTAGTTGTAGGTGTAGCCTAAATGGCTGTTAAAATTGTCCTATCTTACTTACCTAACACTAAATGATAGTAGAGTAATCTAAAGTCTAGACGTCGATATTCGGTCATTATGCAGTTTCCTGACGATTGTTTTCTTTTTGAGTTAGCATCATCGAGTCAATCGAGTGAGCTTCCACTCCAATTGGAGGAATTGGGCGCTATTGGGCCCTTTCTGAAGTGAGTTTAGGAGGGTTTAGTTTAGGAGTGTCCAATCGTTATCTGTGTTCGATACACAACAAATGATCCTTTCGTGTCCGAGGTATTTGTCATTGATCATTTATCAGGATGTATATCGAACTGTGATGGAAAAATCACAATCACAAACTGTAAACGATTGTGAACAACTGGGTACCAAATTTCCATTTCTTGCACTCACAAGCAGGATAGGTAGAAGGTCTAACCGACATGTGCATATGCGTTGTATTTACATTATTTGATGCTCAGTGGTGGATATTATATTTGTTCTCTCAACACGCAACCCTTAACTACTGTTAATACTGCTACTGCTACTACTGCTACTGCCACTGTTTCTACTGCTACAATTCACTGGGTGTATTATCTAATAAGAAATCACATTCACTGCCTATGAGCGACACATAGAACGATGGTGATTATTGTGAGAACTGTATGAAATATGATCGGTACCAGTAGCATCGTGCTGTTAAGTTTCCTTGTTTTGCTGAGTCGCTGTTAGGGAGAAGTCAGGGACCGAATTACAAAGAACAATAAGTAGAGTAAGTAGGACTCATATCTTTGTTTTTCAACTTGACGGCTTGTGATATAATGCACTTAATGCGTTTTTTAGTTGAATGAAGATAATTTGTCCAATTCACAATCGCAGTTAGTTTGCAAGAATCACAATCGCTCTGAGAACTGTGATAATAAGAAAAACTATTTTGTTGAACTCTGCATGCTTATTTCCAACGAAGCATCTACAACTTGCGAGCTGTGATGATCTCGCATGACACTTATCCTATCACCCTGGTGCTATGGATCTGATGGTCTGATGGTATGACTCCGGGGCTTCAGTTGTGGCGCAAGTATGAGTTCGACTTTCCTCCGGCTACCACCAGCATCTGAGTTAGGAATACAGATGGTACGATCAAGGATCAGGGGCTGGTGTATTTGTGGAAGACGATAACCCAAGATTGCAATACTCATTGGATAAGCATGCCTCTGTCTTCCAGGAGGGGGTTTTTGCAATCCTAATGGCTACAAGTCCCATCGTTAGAAATTGGTGGAAGGGTCGTAGTATCTGTGTCTCTAGTGACAGTCAAGCTTGCTCAACTCTTTAACCTCATCCAAATTAGTTGGAGAATGCAAGAGAGCTCTAAACTGTGTCGCAAGATTCATTTTATTGACTCTTATCTGTGTGCCAGGTCACACTGGCATCATGGGAAATGAGATGTCCGATGAGAGGAGAGTTTCTCAGGAACCGAACATGCGTTAGGTCTTCCTGTATCTACGGTCAGGGCTTTCATAGATGACTAGGTTTCTTATGAACACAATTGTGCGTGGCATGACTCTCCTGGATGTAGGGTGCTTGAATGGATGCTGCCTCTCAGCAGAATAGACTGCAGACAACTTATTGGCGTTCTTACGGGGCACTTCGCTTTTGCTTAGCATCTTAATATGACTGACTTAATTGAAACATCTGACTGCGACGCTTGTGGAGAGGGTGACGATACTGAGGAACGCTTCCTATGTGATTGTCCTGCCTTTGCTCGTATCAGGCAGCACATTCTACGTGCGGATGTGGTGAGTGATGTCAATGTAAGCTCTTCGCCACTAAAGCGTCTATTCAAATCCATAAGGAAGACGAGAAAAGTGGGTGTAATAATGAACAATTTAATGTTTGAGTGTTCCAGTGAAGCTCTTCCTCTTGAAATAAAACAATTTCGATTTCAATAATGTTTAGCCTTATCACCTATTATTTTATTTTAATCTTATTCTACACAGAAAAGTACTATTTACAGCAAAACATTGTTTCTTTTCTGGAAAAAAAGCAAAGTGTTACGAATATTTTCATTTTTACAAAAAAAAAAAACATAAAATTATTTCTTTGGCAGGACACCTCTGCTATACAAGTTCTATGGGCTAATTGACAGATCTTCAAAGGAAAAATAATAAGATAATAAATTTTTTGCACGAACCCGGCCAGCAAAATGCCCATGCTCTGACATCCTGACATTCTACCGTTCCTTCTTAAGACTAATGTGTACGAAGCTAAAAACGTCATCACAATTTATGATTGGCCGGCTGATTACACGCTCCCCGAAGGATGCATGCTGAGAACATAGACTGGACTCGCTCAGCCTCCCTTATTTATGAGTGCGAATGACTCAGATGGTGTGCACCAAGTGGATGAAAATACGGTCCATAGGGTGGATACGGTACCGCATGGGGGTACAGCAAGCTGCTGGCATAAGCACCGGGTCCAAAGGAACCACCATTTGGCGGCGGAGGAATTGTCGGACTGTTCACATCCATGCCAGGATTTTGCTTCTTCCATTTAGTTCGACGATTTTGAAACCAGATTTTTACCTAAAAAAAAAAAAAAAAAACACAAAATTTAATTTAAAGGCTCAAAGAAGGCTTATCATCAGGACCTACCTGCGTTTCAGTCAAACTTAGACTCAACGCCAAATTTAATCGCTCACACACGGACAAATATCGAGTTGTCTTAAATTTGTTCTCCAACGAGACCAATTGTTCATATGTGAATGCGGTCCGGGCACGACGAGGCTTCGAGCCACCACCGCCGCCTCCACCACCACCACTGCCGCCAGGACCTTTGCCATCACTAGAGCTGCCACGTGAATTACGACTACCACCTTTCTTGGAATCAGTTTCACTTGCCCTGTCGTCAATGTCACTGCTCATTGCATCGTCACACATCTCGTCCTGATCCATGTCGTTAATATCCTGTGCTGCAAATGTACAAAACAAAAATGATGGTGTGAGTTAGATTGACTTGGTGTCGGAATTAATTACAAGGATAATAATATCATCTGCACAAAGAGGCAACTGAATGTGGGTGCAATGCAATTTGCAATTAATGCATTTGTAATTGATCTTTATCGGATTTTCAATTATACCTTATACCCATGGGTATTTGTAATTCAATTGGAATCGACTACATACAGTATATGGCCTCACAAGAAGTGATGGATGGTGTTTCAAGGAAATTAATTACGTCAAAGGGATTTATGTTACAACAGAGGTCATTGTGATTGAGTCCTAGTATACAGAAAAGAACAGACCAACACAAAGAAGTTCTGATCCTGGCAGCGCATGAGGTTATCAGGAGAAGCATGCGTAGCCTTTGACAACGCGAAACTCTAAGGTCATCAAAGATGTAAGACTCTACTATAAATTGATCTCTTTGAACACAGATCAAGGCAGTTATATAGATATGATGATAGATAGCCCTCCCCTTTTTCAGCGAATTCAGCGAAATTCCTTTGAAGGGAGGCCTAGGCTTGTAGACTAATCAGCCAGTTCCAGTAAGAACATCAATTATGATGCTCAGATCTGGACGACTTGAACGACAGATTTGGCCATAATTCGCTGAAGATTTTTTTCTCCCACAGATCGTTGGCTCATGTTTGCACGTAGCTTGTGGCATGCAACTTCCATTTTATCAGGTCACTTCCAGAGGATTGTTCCATGGAATGTGACTGCGGTCTAAGACTCAGCACAAATGAATCTGGTATTGATCTGAGATCTCCATGAGGGATGAACAGAAGTCTATTAGGACCTTTGATATGGTTGTGAAAGATTCTAAGGATCTAATGGCTGCTTGGCTGTCGCAAACTTCTTTGATTGCTAGTATTTCCACCTGAAATACACTATAAGGAACCGGAAAGAGACCCCACTTATGCTAATTGTAGAGGTTTAACCGCTCCCATCAGAGGTCTTTGATCCGTCAGTGTAAATGTGGATCGATACTATATAGTCTGATGCATTTCAGTTTGAAAGGTGCTCTGCCTTTTCCTGTTCACCTAAACATTTTAGGCAGACATTTAGTGATTGCTGGTGTCAGGGTGTACAATTTTTGTTCAGACCTCAGTAGTCGCCTTTTACCGTGCTACCTCACAGACTTTTCACAATGCTACAGACCTTTCTTGGGCTCCATTCCGGCGTATTGCATTTAATAATCTTTCGGCTGGGTATTAGGACAAGTGGCAGACTCTCGCCAATTTGTAGAACTCAGCGGCTTGTTCATCCATCATCCAAAGCCAGTCACCTTTATTTCTTGTGATAGCGTTGGACATAGAACTCCATCATATATTATAATTCAAAGCAATGGTCCAAAGTCTGAGACCTGCTGAAGGGACCGCTTAACGCCATCGACAGTCTGGTGTCTTAAATTTCTAGTAGTTCAACACTTTTTTCAGGTTCTGCCAAACTATTGTATTACCAGTCTGCACAACATTCCTTTGTGCCCCGTCTTCATCTTCTCCTCAGTACAGCTGTAATTGCTTTATATACTACACCCTTTGTGGCTTCGACTTGTATTTTCCCCATCCCAAAACCACATGATCACAAATCGCCAAGGATTACTGCCTGCATGATAAAATATCGACACCATCTGCAGAAATTTGCAATGCGTATCTCTGCCTCCCTAATTGTGGTCTCTTCGATTTAACGCCATTTATAATTCGCAGCTCACAAAATTGAATTTATCCCAATCGGGAGCCAATCGTGCATCACCACGAATCATCCTCATCGTTCAGCATGGCATGGAGAAGCACAAGCAGCCCTCGACCCGCTAATTGAGAGAAACGAGCCCTGTTAACGAGGTAGGAACACTTGCCAGTGGTTTGACACCATCATCCGTAAGTAGACAGTGTGATGGACCCACATTGTGGTCAAATTGAAACAAAGTACAGTCAAGCTGCGTATCCAGATCCACCCTCGTATAATGAGCTCATACGCGACCCCATTTGTGTGTGTAGGTGCAGTACTATACAGTGTGCGCTCATGGTCTAGCAATTCAACGGGTTGGCGCCTCACACAAGGGTGTGCTAAGTGGGGGTTGTTTTTGCAACGGCCCAACGCCGGTTTCCAGTTCAATTCACTCACGTCGACCGCGAAATCAAATTAAATGCCGCACGAAATTAGCCGACGCACAGTCGATCGTTGGAATGAGAAAGCCGCAGAGTAGCACGACCAGAATACAACCTTCAGTTGGGGTGGTTTCCAACACTTTGAATGAAAAAAAAAACTACGGTATTTAGCTTGCCAAAGGGATGAATCGATCGATCATAGGCTCCGGTTATAAGATGCATATCCATTCACAGGACCAGAGGAGGACTAAATATTTAATCAAGCGTTGATGCTAATTAAGTGATTAATTAACAGGTGGAAGCAAGGTGCGCCTAATTATACATATATACATGGGCGATTAAATGCTTGTATATGCACAGGAGTTTGAGTGCTTGCAGGCAATATTCAGTGAGGATGGTACTCGTATATCCATCCGGTTGGATGTGTAAACATCAATAAATTAAATTATCGACAAGACATAGAAAGCACATGCTGCTGCTTTTGCTGCTGCTGATGATGATGATGATGATGATGATGTAATTAATTGGAGAACTGATTAACTTTATCGGCTGTCTATCGGCTTCATCCCCTCCCTCCGCAGCACTTAGACAGGCATGATGATAAATTTGTTTTTTCCTCGTCTGACTGTGTGTCGCATGAACTCATCTTGAAAATTATTCACAAACGCTTCAGTGAACTTTTACATAATTTTTTTTTCAGCTTTTTTCCTTCATCTTTCGACGCACAAGAAGGGTGAACTTTTTCGATTGGATTTAACCGGAAAGAAAGGGTTGTGTTAAGACGATTTGAGAACACAATAGCTGTCGTAAGTACTTTCGGGGGATGTTTCGGTATCAACTGTAGGATTTACACTACTTCGAGTCAACAAGGTTGTCAACCAAGGGTTCTTCTTTTTTTTTTTTTTTTTAATTTTAAGGTCGAAAAGTGTAATCTAGGGAATAAATTTTGATTAAGATTCATTTGAAAGAGGATTTCGTTTGTAGAGCTATTGCCTTTGGACACGTAATCTTAGTGAGATTTCATAATTCACTGATAAGCTGAAGTGTTTTAAGGTGGTTTTTTTTCAATTTCGGTGTCACAAGATATTGAACGGAGTCTTTACAACAGTTTTATGAAGGCTACGATATTGGAAGAACTCAGCAAAATGTAAAAGATAGCCTTATTCCTTTCGAAAGAATAATTCTTTAAGAGAAATTCAGTCCGTTTGCTTTCATATAGATACCGAGGCCCCCGGGCTAGAAAGCCTTCTTTTTCGGAGTGACGACGTCGGTCTTTGTAGGTACCAACACTAGTCCATGGAGCCCTTAACCAGACGAAACAAGATGCCTCTCAGTGTGAACCGTTTAATGCAGAGAGCTGACACTTGTATGTAAATAGGACATGATATAATTATACTCTGCTGCAAGGACTTGTAATGCTGATATCGGGCAAACTGTGGAACTTAACAGACACATGTTACAATAAACATTCCCATACATAAAATATTGTTATTCAGTTGTACTTCCACATAAAAATAAAATGCTACAATCCGTCTGGAGCGGATCATTTCTTCTTCCACCGTATATTATTGCTCAAGCAACTTTTTTCAAATATCTCATAAAATTAATCCAAAATACGAATTTTCTCAATAAGTGGGCGTGGTAGTGGGCAGATTTAAAAAAAAATTTCTAAAAGGTGCTACTATTTTGATAAAACCGTCGAAAATCAGTTTTTGGACAAAAACGCCCCTAAAACGTAGGCGTGGCTGTATACTATGAATGGAAGATATGTCAGATACCAAAATATCTACCTAACTGCTTAAGTAAGTTTTTTCGAGTTTCATATAAAAATACTGGAAAAAAGTGAATTTTTTGAAAAGTGGGCCTGTTTACACTTGTATTGCTTACTTCTGGACCTTGAATATAAAATTTCATCGATCTAGCTCAAAATTTAAGGCCCAAAAACTAGTGACACACAGACGAACGGACGGACGGAAATAGCTCAATCGACTCGGCTAGTGATGCTAATCATTTATATACATGTATACTATATTGGGTCTATTTGTAATATTTCTCTATGTTACAAACTATGTATCGAACTTAATATACCCTTAAGATAGGGTATAAACTTAGCAACATAATTTATACAAAAAGAAATGTCGACCCATTTATGAAATGACTGAACAAAAACAAATGACAAATACAAAACAGGTTGCACGATATGTTCTGACATTTATTGTCATAAAAGGTGACAGATATGTCAATCCAGCTCAGCACTACACCCAGTGCAAAGGAATTTTGTATTCATTGAATAAAGTTATAACGTATTCTTAAATCCGCCCCCTGATACGCCCACTTCACGGAAAACACTTCACTAATACACAACATTTTCGAAATGTAATAAATACATGAAACTTAAAAAAAATCGAACGTAAATTGAAAGGTGTAAGAAGAGTTTCCATAAGAAGAGGACGAAGTATCTTAGTATTTGTTGTAGACGGATTGTACTGAAGTTTCAATTTTAAATCCGAATTGCACTGTACAATTCTGTAATATTTTAATTTGTTAATTGAATAACAGTCTGCGAAAAATGTGGCGTTCAAAAGGAAAGAAAGAAACAATGACGCTACGTCTTGCGGCAGGGGAATGTAGAGATGTCTAACTATTGATGTTCGTCTACGTGCAAGGCTTGGGCCATTGACAGCAAGACAGGCAGTCGCGTTTTGAATCGTGTATTCCTTTAAACGATGAATACAATATATGAAGATGTACATATAAAATGTTGATCACTGTTTAATTTGCAAGGGGTATACTTTTGGTGCAACTTTGAATGACATTTCGGCATAATCTAGGCTCTTTTTCAATCAATCGTGTCCTTCGAGTTTCGCTTTTTGGCTCCTGAATAGTTTAAGGAATATTAGTAATTCCCCAAAGACAAAAATTGCAACGGCGTCAATACAAACAACAAACGGACTGCTTTATGTCTGAAAAGAACTTAGAGCGAATGAAATCCAATTTTATACTTGCTTAGTAGCTTTATGTCGATTAATCGATTGCCAAAAACAATTAAGTCATTTCGGTCTTTTGTTATAAAACAACTGCCTTCAATTTTCCAAAGTTTTAGGTTTTCACAATAAATGTGCATTGTTCGACCAAAAAGCGCTTCAAATAGCAAGCCGTCGCTATGACAGCTGTCAAATTTTGGTCGCTGTACTCGTATAATTGACAGTTTGTGAAGTGTAGTGTGAATAACTGTTTCCAAAACTTTTTAAGTGCTGCGAAAGACTTCACTAGGAAGCAGGAATTAGAACATAAGACATATCACGAAATGAACACTCTAACACATAAAATCCATTTTGTTCCGTTGCCGTTGAAGTTGACGTATTGCCAGGAAGAACAATTCGATAAGTTTTGTTGCATGAATTGACGTAAATACGAGTGTTTTCTCTACATTCTCGCAATGCCTCCACCAATGCAAATACTTTACTTGTGATTGTAAATACGTGAACTGAATGTGTGTGTTTGAAAAGTATCTAAACCTTCTTTATCTGCCAAAGTTCTTACAAACGTTATGTCGGTTAAAAACGAGCAACGGAAAGACAAATTCAATTGGTTGGTGCCTTCAGGCTCTACCATAATGAACTTATGTGAGCTTACGCCAGCGTAACGCAATATTCCATTACAGACAAATAGTAGTGCATGACCATAATGGAATTATGCTCAGTTACATCAAGTTTCGTTAACTTCTGTGAGCTTACGAAGGGCGCATATTAAATAGTACAGTCAGTAGGGAAAGTTGATAGCTGACACAAAACAAAAAACCGAAATAAGCTGCGGCAATAGAATTTCAATTGTAAGATGGAAACATTTTATTTTACTTGGCTTATTTTTCTTTTCCCTGTTTTTGGTGGCTTGATCGGTTGGAAGAAATTGAGTGGGTTTTTCGTTTGGTTTTGACATTAGGTTGATCCCACTGATGTCCATTAAGAAACGACCAGTGTTAAACTTGTTTGCCCGTAAATCGGCTGTCAAATTTTGGTCGCCCACAATTGACAGTTTGGAAATGACACGAATTATACATAGGTACCTACCTATCTTCTTCTTTTTTTTTCAGTGAAGTTATCGTTCCTGGATTTGGGGATCAGAATTCTTCCAATTCTGTGCATTCCAAAAAATTTGTGGCATAAACTGGTTTTCCGATCCTGGATCACAACGATTCTGGAGTCAACTACTTTTCCTAGTATTGCTGTTTGTCATTTTAACTACTATAATCTCTTCCTTAACAGCAACACCAACTGTGAGTTCGTCATAGGTAACCCTACGTACTGTAGCTCCTTATATCTGAAACTCTCAGCATAATCCATAATCTAGGTACAATAACTCCCCGAAATTAGAAAGTAAACAAAAAGAATTCAATTCAATTCACCTTGACAAATATCCAATCAAAAGATAGCCCATCTATCGCATTTCAAATCGCTTTAGTCTGCCCCCTCAAAAGGAAGACAATAAACATTTTACCATAATTACCGTCAAATGCCGCAAGCTTTTATCTCTTGCTAATTTTCGCGAACATCATCATAATTACGCGTATACCCATCTTTCGCACTAAATAAAGGGATAATCTTCCATCTAAACACATACACACACTCACACAAGCGTACGCGTCCTCATATATCCGTGGCCGTATTGCGAACGACCCCCAAGGGTGAAACAACATTTAAATTATGAGTCGTTTTTAAGTCATAAACTTAATTACGAAATCAGAGTGTTAATTACCATTACCAGGGCTTTTTGCCATTTGCCATTATCCTTAAAACGTAAAACGCCGCCAGCCAACCTACCCCCAAAGGCTCCATCTCACCATTTAGTTATTGTAAGCGCTCCATCCCAATTTTCGTCTCTTTAAATGGGAAATTTTGATTGTTCGCACATATACACCCCAGTCATGTGATATCCCATCATATTCAGTTCGTAATTTTCATCCCTGTCCCTGTCCCTGCGCCAACAGCATTCAGCCAAAATATCCTGTAAAGTTTCACAAAAGCCCCAGGGGTGTATTTGTCGTCTCATTTTCATAATAATAATAATGATACTGCCATGAAATTGCCATGGCAGACATAAAAATGTTCACCAAGTTTCAAACCAGAGGATGGATACACACACACACACACAGAGGCATTGTTTAAATATGAACATTCAAAAAGCAAGCAATATAATAGCAAGGAACATTTATAACTTTGGCCTTTTGAGACACCGTCAACCACATCGTAAGCTGCACACACACACCACGATGAAATATCCTTGGAAAATTGGCATTCATATTTATTGCTCTCACTCTCGCACATATACTCGTGCAAACGGCACCAGCAGACAGAAGGACATTAATTGTTCTCGTATCTATGACATCGAGGTTTCGTGCCTCTGCAGGAAAAGGACAAAAAAAAGAAACAGGAGAATCCTGCACACACATAGGAATTCAGCTACAAGAGCTGAATGTGAACAAAAGAGATGCTACCCTAAGGATGTTCTTTCCATTCAATGGAGGAGGGGGAGACAGAGAGCAAAAAACCCAAGCACCAGCGCATCCGTAATTGGTATACACAAGTTTCCTTTTTTGTCGTCATCGCGTGTGTACATAGAGAGAGGGTTGTACATGACCGAGTGTATATTAAATCAGTAGCACACAATTTAGCCCAACCGCACAAACAGTAATGATGGAGCTACAACTACTACAACAACTACTAGCATCACTACTACAGCAGGAGTATCCCCACACTATGCGTCCTGTCAAGGGGAAGCAATTTCCAAAGGGTAGTTCTGAATACTCAAGCTCAATTCGATACGTTTATAGAGGGGGCGGCTGAATGTTTGCAGGTTGTACACCGCTTATACCAATTTCACAGTCACACAGTATGTGCTAAGATGGAAACCATTTTGCAATATTGCTCTCGGGTAACAACCCCCACCTAACAGGGTGGCTACATGCATATTACATTATTTGATACGGCCCGTATCAAGGGCTGGTTAGGGGTGAAATTGCCAGTCGAATATATTCACAAAAATTACATCATTTGGTTAAGGGATAAGTTTTGCCAACCGCAAAAGGGATGTTTTGTCGGTCGACTTTTTCGGGGAGGGGGGGTATAAACACCCTGTTAGGCTTCATAGTATTGGTGTTTGGAGGCTATAAATGCTCCGCCGTAATTAAGTGTCTTGCTAATTAATCTGGGGGTGTGTTTCAGGAAAACAGATTGCCGCAATGGAATCAGGGTGCGATGTAAAGGACGATGACGATGATGATGATGATGATGATGACTGCCATGTTGTTAACTCTAATGGGAATGAAGGCTTGTATAAACGTGTAAGGCCTACGCAAAATTCGTCATGTTGTGCGGGTGCCTAAATTATTCATTAGCACCCCCAATCATTAGTGTTGTCGTTGTGGAGTATTTGATTGCGGCGAGAACGACGCCCGTCCGTAATGGAGAGACAGGCGATATTTGAATAACTCTGGGTGCGTCTAATGGGGGCTGAAGCCAAATACATTTTAATGCCTCCAATTAGAAATGTTTGCAAAGTCTATTGAAGTGTGTGTAACTGGAAGTGGATTTGCTTTTGAATTGGTGCTGCAAATTTATACCTATTCTGTGTGAAGAGGGACTAGTGGTACAAAAGGAATTTCTGGACCGTAAAATAGAGTCAATATATGTAGGCATCTAGGTTGCTATAATCTTCCAATTAAATGGGCCTTTAATAAATATGTACGAATGTCCTTATTTGAACAGAAAGTCACTTATAAAAACTGGATGCTTGGCATTTAGATTGCCAGCTCACTTCCAGAAAATGATTCTATTAGACTCTAATTATGTAATAAGTCGAAGAAGGAACTCCAGTAAACCTATTTTTACTAGTGATACTTTTTTAGGTGGCGTGATTCCGAAGAAGCTGCAAATCTGAAGAAAAAAATCTAGCATGGTAGAAGCGCTATTAGAAGGACAGGTAGCATCCAGCATAACGAGATCCAAGGTTAGGAAAGACTCCAAGGAGATAATTAGACATAAAGCCCCATTCTTTGGTGAGTATTAGGTCACTGTAGCAGGTAATTGTGAAGCTGACTCGAAATCTCTCCTCTGGTCTAAAAAGCAGAAGCGTCGCACATATCAAGGTGAAATCATCTTATGCTGAATATCTCATCATCTATCCATGGCGATGGGCTGCCTTAGCCGACACCTAAAACACCAGAGAGGAACCCTCTACAAGATAGTAAGTACACTCACCGGACTCTGTTCTATAGAAAAACATAGTAAAAAATTGGGCATTCCCTATTCCATTCCCTGAGACGTGGCAATCAGATGGTTCGCTGTTGAGGCGGCTATTCGTCTCCTGGCGACATCTTAAGGCAGTAGCTAAAGGGTAGTACCTTATACTGGAGGTGAGGCAATTCTAAAGCCGCCACTATTGCACAGACAGGCGTCTCTTTGAAAGTGAGGTTGACAGTCCTTGCTAGAGCTGCGATAGATAGCGATAACGCGGAAAGAAGCACCATAAGAGCGACTGCAAAAGTAGAACGGCAATGAAGAGTGGACCACAAGAAAACACGGTGAGGGAAAATTCTACCTCATTCAATTCTTAATAGGACATGGTAGCTTTCGGAAATACAATATAGCAGATGACCCTTCTGTCGTTCCTGTAAAGAGAATGTCCAAAACGCCAAACACAACCCTGTTAAGTGCAAAAAGTATGAAACAGCGAGAAACACTCTAGAAAGAGAGATTGGGAATGCGATAAGCCCATGCTATCAAGAAGAGAATCTTGGGAAATCGCTGACAACATCAGGAGCTATGGCGGGAAAATCAAACACCGAAGAGTCGAAGAATAAGAGAGCCCTGGAGAGACAGGACGTCAAAATGCCTTGATCGGCGGTACCATTTGAGCGACGGTGCTTTAGCGCGTCATGCCTCAATATGATGGCATTAGTTTTGCCTGAAACATCTGATGACTACGGCATCACATACTACACAGCGCGCAATTATTTTCCGAAAGAAGCATTTGACGAACGATTAATTTTACGAAATGAACCTGTTAACTAACCTCATTCGTGCGGTTTGACGCTTTTGGACTACTTTGTCTGGGTATATATAAAGTTACAATTGAGAAATAATTGAGCACCTGGAAGTCAACATTTGACGCGTCATTTCCTGAAATACATCCTAATTCACTGCAAAGGCTATGTGAATATTAGACCAATGTATATTATTAGGCCATGAACGTACCAGCCTCGGAGCTACAGGCTGAAAATCATAATCAAACATTAATGCCTATATATCTATCTGGTAAATATAGCTAATTTCATGGATATTAAAAACAATTATCTGTGTTTTATTTCAACTTAAAGTTCTCCACCTCCACCTCTCCACCAGCGCCTCAAGTGGCATTATCACAAACTTGTACATATTTTGCTTTTAAGTAAGCTGTACGAATTAATTGTTAGTTTTTATTAAAAAAGGGATAAATGCAATAATTTCCATTAATTTGTCTCCTTTCTACAAATCGCTTTACTTAAGTATAATATAGGGCAAGTATTGGATTCGTGCAAAAAAATTCGAACTCGAAATATTAATCAATTCTGACATTACGATGATAGAGGAGCTTGAAAAAGTAGGTCTGTCAATTCTGTCTGTCTGTGTGTCTGTCTGTTTGTGTCACTGAGGCTACAGCGTGAAGGATCAAACTTCATATCTAGGATCTGTGTGACAATCCCTAGAAGCGAAATTGAAATTTTTATTTTAGCCCTATTATTAACGGTACTTTACTTATGGCTAATTTCACAAAAATTCGATTATCTCGAAAACGGCTCTTACGATTTTTATTAAATTTCATATTTGATTTGGAGTAGAAAAACCCAATCAGATGACATTTAAAATTTCTTACCAAAATTGTTAACAACAGTACTCTACCCCGATTTTTTTTTTATAAAAAGCCAATACGCGTATAAACGGCAATAAAATGGCGTACCACATTTTGGCCAAAAACCGTTGTAGCGGTACTTATAGTTAATTTGGCTAAAAAGCGATTTTTTTTGGAAACGGTTAAAAGGATTCCATCCAAATCAATTACATTAGATTATAAATCAAAAATGCTATAAAATGGCTTAAAAATTGTTTGGCCAAAAGTGATAACAACGGTACTTTTTTAAGGATTAAGGGGCTTAAGCCAATTTGCGCGAAAGCCGCTCCAACGATTTCATTTAAATTTCATATTTGAACTATTTTTCTAGACCCACACAAGATGTCATACCACGTTTTTGGATAAAAATGCACATAACGGTACTTTGCTTATTAAATTAATTAGTTCTAGAAATACTGTGAATTTTCGGTAAATGCACAATGTTTTTAGATCAAATCGAAATATTAAAATTATTCAAATAGAAATTTTTTTTTAATTGATTCATTTTCAACCAACAAGCAAGTAGGTACGACCCACTCGTGCACATTTTTTCTTATTTTGATACTACACGTCAATTTCAGATAAAAATAAATATCTCACCGCAGCAATTAAAATTTCCCCATTGACTAGCACAGAAATATTTACCCTTTTTTACATGTAAATCGAGAAATCAATCATCTCTCCTCGTCTCGATACTTAAGCCCTCAACTTCCATCTAATATACAACAAGCATGAGTACATTTTTTAATTAAAACATCAATCAAATGTGTTCTCCATTTTAAACCACTATGACTGGGTCAGTTTCAAAATAAAAAAAAATCCATCAAACACACTAGGATCCATTTCAAGTCAATCTACCTACCCGATACTTTATCCCGTCAACCAAAACTGAAAAATAAAACGATTCCTCGCCGCAAAAATATTTCCACACTAATAAAGGAAAATTCGGCAAAAAGGAAGAAAACTCTCCTCTTTTATCCTCTTCCAAAAAAAAAAAAAAACCAAGATTCAAAATGGAATTGCAAATTGAAAAAATCCTGTGCTAGACTTTTGTTTTTGCACTTGTTCACCGTGTGCCTGAACCCGTCCACCCACCCCCATCAACCATCGTGCCGAACCTGTGATTTGGGTGTACTACTGCCAATCCGAACGGAAATAAAAATATATAGGTACAGACAACCGCATCCGAAATACCCTGCGTCATTTAGGAAAATTAATGGAAAATCATTCGAAGTCATTCGATCGTTGGAAAAATAAACCCGTAGACAGGAATTGAAAATCACTTTGGCTTTTGCACCCACACACACAGTGCCATAGATACACAATGGCGTTGGCGTATATAAAATATATAAATTGGATAAACCACAATCAGGCGGTTTGTTTTTCTATTGTAAATCAGTATATGTATTTATTTTTTTCGTCCAGCGAGTAAATAATGGATTACTGGGGATATCCTTTAGAGGAGTTCATTTTAATTGGAATAAAAACTTACCAGACATAATTTCGCTTTGGTCGTCATCGAGTCGATCCTGCATGTCGTCCCGATCGTAATTACTGCTGCTACAGCTCCATTGCCGTGACGGGTTGAAGGGATGCGACGATGTGGAGTCCTTTTTGCCGGTAAATTTATTCGGATCGAGGATGTTTTCTACAGAGAATGCCAAACGTTTTGCGGCTTCCTTGTCCGTGGGAGTGCTGGTGGTTACTGAGCGGGTTAGATCAACAGGACACACCTAGCAATGCAAATTGAAAAACTTTTTTAATTTGAATCAAATATTTAAAAAAAAAAAAAATTATTAGTATTTATATTTATATCATCGACATTAAACCTTGAGGTCTTGGGTTACTTCTCCCTGTAAAGTTCGAAAATTAAAATCTCAAGATTTGGCTTAAGCGAGAACGTGGTGTGAACAAACATTTCAAAATAGGTCCTAGAAATTAGGAAGATTATGAAAAGAAGAAGAGAAAGAAAAAGATTTACTGCGTATAGCATCGAAACTCCCAAAGTTCTTTATAATGCCGTCTTTGAAGTCAGTGAAGTCATCTAAAGTCATTGAAGTCATTGAAGTTTTAACGAATATAAAAACTCTGATCATCAAAGATTTCAGATAACTGTAAAGACTTCAAAAACTCCAGATGACTTATTTTACTTCAAGGACTTCAAGTGAATGCAATGAATGCTAGTGACTTTAAGCGGACTTCAATGAATGCACAACAATCAAAATGATTACATTCATTTTGACTTAAGAATAATGATTTCGGAAAATAATTGCTGAATCATGAATTCAAAATGAATGGTGATTTATATTTTTCAAGTTGAAGTAATTGACTTCAATGAATTCATTCCGATAAGATTGTATTCTTTAACAGAATGCAGTCCAGAATGCAATAAACCTCAATGGCTTTCTAACTCTACAAGCATTCTACCTCGAAATTTTTCACAATGCTTACAATTGTATACAATTGAATATTTCAAACTGATGTTATTTCAGAACGAAAGGAGACTGAACATGCAGCTAATTATAAAGGAATTTTCTACCTGAACGCGTTGGCTAGGTTGTTCGCTGAATTGCTTTTCAATAGGCTTGTGGCTTGGATTGAAGACAAGAAAATTCTAACAGTGATTTACAAAAGGAAACAGTTTTCTATAAACTGTACAAAATCGGACTGTCAACAAAAATCATTGACGTTTTAAGTGCCGCGTACGAAACTAATAGGGCCTACGCTTGGGATGGGACCACTTCTCCGAGGAGTTCTAAACGACAATGGGGTTAAGACAAATATTTCTTAAAACTACATCTTCCATAATTCCTTACGGAGGACAAGTAGGTAGGTATACAGATACCGGCAATACCAAGTGGTTGAAGACATCCTGCATTACTTTATAAGAAGAGCATTCAATTCACCGATATACATGCTTGACCTAGAGAGAAGTATAGCCTCGTTATTATTGGGCTAGATCCATCTACAGACGTGCTACCAAAAGTAGATCTAAGGTACATACATACATAAATTTCCAATGAAAACCCACATAACATCAAGCTACCGTTTTGAAACCACAACTTAAGTGACCTGTTTATTGATGTGTATTGATGAGAAGTCTCTAAGTCCAGCCTGTAGAGTTTAAGAATACGAGAAGTTGATTTATATTCTTTTCTGAGACATCATCAAGATACTTGAAGACGGGTTCTCCTCGAGTGCGAAGTCTGGCCCTGGCTGGGGGATGACGGTTTCTTTTTCAGTTCCAATGTTGCAACTACGACAATTTGTGTTATGTGGAATACCGAGTCTAACCGCGTGTAGTCCACTAAGCTAGTGTACAGTCGTAATTGCTGTTATTCTGGCGATATTTTTGCGCATTTTGTTTAGTAGATCGTTTGTCTTGGACATGCTGAGCAATGGAGAGCTGAGTCTTGCCAGACCAGTTTATCGCATTCTAGTTGAACGTAGCTATGCCCTGTAACCCATATTAAAGTTATGCTAAATGGGCATCCCAGCGAGTCTAGTACTTCTCGGCATTGTAGAACTAATTTTACTTACATACATGTGCATATTATGTTTTCGACCAGAGGAATTTGCCTACACAAGTTAGTGTCTGATTGAGAGAAAAGTTGATTACTCTTCTCACAGGTTACCTCCCAAGGAAAGCATCCAATCATACAAAAATTTAAGTATGCCACTTTGTAGAGCTGTCAGTGGCAATTTGAATGACACACCTGACAAAGAACTTATAGGTGCGAAGTACCTGCAGACTTCTACGAGATAAAACACATTTTCTTAGCTGACAAATCCTCCGACATGATGAGCCTTAAAAAATCTGAAGGTTCGCACCTTGAGCCCAAACATTTCACTGATTCTTCAGAAAACTGTAAGTGTCGAATTCGTGTAGAAGCTTTTTCAGTCTCCTATTTAGAACTTGTCTGTCGCGGAAAGCAAAAGTCACACCTAAGCCATGGAGATGAATTACCTCAGGAGAGTACTGGGAATACGGAGAATGTGCAGAATGTAGTTTAGGCAAAGATGTAGAATCATCACTAGATATGAAGAAGGCAGTTGGGTCAGTTAGTTTAGATGGATCATTCTCGACAAGTAAATACGAAAAGGTAGATCTAAAACATTGATGCAACCTCACAAAAGGGTAAAAGAGGGCCTTCCAGAAACCTGCTCTGTAAGGAGCCAAATAATTTCAGGCGATGAGGTGTCCCAATGACAATGATTGGGGAGTACTGCACCTCAGACTCGGTTCTAGGGTTTAAGATACGTCTCGCTTTCGGCGGCTTGTATAAAATATTTGTGTTCTTTGCTGTTCCGGCAGCCACAATCCCAGGCATCAACTGTCTTATAAATATCCTTCCGATGCAGTGATAGAGAGAACTGAGTAGGTCATTGAATGATAGGGGTGGTGGAAATAAATGGTTTGCTTACTAGCACAAATAGAAATAAATATTGCGAATTACAAATGGATGCAAATATCTCCAGTCATTTTAACGAGAATGAATGTTGAAACCTACTCCTAAACAATTAAGTCACCACCGCGGCCCTGTGCATCAGTAGATATGATAGTATTCATATTCCCTTTGACATACACTGATTATAAAAAAAATTTATTAAGATGGACTTTCGAAAATCAAATTCTTAGGGATCGGGATTATGGGATCACATAGCTGTATCCCAAAACTGTCGACTCAGCAATGTAAATTGAATTGAATTTGACTTAAAAGACAAACAATTTTTAATTCTACGCCTACTTTGGGACGCTCTATTGGGCAGCACACTCTTAACAGTTATAATTAAAGACAACGCCACTTTTTAAGTACCTACTACAATTACTTAAGCTTAGTACTTAGTGTTATAGACGTTAGTGCGGAATATTTTTTTCAGGACGCTGAAGGTTACGAAAATCTAGCTCAAAAATCGAATAAGTTAATGAGGTTTCCTAGGCCAACTCATTTTGACGTTAAAGTTTGTGACAAACCGGAATTTATGCAGAGCAAACTTTGGAGGATACAATTTTAGCTGAGATATTGAATTATTTATCGATAGTGCTTTGGATAGGAACCCACAAGTTAG
Source organism: Chalcosyrphus nemorum (assembly GCA_949716465.1). Lineage (NCBI taxonomy): Eukaryota > Metazoa > Arthropoda > Insecta > Diptera > Syrphidae > Chalcosyrphus > Chalcosyrphus nemorum. The sequence goes on along the minus strand of OX454333.1, from coordinate 43,066,762 downwards.
AGCTGAATCTGTTATACTTAGGACGAACGTAGTAGCTAAACTGATTACTTTTGACACTAAGCGTATGGATGTATTGAGTTTCGAGATCATTTTGTTCGTGTGAGCTTGATAGTCATCACCAGAGGAGCAGGTTATCTTTCCACTCAGTGGGCAGTTAGGTCGGGTGATGAGGTTGAGACCTTCAATTTGGCTAAATCGTCAACTTCAATATGGCTTTTAAGTGACTGACTAACTCTAACTATTAACTCTTTCTGTTAGCTATTTCAGTGACATTTTGATTAGTTGGCTTTCTAATTTGCAAGATGACGGGAGCTAACGTTAACGAGCTCGACGATTCTCGTAAGTACTCTATTAGACAGCTTGGAAGGTTGTGTTGTCCCAGTAAGTGTTACTACAGTAAGGATCGATGCTATTTCAAAATAGAAAATCCAGAGTATACAAATTCAGGCAATTAAACTACTTGCAACAAGAAACATAGCAGAAGGCAGAGTAAAGATCTTGAACCTACTACGATGAGCAGCGTTTCCGGACACCAATTTCTCACAATATCCACACAAGAAGTCGAGCAGATGGGCTATACCAACTGTCGTTTTCCAACAATGTGTAGGCCAAAGGCAACTAATGTACACTATCCCACAAATGGCCTAAGAAACATCGTACAAATAAATTTGAGAAAAAGAAGACTACTCGTAAAAGAATGCTTTTTAGAATACATAACTGAAAACTAATAAAAATCTAAAGTAACTAAACACACGTAAAAGAATAAATCTAAACCCTTCTTAACTTCAGAAATTTTTCATAAATTTAACTCAATACTCAATTCAATTTCATATTAAATAATTTAAAAAAATAAACTCCTTCAGATAAGCCACAATGCATCGCAGGTCAAAAACTGCACGTAACTTTCAGCTTTTTGAGTAAAGAATTAAGAATGTCATGTGTTATAGATGCCCATTCCCGGGATATCCCTCTTTTGACACATGCCAAAGGGGGATTTAATAAACCTTTTACTGGGAGAGAAAAGAAGGAATAGGAAAGAGTTTATACAGTAGTTGGAATTATATTAAATTTGTTCTCCATTGGTAGTGTCCAAATTGACTGGGGAGAAATGTGTGAAATTTTTTATTCGTTTGTAGTTCACAGTTTTTGCATTGACGTTAAAATAAAGGGCACTACACATTGCCTGAGCAGTAGCAATTGGTAATCACTGCGATTTATGGCAAGTGGATCGATTCAGATGACCATTGTTAATCAATGCAAAAGATTGCTCATATTGAATTTCAATCACCTGATGGACAGTATTTCACATCTCTGACATTCAGTTTGCATCAAATCACTGGAATATTGAAATGAGTTGTAATTTTGGACTTGTTCCGTAAGCAAAGCAATTCGTAGATTTTGGTTTCAACAAAAGTCAAACAATATCTTCAGCGGATTTGAAATTTTTAAACTTTGTTGGAATTGATGGAAATGTACTTAATATTTGCCCTATGAAAGTAAGACTAAAACAGCGACAATAGTTGCATAGATTGCCAACCAATTGGTCTGTGATCCTTGCTATCGAAATCAAAAATCGGACGTTAATGCGTCCCATCCTGACATATCGTCGTGTTAAGTGTCTTTGACTGAGAAAGTCGGCTTCAAAGATAAATAGGACAGGTATTAGAGACAGTGCTTAAGAATAATAACCATGGACCTTAAATAAAAAAGGAAGATTTTGTTGAGGAAAAAGAATATACTACCAAAATGGATTAAAGCAATAACTCGAGTAAGCCCTGCCAGGTTTCCAGCTAAGAGAATGAAGCCGGGAATAAAAAGGTCGGTTACACAATATTCATCCTAAATGCAACTAGGAGTTTTCTTCTGATTGGCGGAGTCTGGTTAATAATATGGAAGATAGATTTGTGTCCCATTTCAGAGAAAACCAACGATCTTTCAAGAGCGATGGTTAAAGCACCACCTTAGCCTTTAGAAGCTCAACAAAACTTCATACCTACATATGTATAAAAGTTACACTTACCGACGGTGTATCATTTGATCCATCATTACTATCCTCATTCCCGTCGACGTTGAGTTCCTCACTCGTTTCACTCCTCGTGTAGTTTTGTTTTTGTTGTGCCGCAGCCGCGGCTGCTGCTGCTGCCGCCGCCGCAGCTGATAGTCCGCCCAATTGTATCCGAAATCCATAATCACTCAAATCTCGTTCGTTAGCCGCAGACATGGCTGCTGTTCGAGCTGCGGCCACAGTAGCTGCTGCCAATTTAATCCTCTCCATATCCAGGTCATTTGTTGGAATATTATTGTTGTTGTTGTTGTGGTTATTGTTGTTATTGTTATTAACACCTAAGTGGGAGGAGGTAGTAGCAATTATCGGTGTTGTCGTTGTAGCAGTCGATGTTACCGATATCGTTGATGGTCCACCGATATCCACCGATATTGGTAGTCCTGTTGTTTCTAATGAGATATTACCCGCCGGTTGCTGCTGATGTCCTGTCGGACTGTTGGAGGATATTGGCTGTTGCCTCAGTAGTGATGCACTGCCTGGGGTGGAAGCAGGTGAAATGGGTGGCGATTGATTGTGATGTAAATTTTTTATTTGAAATTGATGCTGCGGATGTGCCATTGAATGATGCGGATGATGATGGTGTTGCTGCTGCTGTGGCAAGTTTCCTGGATGATGTAATAACGCCGTTGGCATATGATGGCTATTGATGATGGGTTCGGGACGAATTAGTTTTCTAGCATTCACACCGATTTCGATTTCTATTAGTTTTCTAGGCGACGGCGACTGACTTCTACGATTGCTATTACTACTACTACTATTACTATTACTATTATTGTTGCTAATACTATTATTACAATTGTTATTGATTGAGGGACTTTCGATTTTGCCAGGCTCACCGCTAGGCGGACTTAGACGAGTTAGTATCCTGTGATCGGTTAATTGTTTCAAGCGATCAATGGAGAATTTAAATGCTGCCTCATCACCGTTATGTGATTGCACCATTAGCAGGCTATTCATCTGTTGGCTTAGCTTGGTAGAGTTGCCGTCGGGAGAGGTATTTGATTTGGGGGAATCGGGACTAGAGTGCGGACTTAATTGGCCGCCGGTATGCGATGTATCCGAACTGACCGTTTGCATCATTACCATAGTACCGGACGATTCACTTGTTTTTTTTTTTCTTCCTTTTTCTTTTAATTTTTCACAAAATGTACTGAAATCTATTTTATCCACTGTAGAGGGTGGGTTTTTTTTTTAATAGGTATAATTCTAAAATTCTGGGTTTATTTTTTGTTGGCACTTTTTTTTATATAAAAATCATTCCCGAATCGTTTACACTATCGGAGAAGTTTAAACTTATCTCATCGAACGCACTGTTACGACTAATTTCACTTGATCCGAGATAACATTCATCCCTTGAACGGCAAGAGTGTATTAGCTTTGGATAAGCGACGAGTCAAAACCAACCCTCCTTTGTTGTGTGCTTCAGATACACTGGCAGCAGCATCCTCTCAATGACGGGGTGTGTTCAGTTCGAATGGGGTATATTTTTAGAAATCGTACCCGCCTTCCATGGCGAGATTTTTCCCCTTCTATAGATTTTCAATCCAATAGATGCGATCCCGCTGGATGCTGGATTTAGGACTCCGCCTTCGGTCCATCCGGATGGTGGTAGTATATTTGCATCCAATTGAGCACGACGTCAACGGCGGCGGCGGCGGCGGGATATGTCATCTCTAATGATTTAATTTGTTTTCCCCTCGTTAGGAGTGTAATGGTCTGACAACATAACTACACTACTATACTGCTTCCTTGGTGTCCTGTCCTGTGTGCGGCGGTGGAGGCGGCAGTGCTACCCTTAGCTTATATCTACCATGGCGCGGTCGTACGTACCTACTCTCTGTCTTAAAGGAGCATCATCAAATTATTTAGTAAAAAGTTTTTATTTGTTTATACGGTCGGTTGGTTGGTTGTTTGCATGGACGAGAGAGTGAAATGTATCTTCGGACGATTATTATGCGCGTGTGTGTGAGAGAGTGTGCTTTTACACAGGCAATTTCATATCGCATCCAATTTGCGGTGACGGTATCCTTTTTTTTTAGTCTGTTTGTCGATTGTGTCAAGTAAATGATCCACTTGACAGTGAGGGTGGTGCGGAAGGAGTTCCTTTTTTTTTTGTTTCATTTTTTGTATATACGTTAGGAGGTGTATGTATACATGTGTATGGATGTGGTGGAATGTTTAATTTTATTCTTTAATTAGTTTTCCTTTTATTCTGCGGGAAGGAGGGACTGGTTCTCTCTGTGCTCGCTCTCCGTTGATTCATGTGGATGCGGTTCCTCATGTTAAATGGCATAAAAGTGAAAACCGTTTTATTTGCGACTAATTAAATAGTTGGAGAGTTGATTTTCATTTAATTAAATTGCTAAAAAAAAAAAAAACACGCCAACAACAAAATACGCGAATACTTTTTTTCACACAGAGCGGAGCAGGAGGAGATGTTCGACTGACTTTTGGGTGGGCGTTATAATTTATTTTTCATAATTGAAGCTTATGTAATTAGGTTAAATGGGAAGTTTGTTATTGTAGCTTTTAGCAGGCGTTAAAAAAATATATATGTATACCTACACATGCCTAAATCCGATGAATGATTTGGAATGAATTAGGATAGGTATTTGGGAATTTATTTGTGCATTTTGAAAGGTGTTGATATGACTGTGTAACTTTAACTTATGTACATACATATTTGTGTATGTATGCAAGAATTAACTAAGTAAGAAGTAGCATTAAGCAAAAATAGAAATTACCAAGCCGCGGTTCTTAAAAATTAAAAGTGTGAGAAGGATTTATTTTCTTTTTATTATTATTTATTTATAATAAATTTATTTTAAGGTAGTTTTTAGTTTTAATAAATAGGTTTATAAAAGTGTAAACCTACATATGTAGGGTAGAGTCGAAGTTTAAGGACTTTGAAAAATGAACGGTCTGTATAAAATGCTTACTTCGGGCCTAGAAGCATAATTTTGATTTTATTTGAAAGAAAAACTCAAATTTTTTTAAGCCTCATATATTTAATTTCGTTTGTTATTAAAATTTATTAACAAATGAGATAAATATGACAGCCAACCATATTCCCCTATTTCCGAACTCGTGCTTCCTAAAGCCGAACAGAAAGTTGCCTAATTTCGAACACTTAAATAAATAAGACCTTTAAGTTTATCTAGAATGTTAATTTCAAGTACGGTAACACTTCAGAGGTTATACTGATTAATTTTAAGAAAATAAAAGCAACAATTCATTGAATTTCCAAAAAATCTCAAAAGAAATACTTAAGTAACTGCCTACTGTCACCAAGCATCACCGTTACAAATTAATAGATACTTATTTTAAAAAGAAAAAAAAACTAATCAGAGGGAATTAAATTATAGGTACTTCTTCTGCTAAAATTTTTTAACAAAGTTTGGTACAGGACATACGAGTATGATACCATCAGCCACATAAGTCGCACCCGATATTCTTCATACAGGTTATCCTCGCATTGTGCGCATACAGTACCGAGAATAATTTTTTATGCAAGCCCCTTTAAGTAAGACTTTCTCATTTTATATTGTAAACATATGCCATATTAAGTTTTAGGTACATAATTCAATAGATCATTATGCAAAATATCTGCGCACAAAAACAAACAAAAAAGGTTATTGTAAAAATTAAATCTACTACTCAAACATTTTTTCCTTAAAACCGAATGAGAAAAATTTTTCAAGTTCATTTTCAAGTTGTTAAAAGTGAAAATAGAAAAAAAATGGTAAAAACTCTCCGAAACACTTTGATCGATAAGACCCTCTGGTAAATTTTCACAGGAGGCTGTAACACAAGAGTGGTACCAGAAGAAAAAAGAGAATTGTGTCGTGTGATGAAAAGTGCTTAAAATGGGAAATAAAATTTTTCCCTAACTAAACTATAGCTCTTGACTGGAATAAAAAATTAAAATACTTTAGTGTACGCAAAAAGGTAAATTTTCTAGGATTTAAGTATTGTGTTGCACAAGGACTTGACATTGCAAGAAAGTAAAAGAAAGATACAATATGATATTTGAAAAAAGTGTTTTTCTTACTTAAGAATAAGTACCTACTAGCTCTTTAAAAGTGATTTGAAAACAAGAAAAAACAACGATGCCTTGTAACTAAAACATTTAACAGACACAGATTAACACGCGGGTGGGAATGCTATGCTTTGAGATGGGCCATGGCATATTATGACGTTAGAAATCTAAAATTTACTGAGGAAAATATGAAACGCAAGCAATAGTTCACCATCAATTAAAATTTGATAGCTTCTAGTGGTAAAAACAGTTACGCTTGCGATATTTATCCATACCAAGATAGCAATCCTAAGCTAACAGCAGATGATATTCGGTCTTGGTTGCTTTATAACTGTTCCAAATTCTCCAGAATCCGACTTAAAGTTCAGATCTCCATTTAATTAACCATCTGTGGAAACATTTAGAGCGAAAAATACGCGAAATCATAAAGTTCGTGTAAAATTGTAGCTAAGAGAAGCAATCAAAGAAAAGTGAAATAGCATGGGCCCTAGCATAACAAAAAATCTTGTTCGACCATTGCCACGTAGGTAAGAAAGCGTAATTAAAACAAGAGCCTTCATAATAGGTAATAAAATAATAAACATACCACTTTAATAGAAGCTTTAAACTTTGTATGAACATTTTTTTCTCACACATTTCTGAAGACCAATTAAATTTATCTCACGTACATTGTTTCCCTTTCTTATATCCTATTGTTTTTGCATTCAAAACTGTTTCTGGCATTTGTTTTAATAATATATTACCTATGAAAATCTAATTACATTCCGTTTTCATTAAAAGAAATCTTGTTGATTTATTTAAAACAGAGTTGTATGAAAAATTATTCCCAGTACTGTATTTGTTTAGGATGTTATGTGTCTAAATTTTCAGTTTTTCTTGTATTTCTGGGTTTAAAAATAACAATGTTTAATTTGACGGATTTTTTTTTGTGGTTTTCAACTTCATTCCTTTTTTTTCTTAATTCCAATCTTGGTTCATATAAAACTCTTTCCGATTCCATCTGGAAATAGTGGACATGGGCGCGCTAGTTTTGGAAACTCAGTAAATAAAGTTTCCTTTTCTCAAACAGTCTAAAACCACAAAAGTTACAATTTTAATTTACAGAACTTCATGAAATATTATGAACTAATGTAATAAAATTATAAAAAGTGCAAGGAGGGCCTCGTACAGTAGTGTTCCGGAAGTAAAACACGAGCAATACTTGACATGCGAAACAAAAATAACATGAATGCCCGGTTTCACAGTGGAAGCTTAAGCCGCAACTTAGCTAGGTATAACGGAGGGTTTAAGTTTTCGCTTAAGTTTTTCGGGTTTCACAGTCTTTAAAAAGTGCGGCTTAGCTAAGCGAAATTTAAGAAGTGATTGTGAATAGTTTGTGGATAATTAAGTACTGTGAATTGATGTCAAATAAAAAAATGTTTTTTTTTTTCCCATTTTTACAAGACTAGATACAACGAAGCGTGAATACCCCTATAGTTTTTTAAACTTATTTAGTTTTCAATAGTACCATAGAGCTAACATATACGATCTATTCGTGCAAATTACTTAGTTTTTGAAAAATCGAAATCGAATGAGGTAGCAATATAGGGAAGTCCATGCGCTCTTCTAAAATCTGTAACTCGGGAACTACTTGCCGGATTTGGATGAAAAATTTGCTCCAATCCTAGTGTCAAAATGATCTACTGTAAAAATTATTTAGATAACATGGAAACTAGGGGAGATACAGTGGGGTAAATAGTTACCCCGTGTTTTTTTTTCTCAGAAAATTTATAAGATACAGGAATTTTCGTATTTTTTCCACATTTTACACAAAATTCTACGTATCTCCAATTTCATATTTGCCGCTAGGGGATAGGCTACATTTTTCAAATGTTTTATTTTTTTACATATGTATATGGAGCCCTTGCAAAATTCTCTTTAATTTGATATGCCGCATGATGGAATAAAAATAATTTTTTTATACAAGGTGCCCAGAAAAGTGCCCCCAAAATGAAATTCAATGCCACCATCTTGTGCGGGCTTCCACATAATGTATAAATAGCGAAATGGAACTTTGAAACGGTTCAAAAGTTACAGGGCTGTGACAGACGGAAGGACAGACAGACACCGTATCAAACCCATAAGTGTTCCGTCTTTACTTTTAAGGTCCTTTTAAGGTAACTTTGTTTTTAATTCAACTTTTCCCCAGAGGTTCCCTGCAACTTTTTTATTATTTAAAAAATCAGATCGAATGCATTCATTGAAACCAATTAGAACATTTTGAATTTTTGTTAAGATTAGATACAGTTGTACGAATGAATAAAAATATTTAGCTCAATTGAATAGGGAATACGCATTTATTCAAATGTGTGGTGTCGAAAACCAGAAACGGAAATAAGTGCTCGAGAGTAGGCGACTCTATCCTATGTAAATTCATTATAAACATAAATTTACAGGTTAGTTGGTTCGACGTTAGTTTGACATTTACTCATTTTGATGAAATTAAACAAATACCTACATAGTTTACTTAAATTTTGGAAAAAAACAATTAAATTTTTCAAAAGTCGTCTTAAATGATATACTCGTACATACATGGAATGGCAGGATACGCGGCGGACTATGTGGCGCAGAACTGTTGAGAACGAAGTGCGGCTACTGGGAAAGAGTTAGGGAGAGCTGAGGTACATTTACAGAAATCGCACACGATGGCGCGTAGTCATTCCAGATGCCTTAGGACCTACAATGGGATACCGGGTTGCATTATGGACCAGCAAAAGTCATATTGGCAGAAACTGGGGTCTAAATTCTAAAATGATGCTATGGCTTTACAAAGCGATATGAAGACAAATTGTCACGTATGGAGCACCAGTATGGTGACAAAAGATGCAGCAAAGGAGTACATAGGACAGGCTCAATAAACTGCAAAGACTAGCGTTTGAATGTACTGGTGCAATGAAAACTGCGCCTACTGAAGCGCTGGAGCTTTTTTTTCGACATAAAACCACTCTATCGTCACATAAAGAGAGACGAGAGAAGGTGGTTAACACCTTTATGCTAAAACTTTCATGCATGCACCTATGGACAAGTGGAACGCCGTATTCCAAGCCGAAATTTTCGCTATAGAACTTTGCGTCCGAGAGATTATAAACAGATCGATAAGCAATAAGAACATTTATATTCTTTGAAACAGTAAGGCAGAAAGAACTCCTTGAACTCAACAGGAGATGAGTCGCATTGCCACAGGTTTCCTCAATCATCTCATGGACATGGGGAAAACGAAGGCGAAGAAACAGCAGAACATGTGACTGCTTATGCAGAACGCGTTATCGTTAATTGGATAAACTTTACCTTGAAGCAGAGAAATAACTGCTAGCTCACTCAAAAACGTTGTTGATTTTATCGTCAATGCTTTCACTCCGCCTTTCAACTTGTTGTACCAGACAGCCAGTCCCTGGATTCGATCTTTTCTTCTTTTTTAATAGCCCTTGACTGCCGATCGTCTCTTACAGAGATGGTCAAACAGTTGTTGGGTGGAACATTCAGGGAACTGTAAGGCCGATGAACTCGCCAGAGTAGGAACAACCTTACCCATTATGCCGAACAAAGGCACTGTAGATGTAGCAATCGCTACGTGCAAGCAAAAATTTGAGCTGGATGCAATCGAGAGCAAACATTTGAGGTGGACAAGTGTATTACAACATACACTACTAAACAAATTTGGCCTAAGCTGGACTTCTGGGTTTTGAACTTGACAGCTGTAATCCAACTTCCTTACCACTGAGCAACGCCACCTACATTCATTTCTATTATGTTTAATTAATATTTATAAAATAATAGGTCCGTTCGGGTACCCTCCTAAAACAGCGAATTTTTACGAAAATTAACGAATTTTTACGAAAAGCTGTTCGCATACGGAGAATTTTCGTAGTTTTTCGAAGAAGAGAGCGCTCACGAGAGAGTAAGAAATTTCCCCATACTAGGAATTTTAATGCAAGGAATTGCAGTGGGCTGGTTTATGAAAACTGTCAAAGTTGTTAAACCAGTGTATTTTCAACTTTTTCCTGTTCAACCCGTTCGTTTACTTTCTTGTAATTTTGCCTTCGAAATTTGATAATCTACGAATTTTAGTGCAACAAATACGCGAACGGACCTTATATAACAACTTTCTGCTTTCAAAGATTTTTTTCAGTATCTTTCACACTGTCTTATTGCACATATCTATAGTAGTACAAAAATAAATAATAAAAAATTCAAAAAAAAAAATCTTTGAAGCCATTTTTATAAAAAACGATCAACAAGTATCTTGTTTAAAAAGCTATTAGTAAGTGCCATGGATTATACATAGCCCGTGTCACAAATTAATTTATTTTTAACCGCTGGCTTTTGAACACATTACATATTTGATAAATAAAATTTTAAAATTATTGACTATATATTTAATAACAAGAAGGTGTTGAAAAGTCTTTAAATAGTTTAATAGCATGTTCAAATGATTTGTGTTTCAAGAACAATTTAGTGGGAGGATGTCACTTAATGTTGTTTCATGTTGTATTAACACGTTTTATTTACGATCCTAGCATCAAATTTAATTAATTATCGAATTAAAATTATTATATGATTCATTTGGATTTTCCTTTCAATTTATGGGTTCCATTTGTTCCATGTATGTACATACATATTCTACATAATGTACCATCTAATCATAAGTTTCTTACACTTCAAAATGAATGCATTTATTTACTCCTCACAAGCCACAGTATTGAAAAGATGGTTCATAACATTAACAGAAGCCAAAGCAGTGGTTTTCAAAATTTTTACTTTGTTAATTCAAATGCGGAAAATATTAATAAATTTTGTATACGTTGGCTGTGAATACAGAAAATTTGTTTCGAGAGATAGCGCCATTTCTCAAGCAATTTTATAAGCTTATTGCCTGTAGTATACAAGCGTATGTGGAGCTTCTAGATTCTACACATATTGTAGCTTCAGCGTCTGTCTATCTGACTATAAGTTGTACTATCTGACTAAACGGCTGAGGCGTCGTTTTGCTTCAAACTTCATATCTGAGCTCTGAAGGGTAACCCTTCGAGGCGAAATCAGAAGTTTTGTTCTAGCCCCATTATTAACGGTACTTGACTTAAGACCAATTTCACAAAAAGACGATTTTTATACCCCATCCTTAGGGTATATTAAGTTTGATACATAGTTTATAACACAGAAAAATATTAAAGACGGACCACATAAAGTGTGCAGTAGCCGAGTCGATTTAGCCATGTCCGTCCGCCCGTCTGTCACCCGCTTTTGGGCCTTAAATTTTGACCTAGATTAATGAAATTTTGTATACGAGGGAATCAGTACAAGTGTAAACATTTTCAAAATCCGCCTACTGATACGCCCACTTTTCGAAAAAAGCATTTTTTTCAATAATTTTACATGAAACTCGATAAAACTTACTTAAGCAAATATGTAGATATTCCATTACTCTACATATTTCTCTTACATTGCGCATGGCCCCGCCTACATTTTAATGGCGTTTTTATCAAAAATCTCTTTTTCGACGGTTTCATTAGAATATTATCACTACTTAGAACCAGAAATTTCAAAATCTGCCCACTAACAGGTAGTTAGTGCTTAAAATCCAAGAAAATAGAGAGTTTATTTTATTATTCTCAACTCTGGACTTTTCACATCCAAATCAACCATTTTTTAGTCGTTTGGTTTGAACTATCGGGCATTAAATTGCCCCAGAAATTTTTCGAATTGTCAAAAAAAACGTTGCTCTTTACCAATAGCTCTTTACGTCTTCTTAATCCAGATTGTTCCTCATTCCTATACGCAGACACACTTTACACTGACTACAAATACCCGGTTTTTGTGAGCGGATTGAAGGACCGGACTGTGAAAGAATTGGTCCTCTTTTTCTCTCTTTTTCTGTCCCTGGTTGCAGTTAGAATCAATAAATATGTATAAATTGGATTCTGAAACTTCTTGGTTGCGATATGTCAAATAGTTTAGTCGGCCATGTTAGTTTCATGAATACACCTGAAGCAAATAAACACAGTGTGCATGCATTTTAAAATAATAAGCATTTGGAATACCTTCCTTTAACGAGTAATTTCACTTCCTTCTCTCCCTCTTCATTCGCTATCTGTCAAACTCCATCTTTAGATCTCCGTTTATAAGGAAAATCTTATTTCAATCCGATATGGGCTTATGTCACTTTCGGCTATTCGGAATCCGATCCGCTATACAAACACGGCAAACGACTAGGCCCTCTACACTTCCGTTTAAACTGCCAAAAATAGAATACATTTCGCTGTCAGTACTAAGACTTGGCCTACTTTTAACTTTTGTGACACGACGAGTTTGACAGATTACTAAATGCTACACAAAAGTGTCAACGAAAATGGCTTCATTTGGCAGCTAAACGTGCGACAATATTGTGGGTGAATTTTTTGAGTAAGTGAATTATTGTCGACCCATCAGACCCGCCGCTAGTAGCTTATCAAAATGTCGTAATAGTTTGAAAAGCACTGTAGTTATTGTAGAGGCTTAGAACGCCACCCAGTTCAATGAGTTGAGAATGTCAATTATTTCAAGTGACTACGAATTTGAAGGGTCCACTGGAAAAACGTCCTAAGTCCACTTTTTGCCAAAACTTAGTTGGTTATGCCATCTTATAGTATTTTCCTAATACTTTCTGACTTAATATAGGTACGTATCTAGAAAAGCAGTTTACATTTTTTGAAAATACCACCGAAACTATTGAAAGAACGACCAAACTCACGTTTTTCCAGTGCACCCTTCATTTGTTAAAGCTATTTTTCCATTAAAAACCTTAATTTCACTACAACTTCCGCGTTTACACGTCGAAAGATAGACTATCCCTAAAGATGTCAATGTAACTTTCATACTTGACATATCTGATTTGTTGTGCGTAACATAATCAAACTCTTATTCAATTCGACAAATAAAATCATCAAAGACCAATTTGATTTAAAATGATCATATTTCTAAAATGTCTCCATCGCAGAATACTGATGCAATTCATTTTGATTTTGTTTTCTGAATAGAACAAAAACTAAAATTAAATTTTTCGATAGAACTTGTGCTCGGCAAAAGAAAAAATTAGCTTAAAATCTAAATTCACACCAAACAAATTACTAGTGTTTTCCCTAATGCCTCCTGGCACTGAAAGGTATGCATCCATATTTCGCTAATTTGAATTCAACGAACGCTTCGAGGAGATCCACTGACGCAAAAAGCCTCTACCACACAAACATCCACGCATAGTCTATACATTTAAACGTACACTCAACATACCATCCTCTAATATAACATCAAAATCCAGCACGTCATTCTCGCGTCCTAATTAAACGCCACCATTAACAGCCGTGCTAATTGCAATTAAATATTCAATATTGGCCATGTTTGTGGAGCGAGAAGTGGGTGCTCCCCCATCGTCATCGTAGCTCAGAGCAACAACAGGAAACCACAAAACTCAATTGCAAACACATCTATACCAGGCTTTTGCTCCGTCTAAGCTGATTTTCGAATCAAAATAATTGCTACACGAAAATAACGTCCCATTCCCATCCCTTCAATTCAGTCAACCCAACACACCATCAGCAGCATCAACTTCATCCCCGCAATAGGACGATTCAAATCAGGACTCGTATTTCCGTGCGAATGTGAGGAATTCTTTTGATTGCTGGGTGAAATTTTACATCCACGCTCTTAATTATTTTCACTTCTACAGCCACCCCTCCCGCCCGGGGGAGGAAAGCCCCTGGACTCTTCCTAATTCTTAACTAACCACCATCCACCAGGCTCACCTGCTGAAGCAAACAGTTAAAGTGCTAATTGCCATAAATGGCTGTCATTGTAGGGTAAATGACATTAGGAGCTTGCATCATTACCTATCTAGGTAGGTACTACTACGATTCGCACACAGTCGCACATTATAGATACAGAGAGTGGTAAAAGGATTAAATTCCCCTTTGTATCAAGCGCATGATCGGGATCAGTCTTACACAGTAGAGGGGCGACATTCTCATTAGGATTGTTGCCACGCCCACGTGTGCAACCAATCGGAACAAGGGGAAATGGGAAAAGCTTTTGGCATCCTTCTAAAGCATGATGGCGGCATACAATTGCCATTGCCATATCCTGGCGACTGACCTTATGTACTGCAATAAACTTTCAAGGCTTTTGCTTTGTTTTTTTTTTATATTCGCCTCTCTTCTTGCCGGCTTTTAAGTGTCCTTGGGGCGCTATGCATTAACAGCAAGAGAGAGAGAGTTTACCATTTGCGTAACTGTAAATCGGCCAGATAGCGTTTTCTTGCTCCTTGTTGTTGCGTTCTTTTTTGTTCGTTCAAGGAGCTTACAATTACATTGACTGCATCGAGTTAGTTCTTTCTCTCTCAGTCTTGTTCTCTCTCGATTGGTATATGGTATATGCATGATGAACTTGTGGGGTTTGGGGAGGATGAGGATGAAAATAAACGGTCCATGAATCCAGTATCCTTAAACACACACATACACTAACATTCAACTGGAAGACATCTCTCGTTTGCATGTATCCAATATCAATTACGACAGATAAATGCGGGATAAATGTCTGTGAATTTTCAGAAAGATGTCCTTTCTTTTTTGGATAAAATTGCTGTTGTTTACATGAAATGATCCTCTTGGCGAATTGCTTGGATTTGGTTTTTTTTTTTGTCCTTTGTAAGGGACATCTCTTGGTCATTTGCCCACAGCAAATTATCACACTCATCATAGTATTTGTCGGTCGGGGTGGGGAAATCGTTTGACGGAAATAAAAGTATAAACGATTTTCTTTGGATTTTCCTCTATACTCAGGGATATGGTTCTTAATGTGAGGGTATGAGTGTATGTATTGGTATGTGAGTAAATTGGCTGATGAGATGTTTTCCTTTCAATTAAATGGATTAATTTAAAATTCTCGGGAAAGTATTTAAGTTGATGACACATTTAAAGTAAGTAGGTTAAGCTGACTTATAAGTATTATAGGGAGACCATGACTTAATGGTACTCGTATTTAGTGCTGAGTTATGAGTTTTATACACTAGTTTGGCCCAAAGGGTTCTTCGCCTACCTATTTGATGCTCAGAACGACTTATTCTCTTTTAACTCTTCTACCTTTATGGCTGGCAATCCGATCGAAAAGAAGTGCTATCCCAAAAATGCATAATTAAGTTGGTAGCCTTACAACCTCACTAATGTAAAGTAATTAATTACATTTTACATCTACTGACGTACTACATATTTCTTTGTGGAAGAAGGATGGCTCCAAAACCGAAGAAGAAGTCGGTGCTGGTATCTTTTCAAAGATCTGGACATCAACCTCTCCTTCAGCCTTCCTAGCTACTGCAGCGTTTTTCAAGCGGAAGTCATTGCCATTCGTCAAGCAGCTGACTGGCTGGAGACTAATGCAGTATCAGTATTGGATATTGTCATATACACCGACAGCCAAACGGCCTTCAAATCTCTCGGATCCAGCACAACGAGATCCAAGGCAGTGAAGGACAGCCGCGCATCTCTGAACGAGATATTTGGACAGTTCAACCTCACCCTCTGCTGGGTGCCGGGTCACTGGAATATAACAGGGAATTGTGAAGCCGACGAACTGGCCCGACGAGGCTCCTCAGGTCTAAACAGCGTAAACGTTACCGACATCGAGGCGGCAACGTCGTATGGTAAATACCTTGTCCATGCAGATGCGGTGAGAGAAGCCAAACATCGGTGGCAACTCTACTGTAACACTACTGTAACACTGCAAAGCTGCTCTGACCCACGCTAAATAAAACCAGGTCCATCGGACATAAGAGAGGAACCCTCTTCAAAATCATAAACACCCTCACCGGACACTATGCTATAGGAAGGCATGTCCAAAGATTGGGCATCCCCTATAATGACTTCTGTAGGAGTTGTAGAGAAGAAGAAGAAGAAGAAGAGGAGACTATCACTCACCTCCTGATAGTAGGGTGATTTAAAAGGCCACATTAGATGAATACCTGCTCAACGAACTTAGTAATCTCAACAATGCCTGTACGGCTAAGATTCGCTCCTTCATACTAAGGAGTAAATGGTTCTCTGAGTAAGTGGGTGACCCACCCACCTTACACATCGGTAGCACAATGGACCAACTCCTGGTCTAAGTGCATCCTCACCGAGGGCCGGTTTCAACCAACCAACCAACCAAGACACGTCGCTTTCACTAATGTACTGTCTAACAAACAATTCGATCATATGCAAAATTCAGTGATGCCAGATGTTTGATCTGGAAGTTTTTGATGAATTTCCACATTAGCCTTGGCAATGCCGTCTTTTTCTCTATACACAAGAAATAATTCACGATTCGAACGAAGGCTTTACGGCAAAATCAGGAAAAAATGACAACAGGTAGAACCACACGCGCAACAGTTGTAGCACGTCAACGTTGTTTGACAGTTGATCAATTTGATCGGTCTTTCTTTTGCGATCACCAAACTAATATTAAGCCTAAATCATGCATACATAACGTATATAAATTTGTACGACCCTTCACTCTATTTTTTGTTTTTGTTTTTCAAAATGTTTCCTTTTGAGGTAAACGTAATTACAAACATGTGTCATCAGAGACCGCTAATGAATGAATGTCTATTTGTACCTAAATGATTGCCAAGTTGTGAGTCCCTTTTTCACGTTTTTCCTTTCTAAATAAAATTTTTTAAATCCTTGGCAAACCATCATTATACACTATAAACAAAAACATAAAATAATTAGATTGTAACTAAATTCAATCCGCTAACTCGTACATGCACCCACCCATCTAACAACACAATTTATCTAAAACCATCACGACGACTGTCATCGTTCAGTTATTAAATTAATTAGGTAATGCAAGCTAATTATTTAAATCAAATAAAAACTTTCCGGACAGTTTACTTTCAAATGAGATAAATATGAATATTGTTTTGCAAAAGCACTCGTTATAATGAACGAGGTCGTTTAGACAGTCAAAAAGTCATTAGACGCCTGACAGAGTGCCAAATATTTTCCCTTTTTTTTTTTGCATTTCAGCCAAAACGATGGTAATGATGCTATGCCATTAGTTAAACAAACAAACATACCTACACAGTGAACTAATTTAGAACTGCAAGTCGTCCTAATTATGAAAATAATTTTCAAAATATTCATTATTCCCAGCACAACGACACGCTCAACCATCAAAATTATTATAATTAATGATTCACCAAGGATGTGCGAGTTAATAGCTGAATCTCAACTAATTAATTGCATTTAATTTTGTTTTTGTTCTCTTTAAAAAGATTATTTTTAATGCCTGAGGGTTTGAAGGTAGAGAGGCAAACTGGTGATTTGCCTTGGAAAGAGGTTGATGGCTTTAATATAACTTTAATTGTTTTCAACATTTTTTTTTCTTTCTAAAAATGAAGATAAGAGTATTCTTTTTATTGGGGAAATTTTTTTGTAAAAAAAAAAATAATTTGAGGGATCCAGTGAAAGTTATCAACATAGAATCGATGTTTATGGCGACAGAACAGGGATCGCCTTTGTTCCTGAAGATGTGAATCTAAATTGGACCCACTAAAAAGATGGAAATCCCTTAAGAAAGAGTCCTTTCAATAAAACATTTGAAGAAAAGACTGAATTGGGAAGAAGGAGAAATTAGCACAAATATGCTTGCAAGGGGAAGAACTTAATGAGAATCTATCTTATCTACTTCCTCCTTTGACATCTAGTGATGAATCTAATGGTGAAGGAACCCCTTCAAACTACTCTGGAAAGAGTAGTGTACAATATCAGAAGAAGACCTCAACACTCTTAGGGATCTTATGCAGAAGGTCTCTAGCTCCTGTCTCCAAGGTTAATCGAAATCCTTTTGGTGCTTGTTTTTACGACAAATTACCTAGGACAGACACTTAAGCTGGAAACCCTACATCCTTGCGTTAGTGGGAAAAGTCACTACTACAAACGGTGACATCAGCCTCGTATTACACACTGGCTTTTTTCTTATCATACTTACTTACTTAGGTCCTTTGTTTGAGCGGAACAGTCGCAGCTTGGTCCTTAAGCTGACAACATTGCTTTTCCAAATGGTGGAAAGCATTCCGAACGCAGCTTTGGCCTTCCCGATTCTGCTGCACACAACCAGTTCGGTGTCACTACTGTTAGCCGAGAACACACTTCCTAGGTTTCTATAAGTTGTCAACTTTCCCGACTTTCTGTCCGATAATGTTAAGTCGGGCGCTTAGGGCTTTAGTTAATTTTGAGCTCCACTTAGTTTGCCTCAGTTTCTAGATTCTGGACCATAAGATGGAGGTCCATAATCCGATGTGGATGTAGACAAACATCGTCAGCGTAGTCTAGGTGTTTAAGGTAAGATGTCATAGTCCAGCGAATTCCATCAATCCTATACGGCGAACATCACTGATACCCACTAAAAATAACAGCGGTAATAGTACGCATCCTTGACGTACTCCGATTTGGACTTCAAATCCTTCTATCACCTTGCCATTGTGCGAGTGGTGACACTTACTGAGCTCATACGAAGCCTTAATAATAGGTACGAGTTTTTTGCGATACCTCTCCTCCTGGCCAACCAAAAAGCTTCTCTTTTCAAGCTGTCGAAGGCGTTCTCAAAGTCGATAAACAGATGATGTAGCAGAGGCCTTTACTCAACGCATTACTCGATTATAGTCCGTAAGGTGTTCATGCGGTCGATGCAGGAGGACCCAGCACGAAAGCCCACCTGTTCGACGTCAAGAGTTGAATCTAAATGCTCCTTGATCCTTTTCAGAATTATTCTTGCAGTTATTTTGGCTACGGCTGCCAGAACACATATACCTCTCCAGTTTCCTCAATCCATCAGGTTTCCCTTTTTCGGAAGCTTGATAATCATCCCTTTCCGTATTAGCGGGTGCAGCAAATCTGCCGATATATTTGGCGCCGCTTGAAATTTAATTTGTTTTTCTTGAGGGACCTAATCCCTGTTATGATTTCGTTCTTACTGTGAGGTGCGGTGCGGATTCGGGAATTCGTTGCTTCGGAGTGCTCGTTCGAGTTTGAGAACATATTGACAACGCCTAAGGGGTTTAACACCCATCTAACGAGCTGATCCTCAACCGAAATCAGAAGACTGTCGTCTAGACTTTTCACCGGGTGTTGTTTGGAGCTCCGATCACCAATGGGCTTCTTGGTGATACTATAAACAGTCCTACTGTCGCATTTAATCGCTGCTTCTTCAGCCCTTGAAGCCTTGAAGTATGTTGAAAGCCACGTGTGGGGGTGTTTATGCTTCTTACCGACGTAGGGGCTTGCCCCAGTTCCAAAAGCTAATTTCCCAGTGGTCATCCATGCTCTCCTGCAATGATCTGCTGATTACTTCTGCTTGTAAGGCAAAGTGGTTCCTGAACTGTTGGCGCACTTGGGGAACCTTGAGCCTATCAGTATTAGACCTGGTGTTGCTTAGCAAGTTTGCTATTGACGGTGGCAGTGCGAAGCTACCATAAGATGGGGGTCACGTTCCTGTTCGATGTGAGCTCTACGTGTGCTCGGACGTCTAGGAGACAATTTCTGAAGCGATGGCTGATCGCAATGTGGTCGAACTGCAATGTGGTCGATGACTGCCTTGATGTACACTTGAAGTGGCGTAAATGGGATAAGGCATGGATAATAATTTATAGGGACCTCTGTACTGTCGTTTCTCTAGATACGATTTCGTTCATCAAATGAGCGGGGTTTCCACTTAGGCTTAAGGTAGTTAGGGGCAAGATTTTATCAAACGTTTCCTTACCTTCCTCTAATGATGCGTTTTGAAAGGCAGCCAAGATTAAATTAAAAAAATGCGTTGTTGCGTAGACTAAAATTGCCAATTAGCTCATCCTTTAAAAGATAACTAACCTTCTCCGAGGAACTATCCCATGCCGAAGCTTAAGGTACCTATAAGTCTAATTTATTTATCCACATGTTTTTTTTTCCTGAGAACATAAAGTACCAGGAGTAAGATAAAATCTTTACGTTCGCCAAGTCGTTAAACTGGCGCGACTTACTCTTATAAAGGACGAAACTATTCATTTTTCTTTGGCTGAAAGGACATAAACTGTAGAATAAATATATGTTTGTATGTACAAACCATGAAAACAAGTGTACAATTTACTAAAAAGCACTACCGCTAAACTACTATACAGTTCCATCAATTATTAATGCCTCCATCGATCGAACTGCCCGAAAATTGTGTGTTGGTTTTTTTTGCGAGTAAAATGTTAAAACAACTTAAAACTACCCACCAGTGATGCAGGCCATAACCTAAAACTACATAATTTAGATCCGCAAAAACATATTTCACCTAACAATTCCTCGGCAAACTCACAAATGCCCCACAAGTGGCCAACAACGTTGTGACACTGCTAACACCGTTCTCACCTATTCCATGGACCACGACTATTGCCAGAGCCAACAACGCGCAACCATTTCCTAGTCGCAAAATGAAAAATTCACCGACTCTCACGCGAAGCTTAGATTGCAAAATGAATATTTGATGTGCAGCTCTTTGCTTTATTCGTCAACGATTCGCCGCCAGGACTATACTAGTAGCCACCACCACTTCCGTTACCACCGTTCGCCGCTGCCGCCGCCATCATCATCATCATCATCAGCGAGGCTAGCAACAAATCACCAGCCATTTGAATGAAATGCCACCATCACCACCATCAGCGGTGTGCGGTTGTTCATATGAACGACTGCCACCGTGATCCTGGAATCTCCTTGGAATTATTTTCATTTATTCAAGGAGAGAGTGTGTGCAACTCTGTTTTATATTTTTCTAACAAACACGAGTGTACTTCCACCTCTAAGCCCGTTGGCTAATCCAAGAGTCAGTATGCTCTCGTTGTCTTATAAATAATTAAGGACTCGCTTATAAATAATCAAAAGGATTTCTTGTATATTTTTCCACCGTTCTATTTCAGATGATGATGATGATGATGGTACAAATCAAATAACAAATCGAATACATTTTTGAAGTGACGAGATTGAGCGAGTGGGTTTGGTGGGCGGGTGGTAAAACAGGACGATTTATGGATTCATCTGGAATGGAATCAGTCACTCGGGACATTGCAAAGGAGTGAAATTACCACCTATCACCAGAGCATATCAATTATTTAAGGCCAATCGAATTGCATTGCATAAATGATCATCCATCAGAATGGAATGTGCGCATTGAATGCTTATTTGTCGAGTGCGCGAAGAGGGATGTTGTCCATGTGTTCTATTTGATTAATCCATTCAAGTAAAGTGGTATGCAAAATCCTCCTCAATAAAATAAAAAGAGTGTATTTTGGGACACACACATATGAATCATTAAGAGATTGTTTTTCGAATAGAATAATGAATTCCTCAGAGAATTTAATTCATTGACCCAACGCAGGATCGAGACTTGAGAAAGTTAGGTTAAGTGAGATTGACGGATGTCTTGCGACCACATTGTGCCCATTTATTTAACTAAAAAACTAAGTCACTGAGTTAGGTGCTGGAGGGACTCAAGCTTAAATCTAATTATCAAGTCCGTAACAGCTGCGTGACTGTCTATATAGATGGTATTGGCTGGCTGCAGTGGGTTCAGCCACACTTAGGCCAGGAAG
Organism: Chalcosyrphus nemorum; assembly: GCA_949716465.1. Lineage (NCBI taxonomy): Eukaryota > Metazoa > Arthropoda > Insecta > Diptera > Syrphidae > Chalcosyrphus > Chalcosyrphus nemorum. The sequence continues at coordinate 43,045,009 of OX454333.1, read as the reverse complement.
GCCCATTGTGATCCATTTAAAACGAACAGGAGCTTGTTATAAAGCAGTGGATAAGATTGACAGCGAGTTCGCCTAATTTGTCGGAGAAATATTCACCGAAATGCAACTTCCATTAGGATTAAGAGCCCTCGTCCTCGTCCATGCAACTCCTGCAGAAGTCGATGCCTGCCTTCCAAAGATGCAGTGTCCCAACATGACACCTACCATGGTAGCTAATTAAGCTTTGTTAGGTTGTGGGGTCGCTTTGGATCCAATTTGGGCCAGATCTGCTTTGCAATGGAGCTAGTTCGACCACCTGCGAACGTTGATCGTATTTCGTTTGATTAAAAGTGCACATGTAACAAGACGCATGTTGAGATTCTCCTTTTCGGGTAGAATCGGAAGAACTGTGCCATGCCTCGTGAGTTCATCAGCCCTAAAGTTTCCCTCATGTCACAGTGGCCCGGCACCCATATAAGTTAAATTGTTCACCCATCTTATTAAGTGTTAGGTGGTAATTAAGCACAGTTTTGGACCGACTCTAGGGATTTAATCGCCGCTTGGCTGTAAGTAAAGATTGTTATATCCCTTGCGGATATAACATTATATTTAAGCCACGATAAGGCCTCCTTTATCGCCTTTATTTCCGTCTGGAATACGCTACAGTGATTAGGGAAGCGGAAGGAGATCTTACAGTTAAGATCTTGGGATCGATGGTCGGATCGTCGGATCCATCGGTATAAAAACTTATGAATCGTTTACTAAACTGTTGGAAGAATAGTCCCAAGAAAGGATGCTCTTAAGCGAGTGGCTGTTTTCGGTGGCACCTGCTTGCAGTAAATGTCTAGTCCATAAACGCCGTGAGAATGCTCATGACGGTGCTCATCTTTGCACGCGACTATGTTGATTATTAAGTGACCTTATCTAGTGCATTCCACCGAACGGCCACGCCATAAGTAAGTATTGGTCTGACAACAGACTGGAATCCCCACTTGCATCCAAGAGCTGTTGTAGCTTTCTTAATTCTTTGAAGGATGTTAGGTTTCCAGCTTAGTTTTTTATCTAAGATGAGGCCTGAGTGATTCAGTTATACTTTTGAGCAACAAAGGAGTGTCATTTATATTCGGAGGGACAAAGTAAGGGATTTTGTACTTCCTGTTAAAGATATGACTTATTCTGTTTTCTGAGGATTTACCCCCAGACCGCATTTTTGAGTCCATTTGGACAGCTTAGAGAAGGCATTCTGCATGAGATCCCTCAACGTGTCGAAGTGTTTCCCGGAGACAGCAATAGCAACGTCGTCCGCATAGGCAATTAGCCTGCAACCCCCACCTTCTTGGATCAAAAGCAGATCATTCAGCACTAGATTCCAAAGAAAAGGCGAGGTAACACCTCCTTGAAGACTGACTATGGGCAAACAACCAAAGTGTATTCTTTACAATTCAGAGATTTCTCTATGATATATACTAGTGAGTGAAGGGCCGTTTCAACCGATTTCGCTTTAACGTGTGCGTGTTGAGAGGCGGACCAGAGTTAAGGATTCACTCTGCAGCTAATTGGGACGTCAAGCAATCTCTCTAGGGTTTTTAGAAGAAAGGATGACAAACTTAGATATGAACACCACGTTGAATCTTAAATGGATCTACATTTCAAAGATATACCGAGTTGATCTCAATAGATCAGCAGACTATGTGATACTTCTTCTTTTTTAAGAAATCTTCTAGTCTCACTCAAAATAAAGCAGGACTTAAAATCAAACAGATTAACTCGTCCAAGACTTTTTGGATATAGGAATCGCCATTGTAATTTTTTGTAAATCACTTAACATCAACGCCTAGATCGCGCGATCACCACTAGAAACCTCTAGACTTTTATTTTTTGAGGCTATGTAAAGTCCAAAGTCTAGATGGACAAACAGGGTACGGTTAAGGAATCTGAAGGCAACATTACTCGCGTTATTGGCCAAATGCTACTCGAAATTTTCGGAAGAATGATCGAAAATTGTGACTTCCACATAGACCATGTTAACTGCAGTTAAGACAACTGCCGGAATTGACAAAATATGGAAGAAACAGATCTAAGCAAAGAATGGCACCGCTTATTATGTATATCGAATTGCAATGGACCAAATGGAACCTAGTGAAGCACATTGAAAAACCGCTTCAGTAGCACTGTAATTTAGTCCTTTATCTCTCACCTTTTGTAAAAAAAAAAAATTATGATGATGAATTGAGATGCATCATAAGCATTTGGCTTTCGAGAAACAGGTTGCCTAACTTGCAGTACTTAGATGGCCAGTGTATACATGAGGGCCTGTATCGTTCATAAGGTTTGGACTGCAACTACTGCATTTCGTTCAAAATACAAAGAACTATCCTCCAAATTGTTCCTAGAGTAATTCCAATATCGCGAGTTATTTCTGTTAACCAATTTGAACCCACAAACTATCCATATTGACTGCAAAGCAACAGAGCCAATTAAATCACCTAATTTGTAAGTTATTAATGTTGTATGTCGTTACAAAGAGATGCATTGGGCGTTTCCTCACAGAAAACGTTCTGCCTCATCGCAATTCTACTGCGGTGTTCCTCTGCCCAATCCTCACATCTATACCATGCTTCACATGCACCGCATATACGTTCCTCATCATTTCGAGAATGAATAGCGCGCGCTAACTAATTGGCTTCCAGTTTTACGACCAGACCACGCATCGTCCCTAAACGCAAACTATTTTCAGAGAAAACAAACACACTCCTTGCTGATCACCCCCGCCAGGAAGTTCTGCTTTAGTGGGGAAAATTGATTACGGTAAACATGATTTCCACTTGAAAATATTAAGGGAGACATTTATTTCACCCTATTTAAGTTCTTTTTTTAATTTATGACTCCCATTCGACGTCCACCCGCAGGAGAGGGAATAAAAAAGGAAGTTTTTTCATCTCAAGAGAAGACTGAACATGGCGAACAGGTAGAACATCCGGAAGCTATGACTTTTAATTAACCGATTCGGGAACATGTTAACATTTCATTTAAATACAAAAAAAACTCACATGCTGCATTCCTTTAGATACAACATATTGAGGAGGAGACCGATTTCAATAGACTTGTGGGATGTACAGATGTACATGTCGGGCAAGTGCTTGGATGGGCATCCATAATCAAAATGTCATCACTTTGTGGTTTTGTAGTTGAATTTGCAGATGACACATCCTTGGAATGAACAGCTTAATTGGCCCCAGGCGTTGAGTAACACGGCGCTGGTAGACATACGGTTGGCGCTGGCAGAGCATTTGAGTGTCAAGCCCTGTATAATTGCAGCAAATTAAACGAAAATAAATTTCGATACTTTGAGGCGAACTCTCGCGAGAGATTTTGGTAATTAAATTTTATTTTCAGATGTAATTTCAATGCAATTAGGAATTTTTGCTTTGCAGTAATGTCTTTCAGTGGTCACTTAATTAAATTGAGTTTGTAAATTTCCATCCCAGCAAGATTTTTAAACTAAACGGTGAGGAAAGTTTGCAAGAACAACAGCAGTGGAAAGCAGAAAGTTAACCAATATTTTTATAGTTTATCCTAAAGGTATATCAGTATCAATTGTCGATTTGATTGACTGTCTGTCACTAGTTTTTGAACCTTGAATTTTGAGCTAGAGCAATGAAATTTTGTATACGAAGTCTTTGGATATCGGGAAAGAACAAGTTTAAAAAATTTCAAAATCCGCCCACTTTTCGAAAATAAAAATAAACATTTTTTTCAATAATTTTACATGAAGCTTTACAAAATTTGTAAAAGAACTTATGTAGCTATTCACTTACTCTACAAATATCCCATACAATGTATATGGCCACGCCCACTTTTTCTTAAAAAACTGTTTTTCATTAGAAAAATATAACTTTTCAGGACCAAAATTGTTTGACAATTTTAAAATCCGCCCACTTTTTGGAATAATTCAAGCTTGAATTTCATATGAAATTCGGATTTACAAATCCAAATTATGACATGTACTATAACTTCTTAATTAGTCATTCATTGTTTACCATTAAGCGTTTCCTAACCTTAAATTTGCATAAAACAAACTGTGAGCTAGATATCACCAAATTTCTAATTTGTTGATGATTTGACAACTTAATATATGACATCCAATTTGACAGATGTAACTTCAACCATATGGTCACAATCAATCTGTCAAAATTTAGCAATCCCTATTTTAAAAACCTTTAGATTGCGGTGGGCCCTGGTAAATGTGTCACTGCGTCCACATTGGGCCTATTATGGTTTTCTCATTTTTTACCGGTCTTTTAGGGTGGCTCTATTGGTTGTGAAGTCAAAAACGTCCCGGATTGTGTCAATAGGCATTTCTTTTTCTTTAAGATAACGTTTTGAAAACGTTGGCTTGACTCAACAGTGTGGCAATACGAATCTGGCTCCTAGCGAATTGTAGGGGGTGTTCAGTTTTCCAGGCGAAAGCAGTTTGACCTGCCTTTCACCCTCGGTTTCAATGTCTTGATTCAGCTTTTAGCTGTGATGTCTAGGCTTGTCTAGGCATCATATAGCTAGATGTCGATCTTGTTGTTGCTATTGCTGTATAGACCCGTAGCATAATTATTGTGTTCAATCCCCAGTTTCTGGACAATTTCGGGCGATATGTTCTCGCATTCTTGGCATATAGTCTCTTTAAAAAAATCCATAGATAGTGTCTTATTCTAATACATCCGTGACTTCAAAGACCTTAAAAAAAGAAGTCTGTAGCTGTCAAATAGGCCATTAACGTTCAGTTATGACATTAGTTTGTGCTTTCCAATGTGGATTATGGTTCTCCATAAAAACCGCTACTACTGACAGGTTATTATCGCATGTGACAAAACAATTAGGTACATACGAGAACATATGTAAGTATGCCTGTAAGTGACAGTATATCCATGCATACTATACTGGCTGCTGTAAGCTATATGCAGCCATGTTTCTTACATCAAGTCAAACAAATTATGTCGCATATCCAGGTTCTCCTAGGATAAAGTTCCTTTTTCAACATTTAGCTTCTATTTTCATCACCACTACTGATTCATAACTCATCAGAATGACAATTGTATATATGTATATGTAAGTGCTCCCGTGACAAATTCACAATTCGTAAATCTTTTCCACAAAACATAATCCGAACTTAATCTGTCAATGAAATGAGACAAACTTCTTGCGAAGCGCGACCCTCCTTCCAATTTATTTATTAAAAATAAACACAGTACCCTCCAGCCCACAATGGGTAGTAATTAATAAATCATCTTGGCGAGGTTTTTTTTTTATCTTTGTCTCGGGTATTTTTTCAGTACACAGCACACTATAAAGATTTATGAATTCTACGCTCAAAATCGCATTCATATTATTTTGGATGCGCATTTGTCCGACAGATTGTTTTCGTAAAAAAAATAAATCAAAACATAGTGTGTGGGGTATTTGGAGCCAGATTCTTATAGCCCTGTCGTCTGCCAAGCGAGTGAATACCTATTTATTTTTTTCCAAAAGTAGTTGCTCCCAAAAACAGTTGTTGAAACTTGTCGATGAAAACTCACAAAAAAAAATACTACACAAAATATTTGTTTCTTCTAAAACATGGGTCTAAAGAAGAAGAAAACTCCTTCACCCTTATCCTTTCTATTTGATCCCTTGCTTCTGAAGTAGGTATTTTGTTTTGCGTAATAGATTATCTTCGGTGTTTGGTCGACCGAACTCAAGTGGCGGTATCGACACTTCACTTTGTGGTTTTGAGAGAGTGTGCCGTTTTGTTTGATTTTTTTTCTCAGGATTTATTATCCTTTTTTTAGTAGAACACTTGAGTTAGGTCACACTTGACAACCATGTGGGAAGGGTCTGACATTCTCAATCTCTGTCGTACGTTCAATAACTAGGGAGGTGATCTGGAAATATACATATGTACATATAATTAGTCGAGGATTTAATAGAATAAATCCTTCATGACAGTCGTGGATATTGAATGCTTAAGTGAATGTGGTATTCCGTCACTAATTACTACTGTTAGTCTCATCAACAGCAACTCGCTAAGCGAGATTAGGATATATGTATGTAAGTACGTCGGATTTGATCTAAGCATATAATCCTAGGGCCACAAAGGAGACGCCTACCTTATAGTACGACATTTACAGTCCTACTTAAGATCCGGTTCAGGGACATGCGCACCAGGTGGCGATAAGCATGCAGAGTATAATCAAATTTTAATGTTAGGCCACTAGCAGCCAATAAAGGGTCACAGCTTAGCTTTTCCCGTCTACACGTGTTGTTTTGCTGGAATAGTAGAGACGTACATTCTAATTTGGTTCCAACCAAGTAAGGGAAGTTATTTGAATTGAGCGTGTGATAGCTAACTTCATAATTGACCGAAAATCCTGCTCTCGTGCTGTTAAAATCTAAGCGCAAATTATGTGCATTCGTATGACTACGTGCGTCAGCGTCCAAAACATAGACAAATCTAAATTAGACAGACAACTTCGGTTCGTTTGACACATTCGCTCCCCCAAGCTAAAATCCGGTGGATTTTGTCATTGTATTCTGACGTTCAAGCAAAATCAAATGGGAACTCACTTATTTCACACACGCAACTACAAAATTCGGCGATTTTTTTTACATCTATGGCCGCAGTCATTTTGTACTCAAAAGAATAATAACACGATAAAATAATAGTTAGGTCTCTTAGGACAGGGGAACTTCGAGTTGACTATCAAGTTTAATAATATGTTTATGGTCCAGAGCCTTAATTTAATTTGAGTCACAAATAACCTATATTAGATAGTCCACTTCGAGGGATCTTTTCCTTAAGCTACAAGTTCTTACACTGGTGAACGAGAATGTGTTAGTGATTTTTCGAACAAATTTCCTATACATTCAAACAAATAACTCTCACAGGCTGTGTTACCTCTGAAAAATTGCGGAAATGGTCCTGAAATGGGTCCCTGCCGAAAGAAAACGGGCCCATATAAAATTGAAGGACCAAATTTAGCGTAAAAAAATAATATTTGCCTTACTTATTTTCTACTTTGTTTTTAATTTTCTTCAAAAAAATAATATAAAAAAAAAGAACAAGAAATATTAAGTTGTGATTTCAATTCAGTCAAAATTGGTTTTAACGACCTTCAAGAGACCGAAGAATTTGGTCGTTATAAGTGATTTTGACCGTATTTACATTCAATTCTTTGGAATCGAATTCCCAAACTTCCTATTCTGTAGGTATGCGAAACGAAAAGCACTTACTACGTGAATGTATGCATCTTTTCAAAGGGCAAGTCAATGTACACAAATAGGTTAAGTGAGAAATTAATGTGTTAATTCTCTGACAATTCACAAAAAGGGTCCAAAAAGGATCGTATATTTCAAAAAGGGTCAAATTTCGATGATTTTCGAAAAGGGGGGTCCAAGGGTCCGTAGCATCAAATTTGCCCCTTAAGAGTCCGAAAGGTAACGCTGGTCACAGGAAGAGGATTTTGCCATAATAAGAGAGCAATCTCGGAAAAAGAGAGTAAAATTGAGGAATTTTGGAGAATTTTGCTATGTTCAATAAACAACTAAGAAAAATAATAAACTATTTTTAAATGTATTTCGATTAGCTTCAAAATCTATTAAGTCACAAACATTATTTGCGTCACGTAAACATCTACTTAGAGGTTAATTAATACCATAGTTTACTCTATGAAAAGGAACGTGAAATAGATAACGATTTCTAAGTGCTCTCGCAGGAGCATGAAAACCGATTAAAGATAAAAGGTAGGGGCAATCAATATGATCATGCATTAGATCACGAATAAACAGGATCGAGCAGTATTTCCTTCTAGTGTAAAGAGGTTGAATTCCAAATAATTTACATCTAGTATCATACGAAGGCATATCAGTATACCAGTGAAGTCTCCGATAGGCAACTCTAGTAAATCGCTTTTGAATCTTCTCAATTCTTAAGGCATGAAGCTCATAAAAATGGTTCCACACTATACTGCAGTACTCTAGAGTGGACCGAACAAATGAAAAGAAGAGACATTTTAGGGTAAAAGGGTCGGAAAAGTCCTTTGAATTTCGCAAAATAAAACCAAGCATTGAATTTCCTTTTGCAATTAAGAACTCAATGTGACTCAAAAAGTTAAGTTTTTTGTCAAATACAACGCCAAGGTCTTTTTTAGATGATATAATTGACAAAGACATATTACCAATCTTATATATATAAGAAACGGGAGAAAGATTTCGACAGTAGGTAAGGCTTTGACATTTTGAGACATTTAAGTATAAAAAGTGTTCTTCACACCAAACTGTTAATCTCTGAAGATCCTCTTGGAGAAGAAAACAATCATCCTCAGATCTAATTTGTCGATACATTTTTAAGTCATCAGCATACATAAGACACGGAGAATTCAATATTATATCAGGAATGTCGTTAATGAAAACGAGAAATAACAAAGGGCCAAGGTGACTACCCTGGGGAACACCCAAAGTAACATACACCGGTGTCGAAATTTTGTCATCGATCTTAACATATTGAATACGTTCCCTTAGATAAGAGTTGATCCATTTAAAGAAGTTGGAGTGAATTCCTAATCTATGCAGTTTTGAAGAAAGTATGTCATGGTTTACTCTGTCGAAAGCTTTAGAGAAATCAGTGTAGATGACATCGTATTGAAGACCATTCTCAAAGCCTTTCAGAACAGAGTTGCAATGTGTTCCATAATATGTGCAAATATTTTTATTTCTCTTCGACACATTTACAAATTATAATACAAAATATATTATTGTAACATAATAATTTCACCACTGCACTTTGCAAACACAGCCGCCGCCACGGCTCAACATTTTTGTTGAGTGTGGGCAGATAGGAAATTTAAATCTCCAATTGCTTTTAGTGATAAAAATGGGGAAAAATTGTAAATATTTGCTTTTGCAGCAAATTCCCTTGCGAGAAAAATTAAATTTTTATAGAAAATGTAAACAAATAAAATTTTGCAAAATAGATCTTCACATCGTTAAGAATTTGATTTTAACACGCCAGCTACATAATCCTTTTTTGACCTGTAGATGGGCTGATTAAACTTCAAATCTCTCATCACACGTATTCACCCGTTACCATCGCTGACAGGAAATAAAGGGAGGATCATACTTTGATGCTTTAGGACAGAAGAGAGGAAATTGACTATTCAATACAGGTTATTTGTGGTTTGAGTTTACATATCAATGCATACGTAAGCAAATGTTTATTATGTTTCTCACTTTAGATTTAAAAAGCAAGAAGAAGTTTATAAGTTTAGATTCGGTAAATTCTGATATACACTGGTATTTCGTTAAATCTGAAGAAGGAGGTGATTTGAAACAGGTGGTGTTGGTGATATTCGAAATATAAAAAAAGTTTGTTGAGGAGAGTTGTACATACAACATTCACATTCGTTCATAACTCACAGAATTTTTTTTTTTGCGATCTTGTTAAAACGAGCTATCTGAGCGGAATGTTTAATTTTGTTGCCATACAAATTAAATGGACAACTTAGACCATAAATATGGTTGTAATGTTGGTATCGGGTAGTCTTGGGTAAGAAAGCGGCAGTCTCTACAGAACTAATAGTAGCAGATGTCAAGTCGATGCCTTCCTGAAAAAAACTGCTTCAGGAGTCGAAAAGACCTGATTTTGTGTTGGCAGCAGGCTTGTCAGATGTGGCGATTTTTTATTTTGTTTGGCGACATGCTTCTTGCCTTTAATGCCAAAATCTTCGATGAGCAGTACAGACGAAGTTTTCGGAGACTGCATAAACTGCATTGAAGTCTTAATTCATTATATGTACAAAGTAAAATATGTAGATATACCTATCTGATTTTCCAGTTCGACTTTTTTTAAATAATAAATGTCTAAGTTTACCATCGACGAACTGTTGCTTGAATTTGACTTATGCTGCTGTTGCTTTTAATGAATGAATTGTTTTGTATTACACTAAAAGTTATTACATGACAAGCAGCGTCCCCACTTACACTACAATTGAAGTGTTTCACTTCACTTTTTCTACTTTTTAACATTTTCACTACGCCACTACGAAAAATTCCAAGACACTACGATTTGAGAAAAAATATGATACTAAAAACATTCAATAATTCTAGTACAATGTTTTAACGAGAGATGGACTTAATTAAGAAACAATTTATATGTAAAAACAGTTGACAACCTACTTTGCCCTAGAATTTTACTTTGGAAAATAAAAGTACGTTTGACCCACCATCAAAATTAATATCTTCAGTAAAACAATACCGATTTATTGATGAAAAATTCGTTAACAAAAAGACACAGCAAGTATTAAATTGATACTGTAATCGTAATACTGTAATTGTAAATTGGTCTGTAATCGACAGACAGAATCGGCAGACTTACTCTTTCGAGCTTCTCTATCATCGTATATCAGAATTGATAAAGTAAAAAAAAAAAAATTTTGAAAAGAAATATTTTCGCATATCACTCCAATTTACTGTGAAACACTACGATTTTTGGAGCTATTCACTACAATTTGGAAAAAATTAAGTGGGGACGATGATAACAAGTTGAATTGTTGATTGAATTCATTAAAAATTTACGATTTTGGCAATGAATATTTTTAATTTTCGGCGATATTAATTTTAAAAATTCCGATTAATATTTTAAAAACCTGGGGTGATGTCGTTTTTGATTATCAACTATTCTTTGCTCTGTGTAAATCGATCGCATCACTTCTAAGTCTGCCAAGAATTAAATGTCATTTTCGAAAAAAATACTTAAAAATATAAATAAATAATACAAATTTGGTTCTTCGTAGGTCTAATTTAAAAAAGAACAAATCACTATTCTTTCCGAATTCATGAAGAATCACCCGTAGCTGGCCAAATCCTATAACACTGCCCCAAGCGCTCTGGACGAATAACGCAACGACAGTTGTGGGAAAAGTTAGCTAGGTCATTAAATAGTAATGGACCTCCAACAAAAACAGCTGTTTAATGGAAACAGGTAATTATTATGTAGTTTTGTGAGGCAGAATCAATATTTAATATAAAAAATAATTTAGGTTTGGACGCTTCGCAAATATAGTGTAAAGAAGAAACTCACCCACAACAAATGATAAATAAAACAAACAGGTGGCAGTCCTTTTGATTTAAAGCTTTAGGACCAGACGGAGGGGCAATTATAAATGCTTGTGGAAAAGAAGTGTCCATAAGCTGCATTTGAGTTGGTTTGGCTTTTGGTAGCAGTCAAAAGCTTGTTTTATTTGCGAACAGAAAACTATGAACAAGTTCATATTATTGAGCAGCTTCTGGAAGACCTCCAAAGAAGAACGGATCCAATTCCAGAAACTATGAAAGATACTTCAAACGTCACATTCGTCAAAAAAGGGAAACAAATTAGCCGAGAAGACGAAAGTTTAAAAGAGACACTTGGATCTCCGAGAGAATTCCTTTGCACCACTAATAGAAAATATCAATAACGCGAATAAACCGTTGCAAGAAATAAGAGATACCATTCGGGAGCTGTGTGCAGCCAGAAAAGAAGAAACTGCGGTTGCTAATAACGTCAAAAGACAAGAGCTCGAGATTCGAAAGAGGGAATTAGAAATTGACAAGATTTCAAATAACAATCTGCAGCCCTATAGGTATTCCGTCAAAGATTTGCTTCGATTTATCAGATATGTTTTTGACTTTTAAAAAGTGGGCAAATTTTTTGTTCAACAAGTTCCCGCAGATTTTAAGACAATTGTCTCACTCTGAGAGAATTTTACCCCACTCTTAGAAATTTGACAAGCTGAGAATTTTAGTGCACAAAGTGCGGGAACAGACCTAAAATGAGAAAAAAACAGAAAACTGTCAAATTTGTTAACGAGAGTCAGCCTAACGGGAAGAAAATTGAAACCGACCAACCTACATTCCTAATCAAACCAGTTGACTCAAATTAATGGATGAAAACTTAGTTTTTAGGGCTATTCTGACGACTACACTCACCAAATTTACTCTTTGTCATGTTTCAAATATTTTTCAAATAATCTTTTCCCAATGAATATTCATTGTTTGATCGTTAAGAGCGGCACTACAAATATGGCAAGTTTTGTCTATGACATACGATTGGCCAACATTTTATAAAGTAAAGTATCATTCGGTGACTTAAAAGACACTAAGGTTTAAAATTCAAAAGGCACCTTTGTCCACAATTGTCAAACTGTCGCGCAAATTTAAGTTCATTCAGCTCCACTGTCATTTAACTTGATGAGTTCATTTACATCGCTCACATGTCAATCGCACCCTAACCGTTCCTGACAATTGTCCAAATCCATTCACAAGCAATCAATTTCAAAAAATGCATCATTTTATTTAAAAAAAAAAAAAGGTCTTATTGGGAAAATTTCCGGTAATAAACAGCGCATCGCTCGCCTACAAAACAAATCCGATGACAGAGAGTTCCTTAATTACCTCAACCGAAAGGTGATTGGAGTACACCCTTTCGTAAAGGGTGACTTAAGCACCCAATAAATTCACTCTCATTTCAAAGAAGCAATTTGAAGGCACTTTCGCACCACATCAAAACATCCGAGTGTCACCGCTCGAGAGCTACCCGCCAACAAAACTCAACCCGACGAAAATGTCAACAACGAAAACACATTTAAAATTGCTCGTAAATTAATTTCATGGATCATAAAAGATGAACGCACACCACACAGTCTCCACAGTTCCCAATATCCATACAATTATCATAAAACTCGACGCACAAGCGTCCTTTCATAAAAAAAAAAGAAAGACAGAGCAGGGACGGCAGGGAACCCCTTCTTACAGTCCAAAGCTTTCATCGTCGCCACACTGCAGTATGAAAGGGGTTGAGGATCCTCCTAGAGCCGCCACCACTGGGATCGCTATCGTTATCGCGCCGCGCCGCGCTACCGCTGCCGACTCCTGTCACATCTGTCAAAATTAATTTTTTATTAATGCCTTGTGGCATTCAGGGAAAATACCATTTTGAATTAAATGGATGAGTGGAGATAAATTGCCTGCTTTCGTCTTATTTATGCCCGGCTTGTCACTTTCTGGTTCCACATTTAATTTCTCAATCATTTTCTGGCAAAGAGGTTACTCGTTGCTCCAGCTAGCAGCAGAATTCTTATATGCGTTGCTCCTATTCGTCCATTTATAAATTACAAAGTTAATTACGCGCTAAAATGCGCATTTGTATTTATGTGTGTGTATGTGTGCCGTTCAAAAAAAATAAACCGCATACACTTGGTGGGTGGGTTCAGTGGCAAAAATGTCGTAATTTGCGGTCGCTATATTTATGGGGAGTGGGTAATTTATGGAGCAACATATCTTTGATAGCTTATTAATTAGAAGTGGGTGGATAGCAAACAGCCAGAGTGTATGAGTCGGCCGTGAGGCGGTGTAAGATTTTCTGATCTTGTGCCAAATCGATGAGGCTGTACATTGTAGGAGTGGCGGCATGGCGTCAAAAGAACGAGCGGGAAAGCTAAAACTGAAAGGCAATTAGTGCAAAATATCTTGAAGATTTATTTTGTTTTGTGTATTTACTTTGTATCTGCCATGTTAAATGAAGCGCTCAAACATTAAATGCACAACAAATTAGTTTTGTTATTAAAAGTAGCATTTGCTAGCCTAGTTGGTAATTATCTAATGAATTTGTGGTCGGTTTTGTTAAGCATTTTATTGGCATTGTTCGAGGTGGACTACTAGTTTGTATATTTTATGGTTTATTTAATATGTACCGATAGTTAAAAATGCATAAGAGGAGGTCTGTTGTGCAGTAAAACTGTTTACGAGGCGTTGAGATCGTTTTATGCACCTATTTATCGCGGGAATTTGGGTCAATCGAGAGTTAAATTGTTATTTATTTATTGGACCAATAGAAGTTGATGAACACATACATACATGAAAATAATTTAAATTCTAGTTTTTGTTTTTAAAAGAGTTGTTTCAATTTGGTTTGGAGCAGAAGCCATACATTTTATATAAAGGGTGACCAGAAAGCAAAGATACTTTTTTCTCAGATGAATACTACGTCTCAACAGCAGACAAAGTTACCAGTGACATCCAATTGTCAAAATATTTCGTAAGGTTGGTTATTTCATTATGCTTGCCTAAAGTGTGTAAATTATTAAAAAAAATTTTCCAAATTCTGGTTTAGTTGTAAACAGTGAATTTCGTTGTGTGGTCGATCGTCAACATGCCCTCAATTTGTAGTCATGGCGTCTCACCCTGGAAAGAGTTTGAGTGTGAGTACACACTTTTAGACCTTAAGCCACCAACCAGACCAAGTAGCGGCCAGAAGACCCAGAATGTCTATTCGGCGCCGCTCAGCTGAATTTAGCATCGACAGAAGCCGGCTTATAAGATTGAACTGACGCAAAAATTGCAAACCGCACGACAACAGGTGCCGTGAGTTCGCTAATTGACTCCGGGAAATGTTAACAGGGAATTTGAAATTCATCTTCTCGGACGTGGACCTAACCAAGTGCTGCCTCTATTTCTTCCAGTTGCTTTGCCGCATCCACAATTGCAAAGTCCATGATCTTTGCTTCATTTAAGATTCCTAGACTTAGAACGCTATCTTAAGGTGCGTCCAGACCAAGCGAAACATTTCTGAAAAATTTATTAAATATTTCATAAACATTTATTTGTTTCTGAAATGTATCATAAATGTTTCAGAATTGTTTCACTCGGTCTGGACGCTTCGGGAACATTTAGTAAATGTTTATGAAATGTTTCACGAAACAGTGTTTCAGAAATGTTTCAGATCTGAACGCACCATTACACAATGCTCTATAAGATACGTCCTAAAGCAATCCTTGTGGAACTTCGACAGATAGGTGGTAATACCTACCTCATCACCGGTATCGGAAACCGTTCCTCAATTTTGCAAAGTGGTTAATTTTTTTTATTAAGAACCATGACACCATTATTGACCTTAGAGTGTGGACTATGAGCCTTCAGTTTGTAGAGTCGCCATCCAATGTTAGCAACATATTTCTTTGCGCCTTCTGTTCATTTTGTGTTCTAGACTGCTTATATTTACCCTCGTGTAGTATCTACTGAAGAACTACTTCTACTGCTGGTTTGGGAGTTCTCCATTTACAACAATTGGTAATTCAGTCGCTTTTATACCAATGATTCGCTTTAGCATTAACTCATTTGTGCCTAGCAGGAATAGATGATGGTATTACAAGGCCTCATCTGGTGCATTCTTCGCTTTAGGCAACAGTAGCTTTGTTCAGTGAATCTGTACTGCACAGTCCAGCACACTCTTTTCTGCACCTACTTTGGGGTAGAACATATTCGTGAGAAGTGTCATAACGAAATACGTTTGACTGCTAATTAGAAGAATGCTTTGGGATACGTTTTGAGTCATTGAGAAACCACTTTCGATGACCAAGTCGTTTGTATACACCCAGGAGTTTCATGACAGGTAGGATCTCATATATTCTCTACCGTGGTTCTCTCTCGCTGTTTGTTCTTGCGGTGAATAAGTCCCAACCCCTTCTTTTCACATAGTAAGTAAAGGGCATGAAGGTGAGGGTGCCATAGGGCCCTTAAAATTTTTCCATGACTATAGGCGGTAGCGCAAGGATTAACGTCTGCTCGCTCGCAGAGTTCTTTGTCTTGGTTCTCTGGATGGGTTTTTCAGTTTCCTACGAATACTACTGATCCTGTGGATCTTGGTGGGACGACAGACATCTGTAGTGCTGGACTAATCGTCTAATTCTATGGTACTTGCTGTAGATGTGCTAGCTCTGGGATCCACCAATATGCTGCTGATCGGGAATTTGTTTACTGATTGTTGGTGTTTACTAACCTCAGCGGCCATCGTATTTGCTGCTCCTGGGGACAAAAGTAATTTCGCTCAGTGTGTTTATTCTCTACCCCATTTTGCACTCCTTTTTTGATCGCTGTGCTGTGATCGTTTGTACTTTAAACAGACGATGCGCCTTCTAGCAGAACCTAGCCTCATCTATAAGTTCCAGTCATTAGACCATCCGTTAAAGTTTTACTAAAGCAAAGTTCCCTATGAACTAACATTTTTGCTTATCTAAGAACCTATCTCACTTTCATGTCATGTGCAAGGTTTAACAAGGACATAATTATATATTTGTTGCAATAAATACATAGGATAGTTTCTCTCATGTCATGTCCTCACCGTATAAATAGTTCCAATTCAAATCAGCTTCCACATGTCCCGGTGCGCAAACAAAGAGTCATTCATCAAAACTAAAATGTCAATGTTATCCAATTCCAAGTCAGCTCATTAGTTTCGAAGGAATTTCTCAGGATCAAGAACTGCCGTGACAGTAACTGAAAACGATTTGCTTCTCTCATGATCATGATCGTGTTTTTATTTTTGGCTATCTGTCACATTTGACTACAAACGCCGCCCCACCAAATGTCAGACAGGAAGAAATTTCATCGGCTTCTCAGTGATTCCAATGCGAGACACACGATGATAACTTCTTAGTAGATGCCGCTGTTGCATCTCTCTTCTGTTGGTGCTGGTTACACCCAACGACCATTCCAGATGCTCAGTTTCCTCGTGAATTTATTGCCTGACATGTTAACCATGTACGCTGGCATGTAGACTCTACTCCAACCACCACCACTACCACCACTAGTGACACCAGAAGGTGTTCGAAAAGTCATCTCGCGTCTAATTAGATCATTTGTCTCCACAACAGCGTCGTAGGCGGCAGTAAGGTTGTGGGGGTGAACGAAGAGTCCGGACTGTGGAAATGAATGACATTTCGTATTAACTAAGTTATTTGTCTCATCCCCAAGTGGAATTGGGCGCGTAAGAGTTTCCTTTGCACTCAACAGATCGCTACTAATTGGATTTTCGGTTACTTTAGTGGCGGGTAATAGTCGCATGTGCGCGCGAGGATTATTATGTGTAAGGAGGACGTACGCTTGAATGGGAATGTATTTCTATTGAAATTGATTTGGAAAATACTGATTACCCTGCTCGAAGTGTTGATAGGTCGAAGAGAACTGCTCGATAGCTAATTAGAAACAGATTCGTTTTTGGGTATCTCTCGGGTGTCAGCATGCCGGAAGATTAACCCATTAAAGCAGTCCTAATAGGAGTTCGACGACATGTTGATGAATAGATTTTTGTCTTCCACACCTTCAGTCGGAATTAAACTTTTTGTCCATTGCGTTAAAATACTTCTTGAACTCTCTTAGATATTTGGATTGCAATGACTTATAAGAGCAGCATCTCCCGATTGGTGTCAGTTAGCTTGGTAACGAGAGGGAATTACTGTTGCTGTCGGTTAGCTGCCTCTACCCCCACCTATCCGTGATGCCATCAGGGAAATCATTCAGAAATTGATATATGTTAGGTTAGGTTGGAATGGTTGCCCGGATCTTAAAACCAAATATTGAGATCACCACTATAAGAAGGAAGGGCAACATCTATACAGATGCTAAGTAGGAGACTACGAGGAGTGTTAGGGACTGGGTTATAGCGTTGATGGAACAACAGAGAGAGAGAGACAAAACCAACCAGAGCTATTGATGAAGCGCAGAAGGCGTCTGATGGGTACATCTGTCAGACCACCAAGATAATCTTAGAAGTAGGACCCCATGTGGAGGTTCCTTTTTGATGCTAGAGCAGGACAGTTGCAGAGAATTTGCCAAATTTTGAAATTTAATGCACCTTACAGTTCGCTGGAATATCAATGAATTTGGAAAGTTTCGACCAAAGCAGAGTGTGGGTGGGATGTAATCAATGGTTTCATTAATGATTGTATTCCTTGATAATAGAGGAGTGGCCATAGTTGAGGCTTAGTAAAGATGCAGTCTGCTGACAATGAGCTAATGCTACGGAAGGGGCAGTTTCAAAGGTTCCTCTTATACAAATATGTGCGACTCTTTATACATTTCTTAGGAGAGTGAGGTTGACAGTCTTTAAATGAGCTATCCACCAGACGGACACGCCATAAAAAAGTATAGCTCTGACAACAGACGTATGTAGCCAGAGGGTGACTAAGGTTCTAATCGCTTTTTACAAGAGTTCAAGGCCTTCTTGACGCGCTCTAAAATGTTGGCTTTCAAGTTGAGTTTTCTATTCAAAATGAGGCCCAAGACTTGTGCCGTTAAGTGTGGGAAGGTTGGAAATGTTGTATTTCCGTGTGAAGAGGACTAGTTCGATCTTCTGGGGGCTAACCCCTAGTAATTTGATTGTATTTCCTGTATTTTACCATTGGGAACGATACTGGAAAAAGCATCGAACCAGAACTTCAGATCGCAATAGGTATCTCGCTTAAAAAACATATAATAAAAGACTCAAATGTTATTTACTAAAATCATAAAAAAGTCCATGCTACTTGAATTAAATTTCAACGAAAAGCATCAAAACTTTTTCCATTAAAATTAAATAAATTGCCAAAATCGCGCGATATAAAGACGACATTACTGAAAAAATGGGCGTGTCAGAGGGCGAAAGATGTCTCTTTCTCTGTCAGTCAGTCAGTTTTTCTCACAGTCTTATATCTTTTCAACAATTTGACGTAGAGAGCTGAAACTACTAGTATAGTAGGCAAGGAATCCATTATGTGCCGCACAAAATTGCTGCAATAAAGTCCCAACAAGTAATTTTGTCTTTTTATCTTTCCTAGTAGTATTTAAATCCAAACCTAGAAAATGATGTGCTCTGATCTGTCTTCATGACACAGAAGATTCGCTCAGATAAACGGGGTATTAACAGCGTACATGTCCTAAAGGATTTAAAAAAGCAACTGCTGAAGGTTATATAATTTTATCCAAAGGGAGAATTGCAAAGCTAAGTTATCCATGCGTTATCATCGGATACAGAAGTGTTCCCGATTTCTTTTCACTTATCTCCCTTTACTTTATCAGAGCAATGGGCATAAGACATGACTCCCCACTATGGAGTCGAGATTAAACGTCTAAACAGGTTGTATCAGAATAAATTTACGTGAAAATAAACAGGGGTAGTGCCGCTTCACAGATGACGCAAGTTTCCATATCCATGGTGACTGCTGAACCGAAAAAAGTTTGCAGTGACATCTATGACAAAGAATATGTACTTCTTGTTATTTTTTATCATATTTTCAAACCAACGTAGAATATGCATCGTATTAGCAAATATCAAAACCATTGGAGCTTCTGTTCCTCAGTTTTTTGTCACACCGCTTCTTAAACATTTGCGAATGAGAACAAAAAGTTCTCAAATATAGCTTCCAAAAAAGCGTTTAGTTCTGGAGGTTAATTTTTCACTTTCAAACCCAAAGTTCTAAAACAAAAGTTTAAACTCTCGTTTAGGTTTACATAAAAGTCGGTTTGAACTGTCACTGTGAGTCACAGTCATTTTCATAAGCTGGGCTGTAATCGGCTAAAGTGATAGTTGATAGTTGACAATCAAAATCATCGCTTTACGTCCACAAAAGGTGATTATCAAATCGACAATCGCTTTTTTGCTGTCATTTCATGTGATAGCTATTTAGGTGTCGCTTTCATACATTTGTGTCATAAAAAATAAATTAGAATAAAAAATGTTACGTCATTTTGAAATTTGTGAAGTTGAAGGTTTACTTCAATATTGATTTACTTCCAAGCCCGATGTAAGAATGCATATTTATTTATAGCATTAACTATTGTGCCTTTTAGACTTTTGAAAAACTTTCGCTTATCAAAGAAGCGTGTGTGACTGTTCTTGGGGGTGGTGGGGGTGGTGGCTATCAAAGACAATTTGGGGCTGACTTGGCTGCACAAATTTGTCAAAGTTGGGTGGCTGAAATTACTGTAGTCATAAAAATGTAGTAAATACCGGGTAAATACCATCTGAGGGTAAATACACATACCGAGGGTATGTACACATGTATGAGCTGCATACAACAGTTTGGCCGATATCGGTACAATCTAAATCGGTACAACAATCGTATCGTGTACTTTCTACTTTACATTTTTCACATTGAAAAAAAAAACTTAGATTTTTATTGTATCAACTGCTCGGAATGACAGCGTTGGCAAGGAAGTGGCGTTTAAAACTCTAAGTGCTGCCAATAAGAAATCATTATTTATTGATCGCTTTACGTAGAGCAAAGAATAGTTGATAATCAAAAACGACAATCAAAAAAGCGACAATCAACTATCACCTTAGCCGATTCCAGCCCTGCCCATAATAGGAGTACAGGAAGCGTCTGTCAAGTAGTTTCGCCAATCAATTAAGTGTTCTACCAAAAACATTTCAATTGTTTAACAAAACTATATTAAATCAAATTTTATATATAATTTTAATATCATAAGATAATTTTAGAATTTTGCCCAGTTGACTTTTTTTACGAAAGAGCAATTCTAAAGCTATTTTCCAAATCTGATAGCACTTGCTTTTGAAATATTTCCTTTAAAATTCACGTCATGTCATTGTGACGAAAATATAGGTGCGAGTTTATTGGAAAAAAAACTGCAAAACAACTATCTTATCTTTACATTTAAAGCATCGAATTTAAGCATACTTCTCCGTGTCTTCGATAATTATTATGCCTCCCTTGTTTCGGTGAATTTTACCTAATTTCTACATCAAACCCTATAAACGAAATTTATTTCGATGAACTTTTGTTGAAATCTAGTAATCCGTTCGTACCAAGGTGGGATAATTTCGAATGTCTTTGCCTGTCCATTTTTTGTGGCGAGAAACAAACCAACCAACAGCTGTTGTTGGGCAAATTGGGAAACCAAAAAGTAATCGATATTTGAAACATACCATAAATGCAACAAAAAAATTAAACAATGCATACAATTTATATGTATGTAAGTAATGCATAATGCATAACCTAAATAAAAAATATGAAAAAATGTAAAATATATTTGGTAGAAGTCCCAAGCTACAGCACATATAATATTTTGACGTCTAAAAATGAATACCAAAATAAACTGAAGTTCACGTTTAGGTTTGTTCAGTTTGACAACCTCTCATAGGTAGATGAACTCAACGAGATTTCGAGGAGGTTTCGCCGAAAGCACGAGATGTCAAAAATGCATGCGAAGCCTTGGAGATTTGGAGAGATTTGTCGATGACGAACGCGGTATTATATAAAATAAAAAAAATGAAATGACATTTTTAAAACGTCACATAATAAAAAAAGTCATATTTGCTAAGTGCTACCAAAAATTTAGAATGAAAAATATAAATATGAAGTAAAAAGAGGATCTCAATAATTGGATTTGTACCAAAAACATTGAAAAGCTGACAGAAAAAAGTAAGTTATAACCTTAAACACTTGATAATTGCGTAATAACTCTTAAAGATATTTGTTATGTGTGAACTAAACTTTGTCAACCGAATAAATTTTCCACACAAAAGGAAAAAGGGACTTGATTGGCCAGCATTCGCCCTATTTGGGTTCAAAACAACTTCTCAGCAGCCTAAAATAGATGTTGTAGCATGCAAGGGTTTGGGCAGTAATGCAGCCTTGGTGTCAGCCCAACAATTGTTTGCATTTCATCATAACATTTATTTCCTTATACAAGCATTTCTCGTACAAATTATTTTATACGTATCAATTTTCATTTTTATTGCGTTAGGATTTTTTGTATATATTGTTAATATATGTTTAATAGATTAACAAAAAGATTTTGCAATCATAATGTGTGCTCTGCATATATTACATAGCTTCAAATGGAAACAAGACTTGCAATTATTTTGGTAGATACAGAATCAGGTGCAATTGAGTTGCGGCTTACGGCTTTTCGCACATTTAATATTTTGACAGATATCGACTCATATTCAGACGAAGATACACATTCTTTTCTTAAAATCGTTCACAATATTTCGTAGATGAAAATTTAAACGCACTGAACTTGGCATCACTTTCCGGTAAAAGCTTGCGTTCCGCGACCGCCACCTTGAAAGTTTTTCTCGACTGTTTCATCTCCGTTTTGTTGATTCGACTCGACTCGACCACTTCCACGAAAACTTTTTCCATAATTTTTGACAGTTCTCTTTTGATCCTGAAGCAGTCAAGGTCTGCGGAAGTGTTTTTTTCGCCTATCGTCGGGCTGTGTATCACAGAAATTCTTTTTTTCTCTTCCTGTGTATCATAAGTGTTCTGGAGTGCTACCAAAAAATATCCGTAATAAAAAAATCCACTCACAAATATCAATCACGCCTCCGCAAAAGATCTTACAAAAGAAATAAATTTAATTCGCCTTTTTCGCAGTTCTTGAATTAGTTTTGTGCAAAATTTAGTGCAATTCTGTTGGAATACACAAAACCTATCAATCAATCAACCAACCAACACCCATCGAAAGGAATACTTTAAATTCCTCGGCTGAGTAAAATCAATTAGAACAGCAAAAAGTTCCACGCATCTCTACCAAAGGGAATTTCAATTAACTTTCGCCACCGTTGCTCCCAACTAAACAACAAAAACCGTCAGGTAAGCATAAAAAATAAGAAATTGCTCAAAATTTTCTTCCTCTAGTAAGAAAAAAAAAAGCCCACCTATGACGTCATACATACCCAAATAAAGGGTGGATACCACCTTACCTTGAGTTGCATGCTGTCGCTGGAGAAAATTCCCATCGAAACTCCATCTGGCTGGAGATTTTTCATCTGAAATTCGGTGAATAGACTGAAGACTCATCGAAATGAGTTGCGAAATTCGTTTTAATGATGGATTAAGAGAATAAATTGGTATTCCAAATCCAATTCGATCGAAGGAGGGTAGCTGAATGTGCTGTGCGCCTACTCTATGCGAAAGGGGGGTCAGGCGGTTTAGAGCGTCCTTGCATAATAAACAGGAGACTTGATGTCATATATCTGCTGCGCCTAAGAAATATGCATGCGTTTCCGTGTGCGTTTTTTTTTTCTGAGGGTATATTAGGTTTTTTTGCCTTCAAAAATTATTGGGTACCCATTTGAACTTGGAAACTCAATATAATCATTTGTACTTACCGCACAAACATGGATGGGGATCTGGAAGTCTTACCCAATGCGCAGGCTCCTGCAAACTAGTATTCTTTGCCCCATAGGAGGTTTCTTTTTAAAATGTTTTGCTCAGATATACATATATCTATATACATAAATTTTTTTAAGTAGAAAATGTTCGTTCTGCCGTGCAGAAGTCTGTTTAATACCTTTTTTGCTAGATGGTTGTTTGTCGGATGTAGTGTTGCCAATTGGGTCAGGTTTATAATCCTTGAAGGTATGTATTTATATTTGATGGACTTGCGAACGAAAGGGGTTAGCAAATGTCGAGGACAAACATAAGCATAAAGTATGAAACTACGCGGATATTTTTAGAGGAGTGATACGAATATATTGAATAATTCTTTTTGCTCATCAGGAATTCAGATTATTTTATGCTCTTTATAGATACATACACACAAATATGCATGCATATATACCTATGTATATTTAGTTGCTTAAATATTCCGGCAAAATATAAGGCTTTAAATTGGACTCCAACTTCTTAACACTGTTTATAGTTGCTGCTTGTTTGACGGTTTATATCCGTCCGTATATTTTCTTTGAGATTACCGTGAAAGTACTGTCTATTGGACGACCTAACTAGGTACATTTGATCTGAAAGTTCTGTTCATCCTAAATCAATATATCATAATTGGATATGTTTCCATAAATATGGCGCGTCATGATCACACGATTCAGTTGGAGCTGAAGAGGAGGTGACATCAGATAGTGATGTAAAGCTTTTGTTAAAGTACATAAGCAGTATATGGTGGGCTATTTCGATGAGTTCAAGACAGACTCCACACATTTATTTAGACAAGGCCCATTATTTTGAGTTCAGGATTGAACGAGCAGTGTTCACGATCTTCTTAGGCTAGGTTTGCTAGACGCTTTTGACAAGAAAGTCACTGCTCACGTAGGCCAAAAAATCGGGTACATTGTGCCAAATCTATCTCCAATGACGGATAAAGCAGGACTATCGATCAGCAGGTGACAAACTTATTCGACTTCTTATTCGTTCCTGCAACTTCTACATTGTTCAATTTGAAGCACACTGAGTCGGTGCTTGTAAAGGCCAATGGCACAATTAAGCCAGAAACGACCTGTTCGTTATAACGAGTGAGTTGAACCAGTGTAGATAATCTCTTCTCGCTAAAGGTCTGCCGGTAATGCATGTTTTACATCATCCCAGGTTGATCCACTATCTTCTCTCGTAAGAAACTGCTACTACAAAAAGAAGAGCCTGCGGTACATGCAGTGTCGACCCATTTTTAGCGAGCTCGTCAATCTTTTCATTTATTTCGATATCCATATGCCCTGGTACCCAGATGAGTGTCACCGCATTAGCTCTGGATATCTCGTTTTAGAGCGATTTTCAGGTTGTCACAAGCCTCAGCTTAGTTATACCAAAGTCCAGAGCCTTAATGGTTGCATGGTTATATAGACAGTGGTGGTCTTTTCAATGATATTGGCCTCTGTCGATGTTGGTCTCATTTTCATTTTTTGTTTGAAAGATAATACATATTGCTTTTCAAATACTGTTCATCATACTAGTACTGAAGCATGTGTGAGCATGACTTTTACAACCGCTGTCTGTATCCAGCAGACTTGAAGCCCCACGTATTGCTGAATGCCTTTTTGAGCAAGAATAGAAAGATATGCTTTAGATTCGATGGCATAAGGTCTTTTTGAGAAATCAGTAGATTTCTAGTGAGTAGCTCGGTTGGCCTATATCTTTATTTCGTAGGATGGTAAACCGCAGACAAATTTTTAAAGAAAGATTTTCAAAAGAGTGGATACTTTGAGTGAATGCAGAAGTATGTAATCCACACCAAATAGTGACTGTCTATGGTCAGTAACTTTGTCGGTGCAGTCCCAAGTTAAGACGCAAAATTCGCCAAATAGTTACCTGCGAAAGGCCAAATTCTTGTGCTCAGATTCTCCTGCACGCTCTTAGGATAGGTTAAGTTTGTAGGTTGGCAGAGGAAACGAAGTACTCCCGTCGCACTCAGGTCAGCACTGACCCATTGTGTCACCCATAAGGGGGTTTAAAAAAGTACCCCTTGCCTTTTTAACCCATAAATATCTGTAACAACTGTCCATGGTTGTACTTACTCGTGATGGTGTTGGCGTTGGACAGTTCTCCTAGATCATGAAAGAAGTGTTTGCCGAGGAATTTGTATGTGGAATTTTGGAGTCCAGGGCACTGGCAGAGGAAGTGGGTAGTGTCCTCTAAAACATCCTCATCGCCGCATTCTCTGCAGAGTTCTTCTTCCATCCGACGTAGTTTCTTTAGGTGGGTACCGCAGAGTGTTGTGACCCGTTAGTATCCCCAGACAGTGTCCTTGCGAATAATTCTCTCGATCCTTGCCTTGTCAAAAGTTCAAGTGGGTTTTCCTGTATAGTCTTACTAATAGATATTTTCGGCAGATCATGAGCTTCATTAACGTACGAGTGTTGACGGTTTGTTCACTGAACCGGTTGACTCGAATTTATCCACCAATAAAAGCGAATGAAAAAGAGGAAAAGAATAAGAAGAACGAAATACCAGTCAAGTCTAAAGAAGGGTAAAAATCGTTTCCACCTTTATATCTAAGACAAGCTTTAGAGAAATTCATACCAAGCATTGGCAAACTTTCTGCATCATCTTTATTAGTTATGTATGTACGTGGTAACATCAGTCAGTATTCTTAAAGGACATCACTTTGTTTCGGATTAATTATTGAAAGAAATGAACTCGATAGATCTTTGCTGTCAATGGGATTGGAAGTATATGACGTGTTTGGCGCTGCCATCCGCTGTCATTATTACGAGTGATAGAGAAATGAGAGGAGTGGCAGTGGTGCCCCCATGCAATGTGACTCGATTGAAAGAAACTCAAACCCGAGTTGATAGATCATTAGGTACCATCATAACATCAAAAATACTAACTCCAATACGCTACCTGCAAGTCCTAGTGTACGCCTACTTAAATTACCCACTGCCTGATATGATACTACGCTCCCTTACAACGATGATTGATATAATCTTAGATAAAAAATTATTATAAATCACTTTTTCTCTTTCCGTTCAGTTTTTTCTCTCTCTATCACTAAAGATAAGAATGTTGCTAAATTCCATTAGCATTTGGTCTCCCAAGTCAAGTGCACAGAGTCGTCTAGCTAATGAAGCAGTTTGTTGTAATATTTTGCTTGAATATCGAATTTATTTTCGTGAAAGTTCTTTAAATCACATTGGGGTGAATGTTTTTTTTTTTTTTTTTTTAATAAAATCAGTGCTGAGAAATTTTGTGTGCTATTCATTCGACTTGATACGTTTCGTAGTTCAGTTTCCGGTATCAACGTAGTAATTATGTATCAACCGTAAGTAGGAGATTTGTCATAACATTTAAAAGTCTATTTTCTAAATATGACGTATACCCGGCTAAATTACATGACTCACTTATGATTAACATTTTGCGATACAACAAGAGAAGAAAAATAGTTCTCTTCAAGCACGTGGCATGGCAGACTTTTTTTGGGAAAAAAGCAACAATCATTGTGGCATTAAAAACATTATTTTTTTGAGTCCAATTAATTGCTACTGGTAATTGGCTGTTGAAGCAGAGCATTAATATTGTTAAAAGTTAAAATATGACTAATGGGGAAACTAGATGGAGCATTAAAATGTTGTTATTGATTTGTTGAGTGTGGTGAGTGCTGCATAACTTGTCAGCCAAATGAATTCGGCTTTTGCTTTGTTTCAGAAGCTGTTGTCGTGATGGAAAACGGAGTCTTTCCTGAATATTAACTGACTTTGGTCGTTTTCTTTCACTGTCAACTAAGAAAGAAGAATCTGTTATGGGATTTGTGGTCTGACTACCCGAAAGTACAGAACACCTTGCTTAACCCAACAAACACTCGCTATAACCTTGTTGGGATGGAAATCTTGCTTACCAAGTGATTATATTGCTCCACTAGGAAGTCTTATTGTAAACTATCAATCTTTCGTCGAATGACACCACATTTTATAGGAACGCAAAGAAACTGCTTTTATGCTCTTTTTCCAAGTTGTTTTGATCGCAGCCAACTGGTTGTATGAGCGATGTCAAAGAGCTGATGCCTCTCTCGGGTCATGCCTGTCAGTTTTAGGCGAACTAAATTAGACAGTCAACTTTGGATCGTTTGACAGATTCGCTACCCCAAGCTAAAAAACTAATTGTATTCTCTGACGGTGAAGGGAAATCAAATTTCACCTGTGTGTAGATGTTGTGCATACAATTTGTTTAAATGGAATAACAAACTGCAGAACCTTTTAAAAAAGAGATAACCCAACAAATTTATAGTTAGGTCTCGGCTTGGATCCTCCTATTTTCGTCTAGTTTAGTTCATTGTTTGTAAATTATTCAAAATTGGTGGATAAAGTCAAGTCATGTTCCTGTGCTAGTGAAAATGTCCCAGGTCCAGTGCAGCCGTAACTCCTTTAGAATATAATGACCCAATGGAGTCTATATCAGCTCGTTCAAAGGAAGTGGAAATATTTCAGTCTACATTCTGGTGAATTTTGCGTAAAAATTCTGACATACACCTTTACAAGATCAAATTAACTAAAGGACGAAGCTTCGTAATCCGTCTTCCTGAATTTCATCAGAAAATATGTGTGGGCACGTAAGGCGTTTTGAAAAATCATGACGTCGGTGTCCATATTATCTGTGGAGCTTTAAGAACGACTTCAAGAAATATGGATAAATATAGATGCATTGACATTTAGTGGATCTCTTGGGGATTATTATCGTCCCCGATTCCACAATTTTGCTTGTTAACGAACCCAATCATCCAGAAATAGGCCTCGTCGCTGAATATGATTTTTCGAATGAAATTGGGGTAAACTTCCAGTCAGCGAACAAACGACGTTGTCTATGGTTATTAATTCTGAGCCCCTGGGTCAGTTGAATCCCTTACGGGGGACGCAAAATTCGCACAAGTTGTAGTCTGTGAAAGGCCGAGTTCATGTGCGCGGCGCGGAATTAATTGCCTCGGATTCTGCTGCGCATGCTCACGAACCGTGGCGATATTTTCGTCAGATCTTGCGTTTCGTTGACTTACGTGTGTTGACGGATTGTTCACTAAACTGGTCGACTTGAGTATTTATCTGCCATGTTAGGTTAGGTTAGCGTGGCAGCTAGCGCCCAGATTCAGATGGGCACCAGCTCACTTAGGTCTAAATGGCCCATTGTGGTACCACCGGATGCCATGCTACGAATAGTTCTCCTGGAAGGACGTTAATGGCGACCGTTAAAAGGACGAAGCCCTCGAAATGTTGCTCGAACAGAAGACATTGTTAAACGCTATAACTCTCCACGTTGATTTGGCAAGTTGGACTAAATAACTGACATCCAATTTGGCAGATTTAGCTGGAACAAAAGTCAAAGTCGTTGATTATTGGACAACCGCACGATAATGATTCATCTTGGAAATAAAGTATTGATTTGCGATTTGGCTCTGTGTTCACCGCCCTGCATCATTGCTTTCAATTAGTCATGTACATACATATGTACCTAAATTCTGGAAGTTTATTTTTGAGCCGCAGTTGCCATAATTTCTTTCGTGTTCAACCCACTTCTATATAATGCAGTGTGTGGCACCTCCTTCTATTTGTAAACACTGTATTCTAATTGTCTGACAGTGTCCGATGTTTCCACAAGACACATTTTCAGTCAAGACCTGAGTTATAACCTCAATATGTCTCGTGTATTTTTGTCGACTTTTGTCCAGCTTTCTTTCTTTATCTAGGCATGAACATACCAAGTTTAATATACAGGTTTTGATAGTAAAACTTATTCTTTTTCATTTGTCTGACGAATTCACTTAAAAAGGGTTTCCGGCCCTTTGAGAATCTCCGGCTCTGCCATCCCGGGCACGCCAAGTATTCGTTCTTCTTCGTCGTCTCGAACCTGGAGGCTTTGATTCCAAGATCCTGTTGACTGAAGCATTGTTGCCTATTGATTTTTGTTATAAGGATTTTTCTTGAAGGTGTCCTATAAGCTTTCTTACTTATCGTCGTCATAGAGTGAAACTGGTGAGATAGAGCTTTAATTTAGTTAAGCGTTTTATCCCAATTATTTTGCCTGCCATTTTCATTTGTAATCATGAACAGTGAGTGACATCCTGTACAAGGTTTTGGACAGAATTATTTATTTGTTCATAAGATAATCTTCGCTTTGTTCTCTTTTCCTTAAAGACCAGCAGGTTAATAGATTTGTGAAAGATAGTCCTTTTTCTGTTTACACTTTTGTTCTACGGACTATCTGTTCCAACATGATGTTCAAGAGTCACAAAACAGCGAATCTCCTTACCGAAGTAAGTTCCAAATAGCGCAGAGCATCGCGTATTACCCAGCGTTACAAGACACCAATAGATCAGTTCTGACGATATCGCCAGGTAGAGTTCAAGACGATGAATACTGTCAAAGTTGATGATATGACTCGATATTCCTTGGCCCTTTCTACCGTCGATCTGCCGGAAGCCACACAGGAAGCTAGGTTTTAAACGTTTACACAATACGTTGGTGGGGATCTTAGTCTGATATTAAGTCTAACGTATGTATGTCTCGTGGAGCTTATGTTTAAGGTCTGGGATTGAAAAATTTTAGAAATATTTAAAAGTCTTCAAAAATAGCCGTTGGACATTAATAGCTTCAGTAAAAGTTATCGACCTCATTCATATTTGGAGATCGACCGCCACTATCACGAGGAAGCTGCAAAACGTTCGTTAATAGGTGCATGCGCAATATCTTGTCAAACCGTATCTCTAACGAACAGCTTTTTCAGAAAACGGGCCATGAACCTATAGGCACAACCATACGACGACGAAAGTGGCAGTGGATTGGTCACACTCTCCGAAAGGAGGCTGACAGATCCATAGCTAACCAAGCGGTGCAATGGAACCCGCTTACCCAAGATGGCAGGATACTCGGCGGTCCTAGGAGTACATCGCGCAGAACAGTCGAGAAGGAAGCACGGCAAGTGGGAGAGATCTGAGGCATATTTCCAGAAACCGCCCACGATAGTGCGTAGACGCTAAAGAAGCCCTAGGACCATAAGATAGGTAGGATAGAGGACACAAGACGAAAATTCCGTGGAAGCCCACATATTTAAAAGCAATTCCTGACAACCCTAAAACTTACTATACCCAGAAAAACATAGAAGCCCAAAATCTATATTTATTTCCGACTGAGTGCTTTCTATTGTTTAATAGTCTGTGAAAGTTATTAGTTGTTTCTTCTGTTTCTAAAAAATCAAGGTTAGAATTCTCCAAAAAAGTAAGTAAAACTTCAAATTTGTTTACTTTTCTTTCCACTTCCTGCTCGTTGTATTTTCCCCATTCCACTGTTGCTGCCAAGGCTGAACGGAATTTTCATGTCGAAGTGCTATAAACTTGGGAACTTAATTCAATGGTGCACGCAGCACATGTTTGGTTTATTTACGTCGCTAAAAGAAAATAATAAATTGATTTTGCTGGAATTCAAAGTTTTTTTTTTTTTTTTACGTTTCTCGTCACCAAAATAAAACACGTGAACATACCCTTCAAAGCTTCCCCTCAACTTGCATCTTCCTGTGAATGAAAAATGAGAATACTGAGAAACTAAGACGGCAACACGGACCGAGGTTGTCTCTATAACAATTTTTGTTCGCTTCGCTTCTGTTGTCCACATTTCCAGGCAACGTGTGCTCCGTAGTGGTACTGCTCCTCGAGTATTGATTTTTGTTTTATTCTTAAACACTCTGATGCTCCATTTGGATTGTGTTAGGCAGAGTCATGGTTGGCAGTCACCCCACACCATTCTAAGGCACACACACACACACACACCCCTTCGGTAGAAAATATTAAGAGAGCTAGTAGACAAATACCATGTCGTGTCGGTAGGAAGCATAGAAGTTAGAAAGTGTATCTACACAATGACGACAACAAACGACGACGATGATGATGATGGTACGTAACAGAACAGTGTGCGCTAGAGAAGCAGTTTCGGGTACGTCTCGGATCTTACGCACCCTTCGAGTCCATTAAGCGAAAATGGAATAAATATTTAATATGTACCGCTAGTACACATTTACTATGTGCGAGGGGGGGCGATGTTTGTGCGCATATCTCTGAGAAAAGAACCTAGTCGAGGGTTGTTATACTAAAGTTCTGCGGTTCTTATGTCGGAAATTGCATTTTGTGATTCTTGGGCGTTGTGTGGGGGTTGTCTTTATGTATTTTATACATATTTACCATAAAAGCTGCTCTGCCCTTTGCGTTGTTTGGAAAACGACCCCCCAGAGGTGTACATATGTTACGAATGAATTGGCGTGAACTCTTGTGGAGGCTTAATGAACAAATTACATTCTCCACAGTTCCGCAAGTGTTTTATATTCTATCGCTACATTCTGATTTGTTAAGTTAATGGACCTAGACTAATTTACATTCATAAGTACATAACATAAACGTATGTACATAATTGTGTTATGGCAAAGGTTATTTAAGAGTTGTAAACATGCGTTACCTTTGCTCTTGGATATATAGATTTTTGGAGCGTATTTTGTATAAGTGCTGATTGAGTAGTATATCCAAATTGTTTTGTCAGAATTTTTTCACGTGTTGAATTTTTAAGTAATTGAACAAAATAGGGATATTTTAGGACCAAATTTTTTTTAAAGATAGAAAGACTTAAAAGACACAAGATATCCCTGCTAAATTTGTCCGTCTGTGCTGGATGACGGTAGAGAATGCTCGGTGCTCCATCAAGGTTGGTGATGACCGTACTGAAACCTTCGATGTCAAAAAAGGAATTCACAAAACAACACCAGTGGCAAAATGAACCAAAAGTCTGACAGTAACAGTGCAGAAATCCAGCGAATAATGACAATTGCCAACCGCTGTTTACACTTGCAGCTACGAAAAAGGACAAGTACCTATTGGATTCGTGCAGAATTTCGATCTCGAGATTTGGATGAATTTGGACATTACCATAATCTTAGCTTAAAGGGCTCCCGGCCCTTGCAGAGTCCCTGCCTGAGACATCGTTGCCTTCCATCCTCTGCAATCCCGAGCACGCTGCTTCCAGTTGTGAAGACCAAGTTTTCTGTCATCCGCGACAGCTTTGTCTTTGTACCGGAGGTTCGGTCTTCTTCGCCGTCTCGAACCTGGGGGCTGGGATTCGAAGATTCTCTTGGCTGGAGCATTGTTGTCCATTCGCTCGATGTGGCCGAGCCAATGTAGTCCGCGTCTCTTGGCTTTTTGGACTACACCCCCTTCCTACTACAGCTCATAGAGTTCGTGGTCGTACCTTCTCCTCCATTCGTCCTCCTCGCATAGGAGACCTAATATCCGACGGAGTATTTTTCGCTCGAAGGTGTCCAATATTTGCTCAGCTTTCTTACTTATCGTCCAGCACTCGGCCCCATACAGCAGGACTGGTAATATGAGCGTTCTATAGAGCATTAATTTGGTCCGTCGAGTTAGGAGTTTTGAACCCAGTTGTTTCGCCAAACCGAAGTAGCAGCGGTTTGCTAGGGTTATTCGTCGTCGGATCTCTACAAAGGTGTCATATGTAGGATTAATATTTGCTCCGAGGTAGGTGAACTCCTTAACTACCTCGAAATTATAGTTATCAACAGTTACGTTCTGCCCAATGTTTTGAATAGATAAGTTTTTGTTTGTTGATAACATATACATTGTCTTGTCCTCATTCACTTCAAGACCAAGTCGTTTCGCCTGCTCATCAATAGCCGTAAATGCCTCTACGACGGCTTGCCGGGATCTTCCGATGATGTCAATATCGTCTGCGTATCCCAGCAGTTTGACGGATTTGTGAAAGATAGTGCCTTCCGTATTGACACCTGCCCTGCGCACTATCTGCTTCAACACGATATTGAAGAAATCACATGACAGCACATCTCCTTGCCTGAATCCGGTGCACGTTTGGAAGAGCTCCGAAGAGTTGTTTCCAAATTGCACAGAGCATCGTGTGCTTTCCAGCGTTACGCGACACATCTGGATAAGTTTTGTCGGTATCCCGAATTGGGCCATCGCCTGGTAGAGCTCAAGACGATGAATGCTGTCATAGACGGCTTTGAAGCCGATGAAAAGCTGGTGGGTTTCGACTTGAAATTCGTTGCTCTTTTCCAGGATTTGTCTGAGTGTGAAAATGTTGGTCTATTCTCGATCTGCCGGGCCGGAAGTCACACTGGTACGTGCCGATAAGTGTGTTACAGAAAGGTTGTAGACGTTCACACAATACGTTGGATAGGATCTTATATGCGACATTTTACAGGGATATGCCTCGGAGTTCTTACAAGACATAGGATCGCCTTTTTTGAATATGGGGCATTACCATAATACAGAAGTCAGAAAAAGGGGGGTCTGTTGATGCCGTCTGTCTGACTGTGTCTCTCTCTCTCTGTGCACGAAGCTACAGCCTAAACGGGTGTACAGATTCTGATCAAACTTCATATCTAGGGTCTTTTGTTCTAGTCCTATTATTAACAAAAGTGAGATTTTCTCGAACACAGCTCCAACGAATTTTGTTAAATTTCACATTTCTATTTAAGATGGAAAAATTCCAATCAGATGACATACAAAATTTCTTACCAAAATGGTTAACAACAGTAAATTTCTTTACAAATAGCCGATTTGCGCAAACGCAGCTTCAACGATTTAGTTCAAATTATATAATAAGACTAGTACAGAGTTGTGCAATAAAATGGCGTAGCATGTTTTTGGCCAAAAATTCTTGTAACGGTACTTATGGCCAATTTGGCTAAAAGATTTTCTTGAAAACGGATTAAACGATTTCCGTTAGATTACAAATCGCAAATGCTAAAAATGGCTTACAAAAGTTTTAGGCCAACAGTGCGTATAACGGTACTTATTTAAGGATTAAGTGATTTTAGCCATTTTGCTCGAAAACGCCTCCGACGACTTTCTTTAAATTTCATATTTCGACTAGTAAACTCCTATAAGATCGCATACCACATTTTTTTGCAAAACTTGTTAGCAACGGTACTTTGCTTAACAAATTGTCCATTTTCTCGTAAATGGTACCAACGATTTCATTTAAATTTGATAATTGAAATACTTTTGTCAATTGAACTATGTTGGCGGGTAGCAATAAGCCCTTTGTTGAGCGGGACAGATGTAAAACTTCACTGTGCACGAAATTGGCGACAATGCAAAGTATTTTCATGCTTTGGACCGAGCCTTTCATGTGACCAGCATGAATTGGACTGTGTTTTTAGCCACTGTGTTCATCTGTCAGTTCAACAATGTTTCGACTTCTCAATCTTTCAACTAGGTGTGCAGAAATAAGTACTCACATCAAACTCTTAACTCGATCGTAACTAAATCTCCCGGCTCTGTGTATAAGTTTCTGAAACAATCGCTGTCAAACGACGATCTGCGTTACCATCGAGCGAACCAAGCAAACGATCCGATTCCCTTCAAAGACAAATTTCAAATAACCTCTAAATGGATTGACGATGGTTAAATTGTTCAGTTTAAAGATACAAATTGTTAGCGTTACAAAGCCTTCGACATAAAGACGTGGTGTCTGTTAAATTCACTCACACATTACATCACAAAGAACTCATTTTTGTTTGGAAGGAAAATCCCTAGAAAATCCCAGATGTGAAAAAGAAAATCAATAAAAAAGATTTGCTTTGCTGTCTTAAAAGTTACGCATGTTTGGTAAAATACCAAAAGAAATTTATTACTAAAACCCATTCGGCATGTGCGTATGAGTGTATCATAAAAATAATCGCAGTACTTATGCGAAAGGATGTGACACATAACGGGTAAATGAAAAGAACACTTTCCTGCGTGATGCTCCTTGAGAGATTAATATTTTATGATATGTATTCGGAAGCGTTGTATGCTTTATCTGTTTTGAAGGAAGGAACCATCGATTATGGGCACAAAAAAAAAAAAAAGAAAAAAGAAAATGCCTTGACGTGCGGGATTTGTTATATTTATACATAAGAGTCCTTAGCAAGAGGACTCTGAGGCAGGTGTTGTATTATCGGGCTTTATTTCTTTTTATTTATAGTTTTAGATTTTCTTTAATGTCGTTGAGCAAATCGATTTTACTGTCAGCACTTTTATTCGTAAATAATACATGTTTTCCATTTTGTGTAGCCGGAACATAAAAAAAAGGCTTAAAATATCACAGTCCTTTGTAGTTCTAATAAACTGCGTCACAGTAGCGGATATATGAATATAATTAGAAACAAATTGCGATTGCAAGTTTAAAATTTTATTTGTTTTACACTGCTCACGTAGACAAAACAAATCGGGTACAAACACAGCAAGAGAAAGTGATATGAATCTCGGGCAGCCCATCAGATCAACGTTGCCGAAGTTCTCCAGCTCTGGGAAGAATTGACTACCGAGAGTTCTCATTCTTCTGATGGATATGTTTGCTCGATTGATGGCTTGATCTTCTATCTTCTTCCATAAGGAACTGTTTGGGACTACTACCGAAGGAAAGGCCCGCGATAGGTGCAGCGTTGACCCTTTCCTAACGAGCTCGTCAGCCTTTTCGTTTCTTTGGATATCTATGTATGTGCCCTGGGGTCCACTCGTAACTCAATTTTCTCCTTGGTTCTCCAGTTTTTCTAGTTCTTCAATTGAATCTCCCTTCAAATGCTATCATCGGACTCATTTTATTAGTTTCCATCGATCTTCCCACCGGGACAGAATAGAGGTGTGGCCATGAGGGTTCTGGGTCCACTTGGTTTTTGTCGAGCTGTTCCACAGTGTTGTTTAGACTTTCTTTTCTCCTTGATCCTTTTTGCCTTTTGCCTGTGCAACGATCGCCTAAGGTACACCCTTTGTTAGGAAGTCGTCGATCGCTCAGATTGCACAGAGCCTGTAAGCTGATTATAGCTTCCTCTTGCATACATTTGTCGCTCTCGGGACTGCGTATAGGAGGACCGTTCCTTCGATGTTCGGTAGCATTCGGGAGGGCACTACCTGTATCAGCCATTCCTTCTTACTTGCATAATCGACGTGGACTTTGAAGTGGAATCTATAATCGCTGCCTGCCTTGTGTGTTCACTATGCGTTGTACTAAAAACGTAACGTACATAACTAACGTATCTTCTTCTGTTTACGACGGATTACCCGCTAGGGTGTAGCACTGTATAATGGTACCGTGACATCCAGAATCTGGATAGTTGGTTGCAAACCAACCTTCAATGAGTATGTATGATGGGTAGGTCACCCTCTTATTGTTGGATGAAAGAGACTAGTTTGACTGTACAAACGGTGCTGTGATTATTAATAGTAGCGCTGCTTCATATCAATTGGGACTTCCAAATGATCTTTCGAAGTGGGGCAGTACACTGTTGCGCATTGATTTGTAAATCTTTCCATCTAATCCAGCTTAATGCCGAAATGTCTAACCTATCTTGCGTGAACTTTTGCTCGAGTTGCAGCAATGTGGCACTCATGGAGTGTCTTCAAGCTTAATCGAGTTACGATATCGTCTACAAGGTGTCATTCCTCTTGATTCAGAATCAGTTCGATGCACTAACCATTCAACGACCATTACTCATCCAAAGCGTTACTTTCGGTTTCTTTAACACCTTCATAAGGGTAACTGATTTGTGAAGCTGCAATTCTTATTTGCTACAGGTTTCCAAAAGTGGTTGTACCGAAGATGAAACTGTGAATCAGTACACTTAATTTACAGTCCATTAGACGAACCTCTGTCTTCTGTAATTTTAATTTCAAAACACCTTAACAAGTACCTAATTCAATAATAATTCAATCCAATTAACTAATTGTTCATCATCATCGCCTATGGGTTATATTCAATTTATCATACTTTGATAAGTAGCTGTGTATTTGTGTTTAATAACCGTTAAATCTGAACGTTTTATGTATACTTAATTAAAAAATAACATAACGTTCAGTTCAGTAGAGCATAGCGTTAGGTTTTTTTTATTTTTTTT
The DNA here is from genome assembly GCA_949716465.1 of Chalcosyrphus nemorum. Taxonomy (NCBI): domain Eukaryota; kingdom Metazoa; phylum Arthropoda; class Insecta; order Diptera; family Syrphidae; genus Chalcosyrphus; species Chalcosyrphus nemorum. Next base: position 43,008,083 of record OX454333.1, on the reverse strand, counting down.
TATTATTATTATTATTTAGTTAAGCAAGGAAATCCAGAATCAGATAGTGCGCCGGTGTAGTTCCATAGAGAGGGAGAGAGTTTGCTCTTACCATGTGTGCACGACGTCCATAACAACTCTATTTAGTTACATTTTGGAGAATTGGAAGCCAAATCTCAGGAATTTGGGTCAAGGGTGAATTGATGGCCGCCTCTGTTTACCTCAAAGTATCTTCGGGATGTACAATAGGAATCCCATTTATTGGGGTTAAAGGATTATCGGATAGTTTGTTAAGCTCCTTACTATGTTTAATAAGAGGCAGAAAAGGGATAGGATGGGGGTGCAGCACACACAAAAGGTCCTTTTAATTCATAAATTGAATTAGTGAATGAATTGTTTAATATAGGATTTTTAAATAAAAGAAGAGATGTGTGTACACATTGGGATCTCATGCTCTTGTGTTCAGCAAAGAATCTAGGTATTGAGGGATGGGAACATTGGGCTTTTTAGGGAATAAACATAATTGTTACGTATGTACACTCTTTAACTATGCATTAGTTTTAAAATTAAATATATCTGTCCTTTTGCTTTGATATGAACATAAAAGAGCGACTGCTCGACTAATTAGTTCTAACGGTTTTCCACCTTAAAAAGTAGAGTACGCAAAACTTTGGGATTGAACATTCCATTTAGTTGTCTGTATTTTCTTTTGCCGACAGTCATTTTTAAGAAAGCGAGCTATCGGTGGGATAGGGTGGTTTTTACTTAAGTTTTTAGGTAGACAAGTAAAAAAAAATTAAGGGCTTTCTATTAAGCGTTTCCTATCTTTAAATTTGAATAAAACAAACTGCGAGTAAGATGTCAACATACATTTTTTATTTATTTAGAAGGCCCATGTATGCCATTATGTGTGGAATATGACCTTATTAAAATTTCAGCCGTAACTTTGCTGGGCAGCGAGCGTCCAAAACTTCCAATTTTCCATACCTAAGTCTTTCGCATAAATCAGATTGCATTTGATCAATGGCATTGATTATGTTGGCTTTAAGGGCAGTGGTGAATTGTGTTTTCATGGCATAGACCTGCGACTTAAGAAAACTCCGCAAGAAGATGTCTAACAGGGCCAAATCGCACGACTCCGATGGCCAATTTACATCGTTTGGGAAAAATTCACATTGTGGCACAGGTTGTGTGGGACGTAGCGCCGTCCTGTAAAAAAACACATGTCGCCGGTGTTCATATCATCCAATTGTGACCAAAAGAAATTAGTTATCATTGACAGATAGCGTTCGCCATTGGCAGTGATGGCATGGAACTTTAAGAACGACTTAAAGAAGTATGGACCGATGATACCGCCAGTGCAAAATCCACACCAAAAATAAAATAAAATATATAAATATTAGGCCGTAAGCAGCCCCTACAGGGCCAAGGCCTAGCTTAACACAACTGTCCATGTTTTGCGTGGTATACATTTCTGCACATACAGAAGGGACCTACAGTTGTATGTATGTCGTATCCGAAGGGCAGAGGGTTTTTTCTCAAATCCACACCAAACAGTGACTTTTTCTAGATGCATTGACATTTGGTTGATCTCTTGTGGATTATTATCGTCTCCGATTTCACAATTTTGCTTGTTGACGAACCCATTCATCCAGAAATGGGCCTCGTCGAATGAAATTGGGGTCGACTTCCATTCAGCGAACAAAGGATGTTGTCTATGGTTATTAACTCTGAGATCCTGAGTCAGTTGAATCTTGTACGACGACGCAAAATTAGCCAAGTTGTCTGTCTGCAAAAGGCCGAGTACATGTGCGCGGCGCGCAATTCCCTCGGATTCTGCTGCGGACGCTCACGAACCGCGGCGATATTTTCGTTAGATCTTTCGTTTCGTTGCCTTACGGGTGTTGACGGATTGTTCACTAAACTGGTCGACTTGAGTATATTTATCTGCCATGTTACGAATAGTCCTCTCGCAAGGACGATTATGGCGATCTTAAAATTGGCGAAGCCCGCGAAATGTTGCTCATACAGAAGACTCACTTTCATTCAGAACAATTTAATCATTTGAACATGTTATTCAACGCTATAACTCTCCATGTTGCTTGGGCAAAACAGAATAAAAAAATGACAGCCAATTTGACAAGTGTAGCTTCAATAGTATGGCCGCAATCACCTGTCAAAGTTCGAAGATCTCTTTTGGAAAACCCTCAAGTTGAAATTCTTACATTTCTTCCGAAATGGGTCAAACCACTGAGTCCATATACACAAAAATATACCGCACACATCAGATAACGAACTAGAATAACACTGCTATTTCGAAGTAATGGACAACATAGCCAAACAAGCTAACCTTTTTGATGTTTAATCATATTCTCTTCAACAAAAATATTGTAAACAAATGGCAAAACTGCCATCCAAATAAGAGCGAGTATAGTACTGATTTAAATGCATAGATCGTCTTGCACACTAAGTATCTGTCACCACATTTAGTGCTGTATCTTAGTTATAGTATATGCCAATCGAATTCCTCTCTCCTTTTTTAAACCATGCAATCGTGTCAAACAATTTTTGTTTTGTCTAGACAATTATACACTTTTTATTTCCGTCAAAAAAAAAACGCTATTTAATGCTGAAACAATAATCCTCGCACTTTTAATTGCCACTTAGGGTAACGACCTGACAGCCGGTATAAATAAAATAATCGACATAAATACGTTTGGTGTAATGAGTTTTCGAACAAGCGAATCCGTAAAGTTATTCAACTACAGAATATAAGATTAAGTATTTGCATCAATTATTTTTGCATAAACAATTCAAATAAATAGCTAATAATTACGTCAGCTGGTGGCTAATTCAATTAAATCATCTTGCGAATATTTCTTCTCAGTATCTTTTCTATGTGATGAAAGATACATTCATTGAGTCATTCTTTTAGGTTGGGATGTTTTCCGGTAGGCATTACGTCATGGTCATTCGATACACAGAGTAAAAACTTGCGTGTTATGGTTAAACCAAAGTAATAAGTTGGTGATAATGGTTCTAATAGAAAACACCTAGCTACAGAACTTAATCGTTATCTTCTTTTTTTTTTATTCTCTATCTAATCGAGATGTATATGTGGCAATTCGGTTATGTGAACCTATCGACTTGTAATTAATATGGAAAAGTGTTTTCAACAAAGACTTATAGCTGAAAGTTTCATTCTGCATACGTAGAACGCCTCCTCTCCTTCTAATATTAATGTTTACAGGTTCCTAGCCAAAAAATACTCAAATGGATTCTTTGACTTGTTCTAGCTGTGCTTTTGAGCTCCACTTTGTTTACCTCAGCTTCTATATCGTCGTTAGCGTAGTCTAGATGCTTAAGATAAGATGTCATAGTCCAACGAATTCCATAGTTACCTTCCGTCAATTTTGCACATCACTGATCACTAAGAAAAACAACAGCGGTGACAGTATGCATCCTTCACTTCTGAATTGATTTATGGCGATGTAAAGTCTCAGACGTTGTGAAAGGTATTTTGCAGCTATTTCGGATTCTATGGATTAGATTTTTTTTTTTTGAGGATGACGCGTGACAAAGACTTAGTTCGGCAAACTATTCAGCTGTATGACGAAATTCATCATTCTACGAGGAATGTGTTTCGTGCACTTATGGTCAACATAATCGGGTTAAAATCCAATTTTCATTAATAAACTATAGCCGACCAAATAGACCACAATCACGACGTAAACAATTTTGAAGCGGTAGCTGAGATTGCACACAATGCCCGAGCATAAGGCCGGCCAGAAAAAAAATGTCAATGCCGTCCCTTATTCTGCCATGAAAACGGACTTTTTCCTGCCTTAAATTGAAGCCCGCGATCTCCAGAACATTTGTTACCAACAAGGCGGCGCTACCTGCCGTCCGTGAAACCATGTAAGGTCATGGCATACACTTTGCTTTTCAAATAACCCCTAAAAAAAAGTTTGAAGAGGCCAAATTTGGAGAACTAGGTGACAAATTTTTGGCAGCAAACGTGCAGGAAACTTTCGTTGCATTGTTCGATTTGCAGTGTGGCATGATGTACCGTATTGTTGAAACCAGTAACCGTCCAGACCTTGTTCACACATCTTCTGGACAGACATAATGAGGCAACAGCCACCTGTATCGATTCCCATCGACTGCCTTCTCTGTAGAAAAATGGCGCAATAATGGTTTTGGTGTAAACACGGACCAAACAGTCACTTTTTAGTCATGCAATGGTGTTTCATGGTTCTCATGTGGATTCTCCTTTCCCCAGATGCAGTAATCTAGCTTGCTTGCGGTGTCAGAGAGTGTGAAGTGGGCCTCAACCATAAAGCTGACTGTTTAGTCATATTCCAAGTGTCGGCAATACGGAAACAAATTCAAATCATCCTTTAAAATGCGCCGCAAGGTGGTTCCACTGACGCAAATTCTGAGCGCCGGCCGTGACGATACGACATATGTATGTGGGTTCTTGGCAACACTCTTACCGCCTCAATCAATTCATGGAACATTCAATGGGCAATAAAGATCGGCATGTCCTCGATCTCTCTCTGTTTAGTGCTCAACAAAACGACGAACAGTGATGCCAGACGGTACTTGTTGGCTATGATAGTCTTGACGTTAAGTTAATAGAACTGAACAACTATTTTCAATGTACAGCGTCAATATTTTTGTCAACAAAATTTGTGTTTTTATAACAGGTTCATTCATAACCTGTCATAACAGGCAGACATTCATATAAAAAGGTATAGCTTGAACCTGCCGCCGAGTTACATGGCAGTGAACGTGTCAAGGTTGGAATTATATGAATTGACGTAACAAAAACATGTCTACCGGTTGATAAATGTCAAAGTTATTCAAGTTTGACATTCCGACATAAAAGTTGGCGCACCCTGTATATAATACGATTGAGGATTTGATAGCCAACATCACTCGCGTTTTTCGCCAAATATCACTCGAAATCCTTGGACACGTCATCGAAAATTTAAACTTTGAAACAAATAATCGTGTCACTGTTGACTCAATAAAACCTACTCGCAAAATTTCCGCTTAAAGCCTGACCTTTTTATGCTCGACCTTCAAATTTCTATATTTGATCGACCTGTCGTCCCCATTTAATTTCTTTTGTTGCCACTCCTGGTCAGTTACAACTTCGTTGGAAGTTTATTGACCTTTATTGATTTGTTAAGTCTAAAAATAAAATTAATTACAACCAACAGCAACAACATTTTAAGTCTAAATATTGCATGCAACTCACTGGGAAGTCATGTACAAAATGCATATCATTTTTATACCCTATCCTAAGGGTATATTAAGTTTGATACGTAGTTTGTAACATAAAGAAATATTGCAGCCATACCCAATAAAGTATAAGTATATAAATAATCAGTATCAATAGCCGATTCGATTGAGCCATGTCCGTCCGTCTGTCTGTCACCAGTTTTTTGGTCTTAAATTTTGAGCTAGAACAATGAAACTTTGTATGCGAGGTCTTTGGATATCGGGACAGAACAAGTGTAAACATTTTCAAAATCCGCCCACTGACACGCCCACTTTTCGAATGATTCACTTTTTCAGTCATTTTACATATCTCCCATACATTGTGTACAGCCATGCCTACATTTTAGGGGAGTTTTTGTAAAAAAAAATGTCTGCGGTTTAATTAAAATAATTCCACTTCATTACCACGCCCACTTTTGGAGAAGTAGTTGAAGTAATTTTAAAAGAAATTAAAAACAAAAACCTATTTCAAGAAAGTATGATATATTGGTGGGAAAAGGAGCTACATATGTATATACATTTGTATAGAAAAAGGATAGGGTATAATACGATCCGCTCCAGTCTGATTGTAGCATTTTCATATGTTTTTTTTTTTTTGTTCAATTAAATAAACACGAAGGTGGGTGTTCATGTCTATTTAAAGCGAAATAACAATGCTTTCAAAAATAAAAATGACGTTGAGAGTAATACACTTTAGCATTCACACAATCTATAACATAACACGCCTACTACACCGCTGACTTGTTGTATTATGCTTTTTCAATTTGAAGATGTCCTTCCTTTACATCAGTATATGCTGTACTTGATCGGGTGTCTATTTATAAAATCCTTTTGACATTTAATTATTCGTCATTCCAATTTTCGGTCTTGTAGTACGACGTTTAAAAGTGGGTCAAATTTCATTGTATCCTTTTCGCGAAATGAAAGGTCAAAGTTCTTAAGGACAATACCATTTTACTGCCAATTTATGTTTCAAATGTTTCATTGAGTTTTCAATATGCTTCCAATCAATAAGATATATTGATTTTACCAGGGTGGTGTGTTGTCCTTTACCTAAAATGCTCCTCCTTCGCTAGACACACAATAACTGCCATTCAAGTGGAATATGGGCAATGTGCCAGAATTTGTTGGTCCTTATACTTGTAAGTATGAGCAGATATGTATATATGTGCTGCAATTTTTTATTTTTTTTTTTAAATTGATTAACGGTTCCGGGACAATAAGTTCTCAAGGGGCAACGCGGCTAGGGAATGTTAAATTTTAATTAGTTTGGCTCCGATTAGTTGGGGCGAAGGACATTTGTGTTGTCTGTTCTTAAGCCATATGGTATGCAACGATTGCATGACCCCATTGTCATTGTGACCGATATGTTTTAAGCAGATAGGCATTGCGTGTGAATAATCATTCAAGGGTTGGTTTAGTCTAATGAAAGGCTTCCACGGAAGCGTTTGCATTGTCCTCATGTGTGCATAGAATATTGGTGGATCTTTAGTTAACGTAATTAAATTAACTGCCAACTTCAAAAAAAGAATAATTTCAGGTCAGTTATTCATGAATTTAAAATATTTTTTTCTAAATTCACCGAGTTTAAGTAATGGGCTTTACATTGTCACGCAAGGGGCAGACAAAAGGCAGTTCTATTTTTAAAAAAAGGAGAAAGAATAGATGAATGAAATATTAGATATTTTTACGTAGTCTGGTTTTTGGGACGAGGAAAATAAGCCTGGACTTGCTTATTTAAAGAGTTCCCTACCCTTGAAGAACCTCTACCTGAGCCACGGCTGCCTTGCATCCTTTGCGGTCTCGGGCACGTTGGTTCATGTTGACAACTTCTCCTCCATTCGCCCTCGTCGCAAAAGGGACCTAATATCTGACTAAGTATTTTTCTACTTATCGTCCAGCACTCGGCGACATTAAGCAGTACTGATAAGATGAGCGTTCTATAAAACATTCATTTGGTCTATCGAATAAGGAGTTTTGGACCCAGTTGATTTGTCGAACCGAAGTAGCAACGGTTATCCTTCGTCGGAAATCTACAAAGGTGTCGTTTGTAGGATTTATATCTGTTCCGAGGTAGGTGACCTCGACTCGTGATGTTCTGCCCAACATTTTAGACAAAAAGTTTTTATTTTTCGATAGGATATACTTCGCCTTATTCTCATTCACTTCAAGACGAACTCGACAACGATTCTATGATGTGATCTTCTGATGATTTAAATGTCATCTGCATATCCCAGTAGTTGAGCAGATTTGTAAAAGATAGTGCCTTCCGTGTTGACAACTGCCCTGCGCACTATCTGCTCCAACATGATATTGAATAAATCACGTGACAACATAATTTGTGCTCCTTTTCTTTGCGTAGTGTATATGGTCAGCATATTACAACGCAGCCGTGGGGAAGAAGGTTTCTGAAGCTGTAGCCTCAAAGTTTAGTCATCTGATTTTTTCTAATGATGTGATTCTCTTTGCGTCTCCTCAAACTAAAACTTGGGCTCATACGCGGTAGGAGTGGAGCCTTCTGTCAGTATTAGATTCAATGAAAATATCCAGAAGTGTAATTTAAAAGTAAATCGAATCATTAAACGGTGGATGAGTCAAAGTATCGCCATGTGTTATTCACGAGCTATGGAAGGATTCGTTCTGAGAAACCTAGGCTGATCTGTAATTAGGATCCTTAAAGATTGCAAGGTTTATCATACAGTATGTTGGGTTTGGTAAGCGGAAAGCACTTGTAAATTTTAATGATCCCTATGAACATTAAAAATAATTTTGAAGTTAAACTTGAAAACTTAAACAAGTGACCCAAAAGTGCAAGTCAAAATGTTCTTTTCTCTTTTTTAACTTTCGTAAATAATCCACTTACTAATCATTTAGTTTTTATATATTTTTATTGCTACGGAACTTAAAATGGAAAGACTGAACTCTTGATTTCCGGTACTATATATTTAATGGAATATATCCTGCATAAAAATGTTCTTAAGTAACATTTGAATTTGCCTCTCTTCAATGAGAACCATAATTCGCAAGAATGTCCTCGACCTAATTTCATGTAGGATCCTTAAGAAGCCCTCACCCCACTGCATACGAAGGTATGTAAACGTATTGCGTTGCTTGCACTGATGCCATTAAGGTCATCTTACATCTTGCAGGCAATACAAAATTCACGGTCATTGTCAGATAGTAGCTACAGCATTTCTAATGAAGCAAAAGCACGGACAATGTCGTTCTGTGAGAAATCTAAATTAAGATAATTGAAAGCACTGCATTCTATTTTTTCCCTTACACTACATTCATACATATGTACATATAAATTGGTTACATACAAAATCATTACTTTGGAATAGATTTTGATTATGTAATTTTAGATTTAAGGATTTTTGTCCCATTTTTAAAGTAGCTACTCTTTTGGGCATAGTGCTCACTATGTTTGCGACACTCAACGATGGAAATATCATTCCAAATTTGCTGTAATACACTTTTAAGTATTGCTTTTGATGAAATCGGGTGTTTCTGGATCATACGCTTTAGAATATGCCATATTCTGTCTAATAGGACTGAGGTCCGGTGAGGCTACTTGAGCAGGTCTATGTTCCTGTGGGAGGGTGCATTGTTTTGTTGGTGTCTCTAAAAATGTTGAAAAAAGACAGTTTAATCATATCTTCCAAAATGACCTTTTAATAAAAAGTTATTTAAAAAATGTAAAATCATTTAGAGAAAATCAAAGAAATTAAGTGAATGTGTTTCCTGTGAAGCATACGTCGAATTTAGATTCGTCTGACCATAGTATATTGAACCAATCTTCTTGAAATGCTGTTTGCTGTTGTTACGGCTTCTTTCTTGCTTTGATTCTTAAAGTCCAACTTCACTAAGTCTAAGACTTTTCGCAATTTTCATGCCTGGATTTTCAGTCTGGCTGTACCGCTTAATGGCGTTTTGCACTGCAAAACGCGAACAATCTACTTCTATTGCTATTTCAGTTTCCTTGAAAATTGGAACAATTAGGGAAAGACTGAAAGTGCTTTTCCCATGGCATTTTTGTATGAACTTGCGATTCAATGATGACTTAATGGACAAATCTATAAAATGCCAATAGGTTTCTGTAGGTGCACAACAGTTGCAGCAGGTCGACGTCGTTCGACAGTTGATCAATTGCACGGTCTTCCTTTTGAGAACTGCCAACGCATGCATTCAGTTCGGAAAATTCCCCTTTTTGTGAATTTTGCATGGGAGTTTTAGACTTCGAGACCACCGAACTAATGGAGTTCAAATTTTCGCCCCAGAGTGGTTCTATAAAGTTTAGCGATAAAGAAGCGATTTTAATATAACTAAAATTGTGACATTGGTAGATGAAATATTGTGTACAAAATCCGAGGAAAACAATCCATGAGAAAAAATCCGCATAATTAACCATAATTTTACATTAAATCGAAATCGAATCGCTATCCTCTACACGGCGAGCATTCATTTCGTTTTGATTCTTTAAATTGTGAACATATGCGATAAAGAAGCGTAAGCAAAGCAAAAAGCACAGCAAAAATGAGGTTTGCTCGCGAACATGGCCAACGAACATGGCCAACATCGAAGCCAACGAACACGAAAAAATCGAAATTTTTCACCAACAGCGAGCGGCTCGCGAACCACCAAATAGCGTAAAATTGTGTTAAAATCCCTCCTTTTTCTTTTCAGAATGCCGTCTGCAGAGCCCGAGGAAGCCCCAGCCCCAGCAGTTCCCAAAACGGAATTGGAGGAACTTCAATTAAAAGCACAAACTGTTACCGATGATGTACGTAGAAATTTCCAAATAATTCCTTCTATACAAAAACTGTATGTTTTATTTTTCTAAAAAAAAAATTACAGTCGTTGGAAAGTACCCGGCGTATGCTTGCTCTCTGTGAAGAGGTAAGTAAATTGTTCCCTTAACAATATAAAATTAACATACATACATTTGAAAATATAAAAAGAAAGACAAACACAATTAAAAATAAAAATATATCTTCGAACTTAAAGATTAATTAAATAATAATAAAATCCCAGGCAATGCTGTTTGAATAAAAAATAAAAAATAGCAAATAAAAAGAAAAATCCAAATAACGTGTAATATTTATAATAACTTTCCTTTTAGCTTGTAGAAAAATTGCTGCTAAAATTGCAGCTGTTAACGTTAAACCTGTTTTTGTACCTGATATATATATATATTTGTCTGTTTAGCTAGAGTCAAATAATATTTATTTTAAAATTCATTTAAGTAAATTTTTCAATTTGCTGTGGACAGTGTAACGCAGTGTAGCAAAGAATCAAAACAAAAAAAAAAGGTTTTTGGTTTTTAAGAAAAAAATATATTTTTAACGATCGAAACAATTTTTATGTTAATTCAAATTATTCATAACTTTTTCAGTTATTTTATTGCATTTTTATTTAAATTTTTTATTTGTTGTTTTCCTGTTATAAGTTTGCTAAATGAAAAGGAAGATGTAAATGCTAAAACAATTTTTATTTATTTATTTTTTTATATAAAAAACATAATACGGAATAATATTTAGTTTACGTCAAAAAAAAATTATTGAAAATTAAATATATTTATAAAAAAAAAAAAACAATATTACTGTTCTCTATCCTCGTTCTAAACATAATTGTATGTGTTAATTTTCTTTAAACTGTCAACTAAAAAAAAAATATATATATATGAACATATTTGCAAGAGTCTACGTAGAACATAGAGCGCGCTATACATAATATATATATGATATCTGTATTGCATGATTGTAAAAAAAGAATTCAGTATAAATAAATATACATACATATATAAATAACTACATTACCAAGCAACAAACTAAACCAAACAAACAAGCAAGCAATATCCAAAAAAAAAAAAGTATCTAACACACCAAGCGAAACTATTTCGTGTGCCAGCCACAAGTCCCGAATGTATGAACAATTGCGAAACAAAAAAAAAATAATTCTGAATGAAAATAGTCCTTGCATGTTCTGTTTTCACACTTATCCTATACATATATACATATTGAGCACGTGCTGCTAAGTATTCTATATATATTTTCAATTTTTTTTTTCGTATCAATATCATACCAAATGTGTACAGCATAAAACAATCAAAAATTAAACAAAAAGAAATAAGAAATTTTTTTTTTTGTAAAACACGTAACGAATGGCTGACTATCGGTGGAGTCAATAAAAAAAAAAAAACAAAGCCCAGATGGTAGGTACATCCCTTTTTCATTTGAGAAAACGAGTGTTTGATTTCTTCTTAACATGACGAATGGTGTGAGTAGATGTAATACTTGTTTGGGGATCGATAGTCCATTTGGGAGAGCTATGTAGATCTAGAGTGCATGGTAGATAAGGTTGCACAATATAAGCTTCGAATATGAAAGTCAGGCGTTATTTGGTAGGTAAAATCAAATATTTATCTCGATTTTTTCACATTATAAAAGGCATCCAGCCACAGAAGGTCCAAAGGAGGTGCTATGCATGTCGGATCTACGGCGGAAAAAGAAAGCATTGTTGGGCTAGCAGCCTTGTAGGAAAAGGCCTAAACAGCAGCTTAAAAATAAGTACAAACCAGTTTTACTGATGGAACGAAATGAACTATGGAGTTGGAACAGGTGCTTGTGGATCGAATAACAAAGTCTCGATATCAATTGGGATGTGTCCCTCCCTCTAGTTGCGCTCGCTAAGTCCGCTTCCACTTGATTGCGCAACCTACAACGAAGTCATCCTCTACTTTGCATGAATTGGAAGCTGGAGCGTTACATGACCCAGTCATCGTAGTCGCTGTAAGCGAACTCTTCGACTCAATTCGATGTTATTGTAAGGTCGTATAGTTCGGCATTGTATCTTTTTCTCCACTCGCCGTCTATGCATACGAGACCAAAGATCACTGAAAGAATTTTTCTCTGCGCCACTTAGCAGGACAATAATGTTTCGTGAGTAGTTATAGATCGAGCATAGTTACTCCATTTCTTTCTTAACCCATAGAAACCCCGATTGACAAGAGTGATTCTTCCTTTGATGTCCCTAGCCTAGGTAGACAAAGTCCTTTACTAACTCGAAACTATATTATATTGTGGCATTCTGTTGTCTTGTTTTCATTTACCGCTAAACCCATCCTTGCTTGTGAATAGTTGTATGGACTTGAAAAAGATTGTACGTCCGGTGTTCACTTGTGAGTTTCGTACTCAAGTTCTCAAGAAACTTACATACTTGAAATCGCATGATGGCGCGTTACCCTGTCTAAGACCTTTCCTGACATTGAACAGTTCGGTGATGTTCTTATCTTCTTACTGATTTTGATGAAGCAGCTTGTTATTTTGCGCAGTCGGACGAGCTGAGCAGGGATCCCAAGACTGGACAGGGCTCTGTATAACTCTTTTATATACCCGATGAATCGGTGGTGCGTACCGATATTAGATTCGTGGGTTCGAGGTTTGGTGGTGTACACTTTGCTTTTCAAATAAACCCACAACAAGAAATCTGGACCACACATCCAAGCAGAAACTGCATTGTATTGATTTGTAGTTTAGAATGACGCACCGTCTTGTGGATACTAGTAACCGTGCAGACATTGTTCACACATTTCTGGGCAGATATAATGAACCAACATCATATCATTCACTTCATTTCTTATGTCCTGTATCCCCTTGTGGTTCCTAGGGCCTCTACAACGCCTACGCGCCATCGTGTGCGATTTCTAGAAATGCGCCTCAGCTCTCCCCGACTTTTTCGAGTTGCCGTGCTTCCTACTCAACGGTTCTGCGCCACGTACTCGTAGGACTGCCGCGTATCCTGTCATCCTGGGTAAGCGGGTTCCACTGCATCGCTTGGTTAGCTATGGACCTGTCACCCTTTCAGAGAGTGTCGTCGACGTGCTCTTACGTCGACGTATGTTTGTGCCTATGGATTCATTGCCCGTTCTCTGATAAAGTCGTTCGTTAGAGATACAGTTTGGCCAGAATATCCTTAAGATGTAGTGCAGGCACCTATTGACAAACGTTTGCAGCTTCCTTGTGATAGTGACTGCTGGCTATATCCAGTTCAGTTCCACCATCGGTTGAGACAATACTCCCAAAGCTATGGGAAACTCTATACTCTCTCAACTGTTTGTGGAGCAATACATACATATATATAGTTGATGAGTTTGGTCCTATACTAATCATTTTTGTTTTTGCTGATTTAATTTTCAGCCCAGCGACGTCTGCTTCCCTCTCCACATTTGCTGTTATTTGGTGAAGGTCCATTATTCTATTATCGGCGTAGTCGAGGTGCTTGAGTTCAGATGTTAGAGTCCATCGGATTCCTCCATTTTCTGCCGATAAGGCCGCATTCAGCACATCGCTAATCACCAATGGAAATAGTATTCGTGAAAGTATACATACAGCCTTGTCAAACCCCACTTTGGACTTCGCGTTCCTCAGACAGCCTTCCTCTATGTAAGACGTGACATGTTGACCCATCATATGTAGCCTTGATAATTGCTTTGAGCCAACATCCTCCTATATCGATTCGCATCGACTGTTTCGCCTTCTCTGAAGAAAAATGCCCCAATAATAACAAAACAATGGTGTTTCATGGATCTCGTGTGGATTCTCCGTTTAGCAGCAATCTTGCTTGCTTACGGTGAGAATGCGCCGCAAGGTGGTTCCTTTGACGCCAATTCTGAGCGCCGTGACGAAACGACATATGTGAGTTCTCGGGAACACTCTCTCTTACTGCTTCAAGCAGTCCATTGGGACATATTGGGTGTTGATGAACTGCATATCGACGATATCTCCCTGTACCATGTTTAACAAAACGACGAATAGTGTGGCCAGACGGTACTTGTTCCCAGGCGATATTCTTGCCGATATGCACGACTATTTTCATTGTACAGCGTCACTATTTCGGAGCGGTTCACTGTGTAAAGTGTTGAATCGACGTCACAAAAACATGTCTACTCAAATCAATCGATTGATAATTGTCAAAGTTGTTCAAAGTTTACATACCGACATAAAAGATGGCGGGCCCTGTATAGCGATCGTCTTGCCATATCGCCAATTGTATCTAAGGTAAAATAGTCTCTGAATTGTTAGTGAACTTGGGCATGGCTTGACTTTCATAAAGTATCGTCAATGCGTGCAAAAAGCCAAATTTTTTATCGTTCCACAGTCGTTTGACTTTATGCGATAAGATCCATTCGATTTATTGCTCCCTTTTAGGGAACAAATAATTGCAAATCCAGCAGCGACAGAGTTTATATGTTCATTACTAAAGTAATACAGTTTCATTTGGCCTAAACTTCCTTAGCCATACAATAGAATCAAGTTCATTATCCCCACCAGCAAGGAGCACATTTATTATGCACCTTTCGTTTGGCAGGACCAACACTAATGAATAAAAGACTAGCCCAATCGGGCTCATCCCCTTCCACTGCATAAATAAGTTATGACCTTAGTAACTAGTAAAATATGAAAAGCTCCATGATTAAAATTTCTGCGAATATAAGCAAATACTTAAATTACAAAGTGAGAATATTTTTCGACATATCTACACACACAAGGTCCTCTTGAACTTTACTTTAGTCAGAGTGTCATTTGTCTCATCGTCCTGTAGATATACATAGATTCGACATTCAATTTTAAAGAAGGTTAATTTTAATTGCAGGCACTTGCTTTCACAATATACTGTGGGTAATTTGAGAAGAAGACCGGAATGTCACGTCTGAGCCTCGGCAAACGAGGTCAACCAACATAAAAGAAGCAACCATTGACATTGCGATTTTTTTTTTTTTAAATGTTTTTTCACCCTTTTACCTTTCTCCGTTCACTGTCAACGTTGACAACAAGAGGTTTTTCCTTCATTGGGGTGAAGCAACAGGATATAAGCTTTAAAAAAAAATGCTATTATGATACTGTTGTTATGGTTCGGGAAACCTATCAATACCCAAGGACAAACACAAAAAGGAAATTTGAACTTAAGCCTTAATTGGCTTTCAATCAATTGTTAGCGTTTTTTTTTTTTTGTAAAAAGGTAAATTAGGCCTTTTTTTGAGAAGAAATCTAAAGGGCCGCAAAACTTTTGAGTTATTTCGCACAAGTAGTGTCAATCTTTAGTGATTTAACATTTTGGTAGCTTCGTAAACAATCAGATTGTTGGTGCTTCAATCAGTGTGACGAATATGTTGGGTTAAATTAGAAATTAGTTGAATGTAAATATGAAGCCATTCGCTGAAAAGCATCCTCTCTGTGGACTAGTTTTCCAAAAGTTCACTCATCTATACTCAATCAATTAAACTTTATCCCTGCAGATACTGACTGCTTCTTCAAAAACGTAAATGAAAGTAGAGGAAGCTGTATTCTCTCAAGATCTAAACTGTAAGATCCATTTCCGTCTCCCTCATAACTCCAGGAGAAATTAATGACGATAGGGAAGGCCTTGTCATGGCTGAAGTATAATGTAATATCCACCATCTTCAATTGTCGCCTATCTTTTAATAAGTGGATAACTGGAGATCCATCTAATATAGGTAGGTGCCGGGACATTCCTCTTTATGGTGTTGTCTTACATGGCTTGCCAGAGTAAGTATTTTTATTGGCGAGAATATAAATAAGAACCAGCTATAACGCTGGCCCTAGCTATAACGCAGGCTGCTTCATTCGAAATTATTTGGATACCGCAAAATGGTCTAATTGCGCAAAGCCTGTAAGCAGACGAAAGTTTTTACTTCATTTTTTAAGAGTGCCGCCGCCCAAACTGGAGCAGCCTATAGAACGATGATATTTATAACTTTGGATATCAGAATTCTCCTTCCTGCCTTTGGTAGCAGCTTTTCCTGCATCTGTGACGGCTTTTTACTAGAGCAAGCATCCTAGGTGTTCTGAAGCCTCCTTAGACAATGCTGTAAGGGTACTTAACCTAAAAACTTGCATATTTCACGGTCTTTCTGCTAGTTATTGAAACAGATTCATTTTTGTGGTGAGCTATTTCAAGGCCGGCTGAGTCAAGACAATTTTCATCCGTAGCAGTCTCTATCTCATGGATACGCTTGGTCACAGTCACCACGGCGATATGGTCAGCAAAACCGATGTTTGATTAAGGCGCAAAACATAATATTCCACGGAAAAAGACCAAGGACTGACTTGGTCCGTCTGGTATCTTAGCTTCCTGTCGGTAGAGTAGTTCGTGACATTTTTTAATATATACAATCAAAGCAATACAAGAAAGGAGATGGAGAGGAGGCACGAAATTACTGCGCACTCTAAACATGCATACCAACTGGACATGTCATTGGCAGATTACTGACCATTGGCTGTATTTACTACCACTTTAATGGCAATGACAGTAGGACCATATTGAAGCCATTCGGAGCGTCCGACAAAGCTTCTCTATTCTCTCCCGCTGTTGCATATGATGAATTCTAAGATTTTTTCTCTGATCTTCGGGTGGCTTATTTCCTTTAGGTAACAATACCAGATGCTGAAGTTTCCATGGTTCAGGGGAGTTCTCCCCCTCAGGAAACCTTTGCATCTTACCTACCACCCACTTGTAATAATAAATTTGCCTGAGGATGTAATTTTATCGGTGTCTCGGCGTGTGGGACTTTGTTTCATTTGACATTAACAATTATTGTTGATGGATTTTCTCAACAGAACCTTGACGCATGTTACGCCTTTGTGGATGATACCACGGAACACAACGTGAACAAATTAAATTCAAACCCACATTATATGTTGATATTTTAGTGCTTTAGGCATAACACTCCTGTGTGTTCTAGGGATTATTGTTGTGTTACGGCGCGCAATGAGATTTATCTTAAAAATTATTTCAGTAAATGGCAAAGTCTTAACAACCAACGTCTGTTGAAAAGAAATCAAACACACGATATTTAAATAAACAACGTGCATGTTACATCATTACATCAGTGTTTTAGATTGGTAATCCACACAGAAACATAATGACACTCAAAGGTTTTCCCCCTGCTCCTAATAGAGTGTTGTAATTTATCCTATCGATGGGTAGAAATACAAAATGAAACATTGAAGACCTTAACTGCAACATCAGAATCAAATTAAGTTTTTAAACTCTTTTTCAAATAAATGAAAATGTATCTTAATATCTATACGTGTGTGATGCATCTTTCGTTCGATGTTGTATCCATTATTAGTTTGTGAGTTGTTTTCCTTTGAATTTTGTTTCCGTTAAGTTTATCGTTTTTTTTTTTTTTTTTTTTTTTTATCAAACAAATTACGTTGCCTGGCAAATGTCCTTCGATCTGATGTTGTTTTTATTTTTTTATTTTTTTTATCTTTGGTTCGTTCGCAATGGGTCTATGTGTGCTGTTATCGATTTCTATAATATATGTGTATCTATACATTTGTTTTCGATGTTTTGTGATCATTATTATGTTTCTATCTGGAAGATGTAAACGTTTTTTATTTTTTTTTTATTTTTCTTGTCGTTTTATTGAGAGACATTGTAATTGTTTTAGATAGTGTGAATGAAAGTTTAAGGACACGTTACATTTGATACCCAAGATATTCGATAGAAAGTAAAGTTAAATTAAATTCTATGTATCGACTGAGCACGAGGGATAAGGACTATGACGACATATGGAATATGACAGGCTACAGCTCATCGATTTTTCTTTCGGCATAAGAAATGAAATTGTCCCACTTATATTGAGTGCAATAGGATTATTCATTGTAAAGCACAATGCTTATATATGTAGGTGGTATTAAGGTAGTATACAGAAAAAGATGCATGCTGTTTATGTGAGCGTACAATGTGTACAGAAGCGAGGTGACAAAAGAAAACTATGGTACGATGCAAGCATCCCTGTCGTTGTTGTCGAGAACTTTTGTGGGTGCATAAAGGACACAGTGGAAGCATTTGTTTATTTTGTACAATGTATGTCTAAGGCTTGAGGGAAGTCATTTGCACTTGGTGTTAAATATATAGATATATAGATAAAGAATGTGATTACTATATGGTAATGCTTAAGCTTTGAATGTTCAGAAAATATATTTTTTGCATTATACGGTTGTGATTTAAGATATAATTAGCTAAGCAATTATATTTGTTAAAGAACAATGACAAAAATTAGGTTTACTTTCGGTACAAATCAATTGGCTTGTTGGGTTTGACTACAGATAGTTCTTGGAAAGTTGCATGTTTTCTTTGAAACTTAATAGATATGCACCGGACCCAAGAATAAAAAATACATCCATAACGAAAGATCTATCTCTCTATGTACATAGGTACATGTCATACAGGTGTAGTATTTTTTTTTTTTTAAATAACTTATCCTTCTTATCAAGGTATTAAACCATGGAAACATGAATAACATCGGATATACAATGGAAATGCCGAAATTTCTATCTGCTATCGAAGGCTGGGTATAACGACATTTGCTTATGCTTCCGTCATCAAATGCAAAATTATTTTGTTTTTAAGATTATATTCTTTTTTAAGGGGTAAGAACCATGTATTTTGAAAACTTTTTTATAACAATTTTTGGCCAAAATATTGTAAGCCATCTTGTAGCATGTTTCTAAACTTGCTTCAGTATGAAGTGTTAACAAAATCGCTGCAGCAATCTCCCAGCTAATCAGTTTTTTACCAATTTAGCTCTTGCAAAAGTACCGTTGTAAAAAAATTTTGAAATTTAGTCCAAGTTTTTCAGTAAATCCTTTTCTGTAAGGAAAGTATCGTTAATTTGGTCAAAATCCGTTCACCCGTTTAGGCTGTGGTCTAGCTGACAGAAAGACAACATTGCCAGACTCACTTTTTTCAACTTTGCTACTTATAAAGTAAGAGTCAAAATTTATCCAAATCTCGAGATTGAATATTTTCACTAATCGAAAACTAGCCTTATACTACTTATGTATGTACGTAGTATTTCACTTGCTGAATTATATGTATGTATGTAGCTCTGTTTTAGCCCGTATGACACTACATTTTGTTAAAATTTGAAATACTCTGAAAATAAGCCTCGCATGAAAAAGAGAACAAGGGAGACAATTACTTTGAAAAGTGCTGTAAAGGATGATGAAAATATAAAAAAAAAAAACTACCACAAAAGTCTAGGCTCAATGCAAAAATGTCAAAAAAAAAAAAAACTGCCATAAACTGAAAAATGTAGTTTGAGTTACAATTTTAAAGGTTTTTTTTGGCGTTATCACATTTATAAGGTTAGTTCGTATGCACTCACTACGCATTTCAGTTGTGAATTTTTCGTACTTCTCTAATTGTATTTTCAGAGCATTTTAAATGTGAAAAACATGAAGTGTCATACGGGCCTTAGCGCTTGCATTTATTCTTCATTTGCTTAAATGAAAATGTTTGTCCAAAAATATTACGCGAAAAGGAGCTAGCAATTTCGTTATTATTTCTGTGTTCACAGTTTTTACGAGTTTCGGAATAAAAAAATTACAGTACGTACTTCAAATATTGGGGAATATTTTGGTATACTTAACTCAATTCCCTCTTAAATTGACTTAAGTGGTTATGGCTTGTTGCCACAGATTTATTTCAACAATTTTATGGCCGATACTATGGCGTATGCGTACTGTTTTCAAGGTAGATCGATTTTCAAGTGATGGATTGAAAATAATACCTATATGTAATACTTATTTTTTTTATGTGTACTACGACTAGGTCTAAATCACAATAGATTAGTTTAATCATGGACTTTGTTTTCTATAAATTGCGGTCTTACTCTTGAAATAAAACAAATTATGTACATTTCTAAATCATTTATCAGCATAAACCACTATCAAGTGCTTTTAAATGCCAACAAAATATTAAGTAGTGTTGATCAAAGCTCAACTTAAAAATCATAAATGTCAATTTGGCATGACCGCTTAAGAGATCTAGTATCGAAATTTCGCATTCTGTCATAAATAGGTGATCGAGTAATATTTTATTTATTATAAAAAACTTGGGAATAACTTATATATTATATATACATATATATATATATATATATTTTTTTTTTTTTTAAATCTAACCTTAAAACTGCAATAAAAGCAAGAGTTGTGAAATATACATATTTTTAGGAAATTATTGTTCGGTACAGCTACAAAGAGTTTTGTAAAGGCAAGTGATCGGTTTTCATCAGACTCCGAAATAAAAAATTAAGAATATACAATTACTTTTTTAATTTACGACCCGATTTAAAAACTATAATTTCACTCACAAAAATTAATATTAATTTAGTACAATTTTAATGAGTATTCGATACCGAATGAGTTTCACTTATTCGTTTACTAATGTCGTAATTCAAACTCTGGCCACGAACGATCACTTTTTATTCTCAAATAAGAATTGAGATGAATCAAACAAGCGCTTTTCATCTGTTATACAGTAGATAGTTAATTCAGTATTATATTAACTATATTAGTAAAATAACTTAATTTTAACGTAAGATAGATCAATTCAACTAAATAGCAGCAATCAGGTTGTATTTAATCTTCGTAAATGTTTATATGGATACTTCGACCTATTTTTCAGCAATAAGAATTAATATAAAAATTTATGTTTTACAAAGCAGTTGATATTTTTTTTTTCAATTTACATTATATCAAAAACAATTATATAAAAAAAAATCAATAAAACGGCAATAAATACGTTTCTATACATTGATGTGTATTTCTTTTTTATGTCATAATTTTATGTATTTCTTTGTGGTGCTACAAACAAAACACTGATCCACTGCATTTTCTGTGATTTTATTTAATTCTGTTCTTGAAGTTGTTTTTTTTTTTGTTATATTTTTTTTTAATATTTGGTTTGCATTTTCTTTTTTTATTTGTTAATTTTCAAACCTAAAGGAAATTATGTAATAAAATATATAGTTAAACAATCTACAATGACAACAATACAATTTGTCAACAAACTACAAATACGTGCAGCAAAAATATATATATTCAAATTTTTAACAATCGCAAAATATACCCAACAATCCAACATGAAATCAAGATAATGAATTAAATTTTACTCTTTCGGTTAATTTTTTTTTCTTATGTTTTATTCTTTTAATTTTTTTGTTTGTTTAGCAGAATACAAAAACAAAAATAAATTGCCTTCTAACAGTTGCAGCAGTTTTACTCAAAAAAAAAAAAAAAATATAAATAAAAAAAACAACCAACATATTCTAAAAAAAGTGATATATTCTATTATATTTTATCCATTCATATACTTTTAGGTGAATAGAAAAAGATCCTAACCAAACGACAGCATATTAAACATAAAATTAAAATTAACATTATAAATATATATAAATATATTGAAACATGTATACATTTTACAAATTTTTATATAAAAAGTACATAATATATTTCACGTTATCAATGCCCCCATTACTTACCCAATAAAAAAAAATGTATTAAGTTAATGGATTGCATATTACACTGATTTTAATTTTTAACTTTTTGGAAAAAAAAACTACATTTTTTTTATTTTTATTTTTGTAAAACTTTTAAATAATACACAAAATGACACACTTTTACTAATTATTTGTTGTGCCGCATCACAGAGCAAGGAAGCCGGGATTCGCACCCTGGTAGCCCTTGATGATCAGGGAGGTGAGTCACTCTGGACACATTAAAAAAAATTTACAAAACTTTATACTCATTATAGTTTTTTTTTTCTTATTTTTAGTTATAATTCATTTTTAGTTAGTTTTGTGTTTTTCTTTTTTTTTTAATTTCATTTATTGTGTTCCCACTTCTCCCTGCTCCATTAAACTATTGTTGTGTTGTTTTGTAAAGAAAAAAGAAACTTTTTTTAATTTTTTTTTAAATGTGTATATAAATTAAATATGGTTTTTGGCAACGCTCTTGAAAGTATTCACTTGTGAAGTGTTCCAAAATTGTTTAGAATTGATGTTGAATTCCCTTAATTTTTGTATAAATTTGAGAGCGCAAAAAAACAAATTCTTATATGCCTACCGGTAAGTGCTCTTGTTACGAATCCGTACAATAAAATTCATTCAAATGGAACAATTTTAAACTGTCAGCTAGTTTTCTTTCAACATTGTCTTTGATAGTTGGTTCTGCATCTATGTTTCTAGTCTTGGGCCATTGCTATGTCAAAACATAGGCTCAACCATAGTTGCATTAAACGATATCTAAAAACTCTCAAAATCTGAATGCACCCATAATTGCATTCACGTTGTAGACCCCTCAGCACTGAACGTATGACGCAAAAAGTTAACGAAAAATCGACGAAACTGAGCCAAAAGTCATTATCGGCGCAATGTACAAATTATGTGTATTAATTAATTAAATTATTGTTAAATCTTAAGGCTGCCATGCGGCTACAGTTTTCTGTTTAAATTTTTTGGGGTGCGAGAGTTTATGTTGAGTTTGGAGTTTTACCAAATGCCGATACTTATTGTTTTTAAACTGTTTCTACTAAATTCAAAAAATTAGCAAACAATTCCATTATCCCAACTCAATAATTCTACATCGCTTTTCCAGCGCAAACAAGTTAATTTGAATTTCTTAGACTGCAATAATGATATCAATAGAAAACTTCCGAATAAAGTATATTTCTGAAATATGATATCATTCAGGATATTTACTTATATATATTTGAAAATTAAATTTTTCAAACAAAAAGTGCGTTCTATTAATCTGAAATAAAAAAATAATAATATTTTGTTTCCATTTATGTTAAATTTGATTTTAAAATATTGTGTTTTTTATTTTTCAAATACAGTACTATCATTACTGAATATTCCTCTTCATAACCACATCCTACCACATACATTTTTTCGCAGAAAGTTTTTATTCCACTCTAATTCACTTCTAAAATTTTACTCGTTCCACTAGACCACTTTATTATTCAGATTTTTCTATGCATTTATTTTGTTATAATTAAAATTGTTTTAATATTTTTCACGTAAAAATTACAACAATTGTTTTCTTACAAATGCTTCTGCTTGAGGCAATAGATTTCAGTGCACCTTTTTAATAAGTTTTTGTAGTTAAAAATATTTTTTTTTTTTCTAATTCCTAAGCTACACGTATTTTGTTGAAAAGAATTTAAGCCTGGTTATGCACGCTTTGTTTCGTTACAATATTTTTTTTAAACAAAACAAAAAGAAAAGAAACAATTGAAAAAAAAAGTTTTATACCATTTTATTATAAAAAAGGAGAACAAATTATAATTAAACTTAGAAAATATTATTTTGGTACATATCTTTGAATAAATTGAATAATTTGTCTTTATCTTTGTCTTTTATGGCGTATTATACACTTTTTGTTTAATTTATTATTTTCGCTTTATTTATAATTTATTAAACGAAATTCCCGAATATCTTTTAGAGCGAGGAAACAGGTGCCAAAACTTTGAATCAAATTAATATTCAAGGCGGTAAGAATCTGCGAAAATATTCTTTTATGTCTGTAAAGTTTTTTTTGTTAAGAAAACAAAATTCATATTTTGGATTTGCAAATATAATAACACAAATAATATATGTAGCCACATACCTTCCAAGGGTATTTTCCGATTTGCTTCTTCTAAAAAATAATATTAACTCACATTTAACTGTGCGTACTTAAGAGGTGTTGGCAACCGATTTATTTTTTTTTTTTTTACATTTTCTACTAATCGAATACTTTTTGGTTGAATTTATTGATTTGAGTTTTTCCGTTTACTAAATATCGCAAATCTAATCGAAACTAATAAGAAATAATGCTACAGCTGCAAAATATAGACTTAGAGACTTTAACAGTGTATGAATGTGTAAGGAAATGAAATAAAACGTTCAAGAAAGCTAAGACAAAAAACAAAAAAAGAATAGAATCTCATGTATTTGTAAAGATCCACAAAAACAAAAAACAAATCAAAAAATTAAAAATAACTAAACAAAATGCTAAGAAATTTGTGATGTTTTTGTTTAGAGTACGGAAGTTGGAATGAGAAGCATCGTTATGCTGGACGAACAAGGAGGTAAGATTGTAAAGAAAAGAAATTAAAAAAAAAAGAGTATTACATGAAAAAAATAAAACATAAAAAATATATAGAAACAAGAAGATAAGTCTTAAAACATGTTACAGAATTTTTGATTTTTTTTTTAATACTACAATCAATACAAAACGAACTTTCATTGCACAGTAATGTTAAATTCTCATTTAAAAACTTTTTAAGTATTGAAAAATGTGATGGTATTTTTTTTTTTTTTTTCATTCTAAATGGAGTGCAGAGTTTATAAACTTTAAGAGAATTAAAATTCAAATATATTTAGTGATGTTCAAAATTATATCGATTATGTCGATTCGAACTATTAATGTGATTCCTTCCTAATTTAATTGCTTTCTTTAAATGTCAACGAAGTCAGTTTACCAATTTGTTCTCTGTCCCGTAAATACGTCTACACGTATTAGAGTGACATTGACACATTCATCAATTATTCAATCAATTATTTCCTTTCTAGCTTGTAGAGCGTTCAAGCAAAGTCTGGCAATGCCAAAACAATGCTGCTGTTTGTCAATTTGAATCCACTTGCAAAGTTGACAGCAGAAGAATTTTCATTCTTGGTATACGCATTGGCGGCCATGTTAAATGGAACGAGCTCTTGGTTCTTTAAACGGTTTTTACCTCGTTTGATAAAGCCTAAATTCACTAAATTTTGGTATGGACCAATGAAACTTTTTGCTAATAAGTCTAATTTAGTCTTTCACTGCCTTGAATTACATGTTGCTCGATGCAAGGGATTTGATTGCTGCCTGACTGTCGATATAACAATATCCAATACTGATACTGCTTTAACCACCAGCCAGTCAGGGGATTTGACGAATGCCAATAGTTTATGTGTTTAAAACGCTGCACTAAAAGGTATAAAAAGAGGAGCACATTCAGGTCCTGGCAGAAGAGGCGAGCACCTATTCCTGTGTCTTATTGCCGACGAGGTAGCCAGAGGCTTGCTTACTAAAGAAGTAGATAGAATATACATAGTTTGCAACGCCACTGTGTTCTAACACAAATGACAAAAGCGCACAAACAATAAAAAGAAATAATGCTTGAACACGAAGCTACTACCCGTTGGGAATTTGTATTTTATAAATAAATCGAAATCTTATTTTATAAATACTACTCGTATATCTAAGGTTCAGAAGGATAGAAATTCTAAGATTAACTGCAAAACTTGCTATGGGAGATGTGGCTAACAAACTGATTTATGTGCGACTGTCTATACTCACCGAGAGACAGTTCTTCTATAGATCGTAGTTAGTCCCTTTACAAATAAATACAAGTACAGCTCGCTGTTTTTTTATTTTTTAATCAGATTCCAACTAAATATTAACCTAAAAGTAGAAAAGAAATTAGGAAAACAAAAACTCGCCATTATTAAACCTCAACTCAGTTCTACTTCAGTTGTACTCCTTGTTAGTCAATATATCTTCCTCTTTTTACAAATTACAACCTTCGCTTAGCTTGGATAGCTAAAAAAGAAAAAAAAAATACCACTGCATTTAGAGAATTAAAAAATAAAAAAGTTTAATAAAAACAATCGGCACATCCAAACCATTAAAATACTTTTCTTTGATCTCAAAACTAGTAAAACCATTATATTTTTTGTTTGTAAAAATATCTAAAGAAAAGTATTTTCTATATAGTACAATATTACATATTTTACGGAATGTCCAGTGTAAATAATATTATTACTCCCTACCTGATAAAGTTATTATATATACAATTTTTTTCATTAATAAATAAATTACACATTTAAATTAAAAAAAAAAATCTATATATTTATGTATAAATAACTCTTTTCACTCCAACAAATCAACCAATGAAAATATCCAAATATATATACAAGAACAACAACATCAACAGCAAAAATATCCAAAATATACCCAAAAACGATCAATCAGATCTAAAAAAAAAATACCCAAATAAAAGCCAACAAAAAAAAATAATATCAAAAGAAATATCAAATCCAATCGCAAAACTAAATAAAAATTATTATGCTAAAACCCAACTCAACATTTCAAATCGCCCGACAAAATCGACAATAATACGCCCTATAAACTAAACTTACCCCAAAAAAATATATATTTAATTAAATATATATAAAAAATATATATATAAATACAAAAATCATGCTCGTCTCTCAACCACACTCAGTCCGACATGTGAGTACAAGGAAGACAAGAAATTTTATTGTTTGTTTTCTTTTACGTTGGTTTTACTTTATTTTTTTTTTTTTCAATTTCTAACTTGAATCTTAAATTTCTTACAGAAATACCTTATACTTGTATACTATATATACATTTAGGTCTTAATTTTAAAAAAATATAAAATAATTGTATACTTTTTTTTCGGTTTGTTGACTACTAATTTTTATGTTGGTAATTCTTATTAATGATTAACTGATAGTTTGTTATATTGATATTACAAGAATCTTTAAACGTTAGTATTTTTAGCTGAGTTTTAGAGAACATTACATGAATTCGAAAAAAATCATATTAAAAAAAAAATTCCACTAAAAATAAAAATGTAAAAGTAGAAAATTATTTTTATTTGGAATTCATGTAAACTCATAAAACAAGTATTATATTTTTTTTTGTTTTTTGTTTTCAATAAACATTCGTACGAAATAGGGTTGAATTATTAGCTGCCATTGGGAATACTTTTTATGACATCCTCCTGTGGTATAAATACATACTTATATGTATTTTCAAACGGAGTTTTTAAAACTTTTTAATTGAATCATGAGCTTAATTGATATACATAGTGTAGGAGGCGTAATTTAGCCTAAATGATCATTATAAACAATATGTTGTTTCAATGCGAATGATCAACACCAAATGTGGATGAATTGTTAAACTTATGTTTAATTTTATTAAACTCATTACTAAGTTTAAGCATTCCTTGTTCGACATACAGCCTACTGCTACGCACTTAAAAAATGTGCACGACTGGGTCGTACGTACTTGCA
The DNA here is from genome assembly GCA_949716465.1 of Chalcosyrphus nemorum. NCBI lineage: Eukaryota > Metazoa > Arthropoda > Insecta > Diptera > Syrphidae > Chalcosyrphus > Chalcosyrphus nemorum. The sequence continues at coordinate 42,980,875 of OX454333.1, read as the reverse complement.
CCTATGTGCTGTTAGTTAAAACTGAACAAGTTTTTTTATAAAAAAAAATATTAGATTTAAAAAAAATATTTTTAAAAATTTTGTATAAATTTAAATGCCACTTTTTCTTAAATATTACATTTTGCCCAAATTTCGATTTTCATGGAAATCCATTGAGTTTTAGCCCGGAAATAGCCATATTTCTAAAATCAGTTAATAAGAAAAGTACCGTTATACGTATTTTTAGCCAAAAACGTGGTACGCCATCTTATAGCATTTGTCTAGACAAACTCGAATATGAAATTTAATCAAAATCGTTAGAGCCGTTTTCGAGAAAATCGTCTTTTTGTGAAATTGGCCCTAAGTAAAGTACCGTTAATAACGGGGCTAGAACAAAAATTCCGATTTTGCCTCGAATTGCGACCCTACAGAGCTCAGATATGAAGTTTGAAGCAAATCGGTCCAGCCGTTTAGGCTGCAGTTCAGCGTACATACACACAGACAGACAGACAGACAGACAGACAGACAGACAGACAGACCGACAGACAGACAGACAGACAGAATTGGCAGACCCACTTTTTCGAGCTTCTCTATCATCGTAATGTCAGAATTCATTGTTATCTCGAGTTCGAATTTTTTCACGAATCCAATACTTGCCCTATATTATAGGTGCAAGTAAAAATTTAAATCACAGCTCAGAATTTTCTGCTATTTATAACCGACTCCGACAACTGCTTGGAGAAAACAAGATATTTTAATTAAGTTTACTCTCATTACTGGAGGAATCTTATTCTCTGTACTTAGTTTTAGAAAATATGCTCTTTCAACTCACTGATTTCCATAATAGCTAGTTGCACTTACACCCACAGTTCTTGTACACTTCAAAAGGATTTTCTTTTATGCAACCTTTAAAATGAATTGCAAAGGAATTTTTGAGTAGGATGAGATTAAAAGACTTCAGGCAGCGTAATGCTGTATTTAAAACTAAGCTAAAGGTATTAGTCGGATAAAATTTGGTTAATGTCTAACGTAGAGTTATTATTTATTCACACAAAGTGTTACAATAAAATTGAAGCCATTTTCCTAATATTTTACCCATCTTTGGATATTAAGAATTATAGTTATGTAATTAGTTTTCTCTTTTGACTTCACTTCTATTTTAATGTTTTTAATGACTTTCTCTTCCAATTTAAGTTTAATTCTTCAGCTTTAAATTAAATTATTTTCCTTAGGCTTATAATTACAGTAAACGCGTTGCTTCATGAGTAGCAGAGCTGTAAAAGAATGCAATCATTTTGACTTGTAATTCACTTGACTTTACATAAATAATCGTATGTTTCAATTCAATGTTCAATTTAAGTTAAATATGATTTAGCTATATTTTTCTGCAATGACTTCTGATTATTTCAATGACTTCCAATGAATGGTAATACTAATGACTCAAGGGGGCTTCAATGATGATTGCAGAAAATGATTGCAATAAAAAATCATGACTTTAAGCTTAAGTCATTAAATTGAATCATATTGATGTTATGTCAAGCGGCTTACATGTCAAAATGATTGTATTATTTTACAGCTGGTGATTTAATATTTTAAAGTTAGAGTCAAAGAAATCCATTTGAATTTTTAGGATGACTTCAATGAATGCATTATTTTACAGCCCTAGAGTAATAAGCTCTTCACAATATGTTTGAAGTCTTTTAGTCAGTCAAGAGATGTCAAACTCATAGCAGACAACGTATCTATAACGGGAGTGTCATTGTAAATTGTTAGTCAACTATCTTATTTCCATCAAAAAGTAGAAGTTCGGAAAAGTTAACTCTCAGAAAAGTTGACCAAATTTTAGCTCCGTACGTCGCTTTAAAAAATTTAATTTTGGTCAACGTTTTAGAGTATGACTTTTTTTTACTTTCATAAATTCTTTTTATATCATAAATCTAAATAAACGATGTAAAATACATAATCCAGAAGCCAAGTATTCCGAAGAAATGCTTGTTTTTATGGCAGCAGCATGCCTATCGATTAACTTAATCCCGTTCTCACAGTAGGTTAAGATTAATACTGACTTTTTCTGACGTGTATTGTCCATTTGCACATTGAATTTTATTTCTGGTTCTTACATTTGTTATAAACTCAAAAAAGTACGACTACTTATGAACGAAATATTATTTTTCTACAGATTTTGAAAACTGTCCAGAAAAATTTACTTTACGGAAAAGTTACAAGCCTTGGGACATTTCGATCAACTTTTTCGAGCTTCTACTGTATTTACAATTTTCACAAAAATATGTATGAGGTATGAAAAATTAGCACAAAACACAATGTTGCTAATTAAGCTGAATTCAATTATGGCCATGAAAATAATTTTCTCAATTAAGTTTCGTGAATTTTTTGGAACAATTCAGCATCAATTTCTGATAAGTGCTAAGGTCACAATAGCCCAATCAGTCTATATTTTTATTTAATGTTATAATGATAACCTAACTAATTCCTCTGCAAATAAAATGCAATGAAAACTTATCTTTAAGAAAATATACTTGTTCTTATCAAATTAGGTCTTCAATTTGCCCCTACAGGAAAGTGGACAGGCTTTGAGATTTCTATGCAATCTGAATATGTTATTTTGAAACATTTTCCCACACTAGAAATGTTAGGAAACTTCACTGTCTATCGTTCACACCTTCTTCTATAACGTTAATAAAGAAATGCATTTTTTTGTTAATAGACTTAGAAATAGGTAAATACTTTTTTATAAAAGTATAAGTATTGAAATTACATTCGTTAAAGACAGTTATTACTTTAAAATTGAATCTCTGTGTAGAATTTATTTGTGTAACATAATTTGTATGTACTTTTGAAGCTTTTGGCTTTATGTCAAAAATCAAGATTTACTTTTATAATGACAGTTGCAAATTTCTGATATTTTAAAATAACCCTGCCATTAACAACTCTGATTTACAAAGAATGTTCTCTTAGGGCTTCAATCACTGTGTAGAATAAACATAGTGTGAAGTATATGTCGAAGAAGTGCAATTTTTTATGCAGGTAGTTTGTTAAAAAACAATTAAATCATAATAAATAGATTGTTGTCAGCTAAAAACTAAAACAAATAAAAAATAATTCATAGTTTATTTTAAAATGTGGAACCATTTACAATAGAAACGATAAACAAAAAATCACTTATTTGTTATATTTTTTAGAGTGATAGGGTGCGACTTCTGAAAAGTATAGAATAAAGGGTAATAAGCGCTTAAGTGTATTAAACTAGGATATATAGTTCTTATTAGAATATAACTTAACTGAAGACGCACTTACTTTTCTATTCCAGATAAATGCATTAGGATTTTAAATATCCTCTTGTTATATTTAAATAAACTAATCCAAATTAATTCTTGTACGTTTAAGGAATTACTGGAACTACGGACAGGTTAGGCCCAAGCCATTTTGGTCTGAATGTTGTCATTGTGTCAGTGTGTTGGATTGCAAGAAAAGATGTCTCTATTGCTTGCATGCAAAACTACTGATTCTATAAAGTATCTTCTTCATGTGCAGCTTTCTATTCTTCACCTATTAATCGTACAAAAACACATATAGATATTTGACTATTGAGTCCTTGAAATCGCAAATTTCATCGCCCATTCAAACATAACACTATCTCGCTGATGAGAATAATTTAAATTACATTCTAAACGCATACAACGCCACATACCAATTAAATTGATGCTATACTTCAACAAAAATTTAAGAATTTTCATATCTTTCATTTATTACAAGTTTGTTTTCTTGGTTGCTACCCAAAACCATAACCTGCCTTAGAATTACAAGATTTCTTTTTTGTTTGTGTAATATAATTTTGTATATTAAAAAAAAAAAAAAAAAAAAACAAACTAAGAGCATGCAATGAATGCAAGTTTCACAAATTAATTATTCTTTCCAATGAATACTTTAAAAACAAAAAAAAAAAAAACATATTTTATTGTTTCTTTTGTCTTTACACATTTAATTCGTTTGATTATTATTACTTACCTATTAAAAAAAAAAAAAAAAAACCGCTTAACAAACTACCGCAAAAAAATATAGATTTTCTTATACCAAATTCTCTCCTTTCTAAAAAAAAAAAATAAAAAAAAAACACATACTATACTATTCCCATATAACTCATGTAATTTTAATTTAATAGAAATTAATATAGTAGTTTTTTTTCATTATAACATATTTTTTTTAATTTAGTAAAAAATAGAGCATCACAATACCTAAATACCTATAAACCCTCATTACTCTCTCTATTTCTCTGTCTCTCTCTGTCACCATATTTCAAAATCGCTGTATCTTTAGTCATACTCTTTGGTTATAATTTTGAAACGTTTATGTTTATGTATAAAAAAAAAAAAAACTGAATATCTTGGAAAGTACTTTACTAATTTGAAAATCTATTCTCTTCGCGAATTATTTTTCGAAATAAACAGAACAATTGGATCGCGTCGAGGAGGGAATGGATCAGATTAATGCCGACATGAGAGAGGCCGAGAAGAATTTAAGTGGTATGGAGAAATGTTGTGGCATTTGTGTATTACCCTGCAATAAGTAAGATTTGGAATATAAACAAGTGGAATTTGTGTTATTTATCTATTTTGTGTTTGTTTTTGTTTTAATAGGAGCCAGTCCTTCAAAGAAGATGATGGTACCTGGAAAGGAAATGACGACGGAAAAGTTGTTAACAACCAGCCACAGCGAGTAATGGACGATCGTAATGGATTAATGCCTCAAGCTGGTTACATTGGAAGGTAACTTTTACCATGATTCAGCACAGTTAATTTATTGGCTTAATTTAGTGCGTTGAACTACTGTGAATGGGGTTCCAAGTTTGAAAGTTTTTCACGACCCCACGTCTAGTGACCGTCTAACAGAGACCCAAGGGTATTACTGTCATGAGAAAATTAAAAAAAAAAAAAAAACACACATCCTTAAAACTGTAGTTCCGTTCAGTACGTGTAGAAATACATACCACACACAACACGTACAGTTAATACTAGCCAAGCCTCACAAATATTCAATTATTCCTAAAAAAGTTCAAATTAAACAATTCATAGAACTCACTTAAGATTTTAAAAAATTGATTTAAAGGACGCACTGACATTTTAAAGCATGTGTGCCCATGCAGGTACATGAAGGTACCCATCATGAAGTTATTTAAACTTTCGTAAAGCTGTTGTTGAACGCATGTAGTCCGGATGCAAAAAGTCTTAGGATACTTGAGACATACATATATAGCATTGTCAGTTGATCTTAAACGAACTAAACTAGACAGTCAATTCCTGGTCGTTTGACAGATTCGCTAACCCAAGCGAAAAACTGAAAAACTTCCGATATTCATAATTGTATTTTGACGTTCAAGTAAATTCAAATGGGAGCCCACACACCAGTTTAGATTTCAGCGTCTGCCTTCACAGTACTGAGCGCAGCGATTTTGTAGATGCTGTGCGTACAAATTGTTATTAATGGAACAACAACTTGCAGAAAATATTTTGGTCAAAAGAAAAGAAAGTGATAACCTGACAAATTTGACAGTACTCCTGTATCCCGTTTTTCTAGTTCATGTCAGAATAGGTTTTCATTGGACACGTTCCCAAAATCTAGGTCTACTTTTTGAGGTAATGCGTAACATATGAAACGGCAAACGAATTTTTGACAGATGGCGCATTGCCTTCAGATCCAGTCCACTACCTCAAAAAAAATGCCTTACTTTGTAGTCAAAAATGAATCTCTCGACCAATCAAAAACGTTTGACTACTTAGTGCCGAGAATGCGGAACGTGACCATTATCTTTTTGTCGTTTTATGAATCTATTTACTTACTAATTTTTGTTTCTATACATATATTCAAATATATTATAAATAAATATTTTTTTTAACCTATTTTATCTACATAGAATAACAAACGATGCGCGAGAAGATGAAATGGAGGAGAATATGGGACAAGTTAATACAATGATTGGCAATCTCCGAAACATGGCTCTTGATATGGGCTCAGAATTGGAGAACCAGAACAGGCAGATCGACAGAATTAACCGCAAGGTAAGACTTCCTCATTTTCACATCTTACTAATATTCTCGCATTTAATCATTATTTACTAACCTAAAATTAACATTTGCCATATTGTTATTTCACTTTGTTCATGCTTAACACAATACTCAGGGTGAATCCAACGAAGCCAGAATAGCAGTGGCAAACCAGAGAGCTCATCAGCTCCTGAAATAAATAATTACTCATTATTTTGTTGTCCTAATATTTAAAGCTAAACAATATATATATATTATTCCAGTTTTTAATTTATTTTTTTAAATAAATTATGTATTACTATAAGTGTATATGTTTTTTGTCGATTTTATTAACATTTATATTAAAAAAAATATATACATACATATATTGATAATATTGGTAGGGTTTTTGGCTCATATTGCTGTGATGAACAAAAAAGACAAAAACTAAAAAAAAATAAAAAAAATATTTCATGACAAAGTTATAAGAAAGCAAAAAAAAAAAAATAAGAATAACGAAAAGTAAATGATAAATAAGATAAAAGACAGCATTCATCACTCAATCGAATAGTAAAGCAACCCGAGATTTTTCAAAATATAGAAAAGTAAATATTTTATTACGTTTTGTTCCGCATAAAAAGAGATTAATCGAATTATTACAATTTGGTTACATCAAAATTTATAATATACATAATTTAATTAGGGCAGGGATTTGTGCCCATAAAAATAAATATATTTTGCATGAAATGAAGTAGAAAACGTTACAAGAAACGAGTTTCGAGTGTATTTTATCTCAAAACTCTTAACACAGTTAAAAAAGAAAAGCAGTCTTGCATTAAGCATAGACTACAATTTAATTAGATGCGATTGAAGGATACATTTCTTCTTCTGTGATTAAGGTAACTAATACCTTATTCCTTGATTAAAGTGCTAAAATGATGTGTGGGTATTCGAAAATGGTCTTGAACTTTCGACAGGTGTACGGGGTAAGGCATCTGCTCCGGTCATTTGTAGTAACCCCCATCCAGTTTCACTTTACATCCGAATGGTGGATGGATGGACTTTCGTTCGATACAATGTCACTCATAGAATCCATTCAATTTGTTCAAAACCAAACAAGTACAATACGCATTTTCTAATTAGAACAACTAGAATTGTCTCAAGCCATTTTGTTTATTTAAATTTTGATAATCACCATAAACTTGTATAAGAAAGATTCTTCTCTTTTTCGCAACTGGAAGTGTAAAGTAACAAAGTATAAGTTTAAATTAAAATTCTACAAAACAAACAAAATTAGGTTAACATTTAAAATCTAAGTTAAATTTTAATGATGTGAGCTTCCATTGCACTAATGAAACTATAATTTCTAGTCATATTTATTTTGTTCATTCTAGACATATTTTAAAAGCGTATTTATTCGAACAAGAAAACTTACAAACAAAAAAAAAATCATAAAACTAAAATTACATTTTTATCATAGATAAATTATTTAAGCAAAAAAAAATAAATAAAAAATAAACGAGTTGTCTGTTAGGAATATTTAAAATCAACGTTTTTGTATAGAATTTTATTCAAGTAGACGAGATAAATTTTAAACAAACAAACAAAACATTAATATGCACTATGAGAAAAACAAAAACCTAAAAAATAATTCAATATTTGCTGCAAAGTAATAAAAAAAAAAAACATATTATATCGAACAGAAGAAACCAAAAATTATGGCGAATTATTTTCGGACCAATAGCGTATGTGAAAAAGTTGATACATCTTTTACTTTTATACTTATTTTACTTTATGTATTCTTTTTATTTATTAATTTAATTTCTAAAAGCTATGCAAAATAAAAGATATGTATGTATCTGCATGCAATGACGGCCTTTGTGTTAGTAAAGTGTAATAATAAAAAAAAAAAAAAAAAATAATAATAAAACGTTTATCTGTACGGATTTATTCGCATCATTGTTATAATATTTTTTATTTGTTAAAAGTTATTTTCAATTGTTATTCTAAACTGAAAAAAAAACAAGCAATAACTAATAATGCCTTAAATATTGTGAATAAATACGTAGCTGTATTCGTTTACCTATTGAAATAACTAACACACATGTCAAGAAAACAAAAAAAAAGATATAAAAAATTGTGTAGCTTTAAAGTCTTCTCATTTATTTCATCTTTTTATTATTATTATTTCATTTTTTTCGTTTTTTTGTTTTTGTTCTTTTTTAGGGTGACAAGAATACTATTAGAATTGAAGGCGCAAACAAACGAGCCAATGAGCTATTGAAAAATTAAGAAAAAGTTACGTTCTATATATATATATTTTTTTTTTTTTTAAATTATTGTTTTGTATAAATTCATAGGCTTTAAAATAAATTATTAAATATGATTTTTGAAATACTCTATTAATTTGTTGTTTTTTCTTGTTTTTAATTAGAAGCACTAACTTAAGCGTTCTTTTATTTTTTGGCGCGCACAATATAAAACATAAAAAAAATATATTTTTAACTATTTACTCTTTCAGTGATTATTTTAACATTATTTTGATTTCTGTTCCTAAATGTGTGAATTTTTATCAAAAAGATAAAAGCAATAAATATAATTTAAACAAAGTTTTTGTGAGCTTGCAAAGAGTAACCGAATAAACATTGAAAACAAAATCATTTTAAAGAAATGTCACAGAGAAAATGTTTAAAGTTGGTTTTGCAGGTGATAAACTGAGTATAGATTGTTTTATTGCAAAGTTTAAGTCACAATGTTTGGAAAGCTATCCTATCTATCTCTTTTAATATGTCCCACAAATGTTCAAACTCTTGGACCTATAACTCAATTGGGTAAACTTAGTGTGATAAACTATTATTGCCCCTTACGTATGTGCCTTAAAACTGGCTAAAATCGTCCTTTACTAACGGCTAGCAAACCCTAGCCTTTCTAGTTACCCCTCCTCAATGACAGGCGATCGGAGAAACATTAAATTTTTGCCTGATTTTCGTTTTTATAATTTTATTGTCAGTGCCTTAAATCAGGCTATATTTTTCAAACGAATTAAGAATCAAAAACAACTTACTTTCTATATGTGTTATAATGAGAGTATGTACTGCAGAGTCTTATAACAAATCAATATTTTTCTATCGTCTTAGATAAAGTTGGACTGTTATTCTAGGAAATAGTGCATGGTGAATGGTTTGAAGAATTGAAAAGATGGGATGCTCAATAATTGAACTCTCGAGAAGCACTAAAACTAATTCTTTGAAATAAAATTCTCCACTTATTCTCTTTTGTAGTGATTATCTTTGCTCTAAATCCTAGTTCTAGGTACGTTAATTCAAGTGATTCTAAGTAACATGTTTTTCGAAACATTTCAATAATCGAACTATTGCTCCTACGTCCTCTTGTTCGTCGATTTCCCTATTCGGTATTCCAAAACATTTTAAAGTTAGACTATTGGTAACGTTTTCAAACAAGGATAATTAAGAAAAGATCTTACTATCGAAATAGAAGAATATTAAAATACTACCTACTCTTTCTACACAAGCAAAGGTTAGTAGTGCTAACCGAATCTGTCAAGTTTTTGTACATACATCGATAACGATCGTAGCATAAATTATGATAACATACAAATATGTAAGGTACACTAATCTTTTTTTTTTATTTATTCTCAAAAGGAGACTAAAACTTCATTTCGATGCCTACGTGGGTTTTCGAATTTGCTCGACTTTACATGGGTATACGTATGAATACATACTCGTAGATATAGTGTCATCACTGTTCATCTCGGATATTTGAGTCACATAGGAGAATCATCATCAAAGCTAGCAATTGGCCTTTGTGCCTATAACGATGGACAAGTAGCAGAATTGTTTATATTGATGGCACGTTTTGAGTTTTTAAAACCAAAGCAAAAAAAAACATACACAATTTCTCTGTGACTTTCTCTTACAATAAATAAATAGAATTAAAATAAATAACAAAAAAATTTTCTAATAAAATATAAAAATATATTTATACAATACATATGTTTCTTATGCTGAAATATGCAGGACAACTTTTGAATCCATATCAAATAACAAGAATTATTAAATAATATAATAGGAAAAAACAAAGGAAATATATAACACTTTAATTAAATTAGTAAAATAGTTAAATGCAATACAATAATAATATTTAATTAATCAACTATAATACCGTACCTTTCTCAAACTAATAATAAGCTCTTGATTCCAACTAAACTGTTTTCCATAAATCCTTAAGTAACAACTCACCTATTTATTTTATTTTACATTTTATTTAAATAAATCCTACATATATAAAAACTACTTTTTTGGGTTGTAAAAATATGAAGCAACGTATTCAGGTAATTGAAAGAAATAACAAATAACACAGTGAAACTGTAAATATTAGTTAAGGCATTTAAATTTTTTTTTTTGTAAAGTAGATTATTTCTTGTATATTTTTCTTAATTTTCTGTTATAATTATGCCTTTAAATTCATAGAGTTTACATTACTACTATCGAATTAAACAGAAATTATACTCTTAAATAATATAAATATATATTTACACATACACACTACACATCTGAGTGCATTAAATTGTAAAAAAAAAAAAGTAAAAATAGCGAACGACAAGGAATAGGTTGAACGGTCTTATCAATCAATAGTATAAGAAGCATTTTTGGGGAACAGACAAAAACTGTATAAAGAATAGAGTGGAGATTTTAGAAAAAAAAAAAATATCCATTAGAATAAACTTTAACCACCTTAAACAAACAAAAAAGTGAAAACAAACTTCAAATCTATATCTCTTTCTATAACTAATTATATACATATACATATATCTATAACTTAACAAAAAAGAAACATTCATAGTTTAAGGTATTACACAGAACACCTACACTTGTAAAACTTATTTTTTCGTATTATACTGTTCTTTAAATTTGTTTTTATTTTTTATTTGTAAATAAAAGTAAAGGAATAATTAAAATACAACAATAAAAGACAAGTTTGCCTACGACACAGAGAAGAGTTTCTTTTCTGGATTAACTCTTGAACTTATTTCTTTCAGTTTTGTTAAATTTGGTAAGAACCGTTAAGGGTATTTTATAGTTAATTATTCTATTTAGTTAAGTCAAAGTTCTTCCCTGGTAATGACAAAGACACAAAATTATAGTCGTTGTGTGTTAAGGAAAGTTACTAACACAAATAACCCAAATTTGGGTTTGTTTTTGTGCTTACTAAGCTGTGCTATGTGCTTATATTTGACACATCAACAGCAACTTTGACAGCCGCAACCACAATTTGAGAAACAGAGTTTTCTGGCACATTGACAACAGCAACGTCAAGGGAAGACCTAAAGGCCCTACCATAATTGCATTCAGCGTGCGATGGGTACCTAATGTTATAATTGAACGAAAATTGTACTCGCGTGCTCTAAAAATCTAATCGCATTTGATTATTTTCTATTATTAGTTTCTTCCGTCTAAGTAAATTATTATGACTGTAATTACTTGTATCATACCAAGATTTTCCAATAAATTTCGCAAATAATTGTAATTAACTGTGTTTGAAAACGTCAAATGCGATTGCGAGCAAAAATCAACGACAGCAATTAACGTTTGCACTTTGACGTGCGCAATTTTATGTGCTGCGTAACGATTAAATTGACAATCAAATGACGTTTTCCAAAACGGTCTTTGATGCCATTACCTCACTTCGAATTTACAAACAGTATCGAACGAAGAACGGATAGAAAAGAACTTTAGAGAATGTTTTTTTTTTTTTGCAACTCTTTACGGTGAGATGCCGTCTGCACGAGACATAATTTCAGACCAGACTCAAGTCTTGACATTAAAATGTCTCGTGTAGACCGCACTTTTACGGACTTGACTTGCAGTCGGACATCTCAGACAGCCTTTTGATCTTGTCTTCTCTGTGGACATCAACCCTGACTGAAATTTAACATTTGAAGTTTGGCAGTCGTTTTTTATAAGAAAAAACATTTGTTGTGATTTATTAGTGCTTTCCAGACGTGCAAAGATGGCAGATTTTTGATTTTCATAAACAGAAAGAATGAGTTTGTTGATTTTTTTAAAACAAGAGAGCTTGTTTTGCTGTTGACGACATTCATTCATTCTCCAAAAGTCATAACAAAATTTGCCCATCCAATGACATAAAAGTCTGGCGGATTAGAAGGCTGACTGAAGAGTCAATCTGCATTTTTCAGACTCGTGGGGACGCAGTGTAATGATGGGCTATTAGTAACGTACGTGCCTTCTAAAAATCATTCACAATAACAAGCTTGGTTAGGTATGTCAAAATTGTCATACAAAAAATGCGTCCTCCAAACTAAGAAAAAATCGTCTTGTTTTATGCACTTAAATTAGTAGTTTGTCAAATTTCGAAAAGTGGGAGCCAAAATATTGAAAATGTACTCGAACGGGTGATTGATAGTTTTCACAAACCATCTCAATGAAATTTCTTGCAGTAAAATTCGTAGCATGGGCATGGTGTTTAGCGCTTCCTTCTGTGAAAGACGACGAAAATTCGTGTTTTTGGGAGAGTAAGCGAACGAATCTAATAATAATATTTAGCAAGTACATTTGGAAAGATATGCTCTGAGATCTAGCTGGAAGTACCTAGTCCCAACTCTATGATTTAATAAACTAATAGCTTACATCACCTAGCATCCAAAGTGCTATATTTCTCTGTGAAAGCATTGATTGTCCCTTTCATACATGTACTCGTATGCTCGGTTAAACTTGGAGCCTGACCTAAATTTTGTTTACACCTTTACATTTGGCAACATTTCTATATGATTTTCGAACATCTTTAGTAGAGTGATTTTCTTGAAGTTGTCAACTTGAATTTAGCTTGGTTTAGTTCGTCATATTTAAAATAAAAAAATAATCGTCCCTTGCTTATAACAATTCTAACAGCCAAGAAAAAACAAAAACCCACCAAGTAGAGTTGCATTTCTGTTTTTTTAGATAGAAATCTGAAATCATTGGGAAATTGTTTTCTGTATTTTTATAAAAACTTTTGATGAAAGTAAAAGGGGTAATGGATGTATTACTGCAGTGAGAAAGTTTATTTTAATGCATATTAGTCCTTTTATATATTTAGCTAAATTCGTTTGCAAAAGTAGCTACAATACACCATCACTCTTTTTAATTGAATTGGTCCTTTTAGTTACTTTTTTAGTTCAAAGTCACCCCATTTTCTTTTCCAAATTTTGTTAAAGTGTAATCCTTTGATTTAACCAAAATGAATTCACATCAACGAATTATATTTATCAACCCAAGGTTATAAAAAAAATCGCCTTCAGTTATATAAAAAAAAAAATGCTCGCAAAGAAAATGAAGGAAAAAAATTAGTTTTGCTTGTTTTGATAGTATAAATTATATTATATTAAAAATTTAATAAAAAGCTTTAAATTAAAAAAAATATATATTGATTACTTTTTTCCCACAATTTATATTAAGTGCGAGGTTGACGCAAACAAACATTGTTAACAAAATAAAATGAATATATCTCCCATTGGACAAGTAACAAAAGGTGCGTATAGCATATTTGTATTAAACCAAAAGGAATATTAGAAAAAAGTAACCGGCCAAGCAATGCGGTTTTGTTTTACTAAAATTCAGCAATATTTATTGTGTTGTAATAATTTCAACAAAATAATAACAAAAAACGTAATTAAATGCTTGTTAAATAGTTTTTAAATATATTATACATTTAAATATATATGAAAATATATATATATACATATTAATATGCAGTAGTGGTGTCACTATAATAATTAGTACCTACTTACTAGAACATAAGTATAATGTACAAAATAATACATACAAAAAATATATATAATTAAACTATATATACATATACAGACACACACAATATTAAAAACAAATATATATATATACATATATATTTACTGAGGAATTATTAAACAAAACAAAACAAACTCTATATACATACATTATAATATTAATTATTCTATTAACCGAATTCTCTGTGTCTTTTTATTATCTTTTAAAATTTAATAGAAAAATGCATGTTAATATTGTATCATACTATAAAATTATAATATTAAAGAAAATAAAATGAATTTCGAAAACGAAAGAACAAAAGAATCGTAGCAAAACCGAAAAAATTAGAGTTGAATAAAAATAAACCTTAATTTCCATTAAAATTAAGTTGTAGTGTAAGTTTCAAATAAAAATGAAAAACACATGCATTTTGTAACAAAATACCGGGAGAAGGAGAATATTATTTAACTTTATTTAAATTTAAGACAGACTAAAATTACAATTTAATTTAAAATTCACTCGTTTTTATTAGATTTTTAGTAGCAAGGAAAAAAAATTTAATTTTATCAGAATTGTACATTTAATGCATTCTATTTTGATTTATTTTCTATAGAAATTTCTTGTATCCGCTAGTTCGCCAATAAGAATTTGCAAAAAGGACGATATATTCCGTATACACATATGTGTACGGTGACGTACGTTTATGTTAAGATTTCGGAATAAATCATCATATTAAATTAATACTTATACATTTGAAGTGATATAAATTATAATTAAATTATATTATAAATAAAAAACAAAACTAAAAAAATTGAGTTTTTTTTTATTTTATTATTTTCGGCAGCAATTGTTTATTTTACTAGGTCGGTTCGCGTACTTCTTGTAGTAAAATTCGTAGATTTTCAAAGATTTTCGAAGAGTGAAGGAAAATTATCTTAGAGAAAGCTATAATTATGAAAAAGTAAAAGAACAAGAAAAAAACTAAAATACTCTGATATGACAGTTTTAACAAATTAGTCAAAAAAAAAACCATTGTGAACGGATATTTTCAAATTTTCTTTGACGGACACACCCTTGGACGAACGAGGACACGAATATAAATGGCTAAGTTAGACTAGGATGGTGATCAGTGTTGCCACAATGATACCAAAGTATCAAAAGTGATACTTTTTAATCTTAATTTCGACGTGATACTTCGAATTCTGTAAAATGCCTATTTTGATACTTTTTAATTCCGACAAAAAAATACTATAATATGCCAGGCAATACTCTTATTCACTGAACTGTATATTATCTTTCCGTCATTTTTTTGATAATTTACTAAAATATTCTTGTAGTCGACTTGGCGCCTGTTTGGATAGATATATTTTTTGTAAAAGACTTGAGGATATTCATGTTATTTTAGGCATTATAGCTTGACTTCATTTTTTAATATTAACAAAATAATAATAATGGCAGTTTTTCTCATAATTCCTATTATGATACCTTTTGATACTTTTCTTCTGGCTGCGGAGATACTTTTTTCCAAACTCTTGCGGCAACACTGATGGTGATACCATCGGACCTTAACCAATACAGGGGAAACCAGAGCAGTACCATAGACAAATTTGCAGGACTAAGAGGGCAGGGGAAGTTCGAGTTGACTGTCTAGTTTAGTTTGTCTATGGCAGTACTGCAATGCAAAGTATTCTTAATTGCAAATACATATGTAGCGATCATGCGATGCATCACGTCGTAAAATGGAAAGCAACATTATCATGATACAATGAAATGTGACATTTCATTTAAGTCCGCGGTGAAAAATGGAGGCATCAGGAGAAGCTAAAACCTACTCTGAGTATTTCGACATACTCGACAAACATTAAAGGCAGAGACATTCTGGAGCCGTTCGAAAACGTCAGCAAAATTAAAGTATCGCAAAATTAAAGAATCTTCGGCACGTTCCGAACTCTAGGCCTACTTTTTGAGTTAATGCCTAACTTATGGAACGGCACACGAATTTTTGATAGTTTGCACATTGACTTAAGAGGAGGGACAATTTTCTTACCTTCGAATCCAGTCCACTACGTCAAAAAGAATTGCCTTAAGGGCTGAACATAATCAACATTGGGGAGCATAAGCTAATGTCATAACTAATACTTTTGCCCGCATAGCCAGCCGACAACACAATCTACAATTTTTTTTTCTCTCTCGTTGGTTTTTAGTTTTCATTTTACGCGTAAAAAATTGATAGGAGCAGAAATTTAATAAAACCAGAATGAAAGCAGTAATCATTCGCACATTTCCAAATATAAAATATAAGCAAACATGAATGAAAACATTAAAGTAAACACATAAGGGTGGGTAATTTGTACCAACTGTCAAATTCGCGTATGCATTGAGCGCCTGAGAGCACTCTCTCTAATGTTCGGTAATGTTTCCGAAAGTGACCAAAAACTAAATTAATCGACGCTGGGCTTATTATGTGTTGGCCCATAAGATCGTGTGTATTCGTGGGTTTACATCTGTGTGCATATGCAGCCAAATGTTGATTATGTTTCTCACTTTACTTTGTAGTCAAAACTGTATGTCTCGACCTATCAGAAACGTTTGACTACCTAGTGCCTAGAATGCCAAACGTGTCCATTGATGTGTACGCGACGTTTACAAACTCCGTCTCCATTGTGCTTACCTTTGGTATTGGAGTAGGATGGGGAAATAATGAAATAGTGGGAGGTAGGCTATTTTGCAGCCTTAATGCAATTGGTGCTATTAAAGAAATAATTAACCGTGAATTCGTAGGCGCTGTCCTTGTATGGCGGGGCAGTGACGTAGCATGTGCTGCGTTCTCACCGGACAAAATCTCCCCAAATCTCCGAGGTTTCGCATGCATTTTCTATGTATTGTATTCTTGGACTGAAATTCACAGTAAGGAAAAATTTCTTACTCTCTCGCACAAATAACCTATAGGTATTATGCAGATAACCTATTATTTGTGCTCTCTCGTAAACTCTTCGTTCTGTAAAAAAAATTAAGAAACTTTGACATGCACTGTTGCCATTTTAAAACTGTCCTTCCGGTCAGATTTAACTGGAGAAAAACCAGTCAAAAAAGTAAAATTCAGTCAACAAAAGCAGTCAACGAATTATTAACACAAATCCAGCTGAAAAAGCCAGTCAGAGTAAAAATTAACATTTTATTCAGAACAAAAAATAAGACAGTATCCTTTATTTGTGAGTATGTAGGTAGAATGAAGTGAAGCATAGTTTAAGAATTAAATAACGATTAAAACATATAAAGAAATAGTAAGAAGATATTAATACATTCTAATTCATTGATTCGATTCATACATAATCTTTATGTATTAATGTCCCTGAGTGCTTCAATTGACTCTTTATCAATATTATTTACATATTGCTTTACTGCTTTCATATATACCAATTTAATTTGTTACTTTAGTCTGTATAAGAAAATTGAAGCAGAAATCGCTAAATCTGAACTGATTTCTGATGATCAGAATCAAATTCGTCTCATGCTGGTCCATCCGAGTTCCTAACTTTATTTTACGATATTTCGGTGACTACATATTCTTTCCACTTCCTCATTAGATAAAGGCAACACTAACTTTGATGTTGTGGAAATATACATTTGTACGTTGTGATGGTGAGAAGTGGAAATGTTGAAAAAATGTTTCCAAGTTAAGAGCAAAAGTAGTAAATGCAAGGCAACATTTTTAAAAAATTAAAAAATATTGATTGAAAAGAAATTTTACAAACCAGTAAAAAAAATATATTCAGCTAAAAAAACCAGCCGGCTGGAAGCTAAAAAATCTTCCAGCTACATTGATATCAATCCAGTCAAATCTGACTGGAAAGCAGTCAAAATGGGTTATTTGTGGTAGGGGTCATAGACATAGGTTTGTCTATGGTAGGGGTGCCAGGCGTCCCACCAGCCGCGGGACTGTCCTGCGAGAAGTGTTTCGTCCCGCAGGTGTCCCGCTGAAAAATTGTCTCGCAGAATGTCCCGGAATTCATCTTTTATGTTTCGTATGTCCCGCCAGATGATTGTTCTTTTAATTTAAATGTTAAATCCTCTTTAACTATTGTACAACCATAACTTTTGATCGTCTAAAGCAGGGGTGTTAAACTTTGACAGGTGATTGTGATCATATTGGTGAGGCTACATTTGTCAAATTGGCTGTTCTTTATTTAGTCTGCTTTGCCAAATCAACGTGAAGAATATCTAACAGCGTTCAACAACATGTGTGAAAGTGGAGCTTCTGTTCAAGCAACATTTCCAGCAGTTCGTTGAAAAATTATATTCAGCGACAAGCGTTCGCCAACAAGCAAATTTGTCGAGATCCACCATAATTGCAACACATCCAGAGGAAGTCATTCTTTGAGCTGTCGGCATTATTGGTCCACACTTCTTGAGAACGAAGTTGACCAGGCCATCACCGTTAAGGGCGAGCGCTATCGGTCGATGATAACCAATTTCTTTTGGCTTTAATTGGATGATACCGATGACACTTGGTTTCAACAGGACGGCGCTACGTACAACACAGCTTTAAGTGCAATTTTCTCCTAACTTTCGTTGCATTCTCGCTCTCAGATTTAATTTTTTTTAAATAAATGATTGCTGTCCCGTAGGTCCAGTTTTCTTGTCTAATTTCATGGGTAAAAAACTTATCTTTATGATTTGTTTTACTTTGTAAAAGCTTTTGTCCCGCAGGGAATTTTTTCAAATCTGTTCGACATCGAGAGTTGAATCTAAATTATTACTGTTTCGTTCCAGAATTATTCTTGTAACCTGTGAGCGCACTTGGGGAACCTTATTTGATAATGTTCACTTATCGTATATATTGGTATTTGACAATCGTAATAAGGGTGTCAGTCTTCAAGGCCGTGAACTCCCATCACAACCATCTTATCTCGTTCAACACTAACCCATTCAATGGAACATGAAAAAGGAATGCGTTTTTTCCTTCCGCAAAAAAAAAAAATCCATAGTTCAATACAATGAATTATATTTATTTAAAATATACTAACATAATCTAACTCTATTTTACATTTTGCACATCATAAAAACGCTTTTAACACCCATTTGAAAATAATATAAAAAAAAAACATTAAAACCATAAACCGTCATCTTCATTTTCTTCTTGTGACTCTGGCGCTTTAGCTTCTGAAGGAACAGAGTCGTTAACATTAGCTTCATCTTGTACAGAAGGCAGCAAAAGAGAAGGCGGAAGTAATGCAGGAGTAGGAGCAACGTTACCCAGTTCATCCATAGAAAATTTATTTTCCTCTTCCTCATCACTCTCAGAGATCGCAAGATCATCCTCTATTCCGACGTTATCATGATCTGGCATATTAGAAGGCATTAACATCGGTACCTGTGAAATCGGTTGAAGAGACGGTGCTTGCTGTTGCACCTGTTCACTTTCTGCCTCTGCGGGGAATTGCTGTTCACTGTTCGGTAAGAACTGCGACAAAGGCTGCTCCGTTTGTGACTGTGAAGTAGGTAATCGATTGCCCATGCTTAGGAAGTCCGATGGGTCATAATTGGGATCCAAGTCGATGGAGTCATCTGTTTAATAAAGATACAAATGGAAAGAAATAGTCTTAATGGCCTACACAAATAAAACGGCTAAACATAAAAAGCGACATAAAATTATGGATTGGATCCGATCGCAGGTGTAAAATTTTGTTTTTTTTTTTTTCTTTTCCAGAGTCAGATTGGATCCAATCTGTGCGGTGGAGATTTTATATTTTATTTTTTTTGTTTTGGACAAGGAAAAAGGTTAGGTTGCATTAAAAGCAAAAAAAAAAAATAAAATAAATGCTTGGTTGGAGTAGGTGATGGAGTAAAGACAAAATAAATTGCAAAAGGAACCTTGTGGCTGTTGAGTGTAGAAGCCGACACCACTCAACTGTACCATAGCTTCAGCTGCCTGCTGGCTATCGTCCTCGCCATGTTGTCCTTCGTTAGTTACACATACAGTAGGTAATGTAAAATATAACACATATTTGATTTTTTAGTTTTGATGTTAATGAGATACACATATGCAGTGAGCGATTAGTAATTTCCCTGAATTTTGAAGAATTTACTTAAATAAAAACTAACAAGTGCTATTGAACAGAAATGTGTAGTGTACATAATTGAGCCATGTAGGGCGCACAGATCTAAGAGTGACACCATACACCACGAATGTTTGAAGTGGTTATTTTTACCTACTATTCGTAGTCGAAATGTAGCCGTTAATATGGTGGTATGGAAACACCGAAATCCATTTTTGCCATATGGCATATGTGCAAAGAAGAGCACTGCGCTAGAAACTGGGATATTGTATAACGTTGGTGCTGATATCAACAAATCGCAGCCACTACGAAGCCCAAAAGATGAAGGACGAGCTCGAGATTTTAAATGCTTTTTCTTCTCCTCTACGGAGAGGCTTTGGTCCGAAATAGGAGGTCCACAACTCCTCATCCTCTGGCTTGAGGATTGGGCATCTTGCTTTTGTCTTTGGTCCGTTATATGTACGTGTTATATGATCACGCGCACGTAGGTTCCTGCGACTTCTCGTTATTTAAGATTTTTCTTGTTTGTCTACCAAAGGCTCTTCTAAATCACCCAGCACTATATACAAATCCTTTAGAGAATCACGATGTTCTTCCACAATTATTCTTATACTGTGGATTGCATCTGTTGTTGATTTATTCGAGACACACTCGTACTATACACTGGCTTTAAGGCCAAAATAATGTCTACATTTCTAATAAGCTAGGTTAGAAGTAATGATCTGCTCTCAACTGATATGCAGTTGAAGCGATATGAGGGTGCCGTAGCTCAAAGATTAGTGCGTTGAACTACTGCGCAAAGGGTTCTAAGTTTGAATCCAGAAAAATACCATCAAAAGTTTTTCACCTTTTCCGACGAGTCTGACAAACATTCAGGAGTATTACTGTCATGACAAAGCTTCTCAAAACCCAGCTGCCAATCGGATAGGGCATAAAACTGTAGGTCCCTTCTGTACGTGCAGAAATGTATACCACGCACAACATTTACAGTTGAGTAAGAAGCTAGCCTTGGTTGCTTACGGGCTAATATTTATTTTCGTAGCGATATGTACTTTTCGTCAAGACCGCGTGCTAAGACAGTTTTGTACTCATGTGAAGGCATCGGCCGGCGGCGTAGTGATAAATTGGATTCGTGCGCCTAAATCTACGAACAAAAATGTCCCTTTTTTTCTGTTTTGCATATATGTATGTTCCTTGGGATGGTTTACTGAAACATTTACACGAATATTACAAAATGTAAACCTCGCTCACTGCATGGTTTTTGATTTAGACATAACGGTAATTTATAATATATATATATAAGTAGTTAAGTTACCTTCTTCTGGTTGTGGGTCTCCAACTACAGTTTCTTCTATCTTAATTATATCCATAGGTGGAGCTGTTTCTCCTTGATCTAAAAGTGTAGCCGCAACAGCTTCGTCTTCCGTCATTACTTCTTCGAATTCTTCGTCATCCGTTGAACATTGAAGATCTATCAAATTATCAAGTATTAAACAAAATTAATTGCAAAAGCTCATAAAGCAAACATGTATTTTAAAACAAAAGTAAACGTACAATTTAATCAAAAACAAAAAAAATAAATAAATAGAACAAGCCAAAAATGTGGATGCAATTTATATAAAAATGCTTTTTGTTAAAAAGTTTGTATAATGTATGGAAACATGTATAAATATGTGTTTAAACTAAAACAAAACAAACAAAAAATTTCGACAAGGTGTTGTTCTTTTAAATATATACAAACAAGTCAAAAAACAAAAAAATAAAATTAAAAGATTTATAAAAAAAAAAATAGCGAAGACACCATCATCAAAGTCTTACCTTCTTCCAGTAAAGAATTTTGTGTATTACTTTGATTTGAGGTTAGGCTGTCCTTTCGGGGACGACCACGCCCACGTTTGACGGCATTGATTACTTTGACTAGAAAATAAAGTTGATTTTACCCATGCTCTTAATAAATACAGTTACATACAAAAATAAATTAACAATCAAACTATGCATAATGTACAGAGGTTCTTTTTTTAAAACTAAAGTACAGCAGAGTGATAGATTATTTTGCCCTAAACAGGTTGAATCTAAAGTTTACGATCAAAAGAATTAGAACCTTTTAGTTTTTTGGGAGAAAAAATATGAGAGTGAATCGATTACTTTTCTCTCTTTGAGTGCAGGTAACCAAAGTACAAACGTTTAAAGTCTCGCTGCAAGTAAGTGGTATTTAGCAGGTCTTTGATGGCGTTGATGTGTATTATACTTGTTGATGTTTTACATGCTAAAAACAATAATTAGAGAAATCGAAAACGTGGGGAGTGGAACAAAAGTAATTGAAGAGCAAAACTAAAAGCCAGATAAAGAAAAAAGTACAATTTTCAGTGAATTTTAAATCCGGAATTGTTCTAGCACCCAGCTTGTTGAAAATTGTTGTCGACAATTAGCGCTTCTTTATTCTTAGTATTAAGAACAAACAAAAATACTTTCTTTGGTATCTATGGTACATTTTCAAGATGGCAAAGCAAGTGAATTATTTGCGGTGTGCTGTGCAAACCATAATCAAAAGAGGCGCAGAGACTCAAGAAGTAAGACCTACGTCAGGGAAGAGGAGAAACCCTAAAGTACGACAGCCATATCGAAAGAGAAGAGTGCAGAAATCTTCGGCAGGCAGCTTCCGACTTAGTGGCTGCAGAACTAATGAATGAAGTTGTCCCAAAGCTGTAAAGGCAAGACATCAGACTTAGCTTTTAGAGGCTAACAAGAAGAAACGACTTGCATAGTTGAAAAGGCATAAGAATAGAGCAGCTCCAGGTTGTGAAAAGGCATCATGGCTCGACGTACATAATTACGAAGTAAGTTCAATGCACAATCTTGTTTGGAATAAGAAATTATTACTCTCAGTATTAAGGAAGTCTTTGCCTGTTTCTTTTCATCTTTCGACTCTCTATTGACGTAGTACACGTATACAATCAATGTCTATTTCCTAACCAAAAAAATAACAAACACGGTTGAGGCAGTGCATGCTAGAGCTCCGCATATGCACTCTTTTCATGGACAAAGGATTAACGATTTTCTGTCCATTTAATTGCCGAGTTACAAAGAAACAATGAGCAGCACATTGCATATTACCATGCAGGAACAAATGAACCAGCGAGGAAAACTAGCTAGCTAGACTTCTTATGTCTTGTGAAAATGAGAGCGCAAATACAACAGAAGAAGTAGTATGTGCGGGAGCAGAATCCTTTATACCAGGATAAGAATTCTTATTATATTCGCGAACGAAGGGAATAACCTTCCGCCTAGCTCTCCAGATACCTGAATATTCTTTATCCTTGTATTTCTTCGTAAAAAAAAATTTCAATTTACAAAAATAACAAACAGATCACAATAATAAACAGACCGAGCATTTACAATGATGAGTATGAGAAATGAGAAGTGAGGATGAAATTTACGACAACATTCACAAGATCTAGAGAATCTGACTATACCACAATCTCTACAACACATTATAATGTACTCCATGTTTCTTCCAATTCATTTTATATGATAAAAGTTTAAATGATAAAATTGTACGAGACGAGATAAAAACGGGAAAACAACAGCGAGAGAAAGTCTACACCCAATCACTACTTATAAAAGCCGCTCCATCAAATGAAGCTGGTTGTTAATGACAAAAGCAAGTAAAGAAGTTCAGAAGCCAAATGACCAAAAGGATGAAGAGGCTTGTTGTATGAATGAAATAAAATACACTGCTGAAGTAGAATTTTTATCCTCTTGCATACCGAGAAATACCAAATGTATTCTGTTAGTGTATGACTGTCCCAATGCTGTCCAAATGTACATAGCAAGTCTGTATTCATTTTTGGCGTATTACACTTACCCTCTTCGACTGTATCACGATGCTTACGTGGACGGCCACGTCCACGTTTCACCTCACTTGGACCAGCCATTGTGGGTGGTGGAAGTTCTATTGCACGTTGTGATGTCATAGAGGCGGCCGATTGAGGACGATCATTACCCTCAACATCGACAAATTCATTTTCATTTTCAGGTGTACTCGATCGACTAATACGTTGGAAATCAAAGTCCTGATCATCTTGATCCCATGTTCCGTCCAAATCAGCATCAGCACGCGCTTGTTCTTGAACTTTACTTATATTTTGCTCTAGCTGAGCACAGTGTTCCGCGAACTACAACGAGAATAAATTATACATTCATAACTTTAACAGACAATCATGTTATTTACCTCAGATAGTGCACTCTTGGTGTAGTCAAGAATAATTTGTGCATTTTTGGTGAAAGTAGACTCAGCACCGTTGTATTGCTCACAATTTGTAGCTATCAGCTCAACATCAGCTATAAATTCGGCTCGAGAATGGTATCGATGGGCTAAAAACAAATTTTTAACTTTCCTATTTCAAATCCTTACATTTACTTACCTTCTACATTCTTGGTTATAGTCTCAAGATCCATTGGCTTCTTAATGATTGTGTAGTAATCCTTAACCTGTTTTTTGTTCACCGGTTTGAGGAAAGGCCAACTTTCCGGCATTAATTTCAACTTTCCATTGAGAAGTTTCTCGAATATAAATGAGAGTGCAACCTGATCGTCATCATCTAGCAGCGGATTGATTGCCTTTTCCAGTCGCATGAGTTTATCTTCCTTTTCGGCGAGTTGTTCGAAACATGTTTTCAGCATTCGTTGTGCTGCGGCAGTAAATGAACTTCTGGAACCATTATACAGGGTAGAGTTCTCAACTATTTGATTGACATCAGCAAGAAATTCTTCACGACTGTGATAACGCCTCTGACGAATGTGCTCTCGCATTGTCTGAAGATCCATGGGTTTTGTCACGATGCGATAGTAATCTGGGACGAGCTGGAGACCAATATGTTAAACACAATTTAAAAATATTTAAAACGACTATTACTCACCTTAGCATTAACGGGAAACATAAACGGTTGAACATCGGGTAAATCTCGCAGCTCATTCAGTATTTCTTCCAATATCGAGGACAGCACCACAAGAGGATCTGTTCGCCGTCGGTTGGCTGTCTTATTGTGTCGTTGCAAATAGTCACAGTGCAGCTCACTACCCATTCTACGACGTTTCTTACCCACCGCTTCTTTGGGCACTTTTAGCAACAATGTACGTCTCTTCACGTCCTCATGACGTTTCAATAGTTTACCACTCAATGTTACCTTTGTTCCATCCACATTTACCAAATCCTCATCGTCACAATTCAATTCCTTTTCGATTTCTTCTTCCTGCTCTTCGGTTATAGCAACATTCATTGAAGGCGTTGGACCCGGTGTTCCTGTGTACAAAGGACAGGCTTTGTTCGTTCTCATATGACCAACTTGTCCGCAGGCACCACATTTCAACTTCAAGTCTGGTTTTAACTTAAACTTCTTTCGTGATGGACTTATATCTTTACTACTCGAGTGACCAGATGGGCCCGAGCCACCTGAACTCTTTGGATCACCCAAACTTGTTGGCATACCACCTGGTTGCAGTTTCTGATTCTGCGCCAATTGTGCCAAACGCTCACGCTCTTGATTCCTCTTGATGCGACGCAACTGCTCTTGAATTCGTCGCTTTTCTCGCTTCATCTCTTCCTTTTGTTGCTCATCAAGAGTTGCAAACTGTTTGATGAATGCCTCATCCTTGGTCGTTCGAATTTTAACGTACGCATCAATTACCGGTTGGCGTCGTACTATTTCAACGCGTGTAAACTCTCGGCCTTCAGCGTTTTTAAATGTTCGGGTGATTTTAAGGATGCGCCCCTGATTAGAGTTGCCCATGCCTTGCGATTGATTTTTATCCTTATCGTCCTTAGAGTTTTTCGTATTGGATCCCTCACGTTCTTCCATGATCTTTTTTAGTAACTCCTGACGCTCCTGCTCTTCCCGTTCCATTGAGAGTTGCGTGGAAGTCTTTTTGTTCGATAACATGTTCTCGAGATTTTTACCCAACTCTTCCAAATCGGACTCCTCAGATGCGGATGACTCGTCTTCATCGGTTGACAATACTTCAGAGCTGGCCAACACTCGATTTTGTAAATCGAAGATGCGTTGGCATTCTTCTTTGTACCGCTCCTGATGTTCCGCAATTGAAAAACGATTACCACGAGAGAACTTATCCATTCCTTGTTCACCAGCTTTCGCCTTTTCTGTGGACAAAGTGCGCACAACATCAATGACTTCCCAACGGGAAAGTTTTTTGATTTCTTCTTCGGGAACTTTGAATTTTCGAAGAAGTTCCTTTGCCTTATTCAGTGGCAAACGACGAAGATCAGCATCAGTACCGGTGACAGTTCGTTTTGGTTGGGATTCCTGTTCCTCTTTTGTTTGCTGAAATTTAAAACCAGTTAACAGTTTGCTATACCAAAGGGGAACTGTGTAAAAATCTTACCGTTGGTTTATTTGGGACGCGAACATAAGAAAAGCCTTCACCACATCCAGTCGGATCGGCTGGACCAGTCAGTTGAAGCAAGCACTTTCCACGCATTGCTTGAATATACGCTCTTGTGGTATTCCATGGAGCTACTTTAACCTCGTCATCCATTTTTAGTTGAGTTTCTTCATCATCATCTTCTTGTGGGGCAAATATGAATTTTTCTCCATAACCAGCATCCTAAAAGTAGTCACTTTTTATGAGTACAACCAATGATTTTGTGTTTCTTTACAACATTACCTTTAATCTCTGTTCTGCGGCAATCATACTAAAGTAAGCGCAGCACTGTTCAGGCGATACCATAGCACGAATTTCTTCTTCAGATGGAAGACGAAATTCTGGTTTAATAACCCACCAATTCGAGTCCATGCCGGTACGCTTAAAGTCGGCACACTGTTTTAAGCGCTTACGAATGCTACTCTCCGAATGGGCAGGGAACGCTTTCTTTATGTCATCCATTCGAATTCTTCTCGGATTATCTCTGCTTTTCCAGAAGAGGCGGTATATGAAGACCTGTTTGACGAGACGATATATATTTTGTGATGACAAAGAGAGCAAAATTCAATTAATCCTTATTTTGAGTCAAATTGCAAAAACTTATCAAGACCTTTTGGAGCACAGAATTATTTTAGCGCCTAAAATCTTGGCGTCATATGTTTTCATACATGCGTGTGACCTCAACCATCGGAAAACATATTTGCCAAGTAGACACAGGGTTGTGGAAAGATGATTCTTTAAATCAAAGGCTAAGGCCTCAACTGCAAGGCGCAATATTTATCTACCCTAATATGAGAAAAGTTCACCATTGACCAAATAATTGCATTACGGCAGATGTTGGAAATAAAACCGTACACACAACTTCTTCATCGATTTTTAAGTTGCATATGATAGAGTGTATAGAACAGTTATGCAGAGCCATGTCTAGTCTTGGCATCCCTGCCAAGCTCGTACGCCGAAACATTCGATGTCAGGAAAATGCTTAGACAATGAATGAATTGTACGAAACTTTACAAGCCAATACTGAAGGTACAATCTTTTTCAGGTCTACACAACTACTCGCTTAGGCCGATGACAATGAGATAATCGGAAGAACTCAGTAGCCCGTCAGTGGGACATTTACGAACATTGAGATCGAAGCAGGAAGAATGATTTTAGTGGAAAACGAAAGCAAGACAAAACATGTGCTATCTACAAAAAAGGACACTCAAAATCGGCGTCTGGGACAGAACGCCACAAAAGACAGATATGATTTCGAGATAGTAAAGGACTTTGTCTACCTGGGATCCATGGTGAGCCGCAAGCGATACCCGTGGGAAGATCAAACGAAGAATCGCTCTCGTCAATCGGTGTTTCTATAGGCCATATATTGATTAACAAATCCCTATCTTGAACTGCTAAGGCAGCTCCTTATAAGACACACAAAACAACCCAGTCCTGCTGTATGGCACCGAGGCATGTACTTTGACAAAATCAGCTTGTTTTGAGAAAAAAGTTTTTCGAGTGCTCTATGCGCCGGACTATAAAGGCACGTTGATTTCGCCAGAATAGTTGGCAGCGATTGAGATGGCTGGATCATGTGGAGCGGATAGAGGCAAACTTTAAACCTCTTCGGATCCACCACGGATGTACGACATCGCAATACTTTGGGGAACTGGAATAATTTGGAATGCCCAACTTGAGGGAGTTGGCTAGTAGCCGGGCTGGCTGAAGAGGTTTGTTGGTTGAGGTCGAGAGCCACCTAAAGGAAGGAATATGTGATTGTTTGATTCAAAATGTATGTAGCCATCTTTTCTGTCATTTTAGGCCACGGAAGAATAATATAACCTGGCCTATGACAAACTGCTGCTGCTCTGCTCTGTTTACGGTAAGAATAGCGTCCAAAATGTTTTGAAAAGTTATTATACATTGAGACGCGTTGCATTTTTTTTAAGTAAATTACAAACGCAATGATATTGAATTCATCGAGTGTCTTTTCTTCTTAGTCTCCATGATGGTCCACAACTTAAAGACATCAAAATGTTGCTTACACTAGCCTTTCATTGCAGTTGCAGCCTTTTAATTACAAATACAGCCACTTACCTGCAGAAAATCCCTCGTAAAATTATTGGCTCTCTTTGAATTCGGTCCCGGTACTTCGTACAGTGGACATTCCTGCCCCACGGTAAATAAAGCATTTATCTCACGAATCCAATAGTTGTTACGCGTTCGAATAACAAGGAAGTCCGTTATACTTATATTATGCGGATAGATTGGTGCCCTATACATATTATTCTCTAACGCCTGAATACAATGGCCAGGATGTAGAATACCAAGGAATGGACTAGTATGCGCATAAGCAACTTCTCCGTATTTGAATTCCTGCGGCCCGGAATCTTTTGCTGCCTTACGCTTATAGTAGTTCTTTATTTTAGAGCACATGCCAACTTGATTCATCAATGGTGGATGCTCTTCGCAGAATTCAGCCAAAATTATGTCACCGTCTTTGCCACTCAAATCTTCAGGATTACGCATAAAGAAGACATCACCACCACCAGAGGCAATACGTTCAAGCTCACGTTGCTTTGCTTTCTTTGCAATTTGCTTAAGAAGCGGTGCAACCGGATGTGGTCCAGGCGAAGCTAAAGTTCCGTGAGAGTATTTCTTTAAAGCTGGTCGATGGAAGGCACGCAATTTCATTGGTCCCATATGAGTTGGAACGAATGGTGCACGTAATTCGACGACTGGCGTTGAATGTTGAATAAGATTGCCACCACCGACCTTAAGACGTAATGTAGGTTCAGTCTTGGGCATGTAATAACTGTAGAAAATGAGAAATATTGTATTGCTTAACAAAATGGTGGATGTATTCTATATGGGTACTTACGAATCATTGGATATATTGAATGGATCTCGATCAGGACTTTTTGGAGGAGGTGGCGGCGTATCCTCGGCTAGGACGTTAATAACACCGGCTTTGCCGAGTAAAATCTTTGATTTTTTAACATGAGGATGGGGAATTTTGATTTTCGGTGGCGGTCCAGTGTTCTTGTTGATCTTTGAGGGATCAATGTCATCGGGTATACCCAGTATAATGTTTTCATCGTTTGGATCCAAGGTTAGAACTTTGGGTTTTGGAATTTTACTCATCTCTTCAGCGTCCCATATAATTTCATCCTCCCATTTGCTGTAGATAAGTTCTTCGTTCTCAACCGGAAAGATACTGTACCATGTGTCGTCTATAATTTCTTGCTTGCTTTGCATTCTACGAATAAAAAAAAATAAAATGCTCTGCTTTATAATTGGATTGAATTTTAAATGCGTAGATGCTTTCCCGAATGTAATACGCTTTGCTTTGCGGAATAGAAACGGTGGCTGTTCGCAGTTTGTAGAACACACTAACTACGACCCTCCGTTGCACAGACTTTGGGGTTTATGCAGGCAGAGGCTGCTACTAAATCACATATATAATATTGATGAAAAAAATACCCAAACACATCTACCATACTCACAATGAATTCTTCTGCTTGCCCTGCAAGGGTGTATTCGAAAGTGGCATCTTCCCAGGTGCAGCTCCAGATACAGGCATCGTTTTGCCAGGTTGGAAAATCCTTGACCCGCTCGAAGGCAACCATCCGGCTGCATTTGTCTTTGAATTCAGCTTCTGTAATACTTTCGCCTTGATGTCGTTGCCATCCCAAACGACATCGTCTTCCCAGTGCAGCTGAGACACCATAAGAAAAGCATCTTCCGCAATCGATTCGCCTTTGATATCCTCTTCCTTTGGCTCTGCCTTCACATTCTTGTCGCGTACTTTAAAACCATAATTGAAGCCATCCCCCGAGTCGGGTACCTCCAGCATGTCATACCAAATCTGGGCGGGACCGTATCTCCAATCGGCCACCTTTGGTTTATTCTCATTATTGTCACCACTATCGGTGCCCTCTTGACGAATATCTTCACTGTTGGAGATGCGCAGCAGCTTATCCTCATCGTCGGACATACACATGTCTTTGCTAGGCGATGGTGCATAATGAAAACCGAAACCTTTCCTTCTGGGCTCCTCTGAATCGCTGGTGGAATCTGATCCCGCATTGGGATTCTACAAAAAAAAAATACAAAATTGTAAGAGATCGTCCAACAAACGAATGCCCTATTACCTTTTGATCTCTGGATTGCTTTCGTTTTCTGCGCCTTTTCTTAACACTTCTCCAAATCTGGGGTAAGCTTGAAGGTTTTCCTGGACCAAAGAGTCTGGAGAAGCGCAAAACTTTGTCCGGCCGAAAGTCTGGGAAGAGCTCTCTCACATCAACATTGGCGTACTTTGACGGTAACATTGCCGCCAAAGGTGTATCCAGCTTCTTCTCCGAGGCTACAATCGAACACAAATTATTCGGGTGTGTCAACAAAGTGGTTAACTTACGTTTTTCGTCCTTCTTATCGGTTTCAGGCGAATCGCCAGGTTTTGAACACTCTGTTAGAGATGTACTTCGTACAGGCAGACTAGGCGGGGGCATAAGTTCCTTGTCGTCCACTAAAAAACCTGCAGTGAGGCAAGGAAATACAAATAAAAGACAAAGAATCGACTGCTTACCATCTGCCGTTAGTTTATTCCCCGAAATCTCTTCCTCGTAGTCAACCTAAAAGTAATTGGCATTATTTTTCACAAAACACAAGTACGTATGCTTAGTAAGTACCATCTTTGGAGGTGAATGCGGACAATCCTCGGACATTTCAGTGATGTCAGAATAGTCCACGGCGTCCTCGTTCTTCTCCATGTCGTCGACGTCATCGTCATCTGATTTGTCGCTGTCGTGCTTCTCCCCATTTTCAATCACCTCGTGTAGCAGGGAATTCAGTCCAAACCTAAGAGGAGCACAATCATAACCCAAAATCCTTTACACTTTGTCGATACTCACTTTGAAAGCGAAGCAAGGTGTTTTTTCGTCTCGGGATCAAATGCATTTCCTACATCGTCGACTAGCTTACCGTCCGAATCGATATTTCCGAACAAAATGCCGGTCATATCAAAACCTCCGGGGCTGCCAGAGCCCTCATCATCACTATCCGAATCCATTGGCGCCTGAGATACTAAAAAACTTTGGTGGTGTTTTCTAAGTTTTTTCTTTTAAAAATTTACATAAATTCCACGCAGAAGGGTATAGTGTTGATTTAAGACTTGTGTTTTTGTAATAATTGCCAGTATTTTGTATTAAATTTAATAAAAAACTGAAGAGAATAATGAATTTGTTGACAATGCGAAACTATTCTTTTACCGCGGAATGTCAACATAAAAAAATAAATGCGTTTACATATTGCAGTTGTCACTTATAAGTGAGTGACATTCGGTGGTTGGTAACACTGAGTATATACTAGGTTTATTACAGCCAATCTGTTATACTGTTCTCAGCGAAAAATTATAAAACCTTTTCATAAAATTGTTTTTGGTAGGTCGAAAATTACAGTATGTTACTTAACTGTGAAAGGTTTTTGTTTAACATTAAAATTTATAGGGCAAAGAGTAAACATATCAACAAAATTGTGTAATAAATTCAGGAAATAGTTGTTAAGTATAAGAAAACATTGGAAATATTAATTAATCAGGTCCATAGCCATCCTAATCGACATCAATATACTGGTTTGTTAAAAGGCCGAAAATGTGTTTTGATGTGAAACGGATATTCGAATTTAGTCATAAACATAAATGTCTTTTGTCTTTTGAAAAGATGTAAGTTTTCATATATGTAATGACAAATAAAGTGTAATTTAACTGTGTGAAAGTAAAAGCCAAATTATAAGAGTACACTTGGATGGATTAGTCTGCTTTCAAACGTTGCAGTTATCAATTATCAATGATTCTTTTTTTCCTTTGGAGAGGTTGAGAATTATTTTCGAGTTCAGCTCTTTAGTTAGATCAACAGATCGTAACAGATAAAATATTTTTTTTAGCTATGTATATGCATACAAAATAATTTGACAGATTTGGCACCACAAACCACTCGTGAAATGTCCATTATCATCACGTGACGTTTATGATTTCCAATGGAATCACATGAGACTGAAACTGTCACTTGTGTTGGAATAAAAAATTTCATCGTCTTGTGGGAAGTGGATTGTCGTCGTTTGTCATATGATCAAAATTTTTTCGTGAAAAACTAAAAAATGTTGCGAAGTTTGGTGATATTTTCTTTCTGCTTAATCGCAAGTAAGTGAATTCTTATTGAATCTTTCAAATAATATAGTTTTTTTGCCCACTAATCTTCGAAAGATTAAAAAACGACGGCTTCGCACTTTCTCTATTGATTTTTTCCTTATCATTTTCATTTCTTAGTCAACGCCTCTGGGGAATTCTCGATCTTAAATATCCCCACGTCGCTGGACTTTAAGGGCAATGAGAAACTTGACAGTGAGAATGTAGGCGACGTACTTTCCGCTTCACTGGGGTACTGGGTCGACGACGGCACCAAATGGAGCGGTCTCTACGTAAACGATCCATTTACAACCTCCAGGAGCGCCGTAGCAGTGGTTGTCTCTGGCGTCGACCACCTCAACCTTAACATCAAAGCCAAGTCATACCCGCTAACGGGTAGTTCCTCACAAGAATCCCTGAACGGACTTAGCTCTGAGCTTGAGTCGTCCAATTTACTCGTTGGCACCTTGGACTTTAGCCAATTGAACGATGCTTTGGTCAGCTTCACCGATCTATTTGGTGCTCCATCACAGGCGGCATCTCTAAAGCCAATCAATAGTCTGAAGCCCGACCTTCACTCCGAGGATAAGGAATTCCTCACAGCAATCGCCTACCTAAACGAAGCTGTTGACAGGTACTCTACCCTAGAGCAATGCCCAACTTTCCTCAACATCTACATATCGCTTACACCAATCGCCAAAGCACATGGTGAAAAATCTGCCGCTATGGCCGACAGCGTCAAATTGCTGTCGAGTTCTCTGGAGAACTTGTCGAGCGCTGTAAAGACTGCTTGTAAGGGTGAAGGCCTCCTAGTCGTCGTTGCTGAAAAAGTCGACTTGAACCGTGCCAAGCGTGAAGCAGTCGATGCCAACTCTAACACGGTAAGTTTGTTACTGCTTTCACTCAAAGTGCATTTCAGTTAACATTTCGTTTGCAGGCCAATAGCTTAAACCTCGCCACGTACTACAATGATGACTACCCAGTCATTTTCAACATCATCCTATGGTTCATGGTTATCTTTGGTTTCTCCCTGCTCGCCATCTGCTATGCCATTGGCTCCATGGATCCTGGCAGAGACTCCATCATCTACCGCATGACCTCAACCCGAATGAAGAAGGACAACTAAACATCCTTCGTCATTGTTGTTCTGTGTGTTTGTTTGTCGTTTTCGTCGAAATTCCTTCGGTGTTTATAAATCGCAATCCCAGAGTCCAGAAACGCACACACAGCGCATTGTTCCAGTAGAAAAAAGAGTTATTCTTATAAAAAAAAAACTAATTAAGAGTCCGTTTGGAAAAGTATTAAAAAATATAAAATTCTTGTAGATTTGGGAGAAGCAGTTCAACCCAAAGTGTAATTATTAGTGTTATGTACGATAATAATGATTGTTTCTTTCCCCTTTTTAGCTGTTGCTTTATTATTTTCTTTCGTTTTGTACACAAAAGATTGTAAATATTATTTTGTTTAGTTTGGAAAGAAAATAAATATTTAATGTAACAAAACGGATTCTGGTGATGGTTGTTAAGCACTTGTTTTACGAGAGCGGGTGTTCATTATATTCACTGGCTTGATCACCCTTTCTGAGGGCCGTTGCGATCGGGGATCGTACCTTATGGTTTGGTAAAAGAACCAAAACTCACTGCTCCATATTATGTTTGTGTACGGGTACAAAACAAAACACAGTACTTCATCTGATTAATGGGAAGTTAACGAACGCTACGCTATTCTCTCTTTTAGTGTTCTGAACTCTGAACTTTGTACACATACATTTTTCTCTCTTTTAGAGTTTTTACGTATTAATTTATTTTAATGTTATACGCTTGGGAACACAGTTATTAAACAATTTTTTATATTACAGCATTTCCATTGCAATAATACGCAGTATACAAACAGAAAAGGCAAATATATTCACACCCATACCAATTCTTGAACTCGAATACGACAGTCGAATCCTACTATAGTCGTATCTTACGAACAAATAGGGAAAAGTCGCCTTTTAACAAAAATCGTTATATTATCGTTAGTTTTCTGTTTCTGCTCTTTGACACAACACACTTGTGAAAAGGGTATATGTGTTTACATAAGTGCGTTGTGTCGAAGAGGAGAAACAGTAAATTAACGATAATAAGACGACTTTTGCAAAAAAGTGTTCGGGAATAGGCGACTCTACCCTATACGACTTTGAAATATGTAACTATAGTCTGTCCAACATAAATTGTCAGTACAGGGAAGATAGGGATGTTTGTCTCTCATTCGCACTCGTTTGTTTTCCGTAAGGTGCTACTCTAACAAAAGCTCTTACAGGGTTGCCGCAGTATCATTTCAAACCAGGAAAAATGTGAAAGAATATTATGTAGGGTTACCGTCCTGTTTTTTTAGATTGAAATTTTCATTTAATTTGTTTTATTAATCAAATATAAAACAAATAATTCACGACTTAAAAATATAAATTGCACAATACTTCTTCAAAAAAAACAATTTGAAAACAGTTATTAAAAAACTACCCGTCTTAACACCCAGGGATAAAAAAAAAACTGTATCTATTTTTTGGCAACGAAATAAGAACTCAAAGACTATCCCCCTGTATTATGTTTTTGTACGAGAACGGAACTAAATGTCGTACATCCTGTAATAAAGCAATTAATTCTTAAGTCATACATTGAAATAAGATAAAATACAAGAAAACCCAGTCTTGAAAAATCTCGACAATTAAAAATCACTTCCTGCAATAAAGCAATAAAATTTATGTACATACATATGTACATATCCTTCTTCTGTGTTCTGTTCAGATATGCGCAAGGATATAAGATGACCAAATTGACCTGCTTCTGTAATATTTTATTGCTTAAAATATTACAACTATGCAATGTTGGTCAAAAATATTTTTGGCCGAGTTTATGTATATACACTGGCGGCATTATCAAAGAATTTTTTTTGATTCATGAGAGGCGAATCGGCAAAGGTCCAATTTTTTATCCATTGAAATGCAAAAATTGTCAATTAATTTTCCTATAATGGAAACAAATTATATAGAATACTGAAAAAATTTAAATTATTCACTCACTGCATTGCTTCAAAGTAAAAAGTAAACTTCCTATTTTACCAATTGCGTATTTTATGTAGGTATTTTTCAACGTAATGAAAATTGAACCCAAAAAGAGAAAAAAATGTATGCGTACCTACAAAGTGCAAAACATTAAAACATTTTAGAATAGAAAACATCTTACAATTTTGTAACTGCATTTTAACGTATTTTCAACACATTAAAAGAAATAATATATCAGATCAAAACATGATGGTAACACTTATTAAAAAAGAACTTTTTTCAAAGCTCTAAAACCAAAAGCTCCTTAATAGAAACCCAAGGAAAAAAAACTGAACGAGTTACAAAACGGACACTGGTAACTCTGAATGCACATGAAAATAAATAGGGGTTGAAATGCAGCAGCCAATCAGCGCACACCAAATGGATATTCACAGGCGGGTATACACATTTTATGCGGGGTTCCTCTCAATTTAGTATGGTGCAAAAATATGACACGCTACTGATCTCTCCCATAAGACGTGTACTGACAATTTATGTTGGACAGACTATAAATGTCACTATGGTCAGATTCGACAGTCATATTCCAGTTCAAGAATTGAGGTTTGTTTCTCCAGGTTAGTTACCTATGTATGTGTTTGGCTGTTTTTGCAAGGAAGGAAGAGCTTGGGAAGCTGAAAACTTTCCCGATCAGTGGAAGAAGGGAATGATAGTCAAGTTTCCGAAGAAAGGTAATTTCCCGGAGAGCTTCCTGCAGTAGCTAGGATAATAGGAAAAATAATCCTTGAGTGAATCAAACAACACCTCGAAGCAGAAATCATTGAGTAAAGAGATATCAAACTTTCCAGTGGAAAACGGTTTGCCTACAAGCTGCACTTCCAGAAAATTGACCAATTTACCCATACTATCACATTTTCAAACAAGTATGGGTAAATTGGTCAATTTTCCCCGATTTTCAATCAGTGGACCAATGGGATGCCGCGAATATATCGAAGGCGCCGCTCATTTGGTGGTCAATTTTGGAACTATCACAGAAAGAGTGCATCTAGCAATTTCCCTGGAAGTGAGCATATCGTTCAACAAATATTTATAATCGGATGTAAATCTTTAAAGCATAAACAAATTTTTAAAAATATATATTTTTTTCCGAAATTTAAAAGAGCTCCTAAGCAAATGATTGAGTTGAAAATAAATGAAAAATAAAACCATCAGAAATAAAATTTGTAAGAATAGTAATAGTAAGTAATAACCAGATTTGGCAGATTGTATATCTGTATTTATATAAATAAGAATGCATTTGAAATAACAAATTATGTATTCCTGCATTCATATTTATTTAGAAAAAATAAGACAACTAGAATATTTAATTTCCAGTGAGCACATCAGATTTTGATTTCAAATCATAAAATGTCTTTCCCCAATTTTTAAAAGACTTAAGTCTCGCTTTGAATCGATAAATAACTCTACAGCAAAATAATATATAATAATATTTAATTTTTCTGTCCAATGAAAAATTATATAAATAAAGACCTTACTGCTTCTAGTAAATCTAACAAATTGAAATATTTTTAAGATCAGAAAAAAATGCATTCGATGGCAAAATAAAATAAACTGTATAAGAATCAAATATTATACGGATACATATGTATATTAAAATTATACATTTTTGGATAAAATTTTATGATAACAGTAACAATCAATAACAAATTATGCTTCAAAGTAAACTATTGTAGTTTAATAATATATATATTTATTTATGTCGTTTACTTTTTTGTAGTAGGTCTAGAAAGGCAATAAAAAATACCTTTGCCTTTAATGTTCACGTGAATTTATATTCAAAGGCACACTTTCACAACAAGGAAAGGAAGTCGACACACGAAGCTTAAAACGAAAAATCTCTGGGCTTTGCACAAATTCAGAAAACCTGTAAAATTTGTATCTGTACGAAATGGTTATAAGTCATCAATTGTGAATTTCTTATTATGTTTAATATTTGCCTCAATTTAAGCGAAGTATAATAATCTGAATCACTATAGTTATTTTCTACAAAAAAAAAGAAATAATAAATATTTAGTTCTAATTAAACGTTTTCTCAATTCCATTTTTATTATTTCACTGATTGCAGCTTTTTATTGAAATCGGTTTCAATTAGTGAAATAATGAAAGCGCATTCACAGAAATGTTTTAACCAGAATTAAGTATATTTGTTTGTCAAAAAATTCTGCAAGGAATAAGCTTTATTTTGACACCAAGTAGAGCCAAAATTTTTGCTTAATCGTCTTAAAATCGGAAATTAAAATTTTCCATGTATAGCCGGCTCAATTTAACAGACACTTCCTTCCAGTACGATCTATTTTCCTACAAGTAGAGTTGAACAGGTTCAATTTATTTTCTTGGTACAAATTTCTTAATTTGGTCGATCTTTACTGAATTCATCCATTTATGTATCGAACTGGTGGATAAGTGTCATTGATGAAATAAATCATTGTGTTTTTATCTACATTTGGAGTGGAAGTGCGGAAA
This sequence comes from Chalcosyrphus nemorum, assembly GCA_949716465.1. Taxonomy (NCBI): domain Eukaryota; kingdom Metazoa; phylum Arthropoda; class Insecta; order Diptera; family Syrphidae; genus Chalcosyrphus; species Chalcosyrphus nemorum. The sequence goes on along the minus strand of OX454333.1, from coordinate 42,942,824 downwards.
GGTATTTTAAAGCTATTTTATCCATAGAAAATAAATACAAATGTCAAAATAAAAAACAAAATTACCCCTCCGATGATGGATGTGTTCAGATCGAAAAATGTTGACTGCTGAATTCATTCATTCTAACTCACATGTATTCACAGACAGGGAGTACACTGGAAGTCGATTACAACAAAAACAATGTAAACAAATGGATTTCGCGGGGCAAGGGACGTAAGAGTTTGATATCTCTTTACTCAATGATTTCTGCCTCGAAGGCACAGTGGATGTCGAACAAGCAGGCTTTCGCTCTCGATCGTCCTACATAGATCACGACAATACCCTGCGGATCATAATAAACCCGTGCGTTGAATATCGATCGCCACTTTACTTGCTGTTAACTAATTTTGACATTTTTATTTGGCGTGCCTTACGCAGGAGAGGTATCCCAGCGAAATTAATTGCTATTATCAAGGCTACATATGCTCGTTAAAATGTCACGTCCAGCACAGAGGAATGTTGTGAGAGGAATTCGAGATCCAAAGTAGGGTAAGAGAAGATTGCATTCTTTCATCAATTCTATTCCTTTTGGTGACTGGCGATGTGCTTCGTGCAGCTTTGTCGACTGAAGCATGGAGATGGAGGCACGGCAGTTGGGAAAACTGAGGCACATTGCCAGAAACCGTACAGGATGGCGCATAAGTGCAATTAATTGAAGCAATTCTAGCAGTAGAGAAGAGCGAGCTAGAGATCAAGATGAGAGAAGTGCAGCGCAGCGTTAGATAAGACGAGGGCAATTTCATCAATGCGCTGGCTATGATAGAAGGTAGAAGAAGCAGCAGCGAGGTACAACAGCAGAACAGACGACTATCAACTATCAGCTTAGAGGATTCCGCCCCAGGTTACAAAATTACCTAAGTGCTTATAGGCCGAAGCACTACTCAACCCCCAGTGAAAGTCTTAGACGGTTCGTTGCTTATATCGGATGAGGATCAATTGAAGAGATGGCAGAAGCATTTTGCTTCGGTTCTGAACCGAGTATTCGCCAGGAATATGCACTCAAGTCAGACTGAAGCGTCAGTAAAAATAAATTCCCGTATTCGCACCACAACCCCCAGTAAAGATGAGATTACTGCGATTAAAGCACTGAAAGCCAATAAAGAAGGCGCTAAGACTTGACGGCATACTCGCGGAGCTTTTTCGAGCTGCGCTAACTGCATCGGGTGAGATACTATTCCCACTTGTAGGGAGAACATGGAAAGCCGAGAGATTTCCGAAGGGAACGATCGTCAAACTTCATTAAATGTTACATTTAATGCAGTAGGAAAACTGGAAAGGTATCTGCGTGCTGCTTCTTTTTCGAGCTCTATTATCGCGATGTCACAATTGTTTAATACCTCGAGTCCCAATTTTTTTTTGCATAAAACTGTAACTATGTATGAATCACATATGTACATGACCGTATTGAAACTGAATTTAAGTGTGCCCTTGCATGCAGGGTATGAATATTTTGCCTTCTATTGAACATATATTGACAATACGTCCGGAACACTATTGCACGAGGCCCTCTTCCAAATTCCCCAATTTTATTTACTTAAAGTACTCTTTACTTTATTAGTAGGTACATATAAGGTCCGTTGGCGTACTTTTTGCACTAAAATTCTTAGATTATCAAATTTCGAAGAGTGGGGGTAAAATTCTCTCAGAGAGAGTTAAAACAACGAAAAATTCAACGAACGGGTTGAACAAGAAAATGCTGGAAATACAATGGTTTGATAGCTTTGACAGTTTTCATAAACCAGCCCATAGAACTAAAACTCGTAGCATGGGGAAATTCTTTACTCTCTTCTGCGAAAATTCTCCGTACATGAACAGCTTTTCGTAAAAAGTAAATTTTCGTAAAATTCTCTATTTTAGAAGGGTACGCGAACGGACTATATATAGACTGCTAGTAGCCAACTTCACGTTGGTTCTAACATTGGCACTAGCGCTCGTGGTTCAGAGCGGAACAAATTGGAAATTCACACTTTTTTGAGATTTCTTTAGATGCAGTTGGATATGCAAATAGAATTTATTATTGTGGTTGGTGAATTAAAGATTTAAATTAAAAAATGAAGTGTGTCATTGGATGCAATTTAAAATGTGATTCGCTTTATTCTGAAAAGGAGGTAAGATTTCCTATAAAATTGAATGATGAGGCAAAAATCTAATTTTGCTTTTGATTTTTTTTAGTTTGCTTAAGAAAAATGTTAAACAACATAATAATAAATATACGAATATTGTGCAATTTATGGGGCAATAGCATTCATATATAACGTTAGTTCAATCTATTATTAATTGTTTGAACTGCTTCATTTTTTAGATCGACATCTGTTGCAAACGTGGTTCAACAATTTGGATCTTAACCGCTTTTCTTAGCATTTCCACACAGACCCCAGAGGTGTCTCTTGTCTATGGAGAAATTCAAGATGATTGACATTTAGTTCTAAATTTTTCTGCTTTGAACCACGAGCGCTAGTTAATTTGGTGTATTTTTTTTTTGGGCAGAGATTGAATGAAATTACATTTCACTAACAGTCCATACACATTCGTCGTTTGACACATTCGCTCCCCCAAGCTAAAATCCGCTAGATTTTGTCATTGTATTCTGACAGTCAAGCAAAATCAAATGAGAGCTCACTGATTTCACACATACAATTATAAAACCCGGCGATTTTTTTGACATCTATGGCCGCAGCCATTTTGTACCGGAAAAAAAATGTTTGCTCAAAAGGAATGAAAGAGATAACCCGACAAAATAATAGTTAGGTCTTCGTCACACGCCACTTCACATTATTCACAAAGATGGTAATTAGGCTCCTCCTATTTGCAGCACTAAGGGGGCAGGGGAAGTTTGAGTTGACTGTCTATGAGTACATATATTTTTCCTCCTTAAAAAGCTAATTAAATATAACGGTTATTTTTTTTTTTTTAAATCTATGAGTTAAGTAGAAATAAATTACTATTACTATTATATGTTTATTCTATAATTATTTTCCTCTTTAATTTCAAAAGAAAAAGCCTTAAAATATCAACATACATATATACAAATACTATTCTCCTTGCTAAGTGAATTAAAAAGTTGTTTAAACTCCAAAGAAATCCCTATAACTGTTTGCCAAGTCTTGACACACTCTGTAAAATGATAGTGTAATTGCAGTTAGGAAAGGACACACAATGGAGCCAGTCAACAGAGTAGTCCGCCATTATAATGATGCCAAAATATGATGGTTACCGCCTTAATTATTCTCAATTGTTGTTTGTCTTTGACTAGTCCTTTGAAATTGTGGTAACTGGGAAGAGAGGTAGCGCTCGCCAGTGTATTTAGATTGGATCCATTCAAGCTGTCATCAACGTTGTCACAGTGAATATTTAGCCGTTCAAGTTTCACTTTCATTACGCGCATTTGGCGTCAATGGGGTAGCAGAGCCTGCCATGGGTATACTGAGGCACGAACGACAGAAGAGACTAACTGAAAATAATAATTTCCTGATTATATGTGGTTCAGTGAGTTAATAATGTTAATGTGTATTGATTTTATGGGCGTGCAAGAAAGTGGAGATAGGATAGTTAGTAGGAGGCGATGTCCTTGTTTGTGTTTGTCGTCCAGCAAGATAATTATTTACATAAATTCCATTGCGAATGGGTGGCAGATGGCATAAAATAAGTCGGAATATTAGTTAATTTGTTCCACCTGGCGTATCCCAAGGACATTGCATAATTTTGTGAAATTAACAAGAAATTAGCGTGTGTGCTTGGGCGTGAAAATGCGCCCGCAATAAGAAATTGAAATAAGAAGTTTAATGAAGGCGCCTAATCGTCTTCATGAAAAGTCATCAGCAGGAAATGGTCCTTGTAATTTGCTGACTGAATAAAGGGGTGTTAAAATAGGGAACATCCATTGGGAGATTTTGAGGATGTCCATAGGGCAACATGGATTTGAATTTAGAGATAAGAGTTAGGAAGTGGATTTTTTGAACCATCAAAAGTTGTATGTTTTATGCTATGTAAGGTTATAGATCTATAGATCTTTTTTTTTTCCATTCAATTGCAACACAACTTGTTGCTGTCTCGAATAAAGCATTCCGGCGAAACATTATGAATTATTTATGACTTTCTTATAGCGTCGCCTTTGTCCTTTTATATTCATTTTAGTTCCTCCCCCTGTAATAAACCACAATTGTTGGGCAGGTTTACTATTTATGCTCGGATACGATTTCGTATCCTGTTTCACTCTTTTTGTCTTGAAGTAGTTTTAGTTGGCAGAATCAATGATGGGAGAACATAATGTAGATTGAAATGAATGTGATTTAGAACCTTTGCAGATGGGTTATAGCATAGTGCACACACAAAGTTCAGTGCGTGATGTATAGAGTATTGGTAGCTTATAAGGATAATGAAGGGGGTTTTCTTTTTCTCAATAATAGTTCGCGATTTCTACTCACTAAACCCATCTTCCCTTTGACACTTGATACACGCGGCTTTGCCGTCAAGCATTTCATTGCGAGGGAAACCTTCAGCCTTCTCTCTTATATATATACTTGACTCGTTCGTTTTTCGTTGTCGTTGAACTTGAAAGAATTGAGAATAAAGCCCAAAACTGTGGAGGTATGCTTTGAGACATCAATGAACTAGTTTAACTCTCCATTGATCCAAAGGTTTATATTGGGGATCAATCTTTACCTTTGCCAAAAGAGTCCCATGTATCTTGCTATTCTTCCAGATTTGTTGTCCATGGTACTTTATCATCTCTTCAACTCGTTGCTGTTGGCATCGTTGTCCTGCTGACACGATATTTACATTTCGCTTCTTTAGCGAGGAGTGGCACCTTTACCAGCAACTTTCTCTGTCCTTCTACTACATATATGATTTTGGGCTCATTGGCCTAGCCTATATTGGGGAGCAGTAGAGCAACACCAACGTCACCACTCTGGTAGTAATTTCTTCTGCTCTGGTCGGTTGATTTGACATCGCTTGAATAAATTAGTGTTGTGCCTTTAATTGTCTTCCTTGTAAAAGGCACAAGAACGCGTTTAGTAGTATCGATCTGATAGTTCCTTTCTGTATTACATCAGTCGAATACTTGAAGTATGTAATGCTCTTTGCATGATGTAATTACGCATTTTCAATTTTCATTGGTGGATGCAGAGATCGAATGTTGAGAAACTGTCATCGCTTTTGACAATCAGCTGATTGATGTGACGGATTCTATAGGACTGTTCTATCCCACAATACGTCAACTTCAACGTTCAACGAAATGACATCGACAGATCCACGGACTTTATTTCCTTTGCCCTTATTGCTCTGAACCAGATTTAATATTAATATAAGTACATATGTACACAAAGCGTTCTGTACTATTTGACATTTTTGAATTGACCCATAGTCTACAAACCCATTTGTAATTTATTTCTTTTGATTACAATTTAAGCTTCAACCACGTGTCACTAATGACGTAAATTTATATTATAAATGCTTAATGGTTGAAAACAGTTGGTCTCTACTATCACCTGGTCCCGGATATTTAAAGCATATATTACAGTAATTATTTCTAGTACTTTCTAGAAGACTGTCATTAAAATAAGCGTAAGAGCTTAATCAAAACATTGATGAGTCACAAATACAGCCAATACTATATTTTTCTTAAAATTTTTTTCCACAAAAGACTTAAATTCACAAATATCCACCTGCATTTCCCACCGAATCAATCAAGACAACAAAGAGAGCGAACAGCGCGTCACTAAGACAAGGAGAAATGGATAATTTTTCATCTCGTTCTACAAAGCCACAACACAAAAATTACTTCTTCCTTCCTACAAGCATACTTCCCTTTGGTATGAGGGTGCTGCTGTAAGGCGACACCCAAGAAAGGGAATGCTACTAAGAAAAGCAAAACTCAACAACGTGTCCTGCTTTTAACTTTTCCTCTTTCCCATCTTATTGTTTCGTCTTCGTTTTTTTTTGTCGTTTTGTTTCACTTCTTTTACTTATCATCATAAAAAGTTATAAATCCTTGTTTAATCGCCGCATTATCCTCAAAGCGGAAATGGACAGGGAGGCGCAAGCGGGAAAACAATGAAGACAGAAAAAATAAAGAATCGACCACAATCGAGGTAATAATGTTAAGACGCAAAAAGTGAGAAACAAAAAAGAAAAAAACCCAGAAACAAAACAAAACCTTATAGCAAACAACTGAATTATAATGACTTGTGTAGGAAGGATTTAAGGAAATGTAACCGGGAACCAAAAACGACCATCAATCTAGTCGTAATGCATCAACACTTCGCTAAACTAGTTGCTAGAATTTTTTTTTAAAGTTAAAATCCAACATTAAAACAAAAGTGTCTCCAAGTAGTCGACAAATTTGTGGCAAGATATTGCATTTTAAGCTAGAGTGCCTGCATACATTTTTGGCTTAGGTTATTGGTAGTATTTAAATGTGTAGTTTAAATGAAATAAGTTATTTTTTATTTTTTTTTTATAAATCAGGCTTAATACTGCGTTCTCGACGAAGCGAAATCTTGAGATTTCGATGAACTTTTGCCAAAATCTCGTAAACCGTTCGCACCAAGTTGAGATAATTTCGCATGTCATTGTCTGAACATTTTTGGGTGGCGGGAAACAAACAAACCAACAGCTGTTTGTTGACTGTCGCTATCAGGTTGGGGCTTGAGAGTGGGCAAATTGGGAAACCAAAAATTGATCGATTTTTGAAGCATACCATAAGTGCAACATACAAATTAAACAATGCATACAATTTATATGTATGTAAGTAATGCAAAATGCATAAGCTAAATAAAAAATATAATTTGTACAAGTCCCAGCACTAGCTACAGCTGTTTTCTTATATAATATTTTGACGTCTAAAAATGAACACCAAAATAAACTGAAGTTCACGTTTAGGTTTGTAAAGTTTGACAACCTCTCATAGATAGATGAACTCAACAAGATTTCGAGGAGGTTTCGGCGAAAGCACGAGATTTCAATACATAGAAAATGCATGCGAAGCCTCGGAGATTTGGAGGGATTTGTCGAAATCTTGAGATTTTGTCCACTGACAACGCGGTATTACGCAACAACAAAAGAATTGCAAGCATATATGTAGGGTTAAAAGCTGGACCTTGTATGGATTTCTTTGTTATTGAATTGAAAGCAAGACATGTTATTAGAAGGCAATTTTCCGTTGTATACACTGTGAATGGAAGCGTAACCGTGCAATGGGTTTTCCTCCTTCCTCTTCTATTTTGTTCTTTGGATTGATTGATGGTTTGCCTTCATGGTATGTGTGTGTGTCTACCATTCGCTGGTTCTGCTCACTCTTGCATGGATGTCAATTGCAAACGATTTTTTAAGAGGTTATTTAACCTTCGAGTGGTTTCGAAAAATTTCTTTGGTGGATAGACTCCATTTTGCAATGGAGCGTTGGAGTGGGGCAGCGGTCGATTAGAACTATTTATGTACTGATTTAGATGCTGTTTTGATCCTTAATGCAGAGAGAGCTACGCGTAGTATGATGGATGTATTTTTTGAGAAAACTGTCAGAAAAATGAATTCCATTTATCGTGGCTTTTGTTAATGAATTTATTTTAAGTTATGGTCTTTCGGGTTGAAGTGCTGTTGAAAAACGCTTGCGTGAGGATATTTTCATGCACGCAAGTTAGGGTGCAAGCATTTGTAATTAAGTGAATGAAAAGGGAATAAAAGAAATATTTTGCTATAGACGTTAAGATAAAGTGGAATTGGCTACTACGGTTCTTATACACATTGGCCTGGCCTAGGTATGTACATACAATTATTTTAAGCAATAGAAAAGTTTTAACAAGTACTCCATGGTACAATGGTTAGTGTTTCTGTTTGCTGACCATTCGATTCTCGGAAAAACACCAAAACGTTTTATTTTCACGCTCTCAGCCTCTCACCCATAAAGTTTCAGGAAAAAGTTTCTTTTATTCTGTTTTTATTTTGGATGCAGCATAAAACTGCAGGCTCCTTGTACTCGTGAAATAAAATTAAGTTTAAATTTAATGTAAGTTTAATTGTAGTTTAACTTAAGCTTGGAGGTTTTTTTTCAGCAAAAAACAATGGGATCTGATATTTCAGTGGCCGCCTTAAAGCGACTTAAGAAGAAATTGAGTTAAGAATACCACAATTTTCCCCAATAATACGGTAAATTTTTTATTCCAAATCTCGCAAAAACAACCAATGTATGGACAAGTGGGTTTGGAGCTGGAGTCTCTGGTCCAAGCTACAAATTATCAATTCCTCTAGGACAAGCAACCACTATCTTTTAGGCAGAGGTCTATGTTATCGAGCTGTGTGCAAGAGAATGTATTAGAAGAAACCTCCGAACATCTCATATCAACATATTCTTAGATAGCCAAGCAGCTCTCAAGGCTCTCAGTTCCTATAACTTTGAGTCAAAGCTAGTTCGGAACTGTCTCCAATTCATCTGGCAGCTTGCTCTTGCTCTAATGTCACACTAATTTGAGTCCCTAAACACAGGGAGATCCCCGGAAACGAAGCCGCCGATGAGCTTGCCAGACAAGGTGCTCAGGCTCCTTTGGTCATCCCTGAACCTTTTTGTGGCCTACAAACTAATCAAATCAGGATAGAGCTCAACAGATGGGAACGACAAGCATCGCTTTTTTCTCAAAACTGGAAAAATCGGCTTGTGACCACAAATTTATGTACCTATATGTATGTTATGTACATACCTATTTATGTATGTACATATCAGTTATTTTTGTTTCGTTAAAAGAAGAATCATCCAATTTTTATAAAAAAAAGAGTGATACCTCACGAACATAGCTAAAAAACATGAAAATGCTACAATCCGTCTGGAGCGGATCATATGATATCCTATCCCTTTCCTATATATTCTTACTCGTATGTAGCTCCCTCTTCCATCAATATACTTGCTCAAGAAAGTTTTTTTTAATATCTTATAAAATTACACCAAAACACTAAAAAAGTGGGCGCGGTAGTGGAAAATGTATATGCTTGTTTTGTCCCGATATACATAGACTTTGTATACAAAAATTCATTGTCTTAGCTTAAAATTTAAGGCCTTAAAACTAGTGGCAGACAGACGGACGGACATCGCTCAATCGAATGGGTTATTGATACCGATCATTCATATATACACTTTATTGGGTCTATCTGCAATATTTCTCTATGTTACAAACTATGTGTCAAACTTAATATACCCTTAAGATAGGGTTCCCAACTTCGATTGAAACAAAAGGAGGACACCAATATTTCAAAATTAAATAATTTTTAGATTTAATTCAGTTTTTTTACCAATGTACCCAACTGTATATGGGAACGGACGACCACTCTTACCTAATCTAACCTAAAAGCGTGTAAGTATGTGTCAGTAAGGACGACCCAGTTATTGTTCAAAAAATTTCAATTACAAGTGAAAACTTTTACTGATAAATACTTTTGAATTCTAGCGAATCGTTTCGTCTTCTAGCGAGTTTTAGCAGTCTTGTAACTAGCTTACTCCCTGTGTAGGGAACGCGGCCAATGTCATGTCATTTATTTCACTGGTCTTAGTTTTAGCAGCAAAAGGAGGCCAATTTTATTTAAAGACGAACGGGTGGATAAATCACTAAAAAGGAGAATTGTCCTCTCAAAAGGAGGACCGTTGGGAACCCAATTAAGAACAAAGATTTTGTTGACAACAAATGCCACTACACTGAAAATAAATTTAGCTGTCGATAGTCTGCTGCAGATTGTCCAAATGAATTGCTGGCTGCGGAGGGTTCCAAAAGAACACCGCTAGTGTCAAACTATCACTGGAGGTGCAAGTACGTACGACCCAGTCGTGCAATTTCCACTTGTTTTTCGACAGTGCAATTTTCAGTCTCAGAGTTTGCCATTAATTTCGATGTTTCGAAGATTCACTGCAGTAGAAGTTATATAGCAGAAAATTTTATAACTAATCCTTGAAAACTGTTACTTAAGATCAGGAATACGATAAAGAAGCTGTTAAATAAATAATCTACCACAAAATTAAACCCATTTTATTGTGACGTCGTGCTTAATTTAATTTTATTTGGTCTATAAAATTACATCATCATCGATCTGCTTTCATTCGCTGTGTTGTAACGCATATACCCAAGGTAAGCATACCCTATTAATTGAGTTTAAAAAAGAGTTAAATTGGTAATAAAAAAACAAACCAGTGAAAGTTCTACCTACGTTCCAGGGCAGCGCAACGGCGAAAAGGTGCTCAAAAGAAAACAATTAAAAAACTCAACAGAACCGTGAAAAATATGCAAATCGACGGTTTCGATACACACACTAAAGGCATCGAATACTGAATGCTCACGTCTCTGTCGATAACATAACCAGATGCAAGGCATTCAATGAGTTCGATCGAAAAGGAATAAAAATAAACCAAGCACTGAAACTGTTACAGAAATTAAAGTTAGTCCTTGTCACATAAAAGAGGAAGAAATAAAACATATCGTTGGTCCGGAGCATGTACATATGTATGTGGAATGCATATATTAAAGATACAGAGCATATTCGAAGCTCATTAACTATGAAGGTACATATGTATGTATATGTTTTATGATAAAATTTTTAATTCAATTCTCAACGACTCATTCAAAATAATACTTAATTTTGAATGAGTGAACTCGTAATGAGTGGGTGGAAATGAAGGACAAAAAAATGTATCCGCGTACAAACGGTCGTCATTTTATTTATGTTTTATTTTCCAATAGGTACTTTCCCTTTAGCAGGATAATTGACACCAATTAAACGAGTTGGCCGGATTATTGTGGGAGTAGCGAACGAAAGTCTTATGACGTTAGGGGATTGGAAATTTGCTCAAATTGCCGATTTCGAATTTCAATTGAAAGGAGTCGCCAATTTTTTTTATGATTGTGAGTGGGAGATAAAGTAAAAACAAGTAGCTTCGGGCGTAGAGAAGATGTCATGAAAAGGGTAGGTATTTTTTTTTAGCGAGTTTTGTTTTATTGCTACGGTAATCCTTTGTTTATTTATTTTATGGGATTGGATGTAAAAAAAGATTTATTACCGAGTTCTATAGAACAGATTACGTTTATAGCTCGAGAGTATGCGAATATATTATTTTTTGTTTTTGCATTACGATTTGTTCCGAAGGACACGTTCTTTGCTTATGCATTAATCACATGATCTACAGTCGGTAGAAGATATATTTTATAACGGACATAGGCACCATTTAATAATATCTACGTACTACATTAAGGTCTCTTTCAATTTAGTTAATTTCAACGATTACCTTAAGTAGTAAATGGAAAACTTGTTTAGTGTTTTTTGGCCTAAGTAAAATAATTGCACATAAAATGTTGGTCGGCTATAGTAGGGGTAATTCGCAATCTAAACATAGTGCTTCCGATAGGCGGTGTATTAAATTGCCAAATCTACCTTTTGTTGGTGAACTCAATTCAATCTCTGAGTTCAATCTCTGGTCTTAGTGCCCCCTTGATTTGCTCACTAACAACATCGGCATATGCTGTAACTCTGACACCGCTATAATCTTCGCTGTTGAAGTACTTCATTTAGGACGATGATTCAAAGAAGTGGGGAGCTAATGCGGCCCTGAGGAATACCTTTGGAGGAATACCTCTAGTATCTTAACTATCTCCATGTTGACCATAGTGAGGTTTCTTCTCACCGCATCGGTTTAGACATTATTGAGGGGTCCTTCAAAATCAACGAATGCGGCTATTGTAAATCCTTTATCGCTCAGCAATTTTTCAATTGGGCCGACGACACAGTTCAGTGCCGTCTCAAAATGTATGCCTTGGTGTAGGCGCGCTTTTGTGCTGGGGAAAGATCCCCTGGGCGTGGCTTACTACGAATGTAAAAACTTAAACAAAAAAATAACATACTATGCGATGGTCCTTCTCTGACAAACGTTGTACGCACACCTCCTGAACTCGTCAGCGAAGACAAATTGAAATGGGCAGTGACCAGCTTTGAGCCTTTCAAGTCCCCGGGGCCGGATGAAATTTTTCCCCCACATATTCAGGCGGCATTTAGCATAATAGGACTTAACCTATCTTGTATTCTGAGAGGTTGTCTGGGAACAAAGCCAGCAGCCTGTACTGAGATTAGAGTAGTCTTTACACCCAAAGCAGGCAAAATATCGCACATCCTCCCGAAAGACCTTGGAGCAATCAGCCTAACGTCTTTCCTTCTCACGATTCTGGAAAGAATCCTAGATTTACATATTAAAGCCACCATGGATAGCACCATACTGTCCTAGTCACAGTACGCCTACCAAAAAAGTAAATCTGTTGAAACGGCCATGCACAACAAAGTCAAGGAATTCATACTAGTGTCTTTTCTAGGTATAGAGGGAGCTTTCCACAACGTTGAAACTGATTCGATCATTAAGGCGCTATGAAGGCTTAACATCTGCGAATCAATCTGCTGCTTTCTAGAACACATGGTGAAAAGCAGGGTGATCACTGCAACACCGAGGTACCCTCCAAGGGGAAGTTTTGTCTCCACTACTGTGGAACCTAGTGCTGAACGAAGCACTCCTACAAATAGAAAACACCGGATGCAAAGTTATCGCCTACAAATACCCGCAGACACTGGTCGATGTCATGCAGTCTGCTCTTAACAAACTAGTAAGCTGGACCGAAATCTGTGGCCTTTCAGTCAATCCGACAAAGACCGAGCTAGTCCTGTTCACGAGAAACCCCCGACTTTAATCTCCCAAAGCTAAGAGGCACCCCACTCCTTTGGAGAGATAATATACCGACTGTACACATCGGTAATAAAACCGATACTCATGTACGGAGCACTGGTCTGCTGGCCTGCCCTGGAGAAGACCTCCAACCTAATCCTAATGGATTAGGCGCTCCAAACTATGCTCCACCTACTTCCAACTGACATCGTCAGCAAACAGCTGGCTGTCTGCTCAGCAATAAGACTGAAAAGTTCCAAACAACTATACACTGGACACGCCAGCATACTTCTGATGCACCGCCATCTTCCAAAGGTCACCTACCACTTGCCCGCTGGACACAACTTCAACATGGGCTACAAATACTTGGTACCCGACAGAACAGACTGGACACAACGGGAGGTCCTTCATCATGAATCGCTGACAATCTTCACGGACGGCTTCAAAACCGAAGAATGAGTCAGTGTTGGTATCTTTTCAAAAGATCTGGACATCTACCTCTTCTTCAGCCTTCCTAGCTACTGCAGCATTTTCCAAGCCGAAGTCACTGCCATTCGTCAAGCAGCTGACTGGCTGGCGGCTAATGCAGTATCAGTATCGGATATTGTCATATACATCGACAGCCAAGCGGCCATTAAATCTCTCGGATCCAGCACAACGAGATCTAAGGGAGTGAAGGACTGCCGCGTATCTCTTAACGAGGTTGTTGGACAGTACAACCTCACCCACTGTAATATACTAGGGAATTGTGAAGCTGACGAACTGGCCCGCCGAGGCTCCCCAGGTCTAAAAAGAATAAACGTCGCCGACAGCGAGGCGCCAATGACAAGGTCCATCGGATAAGAGAGGAACCCTCTCCAAAATCGTAAACATCCTCACAGGACACTGTGCTATAGGAACGCATGCTCAAAGACTGGTAATCCCCTATAATGACTTCTGTAGAAGTTGTAGAGATGAAAAAGAAGAGGAGACTATCAGTCACCTCCTATGCACATGCCCCGCACTTGCCAACATTAGAAAGGCCACACTAGATGAATACCTGTTCAAAGATCTAAGTGATCTCAACAATACCTGTACGGTTAAGATTGGCTCCTTCATACTAAGGAGTAAATGGTTCCCTGAGCAAGAGGGCGACCCACCCACTTTATACATGGACCTACTCCTGGTCTAAGTGCATCCTCACCGAGGGCGTCAATGGGTCAAATATTTGGTAAGTAAGGTTTTTTTTCGATATCTTGTGAAATCCTTGTAAAATCAACTTGAAGAGTAAGTAGTTCTAAACCTTACTTTGAACCTAGCAAACATATGGTGTAAATAAAAGCTCTATCGGATTGCAGCTTCAAAGGTTATAAGAACTTTTGTAATTGGGAGATTTAAGCAAACGTATCCCACTACAAGTTCAAAAACAGGTGAAAGTAAGTGTAATATCAAAATTGCATCACAAAACCGCTATTTAAATGGCGCCCGGGACTTGGGCTGTTTAACATGTTGCTACTTACTTTTATTGTTTTTTCTTTTAATTTGTTTCTACACCGTTGCATATGCATATGTATTATTATTATTTCTTCTATGTACGGCTAAATTCAAGGTTAGTTCGTAACTACAACTTTCCTCAATTTATACATACTGCCATACTAATGTCTTTGCAAACCATTATTCTTTACTACTTTAATAAGTATTCATTAAAGAAATTTCTTTGATTAACATTAAATTTATTCCACCCACAAAGCAAGTGCTGCTGCTGTTTAAGGACTTGGTTTTAATTAATCATGAGTAAGCTCTGTTAAGTATCACAATGTGATAAAGCGTCCCTAGAGGAAAAAAAACAGCTTGAGATAGAATAAATCCAGTTTAGGAGAGGTTAATTGACACAACACTTACAAGGCCAACTAAAACAAAAACGCACGCACAAAACAACATCATCATGGCCGAGCACACATTATGACATTAACAAGACCTTCTCCGTAAAAAGCTTAGATGTCCATTAAGCGGCCTTATTCCTTTCGCAGTCAATTTCTTTCTATTCTTTTTTTCTCTACCCACAATAAGCTTGCTCGTCAAAAGATCATGTGCCTTGCTATCAAGAAAATACGAAAATTATTTTCTCAACACATAATAGGACACTTTCACTCCCAGAAACAGAAAAAAAGATCCACAAAAAAAAAATCGCCAAAAATTCCAATTCAATTTGTCAAACTTGACATTGGCAAATGGCGATTTGGTTAAGTTTTTCGTCCTTGTTGCCGGCACAAGACAAAGGCATCGGCAAAAGGCTTCTTCGGCAGCGCGAGAGCCCATGACTAGTGTAATCCATTATTATGGAGTTGCCTTCGTCCTTATTTACTTATCATTCTCAGTACTTCGGGTCCCCTGTTTTTGAGTGAGTTCTTGTTCCTCTGCTGAGCAGCAGTCCTATTGGCAGCATGACATCAAATTAATAAATTTTGATGAAGCTTCTTATCTTCATTCCATTCACTTTTGTTCAGTTCAATAAATTGCTTACTGTTAGAGACCGTTTTTGTTCTTTTTCTATCTCCGGGTTGGATATGGCAAATCCTGTTTGAATAATACAAAAAAAAAAAAAAAACTCAAACTCTGTGTTACTTGTCGCCAAGGTTTTGATTGATAACTTTAGAAGCACATTGTGTGTGCACTGGCCTTTTTATCCATTCGCAGGACCTCCACGCCTGAGGGATAATGCGCGCACTCTATTGAACTTTATTGCGTGTGCTTGGCAGTTGTAGTAGTTGTCTGCATGATAACATAATCCTCAATTGGAAAGTTACTGGAGCAGTAACGTCAGAGGGCAAAGGCAAATGTCCAATGTAATTGGTGTGGAAATGAATGTCTCTACATCGATATTTCTATAACCTCGTGCTCGTGGATTCAGGGATTATGATGACGGATTGAAGGCCATAAATTGTTGTTCAATGATGCGTTAGCATTACATGGTCGCTCGTTACAATCACCCACTGGGATTTTCACGTCTGGCCACGGGTGCAGAGGGAATAACGCGACGTGGTACCACTACTACTGCTGCTGTTGCTGATGCAGTGCAGGATAAAGATAAACGGAGACAAAGAGCCCAACATGATGGATATGTAAATGGATTAATTTGATACCAAGTTGATGATGATGTTGATGGAATTATTCGTTTATTCCTCTTTATCGGGGATGGATTTGAATAAGAGCGTAGTCCTTTGTCACCGATTATCATCATCTGACTCATCAAATTTGCTAGTATGTCTAAGCCAGGTAGATTGTTGGTGGGGGTATGATTGTTGGTTTCAATCTAAATTGACTTGTGGTTAAACTGGTTTATCTCTAATTGGATGCATGCACTTTTAACCGAAGAAATGCAGGCACAAGTTACATCCACGAAGGATGTTTTGGTTATGAAGCAGAATCTTCGCAGGAAACAGCGGAAGCGTTTACCTAAAGTAAGCAGTTTGACTTTAGCCAGGGCCGCACAGAGGAAGCAACTATGAGATTCTTTCTCATTAATTGGAACCGCCTGTGTATAGATGTAGTCGTACCAATATCATAGTCATTGATAAAGCTGGAAAAAGGATTTGCCGAAATTGATAGTGGGTGTTTTATAATAAGTTGAAGGCGCAGCCATATTACATGGTGTTGACTGCAGGAGGTTACAGTGACCATACTCCCTTCAGTCGCACCAAGCTCTTATTCATTGCCACCTTGTGGAGTATGTACCTATGCTGACAGTCTCAGTTGCAATGTTGTTGCCTACTGTTATATGAGCTGTTTTGAATTAAAAGTTCGTTCTCTGTCAAGGAAGGTGGCTAAAGTCTATTCTTTGTAGTGGATAGTCTTCTGCGACGTACGAATGCCGTCTTAGTAGAATGCCTTTTGAGGAAAGCGTGCGGATAATTCGACAAAGGTTTTAAGGCCTAAAATCTTTCGCAGATTTGTGACCTCGACGACCTTCCTTCGGATTGAAGCGAAATTTAAGCAGTTCCTTTAAATTGAAACAAGCCAGGAACATCTGCAGCATAATTTCTATTAGGCCCAGGAGATTTTAGGCTCCGTAATAATGTTTGGGATTGCTCATCCAGCCTGTAGACGCTGTATGCACAGAACAAGCTCGTTTCATACTAACTAGACTGCACACTGGAAAACATGTACACACTTCCCAATCAGGAGGTCCATAGATTCCGCAGAAGAAACTATCCAGATTCTATTAGTCTTTTTCAAGAACGATGGATTGCTGCCTCTTTATATATTCTTAGGCAATATTTATGTGACTATTTCGTGGTGGTGGCAGATATTGGAGATCACGCTGGTCAAATTCCTTAGCTTGGGCAGATCTTTATTTTGCTGAACCTGATTGGGCACGATACCTTCAAAGCTACATTCAGTGTTTGCTCCTCAAGTCAAGTTCCGAAGACGAAGTGATTTGTTTATTAGCAAATAAAACGTTACACAGTTTCGACTTAACAACTCGATTAAAATTTCTTTGGGGTTTCTAAAGGGGTAGGAGTCTCTGCTTGGAGACAGATGTCGAAGAGATTACACTTGTTGTTTGAAAAGGAGACCTACATATCTACACAATATTGATTCCATACGCGTCCGGTCCGTCTTTTATTTTAAAGATCGGGAACAACGCTCCTCACATTTGTCCAATTACGTAGATTCTCTCCTGTTGAAAACACCAGGTACCTATGAGCATAGACAAACTAATATAGAAGGTCGTCTTTACGTTACCCACCCTAAATTTTTGTAAAATACGCCGAGTTTGAATTTCATGTCTGTGAATATATGTGAACGAACGTGCGAACAAGACGTAACTATAAAAACAATCGTGGTGTCCCTTTCTTTCCTTTTGCGAGCCACATTTCAATGAACAACAACAAAATCTACAAAAAAAAATTTGGGCAAGTGCGAGGAGGGCCTCGTGCAATAGTGTTCCGGACATTTTATATTGTCATTAAATAGAGGGCAATATTATTCATATCCTGCATAGGCACACCTAATACTGGTTTTGATATGAACGATGTAATGCCTAGTACGTAGGTATGTGCTAGAAATACTGTGCTGAGATTTCATTCCATTTTAACCTGCACTTTCGATATAAAACATGTATTGAATTCGTGCAAGAATTGGAACTGGAGATATTAGTCAATTCTGAAATTACGTTGTTAAAAAAGCTCGTTATAGTGTGTCTGCGGATTCTGTTTGTCTGTCTGTATGACGAGTGAATCAATTTATTTCAAACTTCATGTTAGGGAGCTATTGCATGGCCCCTAAAGGGAACATTGAAAATTTTGTTGTAGCCCTACTCTTAGAGTTCCTTCACGTAACGAAAATGGTTTCAACGATTTTGATAAAATTTAATTTTTCAGTTAGTTTAGGCGTACCAAGCTTTTGGATATAAATGCATGTGACGGTACTTTGCTTATTAAGTGGTTTAAGTAAAACAAAACATTGACAATGCTTGACATGCGAAGGAATACAGCATTTAAAGTTTCAAAAATTTAAAAAAAAAATATTTTTGAAAAAAAAACCAAAGTTAAAAAAAAAATTATAGTTTTTTAAACTTTTTTAGCTTTCAATGGCAGCATAGAGCTAACATATACGATCCATTCGTGCAAATGACTTTGTTTTTGAAAAATCGAAATCGAATGAGGTAGCATCAAGAGAAGAGAATATAGGGAAGTCCATCCGCTCTTCTAAAATCTGTAACTCAAGAACTACTTGACGGATTTGGATGAAACTTGAAATTTGAGCAAATCGTAGTATCGAAATGACCTACTGTAAAAATTATTTGGATAACATGAAAACTGGGGGAGATACAGTGGGCTACCAGATACCCCATTTTTTTAATTTTTCTCAGAAAATATATAAGATACAGAAATTTTCGTACTTATTTCACAATCTACACAAAATTCTACGTATCTCCAATTTTTTTCATATTTTTAGCATTTATGGTCTGGCCGCTAGGGGGGGGGGGGGACAACATTTTTCAAATGTTTGGCAAGCTTTTTTGTTCAACAAATTTTGTCAGAAAAAAATATTTCTTACATATATGGAGCCCTTGCAAAATTTTCTTTAATTTGATATGCCACATGATAGGGAATAAAATAATTTTTTTTTGCCCTTCATACAAGGTGCCCAAAAAAGGGCTCCCAAAATGAAATTCATTGCCGCCATCTTGTGCAGGCTTCCACATAATGTATACATAGCGAAAGTTTCAGCTCTCTATGTCTAACGGTTCAAAAGTTACAGGGCTGTGACAGACTGACGGACAGACGGACAGACGGACAGACGGACAGACAGACACCGTATCAAACCCATAAGTGTTCCGTCTTACCTTTTAAGGTCCGGAACACTAAAAATGGCTGCGCTGATAAAAATACCGCCGATTGAGAATGTGTGCATCAGCTCCGATTCACACATTCAAAATCGGTGGTAGTTTTGCACTTGTGGCAGCAAACGGTCAAATCAACCGGTCAATCAACGGTCAATTAGTTTGTCTGTGCGTCAAATCTTTGCATAAATGTACATATACATATGTACATACAAGGCTAACAAATTGTGTGCCTATTTAAAAGTGCCAAGCGCCCATAAACACAATAAGGCCCATCATTCATAATTCTTAATGAACCTACAAATTTATTACGAATGCATGCATGTTTACTGATTAAATTTTATAAGCCTCACATAAATATACGAGCATCTATTACTTCCTTTAAAAAAAATTTACCGTCTCAAAAGGCAGCGAAATCCATAAAAAAAAAATCCTGCTGACAAGGTAATTTGCTTTTAGTGATGCAAAAATGTATTTCTTCAACATCTCTACCTTTCTAAAAACACACAATAGAGACGAAAAACGAAAAAAAATGTCGAAAAACTTTCAAAGTCAAAATATATTAGCAAAATTACTCCACTTAGTCTTAGCGCGTCCCGCGAAGAAATAAATTATTTTGCAATCTTTGCACAAATTCCCTCCCAAACGATAAATTCCCATTACTAAGCAATTAATTCGCGTTTCACTTTTCGAAAGTAATAAAATGTCCCGTCGCACCACACCAGATCTTGGTAGCGCGTTTCCGGTTCAATCCTTACAATCCCCACAGAAGCAATCCATGCCACGAACACACCACTTTTGCTGTTTACGTTTTGACACAATTATAAAACGGGCGAAAAAGCCAAATACTCTGACAGGAAGGTGGTGGTGTAGGCCATCATACTCCACCATGAGCAGAGGACCGCTTTCTGTTTTCCCAAAAATTACGAATCCTTATTCGTATCCGTTGAACTGAACATGATTTATTGTATGGGCGACCATTAATTTCGTTTCGTCGGCGATACATTCGTTTCGATATCGCAGGTATGAATGCGGCAGCGAATACCTTTTGTAAGGCGATAAAGTTTTTTTTCCTGTCGCCTGTTTAGCACACGGCCGAAAAGAAATCGCTCCGAAAGGACACATTTCTATGGGTTGCGGGAGCAGTTAATTTCAACGCACTCACACATACACACACAAAAAGTCCCAGACCCATAGAGATACATCAACCTTTGGCCAAAAAGTCGAACCACACCGGAAGGATACGGAGGGAAAAGGAAGTGTTTTGGGGCTTCCTTGGGTTGGGTTTTGTGTCTTTCTGTTCGCCGATATGCGGCCCTCCGTAAGAAGTAAGTTTTCAGGCGAAAACTTTTGCGAAGGTCATGCGATAAAGGCCATGTAAATTGCTCACCCTTGTACGGGTATGTTCGATAGGATAAATGGAAAAGGAACTTATGCTCCAACGACCTGTCTGTCTTAAGTAGCTGTGCTATGAGGCTGTTAGATGGGACGTTGTTTTTTTTTTTCTTTTCTTATTTTTTTTTTTTTTTTTTTGGGGAGGGATTTAACAGCGTGGCAAAGTGTCATATCAAATGGGTATGCAGTTACGTTTATCGCCGGAGTTGGGTAAGCGTGTGGTCTTGGAAAATTCCATAGTTGACAGCTCTTAAGAGTTATTTTACATATGGAGCACAGTGGTGCCAGTCTTACGTTAAGACGAGTTTGAAATAGACCGTTTCAACATATCCACCGATGACTCTTCTTAGATATAAGGTAAATGAAAGTAAGGATGCAACATCATTTAACTAATGTTATGTAATAAATTCATACTAAGGCCACGTATTCTTTACTTCCTTACAGTTCCGGGCCCGGTTCCGAGCCAGCTGCTTGCAGTTGCACACGACAAATTAGTTGAAGTTCCTCTCCACCTATTTGCGCCACCTTCTGCGAGATTCTGGATGTCGCAGCCATCTTAGTCGCTGTATACGAACTCTTCTGGCCAAGTCGATGTCCTTGTATAGGTCGCCTATGTAGACGGGACCAGAGATTACTCGAAGAAGTTTTTTCTCGAAATAACCAAAGGCATCATCATTCGGTTTTGTCAAAGATCATGCCGGACAACATGACTGGGATGGACGCAGCCATCTTAGCCCTTAAAAACACCGATTTGCAAAAGTGGTTCTTCGGGTGCCATTCGCAGAGCTGACCATAGGATTTCTAGTACCTTAAAAATATATCTGCCTGTCCAAAATGTCGATGTTGAGTGTCCTTTTTTGTAGATTTTGCCTTGCTTTGGTCTACAGCTAAACCCATCCTTGGTACCTTGATCTCAATGCTCGCAAATGCCCCATTGATGGCCGCAGATTTCTTTCGATTATGAAAAAAAACTTACTAAAGCAAATACGCGTATACTCGTACATGTGTACACATATAGGTATGTAGATACTTACTATAAAAATTGTTCATACATTGTGTATGTCCACGCCCATTGTTTAGGAGTAATTTCCATCATACATGATATTCATTCACATAATAATATTCCACAGTAGATGTTCAATGACTGAGCCCTGCGGAACTCCGGCGGTGATGTTTTACTACTTAACTCCAACGTCCATTTGGTACCTTAGCTTCTTGCCGGTAAAGTAGTTCGCGGGTATCTTTATTAAATACTCTGCTGCATTCATTATGGCCAGTAATCTGGCAATGCATGTCCATTTGGCAGAGTTTTTAACGTCTAGCGCTTACACTGCAAAGTACGTTTTTATACCTCCTCTCCCTCTCCATCTTGTTTCCCGATGCCATTAGCTATCGGTCGCTTAATGCAATTACGGTTGAGCCTTTTACCAAATTGTCCTCCAAAATATGCCTACCAAAAGGAATTTCTAAAAGTAGTCGCGAATATAATATACATACTTATAAAATTAAGTTAAAGAAAAAAACTGAAAAAAATACCCTCCCCCTGCAGGGTTCGTTACACGCCACTGTTCAGTAGGGTCAGGAGCGGGAGCAGCACACACCAATCTCACGGTGGAATAATATTTTGTCATGACATAATTCACCCCTAACGAACGACCCGTAAATGGTCTAATTGCTTCGCATAGACAAGGGATCACTGTGCCTGTATGTGTGATGTTTATTACCAAAACGGTTGGAGGGGGCGCGCGTTGAAGCTGAGCGTTTTTTTTTCTCGGGTTTTTATGACCCCATTGCCTTGGGATTGAATTTACGACGTGCAAATGTGGATTTCGACGACGATGCTTACGATGATGCGACAAAAATGCGGCTAACGGATGTACCAAACGAGCTATTTTGTATTGCCCACTTAACGGAGCTATGTTACACAGTACACAAGACACAAGGATACTCGTACCGTGCTTAACATTAGTGCGCACAATAAACACAGCCATTTTTACTTTTGGGTAAAGTCATACTGGCGGCGGTGACTCCTTACTAAACAACGACAATGCGACAAAACACTTAAGTGGCTCACGAATGACTTTGAAATGACTGACGAATATGCTGCACACAGTAACGGCCGGCGGACGGACATTTTAAAAGTGGATCCTTTGCGTCCCATATTGGTCCTTAAATGAATCCGGTACTTTCACATAATATTTAATGCACTATCCGATTGTTCCCGCCTTGTGAGTGGCCATGTTGCTGGTATACGGTCATCGTATGGCGGTGGCGGACCACAATTAAATTTTATTGCTGGCAGTTTGGTACGATGCTAGCCATTTTGACACAATTTCTGTCGTGGACATCAGCTTGCTGATGACAGCTCGGCCGACATGGTGTCATTAGAAGTAATTGAGGCACACATAGCGGTTTATATATTTGATGAAGTGATGAAACGTCATCTAATGGACTTGCGAGTAACGACAAGCAGCGTCTCAGCACTAATGGGGCTGGCCATGGTTTATGCATTGGGGATGATGTTTCTTGTGTGCGGGAGTAATTGAACTGAACAAAACACATCGTGTGTGGTATGTCACACAATTCTGTAATTGTCAAGTGAATTTATTTGACATGTAACGCAGTCTAGGGATGACATGGTGGCTGTGAAATGTTTCCACTATTGCATTTTATGAACAGATACAAACATTTGACTTGTGTCAATTGCGTTATGATTTATCAGTTTGTGGAAATGAATGTACAGTAGTCACCACTTAAAGCGAACTTTCGCATATAACGAACTCTTTTTGCGCGTTTGATGAAAAAAATGTCCAGTTATTTTGAACCAAAACTGTCTCACTTTACATTGTCATCTCCAAAAACAATTCTCTTGATGTACAGGGCCATCCTGACAATGGCAGCCTTGTACGTTGGCCAGAGTTAAAACAGTGCATCTACCTGAAGCAGCTCATTAAAGTACAAAGACTATCGTGCATTAGTGCCACCAGTGCGATAAGAACCACTCCAACTGCTGGTCGTGAGGCTATTCTCAAACTGCCTCCGCCAGGCATTTACACGAGATCAACGGTAGCCACCAGTGCCTTAAGAATTATTCAGACTGCGTGTTGGACGACTGATTTTTGATGATGGCAGATTTTTCAGCCATGCACCCAAAACAGACTACACTATGCCTTACCTAGACTTCAAAATACCATTTACCTCAGCTTACCCTAGCAGAGAAGAGTGGAAAGACAGCCGTATACCAAATGCCGAATCCGTAGCTATTTACACAGATGGATCAAAAATGGACACCGATGTAGGATCCGGAATCTTCTTCGAATCACTGGGTATATCAAGATCTATACGACTCCCAGACCACAGCAGTCCTGGCAGTGACAACAGCTGCCCGTGAGTCTGCCGTAAGAACAATACCGTCAGAAGGTATCACTTTCTTTATCGACAGCCAGGCAGCTATCAAAGCAATTACCACCATAGAAATAAAATTCAATCTTGTGAAGTGCTGTCATGA
The DNA here is from genome assembly GCA_949716465.1 of Chalcosyrphus nemorum. NCBI lineage: Eukaryota > Metazoa > Arthropoda > Insecta > Diptera > Syrphidae > Chalcosyrphus > Chalcosyrphus nemorum. The sequence continues at coordinate 42,918,878 of OX454333.1, read as the reverse complement.
AGAGCTTAAGCTTCTTGGAACACAGCATAAGGTTCTGCTCTGCTGGGTCCCTGGGCACGTCCACGACGTTTCCACGTTCCACGGAAATGAAAAGGCAGATGCATCAACAAGGAAAGCTACATCGGACCCACTTGAACTGACTGACTTCTCCATAAGCACCCCGCCCTGCGTTCTCAGGGTTGAAGAAGGGAAACAGGCTACGAGAGAGGCGAACTTGAGACGGAAGTCCCTAGAGACTTGCAAAACTGCAAAACAACTATGGTCAACTTTTGAAAAGCCAAGGACCGAGAGAATTATTTGCAAGGACAGACGTTCACTGTCCATTCTTGTGGGGATACTCACGGTTCACAACGCTCTGCGGTACCACCTAAAGAAACTTCGTCGGACAGAAGAAGAACTCTGCAGAGGATGCGGCGATGAGGAGGTTATAGAGGACACTACCCACTTCCTCTGCCAGTGCCCTGGACTCCAACATTCTACATACAAACTCCTCGGCAAACACTTCTTTTAGGATCTAGGAGAACTCTTCAACGCCAACATCGACATGTTATTGAACTTCATCAGAACAACAGGATGGTTTGTATACACCGGTAACGAGTAAGTACAACTATGGGCAGTTGTTACAGATATTTATGGGTTAAATGGGCAAGGGATACTTTGTCTAAGCCCCCCTATGGGTAACACAATGGGTCAGTGCTGACCTGAGTGAGACGGAGGTATTTCGATTCCTCAGCCAACCCACAGACCTAACCTACAATGTCATTTCTGCATTCTACAGGGAGAGGATAGACTTATTATTATCCGAGGCTTGTGTCTCTCTCATAACTCTCATAACTGGTGGTTTTTACGTGGTTAGGCAAGTCTGGAGGGCCAGTTGCATGGGTTTTAGCGCCTTAGATGAGGGGCTGGTTCGAAAAAGCTGACTCACTATCTCACTTCGGAGGAACGAGCGCTGCCATTGACCCATTTAGGGTTCATCCGCCACCTTCTCTATTCCATAATCCTAATGAAGTTAAATCCTTACAGACCTGAGCTTGTCGAAGTAGGTCGTGTAAGGTGTCTGCTAAACTTTTTATGAATTCAGAGAGTTCATCCGCTTTCTATCCTCCTTCTGACTCCTTCTGAGGGCTCCTGTTAGACATCTGAGACGCAGTCCTACTGAGTGCTTCAGCTCCACATGCGTACACGGATTTGGCATACGCTCATCGTTACTTCACTAATATATAGCTATCCAGAGGGCACCACGCGGAGGTGATGATGCTAAATGGTGCGAAAGTGGTGTGAATAAAGGGGACATTCTGTACGGATGTTCGGAGCCAAAAGCCAACGAAACAACTGACACAACTGAGCGGGTGCATCTGTATTATACGAATTATTTGTGACCGCATAATGACGTACGGTGGCGTTTAGGGACATAATTGAATTATCTACATATATATTTGGACTCTTGTAAGTATCCACTACAAGGCATCGGCTATTAATCGTTTATTCTTTTTTTCCTGAAATTTCTTCCACCCTCCAACAATGCGCAGGTGTTTGTTTCTCTCCCTTTCGGGGGGAGGTGGCATGGTAGTTTTAAGGACGGATGTGAACAATGCAAATTAATGTCAACTCGTGCAAAACGAGGAACAATTTAGCTGCCGTTCTGTAAACTCAGAACTGTCATTTGGATTTGATCCAAATGCTAATTAATGCCTTTAACTAGTTAAATGGAGGAAAACAAGGACCAAATGATATAGAGTGGGGTACACGCGGAGACAAAGTGCTGACAATGAATGAATTTATTGCTTACAGTTCCAGCAGCTTCAGTATTTCAGTGCCATGGGGTATTATAAAGAATTTATTTTCGTAATTAATTTGATTCTAATAGTATACTCGTTGTTGGAGTAGAAAGCAAATAATAGGAAAATTCTAATAGGTTAAAGTGTCTTTTATCGTATTGCACAACAGAACAGTGAGTTGCCAACAGAAACTAAAGTCCTTGCAATTTACTTATGAACTCCCTAATATAGGTTGTAGTACATGTAAAATAATAGAAAATCTCTTCTTTATCGTAATCATATGCTACACATGTATGTAACTTAACCAATTGAAGGATTAATTTCGGACACAGGTATCCTACCGTATTGCCAACTGACGAGAGAATAAGCTAGCCAAAGTCTTGTACAACTCGAAGCCTAATTGATGCATAAAACCGACAGGAAGCACCATATGCAAAGTTTAACAACTCTCTACTGGTTGGCTTCCACACAAATCCACTGCCAGATATTCCATAATTGTTGGTGGCTTATACATATAACATTTTGCTTGTATCGCATAAAATGACGGAAGGACAAACCGACTCCAATAGGGACATGAAATATGTATTACACATTATAACACGTCACCGCAAGTAATTACGTCATGTCTGAGTGGTACACACATACATATATGTCCACATGTGGACTAGAATTTGTCAAGGTTGTGCTTTGGCGTTCATTGTCATTAGTGCACAGCAGCTCTATGTTATTGACATACAGTCAGCGACTTTGGAATAAGCTATCAAAATAAGGAGTTAAAAGTACTATGTTAAATGCTTATATAAGAATAAATAGGTATTAAATAATAAATCGACTTAATTGGGGGCGTTTGACATATTCGCTTTCGCAAGCTAAAAACCACTCAAAAACGTACAAAATGCCTTTCCTTTTTAGTAGTTCCAACCGGACCCTATTGAAAGAAGTTGGAAGTTGAAGCCATCGGTTGAGCAAACAGGCGCTGAGTATACATGAGTAATAGCCAGAGTGCTGTAGCCCAGCCTTTAGCTCAGTCGCTAAAACAAACCTGATGTTTCTGGCCTACTTTCCGGTCATTGTGCCGTTGGTTTTCATGCGAATCGACTAGGTCGAAAAAGTCAAATCCATTCATCACTTGTTGCTGTGATTGTCCTGCTAATCCTTCAGAAGAATGAGCAATTTTGGTAGTAATTTCTTCTCGGAACTGGACGTTTAGCTGATGTACCTCTTGAGATTCATACGCTCTCTGGATGGTTCTAATAGTGGACTTGTTTCCAGGGTTAACCAGGGACTGGGCACAATGAACCCGATTTTTGGTATACGTGTAGAGTGACTTCCTTGTCACAAGGCACCTATCTAACCTAACCTGACTGCCTATTTATCTAGTCGCAGTACTCTTAGGTGTTTGCAGTTTACCTTTGGTATTTTCTAGGACATGACCTTGAACAGTGCTTTAATAACTGAGCCGCATCACCAAATCAACCCAATGTTTTGTTTTTTTACAACCACGATATGTTTTACATGACATATATTCATACAAGAAGAACAGGCTGCTACAGTTTCATGGTATAGCCAAGGAGTTTTCGAGAAGGATATTTAGGATGTATAGGATATATTTTGACACTCGCAAGAGGTAGGGCCAAATAAAGATCAGATTGCATCTCATTATGTCTATCAAGAGCTTGTTATGCATCGCAGCAGCATGACTACATGGGACGATTTATATTTTAGGAGTCCTTAATATATTTTGGAAAGTTTAGCCTGATGGAGATCTCAATGGCACGGACTGTAATTTGAAATCCAGAGGGACTCGTGACCATATATAAAGAGATATTCAGGTGGTGACTATAAAAGGCCTAGCTTCTCACCAATGTACATGTTGGGCGTGGTATACATTTCTGCACATACAGAACAGGCCAACAATTTTATGCCGTATCCGAAGGGCAGAGGGGTTTTGAGAAGCTTTCTCATGACAGCAATATTCTTTAATGTTTGTCAGACACTCGGAAGAGGTGGGGCCTTGAAAAAAACTTTTAATGGTATTTTTCTGGATTCGAACTTGGAACCCCATGCGCAGTAGTCCAACGGCACCCACTATTACCAAAGGTACTACGGTCAAAACTATACATAATACCTGAGGTAGACATGGAGCATGGAGACAAGCAATGCTAGAGCTTCTTCAGCTTAGTTCATGTACGTGAAAGTCTGTCGTACCACTATTATAGACATATGTATGTAGCTTAGCTACATACAACCAATGTGTTATTTTAGGACTGAACTAAGGACTTAGTTCTTTAGGTCAATAAGGACTAAGTGGTATGATACGCAAATGTACATATGTGCATAGGTTAAGTCTTTATTCCAGGAAAACGCCATGACATTTTAACTCTTTTAAATGGGTAAATGCGCTGTCCTCTGCGGAAATGTTAGAGAAACTTACTAGCTAGCAACTTTCTTATTTAAAGGGCTCGCTTCCATTCTCTGGGGTCCCAGGCACGTTACTTCCGATGAATCAGTTATAAGCATGGTTTTTTTTTCAGGATTTGTCTGAGAGTGAAGATTTGGTCTATTGTCAATCTGCTGCACTGGAAGCCACATTGGTAGACGTTCACACAATACGTTGGATTTAGTATGCGACATTTAAAAGTGTTATGCCTTGAAAGTTCTTACAAAACTTTGTAGCAACGCAGGCTACAAAAAAGTCATATTAAAATATTACCTTTCGGTCGGAATCTCTCATTTATTTACTTATAAATATTACTCCCTGACGCTGAATGTATTGAGTGTGTTAATGAGGAGATTAGTTCCAAGGACGAAGGGGAAGAAAAGAGAATGAAATTAGTTTTTCATATGGAAGATATCGCCTGTGCGAAAGTCCTTCATTATCCATGCCAAAATGTTATGAAAACACGACTCAAAAAACTATTGCAAAACACTATAAGGACAATGACCAGCGGTCACTGTAATACCTACCGAAAATAATAAACTCCGCAGATAAGCCATTTAGCTTCCCTAAAATGGTAAAACTCCGTTTGGAAAGACAAAAATTTAATTAAGCGAAGCAAAGCCTTGAGAAAGTTACGCGAAATTATCATCCTGGTGACAAGGTAAGGTGTGTGGTGCTGAACGAAAAAAAAAAAAAAATCCTTTCCTTTTCGGAACTAATTTTCGTCGTACATATAGATAAGAAGGATGTGATTTAATTGTTAAACTTTTTTTTTGTTTTTTTTTTTTCGTCTGACCAATCTGCACATAAAAGAATTGCCTATTTAATAAGGTTAGACGAACTGACTATATACGCAGTTGTGAAGGACACGCATGGAGGAAGAGCGCAATCCACCAAATTTAATTAATTCTGTCGCCTCGGTAATATTAAATGCCACTTGAAGTAGAACGTACTGTCATTGGGTTGGTTTGGCTTCCATACAACTCGGCTACCTATCTCATTATCTTTGTATATCTTTTGGTGTCATAGTATCTGCGTTCATTGACAAGTTGAATGTAATTAATTTAAGTTGCCTAGAAAAACTTGAGTGCAGAGAAAACAACAAACGACTCTCGAGATCCTCCCGAGGCGACTGTCACCTTTTAATAAGATTAATCAAATGGCCTCTTGTGTGATTGCCTTGAATAAATAATTACAATTTTTTTTTTCCTACTTAAAGATGACGAGATAGATGGAAAATGATAAAGATAATAATACATAATTGAATAATTTCTTTAAATTTACAACTGTGTCAGATGCTGCCATTAAAAGGACTGTCACTTGCTCTTGGACTTTTGACATCAGTGCATTTGTTTGTAGTTCATCAGTACGTGAGGTAAAGTGAGGTGTTGTGTCAAAACAGTCTCTTATAAGGAGCTTAGTATTAAGTTACAACAAAATGGCCACACTTTTGTGCTGTCAACCAATCACCCAAAACTGCACTTGTATGTATCAGGTCCCATTTAATTTTGCGTCAAAACACAAGTCCAACTTTTGTTGGTTTGTAGCTTAGAGTATAGCGAAACTGTCAAACGAGCGGAAGTTGACTGTGTAAATTAGTTAGTTTTTGACATAGACGAACTAAAATATACCGAGTTTAAATTGTTCTATACGTGAATAAATGTGAACGAAGGTGTTATTGTTGTGTTGCCTCATTCCTTTCTTTCGAACTTCGTTAGACTGTATTTAATTAACAACAACAAAATATGCAGAATGACTCCACAAAATGGCTATTCCCGTAAAAACTGCCACCGATTAAAAATGTGTGCGTAAAGCTCTCATTTGATTTTGTCGAAATGAAGGAGCCAAACGTCAAATCGAGATTCAAGATGGCTTGAGCATAGGTCGCTTGGCGTTGGAAAGTTGTCAACATTTTATAAGATAACTTCTTTTCACTTGCTGACCAATTGCGTGGCACCTCGTCTGGTCAATACTCCGGAGCCTGGGTAGACCTGGCAGCATCTCGTGTTGTCCCATAATCTTTGCCGAGTTGTTGTCGAAATTCACGCTGCCACAACACCACCGGTGACTATAAGCTCAAAGCATTCTTTCAAAGCTCCTTTCATCTATGTAGGTTAGGTTAGGTTAGAGTGGCTGCTCGTGCCCAGATACAGATGAGCACTAACTCACTTAGGCCTAGAAGGTCCATTGTGGTACTACATTGACAAGAGACAAGGAGGTTACCGGACAAAATAACACTTAAGAGAGGGTTTAGCTGATAGGTCAGGAAAGCGTAGAAGGTGCCGAATTGGTAGACCACTCAGGAATCGTTTCCTCTTCCTCCTACAGAAATCGCTGATGGTGCTCAGGTCAGAACGCTTCTCGTTAAGGCTAGGCCAGAGCTCTCTAGAAATTCTTAAGGGACATTGTTCCAAAAGAGCGTTGGCCTGCCTTATAGCATCTAGTTTGAGTAAATATTTACAGGCAGCAATAGGCATACGAATTCCCGTCCTTTCGGATTCAATTGGGAGGGTTGTGCCAAGTTTTGCAATTTCATCCGCCTTACAGCTCCCTGGAATATCCTAGTGGCCTGGCACCCAGCATAGGTGAATGTTGTATTATTGTTGTTGTGGATGATTCCAGAGGTTTGATGGCTGCCCGACTATCCGTGAAAATGCTAATATCCGTAGCAGATAGTACACTACACTTCAGCCAGGACACAGTGCTTCTTTAATTGCCATTATTTCCGCCTGAAGTATTAGTTAATAATATGAGATTATTGGTCAAAAAGAGACATAAAATCAGACTACCTCTTGAGTCATACATTTGTCTAACTATGTAACGCATGAACTCCCACAGCATGCTCTACTCTATTCTCTTCCTTTGAAAATTCCTTAGAACCCATTCCACAAAGAAACAAGAATTTTACTTATTCATCACTGTTTCCCTCCAACCTTTTACATGCATAAAAAGCCGCCTTTGTTACCACACCCGCCATGTTATCGAACAGAAATGGCAAATTACAGTCATTCAGCCACCTCCCTTACCCCGCCACAGACAAAAACCAATAAAATTTTATGGAGTAATCACAGTGAAAAATTGTATAGGGCGGCTCTAACCGTGTCATTAAATTACCTATATAGGCTTCAGGAATGCGCTATCTGCCAATTGGGGCGCATAAACAATTCCATTTGTTACATCAATAAAAAAGACTCACGCTCAAATCACAAGGAAAACAATAAAAAAAAAACCGCAATGATATGCCAATAAGTGCACCGCACCACTAATGCCACACATTTAGGGCTTCTGACAAAGGGACCAATTTTGACAGGAATCATAATTTTATTCGACTGTAAGCCATTTCAGAGTGCATATGGGGCTTTCCTGTCACGGCAAACGAGAGAACATGATGAAATAATTTGCTGGAATTTTGCACCTAATTACACCATTGCAATGCAAAATTCCAATAACTCATCTAAAGTTTGCTGAAGGGGATTTATTTTGTAATTCCCTACGAATTGGCTGGTTATGCCCTTCTGCTGCCAACCAGTACGTACAATGGGGCTGGGTAGCTTCCGGTAAGATTAATGAAATATTTACAACAACTCTCGCAATCGAGTTGTTGTAACAGTTTTGTTTTTGGGGGCACTCTAGCGCTGGCAGGCATCGATTGGAATTCCTTTTGAAAGGTTCAGTGGTGCGCAACTAATTACATACGGATCCTACAATGAATCCCTTTGTGAGTGGTTTTTGGGTCTCTCCAGCTGTTTATATTCAATTAGTTGCTGTTGTTACAAAAGCTTATGAACTCGAACAACATCCGTGACAATACATTTTAATCAAAATATTATAAAAAAAATAAGTAGCAAGTTAAAACGGATTTTAGGATGTCCTTCTTCACTATGATGATAGTCTTCCATTCAGTGTTTTGTACTATTTTACATCTATTACATTTTGGTCAAGATCTTAAGGGCACCGTCGACTTGCTTACTGAGCGTAGGGATGAATTTGCCTGTTCCCATCAGTACTGCATTATCTTCATAGGCGATGACTTTAGCTCCAGATGTTTTGAGTAGCCTCAAAGCTTCGTTCGACCCAGAGAAGCGGGAAAATGACTCCGCCCTGTGGGGTGCCTTTGGAGGCGTATACATCTAGTTTGGTGCCACCAATATCAGTGATTATGCGTCCACCTTCGACCATTCGAGATAAAAAAAACTTACACCAATTCAATCAAAAGACCAACCTTGATTCAGAGCTTAAAAAATTGATTAAATATGTATATGTATCTTGGATTGGATGGCTAAAAGTTTGGATGAGAAGGACACACATTGTTCTGTACAAATTAATGGGTGATCAAACCAGTAGGCATAAAGCGGAAATTCTGGCTTGTCCCTTCATGTTTACCGGCTTTTCGATCTACGAGAATACAATTTATGCAACATTTAATGACCAGAAATTATTTTTTCGGCTAACTTTGGAATGCAGTAATCTTTGCTGACCATCTTCACATTTGCCTGTTTCACATTTACATGATCATTAAGATGAGTCTTCAAGATTATTTCCTTTTGTTTAGTTAAGGAAGTGCAAGAAACAGTTGCCATTACTGCACTTCTAGAGCACCCTTTTAGAAATCAACGGAAAAAATTCAAATTCAAAGAAGATCGTTTAAATTTATTCCTAGCTTTACTTAAAGTAATTTGATAAAATTTCCAAGTAACGTCTTCTTATAAAAACTCTGATCAATTAAAATCCCTGCAACTTAAGCAAAAATAAAAAGCCCACTCTAATTAAAAGAACTTTTCTTACTAAAGAGGTGCAGCTTGAAAATTACCTTCGTCTTTTCATCGCCTGACTGACACAAAGGAGTTCAACTTGAACGCACATTTTCATTGCAAATGACACAAATAGAAAGTTCTTAACCTTTCCCCATTGATTTTCAATTTTCAACAAGGACAACACCATCAAGGAGACGTAAAAAAAAAGACTTTTATCGATGCTCACCTATAAACAGGGAACTTTTGTGCATCCTTTCATCATCATTATTATCATATTCAATGATTATCACCATCATCGCCTTGTCATCGTCGTTTCATCAGTATAAAACTGCAAGCTGTCGTACAGTAAAAGGATATTTTAAATGAAGCATGGATTTTTAGCAAAAAAAAAAAAAAACGAAGGATGCGATTTCAATAAGGAACACACCCAAAAACTTCCAAGGACACAAGATAGCTGTACATACCCTGTCCCCGCAGTTGTATATGAGATTGAAAGGATACGAACTAATTTAAGCGGCACCAAATACATCGGCAGAGTATGCAGCATCCGCTAATGCGGAGAGCTTGGGACAGCGAAGCGTTTCCGCGAGGGCTGAAAAAGAGGGATGATCATAAAGCTTCCAAAAAAGGAAAACCTGATGGAGAATGGATCTCCATCTTATGGTCCAGAATCTAAAAGCTGAGGTAAACAAGAGGCTCAAAATTAGCACAGTCAAAACAGAAGCACTGAGCACTTCAAATACCAATCGAGGAAGTTGACAACTTTCTAGAACTAGGAAGTGTGGTCTCGGCAAACCGTGGTGACACCGATTCTGCTGTAATCGGAATCCTATCTGGAAAAGTAATCTTATAAGCTTAAGCTGCGACTGTTCCGCTCAAAAGTAGAATCGGTGTTACTTTATGGATGCAGCATGCGGAAGGTGGACACCATTAACATACGCAAATAAATGCACGTCCAGGTGAAAATAGTTCAGGTACCACTGGGAACATCAAATTTGAAACGTTGAAACCCCAAATCGAAATATCTCGCTAAAATGCCTTAGTCCTGAAAAGCCTTTCAGTGAAAGGTTTTAGGAGAAGAGACTCAAATCGGATGATCTACAAGATCAGATAGCCAGAAACGCCGTCACTTAAAACGCGTTATTTCAAGCTGTGAAGGATGATGAAAAATCATCGTATTGTATAATCTAATATAGCTCGTTCGCTCTATGGATCTCTAATGCATACAAAAGGAAGCTGCATGTTCATACGACACAGTCGTGCACTTTATTGCAAACGGAAACAGCTCCCTACCCCCTTCGGATATAGTGATTAAACTCTTACTGTCACAAAATAACAACCCTGTGTTGGCCCATATATTTTCTCAATCATAATAGTTAGATACAAGTGTGTGCATTCGAACGTACACTTGAGGTTTGCCAGCTAGATTGAGAGCTGTGGCATTCGTTTTGTATGCACTGGGTAAAGGTTGAGATACAGAAGTTTATAGTGATTGAAAATTGTTTTCCGCTTGGTAGCGAAGTGTTTCCTTTTCTTCTGCGGAACGATGGTGGTACTTGAGATGGAAGGACTCTTGTATCCTTTCACTGCTTAGCTCACATCAGTAAAGTAATTTCATTGTTTTGTTTTTTCGCTGTCATCCTTCAGTTTTTATTTGAACACAGTTAAAAGAAAAAAAAGAACGTGACCAAACAATCAATAGAAAAGTGAGTCTAAATTAATTTTCGAAAAAGGGCTTCAGACTAGTGTTTGATTCTCAGGGCATATTGGTGCGTTGAATATTGCATGCTGCTCTTCAAGTCGATGAAGCTTAAAGCAAACAAAATATCGTGAAGGATTAAGGTGGCTCGTTAAAGTGGCACGAATCCCGTCTGGTGCCGGTGGGACAGTAATATCTTGTCTCTTTGATAATTCATGAACTTTTTTGAGCGTATACTCTGCAGGATTTAATTGTACTACGTGGGCGTAAAAAGTTAGGTGAAGCAACTGGCTGGCCCTTAAATCAGAGAGAACGTTATACGATGCCTAGGAAACTACAAATGTTTTATGTGGATGTTTCCGATGCACTCAAATCTGGGTTAAGAATATAAAAGCATTCAATTTGACGAAAGGGTTTCTTCCACAAGGATGTGAATAATTTTTTTTGGTTTTACGGGCCTTTAGTTGTAGTAAATAAAAGACTTTTATTTTTTTTTGTACTTTTGTAGGATTTGGATTGGGTATTTAGCAAAGATTGTGGCCATTCGTTTCAGTTTTACTCTTGGTAACTATGAGCTATAAAAGCTTTAAGGACGTACAATAAGTTGATGTTGTTTCTTCGAAATGGAATATACAAGAGTTGGGTGAGTATAAATGAGTACAATATGTATATATACTGAAAAGTCTTGGAACGTATGTAAATACATTCCCCTTTGGGATATGTCATTTTGTTATGACAACGCCACTCGATGTTATCGTGCTTTATGTTTCAATATGACAGCATGCTAGAATTTCAGAACTTCCTATTTAATTGTGTACTTCGACCTGATTGCTACTTCTAGTGATTCCCGGAAGAGCAGTAGCAAACAATAATACTAATCTTATTTTAAAGAGGAGAATTGTTTGGGAAATACGCACCATGGAATCATTCAAGTTACTGGGATTATCTCTGCAAAAAAATGAACTAAATGCAGACCTTAATACCTACCGACCCTGCAGTCCTGAGAAATCTTTACACGTTTTCATGAGAGTTTCAATATTTCCTCTTCCACGGTGGACAAAGACCTTGCAACATTCCTTCCAAAGAACTCGCGGCGACTTTAATAAATATTTTCCTCCCTAGTTCCTCTGCTCAGTCTGTCGGTCTCGCCCCACTGCTCCTATCCCTTTACTATTAGAATGTCAGAGGACTTCGCACCAAAACCTCGATGGTTCGCCTTAACTCACAAAACCTTCCGTACGACAATTTTGCCCTTACCGAAACCAACCTCTGTCCCAATTTTCTCAATTGCGAATTATTCCCTTAATCTTCCGTGACTAAGAACTATCAAGGCCTAGTCTACATTCCAAGACAATATACGAATCTTTATATGATCTTTATATCCAAACGAGCTTACCACTAACTCCCTTGCAGTTGTTACCACTTTCATCCCTTCCATTCCCAACCCTACCCCCACTTTCTTAGCTTCCAGCAGCAAAAAAATAACTATCCGTTTCAACACCTTGCACCAGGATCAACTGAGGCTGCGTAGGTGCAATGCGTACCTACCCTACAGGTTCATTCAAATCAAATTGAAAAAAAAAAAGAAACACCCTTAACAAGTGGGCGTGGCTATGTACATTTATTGTATAGAAGATTTATGAAGTGAATATATATCTAAAAGTCCTGTCGCCTTATTGGTTTTCATTGCTTTGATCGCGGTAATCATTTCATCCTTACCCCTAGTTGTGGTATGAATTCGGGAATTTCTTTCTACGGACACTTGAGCCTGACTTGAGTGCATATTACTGGCCAATACTCGAATAAGAACCGAAGAAATATGCTCCTTCCACCTTATCCGATATGAGCAACGAACCATCTACGGATTTCTCTGGGTGTTGAATAGAGCTTCGGCTAGCTATTGTCTCATGGATGATTCTATAAAGGGGGCTGCTGTCGCATTCATGTACATGATTGCGTATGCTACGTTGCACTTGTAGCAATTGAAGCTAAGGCCTATTAAGCCATTTAAGCTTTAAAAACATCAAATCTGTAAATAGTTTCAACTTTCAACCATATATTAATGTATGTACCATAGATTCACTGCCATATAAAAACAAGTATTAGTGATATTGCAACAAGTTTATGCAAATGCAATGTAAAACATCGAATCAAGGACATGTTATGCAGGCAGCTTTTCCACAATCTAAACAGGAAAAGCAAATAGATTTCGTATCGATTGCTTGATTTGATGTATTATCAGCTCCATTTGCATTTAGCCATTTGAGTTTGGAATCCCTTATCCCTACCTCCTTGTCCTGAATCACACAATAAAGCAGATAACACCATAATGTTCAAACTAATTACTTCACTCTCGATTATTCCGGACACAGTCATCATATGCAAGCATCCTTAATGATAAAGCAAACATACACACATTTCGTACATACATATTTAAGGACATTCATCAAAGAAATCCGTGTACAAAATTTCATGATAAATTAACAACAAAGGCGTCTGTCTAGAGGATAAGAAACCTGCTGACGTTAGTCCATCGGTTCGTCATTGTATACTGCTGTGTGATTAGGCTCTCGTCTTCCTAAGGACTTTAATGGGCATAGGAAAGACGCAGTGGCTTTATCTTATTTCATTAATTATTAGCTCAATCTGTCACAGGACTATACAGCACACGTTCAGTTGGTTATTATCTCAACTTGGTGTGTATGTATCAGGATGACAGTCGTCATCATTCGAACGATAGATTGCTATAATTTCCTGGTTTTCTGGTGAAATTCCAAAGTCAAGCCATGAAATGGTGGAGGAGGACTATCGCACGAGTGTCCTTTAGCCACCGGTTTTGTGGTGGGAAATTACTTAAGTGCTGCTGCTGATGCTGATGGCCTTGGCACAGGCGAAGGTAATCTTTTTGCGAGATAAGTACCACCTCAGCTATAGTGACAGTGACAAATACAAAGCATTAGGTGAAAGAGTGGTACTGTTCCCCTATAAAGAAAGGTAGCTAAGCTACCAGACAATGTCAACGAGATTCTTTGTTTTAGGCTTTCTGAATTTGTGCGCCATTCGAGTACTTTGTTAGTTGAATCATTAAGTATATCATCAGGCGTAAATTTTGATTTTATTCAATATCGGCATCAAATGGTGGTGGGTGGTTAAGAGGAGATTAATAAGTGGATGGGATAGGAATTCAAATTTGGAGTTCTGTGTTGGGATTGTCGCTATTGCTGTCATGACGTGACACTAAACAAATTGTTGATGGCATAACAATCAACGAATAACGGAAGCTCTTGGCTAGGATTGTATTTAGCAGCGAAGGTGAAACACTGGAATAGGAGAAATAAAGGACAGGGAGATATACGAAATAAGACTGCTTCCCAGCTCAAGAATACCGAAGACTCTTGAAAATGCTACAATTCTAAAAGGACAAAGAAAACTAGCTGACAGCGGCTTTTAAACCTAGAAAAGCGAACAAAATTTCGCAGTAATTGTTACAGAAAGAGAGAGAGAGAGAGAGATAGAGAGAGATAGAGCCCTCTCTAGAAGAAAACTCATTTCCAGTTGGTGATGAACTAACAGCCTAACCAAGCTTCTTTTAAAGCCAAGGTATTGTCTTAAAGTTCGAGCACATGACCTGACAGCACTTACCATATAGATGAAAGTGGGAACTGCCTACTTTGACTTTCTTGGCGGCTGGTGGTGGTGTAAGGATATTCTCTGAACTTATGCGTTTATCTTCCTTAGCAATGGTAAGGACTTTGATGAAAGGGCACATTTAAACCGCCCTGCTGGAACCAGTTTGGGATAGCATTCAATTCAACACAGATCTTTCCAAAACCATTCACGAACTAGGATCTGGTGTCCTTGAGGAGTGCAAGATGTTAAATATAGGCAACTTGTGTCTGAATATGACACGGTGACACTTTTCCTATGCCTACAAAAATAAAGGGTACGATTGGGTCCTTCGTATGTACTGTACTTGCACTCTTATGCTGTTAGCTTAATTACAAGAAAAGTTTACTTATAAAATGTATTAACAAATTATTTCTAGAACTAGTTTATATGCTTTAAGGTCACATATCAGCAGATGCAACATTTCGATTTTATGTGAAATCCATTGAGAATTAACCGGGAAATAAACATATGTACTAAGTAAAGTACCGTTATTGGTGCCTATATATTTTTACGGAAAAAATGTAGTACGCCATCCTTCAGCATTTTTCTAGACTAACTCAAATATAAAAGATAATATTTCGAACTGTTAGAGCCGCTTACGGCCTTAAGTAAAGTTCCTTAAATAACAGGGGGAAAAAAAGGCTAACCCTACAGACCTTAGATATAAATTTGAATTTAAATTTTTTAATAAAATTTCTCTAAAACTATTTTATTTCAAAAAGTGGTAGTGGGCAAATCTACTCAAGTCAATCCGTATAGAGATTCGAAAGCCACATGAGTGCGAATATGCTTTCCGATTCCGATTTGAGTTGGTTAACTACAAGAAAACACAAACGAACGACTCTGTTGCGAAATTTTCTTTTAAAATTTGCGTATGTACATGTTGTTGTGTATGTTGTTTTTACACTTGAATTGCTTACTTTTGCAAGGACCTCGTATACAAATTTTCATCGACCTAGCTCAAATTTTAGCTCAATATCCCCTAGGATAGGGTATAAAAATGAGTGTGCATCCCACCATGAACTACCCCCAAACCCAGCCGAACACTGTGTGAGTTGAAAATATGATCATCTACAGAGTTACCATTAGCAAATTAGAGCAAACCGCTAGCGCTTTTACGGTATTTTTTCTCAAAGAGCTTTGTGAATCTGTGTTTTCGAAAGGAAATAATTGAAATTGAGTATGTGAGGGAATTGCCATCTGACTTTTGTTTGTCTTTTCAGATTTTTGGTTTCCGGTGAAATCCTTAGGAAAAAATTTTGCTTTTAATACTTTATAATTAGAATTAATAAAGCCTGAATATGAACCATTAAATTGATTCGTGGTGCAAGAAGTAATAAGATAAATGCGTTCTGGTGATACTGGACATACATACGAGTATGCTTATGACAAAACCTACTACTCTACAAAATCCTAGAGTTTCATTAAAATTCAGTCAGTGTTGATTTTATAATCTCTCAACAATTTGTTCTTCTTTTTAAATCATCAGATGGCAACCCTATGGGTTTATCTCTCTGATTCCATGGCAACCCTGTAAGAGCTTTAAAGAGTGCCACACTTATCCCATCTTATGCAACAAGACAGAGAGGCAGACATCCTATCTTCCCTGTACTGAGTATTTTTCTGGGACAGAGTATAGTTGCCTTCTGACTAATTAGGTATGTCTGGCTGAATGCTGTTGCTTCGCAGTTAGTCTTGAAAAAAAAGGCAATCTGCACCTGTTGGGTGTTTGACTGTTTGTCATCATGTCAGCTCGAGTCAATCGATTAAAATTATCCTGTTTGCGAGCATCAGCACCACTCAAATTGCAAACGTGTTTGCCATTTAAATTATTCTCGGACAAGCGTCAGATTTATCCGTACCACAGGCGTACACAACCAAGCCATAACCCATGATTACACCACCTTCGCCTTTGTGCAATTCTGTTTTTGTGTTGTGCAACAAACAATCCGCATCCATTCGTTTTCGCTCATTGTTTTCTGTGTTTTCGAGAGATAGCAATTCACGTTTACATTCTGATCCATTCGATTAATCCAATTAGTAATGTGGCACGTGAGGTTGCAACAGACGGTTTCGGTTCTGAATGAAAATAAATTAAAACCTAAATCCAGTTACATATGTATTCATTTATTTATCTTCCCGCTCTGTACTACCTATATTGGGGATGTTATTTTTTGTTTTCGAAATAATAGCGCTGGGATTTTTACCTTTGCAATGCATTCGATTCGCTAGTACCTGCAACATTCCTCGTTGGATTGGCACCGGCATGTATACATATCCCGGAAACAAACAGCGAATCGCTTGGGTAATGCCCAAATATCAAAGTGAAAAAACAAAATCCTTTTTCCTATCAATTCGTTTATTGGAAAATGGATCTAACGTCCCGGAGCAGCCAAGTGCAACTAAAAAGCCATCCCTGGATTCGAAAATTAATTTGCAATGCCCTTCTGGCAAAGTATCGGATGAATACATAGCATCGGAAGAAACAAATTCGCGTTGCAGTTGTGGAGGTTGTGGTGTGGAGGTATTTTCCAGTTGGAAGCCGATCCATTTGTTTGCTTTTTTGGCGGTTCTCATTCCCTCAGGCTAATTGTTTTGTTTTAAGAGCTTATTTATTCAGTATTCTAGGTTGAGTGAGGGTGCTGGCGCTGACTGTTGTCGCTGCTTTGTTGTTAGTCTATTTTCGATATCTATCCTGATAAATCTCTAGATGTGAATTTGTTATTTATTTGCTGCCTTTTCATTCCATTAAACAGGATTTTAGCAATCGACTGAATCCCTAACAACTATTTCATGCGTACAGTGAGTGCAAATAAAAATAAATAAAGTTCGTTTGAAAAAATAAATGTCATTTTGTTGGGAAGTAATTTTTATAGTAAGTAAGCTCAAAATTGTGTGCAATTTTTCATTTAAAACAAAAAATCTGTGCTGGTTCGCGAAGAGCCTAGTGCAAGCCCTTGTAATTTTATTAGCAGAAATGTCAAAAATTATACAAAGCCTGTATGCAGAGGTTTCCTCTTTCTTGTCAAAGACGATAGACGAACTAACTTAAACTATCAACTTTGAACCGTTTGACAGTTTTGCTCCTCTAAACTTGAAAGACCATCAAAAGCGCTTTTGTATATTGACGGTTGACTTGCAGTTTTGGGTGAGTCGTTTGACAGCACAAGGGTGCGGCCATTTTGTAGGATATCTGAACTCAAACACTTCGAGTACCTACTACGTCTCGATTTGTTAGCCAAAGCCTACTTCTAACGAACAGTTTAGTATAGGCACAACCATACGACGACGTAAGTGGCAACGGATTGGCCACTCTCTCCGAAAGAGTGACAGGTCCATGGCTAGCCAAGTGGCAGGCTTACCCAGCATGGCAGGATTCGCTGCTGTCAAAGCAGTATATGGTGCAAAACAGTCGAAAAGGAAGCACGGCAACTGGGAAAGAGAGATAGAGGGAGGGCTGAAACGCATTGCCAGAAGCCATACACGATGAAGGCCGTACGACCCACAAGTAAATAAGTGTCTGGTTAATTCCTTCTTAGACTTGGTTGTATGGTTCTCCACACAGAAGCTATCATAGTTCATAGTCTTTTTACTGGTTTCAACAGCTTCAGTCTTGTGGTTATGCTTGCCCTAGATAAGTACAATACATCCCTCATGGATACCATGTTTACACCAGGATCAAAAATTAGCTAGACTCGACAGGCCTTGAAGGAGTTATTCAAGCATAACTCCTTGTGGTTATACATAGAACTCCATCGTGCATAATATTCCACAGAAGTGTAACACTGCGGGAATCCAGTAATGCTAAAATATTTATTTTCATCGTCAGTTTGCTATGTATCTAAGCCCTCTCTCTGTAAAGTAGTTCATCACTATCTATCGATCTGGAGGTGTTGTCAATAACTAGCGTAATAATACAGCTCAATATTTTTTGGGCGCCTTCCCTCTGCTTTGTCACACAATCGTCTGAAAGGATCTTGCCTTTCTCTATTGCGTGGCATTCTTAAGGTTGTGTTTCGTCACTCTGAAAGTAGAAAAACCTTCTTGGAGCTATGATCTTTCCTTGATCGCTGGGATTTGCGCTGGGTATCCACATACATAGCTGTACAGTCTCAAAATAGGAAAAGAACAGTCAAAGCTATGAGCAGGTACAGAAAAATAAATTCTCGATCGGTGTTTAACTTTAAAGAAAGTCTTGATTGATTTTCAACAAACTATTCGGCGATCATTAGCAGTCTGTGGATGTGGTGGACAGTGGACAATGGACACACGACCATCTAGAGGGGAAACTCCTTCTTTGTGTCGCTCAGGTTTCGGTAGCACCACTTGCATTGGGCAGAGTGCTAGTCTTGTGTGGAATTGGAACTCTAAATGATCCCATAATTTCAATTTTAGGTCAATTTGCTTGGAGGAGCACTGCATTACACTACCTATTGCACGAAGCTACTCCCTTTTCAATTAAATTTCCTATTCATCTACATTCTCGAATGAAACATCTCTGTGATTTTAAATTCTCTACAAAGCAGCATCCACAAGTTACATTTCAAACAAAAGAGAGCTATTTTATTTCCTAAGTCACTTACTTTTACAATCTGACAACTTCAAGATGAAGACAGGGTGTCACTTCGTCGCCATCATCTTGCCATTCATACTTTATCGGGGTACACAATATAATATACATCCTTCTGCATACAAATTGTAACATAAATAAGTTAGAGTTATCTATTGTACAGTAACTCCCTTCATTGGATTGGGAATACAAACACTTTAAGGATAGATGCAACCGCAAGGCATGTCCATCTATCTCAAGAAGGAATAATAAAAGTAAACCTCCCCAAACCATATAACACTGTAAATAGTTTCTAGATAATGACCTTTAACCAAAACTCTCACCCCCCTATATCATTTTACATATTCGTTGTCGCCTCCAAGGGACCGACCAGATAAGACTGGAATTAACTCTAATGGTGAATAACTTGCTCATGCATCCATCGACCAAAGGAATATATGCATGAGTTGTTCTTAATATTCCTGCGATACCGAGAAAAGGACAAAAAGAAAACGAAGAAAAAAAAAAAAAAAAACAAAACCAAATAGATACATAGAACGCAACAAAACTCTCTTGAAAAACGCAACTAAAAGGAGCTCCGGTCGGTGGTGGAGAAAATCGATCGGCCCAAAGTATACTGTAACAAGTTCCTTGCTATATGGTGGCAGAGATTCCAGAATAACATGGGTTGGCCGATGTCATTGACAGTACTGGTCTTTAGTACGAGTACCGTCACCTTAAGTGGTGTGTATATTTTTACGTGAGTGTGTGTTTCACTGCTAAGAGGATGAACATTGGGGCTTGGCGCACCCAACGGCATCCATAACAAATGGGGCGATGCTGTAATGCGAGATTTCTCGCATGCATGGTGTTATAATGTATCGCATAGAAAGACAACAAAAAAAAAACGAAGAAGAGGAGTGAAAAACGAAATGAGTAGCACATCACCAAGGACAACTAAAATTAGCTGAGAGGGTTGATTAGATTAAAAGGAGTCCGATGGTGGACGATATGATCAAGCGCTAGATAGTTAGGAATACGTGAATAGTTATCAAGGACTTTGAGCAATCGGATACCGAGTTTAGCTGAGATAAGCTGGTTGATTTTGTCGTCATAACGTAACACAATAAAGAGTGCGGTGGAGAAGCGAATCCTTGGCGAGTTAATTTACTGTAATTAGGTACCTACTGCAGTGAAAGTAGTTGGATTTTTGTTTGATGAAAAACACTTGTAGGTGTATCCTTGGATAATGAGCCGAGCATGATTTCCTCTAAATAATAATAATAGTTTCAGGGTTGGCTTTGGATGTTTGACTATTCTACTTAGGTGACATAAGATACCTACAACCTACATACATATGATATGCTGATTCGTCGCCTTCATTCTACATTGTGAAGTATAATGTTTGAATCTTGGACAGATTTGTTGGCTTCATTGTTGACAACTGCCTTGCGCACTATCTTGGAGCGCAGGGTATTGAAGAAGTCACGTTACAACGCATATCCTTGCTGGAATCTGGTGTATGTTTGCAAGCGCTCTGAAAGGCTGTTTGCAAGAGCGCAGAAGAACTGTTTGCAAAAGCTCGGAAGAGCTGTTTCCAAGTTCCACAGAGCATTGCGTATTGTCACGCAACCCATCTGGATAACTTTTGACGGTATACCGAATAGGGCCAGCGCTTTGTAGACCACGAGACGATAAATGTTGTCATAAGCGTCTTTAAAGTCAATGAAAAGGTTTTGGCTTTCAAAACTCATTGTTCGTTTTCAGGATTTGTTTGAGAGTGAAAATTTCGTCTACTGTCGTGTGTCGATCTGTCGTGTTGCAGAAGGGTATTATATGTTCACACAATACGTTGATTCTTATATGACAGGAACATGCCTCGCTAGTCCTTACAAGACATAGGGCCGCCTTTTTTTAAGATGACGCATACAGATGATGAGATGCTGATGATTCAGTTATCGTGCGTGTATACCTCCACCCATATGTGATTGAGGACTTGCCTACATTAACTTAATCAATATTGGGTGAGGTGTTGGTTCTTTATTGACTGGGAGTGGGTTGTCTTCTTGCCATATCACTTTTTCTATTTGCTGTCCGTTAAGGAACTGCCGGATATGTTGCTTAAACAATTCCCTGTGTTTCGGTGACTAAGTTACCTTTGATTTTTCGAAGAGCCTGTGTTCCAAATTTGAAACCAGCTGCCAGCTTTCCGATAAGATTCCAGATGTTGGGAATGCTGGGAAATTGAGTGGATTCTCTTCTCTTCCTTTCTTCTGGTTCAGTATTAGTAAAACACACTCTTCCACTGAACGCACTTATCATCATACCAAGGCTTCCATTTTGGTGGCGGTTGGTAGCCAATGGCGGTCACGGCCACATTTTTGTTGGTGTTGCTGATTGCTAGCGTTTGTCCAGGGTGTATATGTACTCCAGAGAATCTGGTGCTCTTGGTAGACGTGGCTAAGGCGTCAAACGTTAAGCATTTTTTTCGCGGCTCGTGGCTTCTTCTCGTTGAATATTCCGGTTCTGAAATTAGCTGCAACATGATAGTGGTCAGAGTTGACGTTAGATCCTCGAAAGATACGCACATCAAGGTGTTGGAGCCAAACACATTGCAGGACTCCGTACCCTACCTCTTAAGTGGTAAAAGATTCTAAGTATTGGCCTATATATACCTTCTATCTTCTCCTCATTGTGTATGTAATCCAACCCAACTACAAAAATGTATCGACTCCAAAGCGCCTGTAGGCATATTTTCACACCACTCCTTAACCGAGTTCCTTTTGCTGTTTAATCGGTTGGACAGGTTTCTTTTATTTTGTTGGTCAGTGATGTCTTCCTGTCTTTTGGTTTGACATGATGATTGATATTTTTAAAATAACCCCAAGTTTGTATGTTCAGCAAGATAAGGAGTGTGAACCAATCTTATACAAACTTTGATGGGTATTAATCCACAGTTACACAATCGGTTACAAAATGTACACCATCTATCGATGAATCGGATTATTTATCTCGCCACGTGCTTTGGAATTATCTTGTTCCATAAAAAAAAAAAAAATCTAAAACAATCCCAATCCCGACAAGACGATGCACATCGTAAAACATAATTGAAAGCACTCTCCTCATTATTCTTATGCAGATAAGCGTAATGCGGTGAACATTTTCTCGAGAATTTCCAATAATTCATCTTTCATTCGATTGCTTTTCTCGTACGCTCTCCATACCATTCGGAACCACAAGTAGAAGTGGAATCTTCCTTCTTTCGTATGTGTGCACGGTATGATGGGGGAAGACGCAAGGATGTCAAGATGTGAAATCTTTCATAAGAAGGTGAAGAGGATTCTCTCGATGGAGCTTCTCAACAAACTTTGAAATTAGCATTTCAAAATCGTTTCCATTTGCCAAAAGGAAATCTCCTGAATGTGTCGGCAAATTATAGACCCATTTTGAGGAGAATGCACATTTATCTATACGAGTAGTATGCTGCGTCTCGCTGCGCGTCTATGCGGCGAAGTTCGGTTATGCATGATGGCAAATTCATAGTCCTTGTGAACATGCATTAGAATTGCGAAAACTTTGCAAGTGGAAGTAGTTTTATTTTAAATTCTTCAATTGCAACGGTGTGGAGCAGGTACATATCTACAAATGTATACATAATTTGCTAGGGGGAAAAAAATATTAAAAAAATGAGAAAAGTGCTCGGTGGTTAGAAACTTTTTGAATAGACTTTGGGTGCTGCAAGAATATTTTCAACTTACAATATGACACATTAAGTCTTGACTCTTGATGGGAAGATAGTCGAGCACAAAAATTGGGTTTGAATAAGTGTGCAGAGGAGCGAAATAAACCCATAATCATATCAATAGAAACCGAACAGATACACAAACAGAAGAACATCCATCAGAACTGGGCACTTGGCGTTCTGCGCCATGATGCTACGCAGGCTCTTTGCATCCATATAACAGCACGGATATGAGTTTCGAGTGAAATAGTCTTAGCTTGGTGTTTAAGCTGATGCTACTGCTTGGACACTCTTGGACGCAAACGCAGAACTTATTTGGAATAAAGTACATTGGAGTACTGCTTGACCATAGGCTGAACTCTAGAGAGCACCTAGCATGAGGGAAAATCAGGTGGTTGTCTCAATATCCATATTGAAGAACCAAAGCAGCCTATAAGAAGCCTACATGCGGCAGTTAGCCAGTCACAATCCTCATGTATGCAGGCCCCATATGGGAACCAGCTACAGCCATAAACTCATACATGAGGGGGATGAATTTCGCACCCAGAAGATCATCTCTCTGAATATGTTTCGCATACAGGACAGTATCGGGGGATGAAATAAATGTAATAGCAGCAGGAATGGCTATTGACCTAGAGGTCAGGTAAGCAGCATGCATGCACAATAGCGACAACGAGGAAAGAAGCACCATCAGAGCGACTGCAAAGTAGAATGACAGCGACGATGGACCACGTCAGGAAACGGCCGGTGAACCTACAAACTGCTGCCAAACATAGAAGAGTGGCCCACAAAAAAACACGGTGAGGTAAACTTCTGGAAGCTTTCGGGAATATCTTCACAAATACAATTTCTCAGATAACCCTTTTCACCGTTACTATGAAGGAAAAGTCCAAAACGCCGAGTAAGTCCTTGTAAAGTGCAAAAAAGTATGAGACTGCGATAAACACTCGAGAAAGAGATATTGGGAATGCGGTAACTCCAAGGAGCCTAATAGAGCGCTATCAAGAATAACTTGATCGGTGGTACCGTAGTAGACACCAGATTCGGGGGCGGTGCTTTAGCACGTAAACATGCTAGAGCATCGAGTCGGGCATAACTTCCTAGCACGGGCTGCGAGTATTCATAAAGAGTTCATCGCCTCAAAAAAAAAAAAAGCTTCTCAGGCATCTACCCATTGAGGACCACATAGCCGACTTATGATATTAACATCTTGTAAGCAAACGGCACTTAGGATACAGAAACACATTGATAATTTAGAGTAACCCTTCGCCGGCCTTTCTCCGGTCAGTTGTTCGACGAGTTGTAGTCTAATGGAGAGCTCTCTAATGCCGGGCATTCATAGAGAATATGTCCGTGAACATGTCCGTGAACATGTCCGTGAACATTCAAGCACCATTTATCCTTTTCCAAACAAAACCGACATCTTTAGGCACAAATCCAACCGTATGAAGTTTCAGCTGGATCACAGTCACTCACAGTTTCAACAGCAGATGGACTTCTAGAGCTCATAGAGTAAACTATTCTTACCTTCCGCAACAGTAGTTCCTGACATTGTATCGGGATCAGGTATTTTCAGTTGTCGCAGTTGAATGACACATTATGCCTTAATTTGAAAATAAAGTTTTTGGATGAATGTTTAGGATATATCCATTCATTCTTAACATAACGAAACCTTCTGGTGTTCGACTTTGAATGGATAATCTTATTTAAAGAATCGCAAAAGTAAGCACTCATTAGAATGAATGAGTGACAACGCTGTCTTCTTGGACCGCATATCGGTCTCACGATAAGTTCTGGGAATTTTCTTGCTCTGTGCAGTGCATTCTTTACTTCTTTAGGTATGTAGTTATTCCATGGCCACAGTTCCACATCGGTTTCTTATCAGAAGAAATCAGGCAGAATAAGGAAGAAATATTTTAATTAAGAATTCCTTCCCCATAGGGAAATTTATTGTTAACGCTTCGACATTGTCCTTTGCCATCTAATTTATATGGCCTATATCGATTGTTTGGCAGCAGAGCACAGCGGATGTGGTAGTACCAGATAAAGCCTCTTGTTTTTTCCCCATCATCGGTCTGAAGATTAAGTATTCACACCTCCTATTTTTATGGCAAGGCATTATTCAAATCGAAGGACGATTGGCAAATACATGGTGATAAAAATTCATAGTACATATTTGAATTCCATTTAGATTGGTGGGACGTTTGGTGGATGTTTTTGTGGGAAAGCTTTGATGATACAAATACTAAAACACTTTAACTGCAAAACCACATCGGGGTTAAAGGCGGACTTATATTAAATAGTTCCATAGATTTACTCTGAAATGATATTATCTTTCTACAAGGTCAGAGACACTACATCAAATATATATTAAATAAAGTAAAATGGAACCCATTGTCAATTCTTAGAACTCTGTTCCCATGACTCTAGGCACAAATTTATGAGGCTACGAAACCAACATACCAATTAAGAAAGTTCTACCTAGAATTTCCTATCTTTATGGCAGGCATCTACATGAGATGTTGCTTGTAGGTTTCAACGAACGGATGGTTCATCCGGAAGAGAAAAGGATGTCCCTCAAGCTGATGCTGGTAATTAAAGATATATTTTTATTTGAAGCCATACATATTATCATATATGCAGATGATGCATATGTAGAATGTCAAAGAAAACAGTAGAAAAACAACGAATACTACCTCATTTGATTAGGTTGAAATTTACAACGAAGCAAAACAATATCAAATCAACTTAGATTTGCTGAAATACACAGCCTTAAAATGTGTATAGGTTCTCAAATTGTCGATTTTTGGGTTTGTTTGACTAAAATTTGGGGTAAGTCTGTTCCAAACTCAATTCTAGTTGTTGGTAAGTTAAGAAGTATATGTGTGCAGAGCTACACTTGTTTATATTTCTAAATGGCTTTCTTTCTTCTGAGTTTTCATAGAATCTGAGAACTTTTGACATTTTCTAACACTTTTCTTTTGATGATGAACCGAACCGTATTCAATATCTTTAGCGGAGGCCTTACATAGTTGTAACTTACTTACTTAAAGGTCTCCCAACCCTTGTAGAGTCCCTGCTGAGACATCGTTGCCTTCCATCCTCTGCGGTCCCTAGCACGCTGCTTCCAGTTGTGAAGACCAAGTTTTCTGGCATCCGCGACAGCTTAGTCTTTGTACCGGAGGTTCGGTCTTCTTCGCCGTCTCGAACCTGGGGGCTGGAATTCGAAGATCATCTTGGCTGGAGCATTGTTGTCCATTCGCTCGATGTGGCCGAGCCAATGTAGTCTGCGTATCTTGGCTTTTTGGACTACATCCAGTTCCTGGTACAGCTCATAGAGTTCGCGGTTGCATCTTCGCCCTCCTCCCATAAGGGACCTAATATCCGACGAAGTATTTTTCGCTCGAAGGTGCCCAAAATTTGCTCAGCTTTCTTACTTATCGTCCAGCACACGGCTCCATACAGCAGGACTGGTAAGAGGAGCGTTCTGTAGAGCATTAATTTGGTCCGTCGAGTTAGGAGTTTTGAACCAAGTTGTTTCGTCAAACCAAAGTAGCAGCGGGTTATTCTTCTTCGGATCTCTACAAAGGTGTCATTTGTAGGATTAATATTTGTTCCGAGGTAGGTGAACTCCTTAACTACCTCGAAATTATAGCTACCTATCAACAGTGACCTTCTGCCCAATGTTTTGGACAGATAAATTTTTGTTTGTTGATAACATATACTTTGTCTTGTCCTCATTTACTTCAAGACCAACTCGTTTCGCCTGCTCATCAACAGCCGTAAATGCCAATACGACCGCTTGCCGGGATCTTCCGATGATGTCAATATCGTCTGCGTATCCCAGCAGTTTGACGGATTTGTGAAAGATAGTGCCTTCCGTATTGACACCTGCCCTGCGCACTATCTGCTCCAACACGATATTGAAGAAATCACATGACAGCGTATCTCCTTGCCTGAATCCGGAGCACGTTTGGAAGAGCTCCGAAGAGTTGTTTCCAAATTGCACACAGCATCGTGTGTTTTCCAGCGTTACGCGACACATCTGGATAAGTTTTATCGGTATCCCGAATCGGGCCATCGCCTGGTAGAGCTCAAGATGATGAATGCTGTTATAGGCGGCTTTAAATTCGATGAAAAGGTGGTGGGTTTCGACTTGAAATTCGTTGGTCTTTTTCAGGATTTGTCTGAGTATGAAAATTTGGTCTATTGTCGATCTGCCGGGCCGGAAGCCACACTGGTACGTGCCGATTAGTGTGTTGCAGAAAGGTTTTAGACGTTCACACAATACGTTGGATAGGATCTTATCTTACATAGTTGTAAGCGACTTTCTAATAAAGCAATGCAGCTCTTAAAGATTTAACGACATAAGTATGCTCAGGTTCTTTGTTGACGGATTTAGTGATTTTGCCACGGAATCACTTCGATTGGAAGCATATAGCAGGGCACCATACAGGTTCTGAAAGGAAAATGCTTAAGGATCAGTTCGAAATCGTCATTTAATCGAATTTTTGTCGCCAAAACGCATCCAACTTGGATGATCCAAGTCAAAGTATTGTGCCCGTGGAAAAAAATTTAGAAAATTCGCATCGCAATGCCCAGTAAGGAAGCTTTTTTCATCCGCGCTAACTTTATTGGCCTAGCCCCTTCTTGAACGTCAATAATTAACGAGATGAGTGAAAGAAGGGAATGATCCCTAAAGAGACAACCAAATATAGCTTGTAAATTGGAAAGGTTGAAACAGATTTCCTCGTCTGTGAAGTCTTTTCTACTTCCTATGTAAACGCCCGGCTCTAGGTAGGGTTCGACAAAATGCACTAGACCAACCCTTCTTTGTTGACCTTAGGGAGATGGCAGAGAAACGTGTTAGATGTGCTACCAGCCTCCTCAGCTTGAGTTTGTGGTATAAATTAAAACGCCGGCACCAGGTGTGATGGTACAACCACTCCTATGTATCTGAACCCCGTATTTTCATTTCTTTTATTATTTTCGGTTGTGGGCATAGATACACAGACAAACTAATGTCAAGAGTAAACATTGTAAGATACCCTGGCCTAGTGTTTTCTTGAAGGACTAGTACACTCATATTGATGTTGTCCCATTGACTCAATACTTAATAATACTGTCCTTTGGTCATTTCACTTTACCTCAATGTCTGTAATAAATAACGTGTCTAACAACTAACCATTTCTGTCACAAAGTTTCTCTGCAACACAAAACTTTACAAATTGACTAGACTGGCAATCTCCGAAAGTTAAATGAATCAGGCTTTCCTAATGCAAATTGTTTAATCTCATACAAAATATTTCTTTTTTGTGAAATTTCCTAAGGCTTCGTCATTGAAGCACCCTTCTTCGTCATCAATCTTCTGATGCCATTTACTTGTACGAAATAGTTTTGTAGGACTTTGCCAGTAACATTTGTTAATTTAAACTTTTTTTACATCCCTTTATTAGCCAGATACTTTAAATTCCCCGACAAGTGGTATACACATGGTACGCGTTTAGAATAACCCTTCCTTATGCCCACCCCAACACGCACACTTGTACACTATACACATTAGAAAGTTCTCCACTTTATCAACGTCAAAATTTAATTACCTCCTCCAGATAGTGGAGGGGAATAGTATAAGCCAGGGAGCCAACATAGCTACTGATAGCGAGGCGGTAGTGTGGTTCAGCATGAATCCTTTAATGGCTTAGTGGCAGAATAATTGCATTTTAATTGCCCACAAAAGTGAGCTGAGTGTGCCAGAGGAAATTTTCTACTAGAAGTAGTGAAATTAACTAACTACCCCCCGCCGGAGGGCAACCAACTAAAAAGTATGCAAAGCTGGATGGGTATATTCCTTATTCCTGGGAGTCTTCTCGTCCACGTTTTATGGTTGCACTCAAGACACGAAATGAATGCATAAATCTTTTAGATTCTGCGCTCAGTAGTTTATGGACAGTGTACGTTTGATACTACTGTGCCGGGAGTTCGTTAAAAGAATAGCACAAGCTCAGCTGGATTGAATTGAGCCTGGTAGGGGGGCTGTCGGTGTCGCTGTATCTATATATCTAAAATTAAACGAATGCTACTGCAGCAATGCTTTGCAAAGAATTTTGTTTTAACTGCACTTTTACTCAGTGTAATAGATGAACTTCGTTAAAAGTTCGACTAATTTTACACAAAAGTTTTGTTAAAATATGCTTATTTCAAATAGGATTCGTTTTAGAGAAACAAATCAACGGTGGGTTGTGTTTTCTGCTTGAATGCATTTAAAATCATGTATGTCTGTACAATATGTACATTTATAGCCACAGCTTCGGTAATTGTTTACCGAGGAGAAATAAAGTGCATGGCTGGTTTAGGGTTGTACATCTGCAAGTTTGATGTGCATTTAAGATTCAGAAAACGAGCGACGAGTTCCAATGTCACGAACGAAAAATTGAGGAAGTCCTGAAGGTAAATAGGTGCTTGCCAAACATTTGAAAATGTTGTCCCCCCCACTCCTAGCGGCCAGAAGATTGGAGATACGTTAAATTTTATGTAGATTTTAGAAAAAATACAATATATATTTTCTGAGAAAAAAAAAAAAAAAATCTATATCTAGTTACCCCACTGTACCTCCCCCAGTTTTCATGTTATCCAAATAATTTTTAACGAAGTTCATTTTGATACTGTGGTTGGCTCAAATTTTAAGTTTTCATTCAAATTTGCCAAGAAGTTCCCGAGTTACAGATTTTAGAAGAGCACAGGGACTTCCCTACAACATCTTCTCTTGCTGCTACCTCATTCGATTTCGATTTTTCAAAAACTAAGTCATTTGCACGAATGCATCGTACATATATGTTAGCTCTATGCTGCTATTACAAACTAAATAAGTTTAAAAACTAAAATTTTTTTTAATTTTGGGTTTTTTTTTTCAAAAATATTTTTTTCTTAAATTCTTAGAACTCTAAATACTGTATCCTTCCGTATGTCAAGTATTGCCAGTGTTTTGCTTTACTTAAACCATTTAACAAGCAAAGTACTAAAGAACGCCTAAGCTAACTGAAATATGAAATTTTATCAAAATTAAATTAAGTGAAGTAAATCTTATAGTAGGGCTAGAACAAAAATTTCAATGTCCCCTTTAGTGGCCATGCATTGGCTCCCTAACACGAATTTTTAAGTTAATCGACTCACTCGTTTAGTCATACAGACAGACGAACACAATCGGCAGATACATTATAACGAGCTGCTCTATCAACCTAATTTCAGAATTGTTTAATATTTCGACCTCGAGTTCCAATTCTTGCACGAATTCAATATATGTTTTATATAAAAAGTGCAAGTTAAAATGGACTGGAATCTCAGCATAGTATTATTAGGACATACCTACGTACTAGGCATTACATCGTTCATATAAAAACCAGTTTTAGGTGTGCCTATGCAGGATATGAATAATATTGCCCTCTAGATATAATGATAATATAAAATGTCCGGAACACTATTGCACGAGGCCCTCCTCGCACTTGCCCAATTTTTTTTTGTTGCAAACATTTGGTCTAATTGAGTGGGATTCGCCAAGCCGACACGGAATAATCTATTCGTAAGGTAGTTTCGCGGAGGTGTGACTTACGATACTGATTTTCTGTCAAGATTTCGAGCGGGAAACAGCTGTCAGTGTCAAAATAACTTATGATTTAAAAGTCCACAAGCCGGCCTCTACAGTCTTATAGTAACAGACTCCAGTAAAGAAAGACTATAGCAGGAGGCTGTAGATTACGGATATGTAATCTTCATAGATATTAGTAGCTTGTTCGATTCGCAAGTCTGAGCAATCGATGCTAGGACTCTCCGCGGGACTGGTAAGCAAATCAAGCTCGCTGTCATGGCAAAATCGGTGAAGACCATGACCAGGCAGAAGCAACAACTGTTTGTAGTTGCAGTCCCCATGGTTGCGACTTATCCAGTCCTGAATTGTCGGAATAAGTTTGTGTGTCCATCTGTCTTTCCATATGAGCTGAGGCAGCCTTTTCCTCGATTTTAATAATCTTGATTGTATTGGCTCAAGGGTCTCGCTATAAGTACACATCCACAGTATTTCCTCTGCAACAATGTCGATGGGGAACATTCCAGCTTCTTCCTTACTTTCTTACTACGTCTTTGTACGAACAGTCTGGTAAAATTTGTACAAGATTATCCACTCGTTGTCAATTGTAAAAACACAAATCTTTCTTTCCCTACAATCTGTTCTTAAAAACCTAAAGAGGTAGACATAGTGTTAAACCTAAACGAACTACAAAAACCATTAATTTTTAATGGACCTAAGGTAAATGCATCATTTCGTCCTTCAGCTATTATGCATGGTCGTACCCACAACCAAATTCATTACGAAACCTTTATAGAATATATAAGCTCTTCGCCGTGAATGAATTCCTTGCACGTAAATCAGGGTGTTAAATTTTACGATGCAATCAAAATACAAGTCCAAAGTTTCATTTGTAAAATGAGAACCAATTTAATTATGTGCTGATGTACACCACGATAAGAGTTGTTAATTTTTACAACAAAAACACATAATCATTTTATAAGCAACAAAACTTAATTTAACGACATCGTTTGCAACAAAAGTTATTTGGGGTTAAGTTCTATTTTCTGAATCTACATTAGAAGAAGGTTCTTACAAACCGAAAATTGGGGGATGAACTTTTCTAAATTTTTTCCAATGTATTTGGAGTTTTGTGGTTTTATGCGAAATACTTTAGGAAATTAAAAATGTCCTGCAACTTGCACCTGCACGGTGCGCTATCCTTTAGGTCGGTACGTGAATATTGAAATTTATTTGGGTTACTTTTTGAATACAACATCAATGAAGGAGCTCTTTTCTTCTTTTTGCAGCTTTTCTATCGCTTATCGAGAATTTCTACCGGTAGAGCACTGTTTTCGGTACGATTGCAGTTTTACTTGTTAGCAAAGTAGTTCGCCTCCTCGCGGTGCATCCTGGGTAATGCAAAATAAGCACACACAACAAAAGAAAGCCAAATAAACACGTCATCAAATTTTATCTCCTGCCTAGCATAAAGAAAGGATACAAAAACAAAAACAAAAACTAAGAAGATTCATAAAACTCCGAACACCAAAATAGTAAGTTTTCTTACTATATCTCATACAAGCATTGAATGGATCAGATGCGATCCAGGACTATCGGACAGTCACTGCGTATAAATAAACAAAGGAAATATAAGCAGATCTAAGTCAGACTACATGTATCGAATTTTAACAGAAGAAAACATAGGTAGACGTAGTAGTGATTCGCAACAAACAGATAATGTACTGGCTAACCTAGAGATTCAAATTAGCTGCATCAATCAACCACCTATCCTACGGTACCGCCACTTATGTCATAGGCAACTTAAAAGACGTGGAGGTAGTAGAGTGCAGAGGCCACATCGTCAGCGTTTATAAACCCCCAAATGTGCCGTGCAGGACCAAGTCCTTCCCTACTACCCCGGACAAACATGGATTCCACTTATTATTCGATTCCAAAGAGACTACAAACCAGACCTATGCTTTGTAAGCAGTTCAGAAAACGGGTCCTTAAATGCATCTCGTAAAGTCAAAAATGACTTCCCAAATACCCAGTGTAAAAGTCAAAGGCACCCTGTATGGGATTGTAATTCATATGAAAAACAACAAGTCAAAAGGCAAATTTTCCACAGCTAAACAATCCATTTTAACTATTTATTAGCTGTTAAATTACAAAAAGAAAATGTGTCCTGGTATTAAAATTGTTCAGTCAACTACAAAAATACACAACAATATGATAGATACAAAACTCATAGGGAAACGATTTATAAACGCCCACCCGTTGCACTTTATATTTATGATGAGCTATATTATCCTTTTGTATAAATTCAAAATGTACATACATACAAACATATGTAGGCATGTATATTCCTGCAGACAATGCGCATCCATGAAATAAAACTATCTGTTAGCTTTCTAGGCAACTTTTCAGTACGGATTGTGTTGTGTAAACGCAGTGAATGGACAAATTGCTTTTATTGCATTTAACATTTCATAAAATACAACCATGAATACTTAAAGGATTATTTTTAACAGTTTTAATATTGTTCATACAAGTACATTAATGAAGCTTATTTTTCAGCGATAAGCCTTGTTTATCATATTAAAGATAGACATTGCTTTTAACTTTATTCGTCTAGGCCCTAGGACCTACTTAATTGTAGTTATTTCGTACTATACTGGATTTTTAATATTATTTATAGATAGTATATTACTTATAGATAGTATACATAATCTTATACATACTTAGGTATCCAATATAGGACCTATACCAAAAGGAGGTCAAATCTTTGTCACAAGTATGACAACAATTCATTCAGTACTCAGGATACGGCAAGAGTCTATACGAGTAGTAGAGTGTAATCGTATTTTCACAGATGGTTCCGAAACCGATTAAGGATCAGGGGCTGGTGTATTAGTGGTGGCAACACAAGACTGCAGTACTCATTGGACAAGCATGCTTCTGTCTTCAAGGCAGATATCTTTGTCATCCTAATGACTGCGAGCCACATCGCTAGAGATATGTGGAAAGGGTAGTAGTATCTGTATGTGAAGTGAAGGCTTGTTAAGCCCTTTAACCGCTTCCAAATTAGTTGGTAAAGGCAAGAGATTCTTGAATTGTGTCGCAAGATTCCCACTGGTATCGTGGGAAATGTAATATTCGATGAAATTTGCTAGAATAGACTCAGAGGAGAATTTCTTAGGGCCCGAATCTGCATTAGGTCTTTTTGATTGGGTTTCTTATGAATACGATTGTGAGTGGCATGTGTATATCTTCTATCAGAAAAAAAGACTGCAGACAACTTGTTGGCGTTATCACCGGGCAATTTGCTTTTAGAACACATCTTAATATAATTAGCTTAAGTGAAACATCTATCCCGACGCTTTTAGAGAAGGTGACGACACTGCAGAACACTTCCTATTTGATTGTCCTGCCTTTGCTGCGATTAGACGGCAGATTCTAGATGTTGATGTAGTGAGTGCTGTTAATGTTAGAACTTTATCATTGAATTGGTGCTTTCTGGAAATACAGTAGACAAGTGCTGGACGATAAGTAAGAAAGCTGAGCAAATAAAAGTACTTCATCGAATATTAGGTCCCTTATGCGAGGAGAGCGAATGGAGGAGAAGATACAACCGCGAACTCTATGAGCTGTACCAAGAAGTGGATGTAGTTCAAAAAGCCAAGATACGCAGACTGCATTGGCTCGGCCACATCGAGCGAATGGACAGCAATGTTCCAGTCAAGAGGATCTTCGAATCCCAGCCCAGGTATTTATGGCATCCCTGCCGAACTATTTCAGGCAGCGCCAAATATATCGGCAGATTTGCTGCATCCGCTAATACGGAGAGCTTGGGATAGCAAAGTGTTTCCGCAGGAGTGGAAAATAGGGATGATCATCAAGCTGCCGAAAAAGGGAAACCTTGCGGATTGTGAAAACTAGAGAGATATTTGTGTTCTGCTAGCCGTAGCCAAAATGACTGCAAGAATAATTCTGGAAAGGATCAGGGAGCATTTAGATTCTACTCTCGATGTCGAACAGGCAGGCTTTCGTGCTAGATCCTCCTGCATATATTAACACCTTAAGGATCATAATCGAGCAATGCGTTGAGTACAGGTCTCCGCTACATCTGCTGTTTATCGACTTCGAGAAGACCTTTGACAGTTTGAATAGATATGCTATCTGGTTGGCCTTGCGCAGGAGAGGTATCCCAGAAAAACTCATAGCTATTATTAAGGCCAGTAAGTGTCAAGAAGAATTTGAAGTCCAAAGCGGAGTACGTCGAGGATGCATACTGTCACCGTTGTTTTTTTTAGTGGTTATCAGTTCTCCGTGCAGCATTCACGGAAGGAAATCATGGAATTCGCTGGACTTTGTCATCTTACCTTAAACACCTACACTACGCTGACGATGTTTGTCTACTTTCACAGCGGCTAATGAACCTCCATTTTATGGTCCAGAATCTAGAAGCTGAGGCAAACAATGAAGGGCTCAAAATTAACACAGCCAAAACAAAAGCCGTGAGCACTTCTAACAGTAGCGCCCAACTTAACATTGCCGGACAGGAAGTCGAGAAAGTTGACAACGGCGTTCGGCATGCTGTCCACCATATGGAGAAGCAAAGTTATCAGCTTAAGAACCAAGCTGCGACTGTTTCGCTCCAACGTAGAATCGGTAGCAGTTGGAAAGTGGACACCATTAACACACGCCGGCTGCAAGTCTTTGTAAACAAATGAGAATCTTTTGGCCGAACCGTATTTCCAACGAACAGCTTTAAACGGGCCAGGAACCTATCAACATCACAATACGATGGAGAAACTGGCAGTGGATTGGACACACTCTACGGCGCGAAGACAATTCCATTGCGAAATACTCTATGCAGTGAAATCCCCTCACCCAAGCAGGTAGAACAGCGGGACCCCCTAGGCAAACGTGGCGCAGAACAGTCGAGGAGGAATCGAGCTCTTTGGGAATGAGTTGGAGAGAGCTCAAAAGCGTTGCAGAACTACGAACAAGATGGCACGCAGGCGTTGTTGACGCCCTATGCCCCCGAGGGGTTAAAGGATCCAAGTGAAGTGTAAGTGATCTAGGAAATACTTTACGATTGGAATGAGATAAGCTTAACAATCCTGAAAAAAATGTGGTGAAGTGCAAAACTCAGCAAACTTCGTTGCATACTTTAAGTAGACAATGCTACCGCCGGAGTATGAGATCCCCATTACCAGCACCAGAGTAGAGTTGAAATGTCTGGTAGGAAGGTACGTACAGTGAGAATCTATTCCACCAGAAAAAGAAGAACAGAATGGTCGCAACAAATCGTTGTTAATATTTACAGACTGGACAAGGACGGATTCAGTTTCAGAATATACTACCTATACTCGAAAGATTACGACATCCTCTTCTCCTCTATTAAAGTCTTAGCTGAAGTCTTTGGCTGTCTGCTGACTGGTAAACGGTCTGGCCGATATCAAGTCCTTTGCATCCAGCACCATGAGATCCAAAGCAGTGAAAGAGTGTACATCCTTACAAAGAGGTAGCACAATGAACCCATCTCTCGTCAAGGGCCGTTTACAATTCAATCATGACAACGAGCTAAGTAAAAGTGCAATGAATGCGGGACGTATGTACATATGAACATATTTGTGAGTCATAAGGCCTTGTCAAACAGAGTACACAGCTCCTCTCAAACACAGGGGATAAACCAATGTGATGTTGAAGCATTTGTATCCAGAGTCTTAGCTTCCAGCCCTTCGGGAGCATTGGTCTGCATGTGAGAATACATAGTTCACAGATATGCTAGTCTTGAGGTCTCTAAGTCGCTATCAGGTTGATCCTCGGTACCAGTCGCTTGACACGTTGACTAAGCGAAAATGCAGAAGGAACGGATTTGATTGGGAAGAGAAAGAGGGTGAATGTCTCTTAGCTTAATCAGGGGAATACTTCTCGAGCATTTTCGACCCTTGCATCGAAGTAACTTAATCAGTTCCTATAAATGAGAAACTAAAGTTCTTAAGGACATTTAAAAAAAAAAAAAAAACTCCAATTGTCGTTCCACACCAAAGGTAAGAAAAACAATATTACCACGCAATATTTTCTTCAGCTTTTCTCACTAAAATTCGCCTCCTACTTTGGCAATTACCGTCACCGACGATCGATCGACTTCTTGAATAATAAACTCCTGTTAAGTGACCTGGGAATATTGTGGTAGCACGTAAACTTCACGACAGGACGTCAGTCGACTTGAGCGTTCCTTTCGTTTTTCGTTACGCATTTACGCGATTCTTTAACCGCGCTATTGTCACGCGATGTTCGACCAAAGACGACACGACAATTTCTCAACAACTGTATTTTAACTCTGGCTACTATGCACACTATAGTCAAGCCCCAAAGTAGCCGTTGCAAGGAGACGAAAATAACACCCTCAAATCTATAGAGAATAGGCCACCTACGTACCTTACCCCCCTTACAAATCACTTAATTTTACTTCGATTCATGCGTCGAGACAGACACTCTGAACGGGGGCTGTTGACTTTTTGTCTTATGTTTGTATATTTATTGTGTTCACATTATTTTGATTTGATTAGATATCGATTGATTGATGACAAGGGATGATTGGACACTTGTCATAGCCAACAAAGAAGAATTAATTTGAAATTCACAAAAAATATGTTCTTCTGGCATTTTCAATATGATTGCTTTTATTGTGGCTTTAACAGGTTTCTTATTTATAACAGATACAAAAAAAAGTATAATGTTAGAAACAAGTACATACAGTTACAATGGGGGGTATCTAGACGGTGTCAAATGTTAACAAATGACAGAGTGATGGATATAAGGAATTTGTATACTTGTATATTAAGTAACTTTGTGAAAAGTGAGATGGGGGGTCACTGTGACAGACTTTGAAGTGCAGTGATTATATTGAGATGAGGGTGAAAATGAATACCTTGAAGCACAAGGGATTCATAAATATCCCGTATACAAAACAAAACACCACCTATGGAGAATATATATCGAAACATAACACCACATGAATATAGATTTTCACTACATCAGTGCTGTGTTTGCTTTTAGAATAGAATCCCCACTCTCCTCGATAGATATAAATGACATGTCGCTTTGGCAGGCGTTTATTATACAAAAAATCACTACAAAACTTATAGTAGTGGAATACAAGATCGACGCCAGTGTTATTTACATTACATATGTGGGATTGGGGGCCAAACAACGAACATGCCACAGTACAAAAACGTCGTTTCAAGTATTCGTATATTGGATGTGTTTTTAAAGACTATGGTGACGGTTTATTCCCAGCAGTTCTGTGAAAAATTAATTGACTTCTCCCGCCAAGTTAGGGAGCTCTGGACAGCTATGTACGTAGTAGTGAACTAACGACGAGAATATGCCAAATCCATCTATGCATGTGTAGCTGAACACTCGGAGCAGGGTGAACTTCAGTAGTTACGAATACTACTTACTTATATCCTGTATCCCCTTGTGGGTCCTAGGGCCTCTGCAATGCCCACGCGCCATCTGAAAATGAGCCTCAGCTCCCTCCAATTCTTTCCCAGTTGCCGGGCTTCCTTCTCCACTGTTCTTCGCCACGTACTCATCGGACCGTCCCGTATCCTGCCGTCCTGGGTAAGTGGGTTCCATTCACAAACGTTTGTAGTTTCCTCGTGATAGTGACGGCCACTCTCCAGGTACCACATCCAACGATGGAACGGAACAGTTGTAGCTTGGTATTTAAGCTAATTTCATTACTTCGCCAAACTGTGGATAGCATCCCAAACGTAGATTTTACTTTACCTATTTGGAAGGCTATATCCAGTTCATTTCCCCATCGGTTGAGACAATACTCCCAAGGTATTAAAAACTCTCTACTCTCTCAACCATTTGTCCAGCAATGCATACATGAGTTAGTGAGTTCAGTCCTGGGCTGATTAATTTTTGTTTTTGCCGAGTTGATTTTCAGCCCAACGACGACTGCTTCCCTCTCCACATTGGCTGTCATTTGGTAAAAATAAAAATAAATATTAGGCCGTAAGCAGCCCATAAAGGGCCAAGACCTATCTTCTCACAACTGTACATGTTGAGCGTGGTACACATTTATGCATGTACAGAAGAGACCTAAAGTCTTATGCCGTATCCGAAGGGTAGAGGGCTCATGAGCTTTCTCATGACAATTATACTCTTGAATGTTTATCAGACACTCGGAAGGCTGTCATTTGGTGAAGGTCCATTATTCTGTGAGATAGAAGGCGTAGTAGCAGGTAGCACGCAGATACCTCTCCAGCTTGCATTAGGTTGCCTTTTTTAGCGAACTTGACGATCATTCCCTTCTTCCGCTCGTCAGGAAATTTCCCAGGCTCTTCTAATTAGAGGGAACAGTAACTCCGCCGATGTTGTTGCCGCAGCTTGAAAAAGTTCCGTGGGTATGCCGTGAAGTCCTACTGCCTTGTTGGTTTTCAGTGCTTTGATCGCAGTAATAATCTCTTCCTTACTGGGGGTTGTGGTGGGAATTCGGGAATTTCCTTCTACGGACACTTCAGTCTGACTTGGGTGCATATTGCTGGCGAATATTCGGTTTAGAACCGAAGCAAAATGCTCAATGCAACGAACCGTCTCAGCCTCTCACTGGGTGTTGAGTAGAGCTTCGGCCACCTTTAAGCTCTTAGGTGATCATCTGTAAACGGTTCTGCTGTCGCACCTCGCACTTATGAAGGACTAAATTGTTGACCTGAACGTATACTGCGTCTCAGACGTATAGACTGTACAAACTCTGCACATTTCGGGTGCCTTTCAAAAACTTCAATCTGTCCTCTCGCAGTGCAAGGCAAATATTACTGCGATCCAGGAGATATGATGGACAGAATCAGGCCTAGCTGCGACATAGGTATACGTATTACAGCTACCACAAAAGGTTGAATATGTTAGGATGCGGATTCGTCGTGGGAAATCGGCTCCGATGAAGAGTTATTGATTTTAAGCCGATAAGTGATGGCGTGGTTGTAGTACCCATCAGAACCACATTCCAAAATATCAGCCTAGGGATTTTATGATCTCTTGGATAGAGCCTGCAGAGCCTGTCCGGAGTACGATGCTGTAAAAATCGTAAAAAATAAATGCGAAAATTGAAATCACAACTCGACACAACTATTTGGCTTTGCAGCAGATCTCAAGTTCTAAATTTACTAATCGACCAGGTGCTAATCAACGCAAGGTCCGCACCCAACGTCATAGATGTCGGTACCTTTCGAGGGGTAATCGTCGACTCTGATCACTATCTGATTGCTGACTGTCAAACGAGAAGAACTTCAGAAGGAGCTAGAGTCTACAAAGAGCACCTGGTCGAGAAACTCTCTGCAGTGCATTCACCCACCACAAACACGAACCACCGTAGACCGAATATCGCAACATTATCAAAGAGTTAGCCGAGGTAGCAATTGTGAAACTTCCAGCAGTTCCTTAATTCCTTAACGGGCCACAAATAGAGAGAGTGATAGGGAAAGAAGCGATCCCATATCCAGTCAATGAAGAACCAACCCAATATTGAAGAAGTTAAAATTGCTAGCTCTGATGGGCTTCCAGCTGAACTCTTTAAATACGGATGTGATGTTTTGGTAGGGTACATGCATTAAGTCATCAATTAAGTCTGGTTGGAGTATCAGCTAATATGCCCCAACTTAAGAATGCCGATCATTTCTCTTGTACGAACTATCGAGGCAAGACCCTGTTAAATGTAGCATATAAAACTCTATCCAAACTAATCGTCGCCTACCAATGTTGCTTTCGGCCCGACAAATCGACAATATACCAAATTTTCATACTCAGACAAATCCTGGATAAGAAAGCTAATTTGTATCTCTAAGTGAATCATCCTTTATACAAATTCAAAGATTGGTTACACATTTGGAAGAAAGTGTCCTTTTACATTGCAAAGGCGGCACCATGGGGAATTACTTGACATTCATATACATACATATATCTACGCATTTAGTAAGTATTTATTGTTTATTTTATAAATAGAACGAAAGCGTGACAAAGGAAGTAATTCGAAAATCGGAAATCGTGTTTTTACCATAGATTAAGGTAAGGTCCCTAGTCGAACGCTTACTAGCCTTGAAGTAAGCCACACTCTAATTAACTTAAGGACAAATATATCGGCAAGACTCAACCACGAGTCATGGCATTTCTTCCCTGTAAGTGGTTTATTATGGTACCACCCGTGGATGGCTTCCCACTTATTCCGACTAAAACTCATTAATGCAATAAAAAACAAAGTCTTATAAAGTAACGTCCTTTTACAAGTTCTGCTTTTATTTGCAAATTCTATTAAATCCCACAGACTAACGACCATTTTTTTGCCTCTTTTTGTGTGTCCAAAGCTTTCTTAATTAAATTATGTTTTATCTTCTTTTAATCCGGAAGATATAAAGTAATTAAGCAGAATGTCTCCGACTTTAACGTTCCGTGCCAAAATAAAAAGTTCCATGCTGGGCGCAAGCATTCTTAGTCACGTAATGTGTGGAGAAATGTTTTTCTCTCGGTTCGCTTGAGGTAGTTGAGTAGGCATCATCCTTCATTATAGCATCACACATTGTATTGTCGTCCGTGTGTTAATGTTAGTAGTATCTGGGAAACTTCAATAGCAATTGGATAAAAACAAAAGCGCCGAGTGGTTTGCTGTTTTACTAATTCAACCAAAAACTTCGTAATTAAAGCTTTTCAAGTGGTAAAACGTAACGTAACGTAATGTTGCAAGTTACACGAGTGTATATGAGGCACATAAGGCCAGCCAGCAGCGTGAGATTTAGAAGGCTGTTACTTCCGTTGCTATACTCCAGTGCTAACGTACTTCAAGTTATCTACCTCCAATTCTAACTCTTTATTGAGATTTGAGCATGTGGACTAGGCTATATCTGAAATTTTGCCAAAAACATGGATCTTTTCAGTACCACCTGTCTGTCATAGTCTTCTAAAGACAAGGCACTGGTAGAAAAACCAAAAATTTTTCAGCCTTAACTCCTTCATTTCAAATTGAATGTTTCTGTGCCAATAAGACAAGGCCCTGGTCGAAGAACCGAAAATTTCGCAGCTTTAAGTGCTTCATTTCGAATTGAATGCTTCTGTGTTAATATGACAAGGCACTGGTCGATGGACCGAACATTTCGCAGCCTTAAATGCTTCATTTCAAAAAGAGCCATTGATTTCATACAGTTCACAGAAATTGGGAATCTCTCAGTCCACAAATCGTGAGCAAAGATCTTGATCTTGATAAAGCTAAAGTTGACATGAAAAGAACGTGTGGAAGCTATTGCACGAAACCCGCCTCTAACTTGATCATTTTCTTTTCATTTACTGATTCATTTTGATTTGTTCAAGACGAAACCGCTTAAATGTTTTTACCATAAAACCTAAGTCTTCATCTGAAACATATAACGTCATTGTTAAATCTGGAACGTCGTAAAACGTTTCATTTGTATGGCTCCCCACTTGAACTCTGTTGTGGTTGATATCATAAAAACCAACCTAGAGTCATGCAATAATAAAAAAAAAAAAATCGAAGTCATCAAATCCTGACATTGTGCATGTGCACATGCTACTTTGTTGTCAAATTATGTATGTATGTATGTTTGTGGAAAAGAAATGTCAGGAGTAAGCTTATCTTCTTTTAAATCCCATTCCAATAAATTAACTAAACAAAGTCCTTGTTTTAAGTGGTAAAGAGAAAAAGAACAAGAAATTCGTGACTTTGACATTTGCATGTCAAACATTTTGACAGACCGAATGAATTATACAAAAATGAAATATGTGAAGTACCCAGCGGTTGGATGGTGGTAGCTAATTAATTCATCGACTTTTATGAATCAATTGAAGAGAAATGATGTTGTTTTTTCTGTGTTGTGTAGATTAACAAGCTTCGATAGCGTTTAAGGGTTATAAGGTGACTGGAGGGCTTATGAATGATGCATGGAGAGCAATAAAAGTTATATGCGACATTTCCTAATCTTCATAGCGAATAAAGTTAAATGCTCCATCACAAGTGACATGCATGCGCTTCATGGCCATCCGCATTCCGCTCACGCTATGCTTAAAAATAGTCCTTGCTTGGGAAATATTGAAGACACATTTTAAATACAAGCCATGAAGGGTTTTAATGCAAGTGCTTGATAGTGCTCTACTTGAACAGTTCTTATATTGGTGATGTTCGGCCCATTAGAATGATTTTGTCTTTGAATTTGTGCTTGAGCATCCTTCATGACTATAATGGGTTTTGTCTTTAAGAACGCCCTCTTTGTTTGACACAGAAGAGTGTGCACAGTCGTTAAATCACACAAATTTAAGCCACAGCAGGTAACACGGAGATACCTCTAAAGTTTTGGCAAGTTTTGTTGTTCGTAAGAGCTTGGCCAAACAGTTCTACCGCCTTTTTGTTTTTTAGTGCTTTGATTGCTATAGCGATCTCATTCTTACTGGAGATCGTGGTATGTATTCAGGCATTTTGTATCTCGGGAAAAATCCGTCAGATTTGATTTGTAAACGTCTCAAGACCTCAGAAAACT
The DNA here is from genome assembly GCA_949716465.1 of Chalcosyrphus nemorum. Classification (NCBI taxonomy): domain Eukaryota; kingdom Metazoa; phylum Arthropoda; class Insecta; order Diptera; family Syrphidae; genus Chalcosyrphus; species Chalcosyrphus nemorum. The sequence goes on along the minus strand of OX454333.1, from coordinate 42,876,120 downwards.
AAGATTGTGCTTATTACTACGCGAAAAAGTTCAAACCTGGGTTTGGTCGTACAAACTTTCACCTACATAGCGTAAAGTATCCTAATTCGAGGCTTCCCCTCCCCCCAATAGCGAGCCCTCTGGGTTAATTTGGTTCAAAAGCTAACCCCCTGGATTTCAGACAATAATTATTGTTGAACCAAAAAAAAACACTTATAATTTTTCTTTGTTTCGCATAATTAAAGTAATTCGTCTTCAATTGATAAGAACAACTCATAGATTTCAGTAGTGTAAAGTAAAAAAAAAAGAGTATAATTTGTGAAATTTTTTTAAGAAACTAGAACCTTTAACCAAGAAGGGAAGTGATTGTCTTTAAACTTTAGTTACATAATTAAGGCTTAATATAACAATAATAATGTATATTTTATTATTTCAAAAGAAAAAGTGAGAAAAATTAGTTATTTATTAAAATATGTTGGGGGCTCGTTACTGGGACGAAAAAATAAGGAAATCCAAAAGCGAGCTGTGTGGGGCTAGCAAAAAATAATCAATTTCCAGTAATGAGCCCAGCCGATTTTCAATAAAAATTTAGATTAGGCTTTTTTTTTCATATCAACTATAAAGCTAGAAATTTTGTTGGATACTTTATATGTATAAATATTTTTTTAAATTAACATTTCAAACAAAATTTTATTTTTGTCCGAAGCCTTTTTCATTCTTTCCTTCATTCAAAACTCATAGATCTACCAACAAGAAAATAGTGAACGCAAAAAGAAGATATAACGTAGATGATACATATAAATAAAATTCTTATAGATATAAACAATGGCCTCTTAATACATGCAGCCTATTGCAAGACTCACATTTCAAAATAGGTTCCACAAACGAACGTTTAAAACCCAAAAAGGACCCTTGACTATTCTCACAAAAGAAGAGTAGACCGAAATGGTGAAATGGATTTTTGAAAACCACGCAAATTTTTCCATGTAGGTCTGTGGTATTGGAATTTCTAGATGCTTGCCCTAGACAAACCATTTTCAAAAACAACTTTCATGGACGTAAGTGATTCATTAGGTTTTTATAACGAGGTCCTGGAATTGCCATAAGAATGTCTGAATCGGTAATATATGCAAGTGCCTGCGTTTATTAATGTTTTTTTTGGTGCGTTTTTTATGTTTTCGACTGCTTTTGTTAATTTTTGTGATGAATTTATGTAATAAAATATTTTTTTTTTAAAAACTTTTTTAACGAAAAAAATCAGTTCAGGGTTCATTGGTTTTTTGAAAATAGGCTAACCTCTGCAGCGTAGCCGAGTTGTACTTCTAAGGGCAGATGTCATACTTCATGCCTACTTGACAGAATACATACATATATGTATATGTATATTATTTACGACCTGCAAGTACAGACCCCGCCCTGATATATGTACATATATGCTCTTTTGCAAAACAAAAAGAGTTATATAGCCGTCTGTAATGAAGAGTACCTACGTATTTTTCAAATTAATTGATTTATTCATCAAAATTTACATTCAATTAATTTCTACTTATATAAACCTATAGATAGTTATCCTTTAAAAGTACCTACTTTATAGCTGTTTCGATGGTTAAACAATTTTGAGTACAAAAAAAATTTATATCCAGAGGTTTTGATTGAATTTGTTTATTGATTTGTATTCGGTTAGAAACTTTAATTTTGTTTTGTTTTTGTTCTTTTTATTCAGTGACATTTGAACCGACTGTTTGATAAATATTTACAAACGATTGATATAGACTCATTAAGTCATTTTATATGATTTATTCAGTTTGTGGTTATTTCACCAAAACCGCTTGTGAGTGGTAATTTGATGAAAATACTCCATCACTAGGCTGTAATTAGAAGTGTAATTAAACCACACAGAGAATTTATTTTTGGAACTTTTTGATTTCTGACCAATTGTGAATGTTATTTGATATTTGGGACACCGGCAACAATCAACACGGTTCATTTTCATTAACGCTACAAACCGCAAATGGAAAATATACATTTGGGTATATTTACATACACATGTACAACACTACATCAAATAGAATTCAAGTGCTCAACCTCAAAGGTTGATTACTATAGAAAACAAACTGACCTTAGTACTTAGACCGGTCTTGCCGTATGGCAATAAGATTTTATGATTGTAAAAAACAAAAACAATTACAATTCTCTACTATGAACATGCGCGCCGTTGGAGAAAACCAAACTGAAAACTGGACGAACTGCTTAATAAGCCTCCTTATACCATTCTGAATTTCATAAATTCGTCAGAATGGTTCCAGGAAAATCATACAAAGAACGAAAAAGTCGAATACTCCAGTGAGTACAGGCCAGTGTTGCCACAATGATACAAAAGTATCAAAAGTGATACCTTTTAATCTTTATTTCCACTTAATACTTCATTTTCTTTAAAATGCATATGTTGCAACTTTTCCATTCTGACAACAAAACACTCTAATAGGCTAGTCACTGAACCCTTATCCACTGAACTGTGAGTAATTGTTCTGTCGTTTTTAATGTTTAATGACAGTTTTACTCATAATTTTTATTATGCTACCTTTTGATACTTTTTTCCAAAGTCTTGCGGCAACATTGGTACAGTTTCTGTTCATGAGCTGCAGTTTTCACCTTAACTTGTAACTCAGTGGAGCAAGCCAGTATAATTAATGGTTTTTTATTTTTTGTTTTGAATTCGTGCAAATGTTCGATCTGGAGATTTTGATGAATTCTGACATGTTTCTTTCATCAGGTCTGTTTGTCTATCAGCGAGGTCACTGCCTTAATTTTTGGATGGATTTCTATCAAACATCATATCTAAAGTCTGTGGGGTAATCTCTAGATAATAACTAGGCCAATTTTACAAAAATTAGATTTTCTCGAAAACGGCTCTAACGATTTTGACTAAATTTCTTTTTCGACTTAGACTAGGAAATTCCAAAAATTGTGAACAACAGTACTTTATCTACAAAAGGCAAATTTGCGAAAACGGCTCAAGCGATTTCGTTTAAATTCCATACAGAGACTAAAGCAGACACGTGAAATAAGGTGACGTAACACATTTTGGCCACAAGTTGTCGTAACGGTGCTTGTGAGCAATTTTCCTAAAAGATGATATTTTTTGAAAACGATTTTATTAAAGTTCTCACATTAGATTACAAATCCCAAATGCTATTAAATGGCTTACAACATTTTTGGCCAAAAGTCCGTATAACGGTACTTTTTTAAGGGTTAAGGGGTCTTAGCCAAACGGCTCAAACGATTTTCTTTAAACTTCATATTTTAACTAATTTGGTTAGGTGCTATAAAATGGAGTAACAAGTTATCGGAAGAAAAAGCCTTACTTATAGCCAACTTCACAAAGTTTTACTTCCAAAATTGGTATTAATTGATTTTATATTTAGATTGTTGGTTTTATGGATCTCAACAAAACAAAACTCAGTCCTGAACTTTTTGTTTGAAAATTATTTCCTCCAATTTTACATAAAGTCAATTTTTATCATCGTTTTTTAATGTTTTTATTTGAATTCATGCAGCGGTGATATGGTTGAAATTAACTCTAATAAGTGGCCACAAAAAAAAATAATAACCTTGTGTAAATAATTATAGGTATGCATATGTAGGTGTTTTCTGCAGTCTATAATTAATTAGATAAATGGTTTCGGAAATGTCATCAATAATAATTTAGCTCATTATAACACAAAAAATAAAAACTTTTTTTTTAACTACTCGCTGGAAGTGAAGCTCATACCAAGTGATATCCGCTCGTAATTTAACGTATAATTTAATTTTTTTTTTGAAGACTATTCTGTGGCACAGGACATGACAACAGGGAGAGATTTTTTTCTTTCTCGTACTACTTTATTTTGAAAACTTAATTGGGGAAACTCTCAACGGTAGCAATAAATGATAAGAGCCACGCGAACAATTCTTAAATTAATTTTTTACATTTTCTCTTGTAATTTACTGGACAGCATGAAACAATTTATTAATGACGAAAAATTATTACCTTTAATGGAAATCATGTTCTTTTTTTATTTTTTTTTTTAAAGCAAATTTACGCAAGAAATTAATTTTACTTGAATTGAAGTGCTGCCTGGTGGTGGTCAATTAACGAAATTGTTCGAGTAGCGACAGTAACACCAATACCCTGCTGTTCATTTCAAAAGCAATTACATTTACGATGGGAAAGGTAAGGCCGTTGGTGTTGTGGAACAGTGCCGTGTTTACGTGAGGTTTTCAGAAAAAAAAAGATCAGATCAGCACATGTATATTGTTTTAAATTGCATCATTATTCAAAGTCAAAAGCAGGTGTTTATTTGGAGTCCTTTTTAGACTTAATAGCCTCGATACATAGTATTATTCGTTAATGCTAAAGATGATCAGTGGCTTGAGCCAGAATTTAATAAATTTTAATGCGTTTAACCATGTTTTCAGACAATCGCAGTTTAAAGCCTTTTTGTACTAACAAATAGCAGTTCCATATAGCGCTTCCTGTACTCCTTTAGATTTCAAATGCCTAGCCTAGGAGGAGTTCACATGTCAGGTTATGCACAGAGCAAGACTACCTGAGGAATTGAAAGTATGAAATGGAGTTCGCCAAGGATGCGTACTTTCACCAATATTGTTCTTATTGGTGACTCATAGCCTAAATGTGGCCTTAACAACCATAAATGGAAGAATTCTTGCATCTGAACTCTCAAAACAGGACACTGCATCATTGGAAGGCACGCAACTAGATTGAGACTCTCTTCAAAGGATTTTTGCATGAGCCCCATGGACGAGGAGGAACAGGTATACTGAACTGTCTAAATTAGATAGACAACTTTGGTTCGCTTGTCACATTCCCTCCCCTAGCTTAAATCCGCTAGATTTTGTCATTGTATTTTGACGTTCAAGCAAAAACAAATGCGAGCTCACAAAGGTCACACACACAACTACAAAATCCGGCGATTTTTTCGATATCTATGGCCGCAGCCGGAAAAAAAAATGTTTGCTCCAAAGGAATGAAAGAGATAACCCGACGAAATAATAGTTAGGTCTTGGTCACACGCTACTTCACATTTATTCACAAACATGGTGATTAAGCTCCTCCTGTTTGCAGCACTAAGCGGGCAGTGGAAGTTCGAGCTGACTGTCTAGTTTAGTTTGTCTATGGGAAGAGGGGACTATTTCGAAGGAAGTTCCATTTAGCGGAATACTTCTCCGATAATTTAGGAGAATTCGCTGAATTGAATGTTAATCGTTTCCATCGCTTCATAAAAAGCTTCTGTGGGCATTCAATTTTAAATGGACAGACTGAGGATATTTCATCTTTGACAGATTCCCCCTTCCATGTACAAATGACAGCAAATGTGAAGACGTTAGACAAAAATGATCAGCCTAACCGAATTCATCAACTCATATGTGCATTCCTTTACAAACTGTTGAGATAGTTGTCAATACCTCCGAAAGGAAGAGCTGAGGCATATTTCCAGAAACCGCACATGGTGAACCAACATGGTGCAACATAGGATACAGGACATTAGTAATTTTGTCAAAAATTAATTGCAATTTATGAGAAGAATTAAAACCTAAAGCCGTGCGTCGAAAGGATCTGCAAAGCAAACACACTTCCTGAACAGAAAATTGAAATCTCGACATTGCACAGCATACACACATACAAGTATCCACCAAAACATTTGCTGATTGATGGATGGCCAAGTGCAGAAGCTGAGTATACTGAATGACAGAAGTGAGTTATAGGACAGTTTGTTATGACTAATCGTGACATGTGGTCACCACGAAAGGCATGCTGACGTAACCACGTGCCTTGCTCAGCAACAGCATGTTGTCACACGGAACACACGATAAATGCATCTGCCCAACGGATTTCCTTCCACAAAACCAAATATCAGCCCAAGGATGCACACAGCAAAAATAAAAAAACGATACCGCATGGTGGGTGGAATCAAAACAAACGACCGGCTACTCTAGTTCTCTCATGACAGGAAGCTCCTTTGATTTATATCGAATTTAGTTTTGGAACTGGAATAAATTTGTTGCTCTGTCGCTATTCATTTAAATTCAAAACTTGAGGCTTAAAGCTTTCCAGACAGAGGAAAACAAACTTTTTGTTTTTAAATTTGTCTCCTTTAATCAAGGGCGGCTACATACATATGGTTAAGTGCAGACGTGGGGTGTACGTAGAGCACGTCACAAGAAGCAATTGTTGAGTATATACTTTGTGTATGATTTTCCTTGATCCTATTACCTGGAGATATTTTGCGGATCTAATTCAACTTTTGGGGGTAAGGCAATTGTAAGAAAAGGATGATGCTTAGTTTGCTTTGTGTTGACATATGTATTACCCACATGTATCTAGGTATCATGTGTTAGACTTGTTTTTTTGGATTTTTTTTCCTATTGAATAATAAATTCTCATTTCTGTCGTGACGTGTTCTTTCTTCTCAATTTCATCGAATTTTTAACTTTTCTTCTCAGTTGATTTGCCCGTTTCTCTTTTATGGACTCACTAAATTATTTATAAATCAAGTAAATTTGGTTAAAGGTGACTTGTAGCTTTACCCTGTGCTTGAAGTTTAGAAAAGGATGGAAGTATGTTTCTAAGAATCGACTGCAATAGTCTTGATAATGCCTTAAGACTGTATCATGTTAGATAACTTCAATTCAGACTACAACAGGTTTAAAAATTTAAGGACGAGGTATTGGTTATGTGAGCGAAACGTACATACATACATACCTATACCGTTGGATTCTTTTTTTTTCGGTGGTAAAATGAAAATTTATTGCTGAACTTTTCCTTCTGTGCTGAAACTTCAGTGACGTGGATTTTGTACTTCTTTCGAGTTGGTATCGTGAAACATGAATGTTTGTTCTTTTTTGTTTTGTTTTGTTTGCTGTCAGGTAACCATATTTCATGTTGGTATTAAGAAATAAACTGACGTTGCGTTAAGGTATATAGCCCACTGTTTTAATTGAAGATATGCTCGCAAATGCATTAGATGTAAGAAAGCTGACCAGCGGTGGATGGCGTAAGTGCTTTTATGGTAGCCTAATAGCGCTGGTAGTAGGAGAAAGATATTTTTAAATTATTAGTTACTTGAGATATAATTTGCTTGAAGGAATAATGCCTTATGCCTTATATAACGGGACGGTTTCACCGGGAAGCCAATAAAAAGGTACAGAGCCGAGGTTGGAAAGGAAACCGCCCAGATAATGAGATGCTCGAATTCTGGATGACCAACATGGAAGTATTCACATTGGTACTGCTGAGGAACAGGCCACTCAATTGACCGCGTATTTGACCCAAGGATGCGATGCATCCATGCCACGAAATCGCCGACAACAATCAAAAACAAACAAAAAACAAAACAAAGAGCCGAAGAAGAACAGAGCACAGCAACATATCGAAGAAGACAGGACGCCAGAACCTGCCCCTACGAAGCGGTACCGGAGCTACGGTAGGGTGCAACAGGACAGTTTTGGGGGCGGTGGTTTAGCACGTAAACATGCTAGAGCATGGAGTCAGGCTTAACTTCTGCAAGTATCCATAAAGAGTCCATCGCGTGCATAGATTCAAAAAATAAAAAAAAAAAAATCTCTGGAGTACAAGACCGGCTAAGACCCTCAATAAGTGCTCGGTGGAATTGACGGCTTTTACCTTTTTGGTGATTCTATAAAGCTACTTCTAGTGAGTGGTGGGGTTGTCACAGTATACGCTGCGCTATGCCGGTGTTCTTTTCTCCCTGAAATACATGAACTCTCGCTAAATCCTGTCTGCTGTAATTCAAGATTCGCTCTAAGGTTTTTTTATTTTCTTGGTTTTCTGTTTGTATTCACGGAAAGCCATCGATCGACAATCATATCAGCATCAAATTTGAAAACGATTTTCGCCAGCATACCAATGGTCACGTACATATGTGGGAAGCAGTTGATTGTTTCCACACCACGTGAGAGGTGCTTCTTTGCTCTTCACACTCTGTGAGGTCACTAAGCCGGTCGATGTTGAATCTGGATATTCTTAATTATTTTTTGCCTGGCCACACGCTTATTGGAATAAAAATCATGTCTAGCAGAAAGACGAGACGTTACTTTATCAGAAATTCGACGAAAATCCATTTGCAAGAATAATTATTTCATGGGAATGAGAGCCTTTCGGGCGTAAGAGGTAGATTTTAAGTGAGAAGAATAGAGGAGGATTTCTTTCAAGTGGATTAGATGGATCTGACAGTATGTTTTTTGCTCTAACATGATGCAAATGTAAATCCAAGCCCAAAGACGATTATTGCACACATTTCCGACGGTCCGCTCGTTCTTCATGAGTGTCGTGCGAACAGGGTATTCAGATGGATCCTTCATCGATATTCCGCCATGAAGGTGATCCAACTTATCACAACCTATGAAACTCTGTCCTTCTTCAATAATTCTTCCCCGAAAAAGACTATAGCTTCATTAACGAGTTAGAAGTCTAGTTCTTTTATGATTTTTTTTTTTTTTTTTTTTTGCTTTTTATTTATTTAATTCATGTATGCTTACATGCTAGACAAAAAATGCTTAAAACTAGCTTAACTAACTTAACTATCTTACTCCAACTTACTGGCCCTATGCGGGCGCTCTAAGCTAAGTTCTTTTATGATCCTAAAGATGGTATGTGCTGAAGCAGAAGATACATCAGAAGATGCCTTTTGATCTTTGATTTTGAGAAGTTAATACATTTTATGGCATATTTTAAGGCAGTTTTTGAGTTCATATCTCTATCTCTACCTTGTTTTTAAGCCACAGAAATGACCGGGACCAATGAACAAAGACTGGGCTAAAAATTTTTCAAATTCGTTGACAGCTTTGTTTCTAGGGATACCCTTGTGTCCCGGAACCCACATCAATGTGATGGAGAAAATTCCATGCCAGCGTTGTCTCAAAGGAAGAACATGAGATCTTTTGGAGCTGCCTGGCTATGTAGTATTATTTTTATCTAGATGTGATCTACGGATGCAAATAGCACTAGACAACAAATTTTGACTTTGAAATGGTATTCTTTATGTGAAATAATTTTGATGCGCTGAATACAAAAATTAGTACGAAAAAATGTCTTTTTTTGGTTCGGCAATGTCTCTTGTAATAGTTCAGCAATAATTCGCCAGTATTGAAACGTTCCATTTACCCTGATAGCGGTTTTCCGTGTTAGCGTTCTCGGGCCTAACAGCGCTACGATTAATTTAAACCTCTTCTTTGTCGGTAGACCTTTAATTCGCAGTAGAAAACTTGCTTTGGATTATTATATTCAAAGCTATAGATTGCTCTACTCTGGAAATAATCAACTCCGTAAAATCAGAGTTAATCTCTAGATAAAGTGTGAAAAAGCCCTCCACTACAATTTTGGAAACGAAAAGGTAGTCATAATTGCCTCCTCTTCCCCCATTATCCTATGCTGTATTACAAAGTAATACATACATAACTCTATTGGACCACCGATATATACATAAATTAGTTATTATTCACCCACCGAATAACATTCTTTTTCTTTGCGAAACATCCCTCTACAACTCCAACAGAGCTACTCACCTGTGATACGTGTATTTTGCAATAGTAACGAGTCCGCACACCACCTCGATGTGTTAATATTAATTGACCTAGTTGTTCATTCCAAGTTAACATCCTGATTCATTAAATTGAATCCAAAGAGCATATCTACAGCAGCATGGTGAGCAGCACACACCCCTCTAGAGCCCTTGACGCTGACCACTATCTTACCGGTTCAGCAGCCCTTTCAAATGGAAAATCACTATCTAAATATTTATTGCTATTTTCCCTCGTTAATCCCTGCAAGGGAAAGGTCCTTTACCCGTGCCAAAATCCGTAATTAAAAATTCCTCTTTCATTTCCCGCAATCTACTTTATATTAATTTGCCAAAGAATAATCATTGTTTCTTCCAAGAAACCAAGATTACTACTAAAACTTATTCGTATCCTTTGAACCGATGAACAAAAAAAAAAAAGTGTTAATTAATTGAGCGGAAGCCACCCTAACGCTGTTGGCACCCCCCACAAATCGCTTGATTCGGACTTCTTGTCGAGAGAAGTTTTGAAAACTTTCCTCCGTCAATCAATGGAGATGAGTCAGACAGACAGACAGACAGAAAGGCAGGCAAAACGCACTTCCTCAAGACCATACATACTTGCTTATACAAAACGTAAAAAGGACAGCGGCGATGTCAAAACAAAAGGATACCTACCTTGAGTTTGTGGTTTTCGCATCTAAATCAACAGCAGCAAGTGCTGGCAAAATTTACATACCTAATGATCTTTTGAATATGCATGACAAGCAGGCACGCAAAATGTCCCGAGAAGTTGTTCCATAACTTGTTCGGAACAAAAGTTTCCCAGTGTTGGGCGCTTCACGAGTGTGGAGCTATGCGAATGCGAATGCGAATGAGAAGGGAAGCCTTAGTTTACCTTTGTACCATATTGCGCTAGCATAACTAAGCCTAAAGACCTTAAGATACATGTTTTCGGATAATTTTTGGAATATTTCGTGGTGAAATTATGTCAGAGTCAGGATGGAATTAATCAGAATTAGGACTTGTACATTGGGGTGGGTGGTGGCGGCTTTTACGCTCCTGTCAATCTCGCGATGTGCGGTTTGTACTGACATGACATTCGTTCTTAACATGTTGCATGTACATACATATATGTATGTCGGCATGAAGAGTTTAATTCGATGTGCGGTGTGATATAATGGGACTCATACTTGTACGTACACACACAGGCACACGTTGGTAAGTGTTGAAAATTAAGGTTGTTTTGCACTTCCACCGGATGTCGTCAAATTTTACTTTATAATTTATTAATGCGTATGTCAGTAAGCCAGGTGAATAGGATCAGGTTTAAGCAAAAGGACTGTGTTGTTGACTCAACGAGTTGGAGCTGCTAAAAAATATCCTTAAAGGTCGGAGGAAACCGAGTGATTGTATAATTTTCTAGTTCATTGCATTGCTCTTTTGTTAGAAGGTAGCATGTTTGATAGCATAAAAAGTTTTAGATGTCGATCATGCTTTCGAACGAAAAAGTAAATATCTGTTGCCAAGGAAGATAAACCATCATTTTAAGGAGCTTGTGGCAAGATTTTTGCCACAGTGTGGAATTTCCATCCACTAAACCCACCAGCTCAGCCTTGCATACTCGGCTCGTTCGTACTGGCAGCTCCTATCTTCTTTGCTCTTTCATGATAGTAGCCACGGTGTAACTTTATACCCAAGATTCATGCGTGCTCAGCATCAGTCAGTCAATCAGTATTGGAGATCAATCTCTGCGTCGCACTATGTTTGTTGAAAGTTTTCCATTTCCAGGTTTGTTCTTCGTGGTACTTCATAAGGCATGGTTGTTCTGCTGGCAAGATATTTCTATGCGGCTTCTCATGGCCCTAGATTTAGTAGCAGTAGAGCATCATCGACACGTCGGAACTCTTGCCAAGAGTAGTTTTTTCTTCCAATATATGTCATGATCCTTGCCAAGGCAGGCATTCTCGCTGCCTTCTTCACTGTTTGTTACAGATGTTGCTTAAAGGTTAACCTAGCATCTATAGTAACGCTAAGATTCTTCAAGTCTGCTTTAAAAACTACTAACCTTACAGGCTCCATAACTCGTCTGCTGCTGATGAGTGCCTACTAAATCCGCGTTTTCCTCTGCTAGTCATAGGTCCATGCTTACAAGACATTCCTGTACCATCTCGATGGCTTCACTGTATAATACCCAAGATTCATGTGAGTTTAGCTGGGTTTGTATCATTCTCTCAAGACCATCTGTCCTGAACTGGCTCACAGTGATTAAGGGTTCATTTTCGCTTCTAAGAAGCATATAGCGCGAGGTGGAAAGCAGAACTTCTGTTACTTCCAGTACTTTGCTTGGCGTTACGCCCGCTTGCCCTTGCAGCGCATAGGTAAGAGTCGTCTTCACTTTTGATGTCCTCCACAAGATAGCCAAAACTATACAGTTGCTGAAACTCTGTCCTTCTAATACGACATAAGCCTCTATGTGCACAATAATGTGTTTACTACGCCCACCGCGTATAGCTGTGAAAGGCTTTGGCCCACAAGCCTTTCCACAAACTAGATCGACATTCACTTGCTCTTCTCGTTAAAGTTCACTTAGAAGTGCACTCTAGAAAAGTGCAGGAATATCTGCTTCAACCATAAGTGTCCTCCCTCATTTCTCAATTGAAACCTCTTCAGTGTCACCCTTTGCGCCCTTGTGTAACAAAAGCAAAATCAATTGAATGCAATACTTGATCTCCATTATCGGCTTAAGCCGATAAAAATTCAAATGAATCCATCCAATTATTTATTCATCGGTTGGCATTCATTACTATCATCATTTCGATACTTTGGCTCCCTCTTGTTCGAAACCGTTCAATTCGAATAATCTCCATTAGGATTATTTCCTTTAAAATGCTTCCACAGTTTGGAGCCTGCCTAACCGCCTTGCACCTTTTGGATAGATTCAATTTGCCTTCGGCATTACTGGTGTCTGAATATCCTTCTTGGCTAAACTCCAGCACATTTATGTGTGCTTCTTCTCCTTTTTGCCTTGCCTCCTTATCCAGGAATTTTCTGTTCATTCTACTGATTAAATCGTAAACTCAATCAGCTGCAAGTACCTTTAAGGGTCTCATGTTTAAATTTTAGTTTTTTCTTTTCTTTTTTGCAATTCGTCTTTCATCCGCAGGCTTTTTCAAATAAACCAGACAGGATTCTTCTCTCCGTCCATGGTATGAACACAGTGCAGCGCAGTGGATGCATCTGATTTTTAATGCACAAACTTTCGGATTAAATAAATCTTTCTCTTGGCGAATTTTCTCTTTCTCCATGAGCGATGGAAAAAAATGAGCTACATCCTGGAAAGATGATAACTGAGCAGCGAACAAAAAATGCAAGTAAGTGGAAATCGGTTGAAAATTCACAAAGGACTCTCAGTTGGACTACAAATCTCTCTTGCGAATGCCCCGCCCACACTTGGGTGCAATCCAATCTGTTGAGAAAATATTGTTTCCTTCTAACTGTACTTGGTTCAGGGTACCATAAGGGAATACGCTGATGATGTTGTATCAGCACAAATGTATGTACATTAAAAAAAAAAAAAAGGATGTGGATATTTCTTTTTTTCTTGGTTCTTTCCAGTGTGTGCTTAACCTGTTCTTGCTCTTCGTACACGGCATAGCACTCTCAGACCAAAGGCGAGTGAAAAAACAATCGTTTGACACCACAGAAGGATCACCTGGTATTAGGTTTGCATAGCCTCCCAAATCGCATCCGAGTGGAAATGAACGCCTGCCAGCCATCGTACTCGTCGCCCTTGTCGTCGTATGCATGTGGCTTGTCCCAGTCAAGAGCATGGAGGATTTCATAAATTTCTGCCTGAGATGTTTGGTATCCCCAGCAAAACCTGGTGCGGTGGCAGTGGCCACTTACATTTGCATTTCGGTGAAGGTGTATGTGCAATGCTGGTCGACGAGCTCTGCGTACATATCTACTGAGCGAAATGAACTGGATTGTGGCCAGTTATATCGAGACATGGTCTGGCCATGTGTGGTGTGAGATAAGGAAGTAACAACTCTTCGGAGTGCTGTGTTTGAATTCGTTGTGTGTTGATAATTGGAAAGGATAAAGGGCGGAGCAGGTTCCTGTTGCTGAATTTCAATTAAAGTGGCATCAACAAAGATTATTTTTTCGTTTTCTTTTATTCTGCTGCAATTTAAAGGTTAATTTGAAAGAAATTGAATGAAATTTGAGTATTTTGCATTCGGAAACTTAAATCGTATTATTTGTAAGTGCATTCGTAGGTTAGATTATGAGGGTGTGAGAACTCATCACGTTCAAAGGTCCATTGTGCTTCCCCTTAGTGGGGGAGATACTGATACCTGGGCGGAGGACATCTATCTTGGTATCGGTCTACCCTGAAACCAATTGTTTTTTTGTTTATTAACGAAGCTATTATCCATGACTCTGTAGCTTTATACATATGTATATAGCGTTGTTCTTGTAGGGCAGGGCAATGGCAAAGCATATGTTTGTTCGACTCTATCTCCCCTTCACAGATTCTGCATAAATCGCTGGACTCTACATTCCTATCATGCAGTATCCTTTGATTACTCTAGTGAGCATACGGATGAGGAGGTTAGCTTCATTGTCAATAGGGACTTGCTTCCAATTTATTCAATTTTGGGCACAAGACACGGGCAGCACAGCTTAAGGTACCAGAAGGACGCTAGGCAGCCGTGTCTCATTTAGCGCTGATCCAAGATCATCATCATATGCATTTTTCTACGATTTAGGAACTTTAAGTGCATTAAAAACTTCATGAATTCAATATATAAACGAAAAACTCCTCCACTTTGAGACATATTCATGAACAATTAAAAGTGGCTAATTAAAAACGTTGGTGCACTACCATCAAGCCACTCGCCTCACACAGTTCATCGCAATTTTACTCGAAGGATACAAAAAAAAAAAACAAACTAACGACACTCCATTCTATAATTTTCTCTCTTCTTTTTGGTCTCCTTTTACTTCCACCAGAGTCAGGCGTTTCCATGCCGTGCTAAAATTAATTCTTTCACATTAACACGGATGTGGTTGGTAAATGTCAGCCCGGCTACACATCCATACATACTATTTTGCACTAGCAGCAAGAGCAAAGAAAGAGGATACGTTTGGTGAAATGAGTACACTCCACAGCCATCACCACAAATTCTGCGAACAATGTGACTAAACGAACGAAGGATCGTGTTAATTGAGTGTTGGGTGCCCACTCAGACATGCCCTTTCCTACCAATTATAGCCCCCCGTACTCCTTTGCAGTAGGCTCTAATTTGAGTCCTCTGCCGGTCTGTTGGGCGCTTCTGCACCTAAATGGGAGAGTCGTGGCAACCACATCCTATTGGCACTCCGACACGATGACTCGATGGTCTGAATGAATTCATCCTGTTGAGGTAAAGTCAGATATCGTAATTAGATTTTTGGTGAAACACAAACTTGACCAAGCAGCAGAAGAACGTGGCTTCGGACAATAGACTTCAAGAACTACCAGAATAACTGTATTTAAATGAGATATGAATGGAGCGTAATTATACCCGTACTATGGGTGTGTTATTGAAAGGCGTTTTGTAAATCGCATGCACGTCTTACAGGGTTTGGTTCTGATGTTGAGCGGCAGGGTGTGTTGTTGGTAGTAATTTAATTTTACTTTGCCCTTTATGCATGTCATAACTCATACTGTAAACTTTGAAGATACAAAGTAATAGGACTTAGTTTATAAATCCATAGAGTCTGGCAAGAAATATTGGATATTGATTAAGTTTATGTATCGAGTAATCATGCCAAGAGTCCATGCTGCCATGAGCGGTCATATAAAAGTCAAATTTACTAACAATAACTTGATTTCAACATGATAGTTACAGTTTATTACATTGATGATGACCTATACTACATGTGGAGGTTCCTCTTTGATGAAAGGCAGAGCAGTTCCCGAGAAGATGAGGGATAGTTTCCATTTCGTCCTCATCCATACAGCTTCTGCAATCGTTTGAAGGGACATTCTGTGAATGTGCCTCAGCTCTCCTCAACAACTCTTTACCAGTTGCCGTGCTTCCAACAACAACTGTTCTGCGCCACGTCCTCCTAGGACCGTCGCGTATCCTGCCATCCTGGGTAAGCGGGTTCCATTGCATCGCTTGGTTAGCTATGGACCTGTCACCCTTTCGGAGAGAGTGGCCAATCCACTGCCACTTACGTCGTCGTGTGATTTTGCGCATAGGATGGGATAATACGGTTTGGCCAGAATATCCTTAAGATGAGCGTTGACACCTATTGACAAACGTTTGCAGCTTCCTCGCAATAGTGACAGTAACTCTCCAAGTACGAGTACAACGCCCATCCATGGCAGCACGGATTCAATTTTCGAATGGAACACTCGTAGCGTGGTGTTGAAACATAGAGTCATATTGCAGACAGACCCTATACAGTATATGTATGTATATATAAATGATCTGTATCAATAGCCGATTCGTCTCTTCGTTTGTCTGTCACCAGTTTTTGGGCCGTAAATTTTGAGCTAGGACAATGAGATTTTGTATAAGCAATCTTTGAACATCTGGACGAAGAAGTGTATAAATTTTCAAAATCCGCGCACTGCCATGCCTACTTTTGGAAAAATGGTTTTTCAGTTTTCAGTTTTTCCATGAAACTCGATAAAACTTATTTAGCAAATATCTAGATATTCTCTTACCCTACATATTTCCCACACATTGTGTACGGCCACGCCTACCACTTAGTTTAGCGTTTTCTAAAAAAAAAAACATATTTTTCGAGGGTTTTCTTTAAACAAAATAGTAAATATCGAAAAATTGTACTAATCCGTCCACTAGTAACTTTATGAGAAATTTAAAAAACCTCTCCTAAGCAAGTTTATTGGTGGAAGAAGGAGCTGTTTGAGATGAAATTCACATGAAAAGTAGGCGTTTGTTTACACTTTTTTTCAGTCTGCATTTCTCTCTAAATACATTATTTTTTCCAAAACAGAATAACTAACAACTACTTCCCATATAAAATAGTAAGTTTTAAAGTAGCTACCTACTTTATCTTTACACTATTTAACTATTGGGGTTCAATGGGATTCGAATTCAAAAATTCCCGAAGGTGTCGCACAACGCAATTTACCGAGTGCTAATAAAAAATAGTCTATGAAATTTTGGGAATAAAAAGTGGTTAAATTTTAAGGGCTAATGTTGAATGTGAACCACACCTAAACGTCAAGTTTTTTTCTGCATTTCATTTGACATTTCTCAATTTCAAACTAATTCAATTCGAACCATGGAAAGATACACAATCAAACAAGGCGTTAAAGTTATTCAGGCTTATTGTGAAAATGGGCGTTCAAATCAAAATGCATATCGTGCACTTCGTGATTTTTTCGGTCAATTTTATTGTCCAAATGTGCGTACAATCGGAAAAATCGTGCAAAAATTTGAGCAAACCGGGTCTGTAGGAGATGTGGAAACACCAGTGCATGCATGGACAGCTCGTACTGCAAAAAATATTGCTGTTGTTCGCGATAGTGTGGCTGAAGAACCGTCCACCTCAACTCATCGTCGTTGATGAACATTATGCATAAAGACTTGCATTTACGCGCTTACAAGATGCAATTGACTCAAGAACTAAAGCATTTTGACCATTTCAAGCGTCGTCAATGGTCAGAAGGGTGGCAAGAAATGGCAACAGTGGATGGTCAATTTTCGAAAAAAATCATCTTCAGTGATGAGGCACATTTTCACCTCAGTGGATTCGTCAATAAGCAGAATTGCCACATTTGGGCGAATGATAATTCAAGTGTGATTGTCGAAAATCAATGCACCCGCAAAGAGTGACTGTTTGGTGCAGTTTAGGACTGGCGGCAGCATCTTTTTATAGCCCGAATTGGACGATATGTGGTTTCAACAGGACGGTGCCACTTGCCACACAGCTAACGAAACAATGGCTCGTTTGCGCGACAAATTCAATGGCCGTGTTATCTCACGTGGTGGCGATGTCAATTGGCCGCCAATGTCATGTGATTTGACACCGTTGGACTTCTTTCTTTGGGGTTATTTGAAAGAAAAGATATCGGTCATTTGGCCGATATTTTGTTCCATACATAATTGAACCATACCAATATTATCATAATAAAAATAAATGACAATAGTTTCCTAAATAATTTGTGTTTTATTCAAAACCAACATCGGCCCTTAAAACTTAACCCTTAAAACTTTTATTTGAGTTAGTTGGTATTGAACTTTGAAAATGAGCAAATTTGCTGTTCAAAATTGATTCAAAACGAACCCGTATATGTTGATAGCATTCTTTTTCCAATACAATAGGACAATAGAAACTGATCGCAATGGTTAGATGTTAACGGCTGCCAGTTAAGAGTCAATTAGCCACGTTGTAGATATGAATAGCAAAAATTGCTTGTTGTTGTCATTTAAGTTTCTAAAAGTCCATTCACAGTTCAGAGTTTGGTGAATGAACAGCAGCAATCTGCGAATTTCACTTTTGTCACTTACCAAGGAAAAAAAAACATTTGCGGTGAAAATCTCTCGAATGTTTTTGTCGTGCGAATGTGGATAGCGTTCCACATCTATAAGTGGAGTGAAGTGTGAATGAAAAATGACAGTTATGGTGGAAAAATCATAAAATTGTTGATTTTTTCGCAGAAACTTATTGCAATTAAAATTTATTATACATAAGTGTGTATAAATCGATAGCTAGGTATATTCAGTTCCCTACTTTGCGATTTGTAAAATGATCAATTATGTGCCAAAAATGATGTTTCTTTTTGACATTTCAATTCCCACAATCTTGACTGTAGGCAAAGCCACTTTTTTTTTTAATCTGCACATGCCAAAGGGGATATGTATACCCTTTTACTGATTAGCAGGTCACGGGCGTTAGTTAATTTTTCGAAGAGAGAAGAAGTTATAGGAAAGAGTTGGTGTAGTGGTATTTGAAACTCAGGCGATATTAGGTTTCAATTTTCATTCTCCATGGGTGGCATCCAATTCGATTGGGAAGAGAGTTGTGTGTGATATTTGCATTCGTTCATAATTCACGGTATTTTTTTTTTTTGCGTTCCTGTCAAAACACACTTAATGTTTTCTGGTCGAATTATTAAATTATTTACTGTGAAAATTGGACATGGTCGGGAAGTGATCACCAAAGCTCTCATTCAATGACCGAATACACTACCACTACAGTGTTTAAACGCGATTTTTAAAATAGAAGGACACTGTTTAGACTAACATATGTATATTGGAAGCGTAGAAATAGACATAAGAAAAAAAAATTAAATAAAACATCGTAGCGTGTAGGTATGGACTATTATGTCGTCACTCGTCAGCTTAAATATTGCAACTTCCAGGTACGTACTTAAATTTGTCTACTTTATGCGTTGAGCAGATGCCCGCGCATCATAATCATTGCGTTCTTGATAGGAAAACCATAGAAAAAATAAAAAAAAAAACATAATTCTACATATGCATTTGCAAAGGAGCAAAAATTCGCAAGAACATACATACGTACACACTTATAAATTTTGTTAGCTAGTTGGCTTTTAATTCATTAGCGTCTCCTGCAGGCGCTTGTTAAACTATAATTACCTGCTTAACGCTGTTCGTTTCGTTTGTAAGTGTGCATATTCTTTTGTTTTTGCTAGAAGTTTTCATTTGTTTTACTCGTTTACCTGCAATTTCAGTAGAATTTAAGATGGGTATCTAGTTCTGCCAAAAAAGGTACACAAATGCAAAGCGATGTAATGATCCAGATAAGAGATTTAATTAAACACAAGCGGCATTGTGTACTTCATTCAAAGACGTAGAATTTCTGTGCAGTATCAGGTTACTGTGACTGCATCTGCATATAATATGACTGTACATATTTATGTAGCTACAGGACACACTTAAAGCGATTGCACATGGTATAATACCGAGTAGTTACTATTGTAGCAATCTGCCGTGATATTAAATTTCATGCGGCAATGCAAACATTAATGAGACTTTTGTTGCCGT
Organism: Chalcosyrphus nemorum; assembly: GCA_949716465.1. NCBI lineage: Eukaryota > Metazoa > Arthropoda > Insecta > Diptera > Syrphidae > Chalcosyrphus > Chalcosyrphus nemorum. The sequence continues at coordinate 42,856,526 of OX454333.1, read as the reverse complement.
TGCAAGGCATTCGATTGGCACTGTTGTAGATACTCTTATCTGAAATGCATTCTTTTATTAAAGCAATAAAGTACATATGTAGCACAGATAGCAGGATAGTTAAGCAATATGTTTGACATACTCGTAAAATTAAATACAAATTCGATTCATTCTGTTCAAAATGTCGTTTAAAATAATTGAATGACATATTTATTCGATTACACATTCATCTTGATTGGAAATCATGAGTGAAATTACAGAACTGTCAAAAGGTGGACTGGAGAGTAGCGTGACACATTGGTTAAAAGCATTGGATTGTTTTTTGATTCCTGGAAAATACATATATTCTACCCAGTTTGTTCAGGGCCTGTCTGTCAATCAGCCAAGAGTAATAACTGGTGTAACTGTATAAATATATGTAGGTAATTTTTAACATGCTCCCAAAACATGCCAACAAGTAGTCTGCCCTGTTTGCTTCTGAGAAACTGTAAGAATGTCGATGATTTTAAATTATCGTCCAAGATAAAAATCCTCACCGAAGTTGGTAACCCAGGATCGGAACCTAAGACCTAAGACATTTTCTTGTGAGCCATGCTTCATCGGAGTTTTTTTTTTTACTTAGAGAGGGAGGGCACATCAGGGACCTAGGATCCAGAAGGTGTTGAGTTGCAACTCCAATAAAGGATGAAGTGGAAACGAAGCGAGACATAATTTTGAGGTATAAAACTCAATCTTACTGTACGTCAAGAAGAACGGATACAGTTCAGTGGCCTATATATCACCAAATACAAGTTACAATTAGAATTTTGTGCTTGTGGAAGTCAACTACAAACTTGCTTTGTTCACAGAGTATTTTCGTAAAACTTACACAGGGTGAAGTGGAATTAGTTGGGTATTTTACAAATTCTGTAAAAAATACGATTGTAAATTACAATTTGTAAAATGGTGAAATAGGCCACAGGTAAAATGCCACATTGAAAATTCCTTGTAGAGCTGACAGCAGCAGTTCTATTTTCTCTAGCACCAATTGGAACTATTATATTGAACTTTCAATTGATATCATACTTGATAGTCTCGTGCGTAAACACACCCAGCGAAACTTATTGCTATGTATGCATTCGCAAAGCAACTTTCAAGGAGAAGGAATTCTAATTTTAAAATGCGTCCTAAGTGAGCATTATAAATTTGTATATTGGATCTCTGCAACTGAGAGGAATAGTCAAGGACAGCCTTGGAATACAGTTCAAGCGAAGGGTAGGTGCGGTCCTCAAATCATCACTTAATGCAGGATACATTATAAAAACCATCAGCTCCTGAGCAATGATTGTACTAGCAACATTTTTTGGCTATTGTCTATTAGGCTCAAGAGAAATTTGTCGAGATTTAACTCTCGCCGAAGGTGCTCACGAGTGCATCATGACCAAATCGTCAGAAGGCGGAAGTATTTTTTAGGAACTGCATGTACACGTCCGATTCGATCAGAGTCGTATGTATATACATATGTATGGCGGACCAGAAGTACACGAACTTAGCTGAAGTGAATACACGTGAGCTTGAGTGTTACCGAGACTATGAATGCATCACTCTGCTTCCTTCTTCTCTTTAGACCAGTGATTCCCAATCTTTTCCATTGGAAAATTCTAATTCGATTATACATAAAACTTTTTACCAAACTTGTTAACAAATGTATCTATTTTACTTAAAAAAAATTGCAAAAATCCGTTTTACGCGAAATTAGCTCAAAAAATTTCGTTTAAATTTCACATTGTTCACGTTAAACATTTTTGCTTAAAAGTTGTTATAACGGTACTTATGGCCAATTTGGCTAAAAGTAGATTTTTTTTTTGCAAATAATTAACTTCTTTCACTAAAACTTGATAGTTTTCAAAAGATTTTGAGGCTTTTTGCCGCTTTTCTCGAAAACAGCTTTAAAAAATTTCCTTAAATTGCATATTTTAACCAGTTTTGTAAATTTCAAAAAGATGCCATAACATTTTTTTGCCCAAGTTTGTTAACAATGATATTTTAAACTAACGATTTTATTTTTTAACGATTTCGTTTAAATTGAATACGTAGACTAGTTTTGTAAAGTCCTATAATATTGTACTCTATTGTGCATTTTAGGGCACATGAATATACATACATATATAAGCCCCATATTTTTTTTGGGAATTATATTCCACTTAACAATTCATCTACCGTACATCTACGAGTAGTTTACATATAATATATGTATATGTATATAAGTACTTCGCTTGAACTCGAACGCATATAGTATTTAGATATAAGTGCAAGTTACATGCACTTTTTTGTTCTCAGATTCATTTCGAATGACTAACCGAAAAAGGAGTTACGTTACATTAATAAAGTTTTCTTTTTGTCAAAGAGATTTCAGTTAACAAATCCGATTTTGAGTGTACCTATTGAAAAAGTTGAAATTTAAATTTGCTCAGAAGCCCTTTGATCGTTTTTAACCAAAGTTAACATTTCAGTTAGAATGTATGAGTACCTCAAAATGGCATAGAACTTACTCTTAAAATTTTAGTACAACTTTCGTTATATGCTCGGTGAAAAAGTATTGTATGTTTGTATTGAAACTTTGACTATAAGTTTGTGCTTTATGAGAAATATGAAAATCTGGTCCATTACCTGAACCATATTACCAACTTAGAAATGAGTTTCAAAAATTTTCAAATTGATAATTGGCTTGATTACTGAATGTGCTCTTTTTCACCTTTCAACAGTGCTGCAGCTGTTTCAGATAAAAAGGCGAGGCTTTTGTCTTGTTTTTGACCATTTCGTAAAATTTTCTCAAGTCTACAATTTTATCAGAAATTATAAGCTTGATAGTCTTCGCCAGAAGTTTTACGAAGTAGTGTTGAGTCTGGAAGAGAATAAAAAAATAAAAAATATTAGGTCGTAAGCAACCCAAAGGGTCTAGGACTAGCTTCTTACAACTGTACATGTTGTGCGTGGTATACATTTGTGGACATACAGAAGGGACCTACAGTTTTATGCGGTATCCGAAGGGCAGAGGGGTTTTTGAAAAGCTTCCTCATGACAATTATACTCTTGAATGTTTGTCAGACACTCGGAAGAGGTAGAGCCGTGAAAGAAACGTTTGATGGTATTTTTCTGGATTCGAACTTGGAACCTCTTGCGGAGTAATCCAACACTTTAAGAAACACCTTTCATTATTTGTCGATGCCTTCCGCCCTTCAGTTCGAACTATTTATCTTTAGATCCATTACCGAGCTAGATTTCAGCTAGCAAGCACAACTTAAAGGCACATATAATAAAAGGAAGGCTCAGAAGACCTAAACAGGTCACAGTGTTTTTCAACCCAGCTCAGTACATATTCATCCCATTTCACACTCTATCAAACGACATGTCTGCACAGCAATGTTTACCTTACAAAGAAAAAGTGGTAACCAACAAATAACAGCATACATATGTACATGTACGTACTTGCAGCGATCTAGTCATCCACTTGAAACAAAATAAACAAAATAAAAAATTAGTAAAACTTTGTTATCGTTAAATTTTTGAATCTTCATTGCAGATGTGCAATTTTCGTTTTACCGTTAATGAAATCCAAACAAGGGAATTATTGTAAAACATTTTAGTGTTACAGCGCCGTTCTGTTATTTTAAATCGAATATTTTTTTCTTTTAAATGGTAGAATTGAATTTGCATTTTTGTTACAATATTTACTTTAATTTATCTTGGATATAAAAGCATTTTGTGTTTTTACCAGATGTTATAGATTGGTTATAAGTTTTTGGGGCATTGTTTCTATGACCTTAATTTGGAAACCACCCAGATAGTGATATGTATCTCAGGAGATCCACAAGTTCAACGTTGTCTAAGCTCTGAAAAATTATTATTTTTGTGACGGACAGGTAACGAACAGATCCGACTTCTGCCTGCAGCTTTTACATTAGTCATTATGCAGCACACCGACTCGTTTCGCGTGTAGGCTAGACACAATGGTCGGTAATTACACGAGAAACCATTCGTACGTTATAACGACTGAGTTTGACCAGACTTAATGATCTCTTCTTCCTTAAGGCAGGTATGCCTCCTGTCTGAATTGAACCCAGCGTCTATTTGCTCGACCAATGGCTTTATCTACTAACTTCTTCCGTATGAAACTGATTTGGTATACCTTGTACAAAAGGAAGGTGCAGCGTCGACCTTTTTCGAACAGCGAATTTGTCAGCCTTTTCGTTTCGTTCGATATCTTCATACCTTAGTACTCCTCAGCTGAAAGTCACCGCATTGGCTATGGATATTTGGGAAATTTAAGAGTGATTAAAAATTTCTCACAACCATTGACCTAGTTACAGCAGAGTCCAGAGCCTAAAGGGCTGTCTATATAAACAGTAGTTGCCTTTCCAACGATATTATTCCTGCGTATAATTTCAGCAGCCTGTGTGAAGACTATAACTTCGGCTTGAAAGACGCTGGAGTCCTCGTTCTTATTGCTTCACAATAAACTCCAGCCCCCGTACCAATCCATCTTTGAACCGTCAGTATAGAACGCCAAATCCTTTTCTTCTTGGTTCTTCCGTTCTTTTAGTAAATCCGGTCAGGAATTCTTATATTGAATCTCGTTTCGAATGTTCGCATCGGACTCATGTGATCAGGTTTCACTGCTAGCCACCACTATTAGGTGGCCCACAGTCTTATAGCAGTTTATCTTATGGTAGGACATGTAGGCTTTTGCACTGCATCGGTCCATAGCAACCGTTCAAACTTTCTAAACAATATAAAGTTCAATATTGACAGGGACCATCTTGCCTTACAAGCAGGAGCAATCAGCAGCTTATTCCTGGAGAGCATGGATGACCATAAGTCGATAAACGTCGGAAAACCATCGCACATGGATCGAACTGTGTCTTCTTTTCGTGGATATTGCCGGAGATCTACAAAACGGAAACTATCCATTTATTTTTAAAATAGTGTCAACTTCATTTACAAGTAGTTTTAAGTAGGATCATACAGCGTACAATAAGCAAACGCACTTTTATGGTGATACCAGGGAAGCAGTGCTAAAGAATTTATCTCAAAAAAGGATTACACTTACACTAATCCCCGTGTCCTCTTGGATATATTTTAAGCACTTTTAAAAAGGCTTCATTCACCATACCTACAGGAACACCCAAATCTTGGGCACCTAGGTACCTAGCGGCTTCAAGTAGGATCATACAGCGTACAATAAGCAAACACACCTGTCGTGAAAAATACCAGGGAAGCAATGCTACAGAATTTATCTCAAAAATTGGGTAAGTGCGAGGAGGGCCTCGTGCAATAGTGTTCCGGACATTTTATATTGTCATTAAATAGAAGGCAATTTATTCATATCCTGCATAGGTACACCTAATACTGGTTTTGATATGAATAATGTAATGTCTTGTACGTAGGTATATCCTAGTAATACTGAGCGGAGATTTCAGTCCATTTTAACTTACACTTTCAATATAAAACATGGCGTACTAAGCTTTTGGATAAAAATGAATGTAACGGTACTTTGCTTGTTAAATGGTTTAAGTAAAGCAAAACACTGGCAATACTTGACATGCGAAGGAATACAGTATTTAGAGTTTTAAAAACTAAAAAAAATATTTAAAAAAAAAAAAATTAAAAAAAAAATTAGTTTTTTAAACTTATTTAGTTTTCAAAAGCAGCATAGAGCTAACATATATGATCCATTCGTGCAAATGACTTAGTTTTTGAAAAATCGAAATCGAATGCAGTAGCAGCAAGAGAAGAGCTTATAGGGAAGTCCATGCGCTCTTCTAAAATCTGTAACTCGAGAACTACTTAGCGGATTCAGATGAAACTTAAAACTTGAGCAAACCGTAGTATCAAAATGATCTGCTGTAAAAATTATTTGGATAACATGAAAACTAGGGGAGATACAGTGGGGTAACTAGATGCCCCATTTTTTTAATTTTTCTCAGAAAATATATGAAATACAGGAATTTTCGTATTGTTTTTACAATCTACACTAAATTCTACGTATCTCCAATTTTTTTCATATTTTTACCACTTATGGTCTGGCCTCTAGGGGGGGGGGGACAACATTTTTCAAATGTTTGGCAAGCTTTTTTGTTCAACAAATTTTGTCAGAAAAAAATATTTCTTACATATATGGAGCCCTTGCAAAATTCTCTTTAATTTGATATGCCACATGATGGGGAACAAAATAATTTTTTTTTGCCCTTCTACAAGGTGCCCAAAAAAGGGCTCCCAAAATGAAATTCATTGCCGCCATCTTGTGCAGGCTTCCACATAATGTATACATAGCGAAAGTTTCAGCTCTCTATGTCTATCGGTTCAAAAGTTACAGGGCTGTGACAGACTGACGGACAGACGGACAGACGGACAGACAGACACCGTATCAAACCCATAAGTGTTCCGTCTTACCTTTTAAGGTCCGGAACACTAAAAAAGGATTACACTTACACTTATCCCCTTGTCCTCTTGGCTATATCTTAAGCACTTTAACAAAGACTTCATTCACGATACTTATTATGGAACACCCATGTCCTAGGCACCACTCTTCCCTACAAAAAAAATCCCCATGTCCTTAAACTTAATCTATATCTGATAGGTTATCATGTTCAATAAATAAAAACACAGACATTTTTTAGGACATAATTTTTATTTTAGTAATAAGAGCAATTTTAAAACGTTTGTATTAATTTCATTCATATTTTTGTTCTTGGTGTCCTTAGAAGACCGCTTAACATATTGTAAATATCTAAAAATTTCTTATAATAATTTTATACTCTTCTTATTCTTCTTTACTTTATCTTCAATTCTATTTATTTTTTTATTTTCTTTCTTCTAACGAAATATTTACTTAAGTCATACTTAGAACCGTATAAGGAAAACTATTCATAAGTTTCAATTGAATTTAAACAATTTCTAGTGTTCTCATATTAAATCTTTTTTATATATATATATTTCTTTTTTAATTCCTTTGACATTGTTATAATTTTAAATATAAATATTTATTTTCGAAAACATTAATTTCAATTTTTGTTGCTTCGCAGTGTCAATTTCTTTCTAAAAAAAAAAAAACAAAATCATCCTCGATAGATAATTTTTTTTTTATTTATACATACGATCCTTTTTCATATAAGTTTCACAGGCTATACAAGAATTTACAATATTTACATAGTTTTTGTTTTTATAGAAAAAAAATCTACTAATATATATAATTACAGGTTTATTTTTTTCTAGATAGTAGATAACATTCATAATGTGTTATACAGAAAATTCTAGCTCATTGTGTACAATTTTATATGTGAAACTATTTTCTATAGAGAATTACACATTTAACTTTTTAATATACACCGTTATTTATAAACGATTTTTTGTAACAAATTTTAGAAAAAAATTGCTGTTGCTCATTTTTAGAATATGGATTTTATAATATTTCTAATTTTTATTTATTTAGGATTATTTTTTATTTAATTTGAAATACATTTCCGTGTATAATTTAAAGTATTTACTTTTTTTTTTTTGAAGCGGAGATGCATTTCAATTATTTGTGGAGACTTTGAAGCCTTACCTTACGCGAAGTAGGGCTTCAAAGGCTTTTTCATTGATTTAAAGTTTGTACATCCGTTGTATACAAACTTGTTGACTTCACTCAGTAACCGATAATCGGGCTCTAGATTATCGATTTAAAATTGTGAATTTTCATTTCTTGCTTGTTAACTGTTTCTTAAAATAAAATTAGATCTTAACAAAGGAATAACAAATCAAATATGTGCTTTTTCTTATAACCATCAGCAAGGAGTTATTTTTTTTTTATACAAGTTTATTATATATTTAAGAGGGAAACCTTTTTTTTGGTAATGAAATGGTATTTTAAAAAACGTAGCACCATGAGTTCGTTGTTGCATTTGATCCGAAACCAAAATATAAAGTAGGAAAAGTACCTTTATATGCTAAGTATTAAGTCTTAGGAATCCCAATTAAAAATAATAATAATATACTTATATTTTATACCACATTTTGATTGCACATACTGTTCTACGGTAGGCATTACTTCGAGCAAATATGGTTTAGTTTGGTAGATGGCACTGAGGTTACTTTGAATTTCAAGGCCTCTTTCAGTAGTCACTGTAATTTGATCAAGTCTGTATATATCTAACGAGGGTTTTTGGTAGTGGCGGACGAAGTTTTGCAAGCTGAACCTGGTGAGTTACTTCACTTTCTTTCAGCATACATTTTTCAGAGCCTTTTTTTTTCTTCTCGGAGTAAGTCCGTCCCTGTTTAAAGCTCTTTATAGTGTTGCTCGATTTCATGAAGCTCTTTTCATGAGCTCGTTGTTTTCCTCCTGAAAGCTTTTGTGTTTCACAGTGTCCCGCTTCAAGCGTATCAAGGCTTGATTTAGTATTCGGGATCGATTTGATTTTGATGGTGGCGATCAAGATACTTTTAAACTTTTCATAAAAGGGTCAAAGAATCCGACATCCGAAAGGGTGTTCAGTGAACTTGGACTGTCACCTCGTGTTTTGTATCTTTTTTTTTCTTCGTTGGATGCGGTATACGAAATAGCTTCTTAGCACAGGCATGTCTACCTCGGATGCACATTGACCCGAAGATAGCTGGATCGATTTGTTGGAACTTCACACCTAAGCTCTTAGTTCAACATTAAAGGCCAAATTGGAATTTTTACTCTGCCTTTTGGAATACTAGTACTTTAGGGTATAGTAACCAATATGTAACCAATTGCGGGCGAACAGTTTTTTACATTCGTCTTGGGAGGTCGGCTAAAAATGATTTATACTTCAGAGTATATGAATACTATTATACTGATATATAGGGCACGAGCGATGTTGAACTGAAAGAGAGAAGAAGTGATAGGAAAGAGAGTTTTCAACATTTATTCTTCATGGGTGGTGTCCAAACTAACTTGTGGCGTTGTATGTGAAATTTTTGCATTCGTTCGTAGCTTACAGTATTTTTTCGAATTCTGGTTAAAATGTTTCTCAAGCGAATTTAGCATAGAACCATGACTTTTTGGTATACATATCTTTATAGCACTTTCAAGCTGGAGTTTCCATTCCAAGGTGGATTCCCTTGACATCTAAATGCTATTTCTATGTATTGAATGCAGCTACTCTCTTGAACTTTGTCGTATGTAAGCCGTTCAGCTTAACAAAACAGGGGCTAAGAAGAGTTCTCATTCCTGTGTAGCATAGAGCAGCAATTGGCGGGTGAATTCAATTTCTTCTTTGTACTGTTTGAGTGCATTCCGGAAATGAACCGCTTCAACCTTGCTAATGTGTTCGCGCTTTACTTTTAGCTTATTTTATACAGATAATAGTTGATATTAGTCTCGGTCAGTGTTACCTCTGAAAAATATCGGGAAGGGTCCTAAAAAGGGTCGCTGCCGAAGGAAAAGGGTCCGATATAAAATCGAAGAACCAAATTTGGTGAATCAAGTAATGTTTTCCTTATTTTCATGAAATTCATTTGTTAAAACAAAGTTAAGCTATATATTAATAAAAAATAACTAAATCAGTTCCTTTTGGTAAAAAGTAATTATAAAAATAAAAAAAAAGGACACGAAAAATAAAGTTGTGATTCCAATTCAATCAAAATCGGTTATAACGACCTTCAAGGGAGGACCGAAATATTTGGTTGTTATAACCGATGTCTTTATAAGCAATTTTGACTGTATTTATATTTAATTCTTTGTAATCGAGTACATTACCTTCTGTATTGAACTTGGGTGGAAGACACTCTTCTAATTCCTTAGCTTCCAAAACAAGTAATGCCGATAGAACAATGCACAATGTAATGCACAGAACATCAAAGAATAGGAACCAAGGGATATCGTCCCAAATATGAGAAATATAATTATCAATGAAGTAGGTAGGTATACGAAACGATAAACACTCCCTACATAAATGTTCATGGGGTGAGTAAATGTATATTATTGAAACAAAACATGGTTAAAATAGAAATTAATGTGTAAATTCTGTAAAAATTAGTAAAAGGGTCCAAAAAGGGTCATATATTTCAAAAAGGGTCAAAAATCGATGATTTTCGAAAAGGGTGGTCCAAGGGTCTGTGTCATCAAAAAAGGGTCGATTTGCCCCTAAAGGGGCCGAAAGGTAACGCTGGTCTCGGTCATTAAATGAGAGACTCGGTGCTCAAGCTGCAGCCATATCTATTCAATTTTCGTAGTAGAAAAACTGTACATTTCGCTATGAAAGCACTTTGAGTATTTCAGCACGAACCTCCTTTTCATGCATTAAAAGGAGTTTTCCCTGCCCACTGGAGGGGCAATAAATTCCCATACAGAGTAAATACCCACAGAATTACATATGTTTTTTGATAAAAGGAAGAGAATGGTGGTACTCATTTTAATCTCTCGTATTTCCATATACCGCAAAGCTTTGTTCCATTTTAAAACTAAATCCACACCACGGTTAGCTCTGCACTGATGATAAGGGTAACTTTTTAAATTTTTCGTTCTGACTACATCATACAGTCGAATTGCACTCAAAAGTGGTCTAAAATATCTAAAAAAATATAAATAAAATAAATAATATTCATAAAAAAATAAATACTTGCTGAAGGTACATAGGTTTTTTTTACTCACTAATACAAGTTATAAAAATCTTCAATTTAATATCATTGTCATCTAAATTAATACTATTTAAATTTTAAGATAACTAATTTATTTAATTTACATTACTTGCAATAAAGAGATATGCAAAATATACTATTACCACATTACACCAAGTTGAGTTGTTTATTAAAAAATACGTTTTTATTTGATATTTATAATTAAGTATTTACAATAATTATGCTAGAATTTTGTGTTTACCTTTTTTTCTTCTTTTTTATATATTATATGCACATGTGTTTGTTTTAATTTTATTTGCCTTTAGCCAGCGAAACCTATTCTTATAAGATAATATAAATAAATTTCATTTATACAATTTTCTGTTTTCAATCATATAACAAAACCAAGGATATTTAAACAATTTATACTATGAGTTTTGTTATTATATGTACTTAGAGTTTAATTTAATTTAGTTGATTTTACTATTATAGTATAACAATAGTGGAAGACTTCCGCTTATAATTAAGAAATAACTTATAAATAAATTTTAGTTTTTTTTTTTACTTTAGTTCAACGTTCGTATTATTATATTATTTTATGTTTAACGAAAACAATTTTTGCTTAATAAAGTACTTAAATTTTAGTTGTTTGGTTTTTTATACAATTTAATTTTACATAGCGAATTTTACAGAAATATTTTTTTTTTGTTTTTTTTTTTTTTTTTTTATTTATTACGTAAATTTTTTTATAGAAATAGAAAATTTGTCGCTTTATTTAAATTTATCATAATTCAAATCATTTTCAGTCAGATAAGATTTGGTTTTTATATCTTTTAAGTTGCTTTAGCATTTTTTCTAACTACGGAAGTTGATTTTAGAAACGAAGTGATTTTTTTTTTATTATTTCTCTTAACAGTCAGATAGACAGTATAGTGAATTTTTGCTGCGTCTCATTTGATTACTCTCTTTTTGTTTTTTTGTTTCGATGGGATTCGGTGCTGCTTAGTAAATATTTTTTTGGTTTTGTTGGCCTTGGAGTTGGAAGAAATTGTTTTGAATAAAGTGAGTACAGTTGCTGTCATATTTATGCCTGCAAGAATAAAAAGTAAAACAAATTATGTAAAAAAAATAGACATAAACCTAAAGTCAGTTCCTATAAATTTTAAAATTGTGAAAATCAATTAATAATTAAAGCAGACAAGATCTAAGTCAATATCGTCTGATCGATAAGTTTAAGATAAGACGGACATTTCTATATACATATGTATATAGCTAGTTCCGATCTTTCGAAAGTGTATTCTCTTAAACCACGTTCTTTCGAGTTGTAGACGTTTTCGCGTTCTGTTCATTCTGAAAAGCTGGAAAGTGTGGACATAATAAGACGTTCAGCCCCGTAGCTTATTCTTCTTTCTATTAAAGATGTTGGAACTTAATTTAGACATATTCATTCGAAATACCCAAAATCGACGTCTTCTATGAAAATCACACCATGCCTATACTAAAGGGCGCTCGTCACCTTCTCATATATTGAAGGTACTTTCAATAAAGTAAATAGACTCAAACGAGTTTTCTAGAACTGGGCGAGGCAGAGTTTATAAGTAATCGGACAGTACCCATACCCAAAACCAGGATCATTCAATCGACGCACGGTAACAGGAATTGGAATTCCATATCTGCCGTAAGAGGAATCACACCATTCTTTAGTTCATGGAATGGTTTATGGTAATAAAACAGAGTATACCTTATACAGACGGTTATACTAGTATCAGCCCAATCAAAAAGGAGCTGATGCTCTTGACCACTGAAACCAGAATAGCAATGTCTCCACGTTTAAGCAATCAACAACTTTCATTATCCTCCAGCGCCGAGTATCAAGGTGTTATACTTCTCTCGGAACTATTTTGAAAGCTTAATACTGAGGTATGGGTTAAGAAAACCCGACTGGCTTTCATTATCATGCCTGTAGCCTGCAGTGGGGACTTCGTCCGAAGATGGTTATATCGATGTACAACCCTGTGGTTTTCTATGGGTCGCTGCTCTGGTGGCCTGCATTAGGAAAAGATTACAACTTTAAATTTTTAATACGGCAGCTCTAGGCGCAACGGGGGCTATGAGAACGTGTTAATCCGAAGATGTATTACGTATCGAGTCGAGAGCTTATACTAGGTGGTGGGGGTTGCAGAGCTGTGCCATATCTGGATAGGATAACACACACCGAAAGAAAAAACATTGGTTGAATCAAACACGTAACATTGTTAACCAACAATGTGTTCAAAATTGTCAAATCAAATACGTATGTGATTAAAACAAACAAGGCGTCATGTTTGAATCAACTACTTTGATAAATATTTTCGAAAGTATCACGGACATGTTTAATTCAAACATTTCTGTAGTTGTTTCAAAAATGTTAAACAACAATAGATATGATCAATTTATAATTTTGGCCCTGTAAAAATAATTTGATCATGAACTTTTTCGATTAACAACAATAATGTTCAATAAATACAAATCAACCATATTTCTCTTAAATTAACCATATTCGTGGTACGACAATCACGATTGATCCTGAAAACATTGTCATAGTATCATAAACGTGATCATTTCTTATTACAGAGACGCCTGTAAGTCCCATGCGTAACGGATAATATACAAACCAAGAATGTGTAGTTTCAATCAAGCACAAACATTGCTGAAGAATCACGAACATTGTAAAAGTATCAGGAACATATTCAAATTGAAATGTTTTCGCATTGAAGCAATCACGAAAGTCGCGACGGATATGTGTATACTGCTCGTCCTGCATGCATCTTGCGAAAATATTCACTTTTCAGCAATAAGTGCCAGTGTAAGGACGTATTATTTTGTAGTTTGTGATTAAGTGATATACATATGTAATTGTTCAACCTACTCACTTATTCAAAATCAATCAGGTAAGCAATAGTCTATACATATGAACACAGAATAAGAGGGCTAGATTTGTCTTTATAGAAACATTCTTCAAAATAACTTTTTTGTTTTAATTCGATAGATTTAGATGTGCTGAGATCAAATCTGTTGACACTCTCTTACCGTTTAGGCGTAACTCGCCCACAGAGCTTTGAAAAGCCATTTAAGGTGGAACGAAAATTTCGTAAATGGTGAGTCAAATTTTATTCCAAAAACTTTTATATTATTAATAAAATGTGCTGTTATTTTTTTCCAAAGACAAAAATATACAAAATTTCATCAACCAAGCTCAAGGACGGGCGGACGTGGCTCCATCGAATTGGCTCCATTGGAATTGTGATGCCTTCCTACTAGCACAAAATTGAAGGCCCAAAAACTGTTGACAGACGGACGGAAGGACATGGCTTAATCGACTCGGCTATTGATGTTGATCATTTATACATATATATTCTTTATGTGGTCTATCTTTAATATTTCTCTTTGTTACAAACTGTTACTTAATATACACTTAGAATAGGGTATAATAAAACCGGATTATAAGTGATAAGACAAAATATGGCATTTAATTCAATTTTCAGATGGAAAACCATGATTGTAAGTATAAGTAAGTTTACAGGATATAGTATTTTTACTTCACCAAGGCCGTGGAGAAATAACAACACTTACGTGATAAAATAAGCATGGACATTTTTAACGAATCACGCAATCTTTACAATGCAATAGTTGGTTAACAATGATCATTGTAATTCAAACACAGGTATTTTTGAACAAACACGTTCGCCGTGTTTCTTTCATCACGGATTTTAGCACAAACATTGTTGGTTTAACTATGCTTCGTGATCATTTAATCACGAAATTGATAATGGCGTTGTTAATTTAACCAAGGAACATTGTATCGTTTTTCAAAAAAAAATCAACAATGCTTCATTTGTTGAATCAACAACGACCATTGGTTGACGCAAAATCAAATAAGGAACGTACTTGATTTTACCAACGTTTTTCTTTCGGTGCAGGAACTACTAAATAAAAACCGAATTGATATTGCAATAATTCTATTGATCAATACTGATCACTGGCCCATATGGATCCATGCTATTAGGCTTAATACTCACTATCGATGCTGCAATATTGCCAACAAGAAAGAAATAATTATCAGAGTCAGAGGTTGCTGACACAACCACTCGTACTCGTACATACATATGTATGTATATACATGTTAATGAATTTTATTATACGTATCCAAACGTTCCTCTTGAAACGTAGGTCCAATAACTAAGAACTAATTACAATGTTATTTTGCTAACAACCTCCTTAGGTTACTATGTACGTACTTTAAATTGTCCAAAATCGACAAATTGTGTTCCTTAAAGTGATGGTAAAAGTTTTTTACTCACAAAATTACACAAAGAAAGAACAAGTTGAGTTGAGAAGATTTAGCGCAATTTACTTGTGTTTTTAAGTTGAATGCCTGCAATGTTCTTGCTTTTGCCTCGAAGCTTAAATGAAATTAAGAATTTCTACAGCTGTGGAGTATAAAATAAGACAGCACGCTGCAACAAATAGAATAAGAATGCAAATTACAAATTAAGTGCATTAGAATGTTCGCTTGCTTTTTCGGAAGGCTGTGCTATTCCTTAAGGTATAATACATTTTGAGGGAGGATGTCCTAATTGGAGGACGATTTTGAAATAAGATGTTTGAAAAACAATTCGACGAAGAAAATTGTATTTATTCGCAAATTAAATAAAAGTTTTTTCAAGTTTCAAAAAGGTGCTTTTTTTAATGTAAGACATTGTCTGATTACGTATCTCTTTTGATTTCAAAGTGCTTTCGAAAATAGGTATTGAAAGAGAATACATATATGTATAACCACTGCTCCGGCCGAATTTGTGCTGGGTGAATTGTATCTTAACGATAGGGTAGTTGTGGATAACTTGCAAACGAGCTATGCCAACAGCTGAAGAAATGTCTCAAACAAATTTGCTGAATTGGACTAAGCTTAACACTGTTGTGTTAGTTTGCAACTTGTTAACCCCTAAGACACCGACTCTAAGACTGGCGTGGAACATATTATGTACCACAGTCAATAAGGGTTAAGATAAGTGACACACGTGACCTGAAAACTTTCGTTAGTAAATGTCTGAGAATAATATTGAGGATTAAGACGCGTATCTAATCTATCTAATCAAGTTCAGTGCGTATCCAATGGATTTGTAGCCATCTATTAAGATGTTGGAACAAAGATCAAAGAACTGTGTTTTCTCCGAAAGTCTTAATCTTTAGCACTCCTTTCGTCTACCAAACTATTGTAACGTATTTCAGGCGGAAATTAAAAAAAAAAGTTATGGCGATTAAAGAAGTCATATCTTGGCTTAAGTGAAACTTCCCGTTTTGCAGGGATGTCAGGGCATAGAGATGTTCCAGAGAAATGTTAGGCCGATGAATTCGCCAGAATGGGAACAAGAATGCCCATTATGACGAACTAAGGCAGCTGGTTGCAATTGAGAATGCAAACCTTAGGTTTAGCGACTAAGCTGGATTTAAAACACTCTAAGAATTTAATTTCTCTCTTCAGATTACTGCGTGTCATTACCCAGGCTGCAATCCGTCTGGAACGGATCGAACGATACCCTATCCATTTCCTATATTTTATGTACTACATTTCTTATTCTTCCACCACTATAGCGCTGCTTGATTTTTTTTCAAATTTCTTATAAAGTTACTCCAAAACGTGAATTTTATTTAAAAAAATGGGCGTGGTAGTGGGCGAATTTTCGAAATATCTCAACATATGTATACTATATTTTGTTCCTAAGAAGCGATATTATTGAAAGAAACTGTCAAAAAACTGTTCTTTTGATAAAAAACGCCCCTGAAAAGTGGGCGTGGCTATACATGAGGTACGGAAGATTTGTAGAACTATCAGTAACTATCTACATGTCTGTTTAAGTAAGTTTTATCAAGTTTCATGTTAAAATACTGAAAAAATTGAACTTTGGCACTTGTACTGCTTCTTTTTCCAAGATATACAAAATTTCATCAATCTAGGTCAAAATTTAAAGCCCAAGAACTGGTTACAGACGGACAGACGGACGGATATTGCTTAATCGAATCGGCTAGTGATACTGATCCTTTATGTGTATACTTCATTTGGCATATCTTTAATATTTCTCTATTAGGAGAAGCAGGTGCTGTATGGATGAGTAAAGGGAGGAGACTATTCCCCACCTTCTTTGTGCCTCTCCAGCTTTCTCTCGCAGAAGAAAACCTCACCTAAGAACTTTCTACTATAATGATTTAGGCCATTTTAAAAATTTGGACATAAAAAACCTCTTAGGCTCCATAAGAACTTGGTGAATCTTCATATGATCAAATCTTCGTGGTACTACAGTGGACCTATGGCAGCTGGTAGCCACTTTCAACCAAACCAAACCAAGAGAAAGACTGGATACGCATTTTGCCATCACTATGTTTACTCACCTATCTTCAAGAAAGAATGTTTGAAGTTCACATAAAATTCACATAACAAAAAACAGACAGACACAAAAATGTCATTCAATTTGATGAACACAATTTCGGTCTGTACTCTGTTTGGTCAGGGAGCTGGTCACACCTCCCATCATATGAAGAATATTCTCACAAAATAAATGAATCTTAAATTTTATTAGATTTAATAAGATAGATTCTCTTGAATGTTCTTCCTTGTAATATGCAAATAGACCTCTTCTGCTTTTGTATGTGTTGATAGGATCATAATGCTCCTGCAAAGTCCTCAATGTATCTACTTATAGAACATCATATTGTATCAATTACGAAGCTTAATCTTTTAATAGGTCATCATGTTATTATTTGCTTACATCTAGTGTTGAATAACACTACTTTGTGTAGTGATTTGTGATTTTATAATCCCGGGATGGTTGAAAGCATTCTAATCGAAAATACATAGCCCAAAATGAATTCATTTGATGCCCACAAAAGTCGATTTGTAACACATGCTTCAGTTTTGTTAACTGCCTCGTCCTCCTTCTGTCACACAATAATCAATATCCCTTCAGCGAAGCGAGACCATTCGTCTGGAGTAACATCCAAATTAATTATGTTTTCCTGAAACTCATCAAAGAAACCCGCCTATCAATTACAAATGATTGATTATCACGTTCCATTTGCAAACAAACTATACGGTCTGTGAATGTGTAACACCCATTCACACCACCTGTCGTTTCCTATTAACCCAGGCGATATATAAATCCTATATCCACTAGACGTGTAGTTTCATTCGAATCCCGAATGATATATTATCATTTGCCTTAATTCGATATCAATTTGCCATAAGACTGAACCAAGAATATTGTTTACATTGCAATCTGCTATGCGGCTAAAAAGTTTACATTCTCTCTCTTGGATCGATTTGTTTGATCTATTTTCTGGCTAAGGTAAATAATTACACTTAGCAAATTGCATAATAACACACATATTTTGAATAGTTTGTTTATTGCAAATAAATTGATACCAATCACTGTGCATAGATACTTGTAAATATTTTTGAGTTAACGTTTCTCTCTTTTTTTTGCGGTCCTGCTACTAATGCCAAAGATTAAAAACAATTTTTCTTTTTCCAAATTTTCATCTTTCAAAAAAAAAAAAAATGTTTCCAAGAACTTTCTGTTCTTAAAAGCCAACATTTTTCTTTTTTCCATTTTTTTTTTTTTTTTTTTTTGCAAAGTTCGGCTTTTAGCGTATGTTGTTTAGTTAAGAAATATTCAAACATCCGTAAACATCCGCGCCGACAAATTACATTTTCCGTTTCTGCTTTTTACGTTTTTCGACAGAAGAGAAAGCGAAAAAAAAAGTTGACAAATTTAATACCAACCCGTCTCTTGTCGTCGCGTCGTGCCGAATTTACCTTTTGCGCTTGGGTCCATTATGCTGTTTGAAAAACGAAACCGGGCAGGGCAACAAACGCGGGATAAAAAACAAAAGCAAAAAAAAAAAAAAAAAAACGAAGCAAGGAAGAAAAATGATGGAAACAGAAACTTTTTAGACAGGTAATGGATTGGCACGTGTTTTCTAAAAACTTTGCAACTAATTTGATGACTCGGGAAAATACCGTATATAGAATGGAAAAATACAACAAAAAATTGTATACTTTTAGGTACTGATTAATGGTGGCCATAATCCTGTTGAAGGAGGAGAAAATTCTTCTTTCCCATTTTTGTTTCATGTTAAAAGGAACTCAGCAAGTTCTGTTGCTCAGTACACCTGGCAAGCTTTCTTCGATTTTATCGTTCATTTTCTGTGATACAAGGACAAAGAAAGTCAACAATAAAGAAAGTTTTCTATCCGCTTTTCAGGAAGGAATATCGAAACGGATTTGACTTAATAAAAACAATTTTCATCGGGTGCGGTGTTGAAGATTATAATTTAAGAATAAAAAATTAATTGGAGGTATTTGCCTCTTGATATAAGAAAGGACACGATTTGAGTGGCATTATTGGATTGGCAAGGACTATAAACAATGCCAATTGCGAGTATATGAACGGTTTTCCAATAGGGATTTATGAACAATGACAGCGGCCATATAGTTGAAACTATAGCTGTCAAATTGGCTGTCATTTATTTAGTCTGTACTGCTAAAGAGTTATACTGTTCAAAAATATGTCGAAATGAGTCTGTTCGAGAAACTTTTGGTGCGCTTCGCCCATTTGAAGCCATATTCGTCTGCCAAAGAAAAAATCTATTTTTCGACAGTTAGGATGGAAACTTAATATGTATCTGTTGAGTAGAGTAATTTGGTATTCCCCGTGTGGGAATGGATTAAGAATATTGTGTTTGTACAACAAGTGCAATGGAAACTATGAATACTTCAACGCTGAAGCCAGGGCCGGCCCGAGTCGATTGAGCGCCCTGTGCAAGCCTTACCTCGGGCGCCCCATTTTTCAGTCTTGGCGTCATAAGTTACCCCCGCCAGCGTTGCCTTCACCTCACACATCACACACCAATCGACACCGAAAATCTAACTATTTGATTTTACTAGCATCGTGTATGACATGACACAAATCCATACAGTACAATTTTCAGTGAATCGACCAGTCCAGTCCAGTGTGCGCAGATTTGTGATGTGTATGGGCCGCTTTATACTTTCTCTTATCCAAAAAATTTCTCAAATGAGTAAATCTCAAATGATTCCATAGGAATTACGTATTGAGTTTATTGTTTTGAGATTCTTCCTATGAAAATTTTACAAGAAATTATCTTGCAAAGATCTGGTAGGATTTTTTTATTTCGGTTTTTATTCGTAGTTTCTGGTGTGTGAGAATGGTCTTTTGTGTGAACAGCCGAAACGAAATAATTTGTATTGCTATAAAATAATTTCGTCCATTTTTTGTTGAACAAAAAAAAAATGCGCACATTCTGCACATATGGCAGGTCCAGCCCTGGCGGGAGGTTACTCTAAACCTACAACTACTTCATCGACACATAAAGAAAGACGTGGTCTTTTCGACCTAGGTCGGGGCAAGGTTTTTAGAGGCCCCAAACAACATACATAACCCTCTTATCTGAGGACTCTTGCAGCTCTCTATCCGAGGCTCTTTGTAGAATAAGGAATGGAATGAGGGAGAAAGTGGCGGAAAGGTTATACCTTTAATTTACATTTAATCTTTCATTTGGACATTGCACTGGTCGTAATGCTGTTACGAAGGTTTGACTTGTGATGCCTACATGGCAGAACGGGCTCCGAATGTGACACAGAACGATGAGTCAAGGTCCAACGAAAGAGAAAGTGGCGGAAAGGTTACAAAGGTCACTGCAGGACGGGTTATTGTTCGAGGTGATGCCCCTGACTGTATGACTCGAGAAGCCGAAATGGCTAAACGGGCTCCAGAAGTGGTACACCCTGCGCAGACTTCGTTCAAGAGCCATTCTGAGTCTACATCTTTAATGTTCAACATATACTATATTTTGTTCCTTCTTGTTTTTTTTTTTTTTAGAGAAACGTCCCTGAAACGTAGGCGTGGACGTACACTTATATAAAGGGTAAAATAATACCTACGTATATATTTGATTAAGGAAAAAAAGTGCGTTTTTCGAAAGTGGGCGTGTCAGTGGACGAATATTGAAAATGTTTACACTTGTACTGCTCTTCCAAGGACCTCGTATACCAAATTTCATTGATCCAGCTCAAAATTTAAGGCCCGAAAACTGGTGACAGACAGACGGACCTAGTTTAATTGACTTGGCTTATGATGCTGATCATTATTGGGTCTAACTTCAACACTTCTCTTTGTTACAAACTATGTTGAAAACTTAATATACCCATTTAATCCAGTTATTGACAGCCAACATCCACACCATCCGTTGGCTGACCCAACATATGTCCACACTTGCGTGATTTCATTATGAACTATAAGAGTTTTGAAAGTATGCTAAACACGAGTTTTTAGCTTGCACTAAATCATGCAATTAAGTCGTATCTAAAGTCTACTAGTATCCTCTATTTATTTATAAAAGAATACAAATTAAAAACCTCTCTGGTCCACAGCATCAGCAGTGTGCCTAACATAGGCAAAGAAGGTCACTCTCATTAGAAACGGAAATAATAAATTTCAAATTCATTGGCATGCTATGCAATTTTTTTTTTCCCAAAGGATTTCAGCTTAACTCAAAATTACACTCCCAGGAATAAATTGTGCAGTGGAACGTATTTTTTTTTTCATCATTTTCCGAGCAAAAGCACTTAATAAAAATTTTCGTAGGAAGACTAAATTTACAATTCTAAACCAATTTTCATCAAAATTCGAGTGCAGAATATATAGGTATGTATATCGTGGTATAAAAAAAAGAAAAAAAAAAGAAAACGATCCAAACTTTATCCTTTCTTTAGTGGGAAAAATAGATGTCCTTTTATACTTTGCTCGCCCGTTCGCCCTTCAATGCAAACGTATCCCATAGCCTTGGATGTACTCACACACTCTTAAGAGTCGCCTGACTCATATTAATAGAGCCTTCTGCCTTGTAACTCTAAGGCAACCAACCACACTCGGTACAAGCGAGTCAAATTAAACTTTGTGACAAAAATTACATGAATATTTCATTGGACAGAGGCAGCTAAATTACTTCTTTATTAGTGCTGTGTACAGGACGCCCTGGTAGCGGCATAAGGAGCTCGTATTCGAGCGAGAGGGCGGAAATTAAAGCGATTGCATATTCTTTTGTGTATAATCTAATTTTACACTTGGATACATGTTAATTTTTGTGGTTTTGCTTGGCTGATTATGTGCATCGTGTTTTAAGTGGGAGGAGAAGATTGTTAGCAAAAAAATTAAGCAAACAACAGGATGACTCAAAAAAGTCACAGTTTGTATTGAAATTTATAAGCAAATAATATAAATAATTGAAATTACAAATTGTTATTGTTTATTCAGGATGTTGCGCTTGGTGCTGTGTTCTCAATATTTTTTTCCGGTGACCATCATCTTCAATACGTTCTTTTGAAATATTTGGAATATCAACCGAATATGCGGTACTAGGCGAACGAGTTACTATACAACTGCCACAGCTGGTGACCAGCAAATTGAACCATTTTGAATAGCGAGGACCCTTAGACCCGCCTTTTCGAAAATCATTGAAATTTGTCTCTTTTTGGACTACTTGTTTCACCAAATTTGTTCCTTCAATTTTATATGGGCCCTTTTTTTCCGGCAGAGATCTTATCGGAAATTTTCCAGAGGTAACACTCCTGGAGACCAACCTTGGTCCTTGAGCCTATCCTGAGGAGGAGAATTTCTCAAGCTGACAAGTTTAGTTCAGATGTTCGGCTTCGTTGACGATATGATTGGGACCAAGTTGATCGAGGTCCCCCTGAACTTGTACGTGCCAGCTTCGGTGGAGAGGCAATCTACTGCTTCGAAGACTATGCAGGCTGGATAGTTGCTGCCCATTCGCTGTAAATGACCTAGCGCTCTTAGACGTCGAATACCCAAGTTTTTGACTAGCCTGATGTCGCCGTATAGTTTGTTTTTGAATCTTATCCTCCAAAACGCGTCAAGGCAAACAGGACCAACCAGATCACAAGGGTATCGTAATTTTCCTGAGTCTTACCACATCAACAGGTATGTAATTGTTTTAGAAAATATGTAGTAATACATATAAAAAAATATAAAAATAAATAAGGACCGGTGATTAAACTGTCGACAGCGATAAAAGCAGAAGGTACCTGTCATCATAATTATGCTTATAAGTATTATGAATTTTTTTCTCATCTCCATTCATTATCCGGAGTTGCGAAGTTCATCTTTGGCTCATAAATCCTTCAAGAGCTTTCCCCTCTGTTTCATTGGCATTTTTATTCTCGTTAACTTTTGGTACCAAGAGGAATCCCATGGAAGGACATCTACCACTACTAATTCAGTACATACCGGCTTGGGTTCCTTTTTCCAGTTCCGTGAGCTTGTTAGATATCTAAAAATAATTTAATTACTCGCCAGTAGGCAGTAGGTCTGCTGGCTCTAATCACAGTAGCCTCGCTTTGTTATCGTGCGTATCTTCAAATTCCTTGAGGTTGTGCTTTCATGGGTAAAAAAAGAAACGCTGACATTTGACGGGCGTTGTTTTTTTGTTTTTGTTTGGTTCAGTTTGCTTTTAATGGCATTAATTAACTGAAAATTAAAAATACGTATACATGTACCAGTATGTATCTGGATTAGGCAAACTGAAACAAAACGTAGAAAGTTGCTAATTAACTTTTTTTTTTTTTTGGTTTTGGTTTGGGCGCGACAGGTTTGTACTGTACGCGCGGTGGTTTGATTCGGTTAAAGCAAAAGTTTTCACTTTGATTGTTTAACTTTTCTGTTCAAAAGAGGTTCCCCCCACATGACTCGAATTTAATTGAAAACAATGATCACGTTTTTA
Organism: Chalcosyrphus nemorum; assembly: GCA_949716465.1. NCBI lineage: Eukaryota > Metazoa > Arthropoda > Insecta > Diptera > Syrphidae > Chalcosyrphus > Chalcosyrphus nemorum. The sequence goes on along the minus strand of OX454333.1, from coordinate 42,833,090 downwards.
AAACAGATGTGGAATTTCTATTTAATTTAATAGCATAAAGACAACATATGTATTTAGTTTTGACCAATCCAATTCGAAAATTCCTGTTCTCATAAATGGGCCTTAATTCCTGCAGCCGAATCTGCAGGTCCATCTCCCAAGTTTATACTGTGGATGTACACAGCCATTTTATGGCACCATCAGTGTAATGAGAACCAAACCAACTGCCGGTCTTGAGGCCAGACATCTTCACTAAACTACAGGCAGCAATTGGTGCTCTAGGAGAAAGACAAATGGAGACTTTGACAGCGTCGTGTTCGTCAGACCCATAATTCACGAGACGTATCTAGCAGGCGATTGGAAAAATGGTCATGTGCACAATCCATAGCTGGCTGCAAAATGGATACGTGAGTAGCAGCTTGACCAATAAAGTAATACCTCTTGAGAGCATTACCTTCTTTATTGACAATCAGGCTGCTACAAAAGCGATTACTGACGTAAGAATAAAATCAAGCCTTGAGATGTGCGCGAAGAACTAAAGACTCTTATTACGCTGCACAAAATCGAACTCTGCTGGATCCTCAAATACGAAGGAATATTGCATCGACCACAGAACCAGATCATCTATCCGTGTATATCCCACCTTGTATCCATAAGCTTGAAACAGGGAATAAAGCCAAGAAAGAGGAAGAGAATAGGTGGAACTTCAAAAAAAGTTGGGTCGCTATAAGAAAAGTGTGTCCCACGTTTGCCACATACAGACCCGAGGGACTCGTGCGGAAAGACTAGAAATTCATTTCCATCCTCGTGGGCACAACCCTTCGCGGTATCATATCAAGAAGATACTTTGATAAAGTAGGAGCTCTGCAGAAGTTGTAGTGATGAGAAAGCTGTTGGGCACACATCCCACTCACTATGCAAAAGCCCCGGACTCCAACACGCTAGGTAAGGTATAGGTTCCTGGAGAGACATTTCTTCAATGATTTAGCATATATGTATATTATGCTTGCTCTCTCAGTACTTTTCTGAGTATGGCGAGGAAAATCCTCCCCCTTTCTTTTGATCTAGTCCACGTCAAAAATAAGCCAAGAATCGTTTATCTATGCCATCATAAAGCAGTGATCTTGTACTATTTATAACCACGTCTATCCCTCGTTTGTTTTGGGACAATTTGACAATTTTTTTTCACTACGCCAATGTCGCTGTTAGACGTTACATTAGGACGCCGGAGTTCCAGGACTGGCAAGACTTGACCTCGATAAGGCTATCAAGGAGAGCAAGACAAAATGCTTCAAACAATTATGCAACGAAGTAGATCTTGATCCCTGGGGAGTGGCGTATTGGAAAGTGACAAAGAAAAGAGTGTAGTAAGTCCCCACAAATACCCTGCCCGACAATGGTGAAGACAATAGTTGAGCCTCTATTCTCCCATAGATCAACCCATCCCATGAGGGCAACAACATGATAAAGCGCCTGGACCTGACGGTATTCCAAATATTGCTATCTAGGCAGCCGTCCATAGGAGACCGGACCTGTTTATAGCAACGATTCAAAGGTGCCTTGAGGAGAGGATCTTTCCTGAACCATGGAAACTTCAGCATCGGGTGTTGTTACCTAAGGGCAATAAACCACCAGGAGAACCTTCATCGTACGACCAATATGCCTGCTACATACACTGGGAAAATTTTTTTAACGCATCATATATAGCAGACCACAATCAGCGACAGAGGAAACAGTAGCTTTGTCAGATGCCCAGTATGGCTTCAGAAAATCGCGTTCTACCGTCCATGCCATACAGACGGTAGTACAGCAACCAATGCATTACAAGACACACGCTTTTAACTCTGCCAACTGGACCTGCATTGGCAGATCTCTGGCCAGAATGAATGCCCCAGAGTACCTATTAAAGATAGTCTTACGAGGAGCGTAAAGGAGGAAATAAGGGCAACATCTACAGCACTTTGGCAAGCCAGGTGGGAGAACACCACTAAAGGTAGATGGATCCATTGGCTGATTCCAAACATTGAAACTTGGATAAAAAGAACGTAACTATCAGCTTACGCAGTTCCTATCTGGGCACGGTGGTTATAGAAAACACCTCCACAGATTCGGGCACGATAGCTCGCCATTTTGCCCAGAATGCCCAGAAGTAGAGGAAGATGCGGAGCACGTTATGTTCCAGCGCACACGTTTTACAACTAGCATAGCGAATCTACGAAGCCCGGAGAGCCTAATAGACCTCATGACGAGGTGACGAGGCCGAGGACAACTGGGTGGAGATTTGTTCCGTCATACCCTGGCTCTCGCTCTCTGCAACATAGATTCAATGTTTTAAAAATTTATTTGGAAGTGAAATGTATTTATTTTTAAAGTGCTTCCATAATATTTTGTCAATTTTCATAGAACGCAAATGAAGCTGAAATTTTGTGTATGTGTACCACCATCATCCTCTCCAGCTTACCAAACTTCCATATGATCTTATGTGTCTAAATTTAGTCCCTATGTAGCTGTTTACATCCGCCCTACATATCCTTTTGACATGTTCAACTATAATGCATGCATTAGTGACCAAATTATAGAATAGGAACACCAATTGCCATTCAGGCATCCTCATGAATTGGGTCATAAAAAAAATTATCACAAAGAACACATTGGATATCTTGTGACATTTTTAGCATTGCTAAAGAACCCCCTCCCCCATTCAATTCCCAAAATACAATATTGCGCATACATCCATACCGTAATTTTTTTTTTCTTTTAAGTTCAATAGTTATTGTGAAATGTTGCATAAATGGCATTCTACCGCATTCGTAGTCGTCATCGCATGCTTTTATAGCCGACCTCTTTTTTGTTTCCGCCCGAGCGGGCTCCAGTAACCCTCACCTAGAAAGACCGAAGCTTCCTGCAGCATACGCCACACACAGTTGACCCAATCTATTATTTCGAATATAATATAAGTATCTGTGGGATTTTATATTTCGTTGTATAAAATATTAAAAAATAGGATAAATGCCAGGAATTTTTGTTTTTTTTTCGAATTCATTATTTCTCTTTTTTTTTCCTGAACAGAAACTTCAGCAATGTATAGAATGGGGCCAGGACCAGACGACGGACGGCATCAGGTTGAAGGTTGGTGGCAAAATTGTTGACCAAGTTGATAGCTTGAGTTTTTTTTTTTTTTTTACTCCTATAGGTAACCAGGATGCGATGCTGAACAGTTCGCCGCACAATTGTAGAAAATTTACATTGTCTGCGGGAGCAAAAGTATATTCAGGACAGCTGCTGCTGATGCTGGAGGTGGTAAGCCTCCTCTATTACTAGGCGGCTATACAATGCGTGAGCGATGTGCCAACGAAGATGAATGCGCTCTGCAGGAGTATAAGTATCTAGTTATGTATGTATATGACGATAGCTGATTGCATTCGAAAAGCTTTCAATGGATGAAGGTATGTATATTCTTTTTTTTTTTTTTTTTTTTATATTCCGTTCCATATTACTCGCATTCTGTATTTCCATTAAAAGGAAACTGAATGTGGCTAACAAAACGAAAGAATAGTAGAGTATACCTACCAACCGTACCCAACCTAGATACCTAAATACCTACTCTTGGGAATGAGCCAGTTGTTTTGGCCGAGAGTAAAGTATGCAATCTCTGGGTTTGTGCATCGACACTAAATGAGAAATTTGAAGTTTTTAATGAAAAAGTTTTGATTCCGCAACGAAAGAATTTGTCTTTGGAACTTTCTACGGAAGGGACTACATTCTTGATTAAGGGAAGTGGAAGTTGGAAGCGGGGTAGTGCATTTGTGAAAAATTTGTTGGATTGTGAAAGGAATGTTATGTCATGCACCTGACGGCGGCATTATTTCGCTGGGAACTGATGTGTGTTTTTTTAAGAGCAGGGCACACATTTGGTTTTTTTTTTTTGCATTTCGACTTTAAGCCACCAACTAGACAGCGATTGGTGCGAAATGAAGAAAATATAGCCGAGAGCCCTAGTGCCCAGTATCGAAAAAGACCGAGGAATATCGATTTGGCGTTGATCAGCTGGATTGGGTATCGCCAGGGAGTCAACACGCCTTATTCCGCCGTTGGATTTGAGCCTAGATTGTGCTGACCAAAGAACTGAAGCTGGACGATCGTAGACAGCTCCGTGAGTTCGCTTATTGGCGCCGGGAAAGGTAGGCCGTATTTCGGTTAAATAATAGTGGTCTTCTCGGACGTGGTCCAAACGGCTATGTCAATAAGCAAAATTGCCGATGCTAATGAGAACACAATCCACAGGTGTTCAACCAAGAAAAAGAGTATCCACTAAAAACTGCTGTTTAGCATAGCCACATCTTCGAAGGAGCCACCGTTGCCGACAGTGGTCTTTTGGGCATTTTTTTGACCAGAGCTCGACAACATCGGTATATTCAAGCTGTGGTTCCAAAAGAAAATGGTGCTACTTGCCATTCAAACGACGCAACGCTCGATGTTGTAAGCGAGAAATTTGGCGACTTGGTCATTTCACGGTGAGCGTTTATCAATTGGCTACCCCACTCGTGCTACTATACACTACTCAGTTATTTTTGCTTGGTCTGCGTCAAGTCCTTATTCCTAGAGTAATCCTTATTCCTCTTATTCTCAGTTTGTTTTTGTATTTCAAATTATCGTTTTAATAACTTTATACCCACAATACAACTACCCATCCAGTAGCCCAATTTCAATTAAATAGTTTACACAATAATTCATTGCTGGCGTTCCAAAACCTTCATACATATGTATTCAAAGTGAATTTCTTATAAATTATGTCACACCCGCAGTATTTTAAAAACAAAAACAAAAAATCATCTGCCTCATTCGAGAAGACTGATATGTAATTTATCACCTGTCACACGCCTGTCCAACGATCAACCCTTATTTGACTTAAAAATGCAAGCGTGTGGCCAAAAAATGAATGACAAATAAATAAAAATTAATATTTGCATTATTTTTAATTCCATATGGGTTTCTCTGGTCAAAAAGCCTTGCAGATTGTGTTTTAAAGGACACACATTGGTGAATTCTCAATGCCATATAGGAATTTAATTAAAACTCAAACAGTAATTTAAAACTTTAAATTTTTTTAATGCATTTGTAATTTTCTTTGATAAATATTTTTGTTCTCCATGGAAGAACAAATATGCATTATTCATAGACACCATGGTGAGTGGTGAAAATAAAATAAATTGCAAAAAGTCAATCCTTGTCTATTCAATGAGGATAACTTGCTAGGAATTGCTCAAAGTGTCAGCATGATTGACGTTTGCTTCTCTTTTAAAGTGAATTTTAGAGTTGGGGAAAAAAAAAAAAAACTGAAAAACCAAGTAGTAGCAGAACTCCTAGCTTCAGGATACGTAGTGAATAATTTCGTATTTTATTAAGTTTTAACATATGCACTCAGTTTGAAAGTCGTTTCCTTTTTAAGAGTAAAAGTGTATGAAAATATTGCAATTTGTGTGGAATGAATCGTATGATATCCAATCCCTTTGCTTGAATTTGCTTAAAAAGATTTCCTTTTTTAATTTTTTATAAAATTACTCAACCATTTACATTTCATAAAGTGGGAGGATTCCATGTAAAAATAAAAACATATGAAAATGTTACAATCCGCCTGGAGCGGAAAATGCATCCTTTTTCTTGAAACAATTTTTTATTTATTTTTAATGTCCTATATAATTATTCCAAAACTTGAATTTTCTACAAAAGTGAGCGTGGTAGTGGGCGGACATTGAAATCTTTTCAGCATATATTAAATTTTGTTCCTGAGAAGTTATATTATTCTAATTGAACCACAGAAAACATTTAAGAAAAACTCCCCTAAAATGTAGGCGTGGCCTGACATATTGTATAAAAGATTTTTAGTAAAAATATATCTGCCTAAGTTTTTCGAGTTTCATATGAAAATACTGAAAGAAAGTGGATTATTTAAAAAGTGGGCGTGGCAGTGGGTGGATTTAAAAAAAATGTTAACGCTTGTATTGCCTAATTCTATGTATCAAACTTAATATACCCTTATGATAGAGTATAAAACTAAATACTAGGCCAAAAGGACGTAAATGTTGTGCGTGGTATTCATTTCTGCACGTACAGAAGGGACCTATGCGGTATTCGAAAAGGCAGAGGGGTTTTAAGAAACTTTTTCATGGCAGTTATACTCTTGAATGTTTGTCAGACACTCGCAAGAGATGGGGCGGAGAAAAAATGTTTGATGGTATCTATCTGGATTCGAACCCCTTGCGAGCCACTGAGCCACGGCACCCACATTTTGTTCTAAGTACGCACCTAATAGTATTTTGAGGAAAAGTATAAAAAAAAAAGTTTTTAAAGAAAAATGCTCCTAAGGATATGTTTGGACTACCAATGTTCTGACACAGAGCTGCAAATTCAATAGCTAACTAGCCTTATAACGTCACTATCTTATAGCATTCGTCTATAGTAACTCAAATATGAAATTTAATCAAATTCGTTATAACCGTTTTCGAGAAAATCGTCTTTTCGTGAAATTGGCCTGAAATAGTAGCATCTATAACAGATTGTACCAATTGCTTGGCACTCTAAATAAATCTCTTCGAAACCATTTTAATCATCTATAAACAAATCAAAATAAATGCTCAAACTATAAAACCTGTTCATCCTTTTTGCGGTCACCGGTTTCGGTTCCGACACATAGCCATCAGTAAAGTTTGACCAAACCAAAGACTTACCATTAATGGTTTGTTTTCATTTTATTCCAAAGCTAATGCAAAAACTTATAAAACAAGTAAAAAATTTAAACAAGCAAAAGGAAGAGAGAATTTCTGTAAAGTTTATTTGCATAATGTTCCTTTTGCCGGGACAAACTGGAGAACAGTGTTTCATTTCTGAATAAATTTTACTTTTGGAACACATACAACAATCTACAAGAAACCTAAAAACCGATATTTAACTTTCCATGTAAGACTGAATGCCGCAGCTTTTGTACTCTATATGTGTGTACACAGCACACAGTCCCTATGTCCTTTTGACAGCATGCTGGGCTGCTACCAGCCAACGTTTCAAGATATTAAATTCAATATTTGATGTTGATGTGACTCGTAGCTACATACACTATACAAGACCACTATATGTCAACGTAGTAACTCCTTTTGGCGCAAGATGTCGACAACACCACGTTGTACTATCATCTGTCTGCGTATACAACATCAGCAAAATAATACAAAATGCAAATGAAATTCCACAGCCCTCCTCCATTGCCAGGGATACATAAAATTTGCGAAAGTATAATGTAAATTCAATGGAAACAGACAACCTTTCTTATTCCTCCTAAGAGTGGTCTGCCCTCCAATACAAAAATTGCATCCAGTATAGTCTGAAAGCCTATTTTGAAGATAAAAATTCAAATTACTTCGCACACATAAGCTTGTCTTTTATTTACATAGTTCTAACTGAAATGACTACACAATTTAAGAATAATGTCCCCGACAGTCCATTTATAAAGGATACTGGCTTTTAACAAAAATCAACCCGACATCGGTCAGAGTTCTTTTCAACTGTCATCTCTCAACAATGCCCAAAATGCCCTTCTTTGCGTTGAATCGCCTATGGATAGTATGGACTGCATTACTGTGGTTTGGGCTCCACTAAAGTTTTAAATGGTAATGACTTTCGACAAAAGGGACAGAGGCATGCGAGAGAGTCCATGTCACCAGCATTTTATCGCTTTTAGGCAAATAAACTTTCTGTATACCATTTTCTCCATATATGATGGATATAACGTAGCCATTCCCAACACACTGTAACCCTGATAGCAAACTATCTCCAGTACCTACATAGTTGCATTGTAAGTGGTCACATTTTATGTACAAAATTAATGTTGAAGCCTAGCGAATTACATCGAATGGATTATGGTGGAACAATTTTCATCCTTCTCTCAGTTCAGTTAGTGATTGGTGGCAAAGGTCAGCTGGTTGATAAACGAGTGTTTGGCGGTTATGTATCCTTCACAAGGATGGACACACTTTTTGAGATATTTTAAGGATTGAAATAGTTTAGTAAAATACTTGTACTAGTCTTGAATGTGATATGTGTATGTTAGTTAAGTTAACAGTTGTCTTAAATGTCCTCTGAATCACTTAAGCATCAGGAACGTATATCAGCGTACAGAGGGTCTATTACTAGGCTTCTTGCAACTGAACGTGTTGTCAGTGGCATACATTTCTGGACGTACAGAAGGGACCTACAGTTTTATGCCGTATCCAATGAGCAGAGGGATTTTTTTTTTGAGAAACTTTATCATGAAAGTTGTACTCTTGAATGTTTATCAGACACTCGGAAGAGGTGGGGCCGTGAAAAAACTTTTGATGGTATTTTTCTGGATTCGAACTTGAAGCCCCATGCATAGTAGTCTAATGCACTACCCACTGAGTGATGATACTCAAGGCACTGGACAACGAATTAATTTGATGGAAAACAGTCTCCAAAGCACATGAAGTCACTGTTTGCTGGGTTTCCAGACATAGTAATGTAGATGAGAATGAGGCAGGTGAAGAGTTACTAACTTATATGTCATTAGCAGAAGATATACCATGTCACCAGAGGCGACAGCCACGGCTTATGACAATTAAAGAATGAAATAAGGGCATCTTGTCAAGGAAAGTATGTCGCGTCACCATTATACATTGTTACGCACCCACGGATGGTTCGTCTGAGGAAGAAAAGGAGACCTTTTACAACCAGTTGGGAGCTGTTTATAATGCAACACCCAACGGCGACATTGTCATTGTGATGGGGGACCTGAATGCCAAGGTAAGCAGCGACAACGAAGGGCTCAAACATGTTATGGGACGGCAAGGATTAAGCAACCGCAATGACAACGGCGAAAGATTTGTTGACTTCTGCAATGCACCATGTTTGAGCATAAGACCTACCATAAGATCAGTTGGGGTTCGACTGACAGGCAAGGAACCTCCAACCAAATTGACCATTTTGCCAAGAGTCGCCGTTTTAGAAGTAGTCTTCTAGACCTTGCCGAAACTGGCGAGGAGCGGACATGGGGTTGCTACGAGATTGAAGTCTTTAAAGTCTTTGAAGTGAGTGAAAGCATTTCAGCAGGAGAAGTCGTATAGAATGGCGCGTAGGTGTTTTAGAGCCCCTATGTATGTTTGATTTAAATTTAATGGAATACTATAAAATTCTATAGTACTAAGCGCGTGGTATGCCTATAAATTTAAGTATAACTCACAATCGAATTATTATTATGAGACATTTTGCCTGATATCCAATCAAACATTTCCATATGCCTTTAAAATATGCTCGCACACAGTGAATAAACAAAGGAATATCAATTAAAAAAGAAAAACGTTCGGAACATCAGTATATAGATCCGCCTCGCTCTTGTGACTGTTTTTTTTTTTTTTAATTAAAACAATATCATCATCCTTTAAAGGAAGCTGATTTTACGAAACCAATACCTACCCTCTACAAGTATGATGGGCGCAAGTAACAATGAGAATAAATTTCACATTCATCTCAATGATGGTAGCGCCTTTTTCGTGTATAGCCATAAGGCTTAATGGGAGTTTTGTGTTGTTTTTCTCGGACTTGTATACCACTTTACTGTGCGTACATAACTTTAACAATTGAGCCGACAGCCAAAAACTATGTCCTTTAAGGTTTATTCAAATTCATTTCAATTTCAATCAATATAAGGACGAGAGAATTTATGACAAAAAAAAACTTTTGTAATATACGTATACACAAAAATTCATTTTCACTTTAGGAAGTTTCGTTTTCAGAGACGTATGTATGTTATATGTACATGTATTTGTTTTTGTAAAGAACGAAGGCAGAGGACAAATTGTGGACAGTATAAACATAAGTTTTGTTTGGGGGTTGGGGACTAATTGCTTAGATTTGTAGTTTTTGAGCCACGTGGATCGGATTTGTCACCATTTATCAGGATTTTCATTTTATGTTTGTTGTGATGTGGAAATCTTTTTTATACGACATCATATCCTTCTGTTGCTTCATATGTTGTGAGCAAAACTTCTCATAAAATTCATTCTGACTGATTCCGTGTGCTTACTGAAAATGTATTTAGAATGACCAGATAAGAACGATAGGAAATAATATTTTAATAAAACCACGAAGATATGAAATAGAAAATTAATTTTGATTGTTTTGTGAAGCTGTGCTTATGCCATTAGGTGTGGTATGGCAAAGTTTTCCAATGAATGCCTTGGGTTCGCTGGCAGTGCTTCAAGAGGTCGGTTCAATTTTTGATGACTCGGTTGAATATGAAACCACAACTCAGATATGTACCTACTCAGATCCTATTGAATTGGTTAACATCGCTCTATGCCTGAGACCATTGCCGGTAACGGTATCTCCTTAAGGTGTCATGCCATAAAACCCTCCAAACAGTCAATCACTATGAATGCATTGATACACTTTTGTGCTCCAATTTAATTTAATTTTGCTTCTTGACATAGCTGCTGAGCTTATGAGCTTAAATGCGCCTTATCCGAAAAGATGATGTTTTGGTTAAGATCCGGATTTCCGGCCAACGTTTCCAGCAATTCCACGCATTTTATAGAGTCGTCCGTCTTCAAGTCTTGCGTCAGCACAATATAGACCCAAGTTCAACCTCAAAATAAGCCGGGTTGACTCTCTGGCAATGCGCAATTCAGCTATGAGTCTTCTTCGATACTGGCTGTTTTCTTCTCATTGTACATCAATCTCTGTTTAGTTGTTAGCTTCAGTTCCAAAAGAATGTACATACGCGGCATTTATATGGGTTTTTATATTGACATTCGTTAACACATCGCGAATTGTATATTTTTATGGAATAATCAATATATCTTTAGAAAAAACGCTTTATCAGTGAGACAGCAATTGTTGTTTTCAATTTCAAGCTTTAAATGACTTTCAAAATTCATAGATTCAATCAAAATGATTGCTGTCTCATTTATACCCCTACACTTCATCATGCATATACATATGAATATAAGATATCCACGCGTTTATCCTTGGCATATCATCACTTTCTTGAGTGAATAACTGATAAAAACATTCACATTTATACCGAAGGTGTATAGTGCGTGGGTTGCCATTCATCAGATTGGCATGCTAAGATAAAATTAAGATACTCTATTCAACGATGAAAAGAACATCATAACAATGCTTCACTGGTACAGCCACCTACATAAATGCTGCCAGAAATATTATACTTATATAAGATATTTCTTTTTACACGTTGATGGCGACTACTTAGATATTCTTTTTTGTTAACCCACTTCTTAATGGACTGAAATTAATTCACGCCCGCTTAATGTAGCTATTTATAACTATTTAGCGACATTTAAGATATGACGCAAACCATGATGTAATCGTCATCAGATCCTAGTAGATTTATTTATATTATAGCTTTTAAGAAGATGGATGTCATATCTGAGTAACCAGATATTCGCCTTGACTAGTGCATGCATTTCGTTGAAAATACCAGATAGTCAGCAACAGATTTTTAAAAGGGTTAAGAAGGTAATCCCTTGTCCATTGAAACCGAGAAACAAACACTAATTCTGTTTAAGCACGGTGGCCACTGTCAAGTAGTATTGTATTCCCTCATTGAATGAAGGGTTCAATGCTCAAGTCCCGGCCATATTCCTAACCATTTTGTTACCACAAAAAATATACTGCGAATTATAAACGAATGCAAAAATGTCACATACAACTCCCCCCAGCTAACTTGGACACCACCCAATACCATTACATCATCTCTTTCCTATACCGTGCCCTTTTTATCCGTCTAGGAGTAATCCTAACCTTCAGCATCTTTTAAACCGGACACCTCCTCAAGATAATCGAAGAAGTAGTTTTCAAGGAACTTGGAGCTTCCTCATCGCCACAGTCTCAGAAAAATGTTCCTTCGTCAGACGTAGTTTCTTCACCATAGAGTGTTCTGCTGCGTGGTGGGATTTAATCTCTTTCCGAATGATTCTTCCGGTCCATAGCTTTTTTATAAAGGTGCAGTAATTCCAATGGTGTTCCCCCTCTAATGACCTTATTATATGCATCAAGCTGAGTGTACAAGGCTGAAATGAGTTCTTGTTAAGAGACTCAACTTTGTTTGGCGTCTCAAGAAGTTTGATATACTCGTATATTCACAGACGGTTGTTGTCACTACTAAGTGCTCTACTTGGTCGAAGAAGATGGCTACACAGGAGTAAATTTTTTATCCGACCCTATAGACCGCTATAGATTCGACTTTAGTTATATGGGCCCTTTTCCAATCTTCCCTGCTACGGTGGGCTGTATAAAAGGGCCTTATGAAGTCCAACAATTGCGTTATGTAGTACAAAGTATTCTTGTAGGGTCGTTAAGCAACTTATTCTGATTGCCTTCCAGTTTGCTGACAGGCTATTTCTTATAACATTAATGGCTGTCAATGTGCTTATAAGGTTATCTAGCGGTAGTAAGTTAAAAATGGCGTTAAATCCCACCGTTGGAGTTGATTTATTGCACTGCTAGTGCCTATACACGCTAGTCCTTGAACTTTAGTGATTACCGTAAAGTTAGTACCATTCTTTACCGCTAGTCTACTAGATTACCAGTCAGTGTTGGTCTTACGAAAGTCAGAGTATAATTTTGGGTGAGAGTGCCCAGGTTCAAAAACTTAAAGTCTTTGAAGTCAACTGAAGTCACAGAACAATCAACATGACTGCATTCATTGTGACTTCAAAATGAATGGAGATTTATTTGGTTGATTTATGATTTACCTTCTTCCTATTCGTGAATAGTACCCAGTTCTAGGTTTTGAATGGACGATAGCCTGGCACATTTGACAAGTGTTTTGAGGGCTACGCCAATTTGTTTGCTGAAAGTAGGCAGGGATTTACTTGACGTCATCCGCGGAGGCTGCAGTTCTGATGACACTGTCTGAGCTGTTACAGACGTCATTGCGACAAAAGCCCTGAGGAGTATCTCTAGAGGCGAAGACCTTCTGTATGAACAAATTTATAAAGAGTTTGTTTTTCTATGTAAAGAAAACTAGACGAATATGTAACATGTGATATGAATATGAATTGGGATACCTATAGGTGAATTTATTACTGCTAAGCATTTCGAATGACCTTTCTGTGAGAAAATAAAATGAGTAACAACAATTGAAGGGACATTGCCGCAGTGCACGCCCTTAATAAGGCTTAATTCGATTGTAAACGGATAGTTACCCTGTAGCGGAAAGAATGCTGTAAATTAAATAGGTCAGAGTTTCTTTTTTTTTCCTCTGCAATTGCGAAGTTGGATATTTTTATGGTCCGATAATTGTGTGGTTAATTTGCGGAAAGTTGAATTCAGATGTACATATTTACGTAATGGGCAACAATTAAAAAAAGGGTCCTTGGCATAATTGAATATTAAATCGGATGAGGTACATATATAGCATATATAGTGCTTAATTTGCTATCTTACATACCTATTATTAAAAAAAAAGGCACAAAAATCATCGACAAAAGATTAAAAATAAAATCAACATGTGTTTGTTTATGAGGATTTATGCTTTTTCTTCGTGACATGGATTTAGGGAATCAGAACTTTTCCATTACGACATGTCCGCGTGTGGGATTTGCTGAAAGGATTAATCAATTTTAGAGAAGCTAAGGCACTTCTCTATAATAATAAATAGGAATGAAGACACTTCCTAAGTGGGAGTGAGTATCTACTCGTATAGGCGATATCCCGTGAGATAAAGTTATAAGCTCATATTAATGGCATAATGCAAATTTGCTCTTGATTACCACTTTAGAGATTGTAGACGAGATTAATTAAGAAACATATGTGGGAATGCATTAATAATACGCTCACTTAGAGATGCTATGTCAATCTAAAGACTTAGACATTAATTATGATGGAATTATCTTTTCAACTATTGCTGTGCAGAAGACTTAGATGTTCAGCTACATCTACATAGATAAACTTCAAAAGAACGTTTATTAATGGGGATTTGCAAATCCCATTATTGTTCCTTTTGAAATTATAAATAAGCCTCTAAACCATTTATGCAAAAAATGAATAAAATTGCATTATAAAATGAATGTGTGTAGTTCTTCATATGATGAGTTAAGGCCTTAATACTTAGCCATGTGCAGCCCATTTCCCCAGCCATATGAAGTGAATGGACGTGGAATTCCTTTAGACAAAAGATAGATGTTAACAGGTGCGAGTCCTGATAAAAAGGCAGATTTCCTATTGTTTTTGTAATGCATAGAGTCCAATGGTCCGCACGGATCATGGCTGATAATAAAATACGGCTATTGTTCGACACCTCTGCAACTAATTGCACTTGCCTTTAAGCTGTAACCACAACTCGAACACACCCCCGATGTCTACCTTTCACATGAGATAGAGGAGAACACCTTTTGTGGTATTCCTTGAGTGATGTACAAAATACCTTACAGTCTTTAACGCCATTTAAGTCAGCTAGTAGTGATAACTTAAAAAAAAAACATCTTTTTAAAAAATCTATCCTTAATTGGCAATAAATTCCATAGTCTTGCTTTGGGATACAATGCTATTGTTGTCCCCATCCTCAAACCACGTAAGAACGCTAGTGAGCCCATCAGTTTATTAAGCTCTTTAAGCAAATGCCTAGAAAAGTTAATAAAAAATAAATTATTTGCCCATACTGAAAGAAATCACATCCTTCCAGCTGAACAATTCGGATTTAGGTCTGTGCAGCAAATAAATCGAATAATAAAGCACGTCATTGGAAATAGCAGAGGTCTTACTAGATGTGGAAAAAGCTTTTGACACTGTAGAGCATGATGGCTTGATTCACAAACTTATACGATTTAACTTCCCCTTATACCTAGTCAAGCTAATTCAATCGTTTTTATCAGGGCGATCATTCCGAGTATCTGTAAATGGCTCTTTTTCTACAGACATTTCTCTTGGTACAGTGGTACCTCAAGGATAGGCTCTTGGTCCGATCTTATATAATATATTCACGGCTGACTTCTCACGATTTCTTAACTCAGAATCTGCTATCTTTACAGATGACACCTGCATCTTTTGTCAGATCTATTGGCTTCTGATATTGAAACTAATCTGCAATCTGACTTAGATGCAATCCAAAATTATTTAAGCAAGTGGAAGTTTCATACCTAGCAATAGACTTCAGACTGAGTAGAAAACCAGTGCACAGTATCTTGGAGTCCATCTGGACAAGGGCAATTTAACATAAAGCAGATTTGCTGGTAAACGGTTCCTACGTTTTTTATTTTAATTTTATATTTCGGCTAGTTTGGCAAAGTGCTATAGGAAGGCGTACTACAATTTTGGCCAAAAGCGTTAATAACGGTACTTTACATATAGCCAAATTGCTTAAAAACTGATTTGCTGGAAAACAGCCATACCAGTTTTGTTTAAACTTAATCGTGAATCGTGTGTAAATACATGCAATAAAATGGCTTACAACATTTTGGTCAAAATTTGTTATAACGCCACTTAAGGCCAATTTGGGTAAAATAAATAAAATAAATATCAGGCCGTAAAGCAGCCCATAGAGGGCCAAGACCTAGCTTCTCACAACTGCACATGTTGTGCGTGGTATACATTTCTGCACATACAGAAGGGACCTACAGTTTTATGCCGTATCCGAAGGGCAGAGGGGTTTTTGAGAAGCTTTCTCATGACAACTATACTCTTGAATGTTTGTCAGACACTCGGAAGAGGTGGGGCCGTGAAAAAACTTTTGATGGTATTTTTCTGGATTCGAACTTGGAACCCCTTGCGCAGTAGTCCAACGCACTAACCACTGCGCCATGGCACCCACTATTTGGGTAAAAGTCGGTTCGTTAAAAACGGGTAAACCGATTTCATTCAAATTCTTAGTGTGTATAAAATTGTGCTAATGCTAAAAGATGGCGTTCCAAATTGTTATCTAAAAGTGACATTAACGGTACTTTTCTTAGGGTCAAGCGGTTTTAGCCAATTTTCTCGAAAACGGCTCTAACGATTTTGATCAAATTTCATATTTTACCTAGTCTAGACATATGCCATGAATTGGCGTACCACGTTTTTGGCCAAAAAAAAGCGTAAACCGGTACTTTACTTATTAACTGGTCTCGGTTAATATTCAATGGATTTTGGTCAAAATCAAAACGTGAGCAAAATTTAATGAATACAAAAATATGGGATTTTCCGAGAGGTAGACATGTCTAGAAAATGTGATTGTCTCTGAGTGTCTCTGTAATTTTAAGGAGCAATTATGTTAGACTTATATAAATAAGACATAACTCCTTAAATATGGATCATTTTTACGCTGGCTCAGTTGTTATTTGTTAGAATAGGGAAGAACTCCACTGATTCCAAGTAGTTCAATGCTCTATAACGTCACATACATACATATGTATATTCTTCCATGGAAATGATAAATTTATCTACTGTGACGGGTAATCATGTTGTTCAGTCATAAGATACATTAAATAGGTTACTAAAATTTATCTTCATGTTAACTACAACACATGTAGGTACTGTGAGTAAGAGAGCATATTATTCGAATTGAATTTAACCATGTAGGTTTCTATTGTTACAATCTGATGTCATTCAATTGATTTGCTCTAAAAATTTCCAATTTCAATCCGTATTTCCCAAACCAAAAAAAAAAACTTCCAGGATAAGGAAAAGAAAAAACTTATTGACAAGAATGAAAATATTTTCCTCGCACATAAACCGTAAAAGGAACAGCAAGTAGCTGATTGGGTGGAAATGGATGTTTTATGGTAGTGGATCGTTCTATGTATAGAATCTTATTCCGTCCAGTTCTTAAATCATAAATGAAAAAAAAAAAAAAAATCGAATAGAAAAGCATACATTTTATAAAAGTGCTATAATTTTTTTTCTCTCTCTCTCTCTCCGGTTTCCTATATCAAATGGGTTCATATGAAAGGATAACCTTTTCTCAGTTATGTAAGGACTCTATTCCTAATGGGTAAACCGACAAATGACAATTGGCATTCATTTCGGAACAAGACACATACAAATGTTTGTCCGCACGAAGGAGGGAAAGAGCGTAACGATTATTGAATTACTTCTTACCAATTCTGTAGCAATTTGTTCGGGTATTTATGTGGGAAAATCACTAAGAAATCTCTGACAAATTCATGAATTGTCATTTGCCATGCAGAGAAGGTAACAGTTTTATTCAATACAAGCATGAGAGCTGCACAGAGTCATTGTGTACTTTGGGTTTATTTGCGAAAATCACTTACCAAAGTAAGTCGTACTATAGGGTACGCAGTACGTTTGAGTACTCTCAATGGTTCATGAAGGCAAGCTGTTCAATTATCGATATTGATACTTCATTGGTGCTCTTGTACGTAAAAACAACAGAAGTATTCCAATAATTTTACATATTATACCTACCTTAAAAGGATTAAGTAAGTTCAGTAGATTGTGCTGTCAGATCGAAATGACTCAGAAGATCCTGCGTTTTTTCGGAGTAAAACTAGCTATCTACATAGTTCTGAATTTATTTACTTACTTACTTAAAGGGCTCCCAATCCTTGTAGAGTCCCTGCCTGAGACATAGGTGCCTTCCATCCTCTGCGGTCCCGAGCACGCTGTTTCCAGTTGTGAAGATCAAGTTTTCTGGCTTGGTTTTGTGACGGAGATTCGGTTTTCTTCGCCGTCTCGAACCTGGGGGCTGGGATTCGAAGATCCTCTTGGCTGGAGCATTGTTGTTCATTCCCTCGATGTGGCCCAGCCAATGTAGTCTGCGTATCTTGGCTTTTTAGACTACATCCACATCCTGCTAAAGCTTATAGAGTTTGCGGTTGTATCTTCTCCTCCGTTCGCCCTCCTCGCATAAGGGACCTAACATCCGACGGAGTACATTTCGCTCGAAGCTTTCTGACTTATCGTCCAGTACTCATTTCCATACAGCAGGACTGGTAAGATGAGCGTTCTATACAGCATTAATTTGGTCCGTCGAGTTAGGAGTTGCGAAGGATAGTGCCTTCAGTGTTGACACCTGCCTTGCGCACTATCTGCTCCAACACGATATTGAAGAAATCACATGACAGCTCATCTCCATGTCTGAATCCGGTGCACGTTTGGAAGAGCTCCGAAGAGCTGTTTCCTTTAAGCTGTGTCTTCCAGCGAGACTATTGTCGATCTGCCGGGCCAGAAGCCACACTGGTACGTGCCGAATAGTGTATTATAGAAAGGATTTAGACGTGCGTACAATATGTTGGATAGGATGCGACATTTGACAGGGATATGCCTCGGTAGTTCTTACAAGACATATGATCGCCCTTTTTTAAGATGGGGCATATAGAGCTCATACTTCAGTCACCGGGCATGCGTTCCTCCACCCATACTTGGTTGATGACTTGATGCATGCACCCTACCAAGACATCACCTCCGTATTTAAAGAGTTAAGCTGGAAGCCCATCAGAACCCGTGGCTTTGTTGTTCTTCAATTTTCTGATGGCTACATCACATTGAAATGGCTATATGTAGATGTAACATTGACTGGAGGTGGGTTATCGTCTTGCCCTATCACTTTCTCTGTGTTGCTTAAACACATCAACAATTCCCTGTGCGTCGGTGACTTGGTTGCCTTCGCTATTTCGAAGAGTCTGCGTTCCGGTTTGTAGCCAGCTGCCAGCTGCTTGGCTTTTCGATAAATTTGCCGGATGTTGTTGTCTTCCCTTCTTCTGGTCCATTACTCGTCTCTCGCTGCTAATGTTTTGCGCTGCAGCGATTTCTTGTATGCCTCAGTTCTCCCCAACTTTTTCGCAACTGCCGTGCCTCCATCGCGACCGATTTGCGCCATGTTTTTCTCGGACCGCCAGGTATTCTGCCATCCTGCGTTAACGGATTCTATTGCAAAGCATTGTCAGCCATGGAACAGTCGCCTTTTCGGAGCGTGCGACCAATTCATTGCCACTTTCGTCGTTGAATGATTGTGCCTATAGGTGCCTGATCCGTTCTATGGTAGAGGTGTTCATTAGAGATAAGGTTGGGCCAGAAAATCCTTAAGATGTTACATAGGCATCTGTTAACGAACGTTTGCATCCTTCTCGCGATGTTGATAATCACTCTCCAAGTGCTACATATAACAGCACAGATATAACATTGGAGCGAAATAGTTTCAGCTTAGTGTTTAAGGTACACGTACACGTCCGAATAAAATCGCTCTATATTTGATGCCACCATAAATCGCACCAAACAGTCAATCGTTGTGGATGTATCTACTGATGCTTTGTCGAACACTTGTGGAATGCGTTCGCCCGAATAACGACATTTTTGCTTTGACATATGTAGCTGTTGAGCCAAAAATGAAGATGAATTTTTTGCCAAAATTTGCCTTATGCTAAAGCAGACTCTCTGACAATACCCAATTTAGCTGATCGGTGAAGATTCGGCATTGCTTGGCCTTTTTCGATAATGGTCACTACGGCGGATATATTTACTTAATTTCGCACCAATATAGTATAGATACTCACGCTCAAGCGCATTGCCTGCACACTGAAGCCATGACGACGATCGATCTCACGACGAAATTTACGCCGCCGAAATTTGGAGAATATTTGCCAATAATAATTTACGTACGTTCGGCAACTGTGAAAAGGCTCATAATAAAATGGCAAACTTTATTGAATATTTTAGCAGCAGAATGTAATTGGTAACTGTGACAGCTGCTGAAACATAACCATTGAAAAAAGTATCACTGCTACCTGGTGACCCTTTAATTTCTGCCTTATGCCGTATACCCTTAAGCTTCTAGGCTAAACTTGGTTAAGAATTTCATGTGATTTATAGAAATGTATTCAAATGGTATTTTAAAATATCTTCACATAATAGTGGATCTTAAATTGAAAGCCAATTTTCGTCTAATCAAATTTATATTTGAATTTATATGCAAAACATTAATGCAAAAACATTGATACTGATATTGACTAACTATTCATGAATTGGTTTCATGTTAAGTAGTTTTGTGCAACAATTTAATTCCTTCATCAAATTTAAATTTGAAACCAAAATTCCATTTATATTCCTAACATGTGTTCATCCATATTTGTTTTATCATCCAAATAATCTAATAATATCCGTTCTCCAGCGAGTGACCTCGTTCAGCTCCAACAGTACTACATTTAACCCCGACAGCGACCCCTTTAACAAAACAACAAAATGAAACAAAAAAAAAACCTTCTAGCCATTTATTCGGATTACAATAAACAAAACTCGATTAGTTATATTGAATTTCAAAATTGAAAATTCAATTAAAACAAACCACCGAAGGGACTATAATGGCTCCACTTACAATGCTTTCAACGCGGCAGGCGGCGCGTGTATACCCCCCATCCATGCTGACTTCAATTTGTTGCCATTCGTAACGTGAGCTCACTAATGCGATCGTCCGCGCTCCGCTCCCCTTTTTTGAATTAATAAATCTGTTCAATCTGTAAACAAGTCTTTCAATGTGAGCATCCCCTTTGGCCCTACCAGCGAGAGGGTGCCGTATTACACCGCCCGCCAGGAACATACTCAAAATTTAATTTCTATCACCAATACAATATGGAAGGCAGCCGTACACCGCCCACAGACATCGATAAATTTTCTCATCGATTTAGAATATTTGAAATTGGTAGTTTGAAATTCCGCAGCCATAAAAAAACCCCAGTCGCTTTATTTCGATCGATCACTAAGGCATAGCATAGCCGAAAATTTGAGCATCTCCAAAGTATGCCACGGATAAAAATAGACAAAAACAAAAAAAGATATCTAACAGTTGCAGCAACTCGCGCAAATTTTCGGTTCCAAAAATAAACCGTCCGGCGATTTTCTTTCATAATTTTCCGAGTGCAATTTCGTATCCAATGACTGATTTATAGGGAAAGTGTGAGCATCGACGAGACGCCAAAGTGTAAAAGTAAATAAATTTGTCAGCGTTCTGCTGGCTGTACAGGGGGTGGCAGATGCTAATGGTTTTATTCAACCTCAAGACTGCGATGGAGGGTACTTAAATTGTGTTGTGATTTATTTCACACTCTTCGATGCAGTCCTTGGCAAGTGGCCAATTTTTCATCGTCTGTTTATTGTATTGACGCGGATTCTCCCAGTAATTGACGATAATCATAATTGGTTAAATGAATTTTTTTTTTTTTTGTTGTGAAATCGATGGAGAAGTTTAAGGTTCTTTGTTGGCGAAGCCAAGTATATACCTCGTTTGGCAGGTCTATGTACATAAATTGAAATGAAATGAATGATTGGATTTGTGAATTGAAATTTTAACGCGCGGGCGAGATGCAGTGTGAAGTGAGTGATGTACTTAAAAAGAATATTTGAATAAAAGCTCGATACAAGTCTTCGACCAAGCATCAATGCATCCACAAAGATTGACTGTTTGGAGCGAAATAAGGAGGGAGTCACCATTACCGTCAATGGTGTCATGTATAGAGCGATGTTAACCAACTTTCTGTGGCGACAGCTTGCTAACATTGATATATCTAAGAAATGGTTCCAAAAAGACGGCGCTACTGGGTCATCCCACGGCGAGCGTTCATCAATTGGCCACAGCTATTATGGGACTTGATACCAATCGATTATTTTCCCTAGGGCTAAGTCAAATCCTTAGTCTACGACGAACTCGACACCAACATTCGAAATGCTGTTACAGAAATAACGTCGTAACTATTTGAACAAGTGATTTAAAATTAAACAAAAAACTTGAAGCGCCGCCAGGGAAGCCGAGCCGGCCATTTGAATATTTTGCTATTTTATACATATTGGCATGAATGTAGCTTCAAAATAAAGCCAAAATTAATTTTATATCGCACACTGTTGTTGTTTAATTTAAAATTTGTTTCCTATCACTATTATCTGGTCACCCTTTATAATGTATTATCCTCCAAGGTTGGTGTCAAAATTACCTAGGGAGAGTTCTATGCGATTTTTGTATTCGTTTGTAGTTCACAGAAATTTTTCACCCTTCGTTTTGATTGAAACTAAGTACTTTGATAGCGAATAAGTTAATTTTATTACAGTGATAATTGAATTGATATGGTTGCGACTTGACTACCGAACATTTTATTCAATGATAGCTTATATTAGCACAGTGGCTATCCACATGGGTTTTTAAGTTAATTTTACTAGGAATACCTCGTGCCTAGCTGCAGATTTTAGGCAAGAAAACTCAATATCCCCACGGGTTACGAGGCATTGTATGCTACCGCGAATTGAACTTAAAGTGCCCTATATTCGCTACTGTAAGAGATTAAAATGAGGAAGAAACTTCTAGATAGTAATTTCTAATCGTCGTTGGTATGCGTGCTCGAAATACCTTAGTTACCTTAGGTGACAATACAGCCTATACATAGTATATCGGGCTCTGTTATGGGCAATTAACATTTCCTATGGCTGTTGACAGGTGTATCTATAACCGCACCAGGTACTGGTACTATGCTGATGATCAGACAGTCCTACTTAGTTGTGATGCGGTAGATCTTTCGATGGCCATTTCTATCCTTGTACAGGATTCAAATCCGCAGAAGTTGATAACGCCACCTCTAACTTTTTTAGGTACACCCCTCTGGACATGTGCAGGATAGTCAAGATGAAAGGAGTTGTTTTTAATCTACTAACAAGGGAAAGAGCTTTTGCAAAAATCGCCCCTTCCACAGGGCAGGATATTGATGGGATTAGATCAAGCTATCAAACCACACCGGCAGCAGCCGCCAAGCTGAAGTTGGAGCTGCAGTCTTCGGAACCAACACAATGATTTCGGTTCCTATGTTTATTTCATGCTTAAATCCATGCCATGCGCCAAATACAATATCCCTAGAGCGATCAAGGGCAATAGAAAACACTTGGTTCATGCACAATCAATTGAATAATGACTAGCGCCAGCTCCAATTTCAACGCCCGAACGAAAGCACAGGCATGTCCCATAGAGATGACGCTCACTGAAATTTTCCAGCAGAATCGCAGATTTACAAATCCAGACGCTCGGCGAAGCAAGGATTTTTAAGGTTTTCGTTGAAAAGGACTTTGTAGATCAAGACTTCGTCCGCTCGATCCCATTCCAAATACCTGTATAGATCATAGAATTTCATAAGGAACCTATCTCAATGTGAACCATAGTCAACGTCGCTCCACTCCTTTGGATTTAGTCGTCTATAAGATCACAAATCAAGTATTAATTGAGAATCAAGGCACGTTAACTAATATCTTAAAAACTCTAAGGTGTCATGAGCAGTTCAAAACTATTTCTCTTAACTTAACGAAGTCTTTTACAGCACGAAGTACTTCGAACAAATTAACTATTAAAATTGGAAATGAAGTCATCCACAGATTAAGCCAATACCGTTCCACAATAACTTGAAGTTTTAATTGGCAGTCATAAAATCGTGCAATTTATATTTTCGTTTTCAAAAACGAGTCCTGCAACTAGAACTAATATCTTCCAACAGCAGCACCTACACAGGTAGCAGGTACATACATCAGATACTTTTCTAGTCCTTGTTCAATGCTTGCTCACTGAGAAATATTTTCAAATTGCAGACAAAAATCAATTGGTATGTATGCTCGTTGTACGAGTATATGTACATACATGTATGTATCTGCTGTTTGGTACGTTCTTCCAGATGAACGTTCTGAATCGATAAATTAATTTGCATTTTAGCCTGAAGAGATTAAGTAAATAAGGAAGACGATGTTGACGATAGCGGAATATGGATAAATGGGATCAGACTTAACGTGCACCCATATGTAAGAGATTAAAGACGATTTTCCGATTGTGGTCATATAAATTTCCATCTGCTTTCAGGAAATACAAGCACTTACATCTTTATTATTGAAGTGTCCTCAAAGTAAATTAATAACCGAATGCTTAACACAATGAATAAGGTCTTGGTGGGACTGTACAGTGAAAGGCTTAAAGTAGTCGCGTACGCTAATCACGTGGTTATTCTTGTATCAGGGAAGTTCCTCTCCACAATAAGCCATATTATGGAGAGTGCCTTAGTTAAGGTATCTTCATGATCCACGAGCAGGTATGTAGATCCGGACAATACCGTCATGATACTATTTACCAGGAAACTAAGCTTCTGGACTTCAACCTCCTTGAACTGAATGGTCAGCCACTTTCGCTATGTTCAAGCGCCAAATACGGTTCCTGATCTGGTTCTGAAGAACTGAATAGAAAACAGAGAGTGGAGCAAGCTAATATAGCGTTCTATATCTGCAATAATACTTTCGATAAACAATGGGGACTCCATTCAAAGATGACTCGATGGATATACACAGTCCTTGTACGCTCTATTCTTGTTTATGGTGCCATGGTTTGGTGGCTTACTTTAAGCTAGAAATACAATATCGAAAGGTTAAAAAAGGTAAGATCTGCATACGTGCATCATAATGCTCTGAGTATGATCCTTCACTTGGTCCCTTTTGGGCTCCATAATAAAGACACAGCTATACAAAGTTCTGTCCAACTTAGGTAACCTGAGTGCTGGACCAATAAATCATATGGCCACTATAAGGTCCTTGAGTTCATACAATGTGATATGTTTGCCCACGATCAATTTAAGCAAATCAAATTCCCTACCAGAGAAGAGTCCAGGAGTGAAAGCGACGGTTCCAAGATGGATAGCATCTTCTCCGAATTGCTAGTGTTTTTCAGGCAGAGCTTTTCGCAATACGGTCACCTTGGCGTCTTCTACGAGCTTCCACATCATCGAACGACAACATTACCATCTTATCTAAGAGACAAACCGCTATGAAAGCCATTGATGCGGTATATCTACATCTCTAGAACTGGCAAGCCAATGCTGATTTGAAACAAATCAAAATCCTTTGATCCCAAGTCACAGCAACTATGAGGGAAATGAACGAGCAGACGAGCTGGCCAGGCGAGGGTCTGTCCTTGACGTCTCCTTTACAGTGCCAGTTGACATTCCGCAGGGTTCCATTAATGGCTGTATTCATCTCTAGCTAGAAAATATCACCAGGTGTGTCATATCGAGAAAGACATAACCCTGTTACAATATAAATATACATTGCTTGTAGCTATTAATATAGGCCATTAACTGACTTTTGGCGAAATGATTTCGTGGCTCACTGAACCATTATCAGTTTGTTACACATTGTTGCAACCGACTTCTTATATGGACTTCAGCACTGACTAAGTATCTACTATGACGGTAGATGCTAATTCTAGTTTGTCATTTGGTAAACAGATACAAAATAAACCTCAACAAACATTAATCTCTATGCCTCTAAAGAACGCCGAATAATTGTTCGAATTCTCCTGCGGAATGATTCGTTGGTGATGTAGTCACAGAGTGAATTTCGGCGCAGATTTCCCGATCATCTAGCATCAACTGTGCAAACACTACGACATTTAGCCACTCGCCAAGTAGAGTATGTACCAACCTCCGAAATATGGCAACTGCGACTGAAAGTGTCGCCGAGGATCCGGGAGTATTGACAACACGACTTGCCACGGAATTGGGCATCAAGATGTTCCGTTACTATTGACCGCCAAGCGCGTGGAACCTACGCTCAAGCCATCCTGAATCTCGACGAGGCTTATATCCACCTCTATGGATATGTATATCTATCGCGAAACCACGAAGAGCTTTTTTAAATCCGATCAAACTTACTGCATGGAGGGTTGTTTACGCTGGAAGCGTTATCAAGCTTTTTTTTTTCGAAAACTACGTGAGCAAAAGGACTATTGTGGATGCAAAGCGCTACAGAGCCATGCTTAATTACTTCCTCCTTTAACAAATGGAGAAGGACCTAGCGCCGGAAGTTCTGGCAAGAGTGATAGAATGGTCATTACGATAGAACAACGTTTGCACCGTCTGTATCTATGCAAAGGCTACGGTCACATAAAGTGAGCTTTATTTAGAAGATATTTTTTTTAGCAAATGACGCATGAGTAGTGTTAACCTGTCATGGTGTTTTTATTCAGTATTTCAGTATTGGCACAGGGTCTGTTTAGCCGCATTACGATAATCAGGGTTATATGACTGAGGAATGTGTTGGTTAGAACAACAAACAGATTGAAGAGACAAAAGAATCCAAACGAACAATGGTTCGGTTCGGTTTATGGGCTAGTGAAATCATTGGTCCATATTTCTTCATGAACGATTCCGGCCAAAACACAACTGTCAATGCCCCGTTGCCGCCGTGATAATTGTCCAAAGTCTGAACAAATAAGTCAGGCACGATTCAGGAATTGGAAGTCAACATTACTCGCTTTATTCACTGAATACCACAAAAAAGTTTAAGAAAATTGTAATTTCATTAGCCGCAGTTATGGCCAACATTTTAAATAATCCTTAAAAAGTGTACATATGTCAAAAATAGTTCATTCTTTTGATATTAAAGACAGCTCGCAAAGGTTGAACGGCAGCTGGCTACAAGCCCGGAATGCAGGCTCTTCGAAATAGCGAAGGCAATCTAGTCACCGATGCACAGGGAATTGTTGATGTGTTTAAGCAACACTTCCAGCAGTTGCTTAAGGGGCAGCAAATAGATAGGACAAGACGAGAACCCACCCCCAGTCAATGAAGAACCAACCCATTATTGAAGAAGCTAATGTACCCATCAGAAAATTGAAGAACAACAAAGCCACGGGCTCTGATGGGCTTCCAGCAGGACTATTTGAATACGGAGGTGATGTCTTGGTAGGGTGCATGCATCAAGTCATCAACCAAGTATGGGTGGAGGAACGCATGCTCGACGACTGGAGTATCAGCTCTATATGCCCCATCTTCAAAAAAGGCGATCCTATGTCTTGTAAGAACTACCGAGGCATATCCGTGTTAAATGTCGCATATAAGATCCTATTCATCGTATTGTGTGAACGTCTAAGACCTTTCTGTAACACACTAATCGGCACGTACCAGTGTGGCTTCCGGCCCGGCAGATCGACAATAGTCTCGCTGGAAGACACGCTATGCTCTGTGCAACTTCGGAGTTCTTCCAAACGTGCACCGGATTCAGGCAAGGAGATGCGCTGCCATGTGATTTCTTCAATATCGTGTTGGAGCAGATAGTGCGCAGGCTAGGTCTCAACACGGAAGGCACTATCTTTCACAAATCCCTCCAACTACTGGGATACGCAAAACTCCTAACTCGACGGACAGTCCTGCTGTATGGAGCCGAGTACTGAACGATAAGTAAAGAAGCTGAGCAAATATTGGGCACCTTCGAGCAGAGGATAGAAGGCAACGAGAGTCCTTTAAGTAAGTAAGTAGAAAAAGTTGAACTTTTTAATAATTTTTACTTTTTATATTATTACCTCTAAATAAATCAACCATTATACTCGTATATGACACAAGATCCTATTGTGTACTTAAATTGTTCTTTTACATACATATATACATCTTAATTTTGTCTTCTTCCTACTATATTTGGCATGTCTACAGTTCCACCTTCTTCTGAGGAAGCAGTTTGTTTCAAGTTTTTATAGTAAAATCTTTTAAAAATATCGCATTCGTTACAAACAAATGTATACATAGTTCGAAAGATAAGAAAATAAGCCATACTAAAATGTATTCATCAAGGGGTTCAAATATAGATTCATTTTTATCTCTGCCATCTGCTATAACATTATTACAACAACTCTCTGGTTAAAAGGAGCCATTAAAATGGCTCTAATCCTTTTAACAGTTCTACGCAAATTGCTGTGATGACCGCCAAAACTTTGAGGCCAACCGCAATGGCTAAACGATTTCTGCGGTTTATACAACACACACATGGCCCTCCGACTATTTGTTGTGTAAATATAAATGACCACGAAGCGGATGGTAGTTCTAGATTGATGGCACTTGGCCACAATTTTACACAAAACCGGTTTAGAAAATTGAAATTGACAGTGAAACCAAAATAGATAAAAGAAAATCGCTTACCATAAAACAACAGCATACACTAAAATGGACCTTCTCGAGTCGGAAACGGAAGCCAATCTATCGCCTATAGTTGTACATCCCATAGCCCAATGGTGTACTGCCCATGGCACGTTCGGTCGCCTTTTCGATGCTGGCGTGAACGCACCGATAGCAGCACACATAGGCCAAACATCACTTGAACAGTATACGACGAAATGCTCGCCGAAAGTCTTTGTTGAATATCGTATAGATGGCAGGATTCAGGGCTGAGTTCATGTAGCCCAGCCAAAATGCAATGGCAAACGCTGAATCTGGTATCGTACAGTGTCGTTTGCAGGCCGGCATTAGGATGTACAGGAAGAAGAATGGCAGCCAGCAGGCGATGAAGCTGCCCATAATTAGACCCAATATAAGAGTTGCACGTTTCTCTTTTTTCCGGGCAATCCGACGTTTCTCCTTTTCGGGATCACGTGGCTTCTGTACCTTGGGTATGGCCGGTTCTAGTTCGGCCGTTTCGGAGGGCTTATTCACTTTTACCGCCGCCGTTTTCGCTTCGTTACGTCGCTGATTCTTACGACCGAATATCGGCTGACACAGTCGGAACTTGAGCGGTTTTACGACCGCACATCGGCTCACCACTCCCGAGTCCGAGCTTGATGGGTCAAATTCGCTGACCATGTCGGTGTCGATGCCAACTGAAAGCGCTCGGCAGCGACCCGCTATCACTGGTGAAACTTTGAGTTCATTGGGCGAGGATGATGATGGACCGTTGTTGTTCAACGTCACCGTCCCCAGTTTGGTTGAATTGGACGACGATGATGGTGGCAGGGACGCACTTAACTGATTGAATGCATTGTGCGTTGTCGCTATTGTGCTGACTTTAAGGGTTTCCTTGCCATTGGCATTGATCCCAATGTCGGTGCCGTTTGAATACGGTTCAGGTGGCTGATGGGTTTCAACTTCGGCAGCCTCACTTGTCGATATATCCGAGGCTAGATCACACGTCACTGTTGGTATGGGCATGATAGCGTTTGGTTGTGTTTCGATTGTTGCTATTTGCCGTTGGCTATTGTTATTCGCTGATGAGGTACCAGGCACACTTGGCATCGGAATTGTTCCCTTATTGGTGGATGTTGTGAAACTAGTCACCTGAAAATAAAAAAATTACACCGTTATCTACTATTTAAAAAAATGCAAATGGCAAAACCTATATTTTTATTAAAGAAAAACCAAGTGAAATTAATTCACATTGGAAAATATACTCTTTGAGGGTTTCCCAATCATCACAGTTAGTTTGAATCTAATTAAGGCTTCTGCAGCATCACTATGCCTGCACATTGCTTTCGCACACACTTTCGAAAGTATCTTCTCCTTTAGGGTGCATTTGGGAGTGTAATGAATTCCCCTTGTTTGTCAGTAGCTAAAGGACCACCTCATCACTCGCACACTCATCCTTCTCGACTTTTGGTCGTAGAGTATTTGAAAGCCGATTAAATTACATTCAAAAGAGTCTGAACCATGAGGAGTATCTGACGGATTAAATCCGAAAACTCTGTGATGAACTGAAGATGCATTTTAAATATTTCCGTTCAAGATGCATGAAGGAGTGAAAGAGTGTCCTGCAGCTGCCAGAGAAGCTTGGAAGTGCAGTAAATAAGCACGTACGTGTATATCAGCAGATAAATTAAGTAAATTTTTGAAGAATCTCAACGAAAATCATTTTTCACTGGATGAACTCCAGTTTCGGTTGGAAAAGGTATAAGCTTTAAGTTTTTCTCCTTAAATTATATAAGGATATAATAATATATGAATTAGGTGTCCTGAGCAATATCTGGTGTTGTGTTTAGTTTTAGAGGACGGTGATATTCTTTTAGTGTGTAGGTGTCACTTGGGTAGTGGCAGTGTGTATCATCTAGTTCTTTTTTCATGACTGGAGCTTAAAGGAAAAAAAATTGTTGAATTAATTAAAAAGGAAATTTCACGTCGAACTTCTAAGGCAGAATATGGAAGATGCATGCTTAGCTAGTCAGTTTGACTATGACAAGACATTTTAAAGTTTCTTTAAAGTGCGGAAGAGATGTGTGCATGGTAATGATTCTGGGACAAGCAACAATGCCCCTATCAGCAGGGTAAAAATGGAAAATTCTATCATCTTCCCGCCAGCATCTGAACCATTTCGAAGTCCAGTGAACCTTTATACATTTTCCTGAAGCCAGTCGAGTGGGCAAACAGGTCGGAAGTGCTAGGGCTGCTAAACTAAGTCGCAGAGATGGACTCGGCAGTTTGGTTGCGATCAGTTCGAATTCGACAGCGAGACTAAGTCCTCATGAGCTGCTCTTCATTTATACGCCCAGGGGACTCTAGCGAGAACCAGACAACGTTTTGTTGAGTCAGGATGAGTCTTGGGATTTGACTCACAGCTAACTTGAAGTGATTGTTACAGATAAACTGAACACAACTGCAATATTCGTCATACAACGAAGTTACATGGAAAATCGCGGTGTTAAACCGTGATTCAGTGATCCATTCAGGGCTACTCTATGGTATGGTATGGTATGGCATGGTATGGTATGGTATGGTATGGTCTGGTATGGTATGGTATGGTATGGTATGGTATGGTATGGTATGGCATGGTATGGTATGGTATGGTATGGTATGGTATGGTATGGTATGGAAGAGATGCCAACCAAGGAGTATGTTAGCACGGGGGCTTATTGTGTTTCCCTATTTTATTGTGGTACCTATCATATTTAATTTGATTGCCATTCGGCTGATGATAGAGATCATGTTCCCGAGTGGAACTTGCACCAGATCTGTCAGTTCTTCGAAGAATCTGTTTCCCCTGTTACGGAACCGACGAGCTTGGAGGTCGGGGCAGCCACATAGCAGTTTCAAATTATTCTGTAGCTCCTGCAGTAATTTGATCAGCTGACCTCTAGTCTGGCTGATACATTTCTTGTTCAGAGGTAAAAGGTTTTTATTGTCTTCATCTTCCAACTTTGGCTATTAACTTGCAGATGTGGTACAGTCGACTCAGGTTGCCTAGTAGGTGTTGATCGTAACCGCTGCTTTTTGGTCTATTTTTTTTATGTTTAATAAATTCTCTTCTATCTATGTGCTGCATATTTTATTTATCATTACTTGGCATTCGAAGACTCCTGTTGATCTAATAAGCACCTTGTCCAGTGCCCTTTGCGCGACTTAGCAGTCCACAAAGATAAATGGCTTTAGTTCCTTTGTTTGCACGGTCTGTGGTACTGTTTTAATGGCAAAGACTTCGACTTGCGAGATACTAAAGTCCTTTTGGGAATTTGTAGGGACTACTCTAATTAAATTCTCTTGTGAATCACCACTTTCACTTTCCCTACTTGTTTTCCTTATACCAATCTAAAGGCGTCGTCCTCATCGTAAAGCACTAAATAAAGGATACCAACTGAATACTAACTTATCTCCTATCCTTCCTTTGGTAAAAGACAAGTAGACTTGAGTCTTCGCCCTTCTACCTACTAATCTCTTAATCAGTAAACAGATTATATATTGAACAGCATTTTCAGCTATTTAATAATAAACAACGTGTATACATCCTCCTGTGTATCGCTAAGTTCAACAAGAATATATGTAGTAAAAGAAACATCCATTCGGTATTCTAAATCCTGTTACTTGAGGAGACAATGGCATTCAATCTTTTGCGTTCTAAGCTACTCTCCTGTCAAGTGGAATAAGTATCAAAATTGACATAATCCTCTCCCATTGATCTCATTAACATTTCTCCTGCTTACTTCCTTAACATTCAAATTAATCTGTGTTTTTTCCACCACCTCTTGACAGTGACTATGCTCGGCACTCTAGTAATTTTCGATTTCATCTTCGACAATGACTCTGTAATTTACTTATAAAACAAAAAACGACAGATGAATGGACAGTATCATAGGGCTCACTTGTCAACTAATGTCAAGGCGAAGCATAATCTTCGACTTTAAGACCAATATGGTTCACTCAAAAATCCAAAGTCATGGTCTCTTAACTAATAAAACACTGCCAATGTATATAACCTCATAAAAATGCAAATATCCGCCTGACAGTCAGTCAGTCTTTTTTGTTTTTTATTTCTCACTAGAACACTCTGAGATTAAATGCAAACCAGAGCGAAAAGAAATAGAACGATGAAAAATAAAATAAAAATCAATAAAAAAAAAAAAGAAATTCCACAAAGAAATCTTTAATAATAAACGAATCGACAACTATCCACCCACGTGGCCATGACCAACATTCGAGTTATATACTACTATCATTCGTTAAATTAATGAACTATAACACAAACATATACAATTTGGAGGAAATTAATTTAATTTAATGTGGTGTTTTCTTGAGGATCCTTTTTCAAGGACTATACTGTACTTGAATGTTGGTGCTTTGTGAGCGATAATATTTCTTCTTTTTAAATGAATGTGGTTTCAAGTTATTTTACTCCTCCCTCTCAATCCAAGTCACATAAGTATCATAAGGATTCGAAATACTAAAGCGCGAGACTAATGCGGAAACTAAGGATATTCGTATCTCAAACATCTCTTCATGGAGTGGTTGAGATATAATATGCTTGGTGGTAGAAAGTACGGAAGGACTGAAAGACAAAACAACAATAAATTTGTTCATAAAAATCCCTATGGTGCGGGGGTCGCGCAGCACCCCATATGTATGTACACTTGTGTATGTGTATATCCACGACTCCTTTGTGTACATTAAATCCTGTGTCTTAATAGGAGTTAGTATTGAGGGAATACTTTTGTTTTTTTTTTTTTCTTTTTGGTTTATTGTGTTTGACGGAAACTGAAAAGGCGGTGAAATGTACGATGTTCAACATTACTTTATTTGAGAAATGTATCTTCATAGCTCAGTTGATATGGTTGTAGACATGACAAATATGCTTTACTTACTGTGTGCCATCAATTTGTCTAAAGCCTTGAGAACATCTTGAAAAAAATATTTTATTTCATTTTAATCTGGGTTCAAAGATACCACGCTTCGGAGAGCGTTACGAATGATATTTTTTTTCTCAGTTTTTTACCGAAAATAGATACAAAGCTAGGTCTCTAGTGTCTACCTAAATATTTTTTTTTAAATATATTTCCTAGATCGCTGTGATATCTGCTTAGCACTGCGAGAGCACAGCTTCAAGTTTTTGGGCCAAGTGCACAGCCGTAAATCATAGTTCGTGGATGTTTCGGATCGTTTTGTCAAATGAGGGGGATCGTTGTTAGTACCCGTCCTATAATACCTATTGGGCAAGTATTGGATTCGTAAAAAAAATTCAAACTCGAGTTAACAATGAATTCTGACATTTATGAAAGAGAAGCTCGAAAAAGTGGGTCTGTCGATTCTGTCTGTCTTTGTGTATGTATGCTGGACGCAAACGCAAACCTTATAACTGAGCTCTGTAGGGTCACCATTCGAGGCGAAATTGGAATTCATGTTCTAGCCCCATTAGGGCAAATTTGATTTTCTCGAAAAAGGCTCGGATGATTATACCCTATCCTAATTATACCCTATCCTAAGGGTATATTAAGTTTGATACATAGTTTGTAACATAGAGAAATATTAAAGATAGACTACATAAAGTATATATATAAATGATCAGCATCAGTAGCCGAGTCGATTGAGCCATGTCCGTCCGTCCGTCCGTCCGTCCGTCCGTCCGTCCGTCCGTCCGTGTGTCACCAGTTTTTGGGCCTTAAATTTTGAGCTAGGTTGATGAAATTTTGTATACGAGGTCCTTGGAAAAGTAAGCAATACAAGTGTAAAAATTTTTAAAATCCGCCCACTGACACGCCCACTTTTCAAAAAAATCACTTTTTTTCACTATTTTCATATGAAACTCGAAAAAACTTACTTGGGCAAATATGTAGATATCCACTCAATCTACAAATCGTCTATACATTGTATATGGCCACGCCCACTTTTTAGGGGCGTTTACTTCAAAAATTCATTTTCGAGTAAAAATATTAGTTTATAGGGCAAAATAGAAAATTTTGTGAATAATTTTTCCACCGCCCACTGAAACGACCAAATAAGATAGGGATAGGGTATCATACGATTCGCTCCAGGCGGATTGTAGCATTTTTCACTGGTTTTGATTAAATTTCATTTTTAAGTTAGTCTAGAGAAATGTTAAAAGATCTCGTATCATATTTTTGGCTAAAAATACGTATAACGGTACTTTTCTTATTAACTGGCTATTTGTCGGTTAAAACTCAATGGATTTCCCTCAAAATCGAAATTTAAGGGCAAGATTTAATGTAAACAAAATTTTTAAAAATATTTTTTCAAAAGATTAATATTTTTCTTATTAAAAATCTATCATTTCCAACTATCAGCATACATAGGGGCAACTACGTTCGATCCAGTCGTGCACTTTTGTTTTTAACGTGGTGATCAGTGTTGCCGCAAGGGTTTGTATCAAAAGGTATCATAATAGGAATTATGAGTAAAGTTTCCATTATTATTACCTTGTTGATATTAAAAAATGAAGACAAGCTATAACGCCTGAAATAACATGAATATTCTCAAGTCTTTTACAAAAAATATATCCATCCAAACAAGCGCCGACTACAAGAATATTTAAGTAAATTATAAAAAAGAAATGACGGAAAAATAACGCACAGTTCAGTGAATAAGAGTATTGCCTGGCACATTATAGTATTTTGTTGTCGGAATTAAAAAGTATCAAAATAGGCATTCTACAGAAATCGAAGTATCAAGTCGAAATTAAGAGTAAAAAGTATCACTTTTGATACTTTGGTATCATTGTGGTAACACTGGTGGTGATTCAGAAAATTAACCTAAAGGGCACAACCACAACCTGAACGCCCGGATTTATGAGCTTAAGCATTGAGCTTCGATAATGTCAAAATAGCTCGTGCCTGCCAAAGCGCCTATATATCCCGTCGAGGAGTTCTCATTAGACATCTAAAATGGATTAAGACGTTCAGGTAAACAGAGGACGCAAAGCTGTGTTCGCACAGTTCCAACTGTTCAGCTACACATGAATAGACGAATTTGGTATGCGCTACTACGGAGGTGATGATACGAAATTTTATAGTAATGAACAAATCCTTGTTAAAATTTAAAACAAAAGTATTTGTGCACAAAAACAAAGTAAACTCGAAACTGAGGAGAAACGATTGATTTTCCTATTCCAAACAAAAAGAAAATTTCAGTGAACTGAACCAAAATATGTGAAATTTTCTTGTCAAATTGAAGCCACATTAGTAGAGTATATACTTTTCTTAACTAAAAACACACCAAGAGAGTATATGCAAAATAAATCACGTGTGAATTTGAATAATTCACCAATGGGAGTAGTGCCACCAAATTTAA
Organism: Chalcosyrphus nemorum; assembly: GCA_949716465.1. Taxonomy (NCBI): domain Eukaryota; kingdom Metazoa; phylum Arthropoda; class Insecta; order Diptera; family Syrphidae; genus Chalcosyrphus; species Chalcosyrphus nemorum. Next base: position 42,797,826 of record OX454333.1, on the reverse strand, counting down.
TCAAATTCGTGAAACAATGCTGCACAATCTATCCAAGAATTCAATCTCATTCGATTGAAAAGCATTCTCCAAGGGTCTTTTTTGAGTTCATGATGCTGTGTCCCAATTTCGCAATTTACTTCAAATGCACATTGATGCAATCATCCGGAAATTGAGGAAATATCGGAAAACGACATCGAACCTTTTTGTAGATGGAATTTCGCTCTTTTTACGGTATCGTGGTGTATGAGGTTATTGAGTTTCCTCGAAGGGGGTTTATTTTTTAAACATGGTGTGCCATTTTGCTAATTTATTGAACAGGGATTGTGGTTAAGAGGAGTGGATGGATGGGGTTTACATTTTTATTTCAATTTTTGTTTTTGGTTGCATCAAATCTAAAAGGTGTACAATCGTTTCGTTAAGACCGTGTCGTTCGATATGCTATCCTCTCTAGCGAAAGTCAGCAGGACTACGTCTCTATGTGTTTCTCTCACTTCTATTCTCGAAGCTTCTACACGTATTTTCCTCTATATGCTTAGGTTCAATGAACTAATCATAATCACTGGTTTTGGAAGCATTCTAAATATATGTGTGGGTGTTTTTTTAAGATATAAAACAGACATAGCATCTTGTCGTATCTGTTCTCTTGGAGGCATGATTTTCAATTCCAATGAGTGCATTCTGCAGGTTATCACATAAAGACAGACACCATTTATTCTTTTTTAATGTGTCCTATCTCTTCAGTTACATTTGATCCTAGTCATTAGTTCAGTTTGAAGTGCACCCCATTTTAAATATTTATTTTAAAGCCAACCTCATCCCAAATGTACGTACTCTTAAGAGCTCACCTGTTTTTTGCAATATACTTCTCTCTTATCGCTTTCTTCATGGTATAACACACTTGAACCCATATCCCAGCAAAAAAAAAAAAAAAAATCGAAAACCCTTTATTTATTAACTTTCCCGTAATTCAACCTCCATCCTCAGGGTGGCAATTGTTACCTCGCTTTTGTCCTTTCGTCGCATCACTGTACCCATATATATCACATTCGAAGGAACTCAATTATTTATCGTGAGGATAAGTTAGCTAGGAACTCATGCCGTATATACGGTTTGTTATAGGTCACCACACAATTTTGTATTCGTACAACAGAATCGACTACTCGATGGTAGGAACGTTCCTAGAAACGTACAATGGTTGTTACATCTCAAGATGTATTCGGTATGTAGTGAGATTTTTTTTTTTTTTTTTTTTAAGGTTTTGGGGATAGATGCTGGAGTACTGCGTGTTCAATGCTCTACCTAAGGGGTAGAAATGAATAATTGAATCTGTTTGGTTTATTCTGATCGGGAGACAATGGTCAGGGTACATCTACTCTGATGCTATTGAACGTGGTTTCTATTTGATGAGATTTTTTCTCTCTGATTCTATTGAAGGAACCGAACGAACAACTGCAAAATATTGTGTATGTTTTCCATGAATGATGATTGCCAGGGGTGTCTTAATCTGGATCTAGTATAGAGAACATTGAAATGTGCTAGATGAGTTTTGATTGGATTGGATTTGTATTAGTTCGCAGCTGCAAATGGAAAGTAATGAGAGCTATTCGATATGTACCTTTAAGTGCGAACCTTTGTGATACTATTGTTTGTGAGAAAGAAAAAGTATCATGGACTGGTTAAGGTCTCGGCACAGACTTTTAAATCTCACATCACGGTCCGCTGCTCCCATATTCGCAAGATCCATTTGGGAGGCCAGTATGCTCAATCGAAAAACAACTAAACACGCTTGGGGATCTCATGTATAATGCGCCCTCTAAGCTCTCGAAATGCAGGCAAGACCACGACCTGGGGCTTACTCCTCAAAAAATTTAATTAGCCCTCTTTAAGAGGAAATACAACAAATTTTGACCCCTGACCCGTGCCCAAACGGCAACATCTAGTGCCTGCATAGGCATCATCTTAGAGGAAAAATTAATCTGAAAAGCCAATATCCTTGCTCCGAAGAAGAACGTCGTGGCTATGGTATAATGTAGTATCTGTGGTATCACCATCTTTACCGATAATTCAAGAACTGCTCTCAATTTTCAGATAACAATTCAACACTGCTAGGGACAAAGATGTGGGAAGAGCTTTCTGAACAGGATAGGAAGAGACTCCACAAAGCCCGGGTATACTGCAGAGACTGACTTCATCATTTTGGGTCCGCCAGCACTGACTTTACTGTGACAGGAAGAGCTTTTTCCTTGCCAGCCCTCTAGGTCTAGGAGGAACACACTTCAGCTGGACCCACCTACAAGTGATCTTAGCAGAATCTCCATGGATGAGGAGAAGGAAGAGACTGTTCTTCAACTTCTATGTAAATGCTAAGCACGGCTAATTGCCCGCGCAGCTTGGTCTTGTTGTCACAAGAGCAGCATTTTGGAGGGCGCTGAATAAATTGGTTCGAGCTCGGAGGTCTACTGGGTTGCTAAATTGTCATGACGTGCGACCAAATGGGAACGGAGAAGAAGAAGCTCGTGTCGCATTGGTGAGACTGTTCGATTCTAACGTTGAGTCTATTCCGTCGAAATCATATAAATATCTACATATGTATGTCAAACAAAAGGCACAACTATCTACCTATACATGTACCATAAGATGCAAGTGGCAGTGGATCTGTCACACAGCCATACATAGGCGAGAGCTAAGTACAACAAATTAGGGACAAATTGGGGATAGTTATGGCACGTTGTAGACGCCCTACCACTGACAAGGGAGTACATTACATTGCACTGCAAATTTAGTTTCAATAATTTAATTCCAATGCTAAAATAATGTTACCTGTTCGTTGGGCGGTTTCCTTGGTTGTTTCTTTATTCCACGTCTCGCTCTTGCTTTTGCCGCAAAATAAATTCGAATATACACGAACACCATTATACAACTAGGAATGTAGAATGATCCTAAAGCTGAATATAAAACGTAACCGATGTCTTCGCTTAGCTGCAAATAAATACAACAATATGTTTCATTAAAAATCGAACAAAAACCGACAGAAAATAATGTTTTATATCTTTTTTATAGTTTTTGCTTGCATCTGCATAGGTATATAAAGGGCAAGTATTGGATTCGTGCAAAAATTGAAGTCTATGATAGGCATTACTATGATAGAGAAACTCAAAAGAGTAGATCGCTGGTTCTGACTGTTTATCTGGTTGTCTGTCTGTCTTGTGCGCAAGACTGTAGCCGAAATGGCTAAGTTAATTTGCTTCAAACTTTATATATGAGCTCGGTATATGAGTACTATTCAAAAATAAATCGCAGTTTTCTATATATTTTAATGGTTTACCGATTTTTTCAAAAAACAGTTTCAAGGATATTTATTAAATCTTTTATTTATGCATTTTTTTCTTAAATCTTATTTCCAATATGGTAGGCCGCAATATGCCCTTAAAAGTCGGAAACAAATTTTTAATGGACAGCATTCAGGTGCAAGTACGTACGACCCATTCATGGACTTTATTTTGTTTTGCTTTATGCAAATTCATAGCCACATTCGGAATGACAGACTTGATTGAATGGTTTTTGTAAATTCATTAAAACAACGAATGGTAGTTTATACTGCTGACAGGATATGGAAAATCCTGTAACAAAACTCCATATTCAAATGTGTACATGTCATTTAGAGCTTTAGTCAAATGCTTACGTCCATACCTCGTATAGGTAGGTACACGTACATGTGTCAATGATCGTCATTGTAAAAAGGATAATAGAAAATTGAATTGAAAATTCCTCAGAGTGTCCACTTGAACAGCATTTTTTTTTCGATTGTGGTATTTAATTCTTAGGTACTTGTTGGGTAGTGAACTTATTTCATCATCAATCATTTCATTCCAATGAAAGGGGCTAAAGTGGTGCTTACCTATGATGTATGTTTTGCATTGCATTTTGCATTCAGTCAGGAGTTTTCGCAGTGATATGTTGTAATGGAATTTTATTGTGTTCATGTGATGAGACCTTGTTATGATTGATATCTTGACAGTTGTTGAATTTAATTGGTTCTTTAAATTGAGTGCCCACAAAGATTAGACAGTAAGAACTTGTAACTTAGTGTTTGTAATATTTGTTGAATAGCTTTTTCAGTCTTTCTTGTAGTTTTTATATTCATGTCTACCAGCAGTTTAGTTTTTTAAGACAGGAAATAGGGATTTGTGAATTTTGACAGAGGATTGCGGCCATCATACTGCTGCAGTTAATCTGTCAAATTGGCTGTTATTTGTTAGCCAGGCCGTGATGGAGAGATAAAGCGTTCAACAACATGTACAAATTATTTTATGAAAGTGGGCTTCGGTTCGAGAAAAAAATCGTGGGCTTCGCCCATTTGACTTTCGCCTTTGAGAGGACTATTCGCAACGTGTTTGATAAATTCGAGTCGACCGGTTCAGTGAACACTCCGGCATTATTGTTTGGCATCATCGATCCATACTTGCTTGAGAACGACGTTAACGGCGAGCACTATCAGTCGATGGTAACCAATTTCTTTTGGCTCCAATAGGATGATATGGACATCTTGTCGTCGTTGCAACAAGACAAACACAGCCTATGTCACAATGGACACTTTGCATAAGCAAAGTGGGTCGTGGGTCTTCCTCTTGTGGGGTTTTCTTAAGTCACAGGTCTATGCCAATAAACCACAAACCACCACTGCTCTGAAAGTCAACATTAACAGGATGCCCTCTCTCTCTCTCTCTTTTCATATAAATGTGTCTTAACCTTAAGGTGCGGGTCCACTTGAGAGCACTTTGCTAGTAACAATTTGGTGCGGGATGTAGTCTCACAAGCAAGCTTCAAATCGGAAATCAACAACAATACAGGAATTTTTGCCGGTAAAAATGAAAGCACTTTTCCCTGGGATTTTCGATTTTCACGATTCGAGCGCAACAACATCCGGCAAATTTCATCGAAAAGCCAAGCAGCTGACAGCTGGCTACAAACCGGAACGCAGGCTCTTCGAAATAGCAAAGGCAACCTAGTCACCGCGGCACAGGGAATTATCGATGCTTATCGACTTCCAGCAGTTGCTTAACGGGGAGCAAATAGATAGAGTGATAGGGCAAGACGAGAACCCACATCTAGTCAATGAAGAACCAATGCCCCCACCCAGTATTGACGAAGTTAATGTACCCATCAGAAAATTGAAGAACAACAAAGATACGGGCTCTGATGGGCTTCCAGCTTAACTCTTTAAATACGAAGATGATGTCTTGGTAGGGTGCATGCATCAAGTCATCAACCAAGTATGGGTGGAGGAACGCATGCTCGACGACCAGAGTATCAGCTCTATATGCCTCGTCTACAAAAAAGGCGATGGTATGTCTTGTAAGAACTACCGAGGCATATCCCTGTTAAATGTCGCATATTTTTTTTTTTTTTTTGTAATCTGCACATGCCAAAGGGGATATGAATACCCTTATACTGTTTAACAGGGCACGGGCGTTAGTTAATTTGGAAGAGAGAAGAAGGGATAGGAAAGAGTTGGTGTAGTGGTATTTGAAACTCAGGTGATATTAGGTTTCAATGTTTATTCTCCATGGGTGGCATCCAATTCGATTGGGAAGAGAGTTGTATGTGATTTTTGCATTCGTTCGTAATTCACAGTATTTTTTTCGCATTCATGTTGAAATACACAACATTCATCGTCTTGAGCTCTACCCGGCGATGGCCCAATTCGGGATACCGACAAAACTTACCCAAATGTGTCGCGTAACGCTGAAAAACACGCGATGCTCTGTGCAACTTGGAAACAGCTCTTCGGAGCCCTTGCACCAGATTCAGGCAAGGAGATGCGCTGTCATGTGATTTCTTCAATATCGTGTTGGAGCAGGTAGAGCGCAGGGCAGGTGTCAACACGGAAGGCACTATCTTTTAAAAATCCGTCCAACTGCTGGGATACGCAGACGATATTGACATAATCGGAAGATCCCGGCAAGCCGTCGTAGAAGCGTTTACGGCTGTTGATAAGCAAGTGAAATGACTTGGTCTTGAATTAAATGAGGACAAGACAAAGTATATGTTATCAACAAACAAAATGTATCTATTCAAATCATTGGGCAGAACGTTACTGTTGATAACTACAATTTCGAGGTATTTAAGGAATTCACCTACCTTGGAACAAATATTAATCCTGACACCTTTGTAGAGATCCGACGCAGAATAACCCTTGTAAATCGCTGCTACTTCGGTTTGGCGAAACAACTGTGTTCAAAACTCCTAACTCGACGGACCAAATTAACGCTCTATAGAACGCTCATCGGACCGGTAATCCTGCTATATGAAGCCGAGTGCTGGACGATAAGTTAAGTAAGAAAGCTGAGCAAGTATTGGGAACCTTCGAGCGAAAAATACTTCGTCGGATATTAGGTCCCTTATGCGAGGAGGGCGAATGGAGGATGTACCAGGATGTGGATATATTCCAAGAAGCCAAGATATGCAAACTACATTGGTTCGGCCACATCGAGCGAATGGATAACAATGCTCCAGCCAAGAAGATCTTCGAATCTCAGCCCCCAGATTCGAGACGGCGAAGAAAACCGAATCTCCGTCACAAAGACCAAGCCAGAAAACTTGATCTTCACAACTGGAAGCAGCGTGCCCGGGACCGCAGAGGATGGTAGGCAACGATGTCTCAGGCAGGGACTCTACAAGAGTCGGGAGCCCTTTAGGTAAGTAAGTAAGTACCCCAATCGACATCTTGATACTGTTTAGTTTCGTTCAGTCTACGACTTTTCACACACCTTTTAAAGGTTAACTGCAGAAGTTATGTATGTGATGGTGTCAAAAAATATGCTGGTCCTCTAGTACTGTACACATGCCTTTTATGTTTTTTTTTTTGTTATAACATTTGTAAGAACCTCCTTCCGCCTTCTATCGATCCTCCAAAAGCTAGTGCGTTTAATTGGCTGTTACATCCTAGACGTAGACTTAGAACTACATTCTATCCAGTTGGACAGAATAGTTTCTACAGGTACAGAATTTGTCTAGTTGATCTCACTCTTGCCCAACATCTACTTACGTGTCGTTTATCAATTTCTACTGGTGACTTGGAATCAGTGGCAGAAGATCGAAAAAGCTGGCAAATTCATTTTAGGATCCTACCTGCGCGTCTTTCACGAGTGATAAGTGGACCATTAAAATCATAATAATGTTACTTGCCTAAGGGCATTTTTACGAAAAAAAAAAACAAAAGAATTTCCAAAAGTATATCAAATTCATGAATTTTTTCGTTCAAGAAATTCCTCAAGTGCTATCAAAATTTCGACTTAATGACTCGCTAATATGTATGCTTTTCCTGAACAAAATTGTAATAATAGAAGATGATAGCCATTGAAATGTAGGTACTCTCGTTATGTATCTACAATAAAAAAGAATGATTAATGTAAATTATTCTTCCCAAGAAAAATACGAATTCTAGCGTTTAAATTGTTCTACCCGGATGTAGAAATTGCTGTAAAAAAGTTCAGTATATGTATTTTGATTAAATTTTCAATAACAGGACGATGACCTTTTCTATTTCTATTTTCCAGCCTTTAAACACCCTGTGCAAAGGTACTTAACCATTAACTTATAAAAACGTGAAAAGGGCTCTTTATCAATAAATTTTTCGTCATGAATCATCAAAAGCAAAGTCTCGTGATTGAAAAAGAACAAAGAGGACAGCCATCTGGCAACCTAAGAACAGCTTAAATTTGCAATTCATAAATTTTAGGTAATTCAATATGATTAAAAGAACAAGAACTTTGGAAACTTCAAATAGATTTTTTGTCTGTGTGTTTTTTTTTTTTTTTCAAAATTAATGAAGAGAAATAATTAATAATTTGCAAACAATTACAGACAAACAGAAATACAGGCAACCCCCTGCCGCCAAGCTGCTGCCAACGAACGAGAACGCAAACCATCATTATCGACCCACCTCACGAAATTCGATTCAAAAATATTCCAATTAAATTCTGTGCCGATGCCATTCATTTGAATTTCACCAGTAGCGCCAACCACCACCCCCAGCCTCCGCAGGGCGAACATTTCCAAGAACAATCCATTCCTACTCGTATACTTAAAGCAGATGATAATGATAAGGAAGACCATGATACCGAAGAAGAGAAGGCGAAGTGGGACAGAACATAGAATCGGAAAATCTTGAAAATCTAGGACACATTCTTGTTCCATGGCATATTGGAAGTTTATTCCTCACTTCGCCCCATAACGATGATCATGAAATCACCATCGAATTAGTGTGAGGACGAAGTGATGGCAGGCGCGCGGGTTGGGGGTAGCAAAGGAGATGATGATTGTCGTAATGAGGGGGCCTGATTTAATTTTGATTCAACTTCAATCTGTTCGTCTGGTGTACCGACAGATGGCTATCTTTCCTCGCCATTTGTCGATTGTACGCCCTCTCCGGTTGGTTTTTGTTTTGTGCACTCTTCTGACTGCTAATAAGCATGCAAAGTGCCACAGTAGGTCCGTTGAAATATGTACATTTTTATTTTGTTCGTTAATTGAAATAACGAACTCTGATATATGTATGTATGTATATTTTTGGCTCTGCGCAATTTTGAAGTGCTAGTGCTCGAGAGTATTCAAAATTATTTCCAGGAATACGGTCAATAATTTGTTGATGCATAACAAGATGTTATGGATTTCAATCTCAAAACGAAATGTTTCGGAAAGTTCACAGATCACAGCAGGAAACTATAAAAATCAATTGAGCCTAAAGTATATATATGTTTTTGAAATGACTTCGCATTGCGATTGATACTATTGAGCTGTTGCTAGATTAAAAAGGAGAGCTTCATCCGCTCCTGGAGACTAAATAGAGATTATCCTTCTCAACATCTGCATGTGCATGCAATTAAAACTTAACTAAAATACACGTAATTTATGTACGGAATTAGTTACGTAACAAATGTAAGTAATCAATGTTTCTGTAACAAAAAAAAAATAGGGTAACCAGTGGTCTATTTCACCAAATACATGTTACAACTACAAATTTGTAATCTGATGCGGTGTTTCACAGAGAAGTTTCGTAAAATTTAGTCCCGGTGAAATGGAATGGGCTGACTATTCTACAAATTTTGTTAAAAATCGCTTGTAAATTACAATTTGCAAATTGGTGAAATAGGCCCCTAGGAATGATACTTTTACAATTCTTTTACATATACATATCAGCAGCTGTCAAAGTTACCAATGACATCTAGTCGTCAAAATATTCAGTAAGGTTTCTAATTTCATCGTGTATCGGCCGCAAAGGCCAAGAAATATCGGCTTAGCGCCGATCAGCTGAATTGAGCATCGACAGGGAGTCGACAATAAAAATAATTTTCTTGGACGTAGTCCATTTTAAGCTCCGCTGCTATGTCAACAAACGACCAACCATCAATGTATCCACAAAGATTAAATGTTTGGTGAGCTTCTTGGCATGGCCGCATGGTTGGTTGGTTGGTTGATACCGACCCTCGATGAGGATGCACTTAGACCAGGAATAGGTCCATTGTGTTGCCGATGTGTAAGGTGGGTGAGTCACCCTCTTACTCAGGAAACCATTTAATCCTTAGTTTGGAGGAGCCAATCTTAGCCGTACAGGCATTGTTGAGATCACTTAGATCGTTGAACATGTATTCACCTAATGTGGCCTTTCTAATGTTGGCAAGTGCGGGCACGTGCATAGGAGGTGACTGATAGTCTCCTCTTCTTCTTCATCTCTACAGCTTCTACAGAAGTCTTTATAGGGAATCGCGTTCAGAGATACGCGGCAGTCCTTTACTGCCCTGGATCTCGTTGTACTTGATCCGAGGGATTTGATGGCCGCTTGGATGTCCATGTATATGACAATATCCGATACTGATACTGATTAGCCAGTCAGCTGCTTGACGAATGACAGTGATTTCGGCTTGGAAACGCAGCATTAGCTAGGAAGGCTGAAGGAGAGGTAGATGTCCAGATCTTTTGAAAATATACCAGCACCGACTCCTTCTTCGGCCTTGGAGCCATCCGTAAAGATCGTTAGCGATTTATTGTGAAAGCCATGCCGTTGTGTCCATTCTATTGTGTTCAGTGGGCAAGTGGTCGGTGATGGTGGTGTATCAAAAGTATTCTGGCGTGTCTAGTGGGTTGTTGCTTCAATTGGTTGGAAATTTTTAGTCTTATTGCTGAGCAGGCAGCCAGTTGTTTGCTTACGATGTCAGTTGGAAGTAGGTGGAGCATGGTTTGGAGTGCTGCGGTGGTTCACGGCCCCAGCTCTTCCGAGTTTCTGGCAAACATTCAAGAGTATAGGGTATAAAACTGTAGGTCCCTTCTGTATGTGCCGAAATGTATACCACGCACAACATGTACAGTTGTGAGAAGCTACGCCTTGGACCTCTAAGTATGGGCTGCTTACGGCCTGATATTAAGTTTATTTTCATACATAAGTGTCTGTCCGAGAAGCACATGGCGGAGATTAGAGAGAGGGAAGAACACTGCAATCGAGGAATTGCTGAGAAGATCTAATTGCCAGAAATTTAACACAATGGAACCTAGAAGGGAATGCCAGACATAAGTAAGGAATATTATACAAACTCATTTTTATGCTAAGGTACAAATTAAACAAGTTTTCAATTGGTTTTGTAATACATACGAATAATAATACAATCTAACTGAGCCTCATTATGATGATGAGTGATGAATATATTACAGTCCTTCCTCTGAACGAAAATAATTGTATCGGATGATGTGATGACAAACAAAAAACACATCCACACTTGCCAATGTCAGTCTGCCGTGTCCAAATCGAAGAAAGCACTTTCCAATTAAACTAAATTGATTAATCTATTGCAAACCACAACATATGTCCTATGTAAGTGTCAAATTCTGCCTCATGAATATCCTTTCCTTTGACAGAATACAAAGAATTTACTCATCCAAGTCGCTTAAGGCTTTTCACAAACTCAGTTACATGCATTCATTAATTCCCTCGGCAAGGCAGTTATTTCCGCTAGACACACCTCTTTTTATACTCCATTGTCACCAGTTTCTCCTTTGTCCACTTTTCATGCGGAAAAAAAAGGCTGCCTGAAAACAAAACCTAACGTTCCATATCCCCCGCAACCTTTTGTCGTTTATACGAAAGGACTCGGTTGTTTCTGTTAAAAATAGCGCCTCATATGCATATTGTTCTTTGTTCCATTTTCTCTCGTAGATCCTGTTGCATTACACATAGTCTGTGTGTTTGTGTGGTGTGGTAAATCTTCTCGTTATCAATCCGTAACCGTGATAATTTAACAGAAACATTGCAACCTCAACGTGGGGGATACACGTCGAGGAAAAAAATGGCTCACTCGGGCACGGCAAGGACATTATCATTTCGTCGTCGTCGTCGTCGTCAAAGTCCCTTTGCCGTGGAAGTGTGCTCTAATGGGCGCCCATAACCAGAGCCATGTTAATAAACGGAAGTGACTCCGACCGGAACCATGTGTAATGTGCGGTATACTTGTGACTGCATACTTCCAAAGTCCCCCAACTGTCTGGCCCATTTACCTGTTGGGAGCATCAAATAAGAGATGCGAAATGAAATTTCCGCTTCGAATGAACGTGTTTACGTATGCTACGAGGGATACACTAAGGACGATAACAACGTGCTCTCTTCAAAAATGTGTTTTTTTCTTCCTGTTTAATGATGTTTTTCTCTTTTCTTTTTTTTTTGCATTTTTTGCAGTTTACCATAAAAGTGTTGAAATTGTGTTTGTTGCTAGTCGTCCGTCCGCCCGGTGTGTGTCCTTTTTTTTTTTTGAGCTTTCAAAAAAGGACAAATTGTGATAAAATTTTATTCATCGTGTTCGGAAGGGATAGCAACTTACACACCGATCAAAGGATAAACACGAAAAAAAAACCTATTAAACGTGATGCATTTAATTTAACGGGAAATCAATAGGCATATCTACCTGAATACCGAAGGACATGGCAGTTAGCAGCAGGTGTACATCAGTAAGTTAGTCAAAGGAACATTCCCGCTGTCGTCGTTGCCAAGAATGTTCGAAAAGAAAAAGTGTGAAAAGGCTTTTTTTCCGGTTGGGTTGTGCTGGCGGATATACGGTACGTTGTCATTACTGACAACAGGATAATAAATTGCAATTGCATTTCCGTGAACCTTACAACAGATACAATCGGTAGGTAACGGATATCCACTTGCTGTCGTGTATAATGAGGCGATGGCTATCGGTGGGTGATTTGGACACCGCTTCCAAAGCATATCAAGCAATATTGTGTGCTTGTATTCTTTAGGGATGCAGTTGACTATTAAACTTTTGTACATACATAAAGATGTATGTGTGCACAAGGAGGTGTCTTGGACAGCAACCGATGTGATTTATTAATAAAGTACTTGGAGCACATTCCGTTTGGAGAATACCTGCACACCAACAAGTCGTTTAGGTAGGGCACAACAGTTGTCCGAAGACCTGTTGTTGCATTTGAAATATGTACATGCATATGTGAGTATATTCATTTCTTCTTCTGTCCTTAAGTGTTCATAACAGAGGTGGCACGTGGCTGCATCTGACAGCAGCTTCATTTGGTTCAGATCGTACCTGAGGTGTCTGCAAGGAGCTTACGCGCTCTGTTTTGGTTGAAGGTAAGAATCTTTTTAGCTTGTCTTGTTTGCTAGGAGTTGTTTGCGATGAGTATATTTCCAGGTCCTTTAGTTACCCATTCGTTTTCCCAATCGTCTGACCGTTCCTAAGAGGTAATTCGATTTTCAAAGGAATGAGCTAATTAAGTTGTCAACGCATAAGATGAACGACCTTCAACCTCGGTGTCCCAGACGGCACGAGTTGTAATCGAAATTAACAAAGACGACTTCCAAATTTGCCTTTGTACTTTGTCCTAACGGTAAGCCAGTGACTGAAGCTTCTCTGTTTTGTTTCAGCAGAAGTTCTAAGAGGGTGCAGGATCATCAAATGCATCCTTTAAGGAACTGCGTTGACAAGAGCTGTGGCGAATGGAAGGGTTTGAAACCTAACCTGATCCTGGCGGAAGATATTGGGGAAGGAGATTCCTAAATATGGCAAATGATGAGAAGTTTATTATATAACTGTCTCAAGCTATGAACGTAGCCCCACAGAACCCATGGAGGGCTGAAAAGTCATAAAGGCTGAGGAACCGCAGTATAACTCTTTTTCTTTTCTTTTTTTCATAAATGAGAACGGAGAATACTGGATGCAAGCTCCACTTTGGCTTCAGACGTGCCACAAAGCCTTAGGTATAACCGGAGACTTAAATGCAGTAGACTATGCCAACAAGATGTTGAATTACATGAGCATCAAAACGGATGCCTGTATACCATGAACCGCAAGTAATACTAATGCTTAATGCCATCCAGATTAATCTGCATCAATCAATTAAAGCTCCAGATTATCTGATGGTTTTTCTCAGGGAGGAAATCATTGACACCAGCCATGTCCAAGAACTTTGAATAAGCGGCCTTTAATTTTACGTACGTCTGTACCGTGGCTCGAGGGTTAGTGCGTTGGACTATTGCGCATTGGGTTGCAAGTTCGAGTCCAAGAAAATTGTATTAGATTGTAGGTCATATCTGTACGTGAGAAGATGTACATACATATTCCACCATCTATGGCCTAATATTTATTTTATTTTTATTTTACGCCTCTGGAATAGTTTATTGTGCTGCCTTAGGTGATTATAGGTCCAAGATTCACTGGCCTTCTTTAGGTAAAAGGCTCTACAATATCGATTGATAGAGAACCTTTCCCTCTACTAATAATGATCGCCAGGTCATCAGTATAACCAGTGACTATGCAGCCTCATCTCTGTAGATCCGCTAGAAGGCTGCCGTTGACTGCTGATGACAAGACGCCACATTGGAATTGGAATTGCCAGATAAATTGTTTACTCTCTTTCTAACGTATCCTTACGATCCTTTCTGTAAGTATTGTCAGCATTTGCTAGCTTTTCACTGTTTACGTGAAGATTTCCTCAGCATTTGACCCATGAGATGCGAGTAGATTGTCTCAATTCTACATTGTCACAATAATACGTGTGCTTAAACAGTTTACAAGCATTTTATTGTGGAATATAGTACTATCTTATGTATGAACTACTTAATCTCTAACAATTATTGCAAAAGTGCAATTATTCATTTGACTCCAATGCAGATGCCTTACTAGTCCCAAGAAGATTATGTCACCATCTTCCAACATAAGAAACGTAGATACATACATAACGTAAACATAAATTTTCAATTTAATTTATTCCATAATACTTTAAGTACTCCATGCGCCACGGGATGGTCAATAATTCCATAAAGCTAATACTTTTATTATAACGAGTATTTTTGTCTCGTAATATTTCTACTTTGTGGCATGTTTTGATTGTAAACTGTGGAAAATTGTGAAAATCCTCCAGAAAATTACCTTTTTTTTTTTGGTCAAAATCCTTCTCAGTATTATTGTTCTCGTCCTGTGTAATAGAGGGGAACAAGACATTTTACGTTTAGCTACTTATTATTTACAAATTTGTTTTCAATTTCTTTTGTGAACTTTATCTCGGCCTCGAAGAAGAAACTCGTTTTCAGTTCTTGTCTTGTTGTCTGTTTGTGAATCTTAACATGAAAATCTTATTATCCTGACGTTAGAACTGTAAGTGAAAAAGGAAGAATGGAAATGAAAAAAAAAAAAAAAATTTGTTTACACAATAAGGAACTTTTACTTTATTCGGAAATTGAAGAAGTTTTTAATGGAATTAGAAAGTTCGTTTTGTATTCAATTTGAAATGTTTAAAACGGTCAGTTCTACCTACGTCACATAGTCTAACACCGAAAATCTATTTACCTTGTTAAAGTGTTAAAACAATTTTTTTTCCTGATGATATCCCACCCACTTTGGGAGGGGTTTTTTTTGTTTACTTGTATTCTTAACTGAGAAGTGTAGGTATAATTCAAAGTTTAACTTTATGTCTAGATCTAATAAGAATAGAAAAAGAAGTCAGGGATAATTTATGCATCCTTGTGCAGTGATATTTGTTTACTCTCTCAGACTGGTGATACAAGCTGAAGTGTGGAATATTGTTAGTGCGTAGGTATAACTTGGGTCTTATCAGAGGCGAAAATATGCATTTACGTTAGACTAGATTTTCACAACCTTATCAAGAACATTCCAAAGAAGGAGCCTTTATTTGTTGTTGTCAGCCGAAGGCTATGTTGTATAATTGTAATCGTGGCCCAAATTAATATGCATTTCCTTATGGCAACACTGTACATGACAACCAGTCGTACTCATTGTAATGTCAATTTAACTTGAGGCGCACATTCGCTGCCTAACCTAATAAAGTTAAGTACCTTCTTAGAGCATGTGTTTCAATTTTACATATATCGGGTAAGATACCACAGACTGCGATAGAGGACTGGGGTATCGCACTAGAAACTCTACTGATGAAGACATTCTGAATATATGCAAATAATTTAAAACTCTTTGTGCTAAAGTTAGACGGGATATCAATGATACCTTTCCAATTGTTATGTTTCAGCAGCTGTCAAAATTACCAATAACATCTAGCTGTCAAGATAATCTATAAAATTTGGCATTTCATCAGGCACATATTTATGAAATCATCAAAACTAAACTACCAAAACAAACAATGTGCTACTTCGTCAATAATGGCATGAATCTAGCTTTGAAATGAAGCCAAATTATATATATTTAATATGTCATACCGTTGTCCCTATCGTTCTTATCTGCTCACCCTTGAAATACCATGTTGGTCAAACAAAGCCTGTTATCGGCTTACAGTGGAAATGAAATCCAGATTGATTACAATTTGGTAGCCAGTTTCACTAAAACTTGTGCTAAAGATTTCAAAGTAATCTTGGGATAATCGATCGTCTGGCAACACCCTTCTGACAGAAATTTATGGAAACGTCGAAGTTGGCACGTTCTGAGGCCTATACCTTAAAACTACAAGTGCTACAGGTATAAGTCAAATTTGACAACTATTAAAATTGTGTGTTGCTAAACCATGTAATGATGCTGTGTTGCTTCTACCATTGTAAAATGTCACTTATATACTTGTAGTTTTGTTATATAGACCCCTGGTTAAAGAAAAAGGACGAGCGAAAGCTGAAGAGAGCAGAGCAGCATAAGATATGCCGAATTCCCTAAAGCGACTTGATTTAGAGAAAACTAAAGCATGGCTTCAGAATGACATTTCTTACACATCATAGTGGATACCGTACGTTAAGTGAAATAAAGTGCACGACTGAGTCGTACGACTTTGCATCTCTTAGCATTTGCTTGACTAACTCAATTATGAAATTCAACTAAAAGCGTTAGAGTCATTTTCAGGTAAACCAACTTTATGTTAAGTTGGCTATAAATAGAGTCCCATTTAAGTAAGTTTTTTATAGTATAAGACTTCGCAAAGCTAACATAAGTATAAGATTTAAACAAACTCGAGCAAATTGGCCCTTAGCCCTAAGAAAAGTACGTTACTTTAAAAAGAAAATTTAAAAGAACTTTTGGTCAAAAAAGTACCCTCTATTTTGTCTGTAGAACGGCTGCAGCCGTTTCCATTTAATACAAATTTGTCTATAAGTAAGGTACCTACAGTTATGAACACTTTAGGCCAAAAATGTGGTATTCAATCTTATTGAAGTTTGCTTAGTTAGTTACAGTTTACGACATTTTTCAGAATATCGTATTTTTGTCGAATTTGCTAAAATTAAAGTCCCTTTACCAAGAAAAGGGCCAAAACAAGAATTTAAATTTGGCAGTAGGGATTATTACACAAATCGCAGATGTGAATTTTTAATCCCGTTTCCATTTCTATAAACGTAATGTCAGAATTGATCAAAATCTCAAGATCGGAAAGTTTCAAAAATTTAAAACCTTACAAAACTTTACAAAACCTTTACAATACTACATATCGATGCAAGTAAAGAACGAGTCATAAAAGTGTGGTCAAATTCAAAGTGTACTTCTGCACAATTTCTAGTGCGTCGAAATTTAAGCAAAGAATGTAGCTTTTGTATCGAGAGTCGGAAAAGATCTTTCTGGCCAGTGATGTTACAATCATTTTTGATTTTCAAAAAAGCGAATTTTTCTACGCTGCCACGCACTTTACCACCCCAATTTTTTTGATTTTCAACAATAAATTGGATTTTTAAAGATTTTTAAAACTCACATAACCATCCACAATCAGAAATAAACAAAACGAACATTTCTTAAAACCAAATATTCACTTCCACGGCTCCAACTATTACTCTTCTACCGTACCCTATTGAAAGCAGTACACATTTCCTCTTATGTGTTTGAATTTGACTGGCATGGGACTAAAATTGCAATGGAAATCAAGCATTTTTCATTCTGATTATAAAAAAAACCCTCTGTCCAAATGGTCCTTGCACTTGTCAGAATTATTCTTATTAACAAAAACTCAAAACCAACCCTTAAAGTGAACATGTATGCAACTAAAAATACAGCCACACCACTTAGTGGAAAGAGTAAGCAAAATTACAAGAGTGTAGTTGCACTCGTTATTTCCCGATTTGCCACAACTGCCGTGTGGATTTTTCTCCCTCCGCCCAACATTTTTGCATATTTACTCGTTTTTCTTTCGACTCATTTCCCCCCAGAGAGTATACCACGATGGCACTCGGGCGTATGTGCACTTTCCTAATTGAGTCATACAACGCTGTGTACTCTTTCCCATTTGTGCTGTTTGTCAGGAGGAGTGACATAATACACACCGGGAATGCATTTTATATATATTCGCGTTTTCTAATAAGGAGAATAGTGGAATAATGCAAATATAATTCGAATCAACCCCTATCCAGGTCGTGCACTCTTGACATGTGTATTTTGTTTTCAGATCCTTGTACACTATACAAGCGAGAGAATTAGTCCGTATTTCCTTATCGGTTTAAGCTTCAATCCAACCAATCATAAACTAATTATAAACTATGTCCTGTGAGTAGCTGCATAAGGAACCACACTACAAAACGTACACTGAACCATAATTCCATTGAATCAAAATCTATTCACTTAATGCATCTAACCGTAAACGGGTCCATTCAGCAAACATAATTTTGATCTCTCAAAAGATTCCTGCTGAAGTGGATGACTTGAATGTGTGTGGTGAGGGCAGAACTGGAAAATTGGCGTTAAATGGGGTTTCTGTTCTGTCTGTGATATGTGTGTGTGTGTGCTCTCTCGGGCCGACATCTTTAGATGTCATCTATTTCAGGATAAGGGTGGTTGGGCGTCGCCCACTTCATTGTTTGTTTTTGGTTTCGAAGGATATCAACAAAAAGTGGAAGAAAATTGCGAATTGATTTTACAGTCTTAAACAAAGAAAACCACAAAAAAAAAGTTAAGGACATTCCATTTATCGATTTTGTCCTGTGAAACGAAACGATTACCATTTTAAACACAGAAAACTATCTCGGTATTGAATGAGGAGTAAATCGGATTAATGGAAATGGAAGGAGAGCATTAGTAGGTGAAATGAACACTGAGCACAAGGAGGAGTACTCTCGAGGGATTTTTCAGCACCAAGTCAGCAAAGTCATTAAGATATACATAGGTAAATGGATATGAGGAACTTTATGTGGCTTAAGGTCAGTAATGACAGTTCCGCAAGTGATTAAATATGGTGGAGGTGAGGAGAACTTATCTCATAGAAAATGATGATTAAACTAAAGTGGAATGGATGTGTCTTTCTTCTTCTCCTGTTTTTTTTTTTTTTTTTTTAATTACTTTACTAAGAAAGTTTGCGCTCGAATTCATTAATCGACATTGTGAACTTTTTTCCAGGACAATGCGATGGCGATGAAGATTCTTTAACATTGAACGAATCGAATGGATCACTGATTTGGAAAGCGATTTCTTTTTGTGGGTGTAAGCTCGATTTTTAATGATTTTCCTTCAAGATAACTTAGTTATGTGTGAATTGTTCAGTGTAATACTCATCTCTTTAAAAAGATGTGGACTATTGTTTCTGATATCAGTAACAGGTTCGCAATCATGCGAAGGTTTGGGCCATTAAAATGAAGAACAGGAAATAACTGAAGAGTGCTTAAGAGATATTAGTGATTTCAAAAGGTTGCCATATATTTTTGATCGCGGAAAATGTTTTGGTATTAGACTGATCTACCAAATAAACCGGATTGTTAATACAAAGAAAATGTTTGTATATGTAACTTACATACATTTTCAAACCAAACAGGAAGGTAAATATTGCTCTGGATACTGCAGTAATTATCTTGAGGCTTGTGAGAACCTGGAAATGTTTATCGCCAATGCGGTGACATTCAGCTGGGTACCAAGACATATGGGTATCGAAGGAAGCGAAAAGGCTGATGAACTCGCTAGGAAAAGGTCGACAATGCATATGCCCCCATTTCATTGTAGTAGTCTCTTGTAGTTCCTTACAAAAGAAACTAGAAAGTGAAGCCACCAGTCCAGCAAACAGACGCTAGATTCATGTAAACATGCACAATGGCCAGAGCGCTATGGCCGGCCTTTAAGAGAAGAGATCATCAACTCTGATTAAACTCAATCGTTATAAAGGAACGGTCACTTCTGGCAGTCGATGTGCCTTTGGACTTCACGCGGAGTGACTTGATGTGCTCCATAATGACTATTGTAGAAGTTCTAGGGACGTAATAGAATTAGAATCTGTTGATTGTCATGTCAACATGTCATGTCGAAGTCATTTCTTATCGAAGGTAGGGGACCTCCTGTGATTCATATCACTATCTAAGTGGTTCTAATAGCAGACTTTCTCCTACAGTGTTTCAAAGGCTAAATGATTGGGCACAATGGAATCGATTTGTTGGTCTACATGAGCACTGACTTTTTTGTCACGACGAATACATCTACATTGCTCCGGTACTACTAAAATTTTGGCTCGATGGTTGGAACTTCAAGACCGCTTACCCCAATTTACAGTCGTCATAATGATCTCACCTGACAGGTAGTGGATTAATTCGAGTCAACATAGTCACTATTTACTGTTCCTTGTGCAGTGACACAACGCATCGGTCGATGTACCTAAAATATAACAGCCGTAAGTGGTTCAGCTCGAAATGAGCCCCATCAGTCCAACTCCGCTTTTTACCAGAAAATTCCACAAGAATTCCAAGAATCACAGGGGATATCTAGATCCATACAACTTACAGACCAAAGAAGTGTTTTCCAAGCATAGGGCCTGTCGCCCGTGAATCTGCCATAACAACAGTACCACCAGAAGGTACACATTACTTTTTTAATCAACAGTCAGACAGATATAAAGGCAATTACTGCTACTGAAATCAAATCGAAGCTTATGCGGTCGCGAAGTTCTTAAAGTTCTTGGAACACAGCACAAGCACAAGGTTTTCCTCTGCTGGATTCCTGGACAAGCGGATGTCCCTGGCAATGAAAAAGCGGATGAATTAGAAAGAAAGGTTCATAGGCATACATACTGGGACAAACAGATCACTCTGTGAACCTCCTGCCTTGCGTCCTCAGACTTGGAACGGGGAAGGTTACATTACAAGATAACTGCAGCCATCCTTTGACAAAGCAAGCATAGAAAAACTCATGCGCAACGACAGAAGATCTCTTTCTATTCTCGTGGAGATCTTGACGGGGCATAATACTCTGTTATACCACATGAAGAAACAGCGTCACACGGAAGGAGAAATCTGCGTAGAATGCGTCGATCAGGGCGGTCTAGATTACACCACCCAATTCCTTTGCCGTTGTCCTTCACTCCAGCACTTCAAAAATATATTCTCTGGCGTAAATGTTAAATGTTGTATGCTGAACTACACCAGATCATCAGGGTCGTTTGTATACTCGAAAAGTAAGTAAAAAGTATTAAAGTAGTTTAAAGGACATTGTAAGGGTTAAGTGGACAAAGGAATACATTTCATCGCCCCATAGGTAACGTAATGTTTCAGCTCTGGTCTGAGTGCGGCCAAAGTCTTGATATTCTGCCAACCTACATACATATTATACTTTATATAAGTACACATGTATTTCAAACAATATATATTGACAAAATTGAAGTCATTCCTCATGATTTTACCCGAAATTCATATAAACATGTCCTTCTGCAAGCATTTATTATTGCCTTGGTATCTGCCAAGGCCATCCTGTGCGCAGCATCATCACTCCAGGTATACATATGTATACCAAGAGTCAATAACCTCACGGCAATGTCAAGGTTCCTGCATTAAACGTATGTTGAAATAAAGTTGTTGTTTTGTATTGTTGCGCCGAAAATGTCGTCTGGCTCTTAAGCATCTGTAAAAGCATTAAGTTCTGCTTTAAAACTCATTAACAAGTCATCAGGATTTATACTTTCAGCACTGCCGCTTACAATAAACGTTGTACTTACGACGAAAAACAAAAAAAAAAAAGACACAAAAACACAATGGACGCAGACCGAAAATGAACTTAAACACAATGTTCTCCTAGAATTCACAAAAGAAAAATAATAAAAAGAAGAAAAAAAATCAAATAAAATCATTCATACTCATCCGACAGTACATTTTCGTTTAATAACAGCGTGCGCCATCATTTATGCGGAATTATCTCGCCTCCCCTGTTGGGGAAGTTTAATTTTTTTATTTCGGAGAGTTTTATTGCTCTGACTGCGGATCAAAGCGGAAAGATTATAGTATCCAGCTCACACCTTCCCTTCATGCCTTTGTGTTTCGGATAATGCAAATAAAATTCAAATGAAGACATGTAATTATACAAATGAACTTGAACTTTGCGCGACTTTGCGTTGTGTGGACAGGAAAAACGCGCGGCATATCCTTGAGATGGATGATCACAGTCTCATAATATTCGCTCCGTTTTCTTTTACATGAAATAAATTTAACAACCAATTACAGTCAGCAAAATATAATACCAAAACACAAACACACACAAAGACCAAGACCAAGACCAAGACCAACGTAAATATAAAAACAAACAGTAAAAGAAAATTTTAACGCAAATTTGTCCCTTTGAGGATTTTACGTTCTTTTCCTGCCACATATTTCACCCTTAGAGTGGGTATGTAATAATACTAAAGACAACGGTTTATTCTCCATAAATTTTTTATTTTTATGAACATCTTCTATTTTATATATATATATATATATATATATATATATTTCTTCCTTGCCCCACTCCAACAAAGCACAGATGTGCAATCCTCTGGAATGGAATAGAGGTACAGAGAGTCAGTGTCAGGTAGTCTTTTAGTACGTATACGCCCCGAGGGCAATCCTTATACAAAAAAAAAAAAGTACTTATAAGGGTGGGATCTGTGTACAGCAAAGCCAGGGCAAGTGCATAAATTGTGTCTACTCTTGGTGGTATTGTTCGCCGCTCTGGATGGGTCAAATCGTAAAGTCAGGGAAGGAATGCCATAAATAACTTCATTTTCATAAAGAAGCGAGTCGCAGAGCCACTCTCTTTGCATATAGGGCTTATTCCTGTATGGGTGGTATGTATGGGGGTTGATTTTGGATTTTCTAAAAGTAATACTTCGATATTTGCTGGAGGGATTCATGGAGTTAATCAGGTTTTATTGGAAAGAGATAAAGCGTCAAGTGTTCAGGTTGATATTCATTGCGTCAGCAATAAACACGCTTTTAATGTAAAAGAGGGAAAATTTAATTGAATAACGGATGTGGAAGGATCGTAAAACAGGAGTTTCGCAACAATTGTAGGTACGAGTAGTCTATGGATTGCAATTTTGTGAGTGTCAATATTTTTCATCCGTCTTTAAGGGCAGCCTAGATCTAAAGAACTAAGTAAATTGTAGGTTACCCTATGAAACTAGCTTTCCTCGGCTTTCAAATGGTTGATAGCACTGGACAGTAATTAAATGCATTGAGCATCTAATATCTACAGTATATATGCTCAATGAGTGCTCATCTCACAGTGAGATGACGCTGCTCTATGTGAGAGGACCCGTAGGAACAAAGGGCGGATTCCCTGGCGAAGCCACTATTTGCTGCAATTGGCAGAGGGTTGGTACATTCCCTGATTACGGCGGAACACCCAAGAAGATGGTCAACCGTGGTAACATATGCTATTGAGATATTAATTGACACAACTCAAGTTCTAAGCCTCGAATGAAACTGAAGAGTGAAAAATGCGCTATCTACAGGTCATACAGATCACCTTGAAAATTTCAAGTATAACCCTTTCTTCGGAAGGGTGATTCATGTAAACTATGTTTCAAGCGAACCTAGATGGCGGTACATATGTGCATATACTATACAATGTCTGCCATTAGCTAGCAGAAAAGTGAAGGTTTTAGAGATCTACTGGGTAAAAATCCAGAAGATGGGCCAGATTTATGTGATACAAATGCTAGTGTTGACACGAAGAATTTAGGTCAGAGAAGAACGGTGGAGAGAAGGATGTGGTCACTTTAAAAATATCTCATTTGCATTTAAAAGCTACAGCCGCTTAGTAGCTCGAGTCCTAAAAGATCTTAACAGTAACAAACTTTCAAGTCCAGATGAGATCCCTCCCCTTGTTCTGCATAGGTATTCTTCCAACCTGGGTAAGAAGCTCGTCAACTTGCTATACTCCAAGCGTATTTCCAGGTGAAAACTCGCCCACGTTCAGCCAATACCCAAAAAAGTGCCACAAAATGTCCCTTTCAAACTACAGACTCATAGCCTCAACATCAGTACTCTCTAAGACCATGCTCTTTGCATGCCCTTTGCACGCCCTTCCTGAGGCCAGCCTACCGCTTAGCACACTGCACAGGCACGTAAACAGTGAGTCCTACGAGGAGGCTAACAAACGATGGTGTCAACGATGACACTAGGTAGGTAGGGCGTGTCATGCAAAACGACTGAGTATACCCCATTACGTCTTCTGTAGAAATTGTATTGACGAAGAGGAAATAGAACCCATTTGTCAAATACTGTGTGACTGTCCAGCCTTGGCCGTGAAAAGGAAAGATATTAAAGGGAGTTATTTCCAAGTAAGCCGTTGACACCTGTTGTCAACAAAGACACCCATTTACCCAACCTAAGAGTATGGAAAGCATTGGGATTCTCATCATATGAAATACCTTGAAGGAAATCGTTTTCTAAATGATCGTCAGCAATGATCGACAGTGTACTATGATGTACCATCACTATTTTTTTTTTTTTTACCGAGTAGTTGATATCTCTACCCATATGACAAAGTATTGCATAGTCAATACAAGTTGTAATAGACGGATATACCGGATATATACTTATAGCTCGTTCTCAGCCAATGTTGGTGTACTTCCGAACCTGCTTTTAATATTTATTACAGACTTGCTCTATCTTACTCATAATCCGAACCAGTACTCTTGACTTTGCTTATTCCTTGGCACCTGCAGGACTGAGACTTCAAACAATGGAGTCTCACCGGCAGCGAATTTCTACCAATCTCATCTCTATCTCATCCAGTCCATTCCGAGACATAAATTTGTCATTGATTCGAATCCTCCTTAAGTGAACCACATACATATCGACTGTTAGTCATTAACTATCGTAAGCTTTGACCTAGGTGAATTGGTTCTTTGAAAAGATAAGAACCAATTATACCACCCTCATGAAGATCAGACCAAACACTACACTTTTTGGCTGTATTCATGAGCTCTTCTAATGCACTAGAGTGCCTTCTTTTTCACCTGATATTGGGCTTCTACTCTGGGTATCTCCACTCTTAAGTCTCAAGCTGATCACGTTTTCTACAGCGCTTGTTTTATAAGCCTAAGGGTCAGGATTACCAATAGCACAAGAAAAACTATATGTGGATCCTCCTTGTTTCTAGAGACGACCGCATCTCTCTCTTGATCTTGGTGTTTTACCTGAAGGTGATGCCAAATATATACGAATGTCTACCTCTCTAAAAGAAAGGAAAGGTTAAATACACACAGACTTTTTCAACACTCCATATGAACCGATTAGCATTGAACATTATTTTACTCAGCTTGAATCGAAAAGCGCTTTGTCTTTTATGCCAATATTTTTATTCAATATTATTTTAAAATGATTTATTTCAATTTTCCTTCTCTCCTGCCAAAGAAATGCCACGAAAATTGCTCTCGAGCTGTGAAAATAAGGTATGTATCCTATCCTAACTGGTGCGATGAAGGAATATTCCTCTTCACCTTTTCTAGAGCTAAGTCGATGAATTGAAGAATGTGTTTACATCTGGAATAGTGCCAAGTTCAAAAGTGGAATATGGAAATACATATGTATGTATATATATCTTTTTGTTTCAAGAGCAATTTAAAGGATATGTATGTAAACATCTTGAAATATGTTTTCATTTGAAATTATTAATACGATTAACGGTGTGAACGAACTGGAACGACTTTGTTCAGTTTATATTGATCACTTTAAAGAAATTAAAAAGAAATTATAAACTTTTGGATTAATGTTAACTAAATCATGTACTTATTTAAGCGATTTATTAAGTATTTTGGTGAGAGTGATAGGATGATATGTGTTTTAAATGTTAAGATTTGAAAGGTGGATTTTATTATAGGTATTTCAAATAGTTTACACACTTCTTACCAGCACCAATTGTAAACACTGCTTTCGAGTACTTACCTAGAAAGAGAAAAACAAATGAATTTTTAATTTTTCGTATTAAATACTGGTACGGGAATAGAATGTATTTTCATAAAAAAAAGAACAAAACCCTTAAGTAATTTACCTAATGTCATGAAGAAAAGGCGGATGAGTCTTGAGAGGACAACAAGCCCATCTGGGTCATCTAAAAACGTCAAATCGACCACATACACCAAGTGACAAGGCAACACTTACCCCGTTTCTTACTTCACCATTTAATTTCCTTTTCTATAAAGTCAGTTTTACTCTGGGGTAATTGCACCGGTGCATGTATTGTGATGGCCCAAGAGAATCAGTCTGAGATTTAATGGTTTGTGGTTGTGTATCATCAAGAGGGATGCCGTTTTCCAATTTCGAAATTAGAAGTTTACAGAAGAGTATTTTTTGTTTGAGTATAGGAATATAAGGAGTATAATGTTTGTTCTAACGTTTTTTTCCTGTTTCCTTTTCCATAAAAATATATCCCATCATTTTCAAGGACAGGTATACGATGGCGAAAGAATTCACAGAAAATTGATTTTTTTTTGACAACCTGCCTAAAAGAACTTCAGGACCATTGCACACGAAAGTTATTTTACCCTAAGGTAACTCCGGTGTATCTTTTATTCTCATCATACACTGTATAAATAATGCAGGGTAAAATTCTGTTCTTTAGCCTCGAAATTGACAACACTCCTCTTCAACTGCTTCAACACTGGCTGAATTTTTACCCCGTTCTTACTCCACACTTAGTGGTAAACAGCTACTAAACAGGTGTTTACTGAAATACAAGAGGACACAATAGGTTCTCAGTCATTGTAATTTGAATAAACACTTTATCTCCCTCTTCTATAAAGTCTGTGTTACCCCAGGGTAACTACACCAGTGCTTGGTGGTCCATTTAATGAAATAAGGGTGACAAAAAAGTAAACGCAACTAGAGATACTTCCAAAGTATTATACTATTTAATAAAAGAATTCATAATAGTATTATTTGGAAAAAGGGAGTAAAATCAGGACGAGGGCAGTACGGGAATACAGTATAGAGAAGGTAGTACTAAGGGCGGGCCTAGTCATCAATACTTTTGCGGGAATGGGTCAAAAAGGTCGAACGGTAGTACTCTTACGCGCGCAGATATTTTATAGATCCAGTTCTTGGAATGACAACCTAATTCTTCGAAAGGAAAAAGTGAAAAAGAACGAAACATTGTTCTTATTGAATTCAATTCAATACAAATATTCCTTATTGCAAGGTACCTAATGTGCAGATAAGACTTATGTAGTCAAAAAAAAAAAAAAAAGATTTTTAGTCCCGACATTCAACACAGGCAAGTATTGAACGGCCATCTCTGTAAAAGAAGAACGGAAATACTGAACTACTCAGAAAGTAATAAAGATTGAAATTAAGGACTGAAATCGCATGGAACAGAACAGTAGAGAGAACACTTTGATAATCCCGTTTGGCAATGTAATCTCCATCCCTACAATGAGAAGTGATACATATTGAAGGCGTATTAGATGCTTTAGTAGTCATCGGAGAACTAAAGCCAGTAAATGCCTTTAAGCGTACGGCTCCATTAATAATTTCATAATTCATGGCTCAAGTGAAGGTATTAAACTTGATAAAATCAACTTAAAATTTATTCCAAAGCGAAATTCAAAATTTTGATAAAAATGCCCGGCGGTTCCTGTCAATAAATTATCCACCCACATTGCTATTCACCGTTGGCGACAATATCCTTTATAGTAGGTATGAACAACATCGTTGTTTTAAGACCTCTACCTAAACAAATCAAAAATGCCATCTGCCCGTTCGGTGTAATTTATTTAGATAATATGGCCGCTGAGAACAGCGAGTCCTTTATTCAAAACCGATGCCTATCGTTACTTGTTCTGTCTGTCTCTCTGTTCTCTTACCACTATTCAAAATTTGAATATGTAAAATTTACGAAATGCCATCGAAAGAAATTTTATTTCCAACAACAAAAATCCTTGATTTATGTTCCCAGTTTTATTCTCATGCTCTCTCTCTCTTTTACTCTGTGTCGAATTTCGTTATCTAAATTATACTCACTTCGAAAAAGTGCTATAAATTATGTGCATACTCAAAAAATGTTAGAAAATCAACTCAACATCCACTTGGCAATATTACAAAAAAAAAAAAAAAAAAAAGAGGAAAATTCTCAGATAAAACAGTCCGAAATCCGTTTCGGAAACAAATATTCACCAAAGTAATGTTGTGTCATTAAATCAAAAGGAATAAATCCTTTTCGCCCGAAATAACAAAAGGCAAATCGATACTTTTTTTTTTTTCTTCTTCTCCATTTTAATACCTTTATAGAGGAATATAATACAGAAAAAAAATTTTGCTCCAAGTCATTGGATCTGAAAAGCTGATGAAAAGTACGTGTCTATGTGTATGTCTGCGAAATGTATCTGAAAAGATTTAAATGCGTGAATACATTCAGCGGCTAAAGAACGACCTTCGTCACAAATTGGTAGGATGGTGGCTATGAGACGAATGAAAAGAATGAGAGACGAATGCGAAAGGAGCACAAAGTTTATCAAAAGGATTTGGCAGGAAGAACAATGTTTTTGATATTTATGTCAGCTCTTAGCTATGCAATTCGTAGATATGTTTGAATGAATGTAGGATGAACTTATATGTATGTGTGGAAGCTCACTCTGCATGTACCAAATAGCAATCGACGTTGTATCTTGAGAGTTTATTGCTGTGACTTGTGAGGTGAAAAGTTTATAGGGAAAGTTGTCCCGTTTGCTTTTTTTTGTTTGTTTTGTTATTGTTTGCTGAACGACTTAATGTGGGGTTACTTAAGGGGGCTGTATCGTTTTGATACAATGCCATTGTCGCTGTAGCGTTGTTCCAATCAAAAGCTAATATCTATGTCGGTGTTGTTGTGAGTTTTTAATTTATTCAAATCGATTTACTCTCCCGTGCGGATGAGATAAGCAATTGAGCAGATATAGATTTATGTACATTGCCATATATGTATGTGTATTACCGGTCGGTGGGTAGGAATAGGATATTCTGTTTATGCAACCACTTCATTGCGATGAATACATTCCAATGCCATAGTTTTGTTCCGTTGAACAATTAGGAACAGAGTTCTCCCTCTCTGAATGAATCGTTCGCATTTGCTGTCCATTTGGAACTTTATAAATAAGGCGGTTACACTCTGAACTTTCCGAAGATTTTCATTTTCCCAGATTAAGGCAAAACTTGTTTGCCCTCAATTATACTAAAATCGATTTTTGTCTTAAGAAAAAGTATTTAAAAGAGTCCATCCGCATCTATCGTTGGTGCTTAGATGTTTGTTTATATGTTGGCCTCATTTGCAACTAAACCCAATTTTGTATATTAATAAAGTGTACGACTGGGTCGTATAAACTTGCACCTACATACATACATATATCTAAAAGTTTATTGTGCAGTTAAGATCCATAAACCAATATAAATTTATAGAGTAAAATTTTGTTAAGTTGACCTTTCAACTTTGTCCAAAAACGTGGTATGCTAGGACTTCAGAAACATAGTCCAAATCTGAAAATTAACCACTCTGTTAGCCGTTTATATGAAACTGGCATTTTGTTAAGTTGGCTATAAGCATAGTACCATTATTAAAAATGTTTGACAAAAATTTGGTACGCAATTTATATAACTTTACTAAGCTAGTTTAAATATGAAATTTAAAGAAAATCCTTATAGCCTTTTTCGAGCAAATTGGCTAAAACCGCTAAATCCTTTAATAAGTACCATTATTACCAGTTTTGGCCAACATTTTTGTATAGAATTTGCGATTTTCAACCTAATGTGAGAACTTTAATAAAATCGTTTGATCCGTTTTCAACAAAATCGTCTTTTAGCCAAATTAGCCATAAGTACCGTTACAACCAATTTTGGCCAAAATGTGGTATGTTATTTTATTGCACGTATATGTACTTATCTCTGTGTGAAATTTAAATGAAATAAATCGAATATGAGATTTTGTCAAAATTTTTAGAGCCGTTTTCGAGAAAATCCATGTTTTGTAAGATCGGTACCGTTAATATAAGGGCTAAAACAAAAATTTCAATTTCACCTAGATATGAAGTTTGATCAAAATCCGTTTACCCGTTTAGGCTGTAGCCTGAGCTACACACAGACCTAATTGGCTTCTTTATCATCGTAATGTCAGAATTCATAAATATCTCAAGTTCGAATTTTTGCACGAATCCAATACTTGCCCTATATTATAGGTGCAAGTATATATGAGACTCAGTATGATAAGAAGTGACTTTTTGAAATAGATGTAGTATACAAATTGAGTTTATTGAAAAAATTACTCAAAAAATGCATGTTTTTCCAAAAGTAACAGGGGCAGGTTTTAAAAAAAAATACACTTGTTCTGCTTCCTTTTCCAAGGACCTAATGTACAAAATTTCATCGATCTTGCTTAAAATTTAAGGCCCAAAAAATAGTTAAAGATCGACGGACGCACTTGTCTTTAATATTTCCCTCTGTTACAAACTACATACATATGTATCAAACTTAATGTACCCTCAGTATATGTATACAAAATATGGAATATAAAGCTATGGAAAAATTTCCAAATAAAAAGACATTAGGTATGGAGTGACCTAGAGACCTGTTGTTAACACATCTTATAAAACTTCGGCTTATCGTCCTAATTTACCTTTATTGTTTTGCTCACATTTTAAGTGTTAGTAAGTGATTTTGATGAGGTTAGATGTTAATTATATTTATCTTATTTTGGTGACTCTCTTAGAATGTTGAACGCCCACTCTGGTTGGCATCAGTCGATCAAATCTATAGTCCACTCTAACAAGCCAACCACTTTGGACGAGCTCGAGACCAACATTCGCAGTATTATTGGTCCAAGTTATTAAAAATTTGACCTACAGCTTAAAGATGTAGGTAGATGATCCTTAGTCGCGCAGCAAACATCTGCTGTGTAAAGCGATACTGAGAGTATACACTGAGAGAACGTAGTGTTCTGTGTGCTCTGTGATGATGAAAAAAGAACTGCCAGCGAATTTTCCTAAGCCAAAATGTTTAACTTTAAGTACTTATCCCTCTGTCAGTCAATGGATATTGTAGTTCTTATACCCTTCACGTCTGTGTGATGTTGAAAACTCCACTTGAAAGCAATTACCACGGAAAACAACTTTACTATGGAATCGAACCACTTTAGCCATTATTCAGTTGTCCTTCGTCAGCTAACTCAGCAGTTTTCAAAGAAAAACTTCAGCCTCTCCTACATTTCAATGGATGTGTACCTACCTACCTATGTATGTACACTGAATTGGGCAACTCTTTCTCTGTGAGAAAAAAAAAGGTCGTTTCGACTGCAATCACGTATGTAGCTCTCCGAATATTTAGCCTTTTCTCTGTGCATTTGACAAGTGATGCGGAAAAAGAACGATTCAATGGCAATTCAAAGCCAATCTAATGGTCATCGTAAGAGGCCAGGCAATAGAGCAACATCGAGTTGAATTCACATCCTTCCATCTACTGTGTGTTGGTTTTTGTGTTTTGCTCTTTGACCGCATCTTTATACAGCGACATCACACATAGCCTAAGGCATATACAAATTGAGAATGTTAATAAAAGAAATCCTTGTACAAAAAAAAAAGCAATCCCTTACAAACCACCCGCGCCCATTCATCGCTTACCATGGTATATTAACCTTTAAAGTGGATAATGCAAAGTGATTTATCAATTAAATTCGGGTAGGCAGTCTTTTTTCCCACAGGGGATGCTCAGTGTCCCATTTAAGGGATGGCTGCGCCAAGGATAATGGACGTGTTAAAGAAGAAATAGCCATGTAATAAAGCATCCCTTGTGTCTCTTGTCTATAAATTAGGTAAATCTTTGGAAAATCTCTTAATAATTTATAGTCCTTGCCGTCGTTGACAGTATATACCTATCTTGAATTCCACGACGCGCATTGTTTGAGAACGGGCGCCGCCAACTAAGTATATCCAATGTCGCGCCAAGCTGTGCCTTAAAAGCCCTAATGGCATTCGGATTTCGTTTTGCCGCTAAGGCTGTTAGTATAACACCAGTAATTTTTTGTTTTTGTCTTTACTGTACAAGCCCAGGTAGTGTCGTAGAATCAAATGAATTTATTCCATTACTTAGTGCTGTTTTATCCTTTCACACCCTCGCTGGACCCTTTTCTTTGGTGTTTTGCCTAAAAAAAAATTCAAAACAGGGATGTCGGTAGTAGTGGGCGGCGAGAGGAGACAAGTCTGTGATGAAATTTATTTGCACTTTCGATGTGTATTTTCTCGTGATGTCGACTCTGGAAAAAGGATCCTCTTTCCCTTTGGTAGAGAGTAGGTGTCCGGGAGGGAAAAGGACGATAAAAAGATTATTAATATACATATATTTTGTGCCTTCCGTTAAGGAATTCGTTTTTTTTTTTTGTCGTTTTCTCTGCCGGGAAATTCATTCTTCGGTCATAAATCAATAAAGGAGTAGATGGAAACACAAAAAAAAAAAAAAGAGAAGCTTCTGAGAAAAACGCTTGGAATTGATTTAATATTTGCCTTTTACGTTTCTTTGAAAAATGAAATATGACTGATTTCGCTTTTTTTTTCTTTGCTTTGTACTGTTTTACTGTTATTTGCAAAAGGATTCTTTGATTTAGTACTTTCGTCAGACAATAAAATTTTACGAAGCATATTTCTTATGCAATGTATCTCGTTTATTAGATATGTTAGCTTCAGTTAGACTTCATATTGAAAACCAGCTAAGTATAAGGTAAGGTCGACCTTTAATAAAAATGCATATGCGTCTAAGGATGAAATGAGATTATGGCACGTTTATCAATACGTAATTATTTGCATTGCAAAGACGTAATGGAAAGCAACTTTAGTTAGGTTAGGTAGGTAGATATAAAGACACTGCTCACGTAGATTAATAAATCGGGACCATTGTGGCCAATCATTTAACCCTGGAGAAAGTCTTCTACTAGAACCACTCAGATAGAGATCTCAGAAGGTCCATAAGCTCAACGTTGCCCATGTCCCCTAAATGACTACCAAAATTTCTCAATCTTCTGACGGATAGGGCAGGATAATTACTCAACAGGTGATGAACAGCTTCGCTTTCTTCTTTATCAGCAGAGCGAGTCGCTCCGCGTGAAGGCCAACAAGACCAGCTCCCTGATTGTCACGCATGTCTGAATTCTGAACGCAGCGTCAGTTTACTCGACCGATGGCTTCATCTTCTATTTTCATTCATAGGGAACTGATTGGGGTTACTACAAAGGAAGGCCCCGTGAAACATATGTGCATAATCGACCCTTTTCTAGCGAGTTCGCCAGCAATTTCTTTGTTTTTTTTTCGATACCTATATTCGAACCACCGCATCAGCTCTGGATATCTGGCAGATTCCCATAAGCCTTAAACTGATTACAGCAGAGTCCAAAGCCTTAATGCGTGCGTGGCTGATAGTCTTTTCAACGATATTACTCTTGCGTATAATTTCAGCAGCTTGTATGACGCTGCAGTCGTTATTCATTCTAAGGAAGAAGTTAATACCTAGAGCTTCACAAAAAAAAAACTCCGGTTCCTGTACCACTATCCATCTTACAACCTTCGAAATAAAACACCAACTTCTTAGTTCTCCAGTTTTTTCAGTAAATTCTGGCATAAATTGTTGAATTGAAAATCCTTTAGAATGTTAGCATCGGACTCATGTATTCAGCTGCAGTTGTATAGAAGTTCTTGCTGCCAGATCACTACATACAAATTAATAAAATTAATGATACATTTAGAGGTACCTTTTTGTGCATGGATTTATTCATAAAAGAGGCATGAGCCGTGTTAACCTGTCATTATTTTTTTGCTCGGCTTTGATTGACATTTTATCATAAAAAGACTTAGTATACAAGTTATTAAGATGTATTACGGAAATCAACATTGTAGGAGGAATGTACTTCGTGCACTCAGAGTGCATATTTGGCACAATTCACTATACCATTGAAAGGTTTGAAGCCCTATTTGCATTATTAGATGATATGCGAACAAATAGAATAATGAAAGTATCGGAACGCCATCAATGGCACCTATTATTGCGCTATCATAACGGACTATTTACTCCCACAAATTGGATCCCGTGATCTCCAGAAATAAGCTATCTAGATAGTGTGATAACACATCTTTACATTTTTTCCGTTGGGGCTAAGTAAAGTTCAAGGTCTACTTGGATAAGCCAAATACGGTTAAGGAATTGGAAGCCAACATTACTCGCTCAATATGGTTCATTCTGCAGTTTCTCTGTTGCTTTCACAGTGTACTTATTAGATACTTATATGTATGTATTGTAGTGTCATTTGCAAAATCTCTCATCTTGATATTATTATCCACCGCAATATCTTGGTATACAACTGTGCTACGGGGTTGATGCTGGGTCACTTCCTTGTGGAACATATACTTAAATTTTCTTTAGTTCCAAATATTCTTACTCGTAACAGAATCGAAAGAGGAACATCTAATAATAGTGCCCAATAGAGTTATTTACTACCCAAGGGGAATTGGGTAACATGCCCTTAACAGAGGGATGACTTCATTGGCAGTCATCAGGAGAATGAATTTCCTACTGGAGGTGGAGTGGAGCGAATTTCCGTGAAGTAATTTCTCTGCACTTCTAAAGGGAGTTGGACCGTTGATCATAGTTCGGTATCGCTCACCAGTTACAGAAACCGTGTTATCCACATCATGCTTCAAAAAAGCTTATAGTGAGTTTAGTTCCTTGCGGCACTTCTTTTAAGGGTTAAGGGTCTTAGTGTCTTTTGTTTCACAGTGTATTATTGTAAATTACAACTTGTAAGTTGGTGAAATAAGCCCCTGACGTGTTGTGTTGTATTTCATGACTTGGTAGATATTCTGCATCTTTTTAAGTCACAAAATGATTTTAGTTCTCCATTTATCTGCTCATGGGCAACTAATCTTCGCTTCAGCAGTCACAGTACCTATCTTATTTCGTCTCTAAGAAGGACAGTCCTTTAATCCATTTTACAAAAAGAAAACAAAAACAGGATTGGGCTCCATGCAAATGCATTCATTTGGCTTAATCCTCTAGATATTGCTGCTTAAAACGCAAGATTAATTAAGATTTACGCCCTACAAAGGAATGAAATGAAAACGAGTAAAACTCGCCCATGAATAATCCTTTAAATCTGAACATTTGCACGTCTTTGTGCAGATAAAAAGTATGAAATCTGAAATAAAATAAAATAAAATATTTAAAATTATGTAAAATCCTTTTTCAAGATGGAAAATACTGCTGCCATCATTGCGCTGCAATAAGTTTTGTGCTCTTCAAAGGAGAAGATTGTAGATGGGAAAATTTAATTTAGAAATCCTCGTGGCCATATCCGCTTTTCTTTAAACGTTTCTTTTCTCTTTCAACTATTCAAAAATAATTTTTAAAAGTTGAAGTTCCAAGATATTTTCAAGGTAAGAAGTACGGTATCACCGGTGGAAGATTACCTTTCATCTTTCTTCTCTCCGAAAGCACAGTTGATGTCTCCTTGTGTGCACTTTTCCAATCTGCAATTACCATTTTACATATTTTCAATTGAAACTTTTGGTCAGTTTCGACAACAACAAAAAAAAAAAAAAAAAACAAAACAAAAAGAAAAAAAGCAAAGTTTTCGAAAACTTCCCGTTGACTTCATTAGTAAATTTCTAGGAGAGTTTTCCATCTTTTGTTGATTTCCATAGAAAAGAACAGCAAAACAGCACACGCCCCAGAAGACGTAAACAACGGAAACAGCAAACAAATTTCTTAGTCCTTAAAAGCACAAAAACTTTATCCTGTATATATGTATGTATAAAATATTTGGGAGGCGCTCTTAAGGTACCACTCGTCGTGTATGGCTCGTTATAAGGAAAAAAACTGGTCCAACTTCTGTGTGCTTGTATCTAACATAACGAATCATGTAGAAAGTTTTCCATTGAGTACTCTATAATGGGTTGAAGGAGCCCGATGACTTTCGGAACATATTTTGTCAAAGTACCTACATAGAGTGCTACTCCTCGGATGGGGTAAAGGCTCCTGCCATTGATTGTTTGAATGTGGTATATATGCACACTACCTTGAGAAGAGGTTATCAAGTGATTCTCTTCTCTATATATAGAAAGTGAGCCACATCTATGTGGATAAGTGCACTTGAGGGGTATGCTCCTGAACAAATAAGAGTTCTTAAGTAAATAATTAGTTTAAAAAGCCAGGAAATTTTGTTAGCAAAGATAAAAGTATAAAAGTTCGAATCATCTCCTGTATGCACACAGATAGCAAGGCAAAGTATTCAATTTGATTAATGAGTGACTGAACTTGTTGTTTCTTATGTCGTTGTCGTTTCTGTTTTTATTATTATTTTTGTGTTTTTTTTTTTTATGATAGAAATTTTTAGGGGAGAACTTTCACTAATTAATTTAATTGTATTGTAAAGATAAATTAAATTAGGATCCAGAAACATTGAGCAGAAATTGAGTTTAGAATTCATATAAACTTGTAGGTTCCACGCACATGGTTTGCTTAATTGCATATTCATTAGAAATAAATTGGGACATGAAAGCTGAGTTATATAATCTACTTAAGCCGTTCATCTTATTGCAAACCTAAGAAAAGCAAAGTTTGTGTCACATATATGTATTGGTAGGTCTTAATGAACTAAGAGCTGGTGAAATTCTTTCATGATTATTTCGTCAACAAAATTTTGCATAGTTTTGGTTATCGAGGTCGGATATACACATCACAATTGGGGAATTCTGGCGAACCTGAGCCGGGCGTTTTAGGGTCTAGAGGCCCTCAAAGTTGTAAAGCTAGATACACACGAAGCAACCGTTGATGCAAAGTGTTGCAGCAACCTGTTTTGTTTCTTGACTACACATGTGGCAACTGTCGCCGCAACAATAATACACACGATGTATGAATCGGTGTTAGACCTTCGTGGAGTTGCGGTTGGCTGACCTTTGGGTGGTCTATATTGTTTTTGTGGTCGGCTGCTTGGCTTCAGTGGTAGTTGAACATTCGTGGCCCAAGTAGTCTTTTGTGTTGGAGTTTTTTTTTTATTAATTGTTGTAAAGCTAAAAATGCGGAATTATACGGATAAGGCATAAAACTGAAAGAAGGTTGGATTTTATTGTTTTATTTCTTATCATGACCATATCCACCCACATTGGGTACAGAGAGCTCATCTTCCAAATAAGGAGCAATGATCCAATGTCCAATTAGTAAACGGAAAGTCATCTTCTTCTCTTGCACAAAAGAAAGGACGAGCGATGGTTTTACGACTGTCTGATGATCACTGCGGGTTTGACTAGGTCAAATCAACAATGGATTCATTTCAAATTCCAAAGGAACATAATAGAAAGATACCGTGATCCTTGCATATGGTGTTGTTTGATTTTGAAAAAGCCTTTGGTGAACAACCATCGGATCTGATATGGGTAACTCTAAGACAACAAGGAGTTCAAGGATACTACGTTCGCAAGATTATGGACACAACAGTTACCGAAGAGATTCTCATTCAAAGCCGGTGTACCCCAGGAAGGCGTCCTCAATAGTTTACTATTTATTGAAGTCCTAGATTGCTTACTTGGAGGAAAATTGATTGACACGACAAAAATAAGGCGACTTAGACAAGTTATCCTTTGCTGACGATGGATCTATCATAAGCAAGATCAAATGTTTCCCGCTACGAGCATGATGTATGAGTGGATATTCTGAAGGGGAATGAGCAGTGTACAAGTTTAAAAAAAAGACATTGCCTTAATCCATATCGAGCTACTGCCAAAAAAATAAAATATTTCTGACCTATGATCAGAACCGAAGCAACTTGTGATGATACATCGTATAACCGTAGGGAGGATGAAAAGAGCACCGTCCGTACAAAAGTATCACATGAGGGCAAATTCACGCCAACTGATATGAAGATAGAATACTATATGGTTTCCTGGCATCGACCAAGTATATAACTCTCCTTAATTTGTTACCTTTTTCCTTCCGTTCAACCACGATCTTTTTATAACAATACATTTTCTTGATCAAACTATTAACATATTGGGTCGCACTTTCGGCCAATTAAATCCAAAGCCACAGCGTCTTTCCATTAAGATTTAAATGATTTTGTCAAGCGCATACAAAGAATATTCAAATATGCCTGCAAGAATCAGAATACCAGGCTGTAAGCAAACAATTACAAATCTACAATAAAAAAAAGATGAATTTCAGCTTGGACGACTCCGACGCCATATAGGAGTATTTCCCTCAAAAACCTGGCCAAAAGTCGATTTTCTGAAAACTCTAATTGACCCTTGGTCTAGCGGGTGCTAAATATACATAGAACAATATGCTGTTCTTGTTCTTTCTGTTGCAGATCATGTGTTGTGATAATTGATGTTGCAACTTCTGCAATTTGATTTCAATTCGTGCTACCATAGTAGTAGGTGTTGTTCAATAAGTGATATCGAGGTGTTGTGATAGAAAATTAAAAAAAATTAAACGCAGAATTCTGCTTCAGATACTTATTTACAATTTAAATTCAATTTTTGAAATATTAGGAGGTGTTTTTTGGTGAATAAGAATTTTAAACTGTGTTCCCACTAAGTTTCATCAACTCTCGCAAAACCTCAAAGGTTTCGACCTACATTTTCAAGGCTTCAAACCCTTGAGGATTCAGCGTAATCTAGTAGGAATCCTTTTAAGTTCATTTGTCTGTGAGAGGTTGTCAAATTGAACAAGCCTACAGTTATTGTCAACATAGCTTTTGTTTACCTAATGTCAAAGAACATATTCTTATTCTGTCAATGGGGCACTATTTATTTTTCAGAACTGACAATTCTAAAAACTCTAAATGATTTTGATTTAAGGAGGATGGCTTACAAAAGTTTCGGTAATAGTTCATCCAAAACTCGTTTTATGTGAATGTTTATGTACACATAGCTTAGCAATACATATCAATTGTTTGCCCGAATCAGACTTTTCGAAACTCTTCTGCATATTGCTTACAAACTCTCAATAAAAAAATTGGAATTACGAATAAGATTCGAAAAATTCAAATTCAGAGAGAATTTAAGCATAAACTTGGTTTTGCCAACACAATTGATGGAAACACAAGTCGAATCATCCGAAACTTGCTGGTGAAATAATAGATTTAGGTTATTTTCCACTTCAAAATTATTTTAGAGACGATTTCAAATGGATTTAAGATTGATGCTGGCAAATTTGGGATATACACTATGGATACAGCCAGGCTTCATATCGATTTCTACCCATGGTACCATAAGACTCCTGCCATGCAAGAAATCTTAATGCATGCATCTGACCTGTTGGTCAACTATCAGGAACGTTAGATAATTTTAAACAACAATAAGTAACTAAGTAATAAAAAAAACTAGGATATATGTACGAGTATGTATCAAATAAATAAACAAATATCAGGCCGTAGGCAGCCCATAGAGGACCAAGGCCTAGTTTCTCACAACTCTGCACCGAAGGGCAGAGGAGTTTTTGAGAAGCTTTCTCATGACATAAATACTTTTGAATGTTTGTCAGACACTCGGAAAAGGTGGGGCCGTGAAAAAATTTTTCATGGTATTTTTCTGGATTCGAACTTGGAATCCACTTGGAAGTGGGTGGCCACGGCACCCATGATATATGTATTACGTACTTATAAAATTTAACCTCTGAGACTCTACTCCTTAATTCTTCCACAAAGTTCTCTAAAATGGATTCTAATAAAGATACCCCCAACATATTTATTCTTAGTTATGATCCACTCATATGTTGTCTCAAAAAGTAGCGATCGAATCCAAGACTGATTGTCTTTCGAATGAGACCCTGGAATTGCTCCTTGCAGAAGATCCAAATGCAACTATTGACAAATTGATGCCTCTTTGAAACAAAAACAACGAAAAATAATTTTGGCCAAGTTTTTGATGCAAATAATCCTTAAAAGTCATTGCATTGTTGGACTCATTACAAGAGCAATCGGCTGCGTAACTAACATCACAAAATCCCAATATACAACTTTGTTCCAGAACTTATACATATATATTTTGTTATCCGTTGTTTCTCACCTGTTTTCCGTGACAGGTGGTTTGACAGTTCTCGGTTGTTTGCAGGTTAGTTTGGAATGGCAATTCATAATGAATAGACTCCGGAGCAACGTTTAGTAACTGACAATTTGAATGTGCTGTTCTACACATATTGGCATTAATGTACCTTCAAAATAAAGTCAAAATGAATTCATATGTCACACCCTTGTTGTCTTGTCGTTCTTATTTGGTCACCCTATATCGTGGGTAACCTAAAAACCCATCCTATTTTAAACCTGTTGTTGTGAAACGAAATTTATTCTGAACTATTTTACTAAATTTACGTACTTACATTTGACTATCAATGGAATATATTTTAAAAAACCCACTAAACTTTTCCGGTACAAAACATTTGCATAACATTTCAGCTCAAAAAAGGGCGTATTTAATTACTTTAGTTACCTAAAAGGTATTTTCGTTACAAATAATAAATTGGCAATATTAATTAGATGCCAATAATGGGCAAAATAAAATTAGTTAATAAATGTAATTATTTTACGCCAGAATTATATTTTATTTTTGTTTTATGTGTGTAAATCGATACGGTTACTCGTTCTTCTACATTCACCATATTAAAAGCCGACAAAAATATATGTAGAGAGGAAACTCCTTCACGAAAACATCTATTTTAGGGATGAAAAACCTGCTGAAATCATGCTCGTCGTATAACAGGAAATGAGCATAAATCACCTAACAATGACTACACCTTTCAGGCTATTGCTTTTCCCTGGGGCCAAAAATAAGGATACCCGCAATCGAAAATAGATTCTCTCTAACCGATGGCATTATTCGGGGCGTGAATAAGGTTGGACAGCAAGTGGTCTGCGTGATTATTACATTTCCATTTAGTTTGCCGCATCGATTTTCGTGTATAAAAGTGCACGGAAAACAAATATGCTCAATCGAACAACAACATAACACAGCCACCGCACCGCACCGCACCGCCACCACAGACCGCAGAACCGAATAAAAGTTGTTTCTGATTGCGGAATGGGAAGGGTGGTTCTACATATGTTTGTATATATTCGGATGGGGTCATTAAAAATAGACGAATCCTTGGTACTGCTGGTACATTTTGAATGAGATAAATTGCGCGCGCTCTATGGACATGCGGAGACCGAATGGGGCAGCGAGGGTATTCATATATTTTGTTATCCCATTTTATTTTAGGTTTTTTTTTTTTTCGTTTGTTTTAAATTTGTATTCATGTAAGAGTTTATCGATTGTAGGATGACTTGACCAGCATATCTATACACAAGGGGCGGAAAACAACATAAAGGGTATGTAGTTGGCTGTAAACGAGGTACGGGCGATACTTACACAATATAAATTGCTCCTTCATTTATTCTATATACTATTTCGAGAGGATGCAGGTTTGAAACCTGTGTTGCGGTGGGTTGTGTACACACTACACAGAGGAATGAGACAGTATGTTGAGTTTTTACAATTATAGCAGATGCTTTATGTTCGGAAAAGGAATGGGTGGCTTTCGTTACAATGTGTTATGATTCTGTCTTTCAGTCTTTTAGTTGATGCTGGCGCTAAATGCTGCGCGAAAGGTCTGTGGTCTGTAGCTCTAAGCATAAACAATTCCATTCACTACTGTGCCTCTTGTCGACATCTAGGAATACATGCAAAAGTATTTATGCTTCTCATACCCCCACTTCCATTTAGATACATTATAAGAACGTAAGTGTAAAACTATATACGCACACACAACATGGATGAGTAGGAGAAACTAAACCTCGAGTCTCATCGGTTTGTGCTTTTTTTCTCCTTTAATCTTAAGTGACCTTGACAACATCAGAAGTTAAGAAACGATGTTGATGGAGAATTGAAAGGAAACGAGGTCAGAGTTAGAAATAGAGCAGAGGAAATCTGCAAAAAGTGGTGTATTTCTTACCGCAAAGAGCCTTTAAATGTTAGAAGTTTGTGTTTGATGCTGTGAGTAGATTCAGTATAAATTTCAGAAGGTCAAAGTGATGTTATGGCTCTAGAACAGAACATTTTATTCAAGAGAAGAATCAGGGATATGCGTTTCGTTTTCAAATCGTCCACATTCAATTGAATACCTATCAAACGGAAATAGTAAATGACAAGTGAAGTCCTTTGTGGTTTTTCATTTTACGGTGAAAGGACTCAGCTTTTTTTAAGACATAACGTGATTGGAACTCTGTACTGTGTACTCCTAACCTCTGAACTTAGACAACTGTTTGAATCATCTGCTTTTTACTTTGGGCATTATACAGAGGGGAAACAAAGTCGAGCTTAGAAAATGAATAAGGAGGATTTACCTTCCTTATGGTTTTTGTGGATGACCAATAGGATGCTAAGGGCGGGTAAAGTCGTTGTATCAAAAAACATAAAAAGTAGGAGCAATAACTCTTGCTTCCTGAGGTAGGTTTCGTATGTGTACATATGTATAATATATCTAATTGGTCGGACAGGAAGATTCGCCTCTTTTAGAGACAACCTGGACAAATGCTGCTATTCATTTCCTCGAGAACTGTAGAGATCCACCTCTGGCGCATTAGATGGAGAGAACATTTCGCCACAATGTTAAACCACTTAAGCGATATCAGTGTGTTCTCAAACTCAATTCCAACAAATTTTCGCATTCGCACCGCACTTCCCAGAAAAAAAGAAATCATAACAAAGAGAACAATCCGATGGTTATTGATGGCATCTCAGCCGAACTATTTTAAGCGGCGCAGA
The DNA here is from genome assembly GCA_949716465.1 of Chalcosyrphus nemorum. Classification (NCBI taxonomy): domain Eukaryota; kingdom Metazoa; phylum Arthropoda; class Insecta; order Diptera; family Syrphidae; genus Chalcosyrphus; species Chalcosyrphus nemorum. The sequence continues at coordinate 42,755,379 of OX454333.1, read as the reverse complement.
TTTGCTGAATCCGCTACAACGACAGTGAACAGTTTCGCCAAGCTTTCCAAAAAAAAAAAGGAAACCTAATGGATTGTGAAAACTACCGAGATATACATATGTACTCTGCCAGCCGGAAAGAATCAAGTGGCATCTAGATTCAACTCTCGACGTAAAACGGACGGGTTTTCGTGCTGGATCCTCATGCACAATGTACAATGCGTTGAGTACAAGTCCCTGTTACAAGGATAGGTTTTCAACAGTTTAAATAAAGATGCTATCTGGCTGGTCTTACGCAGGAGAGGCATCCACAGAAAAACGTACAGCTATTATCAAGGCTACATACGAAGACTGTCACGTCTTTCGCAATGTAAAGTGTCAGAAGAATTTGAAGTCTAAAGTGAATGCTGTCACCTTATAGTTTTTTCAATGATGAGTTCGTTGGACTATGACATCTTACCCTAACTACCTAGACTACGCTGTCTACTTCCACACCCGATGGCCCACAATCTAGAAACTGAGACATTAGTCTTATGAACAGAACACCTGAAGGGTGGACACTATTAAAAAACGTGGGCTTAAAGTCTTGGAGGAGGATTTTATGGCCAAACTGTACACACAAGCTTTATATGGAAACGGGCCAGTCACCTATTAGTATGGCGAAATAAGCCATGTAGTAGAATTCACTCATACAAGCGACATAGTAGTGGTATGTGCTAGGCAAATGTGGCACAGAACAGTCAAGGACGAATCGAGGTCTTTAGGAATGAGTTGAAGGCAGCTCAATCGCTCAAATGCTCTCCAAGAAGTTACAGAATTTATGTATATTTATGTATGTACGTAAGACCTTTACGGAATCCAGCATTTGTACGAGAGCCATAGAGGATTTGTCCCATAGAGAATTTGACGCTCTCAAGTACAAGGGCAGGCAAAGCACTGTCTTAAAGATAGGAACTGACTGCTAAGAGGCTAAGAGCTGGAATGTCAAAAGTAGACTTTAATGACTTTACAAGACCTACTGGACAGCTGGGTATTGTAAGCTCAGTACGACTTCCCGCGAGTCTGTGTAGGCAATACTGCCAGTCAGCTCTAAAAATCAAAAACTGGTGATAAAGTTGGGGTGAGAGGAGACCAATGTAAGTACGGCATAAGTTATCAGACAGCTGGCTCCATAGACAGAAAGGAATTCAAGGTAATAAGAAATGGATGTTCGGCAGTTGTATTACACATACCAAGTCCTTGTGTTCGTGAACAAAAGAGCGAGCATGAACTGTCTTACATACTCGTATTTTGTCTTATTCTCATGTAAGTAGTTTTTGCTTGCTTATTTGAGAAATGTTCTTTCCACGTTTCTTTAATAAAAATAGCATTTAAGGACTCTCCATTGTTTTAGTCGTAATAAACTATGTATAGCTATGTGTACTTTAGAAAGACAATCTTAATCACCAATATTACAATCTGAAACTACATTTCTCCCAGGGGATGCCTAAATTGGTCTCATTATCCATTTGCCATATGAAACTCACGAACATAACATCAACCCTTTTATTGCAAAACATGAAATATAAACACCCATCATCATCAGTATAACCCTCCAATCATCACAGTTCCGCTACCCAGCAGGTGTGCGTTACTGCGTTGCCAATGTGCCACTTAAAACTTCAAACGATGCCACTTTAACTCGAAAAAATCTCATCTCGAAGATATGTTCTCTGCGGATGCTTGGCATACATTCAGGGCGGTTTAAAATGAAACATTTTATTGTTTACACACACACACACAGCAGCATAGGTATAACAGATTATCTGTCAGAAGAATGCCATTCCATTAACACCATCATATCCGGTGAGTGTACTTTAGCACCTTCCCTTGTTTTGCCTATAACAACCACCCAGCCTTAACAGACATAACTGAACCATCATCTTTGCCATAATTACCGGCAAACATTTAAATGTGCCAGGCGGAAGCTTGGGGATGCCCTTAACCGAGCATCTTTAAATATTGAGTGTCGGTATATGAAGGTAAACTGAAATTCCTTCGTGTGCTAAGGATCAAATGCGTTCGCATTAAGCGACACCTTTCTGTGTGGAATTTCAGTAGATTCCATTAGAACGTAGTCGTCGACAACTGGGTGTGACTTGTCCTGTGTCTGTCGGTGACTATGGCGGTAGATATTCTTAGTTGTAGTGGTGAATATGTAGTTCTGCTGCTTAGCAGATTCCAAAGGCATATGCAAATGTTCTCTCATTCTTGAGGGGGCGGGGGGGACAAAAAAAAAAAAAAATGTATAATAATCAATGAGAAAATTCCATAAAGGACATTATTCAAAAAGAAATGCAAAAAGAAAAAGCGTTGAAGTATGCCAACTGGAATTTGCACACGCACAAGGACACTCTGCTGGAGCTTAAGACACGAACGATGTAAAAGACGCAAGTGAGGATAAGGAAGGAGTCCTTTTTGATACCCTACACACTCTTTCTCTTTTGGTATATTTCTTCTTCGTTAGAGATTCTTTTATTTTTTCTGCTGCCTATGCCTTCTTGTCTGAAGAAGTGTGTATTCGCCACACTTAAGGATGTCTACAATTCCTTAAGTCGTCGCATACTGTAAGGACACTAAAATGGCCATCCAACAACCGACACGAGAAAAAGAAATACAACAACAATGGGGTTGTTCTCATCGTTGAGCTGTGGTGGTGCATTGACTGTGGAATGAGAGTGTCAAGAGTTTGTCGTCCTGTATTCTTTTCTTTTTCTTCATTTTCCCATCGAGATGGCGCATGGAATTTTCGTATTAACATTCCTTTACTCAAAATTCCATTTTAACTGCCACGATATGTGTACAGTGCGCTTTCGTTGATTTTAATTTTCCTTCTTTCGTCTGTTTTCGTTGATAAAGCTGCTTTGGGAGTATATGTATGCGTGTATATACATATGTATGAGCTCGAGAAATTGCTCAAGGCATTAAAGCATTTTTAACGCTTGCTTTTTTCCAGAAATAAGTTTAACACGCGTCCTTGCAATTTGTTTCTAAGAACACATGATTGTTATTCAACTGTTGGAAAAAAACATACTGTGCGTTATTATTCTCTAATTAAAGAGAAAATAACCATTCGTAGTTTACTGAGACAAGTAGGTAACTGTGCAGTTTACAAAATTATAATTAAAAACAAAAAACTGCACGGAGTTTAACAACCTTAATGCGGGATTGCAAGTAGAATGACTTACTATTAAAAATGCTTTGCTATATGGCATCCGATATCCATCAGATCAAACACTCAGTAAATGGAAATTCAATCTTTCGAGAAAGGATCTGCAGATGAATTTCAGAAGCCTTTTTTTTAAGGCAAATGAGGGATAAGAGAAGGCGATAGGCCAATGAAGCACTACGACCCAGGAAGATCTATTGTGCTATTCTCTAGCAGGTTTGAATATAATTCTTTTTTTTTTTCAGCTGAAGTCTAGTTAATTTATGAATCTAAAGACATCTAAAGCTGAAGCTGAGGAGACATCAGAGGGTGATCATAGCTGATCATAGAGAGGATATCTTTTGTTCTCTTTTTGGCGTGTTTTAAGCCATTTTGAGAGTTCCAGTAGGAGAGCGATTGTTATCGTTCCCATCTGCTGAGCTCTATTCTGATTTGACTAGTTTGTGGGTCACAAAAAGATTCAGGACCAATGAAAGGAGCCTGAACATCTTGTCTGGCAAGCTCATCGGCGGCTTCGTTGCCCTGTGTCCAGGGACCCAAGTTAGTGTGATATTATTGTGTGCAGCAAGCTGCAAGATGATTTGGAGACAGTTCCAAACTAGCTTAGACTTAAAGCTGTAGGAGTTAAGATCCTTGAGTGCTGCTTGGTTATCTGAGAGTATGTTGATGTATTCTCTGGCACAGATCTCGATAGCGTGGATAGTGGTTGTTTGTACTAGAGGCACAGATAATTTGTAGTTTGGACCAGATGTTCCAGCTCCAGAAACACTTGACATTTTAGATCCGTCAGTATACCAATCTATTGATGAGGAGCTTGGGGAGTAAGCTGATTGTCCCAGAATTTCCGGACTTTAAAAGGGTGATGGAGATGGAGAGACACACTGCTGGATTGGATAGCAGAGGAACTCTTTCAAGGATTTTCATGTATCCGTCTAAGTTCTGGGAGGAATTATTGCATAGCAGTTGAAGCTTTAATGTACTAGCAGCTGCAGTATAATAGGTATGTGGAGGGGAGAGAGGTCTAAGAGAACCTCTAACGCAGCTGTCGGGCAGGAGCGCATTGCACCGTAATACCTACAAAAGCTAAGCGTTGTATTCTTATGAGGGCAAATCGCGTGATCATTTAGTTGGTCTTTCGCCACCACAGCAAGGGGGATAGAACACCCCCTTGTGGACAACCTTTGGTTGTTTTAATGGATAGCAATGTTTGTCCAAGTTTGGCAGTGATAATTCTACTGCTAAGCATGGAACGTGACCATCTGATAGTCTGCGAGTCAATACCTTTAGCATCCGCAGCAGATTGAATGGAATTAAATGTCGTGTTGTCAAAGGCACCGGAGATATCCGGAAAGGAGCATAAGGCGATTTCTTACTTTGACAGAGCTGACTAGATGATGTAGGGCCGTGACTGTAGATTTCCCAGATTGATACGCAAATTGCATATTGTTTAATGGATGTTGAATCAAGGCGCAATTGCGAATATGGAATTCATTGATTTTTCCCATTATCTTTACAAAGACTGAGGCCTTAGGGCTTGAAGGTGATCTATTTCCAGATTTAGGAATGAAAACTACGTTAATCTTCCTCCAGATTGTCGGAATGTAGCTTAATTCATAGCAGGATCTGAAGATGGGTACCAGCGATTCAATGAGAGTATCTATTCCATGCTGAAGAAGAGCTGGGAATATTCCATCACCGTCAGGAGTTTGTATGGCTTTGGACCATACTTATTTTATGTTCTTGGTCATTTAACAGATATCAGCCATCTACGCCGCGCAAAAGCTCCGGATAGTTTCCTGGCAAACTAATGTGCTGTCATCTTTTTGTGTCTGTCATCTGTCTGTCTCTTTAGTATAGTTTTTAATGTAATTTGAAGTAGTTTCAGCCTTTCCAGTGTTCTAAATGGATATCTCTTCATCCCCTGTAGTGGTGGCTACAGCAGAAAAGTCATAATCTGATGGTGATAAAGTAACCTGAGCTTCAGGATCAATTTAAAATTAGCTTACAGCAAGCCCCTCTCGCGAGCGAATATTCGACAAGAGTTTCCAAAGATATTATGTACTTTACTGTTACCAAATTTTAGGTAGCCTGTTGTAAGTGACTAGAAATCACTTAACTTGATCCGAGTGTGAATGAGTAAACTCCCAAGAGGATAGTATCCCGAAAGATACTCTTACTAGCGAGAGTACTCTCAAATGGACACGCAGCAATGGAGGGTAGACCATTAACTAGGTATAGCGGAGTTATTTTAATAGTAATCCTGGCTATAACTACATCGGCCTCAAAATGCATTTGCTAATGATTTATCCATAGCGTCAAGGGCTGACATCCCAAATGTCGATTTGCTGTGCAACTTTAAATTATTTAAACACACATTTACGGTATGTATACCAAAGTCGCACACAGAGATTCACTGCATTATGATCTCCCTAAAGTACATTAGTCGAATTAATACTAACGACGACAACGGCAACAGGGCGCGCGTTCTTTGGAAAGTTTTCTCATTTTCCCTAGGCCAACGAGATTCCACTTTTCATCCCCCTTATCTGGCAACAGAACCGTATAGTATGTATATATGTATAAAAAAAAAAAACAATTTTCCTTCCATTTGTTGTAGGAAGTTGTTCGTGTTGTTCCCATTTTGGCCCATGATGCGCCTGTTAACACAACTTTATTAAACAAAGTATCCTTAGAGAAAGAAACATGGCAAAAAAAAAAAATATCATCCTTGAATCAGGAAATGAAAGCCCATAGATAAACTCGTAAGATGCATGTGGATTATCGATCAATGACCGAAAAAGCAAATTTCCGCTTCTTTCTACACAAAAAAAAAAAAAAAAAAGAGGAAAAGACATCCACGACGTGGTGAGGATGACGACGCGACATTTTATTGAAACCATCCTCTTTCACGATAACATCCTCTTTGTTGTCATTAAGTATTGTTTGCCTTAAGAGTCCCAGCACGTACCGATGTGCCCTACTACGTTAGAGACAAGTCTACGCGCAGTCCGACCAAAAAAAAAAAACCAAATAAGAGCAAAACCAAAACAGAAGCTGAATAATAGCACATGGTCTATTGTACCCTAATAAAGAGTTATTGCAATAGTCCGGCTGGTCGTCAGGATCATGTCGACTTACGTCTTCTTGTCCATAATAAGGATTTCTAGGAAATGACGACGACACACACACACACAGAGTCTAGCTACGCAACGAAACATTTAATGTAGCCGAACGCTAGCTACTTTAACAGAGTACCGGTCGTCCTTTGTGTAATACGGTACATGTGTTGGGCAGGACAATATGTTTCCATTCCCTTTTCGGTCATAGGCATAGGCCGACGAAATTTCATTAAATCTACCCCGAGAGGAAAAAAAAAATATTTCTTTTTTTTTTTCTTTCTTTTTTAGTCCTCTTTTCTATGTGTGTATGTGTGCACAGGCGAAATATACCTCATGCATACGTAATAGTAGTTGTGAAGGAGAACCGATTAAAATGATAACTGAACCACATGGCCCATATCCAGCAAAAAGAAAATAGATGCATGATATTCAACAGCCAGACGATTAGGTAGGGAACAGAACACTGTCGCTAGCGCAGATTTATTCCTTTTGTTTCATTTCGTCTTTTTCCCTTGGCAAGATTTCGGGGAGAGATGGAAGGTCGAATGCAATCAAGGATTCGGTAGTTAGATCCCTTAAATTCCTTTTATTTGCAAAAGAAGATGAGACTTTGCTGCCGGCATTGAGAAGAGGAACAAAAAAAAAAAAAAAACGAAAAGACTCATGAAACCTTGAATGTTTATTTTTCCTAGGAAATTAGATTTAGTTACGTATACGCCGTAGCGTACTAGAGCGGGAGATAGACTACGGGATTTCCTTGCCATGTTATATACATAGTAATAAATATTAATCTGAATCAGAGGTTATGGCAGGTCGTAAAATCACCAGAGCAATTTTAATGCCTGTTTTATTTTTTGTTGCTCATTGCAGGGACGACTTGTCTTTTTTTTATGACGGTAGCTGCCATTTTGCCATTGGAGGAGGGCCCGCAATATCCGGTGAATAGGTAATGAGTGTAATTCCTTATTAAATCGTATTTTCAGAGCAATCTCATATATAAGGATTATATATTTAGATGGCGAAACCAAAATTGTATGGAATTTGGAGCTAACTGTCGGCAATGATGCGCTTCATAATTTATTCATTGGATGGCACAAATTTTAATAAGATTTACGTTCGAGTATGACCTCTAGGGATATTTGATAAATTCATAAATAAAATAAAACTAATTGCAGCTAGACATTTGAATAGGTTCATTCATTCATTTCATATTTACTTTATTTTTGGGTCCTTCGAGCAATAAGATAACGAACCTTCAGTCTATGTACATGTTGTTTTAATGCTGCCAATAGATATACCAGTCATATACCAAACATGTAATATTTTGGCGAAGAACAACATGCAAACAGTATTCAAAAACGACACGTGAAAAGGGAGGAAGTTTATAAAAAAGAAGTACATAATTTGGAAATAATGTGCGTTAATTATAAGGTGACCAGATAAGAGCAGATGAGCCTTGAGATCGTCTTAAGTGGTAGGCTTGTTACCATAGACTAAGGACCTGGGTTTACATGATCGTGGCGGCCATTTAATTAACGCTCGCCGTGGGATGACTCAGTAGCCAACTTCGAGCGCTGCGTCGCTTGTATGTCATGCAGCGCCGCCTTGCCAGAACCACATTTGCGATAAATTGGTGTTGTCCAGCTCTGGCCACAGAAACTCGTTTAACAATGTACATTAAAGGTACCACCATGCTCATTTCGGAAGGAATAAGGTCAAATGATGCCTCAATAAACCACTCTAAACAGTCAATCTTTATCGTATTGATGCTTGGGGGATCACTTGTGGATTGTGTTTGCTCGAACACACTGGCACTGAGCCAAAAGTGGGCCTCGTCCTACAAGACGATTTTTTGGTAAAAATCCGGATATCTAGCGAACATTCCCAGCGCGCAATTAAGGTGTTGTCTATGATCGTCGGGCTTCAATCCTATACGAATCGATGTCCAATTCAGGTGATCGATGCCGAATCGAATTTGCGACTAAGATGGCTGTGATATCTGTCTATTTGTTGACTTAATGTCAAAAAGGGCGTACCCATGCTCAAACTTTTTCACGGCGCACCGAATTGCCTGCAGACTAAAGCCGACCTTACGACGAAATTCACGTAACGCATTTATATCTGAGCTAATATATTTCTAATGATTTCTGCACGTTGAACAAGTGTGAAGCGGTGCAAGATAAAATGAATGTCACTGGAAATTTTGACAGCTGCTAAAGCATAAAAATTGAAAAAAAGTATCATTGCTATCTGGTCAGCCTATATTTATCGGTTTCGGTTATATTATATCTTCTTATAGATAGTTGGTAGAGGCGCAGAGGCCTTTAAGATGTTGATCCTGCATTGTGTTGTGTTTTTATAGAACTTGACGAATTGTTCACTCTTTCGGGAGGCTTTTGACCCCAAGCAATTCCAAAAAGTGGGAGTAGTAGCTCGGCCAATACAGTGGATGCTGTTTGAAAAGATGGTACTTGTATGCTGTATTTATATTGCCTTGATCATGATCACTCACTAATCGGATTATATTTTCATACATATATGGAATGGAGTAATAATACCTCGTAGATAGCCTTCTTCTGTCACTGGTGCACCAAGAAAATCTTTCATGATGGAGATTTTAAGAACTCCCAACTAACGTGGCCAGCAAACAACTGATTCCAAACTCAGCAATTAGACACAGAAGTCCCAGGCAATGGAAAGAGCAATATATGTGCATGACATGCCACAATATTATCAATGCATCGATATCTTATCAAGGTCACCGATCATCTGCCAACTGAGGACTCTGTACAGCCATTAGAAAAGTACTGATTGTTTGTAGGCAGGACTCTTAATTCTAGACAAGGTGACTTGAGTCAGACTTGAGTCAGCAATTCGCTTTGCGATTCAAAAAAAGTTAAGAGAACACAAAATTATAAGGAATAAGAATACGTACAACAATGAATGATTTTGGGAATGTGTATTTCTTTGAATGACACCACGAGTATCCCATGGAACGAAAAGGCAGAGGAAAAGGCGTCGATTCCTTCGATTTTGTTCAATAAAAAGCAAGCAGACGATAGATAGAGAATGTTCACATCATGTCGTCTTTCTGGAAATCGCCGGACAAAGGACAGTACATTACCATGAAGTTAGCGGTCTATAAAGGCCCAAGGCCTAGCTTATCGCAGATATACGTGTTGTGAGCGGTATTCATTTCTGCACGCATGACAGGATTTCGGTATTCAGAGGGAGATGCCTTTTTAAGACAGTAATACTCTTGGATGGAAAAAACTTTGGTGGAACCACGGCAACCACTGATAGGCAAGGAACCTCCAAGCAAATTGACTAGTTTAACATCGGTAACCGTTTTGCACCCTACATCCGTTCGAAGGCCTAAAAACAAAGGAATTCTCAACTTCAACAAATACTTATTTAAAAATCTGATAATATGCGAAGAATTACGGCAATTGTGGAAGAGCTGAGCTATATTGACAGAAATTGGATACAGTAGCACATAAGTGTTTTAAAGGGGATACATGAGATAAGAGAACGAGATTGTTGTCTGTCTAATGAGCACAAGTAAAATATAGTCTATTCTACTGAATAGGGCATCCACGACTCTTTGACAATTCAAATGTGTCATACAGGTCCCTATGACATACATGCCAGCCTTTTTCGCTGTGATTGGTGCTCTTGATTTGTCAAGGAATCTTTGAAGAACCGTCAGCTGCTATCTGTAAGAAGCTGTGTACATATACTTCAAAAAATTTGCGAATGTTAATATCAGTTATGCGTCGTGATATTCTATGTGACAAACTTTAGCCTATTTTAGCCACCCGAACAATATTTCTTACATCTGGACTCGATATCTTTACAAAAATTAACTGTTTATTACTAGGGTGCAGCATCAAATTTTGACGAGATACTTGCGCCTAAACAATTCTCAAATACTACTTACGCTTAAATACCCGACAAAAGTATAAAAATTCGTACAAAATTCTCTGCCTGTAGAACGTAGCAAACAAATAGTCACACAAGGACCTAAAGGACACATTTGTAATTTATTCGTGGCGGTGACAGTGGTTTATGGTGGCTGTGTTGTGGCAAAATTAGCTGTTGTTGTAATAACGTTACACCATCGTACTTGTGGCGGCATGTGTTGGTTCTTGCAGCATAAATATTTGTAGAATTTTAATGGCGAGCCGGCAGAAATTACTTGTTCATACGGATGCCAAGCGGCGGGTCGGTATCCCTTCTAAGTAATTGTACACGCGTGGCGATATTACTTTTATACATTAATATACATACCACATATAGATGCAAATACAACGCTATGCTCATTCCCGTAATTATTGTCATAATTATAAAGCAGCCGACATATATTGCCCACCAAAAGAGGATTATGTTTCGTAGATACCGTAATTACAGAGCTTTAGCCAGCAGAAAATGTGAAAATGTATGCGTTAATTAACGGCTAGCTGCTGGCTGGAAAAGAGACGGTAGAAGCGACACTGGTTAGCTATTTAAAGGGCCATAGGCGATGAAATATCTGGAAGATATCTAAACTGAAAGAGGCGAAATTAAATTACCCGACTAGAGTTTCGTATTTAAACTAATCCTTTAATTGACCCATTTTTGGGAGATTTTGTGGTATTTTAATCTGGTATCTGTTCCTGCATGTCTTTTAAAGATTTTGTAATTTGTTGAAGTAGCTACTTCGTTACAATGAGGAATCGCGTTGTGATGGAGCAGCTTCTGAAAAGTAATAAAGTAGATACAGATCCGTTAAGCAATTGAAATGAGCAACTCGTCCTCCGTTGGATAGTGCAAATGAAATTCATCCTTCAAAATGTGCCCCAAGTGAATAGACTCACGCCAAAATGCTGAACATAGTGAATGGGACAAGTGGGTTCTCGGCTATACGCTCTCTTACCGTTTCAACCAGTTTATTGTCCAGTCGACGATCGCCCACTCAATGCCCACTCAGTGCTCAAAAAAATTCCAAAACCAAACGACGAATAGTGTTGTTGCTTGTTGGCCACGATATTTTCGACGATACGCACTCAACTGCTATTTTCAATGTACAGCGTACAATTGTCGTTTTAAAAATATGTCTACTCAAGTCCTTTGTGTGTCAAAAAGATCAACCACAATAAATTTAGTAAATGACAGTAATTGTCCCTCATTTGTGACCCTAGTTAGTGCTCTGTTCTTTGCAATCTTTCCTAGATTGGGGGTGGAACGCTGTTTTGTTGGATCCTACCTAGGGCTATAATTCGAGAGGATGCACGATATGAAAGGTATCAAGAGACTGCTTCCACGACTGGGCATTTGTGTAGGACCACCAGCCAGGCTGAGTTTCGGTACTGGTCATTCGACACCTTAATCTCGTCCAGGAGCTAGAAAAGAGAAGAGTGATACCAATATTCTTAGACCTATACTATGGCAAGGTATATAGTCAAGTAGAAGCCCTTGTATCTGCCTCTGAACGATATTAACGATAATGGAACTTTAATAATAAATTAGTGCAACAAATGTATCCTACCTACAATTTACATTGACAATACCCCAATTGATCCCTACACCAAGTAGCTTAGGCATTAGGAGGCTTACGTGAACAATAACTCTTTTGTCAATGCCAAGCAAGGGTTAATTAAATATAAATACACAACAAAGCTACTTCCGACCCATCATTACAACACTAAGTAAAAGTACCCACAGAAGCGCTTACTCTTTGCATCTTACGCCACAAAAGCCGGATAATCAAACTTCAATCACGTACACATTAGAGACGATAAAACGAAATTCGTGGTGCGCACCAGCAAATCGTGGAGCAGAACGTAGTTTCACGTTTGACACATCACAAGCCACGTCCTATGCGTGCACACCCAATATTTCCACTAGCACTCTTCACAGTCTCCAAACTCATCACCGCACCATTAAATTTGTACCGAACTAGACCACATCAAGGGAGATGTTTCATTTCCAATTCATTAGTTACATTATCCACTATAACCTAGGGCCGTGCGAGATTGGAGCCGAAAACGCACAATCTGTGACAATCCGCTCTCACCACTATCATCAGTCAGAGCGACGAAATGTTACTTTCACGTGCATCCTTCCAATATTCTGGAGCCATTAGCTGGGAACACGTTCGATTTGGCATGGTTTTTTTTTTCCTGGGAGAGGGAAAGAGCGACATCAAGCTCTTAAGGGGTGTAAATAAATAAGAAAAGCCTACTTTACATCACAAGCCACTGAACCACTGAACTGGCACAGCACCAGGAGGTGCTCTCAGCGAATTGGTAATGAGCAAAAGCTGAGAAGGCTCTAATTAATCATTTAACCGATAAAAGGGACGCAGAGAGTAATATACGTACGTTACGATACGACGAACCCTTCCACATATTGGCAGCTGTGTGTGTATAGAAAAACCGGAAAAAGAGAGCATTGAGCACGCTTAATGGCCACAACATCCGGCGGAACAAAGGGGGAACAAAGAGTAAATCGTTCGTGAAGAAAACAAAAACAACCGAATCACCTCGGAAGGTAGCGAAAAAGGCAAAAAAAGGAAGAACAAAACACACGAAGATAGGCGCGTAGATGGAATGGAAATTCACGTAATGGAATACTATCGGTTGAGTAATGGGGCACCATTGGCATTATGTGAATTAGTTTGATGTTCCAAAGATGAGTTTGCTGGAACAAAAAAAAAAAAAAAAAAACAGCTACAACAACAAAAAAAAAAGAAGAAGATAAATGAAGGTAAAATTTCCGACCGCCATGGGTGTTGGGTTAGACTGTAATCACTTTATTTTCGGAACCCTAAAAACGGTCTGATGAGTAGAGTAAGTTCACGATGATATCACGCTCCCGATCTCTCGCTCCGCTTTCATTAGGAATCAGGTAATTGAAGAAACATGGCCCTCGGGGGTTTTATTGATTGCTACGGTGGTAAAGGGTGCAGGATCATATTGTACTCTCACTTTATTGATGCTCTCTAGATATGTGGAATATCTAAATAGGATGTAATGTTAAATTGTCATTGGTTCCATTGTTGCCACAGCACGTAGGATAGCCCATTACCCATACCGCGTGCTGGAGTATTTATGAACGTGTTCCCCCGATGTTAAGTTCGTGCTTGTAATGGATTTTAACACAGAGTCCAAAAACGAAAGCAAACTTGATATAGCTTATTCGGTGGATGGATTTTTAGAGAGCCAATTAATTATTTTTAGCCTTTTCAGCAGAAATGTAGCAATCCTTTTACAACTACAAATGGGTACTAGCCCTATTGATCATAAGCTTCACCTAGTTATTACACGATTGAGACCTTGAATGCTTCCACATAGTGGTTTCACTGAAAATCTTCTTCTTTATGGCCTTAACTATTTGACGGTAGCAAAGGTGCCATATGCGAAGAAGAGCGAATATTGCACCGAAACACGTCGTCTAAATGAATAACAACGACCAACCTTACTTTGCGGACTCAGACTGCAAAGCAATAAGTATTTTTGGAAGACTAAATGACACTGACAATAGATGACAATAGACAATAGATACTTAACTATTTTGTTGGGACACTCACAGATGCATTCAACTACCTGTTGAATAAGAAGTGTTCGAAAACAAGTCCTCGTGGTAGTGAGGGAAATTGCCCTGTGTTATACCCATCTTTAGAGAACAGTAGTCTAACATGGGTTCAATGTCAAATTAAGTCTTCAATGAAGCCAACCAACCCTGATAAATAAATCTGGATATCGTCAGCATATAAATGAAGCAATATGTTCTTACAGACCTTGGGACAAGTCATTTATGTACATACAGAAAAGAATAGGACCTGAAATGAACCCTTGAGGTACCCCTACCGTTTATATCAACTCCCTGCGTCCTATAAGGAGAGCAGACCTACTACTAAACCCAAAATACAAAACGAGGTTACCAATAATACCTTATGATTAACTCTGTCGAAAGCCTCAGAGAAATCAAGAAGGCACAAAACTGTCAAGCAATCATTATCAAATTGATGTTTAATATCATCCAAAACTTTAACCATGGCGGTGGAACAGCTACGATTTGTACGAAAACCAGACTACTGGGACAGTAGTTTTTTAATTCAAGATGCCAAACAACCTGTGCAGCAAGTATCTTCTCCTCTGAGATCTTAGAAAGACAAAACAGAATGCTAGGGCAGCAAAGGTTGAGAGACTTAGCAATCATCGATGTCACTCAACCATGCTTGATCATGATGCTCTGTAGTTATTTAGATTAGATTCCGAAAAGCTGTAAATGTAGTTCTCACCTTCAAGGCAGTTTAAAGCTCACGTGTCAACCCAAAGTATCTCCAGCCTACAGTCTACAGCCTACAGCCTACATCAACTACATCAAGTGAATAGAAAAGGCGAAATTCTTGGGTTTTATCCTCGAGGGGATATTTAACTGGAATGCTTACCTAGAACGCGCCAAAAAAGTGCGTGTGACCAAACCTATAAACTCCTGCAAACGAGCTTAACGGGCAAGTGCAGTGTAAAACCTCTCCCTGTATTAGACACAGATAGCCGCTTCTATATGAATTATCGGTGCTCTTGTCAAGATATTGTCAGTAGATATTTGCCTATCGGCATCACAGTAACGAGAATAATAATTCTCTACCTTAACTTACCTTGTGGGTGGAATCTTCGCACTTCCATACCCCCATAGGATCCCTCCTCTGCAAACTTATCGGTGTTCATACAGGACACTTGAATAATACTTAAAATATCTTTTTTATCGCAAAGAAAAACGGTTCAAAATTATCTAAAACATCTTCTTACTACTTGAGATATTTAGATATATATATGTAGCGACGATGTCCTAGTATTGTGTGGTGACAGCCCTTTTCTTCAGTAAAGTATATATAGACTAGTTAAGACGGCATTAAATCCCTATTTTAATGGCGTATAGCAACAATATCCATTTACCCACTTGAATGAAGCACCCAAGTACCCTTTACTTAAGTGTACTGGGTGAATTATGAGCCGAGGGGACACCATAAACTGGTTGCCATTAATTCACCCTTTCTACACCTACCCGTCCCACTAACGTCACTTTCAACTACTTCACATGTGTAATTGTGACAAAACGCCCACATAATGGGGTGTAGTCCCCCTATAACGATCTTGTATAACTCCCTCGAACATCCGCGTCCCAAAAAAAAAAAAAAAAAAAAATGTGATTTACAATAGCGAAGGGATGAATTCGATGGTGATTAACTACTAGCTTTGTCACACATTCTTTAGCCGCGACATCCAACGTATGAGACTTCGCATACCAAACCCTCTCAACAGTAAGCTCCATCAAGCACGCACTTATCATGCTCACACGCCAACACCATTCTACCGCAACACATACCGCATGTATGTTGTACATTGAAGGGTGGATGCTGCTTCACAGAATGTATACATTGATTCGACAACTCTTTCGGTGGCTTCTGTGAAAAATGCCGTTTCACGGACTACCGGCGATTTATAATCAGCCAATATGAGAGCAAGTCCTTCCATCCTTTTGCCCGTGATGTGTATTGTTTCTCTTGGCTTTTTTCTCGGATAGAATTTAGAGGCCGTAAAGTTGCTCGAAATGCTAAACCTGTCAGCTTTCAAATTTGATAATAAATTTCCAAAAGTATTTGTTTGTATGCTCGTAATGGGAAACATACACACACATTGAGACAGAAGGAAATGCGTAGGGGGAAGGAAAGCATCATCCCGGCTCCTGTTTTGTTATTCATAGCATGCTGCTTTTTCATTCAAACAACCATCCACCCCATCTAATTCCACTTTAGTTGGCTCTCATTCCTTGCAAAGGCAGCTTCCGTTGTCCTTCATTTAGCCATTGTAGGACAAAGGGCGTCCAAGTCCATTGAGCACTCACATACTCGTACATATTCTCTTCGTGTGGGGTAGTGTAGGTTCTTTAGTAACATGCTGTGTGTAGGAAGATGATATACAGAGTTGGGGGGGTGTAGCAGCAGGGCTATGGGGGTTAAAATATACGCGAAGACGTAAATTCGCATTTTCTCCGGAAAATATGTCGTTATGGTCGACTTGCGTATCGGAAATGAGGCCTATCCTTCTCGGTAGTCCTCAACGTAAGCGACATATCCTAACTGAAATTGAATGAAGGACGAGCTAGAAAATTACGCTTGGCGCAAACCTGGTGACGACGACGACGACGACGACAACAACAACAACAATCGAGGGGAATGTCCTCGTCATAATGACCTCATAAATTTCACTCCTAGGTACCTGGGCCTTTAGTTGATGCTGCTGCTGCTGGTGTTTTCTTCCTCATCGTTCCTTGCTGCCTCCAAACACAACATACGCATAGTGTATTAGATTTGGGGGTGTCCGGAAATTGAAAATGAATTGGAACACGTATCATGTGACTTTAATACAAAGCACGAAGGACGATTTTTCCTCGCTTAACACGCGCCAACGACAACGAAACGACGACGACACAGAAGATGTAGTGTGCATGAATGATAAGCGTTAGCCTATAGGTGAATAGTAGTAAGCTGAGTTGTGATTTTCCTTCTTTTTTTTTTTTTTTTTTTTTCTTTTCGTCGCTTTTCTATGACTTGAAACGTGGAGAGAATAAAGCGAAACCGATTTATAAGAAGAGAGGGGCCCCATTTCAATGGGGCGATACTTCATTAACTTGATCACTATTAAAGTCGAGGACCGTCGAAAGAATACCTAACTCAATGATTATTACCCAATAAATGAATGTTTAACAATGTGAACAAATTTTTTCATCAAATAATAATGGAAATGGGAAAGTGGGCAAATTTACTTTATTGCTTTGATGGGGAAATTGAAGGGATCTTAAGCAAGATGTACTAGTTGCTAAACTGAAGGATATTTGAAAGTGTCTTCAACATCCTAGGTGCACCGATTGGTATTTGAAGGAAAACACTGGGCTTGTCCCAAAAATTCGTCCTTGACATCTGCAAGGGACTTCCGCAATGTTTTCGATCGATTTATGGCAACTGAAGTTTTTGCAAACTCCTTAACCCTATCAATAACAACTGCTCGGTAATATGTTTTTCAGTTCAGTCACTGAACTGCTTGGACTATGCCATGTGTTTGATGAATTGAAAACAGCAATGGGAAAATCATTTGTCATTTGCATTCAAAGGATGCACTTTGTTCCCGACAAATGCGTATAATGAACTACTTTCCTCTGGGAACGTTCGTCTGGTGGATATACTACCATCTGGTGTGGTCATTAACAATGATGATTCTCTGTGGAGCTTTGTAACGGCAAGAAGTAACTCGATGTTATCAAATAGATATATCAAACTTATTACAAACTGCAGAGTTCTGCCGGAGGCACCCATGTCCGATGATTGGTATATTGACAGATTAAGACAGAAGCTGCAGAGATTTAAAGTTAAAGACTAACTTTCTTGTGGCCTGTATCCCCTTGTGCGTCGCGGGACCCAGTAGCGACCACTCTCAAGGGACTACATCCATATAGCAGCACGGATTAAACGTTGGTGCCTAAGCTAATTTGATTACTTCACCAAAGTGTGGATAGCATCCCAAAGGCCGATTTCAATTTGTCTGTTCGCCTGGCTTAGCTGAGACACTAGTTCCAAGGTAGTGGAAACTGTCTACTCTCTTAACTATTAGTCCAACAATTCATACATAGTAGGTGTGGTAGTAGATCTTTTTTTCTCCCTTACTGAGTTAATTTTTAGCTCAACCACACGTCTGATTCCCTCTACAATTTGCTATCATTTGGTGAAGATCCATTATTGAATATGATCCACTAAACAACATTGGTGAAAGTATGCAGCCTTGCCTTGTGAAATATCTCAAAAATCATCCCCAGCAGCTATCCTGATGGTTTAACGTGTGAAATTCGCTTCTACTGACTAGCAAAGCTCCAAAGAAACACAACTTTTAAATCCTATTAACACTATGCTGCTTCCATACATTTTTACTTGCAACCGACGATGATAGAGAGGCTCGGACAAGTAGGTCCGGCATTACTGTATCCGATTTGCTTTAGACTTTAATTATTAAATCTTATATTTGGGATATTTAAGGATAACCATCCTTACAATATTTAACTTTCTGCTAGCAAATTATTTGTAAAAAAATATAGCGCCAAAGTTTACATTCTCACAATTGGACGTGCTGTGTGCCGTTTTTTTTTCAGGAATAAAAGGGACCCATCATTTTATCCATCAGATGATTCTTGAGAACCTCTGATAGTGAATTTTTTTTTATCATGTTTATATCTTAAATGTACATACGTGAGGCTATACTTATACCTCACCTTGTTAGGTACATCAAAGTTAGCAAAAAGAGTTGAATGTACAAACAGTTCTTCTTGAATTCCATTGAAAGCATTTCTACCCCGAACGTGTCAATGAATGGCTTTGCTCACAAAGCGAGACAGAAAAAATCACCCAGCAAGTCCTTTGACACGTTAAGTAGCAAAGTTTTTCATTCACCGTCATATCCTATTTCTCCTTGCTGACACTTTCAATGACACCTGAAAACCTAACCTAAACCTTAGTGTCAAGTGGCATACAATACGATGTTCCACTCTTGTATTTTGTTGAACATACATACATCAGACCCCTCCAAAAGTGAACAAGTTCCATTACGTCCCTCTTGTCAAAACTTTACGTTATAATTCTCATACAAATATCAAAACTATATACTCAAAAGATAATATTAATAGATTCGAATGTTTTGCGCTTCTTTTGCCAGCTTTTGGCATTCAATAAAGAGCGTGGCGAAAACTTCTTTACACCGGAGGGGGGCGAGTTCCTTCAATCTTAAGGAATATAAATAAAATCTATGAATGCGCAAACTTTAGATGTTCAATTCAAAAGTTTTCTCTCCCACCACCGCTGTTAGACCATGGTGGCTCGTCTGCTTGGATGAGTTCTTCAATATAATTTGATAGATATGTATCTGTTCGGTAGTCAGAAGTGTTGATCATAAGAGATACTTCCCGTATTGATTTTTCAATCATAACACCCACAGAGTGTGGGTTCTCGACCGTGATTCAAGGAACAAAACTTTTAACGGTCAGAAAGTATACACTAAAGAGAAATGAGGAGGCGGAGGTAAAGTGAGAAAAAACTTTTTAATTCCACAATAGGGCATGGGTAAATTCTATTACCATTACTAGGGTAATATTCTATCGATTCTTCGTCGTCGTCGACGTCCTCGTCATCATCTTGGTTTAAGTAATTTTGATTTTCCATTGAAAATTGTGTTTTACCAGCGATGGACAGGACAAAGAAACCCAGACGCAAAAACTTTCAGTGGAAAGTGTGTAATTGAAAAGTATATAAATTTCATGGAAGATTTTCATACAAAGTGGTGTTTTATTTTAAATAATTGGTTTGAAAGCACTTTTCTTTGATTGATTTTTCCCAAGAGGAAAAAAAAAATAAATAAATAGAAACAAGTACAAGGTTACTCTGGCATGACCTATTCCAAGAATGAGTTTTCAGAGTTTGTGGATGGGAGTTAATTGAACTTTATAAAGTTTTCTAAATTGGCAGCAATATTTAAGACATGTTTGAAGGATATTTGTTTTGACAGTTGCCGACGGAATTGTTGGCACAATTTTAGAAATCCCAGAAGGTAAATCTTTTATATTTTACTTAATAAACGCCATGAACTTGTCTATTGTAAGAGGATGAGAGATAAGTGGTAGTAAATGGAGGTAATATACATATGTATAAGGGACTGATACGAAACAACATTGCGCTTACGCTCCTCATGAGAAGATGGACGACAAGACGAAAGCCCAGCTCTTGGACAAGACATAGCTGCTTGCGAGGAGCATTAGTTGCCCTCGATTCGGAGATTTAGGAACTTTATTGCAATAGTGACGTTTGAAAATTTAACCAAAAGGTAAGGAGAATATTCTAGGGTTTTAAAGCCAGAGCAGAAGCCTGTAAGGACGAAAATGGCCATAGACCTAGTAGAAGAACTGCTCCTGCAAGCTGTTAAAGGGCGATGATGACCAATATTTCGGTGTCAGGTAGAACGAGCCATTGAATACAGATGCGCTGAGAGGGTAGTGATATTTAAACTTAAATCCAACAAGGCTGCAGTAGCCGATGGCCTTGACGAAGAACATTTCATAACAGGAGGGGATGGCCTGCAGCAGCTTAACTGCAATATCTGGTTGGACGAAAGTATGACCGATCAATTGTACCTCAGCGTCGTTTGCCCGTTCTTCAAGAAAGGTGATCCTCTGAACTGCGTCAACTACAGTGGTATAAGTCTTCTCAACAACGTATAATGTGAACTACTAGAACCGATCGTCAAACCCTTGATAGGTCCTTATTATCGATTATAAAATCGATAAGCGTCACCTATTCATCGATTTTAAACTTGCCTTGTATAGAAAATAGTTATAGGAAGCCATGTCTAATCTTGGAATTGCTGCAAAGTTCGTCACATTGTGTAGAGTGTTGTTCCATTGAAGTCGGTAAAAACTAACTAGACAGGGTGACACGCTATCACTCGATCTCTTTAACATAGTATACTGGAGAAAATTGTACGAAACTGGAGGTAAATCTTTTTCAAGTGTGAACTCAGCCGGCCGTCAGTGGGGCATTTGCGGGTAATTATATCAAGGCAGCAAATATGTGCTTATCCGTCAATAAAAACAAAATAAAATATACAAAAAAAGACACTCAATATCGGCGTTTTGGACCGAATGCCAAAGTAGGCACTGCTGGCTGCTGGCTGAGCAACTAAATAGCAAGATCAAAAAACAAACGTGGCTACTGTAAAACAGTTTGTCTGAAACACTGTTGCATCTTTATTGCAACATGATACCAGCTGGCATCAATGAAAATCGATCAAAACAATAAGTTATTACAAATACATATGTAGGCATATCCTTTTCCTTGAATTTCTAATCCATCAGCAGTACGAGTGCTGACTGGCATTATCCACTCCCGTTTTCTTTATTGGGTACATCCTTATGCCTTTCTCAAATTGTGTCCTTCAACAGACCATCTGGTGTTCTTACACTCAACTTCAAATCATAGAAAAGAAAATAATAAAAACAAATAAAAGAATACACTTCCCGAAAGTAATTCGCAATTCAAATGTCATTTACTGCCAAAGCACAAGCCAATAAAACGCCCTCATGTCTATTTACCATCACCTTTACCTTGAGCCGCCTTAAATCTTTCCATGACAAAGAAAACCAACGGTGATTTCTTCTCAATTGGATTGTACTATTTTTGGCCCTCATCCAAAAGTGGATGTCATTAGAGAGCACCAAATCGAATACCTCTACCTGGGTAGGAAACAAAAGAGGAGGCAACAATGGCTAAAACGAACTGATATTATCCTTTTCCGATGCTGGATCTCCTCATTTCTCTCTTGAGTACCAAACTTAAGGATTTAACTTTTTTTTTGCGCCTCTTCATCTTCTTCTTCTTCTTTTTTCACCCGCCTTTTATTTTGTTTTCTTTCTCAATTTCTATCTTAAAAACGACTTTAATTTGAAGTCGTTTCGAAAATGAATTAGTTCTAGGTGGTCGCCCTTCAATGGCTGTTGTTCTAATTACGCCCTGAGCTATGAAAATATTTAGCTTCGAATTTTTATGTTCATTTTTTCTTAATTTGGATAATTTATTGAATGGATTTTATAATTTTTTTTTTATTTGTTTTTTTTTTTTTTTTTAGTCTACGCTCTCGTAATTCGCTTTATCTTTTTATTGATGAGTGAGATGATGGGTTTTCACGATTTATTGGAATTAGAATTTTTAATATTAAGAATGATTTATTTATGTCGTTAGCTTAAGTGCAATAAAAATTGTTCCTTTTGAAAATGGGAATTAAGTGAAGTGGCGAGGTTTACTGCTGTAATTGTGTGTGCTGAATAAAGATAAGTGGATTAAAAAAATTCCTAAAACATAAATATAAATTTTAAAACAAAAAAAAAGAAAATTATCGTTTTGTTTGTATTTCTTTGGGTCCTAAGTTGGAGATCAAATGTGTAGGTATATGTGTTGTAAAATCTCATCAAAGATTACGCGTGATGTGGAATATCTAAACAGTACTACCTCGATAATGTGACCTAATTAAAGCATGGGCAGTTCACATTTCTGGATACGAAGAATACGTTGTATTTCCTAGTTACCTTCTTACCGGTGTGTATGCATACATATACATGGCGCAACCGATAATTGAATTGAAAGAGGTAATGGGAACTGAAACTCAGGTGCCATTAGGTGGCCAAACTAATTCATAGTACTTTATCGAGATCGTCTTGAAATTATTTAATTTTCTTACGCACCCTACTATCTACAAATGTTCGCCTTAAAAACTATATTGGCAACTCTCTACTCTCTCAACCATTTGTCCAGTTGATGAGTTCGGTCCTACACTGATCATTTTTGTTTTTGTCGAGTTAATTTTTAGGACAATGACGTCTGTTTTCTCCTCACAATTGCTGTCATTTAGTGAAGGTCTATTATTCTCTGAGACAATAGGCATACATCGTCATCGTAGTCGAGGTGTTCGGGTTCAAATGCTCATCGAATTCCTTCCTTTCCTCTTGATAATGACGTATTCAGCACATCGCTAATAACCAATAAAAAGAGAATTGGTGAAAGTATGCAGCCTTGCCGAGCCCCACTTTGACCTTTGGATAAGGCATAAGACTTCAGATCGTGCAGAGATGTATACCGCAAACAACGTACTTACTTAGCTAGACCTCGGCCCTTTACTGGCTGGTTTCGGCCCAATATTTTGTATTTTGTATCTTACCGAAGCGTAGGCAAGTAGAGAAATCAAGAGAAGAACTCACTTACGAATTGAAATAAACATGATCGACAACTGCAGCTCAATGAGCTCCATTTGCAAAAAAGGTGATCCTATGCCTTGTAAAAACTATCGATACATACCCGTACTAGATGTGACAACCAAAACCCTTTCCAATTTACTGTTTTCATATCTAAAACCATTCTGTCCAACGTGCCAACAATAACTTCTTCGGATATCAGCACCTTCTACATACCTATACGAGGAGGGCGATTGGCACTATTTATTTTCGAGAGTAGAACATTTGCAAATCAAAAGTATGTGGTTCGGAACACCTCTATCTTCACCACACCTATCGCCATTAATATATTTTTTTTTAAACTGAAATAAACTGACAAGTAAATGCCCAGATCTCATGCGGCAAACAGTGCTCCTATAAGTCAAGCTCTTATTTTGGTATTATTCCTTTTGGTTCCATTAATCTAAACTTAATGCACGTGTCACATTATATAGGGCAAAGAAATTAAAATAACTCCCAAAGCCATTTCATTGATTTATGAAATGAGACCAAGCCAAATAGAAGGACAAATTGAACTAGCGACCCATTCCATCGAATACCGATGATCAATGGTGGATTTTATTTCCACATCAATGCTTAATGGACGGTAATGTTGCTTACACATACTCACTCCCCTGTGCTAACTAATATACAATGGAATCACTCAAGGTCGGGTGTCATTTATGAAAGCATATTCCTGCCCTCAAAGTCCTTGCGTTTAATTTATACCTTTTCTTCGCACAGAGTAATCACATCGATATAGGACTCTTGTGTATGGTCGCGCGACACTACGTCATAGGAATACCAAACCGGAACCAGTGAATAGCCAGCCATTTCCTGCCCTAATGGATTTTGATTGTCAGCGATAACTTTTCGGAGACGTCTTTGTGTGTTGCGGGATTCTGAGAAATGGGAAAGTAACAACAAGGGCACATTTATAGGTCGTCCTGTGGAAAGGCACTTTTAGTGGCTTGGCATTCATGTGTGGCTATTCGTTGAACATATAATCAATTAATGTCTCATTCTTAAAGATGAATACCGTTTTTAATTTCTTGTACAAAAACAAAACAAACTTTGCATAAAATGGTCTCTAATTACTCTGCCAAAGTGGATAGGTATACCCTCTCCAAGGACCGCAACATGTAAATTGGGGGAGTACATCCACAAAATTCAAAGTAATGATCATACTGATTAGGAGAGTGTTTCCAGGCGTTGGCTGATTCGCTTGAATTGCTACTCCTCCGTTGCAATTGTGCACAAGCAATAAGCATGGCATGAAGATAATATTGGGGCTTGTGGATATGTACATGCTGCTGGCAGCCAGCAACCGAATAAACATTTCTCACCGTGCCGGGGCGTCGTCGAGTGAGATTTCCGTTGTGCGGAAATGCCAACATATATCGTTGTCACTTCCGGAGGAGCATTACGACTAGGTATATACGAGTATCTACACACTTTTTGGTATTTCTTTGGCAATGCAGGTAGTGCCTCTTGCTTTTTGTAACACCACGTTTTAATCATGGTAATTTCCTTGTGGTTGCGAATTGAAATTATGTTTGCTTATTACTAGGGCTGTGTCGATCTACAAGCTCATACAGCAGGCAGAAGGCCAAAAAACTTTTAATCACATCACTTAACTGAACAAAACTTTGTTTCAATTTGTGGGTTTTGTCGGGATCGAGTAACAGGGCGTGTTACAAGAAGAATGTGCTAATTTATTAGGGGGGGGGGGAACTTGCTTGTATCGTTTGTGGGACCTATTTGCATTTTGGAAATGTTATTTTGCAAAATTTACAAGTTGGTATCCTTGTTCGTTGTGATGGTAAGGATTTGGGTTTGGGTGCACACAAAATGAAGGCGGAACACTCTGAGACCGGGTGATGAGTGTAAATTTATTAACATTTGAAATTTTGCTTATACCTTGTACTAATTGAGGTGAAATGTTCGACGTAATTTTACGTTGTAAAAACGTGGTCCACAAACTGATTCAGCAGATGGTTGGGTAACGGTAGGACAAAATCTTGGGAATCTCCGTATTCTGAGCGAACGTTAGTGATACCAATGGTTTTAGATATTACGATGTAACCACTATCCATCTCCGTATTCGTCAACACAGTGAAACCATAGGATCAGGTTCAATCGTGGCCGATGTGATTGCGATCAACGCTATCCCCAGCGGTTGTTAAAAATTCTAGTGCATTCCGACAATTGTTGAATATTTGTGCTTTTAAACCGTGTTACAGGTCCTTGATTAATGTTTTGAATGCTATGAGATGCGCCAAAGAGTGCAAGTTAAAAACAACGAGTAATGAGAGATGTGTTCTAGTATTGGTCTTCCACAAGGGTCAGTTCTAGGTCCAATTCGCTTGAATTATACATTAAGACTGTTTCGGAGCTGTGCAATAAGATTGTGTACCACATTTTGGCCAAATTTGATTAAAACGGAACTTATGGCCAATTTTACTAATAGGCTATTTTCTTGAAAACAAATTCAACGATTTAAGTTTTTACAAATCGTAAGTGTTATAAAATGGCTTACGAAATGTTTGGACAAAAGTGCGTATAACGGTACTTTTCTATGGATTAAGGGATTTTAGCCAAATTGCTCGAGAATGGTTTCGACGATTTTCTTTAACTTTCATACATATTTTATCACTTATATAAATGTCCTTATTCTCGTAAAGATAAGGATTGAAGACCCTTGATGCTCTGGCTATCCAGCTAACTTACAATTTTAATTATAAGTTAGACTTTAAAAATAAATAAATAAATACTTGTTGTCGTTCCAACAGTTAATAAAGAGCTTTATCACAGTTATGCGTTTCATTAGCTCATAAGCTGCGCCACACCTTACGGCTGAGAGCCTTTTTCGTTGGTAAAAAATTCTAAAAATTTAAAATTTAGAATTTAATTTGGTAGTTTATTCCCTTTAAGTTCAGGCCATAGCACTTAAGCTGCCATAAATATCCCATCACAAAAATCAACCAAAATCCCATTTATACCCCTTAACAGCTTAACGATACTCACTAGCTCCCAACTGCAAACACATGCATATTTTATCTAAACAACCTCAAGTAATCATCCTTCCGCGCGCTGTTTCAATTGTCTGTTCCGCGTTGAACCCCAGTTTATATCCCTCGCCTTTATTTGATTACCCTATTAGGTCTGTTTACCAAATCTCTCGCCCTATTTATCTAGTAATACAGAAAAGGGTTCAACTGAAGCCATTTGAACCATTTGCACACTCCTTTCGTAAGCAATTCGTCGTCATCGTTGTCGTCGTTTCTCGAAAGCGCTAATCCCATTAACTAAATAAATTCATAAATAATTTACCAAGCAATAATTTCCCAATGTATGCGGCAATACATGCCTTCTGTGGATTATCGTTGGGATATTTATCTTCCCTTCAAGGGGGCTGGCCTACACTAAAGTCAGTCTCATAACTGTTTACACATGTATGTACATGTAACATGCAAATAACAAAACTTAACCATATGTCGTTGGTTTGTCCAAATAACCTTTAGCA
The DNA here is from genome assembly GCA_949716465.1 of Chalcosyrphus nemorum. NCBI lineage: Eukaryota > Metazoa > Arthropoda > Insecta > Diptera > Syrphidae > Chalcosyrphus > Chalcosyrphus nemorum. The sequence continues at coordinate 42,728,705 of OX454333.1, read as the reverse complement.
ATTGCTGCCTAAATGAACTCACACTCATTCTTCACGACGACGACGACGATGAAGAAGGAAACAACTAAACAAATAACTTTATGACGTTCATTTTGCGAGAGGCAATCCTTTTTCCAAAAACAAAAAAAAATAAAATAAAATAATAATAATAAGAATCAACATTTGACATGAGTTAAAATGGGAACTACATCTGTATATACAAATATACACATTCGTCCTTATTTTCCTCTTTAAATGTGTTTGTATGAATGCGGATATATGTATTCTTTATGTGTGTGACGTTTTGCATTCGTCCTTCTGTGTTTTTTTTTTGTTTACTTCAGCCTGTTTATCGAGTTTGAAAAATAGATACTCAAAACGTCCAGCCAGCCACATGGGTTTCATTTGAAAAATTGACCCAAAAACCACTGGCTCATGATGGTGGTATAAATTTACCCACATGACATGTGAGCACACAAGTCCTTAGGTACTTCGGGGGAGTAGCTTACACCAAATTTAAGAAAAAAAAAAACCAAAAACGAGTTTAACGAGTTTGAGCTTTAAAAATCTAAATTCTGAAAGGATCCTCGATTGTTTACCTCTGACCGTAGAAGGCAACAGGCAACAAGCTCATAACAAATCATCTAACCGTAAAGGCATTTTCTTTGTTTGTGTTGAGAGACTTTAAGCAAAGTCAAACACTGAGCGCCCAAAATTCCAAACCTTTTGCTCAAATTGCTTTTTTTTGTTCAAAGTGAAAGACAAACATAAATAAAAGTATAGTCACTTATTAGTCGCTTAGTGTAAGGTCTCATCCTAACTCATAGAAGTCATTTCAAGTGAATAACTGGATTAAGTGACGTCTGTTCATTTTGATAAATATACACGCCCACAGACACACAAGTAGGTGGGCATACTGATAAAATATGAGAACCTAAATATAAAGGATCAAGAGGGATAATTCAACACAATGGATAAAAGGGAGTCTTGTGCCTAAGAAACGAAAGCGGTTTTTCGGTTAAGGATTTGCTCTTCTCTAGGGAAACCAAATACGAGTAGAAGCAATGGCATAAAAATTAATTCCTTGCGCCTGACTCTGAGGATGGAACAAATTTTCAAAATTAGATTTGTCTTCCACAAATGGATATCCAGTTTGAGAAGGAAGCGGCATCTTTAATAATAATGTACACCATATATTGTATACACATATGTACACGTATACTTAGTAAGTATTTGCCTCAAAAGGATATTTTTCCCTTTTCCTTTTTTGTATTTTACTTTTCGTTTGTTCGATAAGGCACAGAGGATGTGTAACGTTCTTTGGGGGTGTTTAAACATATTTGTATGCTTGCATGCGTTTCATGTCTGGGGAGCTACAAATATTCGCACACACTGAGGATATACGTAAGGAAACAGCGTAGATTCGTCTTCACAAATTGGATCAACAATAATAAATTCCAAAGATACGACGACGACAACGACGAATGCATTCGTTTGTTTCTTTTTCAGGTTTTTGGGGGAGCACAGTACACAGGACACAACACTTTGCCCAAGGAACATTTACATATATCGATAGCATCCGTTTGAAAGTTAAGGATTTCAGGACAGATGGCAGCATAAAATGCAGGGGCAATAGATTTATAGGAAAATCTAATTTATACGCTGACATATTGCTCAAACGTTTGAGATAAAAGTATTTGAATAGAGAATTGCAAGAGGGAGCGCTACCTTCAATGGATAGCAATCACATTAGTGTCATTTATGTCATTCGTGAAGCAGCTACAAGGTGTGAAAAGGATACGAGGGACACAAAGAATGGATTTTACAAACACCTCAATACATTGGAAACAGATCTCCACAAGGATACCTATACAAGTGACCGGCAACTAAACATATGGGTATAAATAGACCCAATAGAGTATAGATACATAAGTTTTTTTTATACCCTATCCTAAGGGTATATTAAGTTTGATACATAGTTTGTAACATAGAGAAATATTGAAGATAGACCACATAAAGTATATATATAAATGATCAGCATCACTAGCCGAGTCCGTCCGTCCGTATGTCACCAGTTTTTGGGCCTTAAATTTTGAGCTAGATTGATGAAATTATGTATACGAGGTCTTTGGAAAAGTAAGCAATACAAGTGTAAAAATTTTTAAAATCCGCCCACTGACACGACCACTTTTCAAAAAAATCACTTTTTTCACTATTTTCATATGAAACTCGAAAAAAACTGACTTGGGCAAATATGTAGATATTCACTTAATCTTCAAATCGTCTGTACATTGTATATGGCCACGCCCACTTTTTAGGGGCGTTTACTTCAAAAATTAATTTTCGAGTAAAAATATTAGTTTATAGGGCAAAATAGAACATTTTGTGAATACCTTTTTCACCGCCCACTGAAACGACCAAATAAGATAGGGATAGGGTATCATACGATCCGCTCCAGGCGGATTGTAGCATTTTTCACTGTTTTTTTTTTGCGTTGGAAGGTGAGAATCTTTCACAGTCGAAACTGAGCTGGTACTTCCTAAGTACAAAATGTGGGATTTCCACCCACTAAACATACTTGCCTTATCACTCTTCATTCTCGCGGCAACGCTGTCAAGCATTTTACTTTTATTGATCTAAGGTGACGATCTGCGAGGTCTTCTTCTTTATCGATCGCACCCTATAATCTGTTACTTATGAGTATTATCCGCTGCGTTGGTTTATTAATAGGTACCAGTGTAATATGCGTATACATATAACAGTATAGAAGGAGAAATATTTCAACGCCTACTTAGATGATTGAATCAATACTTAAAGTGATTTTCAGCTGAAACGATAGCCGTTGACATACGCATTGCCAATTACCGAACCAAACGCTTTCTTATGTATGTATATTTGGATCACTTAAAAGACCAAAATGTCAAAGATTAAATTTTAATTTATATCATAAATTCTGGCTAATAAATTTCTTCAAGTGACGTATGCTTTTGCATGAATAATTGCCTCTTATACTATCGGCACCAGTTTTAACAACCAAACACTCCTATTAAAATTACGAATCCTTGTTTTACGATGCTTCGTCATCTATTTGGACGATAATAATGATTTCTTTTTCTTTGAGTCACTCGTAAAATATAAATTAAATCCATAACGCGATAGTTATTAGATTGCCAATCCTTTGAAACGCATAACAAGAAGAAGCCAAATAAACCTATTAAGCTTAATTGGCAACATTTAATCATGCTTCAATACAACACTCTCTGCAATTACATACATAAATGAAATTATATCCTTTCTCAGGAAAATCCAAACCGAATGAACTCCTCAAATTTCACACACATACACACTAGTACATGCCAGATGACCCTAAGGCTATCCTTAAAGCGAGAAGTCAAACGTATCGTGTCAAGATTTTATGGTCTATGGTTTATTAATATTAGGCAGATGATTAAATTTCATTAGAGATGTTATGTGTGCGCATATAAATGACCACAGTAATTTTTTTTTTAATCTACATACAAGTACCCATATTTCTGGGAAATAAATCGGACACGTGTACGTCAGAACTATCCGCAGCCTGACATCATCATTCGTAAACGAGAGTTCGGTTCTTTTATAACTTTTATTCGCAATGGGTTTAGTTTTCCAATTGGTGGTTTTATTAACTGAGGCGAAATCAGAAGTTCTTGTCACAAATTATTTGAGATTATTATTGAGAGAATAGCGGTTCATTCCGTGGGTACAGAAGTTAGTATAGTTTACCCCAACTATGGTTTTGAAATCAGATGAGGGTTACAATTTACACTTAATTTATGTTTGTTAAGTCTGTGTTACCATTTTGCTTGAATGGAACTATATCTTGAGTTGGGTATTTTTGCACAGGTGCAAATATCACCTGCACAATCAAAATAAACAAAAGGGAACAACAACACCGACGACACAAGAAACGCCGAGAAGCATGGCGAAATTGTCAGCCATAGGTGAATTTAATTAGACAGTAAACTCGCATTTCCCCTACCAGCACATTTTTTAAAACAGGCGGGCATGTGAACTTTCGTGTGACCAGGACCTAACTATATATTTGACGTGCTGCTTCATTCTTTTCTATGAACCGAATTTATTTGGCAGGTTACGATGCGCATAACAACAACAAATTGTACACACGACATCTACAAAATGGCCGCATCTTTGTGCTGACAATCGATTCAGCCAGCGCACGTAAAAATGCACGTGGGTATTTCGTGGAGCGAAACTGTCAAATGACCCGAAGTTGGCTGTCAAATTCAGCTTGTCTAAGCTGTCAACAATCACGACGGTGCCAGAATTTGACAGCGTTTTTCGGCAGGTTTTGCTTAGCCTTCCCACCACGTTATTGAAAATTAATGCTAAAGAAGTCCGCATTAATGTGTCATTACATGGTTGGAAGATATGCCTTGAGGCTTGACAATGGCTTCTGTATCAGCTACATGCCCAGGAGGTATCAGCTATTTTTGCTCTCTCTGTAGCTAATGTGCTAACACTATAGACCTCACTTTGTTTAAGGGAATCCTATTCATCACGGGCGAAGTGGACTTAACCTTACCTAATTTCAAAAATCGAATAGCAGCTTAATGAGACTGCAGTTTGTGGTACTATTTGTAGAACTACGGGCCGGACTTCAGGTTTTTCGAAATAACTAGAAGAGTATTAAAATCAAAATTATGTACATACGTACATATACAATGTATCAGTGTTCAGGCTGCAGAAGCAGAAGAAAGTTCAACCAAACAGTTTTCTGTTTCCTGCAGGTTCTCCAGAGAATAACAAAGTCAGCAGGACTTGTTAGAAAACACAGTCGAATCCCTCTAAGTCGAAACTCCTCCAATGTTCTCCCGTGAACATTCGAATTAGAGCGAGTCGACTGTATGTATGGATCAAGAGGAATATGGGATTGCTTCGTGCTTTATGGTACTCAACTCCAAATTTCAATTTAAACCACATGTCTTATGTTCTTATTCACAAATTTTGCAAAAAAAAGCATAGCAGCAAATGTATCCAACAACAGCTTAAGTCCATCTAATATCCTTGTAGATCAACCTACATAACTTTTAATCAAAATTAAAATTTACGATCATATAGGGACTGCCAATCATGATACAACCGACCTTATGTCAAGCGATTACCAAATAGGCTGAGAAAGTGCTCTCCGAAGACCTATCATTTATCAGATTAACACTAAACTCCTAATCGAGGACATGCTTTGAGTTAAAAGCAACACGTGCCATTTTAGTTACCTTGAATTCCGCATTTTATTTCCTTGTAAAAAGCTATTTTTCATCCGACATCGCAAGAGCGAAATTGAGTAAATTGTCAACCAAACCATTGTTCCGGCCGTTATTTATGATTTATGACTTCATGGATCATAAAGCCTCTTATATATTGATGCCCTGACATTCCACACCGCAAAATATTTCATCAATTTTAATATCTCACGAGAAAAATTCCCGCAATTTTACACCACTCTTCCACTTAACGATCCAGCAGGTTAAGTTTCATCCCCAATTTTCCAAAGAAACACTCTCCATTCAAATAGCGGAAAATCTCAAGTCCCACTTCCATCACTCTTGCATCAATTGCGAGAAGAAAATTTCCATTTAAATACCAGCGCAAATAATTGTCGTGCATACACATATTCATGTCTATTGAAAATTCGAGGTCAACTCAATTTCGTGCCATACTCAATGGAATGGGTAGCTAGGGTAACAACATTACAACACATAAATCACTTAAGTCACACACACACATCGACAAACACCTCATCCAAATGATCTTCCTCCATTTGTTGCTAGCATCCACCGGCTTCGTCAAAACCGTTAAATGAATTTACTCAAATGGAGGGAAATGCAAAAAAAAAAAAAAAACACAAGAATAATCCCCAAGTGCTCCTTCACTTATTCACGTAAACGCAATTGAATCACCTCAAAGGCAGCAGACTAGTAGCTGAATTCATATCCAATAAGATAGGGCCCAAAAGTCCTTGTCGCATGGTATATTCTCTCCGAAAAAAAACATACGCATATCAATCACTTAGCGGCTACATAAAAATTTCACTTGAATGCGACAATCACTATCGACATATCCACCACAACCCTGATGACTAGGTGTACAGTATACGCAGATACTTCGTTCGTTCTTTCTTTTCATCGTTGGCAATGTTGCTTCCACTGTACCTTCATCGTTCGTCCTGTTTTGCTATTGGAAATTTAAATTCTATTCGATTCTTCAGGAGGTGTGATTTTGCTTGCTTGTGTGGTGGCAATGGGGGCGTTCGGTCTTGGAAAATTATTTCACTTGGCGTACAATTTTCCCCCAAATATTGTGCTGTCGATAAATTGACACAGATTCTTTGAGGTTATCCCGACGTTGAGCTCGAGAGCTGCCAATGTGAAAGGAAGAAGGAATTTTTCGGGGAAACGATTTTGCACCCGACGAAGAAAAAAACATTTTTTTTTTTTTAAATCGGGAAACGATGATGCTGATGATTTTCGTTTGTGTCGTTGCCATTCTCACTTATGCAATGAAAAGTATGTTGCACAAGAAAAACGCTGAAAGATGACCTTACTCGATAGAGTGACGCTCTTTAGATATTAGAATGTGCTTACTTATAAACTTAAATTTCTGTAGCTATGCTAAAGATAAAATGCAGACGATCTTTTAATATGGAGCAAGAAGAAGAACCACTAAAAATTGATCACAAAATCATCGAAAATAACCTCAGAAGAATCTAAATTTATAAAACCATTTTGGCGTTAATTTAACCCATGTAGTTGTAAATGGTAGTCATCAAAAAACTTAAAACAACAAAGCCGCTGGTTTTGGACTTTGTTAATATGGAGTGTGGCTACAGTAGAGATCCTGCACCAACTTCTGCAACACACTAATCGGCACGTACGAATGGCTATATTTGCACTCAGACAAATCCTGGAAAATACCAAGGAATTTCAAGTCAAAACCCACATCATATTCAACGATTTTGCAGCATTAATCGACTAGAGCTCTACCAGGCGACGTCCCAACTCGCGATACAATCAAAACTTATCCACATGTGTCACGTTACGTTGGAAAACATGCGACAGCAGCTCTTCTGAGCCGGATTCCGTCAAGGACCATGTATCATTATGACTGCATCAATTCTGCATTAAAGCAGATAGTGCCTATGGCAGGTGTCAACACGGAAGGCATTATCTTTCACAAATCCGCCAGCCCATGGAACAAGCACTTAAGTTGCTCCTGAAAGGAATAGGCTGCAGTCCTAAGGAAAAAATAAAACCCTTTGACAAAGAATATTTTGCTTAAATACTCGTAGCTATCAAGATGGCTAGATTGAAAAGGTTCAGGAGTTAATTCTTATAGAAGCGAGCTCTTTTTTACGAAAAGAAAGAAAGAAAGACACTTCTTCTAGATTAGAATATCTTTGAAGTATACCTTTAGGTACTATTTTTTATCTCTTAAAGTAATTTAAATTACTTTTGTGTACCTTTTAGTACTCTTCAAACTATTTCAATACTTTTCAGTAATGTTTACTACTTTCTAGTACTGTTTAGAACTTTCTAGTGCTTTTTCGCTAATTTTACCAATTTACAGTACTTTTTTAATGTTCATAGTACCTGGTTGAGGACCAACGAGGATTTCTGCAAATTATTTGATCGTGTCAGAAAGTCATGAATCGCTAAGGTTCATACGAAGTTATAAATAAACTTACATATTTACTCTCAGAATCGGAACATAATTGTTTTTATTCTTTATGTCCACTGCTACCGAACCGACAAACCCTTACTTTCCATTTAAAACTAGTTTGTTCAAGAATAGTTTATATACTTCGTTAGATACTTATTTTTCGATCCTTTTAGTCTAAAAGTAGTGTGATCCAAACATTTTAAAGCTTAATTTCAGTCTAATTTTTAATATCTCTGTATTTATATTGGTAGATGAGCGTAATACTAAAAAGTACTGTCCTTTTTTTATTTTTATTTTCTTTTTTGTTGTGTGGGAGAAAGCACTGTACTCCTGTATAGTACAAAGCGCACCATAACAGTGTGCAGTTTTCAATATAGTTAAAGAAAAAATTAGCAAATTGATCGATTTTTAATATTGGCTTACCCGTTGTTAAATTTCAAATACACTTACCTGAAATGAGAAAATAAAATTTAATTAAAATATTACATTTTTTTCCGTCTATAATTGTTGTTTATTTCATTATGCGCGTTATAGAAACAATACATAACATGAGTATGTTTATTTCTTTTTATCTCAAATACTGTATTGCAGCATATATACATGCAATGCTACGACCCTATGGATGATTTTATCTGAAAAAGTAAAGGATACCATCTAGTTGGGAGCTGTTTATAAATGCAACACCAAACGCCAACATCATTAAACTAATGAGGGACCAGAATGGCAAGATAGTCACGTAAGTTCAGCTAAATCAATATTCAGCTTTATTATGACATTCAAATTCATTCGAAAGTGAGTCGAATTCGCATAGACTGTATTTTGACTTTCGAATGAACAGAAAGAATAGAAAGTTCATCCAAACTTTCGAAAGTTCATTGGTTGTACCTATTTTGAGATTCTATTCACTCAAAACAAACGTCATTTTTTATTCGCACCCATTTTCCTGGCGCATAGATTAACAAACACGTTAATATAGTAAGATATTTTGAATATTCTGTAGAAAATTAAACGAAGTAAATTTAATTGACAACTGCTGATCCTGTCGGTAAAGATCATGTTCGAACTAAAAAAACTGGTGGCTGGCAATTCGTAAAAATAAAATAGTCCCACTCAAGTTCTATATAAACAAAACTCCAAAGTAAAGACGAGTGACTGCTCAACTTTATTTTTTTACTCTTTTCTATGATTTCCTCTTCATTCGCACTGTCCACAAAATACAGCAGCATTTTATTTTATCTGAAAGCAACTCTAATTATTAAAAGCAAATCACCAAGCAAATGTAGGTTTTGCTTCTGACAGCACTCAAAATAAAGGTAGAGTGACCAGATTCGTGCTGGGAGAGACTTGTAATTAAATATGCACATGTTGCTTTGTTTTCGTGCTCGATTTTAATATTAAATGTATACAAAACATGTTTCATTAAAAGTTATTACTTAAATTCTGTCCTTAAACGCGTCGAAGCATAACTAATAAGAATATTTCAATAAGAAAGAAGAGAAGAGTAAAAAGAGTTCTTACGCAAAGAAAACAAGGTATGGTCAACCTGTATAAAGAAAATGTCGAACAGCTGACTTTGGGGGTTAAATTTATTTAAATTCATTTTGCGGTATCATTCGAAAGTGAACCTTTTTCATTCGAATCTCAAAATACACAAAAATATTTCGAATGAATAAAGAAATTCGAAAGAATCTGCCTCTGACACGCCCACTTTTCAAAAACTGTTTTCTCTTAATAGTCTTATTAAAAGCTTAAAAACTGCAAATTTATTTTCGAGAAATGGCTTTATGGGAAAAGAAAAAACTTGTTGAACATAATTATGACTACTCTTTATTTTGAGCATTACCGAGAAGGCAAAAGCGATTACGTCATTGGTTGCAGCTCAATAGCATCAAGACAAATATTTGTTTTTGTTTTAACTTTTTTTGTTTTTATATCCGTCATTTAGTGGTAAATTGCTCGCAAAATGATCACATTAAAATTGTTCTCTATTCACGGGAAATTATTATTGTAATTATTATTTACTTGGAATTTGGAAACAATTTAAATATTTTCAACTCTTTACAAGCAAAGAATTTTCTTTTTTTACAATAAATAGTAGTTGAAGCTCAGAAGCTAGGTGTAGTAGTAGTTACAGTTGAAGTGCTATAGGTGTAGTAGTAGTTACAGCTATACTACTTACTTGGTGTCTAAGCTAACTAGGGACAGTTGTATGCAATTTTTGCATGCGTTCATAATTTGCAGTATTTTGTCACACTCATGCTTTTAAGTATTTGGAATACACTGAATACTTTCAAAAAGCAAATTATTTAGCTTTGTTACTGTGAATATTCAATGGAACCATGCGTAATTGGTTGCCGTGCATGTACATACATATATATCAAAATTGTGTGGGTCGTGCTTCAACGATTAGTGCATTGGGCAACTACTGAGAAAGCTTCTTAAAAAAGGACCCTCTGTCCATTTCCATACTCCATAAAACTGTAAGTCTCTTCTGTACGTGAAGCCACGTAACGCAAGTATATGTGTTGTATGAAGCTAGGCCATAGCCCCCTATAGACTGCTTATATTTATTTTATGTATACAAATCAAATTTTAAAATTTCTTTCAAAACACACTGTGGCATACTTGGATTCTCCACATTTTGATGAATAAAAAAAGAAAAAAAATTGCTTAACTATAAACAGATTTCTTTTGCAATTTTTCAAATCCTTCGATCTCTGTGTCTCGAGTTTCAGAGACTCCATTACCCTGCAACTCAAGCGTGCTTGTTGGGATGTTTTCAAAAGCTAAATTGTTTGTTAAAGCAATTGAAATAAGTTAGTATATGTGTGCGTCTGTGTGAAGTGGGTCTGTTCTTACCGAGTGACAGTATCAAGCATTATACTGCTACTCGTTATCGATAGGGGTGTTTTTTTTTTTTTTTTTGATAAGGAGCATATTCTTTGCATAAAGGATGCCAAGGGTAGACGAATGCGTAGCTAAAGAAATATATTTTGTACAAAAAATTCAATTGACTTTGAATTACATTCGTCGTTACTTCGTTTTCGTTGCAGGAAATTTGAGAAAGAAAATTCAAGGTGATTCGTGGAATATCGCAGCAATTGAGTTGGTCTTTTCTTTATTCTCGGTAATACCTATGAATAATGACAATTGTCAGAAAATACGCTCATATATCACTTTCGACAGACGCGCGGCTACAAGCCTTTATATTCCGATTGAGATTGTAATGAATAATGACAGCAAGCACGCCGATAATCGACAACCGATATGCGAGCAATTTAATTTATTTTTTTGGAAATAAATTCAGAAAATATACAAGCCTGTGTATTTATCTTGTGGTTCCCTTTAAGTGGTTACTCAATTACTGCTTTAATATTCCGTTTATATACATATATATGCTACTGACCATTAATCAATACGCAGACTGAAATGTATTGCAAATAGATAAAATCTATCAATAAACACAAATGTCAAATATTAGTCTTACATATGACACGATACTAGATACGAAAGTACCCAGGCCAACAGTTCCATCACCCCAAGTCGGACTCTTCGAGGATGGTGGTAAGAGAAAAAAAAATAAAAATACTACTTAGCTATCAGGTTTTTGGGGAGAGTAGAGGGCTAGTCCATGTGCGAGTTTATCTACACTCAGGGTTCCAAGGATGACATTATATTGCGTAGGGCGTGAAGGTCAATCTATTTGAGTGATGTTCCCTGGAACAGTATACATTTGTGTAGGGCGTCTGTTTGCACTGTGTCCTATTCAGTTTAATTGATGTGATTTGAATTGAATGGCTGGTGACAGTGTCCTATACATTGAGTACGTGAGTAGGTACGCCTTTATGCTATTTACTCGGCTCGATGTATTTGACTTTGACAGATGTCTTATGGAATTTGCTGTTGTTCTGGAAAATACATCATAATCGAATGCCTGAGTTAAGGGTGCTATTTATATTAACTGGATATTTTAGTGGATGTCATTAAATACACAGGAGTCTGAATTATGTAGAGTGATTAAGTTTGAAATGGTGATGCTCTGTGGGTGAGAATGTAGCATAAGATACGAAGAAAACAAATATGATTTTTACGTATTTTCACTAATCTTAACTGGTACGACAATAGACCAAATTTTTAAATACAAAGATCAACAAATTTCAAGTCGAAACCCTCCACCTTTTCATCGACTTTGAATCCGCTTATGACACCATTCACCGCATCGAGTTCGACCATTCGATGGTCTGATTCGGGATACCGTCACAACTTATCCAGATGCGTCCCGTAACGCTGAAAACACACAATTCTCTTGGGAAGTGAATGAGGACAAGACAAAGTAAATATATGTATGCTTTCAATAACCAATACATATGGCAAAACTGCCCTGTTGATAGGTACAATTTTTAGGTAAAAAAGTTTAAGAGTTACCTCTGAAAAAATGCGAAGAAGAACAACCCTAGGAAACCGTTGATACTTTTGTTTGGTAAAAACTGGGTTCAAGACTACCAAAACGACAGACCAAATGAATGCTGTACAGTTTACAGAGCTCTCGTCTTACAACTTCTGCTCTATGGCGCCGAGTTCTGGACAAAAAGTAAGAAAGCTGAGGAAAAATACTTCGTTGGATGTTAGGTCCCTTATGCGAGGAGGACAAGATCCAACCGGTAATTCTATGAGCTGTAGGTACCGGGATGTGGATGTAGTCCAAGAAACCAAGATAAAAAGACTACGTTGGCTAACCTTTATAGCAGTGGATCTTCGCTAGGTTCCAGACGGCGAAAGAGACTGAACTTCCGCTACAAAGACCGAGTTGTCGCCGAGCACTATAAGTAAGTAAGTATTTGAGTCTCACTACAAGGCTATTTTATCGCAATCGACTCCGAATTAAGATTCCAGTGAGCTGTCCTAGCCTTAGGTTAAAACGTTTGCTCCTACAAGGATCTGCATACTACTATGTACATACCTACATAAATGACAATAGTTCAGTGACTGCACTTATAATATAATCTATAATTTCCTAAGGAACAATTTTGAAAGATTGGTACCAATTTAAGAAGAAACGAAAATAGCTACTTTTGCCTGAATCAAAGTAGAACAAAAAGAAAAAACCATTTTCATATTCTCCTGCACATCCTTATTTTATAAGTTTCGTGGTTCATAAAGTGCTATCAACCAAAAACTGTTTATAAGTACCCTCCGACTTGATTAAATAAAAATACTTTTTCACAGACAAAAAAAAAAAAAAAAAAAAATAAACGAAATTCCCTTCCCATCAAAAAAGTTAAACGAAAAGAAAGAAAAAAAGTTATTCATAAAGCAAGCACAGTAGAGTTGAGCAAAACAAAATTAATTAACAAAATTTATACAACGGCTTCATGCAAAAACCCTTTCTCTAATCATAATACAATACGTATTGGTGGCCTAACTCTTAACCCTCTTCCCACATAGTAGGTAGTAGATTGTAGGGTCCGCTCTTCAAAAGGGCGACCTTTTTTTTTTCTGGTCTCTCCTATTAATAAAAAGGTCTCTCACGCGTACGTAATTATATTTTAAAACAAAAATGAAAGGATTTTTGCTTCTTCACTTTTTCTGTGTCCCGTACCCGTTCCAATTTCTGTTTTTTAGATAAAATTTAATTTATTATTATTAATAAGGTAAGACACAGAAGAAGAAGAACCCTTTCAATATGAGGTATGGGGATGCTTGGAATTTTAATGGCCATAGAGACCGTTTTCATTGCTCGACATGAAATTTTTGTGTAAAGCCAGTTAAAATTAAATATTAGAGCAATTCCCCGTTTATAAGGTAGCAGGGGCTGAGAGATGGGGTCAAGAGGTTGTCGAGATTTTTTTTTTTTTTTTGTTGTGTTAATGCGGTTTGATTCATCGTGTTCATTATTCTGGAAACATAGATTTTATGGAAACCATAGAAAGTTTTTATTGGACTTTTTTGTTTTAAAAAAAGAGGTGTTTAGACTCCATTGACTTTAAATGCTTGTGTGTGTTCTAACAGAGCGAAAATTAATTGGGTTTTGAACTTAGATCATTTGGAATGTGAAAAAAGGTTAAACAGGGTGCATTCTGGGTATTTTAATTCATATAATATTAAAATTGTACCTACATAAAAAATATATGAAAGAAAATCCAGTTTTGAACTAATTAACAGGTGGTAAAATGTTGGTTTGATTGGCGCAAGCATCTAAAGGTCATAAAGGAGTTTCGTTGGTAGTTAAAATTTTTCATTAGTCACCGTCGTCTTAAAAAGTGGAAACGTGGAACGTTCAAATTGCGTCAGTTAAGAGAGCAATTTTAGGGAAATAGGATCTTCTAAACAAATATACATTACAATACGTATGTAATGTATTCGAATTGTAATGCCAATGTCCAGCGCTAGGTATTTACATAAATATAGCTCACATTTTAATTTTGAACTTGAAATACTCTTAAATTTATAGTAAGGGCCCCGGTGGTAGGTATATTGAACGACAAGAAAGGGGTTAGTGGAGAGTAAGTTTGTTGTAAGGATCGCACTTGGATAAGTCGATATTTATGTAGTATATTTAATTCTATCACACAGGCATTTGGGGTAACAAATGGGGCTGGGTGACCTTTACTCTTATACTCTTATACGATACTTGATCAAATTTTTCATGCAATTACAAAAAAGATAATTAGATCAAATATGAAAGTTGGGCAAAAGTATAAATTCCCCTGCGACACCAGTATGACCTGGCACTCAAAAAGAGTCAATGAACTAAAGAGCTCTTGGATTTTTCAATTAGTTTGGAAAGTATTGGAAAAGTTCTTAAGTGCAGCTGACTATCATAACAGACACAGAGACTACGATTTTAAAGATTTCCGCATGGAAAACAAAGGCATACTTACCCACTGGTATGCTAGTGAACGTCGTACAGACGAGAATGTGGCTGCTGTAACCGAGAGTGTGGGACTTAAAATGAGGCTGGGAACAACGTTTCAATCAACAGTGGGCGGTACAGAGCCATATTAACCGACATTTTTTTTAAACTGAAAACGAAGACATGGATTGGACGACCTATGGTTCATGGTTTGCCGTAACATTTGTTCATTTTATTGCATTTTTTTTTTTTAAACTTGTATTTGGCCCTTTAATGGGTTCATATCGCAAGTTTTTAGCTCTCTTCGTCTCTCGGCTCAAAGATTAAAAGTCTGTGATAGACTGATGGTCAAACCCAAAAGTGCCTTTGCAAGTATTGTTGCATAGCAAAACTCATTTGATATTAATAGACACAAACCCTCAATTATTAAGTCTCGTACACGTCCTTCATTACAAATAAGCCGCACTGAATTACAAGTGAAGCATAAGCAGTCTCTTTAAAGAAGCCTCCCTTAAATGAAATAAAAAATAAAAAAACAATTTCACAACAATCAAAGCATTGCCAATTCAAGTGTAAGAAGCCAAATTAAAAGACCCTATTTATGAAATTTAAATGAGGAAAATTGCTATTTTTGTTTACTCTTTATTCCGGTGCCAGTGTTCCCCACTGTGCGATCGGAAGAAAATTTCTAATTTGTTTTCCTGCACTCAAAGGAACTTCGACCTCCACCATTACAATTGCAAAGGACACAAAGGCAAAGTTTATTCCGTTTAACGAAAGCCTCAAGAATTTAAATAATCGATGTTAGTCTCTGATAAATAACTACCACGCTATTTTGCTTATAACAAAAAAAAAAAAAAGAATAAAAAAAACAGGGCATTCAACGAGAAAACCAAAAAATAATTGAAAACATGCCTGGAATAAATTATTTCTCAAAGCACAAGAGTATTGTACTTCTTGACAGGAGTAGTACTCGAACAATTTCAACAGCAACAACAACAAAAAGATGAGAATAAAGTGAAAAAAATGTCAAAATATACATACAGTGGTTGTGTTGTGTGATGCCTACAAGAAGGACATTGTTCTGAAGGTTTTATTTTTTTTTTTATTTTTAGGGGTAGCTAGTATTGAAGTTATTATACAACAAAACATATCCCATACCATCGTCATAAATATCCTTGAAACATGATTCCCACATTGCATTGTACGCGCGAAATCGAGAGATGACAACAGGACCACGCTCCAAAGGAGCCAACGAAATGAAAAAAAAAAAAAAAAAAAAAAAAACGAATAAAAATAAAATGAAAATGATAAAAGGACTCATCTGGTAAAAAATTCAATAAAATGCGGATCGTAAATTATATTTTCGTACGAGTTTTTGATGTAGAATTACATTTCTTAGGCATTCACCAGAGTGCAGAAGCATTCCCCCAAGTACACATACATATATATGTATATAGGGCGACAAGTTCCGGCTACAGTTATACCACAGCAATATGGTAAACATTGAGCAGCGTTGGCATTTTTCTGATGACAAGGTCCTTTTTTTCAGCATCTTCTCCTCCTTCTTCTTAAAATATCGTTTCGCTACCAAAACATATTTTCATAATGCTTGTAATAATGGATTTGTCTGAGGGGGATGGGGGTGCGAAAGTAACAGCTCATTTCACCTTCATTTCGCCTTGACTTTGATGACATAGGAAGTCGTGTAAACAGACGAGATGAATAATACTGTGTTGTGCGAGGACCTGTGTTGATGTTGACAAATATTGAGAAAAAAATAGAATTTTCCTTTCTACATGAAATTAAATTGTGGAAGAAATGTATTTTATTTTTATCTGGAACCACATGGTGGCTTTTAAGATGATCGCCAAATAAAACAACTTAATGGTTGAGTTTTTTTACTCATTTTTATTTTTAGTTTTTGGTGACGGGGTTTTGTGTATTAAGGATAGCGTTTAAGCTAATGGGTTTTTAAGGCTCTCATTTGACTTTGAAGCAACAATTCAAAAACTAATTCAACTAAATGAAAATCTGTCTTACGCCATGATTTATCAGCAGTCTTTTAATGTAATAATGTGTCATTATACCTGGTATATATATGCGATTTCTGATGTCGCTACTACCATATGAGTAAAAGCAACCCTGTCCTCCTGACACTGCCAACAACATCAGCTGAGCTACTGTTACCTCTACTTAAAAGATGAGAAGATGCGCTTTCCTGACAAGCGGGAGGAGGGAAAAAATTAAATGCAGTACTTCCTGGCGCTAATGTGATAGCTAGAATTATCGTCGAACGAATCAAAGAACACCTCGAAGATACACTAGATGAAACATATTAACTACGCTGACGATGTGTGCTTACTCTATCATAGAATAATAGATCTCCACCAGCTGACGGCTGGTGTGCAGAGGGAGGCACCCATCGTCGGGCTGAAAATAAATACGACAAAAACTAAAGTTAAATACGCATTTCTGGACAACCTGCAGAGAAAGTGTATGATTTCCTTTGGGGTATTCTCGCGACTGACGGATTGGAAAAGCCCGAGGTATGGCGAAACAATGCAATCAACTTGATTACCAATCTCACACTGTTTCAACGTCATATCCCTGATGTTATATGGATGTAGCATGTGGAGAGTACCTATTCTTTAATATCAGATGTAGATTACCTTACGATCAGAAGAGAACAACGACCCAAGGGGCGATAATATTTTCATTTTTACATATTTACCGCCTTTTAATATAAAGTGGAATTTTTTCTAAAAAGGAAAAAAAATAATATAGTTGCTTAAATGAAAGCAAATAAATCGGCTTATAGCCCCGACAAATTTTCGAAAGACTTTTACTCTTTTTTTCTTCATGGTAAAAGTGCAAGTGTAAAACTTTATTTGAGACATAAATAAAACTCCTTGTTCTCACTGGGGGCACCTATTCAGGAGTGTCGCAATGGAATTAATGATATTAAGAAAAAATTTAATAAAAAAAAAAAAAAAGAGAAAACGGTTGCCCACAGCGTTTCCCTTCGAGCATTGCACTTCACGGACTTTTTAATTAAATTCCCACATCTAACGATGTTGCGAAATACTTGTTGTTCTCTCTTGCTGCGAATTCCTTAAATACAAGTTTCCTCATTATTATGGACATCAGCTATGCAGCTGCAATTTTTCAATTTGAAAATTTCCTTACACTTCTTCCGCCACACAATGAATAGGAGATTGCGCAAGGATCGAGGGGAGCGAATAATAAATGAGAACAGGAAAATTCTCATCATGACTTTGCACTAAACTAGTCGAGCAACTATTTTCTTGTTTATTGTGTGCAATTTTTAAGGTGCTTTTTTGTAGTATTATTTTGTTTGATGTTTCATATTTGGGAATATAGTAAAATGAAGGTTTTTTTTTTTTATATATATATGTACATTCTTTTGGGGCAAATAATGGAAGTGAAAACATAAGAAGCGTTGCTGCAATAAAATAACGAAATAATTTAATTAAGAAATAAGATAAGGTACCAGTACTGCACTGGTGCAGATAATTTGTTTGTGCGCCTTTGTTGTTTATTGGACAAGGGATAAAAATAATGTGTTTATGGAAAATTTTGGGAAGCGTAGTGCATAGTAAGACCGTGTAAGCCTTGAGTGTGACCAGGGTTCGGACTTCAATAACAAAATTTAGGAGTAGATTCTTACAAAAAGTGCAGCAGATCCATATTTTTCGCAGTAGATTTTTTGTTGAAACAAAAAACATAAAAATAATGCGGTTTAGATTTATATACATATATTTTTTTCATAAATTAAGGTAAAACATAAATTGCACATTTTAAAGTATATTACATCACATACATATCTTTGTACGAAATTCATTTTTTATAACTGATTAATCTTTATACGAAATTCATTGTTTATAAATTTTTTTATAACTGATTAATCTTTCTACGAAATTCATTGTTTATAAATTTTTTTATAACTGATTAATCTTTGTACGAAATTCATTTTTTTTCATTAATTTTCAGTTGAAATCAGTTCTCAAAACAAATTTGCCGTCAATAAATTTATATTGTTTTAGGAACTTCATTAATATAAGTGGTGGTATGTAAATTTCAGTTTTTTTTTCTATTAAACGTTTACAAAACATCAAGTTTTCAACGGTTTTCACATTCAATTTATTTCTAAATTTTGTTTTTATTAAATTCATTTCAGAAAATTTTCTTTCTGCTGCTGCGCTGCTATGGGGTAAAACAACTAAAGTTAGCATATATTCTGCCAAATTTCTAAACATATATTCGTCCAAAATATTGGTTTGGTCCATTACTGATATCCAAAACTCTGTTAAGTTCTTTTCTTTGAATTCTTTTATGTCATATATCATTAAGGATCTCCATTCAGCGTTTAAAATTTCAGCTGAAATTCTATTAAATGGAAATGCTTCAATAAGTTGCAATATAGAAGGTAGTTTACCTTCTTGAATTTTTTTCGGGTTTAGATATTGCAGCAAATAAACTTTTTTGTCATCAAACAAAAATCTGGATTTAATTTGATCACAAAGAGTGATATAATAATTCAAAATATTACCCTTAATTGCAATTACAGTTTCATCTGAGAGACTGCTTTGATGTTTCTCGAATTCTAACCCACAAAACATTAAAGAAACTGGATACTGGTATTCTTGATTTGCATAAGCAACATCGATATTTACAAAATCTTTTTTTATAAAGTTATTTAGTATAGTGCAAAAGTGTTCTTTCATAATAGGATAAAGGATATGTATCATAGGGGCTTCAGATTGAAAAATTTTGTTTATCTTATTCACTAAGTTTAAAACGTATGATAAAAAAAGTAAATATGCTTTATTAGTATCATTTAACCCTTCTATTGCTCTTTCTATATTATTTTCTTTTATTTCTTCTAATGAAAAAAGGAGAAAGTAATGCTGCAAAGCTAACCACTGTTCTAATATTCTATCGACAGCTGCCTGTACCGAAAGCCAACGAGTAGAACATGAGTTCAAGATCTTGTGTACGTTTAAATAAAAATACACTTGAAAGGTTTTAAATTCACTTTGGCGCTTAGAACTGTGAGCAAAAAAACGGAATATTGTTTTAAGTAAAAGTTCAACATGTATAGGAATTTCTTTTGCGGCAGCTTTAGCACATAAATTAAGTGAATGACATGTGCATCCCAAGTAAAACAGGTTAGGATTTAATGATTTTAACTGTTGTTTTACCCCATGCAGTTCGCCTTTCATGACCGCAGCATTATCTGTTCCCAAACCAATTAAATTATTTCCCGGAATATCAAGTTCTATCAAATATGTTTTTATTGCACTTGCAATAGTATTTGCGGTGGAATCTTCAAGTTCTATCATTCCAAAGAAAGAGTCTTTAACAAAATTATTTTTAAGAAACCTAGCCACCAGAACCAAACACTTTTTCGAACTTATATCTGTGCTTTCATCGATTATTAAAGAGAAATAGTTATTTTTCAAACACTCACATATTTGGCTTAATGAATATTTTCCTATAAGGCGAACCAATTCCGTAGCCTTTTTTGAGCAGCATTTTATTTTGTCTTCTTTTGGGTCCGACAGTGCATGAAATAATTCCGGAAGAGTATCCATAATTGTAAACGGCAAGAAATTGGAGACGCAATACATAACCATGGTTACCTCTTTTTGAAGTCCTTTATCGCTACTGCTTAAATTGTTGTTTTGATTTTCAATCAAGGTTGGTAAATAGGTTTGATTTCTACATCCATTCTCCTTTTTTTTATGATAAGCCGAATTAGAGTGACGGTTCAAATTTGATATATTATTATGCAAACTTTTATTGCACAATTTACAATATGCTCCCTTACTAGAATCATTTTTTAACCACGGCCTGGTAATCTCCCATTCGTTTTTATATTTTTGATAGTATTTTTTTTTTTTTTTTTTGTGCTTTTGCTTCCCGAATTATTGTTCTCGTCTTCCTCTTCTTCATCATCACAAATAGCGCCTTCTGCAATTTCATCCACACCGTTGCTTACCTCTTGATCTCTGCTATAAAGTGCATAAAAACTGATTTAGTAGAAAATAAATATATAAAACTATTTCCGTACTTACTTTTGAATAATTTGGAAATATTTTTGTTAATATTATTATTTGTTAATTTGTTCTTTTGCAACAAAAGAAAAAAAACAAGCTGCATTTGCTTCAGGGAGAATGATTTAAAACAACCGTATATTGTTGTTATTGTTACACGACAGGACAACAAACAGAAACCAGAACAGAACCACTCACAGAAAACAATCATACTCAACGCACATACGGCAGTGGGAAAGAGGTGGAATTATTCTGTGCATGTTTTCTTCTACCGAAGCGTAGGTACTAGATTGAACTTACATTTTTCTGAGTGCTGCCAATCACCAGCAGCCGATTTCAGAATACAGTTGGAAACAAAAATACTTGAATGTGTTCAGAAGTATGTACCAAATTCAAGTAATCAAAAAATCGCAGTAGATTGCAAGTCAATCGCAGTGGCGCAGCAGATTTTAAATATTTTTCAAAATCGCAGTAGATCTACTGCAATTGCAGTAAAGTCCGAACACTGAGTGTGACGCAAATTGTGTTGACTCTTGTTCTCAAGGTCAGACTTGATAAGCGAAAATAGATGAATAGCGTAATTTCAGATAATAACATTTTCATATTCGGTACTAATCTAACGTACGATACACATCGTAACAGTTTACTAACCAACCCTAATTATCCTTCCAGTGTATGACAGCTGTTAATAGGTGTTGATAGACAGTGGCATTAGCTCTACGGACTTGCCTAACCGAAGTTTTACGGATCGACACTTTCGCGAGTTCTCCCAATGAATCCTCAGCAGATTTGATGATGATTGGTGTTCAATAGAGTTAGCTACGTTCTAAGTCTCCGCAGACCAGCATTTTCCTTTAAAATTTAATTCTTAGCATTTATTCCACTTTGCACTGTCTGAAAATGTGTATAATCTCGTCCGATCCAGAATGCGTCGAGGTACAGAGCAGCTGTTGGTGCTCTTAGCATTTCCGAAGTGAAATGACTACATTCTCGACAGTTTCTGTATCCAGCAAGTCATCGACAGGATAATACAGATTATGTATTATAGAGTGCAAAAACGTCAGTCGTAAAAATGTTGTCTTTCTGCCTTTCAGGTTCTCACTATGAATCGTGATGGGCCACTACGGCATTTGGTGTTTTATGTTAACTTCATAACCCTACCCAGCTCAGTCTAAGCTAATCCTACCTTGGTCGAAGAAGAAGATGTTGTGAGACATGAAAGTAAACATTTGATGCAAATATCTAAGTCTACCGCTAGCAAGATGGGATTCACTTATAATGTGGTCGTAAGTGTCCCTAGGTCATGATTTGTATTTGCTTCGGTAATTCCCAATTTTTTGAAATCGTATAGTGGTTTTTGAAAAAAATAATAACCTTGTATTTGGTTCGTTCACAAGAGAAATATCTTTTGCCAGAGTAATCTATAAATGCCTTTGCATGACCTACTCCTTCTTGTTTGTCTCACCGTGAGTGCTTTTCTTGTTTCTTCCAAAGACGTAACTCGGACATAATATGTTCAAGAGTTTGGTTTGGGCGTCAGATCAAGCAATACAAGAGAAACTGGATGCCTTCATTGTGAGTGGGAAAGTGTTCAATACAACTGGTTATAAGTGGGTGAGGAGACAAGTTAAAAGCGGGCATCGGTCGCTTAAGGAGGACTACCTGGACCAATAGCTTCTGCAGAAGTCCAGTGTCTGAGCGCAGCTCCTCATAAAACAGTGTTTAATGTTGATAAAGGATTTGATAGCTGTCTGGTTGTCGAAGAACATATACAACGATATTCGTATTAACTGTAAGATAGTCGGGGACTTTGGTTCAATGCCCATCCAAGTGGACTAGTTGCATTTTTAATATCGTAATATTCTTTAGGCACAAAGGCAATTTGATACAAATAGAAGTATAGAGCATTCTACTGGCAAAACAAAACTTTCATTTGTTTTAATTTATAATTCAGTAAGGTACGACGTTTGCTACATTTGCATAGATATTGCCAAAAAAAAATTGCGTCCACAAAATAGTACGTATACGCCACCGTAAGCAAAAACATCAATAATAATTCAAGAAAATCCAATTTGCTCCTTTGTATCATCTTTAATGGGAATAATTTTTATTTTCATATTATTTGTAAGAAATGCCAGCTGCATATCCCTCTTGAGTATCACTCACAGGAACCTATCACAAACAGTATCCCCTTTTATCTGAAATTGCATGCCATAAATCCCCTCTGGCTACAAAAATATCTTCTGTGCACAATGTAATAATTATAATCGAATAACATGCAATAGCTCGAAGCAAACATTCCTTATGCAAGAGATTCTTGGCCCGAAGCATTGACAAAGTCGTAAGGATATAAGAACATAGCCTAAGCTCTATATACATATGTATGTTTATATGTACGCATACCAAGAAGAGGAAAAACTCATAACCACAACACATACACATAGCCGTACCTACTTGTTAAACATTTCAAGCGAATATTCGCATATTAATATCCTTTTTGGCCAGAAATTGTAAGAGATACAATTTATGGAGTATGTGCGACTGAGGGCACATACTATTGCACATGACTTTGGCTTTTGGTTTGATCATATTTTGTCAAGGACTGTAGGGCAATTAAAAGAGACGCACTGAGGAGAATGGGAGGAAACAAAAAAACAAAGAAAACAATGTCAAGCATTTTGTATTTGAAGTTAAGCAATTCCTTTGACTTGCGAATATGACAAGAAGCAGAACTCATGCGGATATGTCTTAAAGGGCTTATCAGGAAGTTTGTTATTATAATCGGAAATATATGATTATATGTTATGTGGATTATGCAGAGAGCAGTTGTTAATCTAAAGCATAGTTTCTGGTTGGCATTATCCTTAGAGATTTTGTCAACATTCTCAAAACTATTAAAGGATAGTAAATTCTGGCCGCTAGGGACATCAAATAGGAAAGCATATAACATTCCTTCCTGTTCGATCTAGATGTGCTTTGTAATGTCAGATATATTATTTATCTATGGGCCATGAATTATTCTTTAAAAAAATATAAAATATTAGAACATAGGCAGGGTGCGCTATCTATTATGTCGGTATGTCGATATTGAATAATTTTTAAAAAAAAACCAGTGAAAAATGCTACAATCCGCCTGGAGCGAATCGTATGATACCCTATCCCTATCTTATTTGATCGTGTCAGTGGGCGGTGGAAAATGTATTCACAAAATTTTCTATTTTGCCCTATAAACTAATATTTTTACTCGAAAATTAATTCTTGAAGTAAACGCCCCTAAAAAGTAGGCGTGGTCATATACAATGTATAGACGATTTGTAGGTTAAGTAGATATCTACATATTTGCTCAAGTAAGTTTTTTTCGAGTTTCATATGAAAATAGTGAAAAAAGTTAATTTTTGTGAAAAGTGGGCGTGTCAGTGGGCGGATTTTAAAAATTTTTACACTTGTATTGCTTACTTTTCCAAAGACCTCGTATACAAAATTTCATCAACCTAGCTCAAAATTTAAGGCCCAAAAACTGGTGACATACGGACGGACGGACGGACAGACGGACAGACGGACAGACGGACGGACATGGCTCAATCGACTTGGCTACTGATGCTGATCATTTAAATATATACTTTATGTGGTCTATCTTCAATATTTCTCTATGTTACAAACTATGTATCAAACTTAATATACCCTTGGGATAGGGTATAAAAAGGTATGGCAATATGAGGAAAAAAAATCGGGCGGTCGTAATAACTTCTTTAAGATATTTAACTGGCCGGTATTTTTCCTGGATAGTGGCCTAGACATACACAAACTAATATAGACGTTCGTTTTTACATTCCCCACCCGAAAATTTTGTATACGCCGAGTTTAAATTTCCTATCTGTGAATACATGTGAACGAATGTGCGAACAAGACGTAACTATAAAAACAATCGTGGTGTCCCTTTCTTTCCTTTTTCGTACCGTATTTTCAGCAGACTGTCATTCAATTAACAACAGCGAAAAGTACAGAAAAATGGCTACGCCCATAAAAACAACCGCCGATTGAGAATGTGTGCGTGAGCTCCGATTTGATTTTACCGGAAACATCAGAATACATTCAAAATCGGTGGTAGACCGAAGACGGCCGTCTGTATTAGTTTGTCTATGGGCCTAGACGTCGCCGCTAATATTATTATCCAAAATATCTTCCTAGGTATGAATAACTTCCCAAAAGTATCAACCCTGAAGATAACATTTCACAAAGCTAATATGCTTCATGCCTATTTTGCCGTGATGTACAGGTGCTATCACTGAATGAAAAGTTTGGGGCTTCATTCTCAAGTAGATCCATTAAAAATCCAAATTAATAAAAAAAATAAATTAGTTATTTTGTTAAAAAAAATGTATACCAACGCAAACGCGAAAAAATACTGTGAATTGTAAACGAATACAGAAATCACATACAAATTCTCTCAAATTAGATGGACAGCACCCATATAGAATAACTTTTGAAAGCCAAACCACTTGACTCTTAAATACTGGTACATCAAGTCTTTACAGCTTCTGTTTCTCTCTTCTAATTAGTTACATTAGTTATATCGTACATAGCTATAGACAATATCAAGATAATGTTATTAAAATATAGTGATATTATTCACGGTTATTACGTTATACTTCAGGACATACAACGCCTCTTTTGGCGGAAGGCGGAAGGGGTTCTTTCAATTTAGATCTTGGAAGAATAGAAATCTCTCCCAACTCCCTCTACTCCCGTTTGGATCGTTTGAAAAACCCTTCGCTGCCCTCCCAGTCCGTGCTAGGGAGATTGAGGGTCTGAACATTTTTGTTGACTAAGAGTTTGGGGAGGATGTAATCGGTATCTGTCGCGATATAGTCTTATTAATACAGTCCTTTTACACAAATGTCTGCTTTTGTTTCCACCAGCTTGCAATATATTGCAGTTGATGGTCGCTGTAGGAGTGCTTCTCAATCTTCAAGTGATTTTTATATTTAAAATCCTGTACCGAGTTACATATAAGACAAATAGGCGTTAACTACAACGCTTTATCCCCTTATTCTTCCTAAATTCCAAAAAAAAAAAACCCACATTTTCAATTCATTTCATATTCTTCGATAACAAATCAATCCCTCCCGAATCGAAATCATCTTCGGGTTCTCACCTCACACAGGTCCTACCAAAATCTATACATAATCCTACGGCTTATATTATCGGAATAGCATGATAACTAATTCCACGAAGAAAACGCCTTCGGATACAAATCCATACATACATGCATACACATATATATTTTTAAAAAAATCTTACTCATGCACAGCACGCGTTAGAGCAAAGGGTCATCGATAATACATGCAAAGACATTCATATTCCTGACCCTTATTTAAAAGCACAAAAAAAAGGAGAGAAATCATAAAAACCCGCATACAGATTTCCAATTCAAAAAAAAAAAAAAAAAAAAATATTCAAAACCGCAAAACCACTGAAACTAAACTACTCTATGGTATTCCCGAATACCCAAAAGGACCCCAATTGAAATACCAAGAACACACTCGAAACCCTTGTAAGCAAATACTCCAACAACAAGAAAAAGAACCGGAAAAAGTCCTTCATAAAGAGTCCTCTTTTTTAGGCAAAAGGAACTCATCTCAACCGTATATTTGTTTGTTCTTCACGCACACTACAAAACTGGGAGCATAAGGGATGAGTAGAAAAGTGTAATACTATATCTGGGAATATTTTTTGAAGTACAATATCTGCTATTGAAATACTACTCGCATTTACATCTAAACGGCCTTGAACTTTGTCCATAAAATCCAGAAAATTATCCTTAAACCAGAGTCATTGGGCCGCAAATCGAATTGAAAGCAATTTCCTTTTTCTCCCAATCCACTCTCTTACTAAAAAAAATCGTTTTTCACTTTTTTTTTTTTTTTGAACAAATAATCGATACAAGGAATTATTTCATTACAAATTGAGTATTTGTTCTTTATGAGTGTACGCTCAAGGATAACATACATACAAGGCAGCAGACACAGATACAATTAATTTGTTGACAACGTGCACGTAGAAAACAATTTAATCACATGTGACAGAAACCCATGAGCTGGAGAGTAAAGTCTCACAAAACGTTTACAAAATACCATACACATCCTGGGAGAAAATCTAAGGACTTCTCTTCACATGACTGAATAATTTTAAGTGAAAAATGTGGTTCCGATGTGGGTTTGACTCCTAATACTTTCTGAGATACGGACAAAGTTTTATAATGCCTTCCAGTTAGAATCAAGTATGTTAGGGATATCATCATTTTCTAAATGATGTACTCCCATTCGGCAATGGTGTTTGATGGAAAGAAATTTCGTTCCAATTCTAAGTATTGGCTGCGGACACACAGCAGGAACCATTAAAAGTTCAATTTTTCAATAGTTACGAGATAAATAGGTTCTATTTACAGTTTAATAATCTATAAATACAAAAATAAGGATGACATAGGGTTATACCATAACTTCTTACTTTGGTGTTCATCCAACTTTTACTAAAGCAGAAAATAAAACTCGAAACTTGTAAATCAATAAAAAACAAATTGACAAGCATGAAAGAGCACTGTCGTGGCTTAGTCTGAATCTGAATGATGTTGATGTCTATAAGCTCCGACATGTGAAGACATTTTTAATCCAACTTTAAGACAGCCGGCAATAAATCGAGCTCTTTCGAATTGAAAACATCGTAAAGCAATTTAAAAGTAAGAGCCCAAATCTTATTGATTTTAAATTCTTTATGAAAGATGGACGTGAATTGAAATCCATATTAAAACTAAACCTTACGAACATTGGTGAATCTGTCTAGACACTTGCATAATTTAAAATAATTTCTCAAAAAGATATCCTTGAAAATACATCATTTTTGGTCTATTCAGTTTGTTGGCAACTTTCTTAGCTGTAGTGTTGTTGTTGATGTTATCGATTCGCGGGATTTATGATTTCTTAAGCAGATTATCGCGAAAAGAAAACTATTATAAAAGACGTTTTAAAGCACTCATCCCTAGCTCACAAGAGATTAGGTAGTCAGATGGTTATGAAAGGGACATACTTTAAGTTTTTAAATTGTATATGTCCGAATAATTATAATTACAATTGAAGGTCCTCCATTGACAAAATATTCACACAACGGCAGATCTTAGATTTTAAAGTTACGCACGATAGCGTGTATAGAAAGGAGATATAGACAGAAATATACTAGATCATGTCTAGTCAAGGCACCCCGACTGTGCAGAGGTGCCGCTGCTCCATTAAGGTAGGTAAGAACATCACCCAACCGCTTGATGTCAGGTAAGGTGTTAGGCAGTGTGACGCGCTATCATGCTATTACATAGAACTTAAGAGTGCGAAACACCGGAGGTACATCTCTTTGATGTTTGTACAACTACTAGCTTACGCCGATGA
Source organism: Chalcosyrphus nemorum (assembly GCA_949716465.1). Taxonomy (NCBI): domain Eukaryota; kingdom Metazoa; phylum Arthropoda; class Insecta; order Diptera; family Syrphidae; genus Chalcosyrphus; species Chalcosyrphus nemorum. The sequence continues at coordinate 42,700,641 of OX454333.1, read as the reverse complement.
CATTGACACAATCGGAAGAAGTCAGTAAGCCATAAGTGGCGCATTTGCGAGTATTGAGGTCGAGGCATCAAAGATGGCCTTAGAAAGCCGAAATTTATGCTGTCCACAAAAAATGATATTCAATACCGGCGTCTCGGACTAATTTCCGCAATAGGCAGACATAATTTCGAGATTGTAGAAGGACTTTGTCTACTTAGGCTCTATGATGATCTCTGCGAATGACGCCACTGTGGAGGTCGATTTGTCCAGAAGAGTTCGCATACAGCAACTAAGATGACTGGATCATGTAGAGCGGATGGAGCCCAACGTACCAGCTAAAAACGTCTTTGAATCTACTTCAGAGAGACGTGGCAGTAGATGATGACTTCGCGTTTAGTGTCGCAAATAAGTGGAACCAACTGGCTCAAAACTGGGTGGTCTGAAGAGGTTTGTTGGTTGAGGCTTAAGTCTACCCCAGACTATTGCGCCACCTAAGTATGTACTATTGAACAGACGGGTTTACTGGGATCTAATACCAGAAAAGAATGCAAGCAAAAAGTCATAAAGGAACAAAGAGAACAGAAGCGACGGCGAAACGCAGCGCATCCAGCTTGTTGGCAGTGTCTTAAGGGGGAAATCTGAAACTATTAATGAGTTCAAGGTCAGTTTCGTCTTTAAAAGATTTCCAGCTTCAGTTAGTAATGCCTGCGAACCTCTTATGGGAAATTTTAGTCGGCCAAATAAAGCTATCTACAACCAGATCTTTGGCCTTACATTTACTTTCCTTAAAAAGTTTAAGTATAGGCAAGGTAACATTTTCTAATTTTGTCAAACCAAGGCTTACATAAGACTAAATTTTGCTGTAACCCACATTGTATCCTCGTCAGATCAGCAACAGAATTGAAACTAAAACAAGTAAAAAACTTTCCAAAATTAAGGTATTATCTAGTCGCAATAAATTGTATCCGTTTCGTTGGACCCTCACCATAATGTAGATAAATTATTATTTCTTTCTATTCTGCAACGAGATCCCTAATTCTCTCGGATGACTTACCCGTAAATCCGTCTAATGAAAAAGTGACAATAAATTTCAATACAAATAGCCAAGCAATTCAATTTGGAGAAAAAAAAATATCCGACCAAAGTCACAGAATTGTTACCCCAGATAGGAGAGTAAAGATTACAAACATTATACAAATGAGAGTGACATTTGATCCTGCGAACCAAAATCAGCGCACAAAGCACAAAACTACGAAAAAATCCCCAACAAAAAGTGAGATAAAATGATATAAAAACGAACATCGAGAACAAAAAAAAAGCGCTGCAAATATTTAGCGTCCCATTTAAAAAGCTACTCAGTTATTTCGAAAATGAAACATAAACATTTTGCCCCATCCTTCTGTCACCCATCACAAGGGCCTCGCCCGCGCGCCTCTGTCGAACTGTACCTACAAACAGGCAAAATAAGAAGAATATCATAAAGTCCTTGAATGCTGATTTCCCTTGTGGACAAACGAACGAACAAAAGACATCGAAATAAAACGAAAAAAAAAAAAATCTAAAAAAAAAAGGAGAAACGAAACAAGGACAAGAGAAACAACCGACCGAAAAGAAGAAGTATAAGAAAACCGGAAGGAAACCATTTGTTCGTTGCTTTCATCGTTCTAATTCACACAGCAACATCAGTACAAACAAGGAAGCATCCATCCACCATTGTTGGTTTATCTGTTATCTGGAAGGCCCACATTTCCCTGTCCGCACCACTAAAACTAAATGAAAGTGCAAATTAAATATGCAATGATTTATATTTCCTCTTGTGTTTTTGTTTATTCTCCTACTTTCTGTCAATCTTTTCTGATTTCTTTTCCTTTCTTTTAAATTCTAATCTGTTGTGCAAAATATATATGTATGTGTGGCGCAAAGGGTTTGATTGCTGATAATTTTCTATTTTGTTTTTTTTCCATTTTCAAAGTAAAAAAAAAAAAACAACTAATAGGAAGGGGAAACGAGAATGACAGCGGACATTAGAAACACTTTCACTCAATTTCTTAATTTGTTATATTCTCCATAGAGTCATCAGCAACACGAACAGAGTTTTGTCGTTGTTTTGCTCAGCAAAATAGCACATCTGTTGTATAGTGAGATTGTTAGAGAAGGAACGGAAAAAGAAGACCCGGAAAACTCGATGAGATGATGAGATGCGATAATTAAGGCAAAGATTAGGATATCCGTTCGAAGCCGTTCATTTGCCCACCTTTTCTTTCAAATATCTCAGTTTGGCTCGTGTTTTATCCGATATCCTTGAAGGATTTCCTTTTAAATGTCACGCAATGTTACGAACACATTAGCAAAGTGCGCGACGACGGCAAAAGTTATTCCCCCCTTAGAGGATTCATTTACCCTTTTTATTCTAATGACTCGGGAGGGCCCCACTTCCTTTTGTTTCACTTCTTCTCCATGGAGATGATTCTTATTTTCATTATCTTGAGTAACTCAAAAGCGTTACGTAAAAAGCTCTTTCGTCTGTCAACTACATATATACACACAGATAAGGTTGACTCTTTCAACCTCTTTGGGAATAGTGTCAATTTTGTGATTGCAAGAAATAGATAAGATTAGCATACAATGTTAGGGTTGCCTAAAGTCATTGTGAATGGTTGCGTTGGCGCTAAGACCAAAAATCTCCTACACAAAACATCGCAAGGATGTGTATATCATTTCAACTATGGTTCAGAGTGTTTTTACACAAGCAAACTGCGTAGGATTGATTTATGAGTAGGTACTTATTGATGGGATACAGCAGAAAAGCCTTTAAGATACTTTTGAAGAATTTCTTATTTAAGTTAAGCATTGGCTTAGGTGCAGATATTTTATCAAAGTTATTCCAGCAATCAGTGAACGAATTGACAGGGCTATTCAAGACCTTAAAGCCCTTGACACCTGAACCAGAAAGTTCGGTCACACTGTCAATCGCCATTAAGCAAAATAAAATACCTCATTTTGTTACACCCCATCTGTTCTAGAAATATGCCTTAGAATTTCTGAGACTGTAAAACTTCTGGTCCTTGTATTTGCATAAAACTTAACTGGAGAATGAAGATCAATTTAATTTTGCCTAAATTTTCGGAAAATCATTGGGACACGTTGTACTCTAGATGTAAACAGCTATAATAGGAGCTATGCCTAAGTATGGCAGTCTTGTATGGTGGCCAGAGATTAGCCTAATCGTCAACACGAAAGATTAAGTCCTTGAGCGTATTCTCGTGCCATATGAAAACTGGAAATATTTCTATGTACCTATATACATTGCAGAGTACATTTGTGAGTATGTGTTTAGCTATATGGGAGTAAAAAAAATGCAGGCACAATGATCACTAGGCAATCAAGTATGACCTTCGTCTCAGCCATTTAGAAATAGAAGGTCAGAGAAGACAGCATAATAAGGACGTGCATCCTGGACGTCGATGAGTGACAAGACCTTGTGACGCATCCATGCAGCAGCAAGCTTACAGCCAGCAGTATATGTTCTTTTGGAACGAAGATATCGCTACCAACAGGCTTAGCGGATTGTATCCGCATTCCAGAGAACAAGAAGAACTCCGCGAGATATTTTGTAATCGTCCAAAGAAACTAAAAAGATACTATTGAAAACAGTAAGTAGAAAAGTTTCGAAGAACTGTGCAAAGAAGCCGATCAAAATCCATGGAGTAAGACATGAACACTATTGCCCAAGTCCAAAATATTCCCCGTTGAAATAGAGACTGATTCTCCTATCAAAAAGTAATAAAGGACCAGAGTCTGTCGTCATATAGACCTGAACATGTTGGATACCGCGGAGGAAGTGACGCACGGGAGAGCGGAATTGATCATGACAATGAATTACCAACATAGTTTCCATAAGATACGTTCTGCAATCCACGCTATCGACGAAGCCATGAATCATGGTAAAAAAAAGCTTTCGAAGATAGACGATACAAAAAATGCCTTAAACGCCACAAACTGGGGCAACATTCTGCGAGCTCTTGCCGCAAACAAATTTCCAGAATACCTGCAGAAGATAGTTGCGGACTATTTTCAAAATTAAGACCTACAATTAAAAAGATAAGACGAGAAAATAATAGTGTCACAGGCAGTACTACACAAGGTTCCATGATGACGTCCTCAGACTTAAGATCCCAAAAAATTGAGTTTGTAGTGATCAAACTCCCTGAAGAGTTGGTTCAATGCTGGCAGAAGAAAAGGCTAAGGTAGAGCTCAGAGCTTTCTACAGCTGATGAACCTTGCTGTAATCATTATATATGTACGTATGTATATGTATTAACAGGAAGACTAATTCGTACAGATAGAAGATGAAAGCAGTTTACAGAATCAGAGTTCTCCAATGCCAGTCATCCACTATCATCCACTACGTGCGCCACGCATCCAACCAACTCTATTCAATTGTTTCTTCAACTCGAACAAAGTTATTACGTAGTATACTCGTGCACAAACTCACTCAATTCGACTAAAAATTTAACATGTTCGTGTTGAACGCATTCCGAGCCCCTTACACCAAGTTGATCAACGCATTCAACTGTTGAAAAGCCTCGTACACTAACTTGTATGATTTCTTTAAACAAAAACCGGTTTATGTCGAGTTCATCAACTATGTTTTGTTGTAGTTGGGCAACGAGATGACCATGGATTGAATGTTGATTAACGCGTTGAACACACTTAACAACGGACAACTGTTTGAATCCTAACGCACTTGACAACAGGATGATTTCTGCTGCGTTATTGATTTTAGTGGACATTGAATAGCGAAGCGGGACGGGATTCTGGGTGGTATTCTCTTTCCTCACACAAAAAAAATGCAAGAATGAAAGCCAAACAAATTTACTATACATGTGAGTGGAACAATGAATTGCTTCAACTCGCACCAGCATGCAAATTCCAACGGCCTCAACTCACCCCAACACACGTTCAACAAATAATGTGCAGCACACTATCTCCAAATCGATGCTCAACGCGTTGCACAAGGATCTTCAACGAGTAACTCGAACACGTACACTACGCATACACCTGTTGAGAAACTGCTTGTGCAGCGTGGTTCAACAATATACAATGCGTTGGTTGGACAAAATTGAGGACCTCGTGCATTAGTGTTGAATGTGTTAAATATGAAATTGATGCGTTGGCTTAAATGGAACCAAAGAAGGGTGACGATTCGAAGTGATACCACCAAAGACAAAATTCGAACAATGACAAGGGAAATGGTACGGTGAAAGCAGAAAGAAGCGGAAATTGATCACCAGAATAGACTGCATCAATAGGAAGCATACATTTTTTTACCTGATCCAAATGCTTACTGGCCATGAATACTTCAAAAACCATACCTCACGAGGTTTTGACCCGAAAACAACCTCAGAAAGCTCCCTTCAACAATATTTTAGTTGTTGTAACCGCCTCATGTAGCGATGTTTCTAACGAGCGAGCCTTTAGCTATGCATGTTGGACGAGTGAGAAGTCCCTTAGATTGAATTTGGAGCGGATGTAGAAACCTAGTTTTCTTTATAAGGTGTTTAGCAATAAGACACTTTAATTTGTTGGTCTGAGGATCTGAGGAGTGCTGCTGCGCGGCTTATAATCATTGTGAAAAAGGGTAACGTTCACCTCTCTCCATTTAAGGTAAATAGGTTCACCTAAGACAACCTATAACAATCGATGTGAGACATGACATGTGACAACGAAGGTGGCAGTGGATTTGTCACACTCTCTGGAAATGTGACAGATCCATAGCTAACCAAGCAATGCAATGGAATCCGCTTAATCAGGATTGCGGGATATGCGGCGGTCCTAGGAGCACGTGGCGCAGAACACTGTACCTGAAAGAGTTGGAAAAAGCTGAGGACATTTCCAGGAATTACACATTTCTTAGCACCCACAAGGGGAAACAGGACATAACGATGGCATAGAAAACTCTTGTGAACTTTACAGCATCGTTGGAATAACGCATTCTGGTTCTGCCGATCTGTAAGCGGAGAATATGTGAATGGTCCAAACTACTTTTCTTTCGTCAATTATTTGCCTTACTCTAGGTTTGGAAGCCTTAAATTATTACACCCTCCCTGGGGGTGTGAGTTGGTAAAGGAACAGCCAAGAAAGAGTTTTCTCTTAAGTGCTAGAAATGGAGTCAGTCCAAAAACTGTCTTGTTTCTCTAGGAAACCATAGAGGGGTATTTTCTCCTTTTAGCAGAGTCTATGGCGGTTCCAATATCGTGTGTGATTTTTGCATTAAATAATAATTCATAGCAATTTTTGCTTTGAAGTTCTGTATAAAAGATATATCGTAGATGGCATATAATTGAGTTGGAATTTAAACACATTATCCATTACATCGAGGCCATTCACATCTTACAAGGATTAAGCTCATCAAATCGAAAAATCTGCCTTCACGTTTCATATTAGAACAAAAGCATAATTTTGAAATATTTGCACCACATGGGGGGCACAAAAAATACCCTCAAAATCCATATTTTTAGCATAGGAGACCCTGAAAAATACTCTTGAAATCCTTGAGCAGTTGTAAATTACATTTTAAATGGAACACATCATTTCGTAGACATATTATTACTTTGCACGTACTCATCAATCATTATAATTCACATTTAAGTCGCACGAAATTCATTTTCCTGCCAATAAATGCCGGCACACATACATACGAGTACATACAGGATCAAGTAACACATTCTCACAATACGCACACGGAATCGCATTTGAATGGAAGAGGAAAAAGGAAATTCATTTCAACCATTCTTCAACGACCGGCTCACTCCACACTCACGTCACAATGCTGGTATTCATTATGAACAACTTAACATACATTAGGATTCCTCATCATATCACTGCATGGGTGGTAAGGAAAATAATACAAGGAAATCATTTTGACAGGACTTGCCTGGCTTGGGGTAGTACACCCCATAAATCGTAATAGAAAATGATTTTCCTCATTTTTTACGGATGGTACTAAATCCGTTCACCCTAGTTCACCTCCTCTGCAGACCCTCTTCCGCATGCAGAGTTGTTTTTTTTTTCTCGGATAAAAAATGAGAAACACAAAAGATATAAAAGTGCAAAAAAAAAAAAAAAAAAATACTAGCAAATGTACAAACGCTAACGGAGCCAGGAACAAAGAGAATAAATGTATTACTCACACTCTTCGACTACTATATGGCGTTCTCAATAGCAAGGAGGTTACTTTTCCTCCCACTGACACACAAGCAAATCACGCAAAGGACGAAACAAATGCCTGTTCAGCAACACCACCTCATTTCATGATGAATTACCGCAAAAAAATAGAAAATCCTGCACACACACATGTAGTATACACTCCGACACACACGTGTAGAAAAGCCTGCAAAAACAAAACCTATCTGCTCAGTGTTCTTGCCAAAAGTGTTTCCTCAAACTTTTAGCCACTGCCAATAGATATGGTTTCTGTATGAAGGATGCAAAACAATAACGAGTGGAAGCAAACAAATAATGGTTTTGGAGTGGATGGTGATGGTGAGCAGAAAATGCCAGCGAACCACTCAGGATTCGGAATAAACAATGGTTTTTGTTTCGTTTTATGTGCGTCTATTTCTTTTTTTTTTTTTTTTTGTAAATACTGTTTATGCAAGGACTCAGACTTGATGCATATTTACTTTGTTTTTTTTGGTATACTATGGTGTATTTTTTGCCTAAAAATGAATGCAGGTACATTGTTTCTATTTCAGGAGTAATCTGTATGTACTGGAGCAAAAAAATAAAATTCATAATTGCGGGAGGAACAACAATTGTATCTTGTGCCTTTTATAATAAATGCTAATCTTCCCGGAAGGAATAGTGGCCTTCTTACACCCCCACGTGGATTAAAATATCGACCCACCTTTCTAATTAAATGTGACAACAACTCTTAATTGCAACTATAATGACGATTTAAATATTCACAAATGCAAATGATTCTTTGAAGTAAATACGCAAAATCTGTCACCCCATGATTTTTGGCTGTATTGTTCTTTTATGAATGAAAAACTTTGGTTCTGCTTTTGGATTATGTTTAAGTCTCAAATTAGTTTCCATTAAAATGGAGAAAATGAGAAGAGGCCGGCGACAAAATTGATGGCCCGATTTCTGGCATTTTTTATCACTCTTGCCAGAATTCCCCGCGATAGGTCCTCGCAAAGCATTTTGACAAAAACCTGTGACTTCAAAAAACCTCAGTCTAGTACGGCTAAGTTAGGCGATTCTGCCGTTTAGTGTAAATCACCAAAAGGAAAGAATTAGGATTGGATAATGGCTCGTGCTGGAACCATATGTTCTCCAGTCAAAATTCATCAGTTAAGACTGCCGATTGATGCCTAATTGCATGGCAAGTCGTCCGGTGAATACTCTGGGGTCAAAGTGGCATGTCAAAATAAAAGCATCTACATGCATTTTGAGCCGCCATGTGTTGCCATTGTGAGAGGATTTATTTTAAGAGTACACTTACCTAACTAGGGAACAAATCTTCAAAGGTTATGTAACTTACCTGAAAGAAAATACTTAATATTCGCATTGAAAATTGTATATATTATGTAGTTGTTAGCAATATTATTAAGAAAAATATTTCAAGCACCAACAACATCAAATTTATATTTGGATGGTAAGCGACTAGGAAAACATAGTAGAAAACCTCGTTCCAGAGTAGAGTAAGGAATGGCACCATCATACCTACGCTGTCTACTACAGGTATGATCAGACCGAGCTGCTGCGTGGCCAGCGCATTGATGTAATCGCTCACCCTACGCTCTGCACTTCTGTCATCTTCATGCGATATAGGGACTCTGGCTCGATCCTCCCTGCTGCTAAAGTTGCTGCAATTCGAGCTCTTAGCTGTTTTCGTTCGTTGATCCTTCTCCAGGTATCCTCGGCCCTATGACTTCCTTGTGATCGACCGACAAACCTTTCAGCACCTAATGTGAAAACAGCAGTAAGCTGCTGATTGTTTCCACTCCACGTGAGAGATGGTCCCTTAGTTCTTGGTGGACTGTGGGAACTCCCAGTCAGTCTACGTTGAACCTAAGTAATCTTGTGTCAGTAGATCATTGGACAGCTATCTTAAGTTGGTGATCTCGTACCAACCCCATGTCAGCTCCTCGTCTGTTTTGGACGTCTAGAAGACTATTTCTGTGAGTGCCGTGGCTCAGTGGTTAGTGCGTTGGACTACAGCGCAAGGGGTTCCGAGTTCGAATCCAGGAAAATACCACTAAAGTTTTTTTTCACGGCCCCACCTCTTGCGAGCGTCTGACAAACATCCAAGAGTATTTACTGTCATGAGAAAGCTTCTCAAAAACCCCCCTGCCCTTCGGATACGGCATAAAACTGTAGGTCCCTTCTGTACGTACAGAAATGTATACCACGCACAATACGTACAGTTGTGAGAAGCTAGGCCTTGGCCCTCTATGGGCTGCTTACGGCCTACTATACAAAAATATATATAAAAAAAGAAGACTATTTCTGAAGCGGCGACTGATGGCAAAATGGTCAATTTGGTTGGAGGTTGCTTGACTGTTAGTTGACACCCAACTGATTTAATGGCAGGCCTTAGCCAAATATTTGGTCATTGATTCACTGCTCTATTCTAATTTGTCTTGATTCTTGACCATGTCTTTGGGCCTGTCTAAGACCGTTATCGTTTTAGAAATGATTTCTCGTTGTTTGTTTGCTATAAATTTATCTTTCCCAAATTTTTTCTTGCTGAATATTATAATGTTCTTTTTCTATCCTCCTTTGTATTACTTATGTGCATAGGATCCTACTGTTAGCTCTAGTGCCGTTGTGGGCCAATGTCCTCTATATCTTCTCTTTTATATATACAGGTTAGTCTTTCTAATCTGCTCAGGGATGTCCCGCCTAATGTTAAACTACTAGTCCATGCTCCTAGCATTAGAACACATTACCACGTGAACCCGTGACAGCTGGACAAAAGTTCTCCAAAAAATAACAGCAAATTAGATAAAGAAGCCCCAGGGAGTCGTCTGTCTCTGTTTAACAGCGGTTATAACGCTAACGAAAATAAAAATATTCGTTTGGAAAAAATCAGTTGATATTATAGGACAGCGCAAAAATGTGCTAAAGTATTTCTGTCATTAAGAACAATTCGGATGAGAATTTATCTAGAAAATTAGGTAATCTAGAAGTTGAAACAACTTAAGCTAGCTGTCTTGACTTGTACAGCAAATGCGACAAAACGCCACCACAGGCGTCTCTCTAAACAACTAGGGTATGCATTTTGTAGAATCGATGAAATACACATAGCTAGCTATATATAAAGAAATTCCTTCAGGCACTTAGTCAAGATGAAGTCATGAAAAATCTGAATTAATTGGCGGTAGCCTAACAACCTCATAATATGTACGGCACGCTAAGTAGATTATTCCTCGAGAACAATATGCCCCACTGCCACACACACACTTACACACACTCTTTATTCAATGAATTTCTCTTGTCTAAACAAAAACCCGTCAGATACTCCCGGATGCCGAACAAAGCAAATTTAATTCTTTAGAATTTGACTTTGTATAGATAGCGTCGCGTACAAAATTTCTAGAAATTTCCATTACACTGGTATCCTTCGCCATTATAACGCCTTTTTCAAGAGTGCTATGCCTAGTTTAGTTTCAACCCTCTGGTGCCTCCCCATGAGCACAAAGCAGCAGTTAAATATCTCGTACACAAATAAGTAAATCGCATTATAAATCAGCGGATGTGGTACAATTAATGGAAATGTGCCAACGTCATTACCCCAACAGAGTACGAGAGTAGGTACATATACATACATATATCCCTTAGCAGCAATTCAACTCCCAATGGTTTTCTTGCAAGTCCCCGTCCTGACCAAAACCTAAGGCAAATGGGTACGCAGAACGCAGAACGCAAATCCCGGTAATAACAACGCCAAATGGCCGATATATCCACTAATTGCTACTCGGAGTGGAAACTCACAAATTATACGTCGTCGTCGGGTGCTAGAGCGTTCTCTTCGGGTGATGACGGATCTGCGTGCTGCTCCCCAGCTCGTCTGGGTGTCCTGGAGGTGTCCTTTATACTCTGTTGGATTCAGTGTGTCCTGTTTTTTTGTAGGATCTACTTATTATTATTATTTCTTTTTTTTTTTTTTTTTGCTTTTTCATTTCAGTTGATGTTTGCTCTACGTTTGTCTTTTGGGTTTATTTTTTGTTTGTTTAGTTACTGGGGTTGGCATTAGGGGTAGTTAGTCTAATTTCTATTTTTCAATGTTTTTTTTTGCTTTTTTTAGGGAGTGAGATTCATAAGAAATTAGGGACAATTTTCTGCCTTAGTGACTGCAAATATTGTATTGGAGAAAGGGAGGAGTGAGAAAGACGACGCAAGCAACACAGTGGGCGGACAATTTATTTGTGTTATTCTGGGGTGAAGTGGGCTGACATTAGTTATTAACTTTTGCGAGAAATGGCAACACAAACAGTGCAATCAATTACACTTGGGGCTGAATTCTCATTAAGATGGTCTTTCGGATGATTGGACGAGGTATTTCAGCTACAAAACCAGTAAGTCATGTTGTGGGGAGATAGACATTGCTGGAATGAAAATTTTCTGTATCGTCGGACGGTTGAGTGAATTGGATTAATTGATTGTGCTAAGGTTATGTACTCGTACCTACCAGAATTGTACGTGAGAGCGTAAACAGGTGGCTGTAGAGCTGTAATTGCATGAAGATGGATACGGTGATGTTAAGATTTGGAATAAGCACGCTGATGCAGCGAAGTATGAGGAACAATTGGCTTCGTGAATTTTTTGATTTGGGCAACATTACACCTTCTTTATTTTGATTACAATTGAAAAGCACTATTTAATGGTATAAAAACCAAAATTACGAAAAATGTAACTTAGTGTTCTTTGCTCAAAAGTACGGCCAACTATCTGGCTTCCGCGAAGACTAGACGTTCCAGATGAATGTCATTGGTCGCTCTCTTTGTTACTTCAGCTTAATCACTTTTTGGGAGAAGACACTAGGTTGGGGTTGAAGTACCTCGTTTCAAAATATCTTTATCGAAATCACCTTGCCGCATGATCACGGCCGGCGTCCAATTGATATGGCATATGGCACGTAGCATGGTCTAGGAAGTTCGGATATATCAATGTTTTTAAGTTTTGGTCACAGAATGTCGATTGACATCGCTCTATAGCTGAAACTATTAATGGTAACGGTGTCTCCTTTCTTCTTTCGGAAAAAATTAAGCTCGATGATTACTTACTTACTTATGACCTGTATATCCTTGTGGGTCCTAGGCCCTCTACAATGCCTACGCGCCATCGTGTGCGGTGTCTGGAAATATGCCTCAGCACTCCCCAACTCTTTCCGATTTGCCGTGCTTACTTCCCCACTATTCTGGACCATGGTTTGGTGCCTTAATAAAGCTGTTCGTTAGAGGAACGGTTTGGCCGGAATAACCTGAAGATGGAGCGCACGCAGTTTTGTGTTCGATTTGCAACGAGTTTAAAAAAACTACAATTGGTTTTTAATCAAATACTTTTTATTTAAGCTTCAGATCCCTTACCACTGGTGGGGGGAAATCTTCGGCTGAATGGTTCGCTAATACTAAACTTATAATTATTGATCGAAACCCTTTTATACGATCAAACTGCTAATGCAGCAAATTAATATGAGAGTATCTTCTACACAATTTGCAGAGGGCAAAATGTGCTGATATGCGATTCTACATGGATCGTCTTGCATTATTATTGTTTATATCTACTGTTTGGATTTTGGGTGTGGGGACGTTTCTGTGTTTACAATTCAATGTGCTGATATGCGATTCTACATGGATCGTCTTGCTTTATTATTGTTTATATCTACTGTTTGGATTTTGAGTGTGGGGACGTTTCTATGTTTACAATTCAATGTGGGAACGTCCCAGGAACGTAACCCCTCCCTCCTTAAGTTTGATGCTCTCCTGAGTATCTACAATATTGTTTTCTATTTTGATCTCTCGCGTTTTCTTATGTTTGAAATACATTAATAGTATTACAATTACAATAATTATTAATGTTATACTTGTATACGATATAATATGTTTTACATTGTTTTGATATTTTAATTCTTTCAACGTTTTTAAATTTTCCATATGACTTATGTGCATATCTTCTAATGTTATGTTTATTTTTGAAATATTTAATGTGTTGTACAATGGAATAATAATATTTTGCTTAAATGATTGTTTTTCATTACTGTATGTAGTTGAATTAATCTTAATATTACAATCTTTAAAATATATAAGGTTATTTTTCTGAATTTTATATTCAATATTATTACAATAATTATTTAGATTTGTTTTAAATAGATTTTTTGTTAAAATAAGCCCGTCTTCTAATTCAATTAATTCTTGATCTTTATTTGATCTTATTTTACAATTTTCATATTTTGTTTCGTATAAATTTTGGGTACATGTTGGGCTTTTCTTTAACTTTTTTACATATTTTATTTCATTATTTTCGTATAATGTTTTGTTAAAAACTATATGATTATATTTTAATATTTCGACTTCAAGTCCTTGATCGTTTGGTATAGGTAAAATCATTATGCTTTCATATTTATATGTGAATTCTGGTATTTTTAAAACAAATACTAACTGATTGCTTCTAGTTAATAAGCTGCTTTCTATATGTTCTAATTTATTAATAGATATATTAAATCGGTTAATTTCTTCTTTGGTCAAGATATTCCTGCCTAAAATGCCTAATCGTGAAAAGATCACGTTGTCTTGTAACTTTTCTATTTCGTTATTTAATAACATTATGTCTGTATTAATCTGTAATGAAAGTATGCTTTTAGCTAAACTTTCTTGTTTCATATCGGTGGAGTTAATAAAGTTTCTTAATACGTACTGATGTTTGTTTATACGATCGGCCATAGTTTCTAATTCCGTCTGGAATTGTGTATTGATTTCTATTTGTTTATTCAATTCTGTAATAGCATTCTTATTATTTTCTTCTATTATTTTTAAATGATTGTCAATTTCTACTCTCTCATCGCTATCCATTACTCCAAAAAGAAAATGAAGTCCACTGCCTCCTAAATTTATTAAACCTCTCCTTTGTCTTGAATACGGAAGTACACTTTTTAATTTTGTTTTAGAATCTTCTAGAGCTTCTACCATAAGTCTTTTTAATCTTATGTCCTGAAAATTATTATAACCGTTTTCTATAGAATATTCAATTTGCTTAATTATTTCACTATAGGTCTCTAAATTGATTACATGGAGTATCTTGTTATATTTTTCTATTAATTCAATGGGTTCTTGTTTTATTATAATGTATCCTGCTTGGTTGTGGATTTCTTGCAATAAAAACTCTGATTTCACCATGGTTATGATGAAGAGTATAAAAATGCTCATGTTTTTCATATTTGCTTTGCTGTAAAGAAATTATATTACTATCGTTGTTTTGATATTTGTATTTTCTTTTAAAATGTGTTTTATGTATTTTTTTCTGATCTGCGTAATATTTATCATCTATCTTTTCTACTTTAGTTTTCTTATATTTTGCCGCTATTTTCTTTGCTGTTCTTACTACATTGCCTTTTATATAAATTTCATTATTTAAATCTGGTTCGACAAAGTCTGCTTTATTTTGATTACGCTTATTAATATTATTTTCTTTAATTTTTTTGAATCCTTTTTCCTATTTCTTCTAACTCTTCTACCTTGATATTATTTTGAATAAAATCGATTGGTTTTCTTAAAGTCGTAGTATGAATTGTGTAGTTATATATACCTACTGCTTTAATTACTTTTTCTCTTAAGTTTAATATGTTCTTTTTCTTTTCTTGTGCATTATATATTCTTATATGCTCATTGAGTGTACCATGCACTCTTTCTACGTCTGAATTTCCTGTCTTATGATTTGGAGTGATAAGTTTTATTTTTATTCCTTCTTCACTGCAATATTCTTTAAATGCCAAGCTATTAAATTCATTGTCACATACTATTTCTTCTGGTTTTCCTAGCATTGAATTTCTAAGTTTCAGTTGCTCAATAATTTTGTGAGTGTTTCTACTAGGAATGGGAAAAGCTGTTAAATGCTTGGTAAATTTGTCTAAAATAGTAACAAAATAAATATCTTTACTTGGAATATAAATGTCCATGTGTACAAGTTCATTTGGTTTTAATGCAGTCTTGCTTATTTCGAATTTTATTTTCTCTGGACTTCTATCATGTTTCGCTGTTTGACATATATTACAATTGTTTATATATCTCCTAATTAATTCCCTTAATTTTGGAAAATAGTACTCCTTTTTAATTTCAAGATATGTTTCATATATTCCTCTGTGATTAAATTGTTCGTGAATTCTTTCAATGAGATTCAACGCATTATTTGTATTACTTAAATCTTTTAAAAGCGTAATGCATCTTAGTAATTTTAGCTTACTTTGATTGCTGTAGAGCTCAACATATTTTTCCTACGAGTCCTTCTAAGACGTGATTAATCATTCGCTGAAAAGTAGCGGGGGCATTTTTTAAACCGAATGGCATTCGATTAAATTCGTAATGACCATTTGTTGTCGAGAAAGCAGTTTTATGTTTGTCTCTAGGATTCACCAATATCTGATGGAAGCCTTTAGCCAAATCTAATGTAGTGAAATATTGGGCTCTTCCCAATTTTGTGAAGATATCTTCGATATTTGGTATAGGAAATTTGTCTTCCACGGTTAATTCGTTAAGTTTCCTATAATCAATTACAATACGCCATTTCTTTAGTCCTGAATTGTCTATCTTTTTGGGTACGACCCAGATAGGAGCGTTATATGGACTATTACTTTCTTTTATAATACCCTGTTCTAGCATTTCGATAATTTGTTTATCTACTTCTTGTCTATGAACTTCTGGATATCTGTATAAACGTGAATATATTGGCTTATCATCTTTCGTTTCAATCTTATGTGTAACTTCTCTAACATTGGTTAATATGTCTCCTTCTTTATAGAATAATTGTTTATTACTTTTAATTATTTGAACAAGAGCTTTCTTTTCTTCATTGTTCATACGAGGTTCTATTAATTTATCAATTATGTTTTGGGAATCACGCTCAACTTTACATAAATTTATTTGAATATTTGATAATTCCTGAATATAGTTTTCTAAAGGGTAATCCTTGGGTTTTGAGAGTAATGGTATCTCTATATTATTAATTTTCAATGTATGGGTATAATATGATAGTTCAGCTTGTAGAGGTATAAGTATATTATTTCCTAAAATTCCGTCGAATGAACTATTGGTAATTGGTGTAATTAAAAATTCCATGGTGGATTCATTTTTGTTAAATTCGCTTGGTAATGGTAAAATTATTTTAGTATTTATTAAATTTTCTTTATATAATGTTTTAAGGGTAACTGGTTTATCTAATTCGTATTCAAAATGTTTTGGAAAGATATTTTCTCTTAAAATAGAAGTTGCTGCTCCTGTATCTACTAAAAATCTAAGTTTTTTATTAAGGATATGAACGTCTATGCAGGGTAATGGTCTGTGGAGGCATGCATTTGAAAATTTGATGTATTTTGAGTAAGGTGATCTACTTCCATTGGTTCTGGAACATTTCTTTTATGTTGTATAGAAAATGGGTTATGATTTTTATACTGATTAGAAAAATTGCCACTTTTGTTAGGTTGCCTATAGAACTGTCCATTTTGATTTCTTTGATAGTTCTGATTATTTCTTTCAAAGTTATTATCATTGTTATTAATATTTCTATTATTATTTTTAAAATTTGGGCTGTAAGTATTATTTCTATAATTTCTATCATTATAGGTATTAAAATTTTTATTGAAACCTTCGTTTCTATTACTTCTAATATTTCTACCATTCGTATCTTCTTTTGTCCAATGACAAGACTCTAATTTACTAAATGCTTCACTTAGTGTACTTATTTTGTGGTTAATGATAATTGAACTCGCGTTTGGCGGAATTTTTTCGCAAAATTTCGATAATAATGAAATTTCATTATTAAGAGGATTATATTCCTCTGGTTTTTCCTCAGATAAATAATATTTGTTATTTAATCTGCAAAGGATATCGGAGTATGAATTGTAGAGCTGAGAAATATTTTTGCAGTAAACTTTATCTGCTTGTTCTTTTAGTTTTAAGAACGTTTCTTTCTCTCCAAAATTATTTACTAAAATCTTTTTCACCTCCTGCCAATCGCTTGGATCGCCACCTCGTAATACTACTTCTAAAGCAAAATCAGTGATTTTCGATTTGATTTCATTCACAATAAATTCTTTTGACCCTTCATTATAAGTAATTGTTGATTTAATTATAAATTCTGACTTTTTTATAAATGTTATCAAACTACACGATTTACCATTAAAATATGGTAAAGTTTTTAATAACTTTAAGGGATCAATATTAATTGTTGCCATTTTTACCTGTGTTTCTATAATTTCCTGGTAAATAATTTCTTCCTCAATTGCTGCTTCTGTTGTTCCTTCTCCTTTTTGTTGAATAGTTGCTAGATCTGTTCCAGGTCCTTCTGCAGCTGGAACTGTTGATTCTTCAAGTTCTTCCTTCTTTGGTTTACGTGCAGATGGGATGTGATATGGCTGATATTTCTTCATTAATTTTAGTTCACTGTTTTATTTATTTTATTTATTTCACTCTTTTTTTTTTTTTTTTATTTATTTCACTGGCTTCTTTACTTTATATACTTCACTGGTTTCTTTATTTTATTTATTTCGCTGGTTTCTTTATTTTATATATTTCACTGGTTTCTTTATTTTGTACATTTCATATATTTCACTGGTTTCTTTATTTTATTTTATTTTTATTTTTGAGTAACTAGCTTTTGAACCATTCTTGTTTTGAATTTCTTTTTTTTTTTTTTCTATTCAATTTAGCACTCCCTCTATGGGTTTCGTGAAATTGTCCGTTACGGATCTTGATTCACTATGCTTTTCACTGAACGATAAAAAAAAGGAATTGTTTTATTTTTTTTTGTCCAACACCGTTTTATCACTATTTTTCGGCACTATTTTCACTAGTTTGTGGACGTTTGTTCGGATCCCGAATTAAACTTTAAAAAGTACGATACATATCTTATGTACCTTTCGGAGAAATCCTACCGACTGCGCCAGTTTTGTGTTCGATTTGCAACGAGTTTAAAAAAACTACAATTGGTTTTTAATCAAATACTTTTTATTTAAGCTTCAGATCCCTTACCACTGGTGGGGGGAAATCTTCGGCTGAATGGTTCGCTAATACTAAACTTATAATTATTGATCGAAACCCTTTTATACGATCAAACTGCTAATGCAGCAAATTAATATGAGAGTATCTTCTACACAATTTGCAGAGGGCAAAATGTGCTGATATGCGATTCTACATGGATCGTCTTGCATTATTATTGTTTATATCTACTGTTTGGATTTTGAGTGTGGGGACGTTTCTATGTTTACAATTCAATGTGGGAACGTCCCAGGAACGTAACCACGCACCTATTGACAAGCGTTTGCAGCTTCCTCGTGAAAGTGACGGCCACTCGCCAGGTACCACATCCATACAGTAGAACGGATTCAACGTTGGAACGGAACAGTCGTAGCTTGGTGTTTAAGCTAATTACTTTACTTCGCCAAACTGTGGATAGCATCCCAAACGCAAATTTTGCTCTATCTATTCGGTTGGCTATATCCAGTTCGGTTCCGCCATCGAGAGACATTGGAAACTCTCTACTTTCCCAACCGCTTGTCCAGCAATGCATATATGAGTAGATGAGTTCGGTCCTATGCTGATCATTTTTGTTTTTGCTGAGTTAATTTTCAGCCCTGTGTTGATGTGGTCGACACAGGAGGATCCAGATCGAAAATCTGCTTGTTCGGCGTCGAGTGTGTCTTCAAGTTGGTTTTTGATTCACTCCAGGATTTTTTTAGCTATTATCTTGACCACAGTTGGTAGCACGCAAAAACCTCTCCAGTTTTTGCACTGCATTCGATTGCCTTTTTTAGGGAGCTTGATCATTCCCTCTCGACTTCGCATATTCTCCCGATAAGTGGGAACAGTAGCTTTATGGATGCTATTGGCACAGCTTGAAAAAGCTCCGCGGGTATGCCATCAAGTCCTACCACCTTATTAGTTTTGATCGCGGGAATGATCTCTTTTTTACTGGGGGTTGCACCACAACACTTCAGCCTGACTTGGGTGCATATTGCTGGCGAATACTCTGTCTAAAACAGAAGCGAAATGCTCCTTCCATCTCTTTAATTGATCTTCATCTGATATATACAAAGCTCGATGTTGACTCTATGCTATAGATCGCACCAAACAGTCAGTCTTTCTGGATACATTGAGTCTTGGTCAAGTTCTTATGGATTGTGCTCGCTCGATAACATACATACCCTCTGAGCGAAAAATTGGCTTCGTCCGGGATGATTTTTTGACCAAAACCCGGATCTCCGTCCGACATTTGCAGCACTCAATCAACGCAGTCACGGCTTTCGACATACGTCCTTAATTTTACCGCCAGTTAATTTTTTGACAGCTGGGTATCATTGGTAACTTTAACAGTTTTTGAAACATAATAATTGGAAAAAAGTATAATTATTATACGGTCACCCTATAGATGCCCTTTAGCACTTTGCTCAGTAATTTGCCAAACGTTTCTTAAATACTCACATTTATGATAGATAAATAAAGACCTAACGAAAAATCTTAGCTCTTCTTAAAATTGTAAAGAAACTGCCATCAGTCTAATTAAAAAAAAAAATATATATATATTTCATCGTTTTTGAGCTATTATCTCGTTTTTCTATTCATTATGCTCTTTCTTTAAAAATAAATACATACAGCATAGACTACCAACTCTTGTTGCAGCTTCAATTTTTTGTTAACGCTGGTTACACTCGTGTAAAAACATTTTATTATTTCAAACATTCAACTAGCTACTGCTCTGCTTCTCCAACGAGCTTTGACAAGTTGTAGAAAAAAAAGCAAAAGGACTTGTCTCTTCCTCTATAATGCACATTTCATTTTTTTAACATTTATTAGTATTTGTAGGAACCAAGGATAGTAGTTTTCTTGTTTCACTCTTTCTAGTTGCTTAAGTTTTATTTTTTAGCTAGCAAGGGTTATTACCTTTGTTTCTATTCGTAAATGCTTTTCTTTTGAATTTTTAGAAAGTTTCTACAATTCTCAGAATGACGTTTATTTTAGGGAAAGTTTTCCATTCGTAAAAAAAGTTGGACCTAAAGGATTTGAGGGATTTTGACATTGTCGTTATAGAGAAGCCTTTGAAAGTGGGTTTACCAGTTTTGCATGTCTCTTTGTTGGTGTATGTTTATTGATACACGGTTTGACAGATGTGATCTTTATTTCTGGGATTTGTTGCATGGAAAAGGAAAGACAAAAGCCTTATAGTTTTGATACGGTCATAGACGAACTAATATAGGCAGTCGTCCGACCTTTGGCTCCCACAAGAGTAAAACTACCACCGATTTTGAATGTATTCTGACGTTTCCGCAAAATCAAATTGTTGTTTTTATGGGCGCAGTCATTTTTCTGCACATTTGGCTGTTGTTAATTGAATGACAGTCTGCTGAAAATGTGGTGTGCAAAAGGAAAGAAAGGGACACCAAGATTGCTTTTATAGATACGTTCGTTGTATGTGTTCACAAATAGGAAATTTAGACAGAAGTGACGAAGGGGATTCATTCATGAAAATGATAAGCCCCTTGCTCCCATTCCTTGGCTCTTCTTCTCCAATGACCTCCCAAACTTTCACAGCAGTTGAAAGATTTTGAAGCTTGAAAAAGTCAAGCATTTCGGTCCTTTTGAGATACAAGTCAGAGTCTTGGCTTGGATGTGGTGTGATCCACATACATTCTCTGGGGGTACCGCTCGCACTGCAGCTCCATCCTAGAGTTTCAGGCTGATCATTGGGGGTATCAATGTGAATTTGCGATGCCAGTTCACTCTACCGAACGTGGGCGATCAATACGATCGAAGACTGCTCTCGCTAAGGCCTTTTCAATCATTTAGCCATATTTTGGAGAAAACTCACTTGACAGCGAACTGTAGTGAACTACGGGTCGCCCCGCTGAAAAGCATACCCGTGTCTAACTTTGACCTTATTTAGTGCCATATTCAGAGTCTTGCGAGGATCTAAGGTCATCTTGTCCGTCTTCTGGGGACTCTCGGATGGATCTGCAAGCAATTTCTCTTCCATTTCCGAAGAGATCTCCTCATCTAAGCTGGCGGCCCATAGTCAATTCAAGACTCGAGTTAAAAGAATGCTTCTCAAAGGAGACGGGTTATTAATGCTTCCTATCCTGGTTGGGATTATTCAATAAAAACAAATTTATTTAATTTTTTTTTTTTACTTAAAATTGTATTTCTTGAACTCGTTTTAAATGTTAAAATATCTACAAAAGGACAAAAACAGAACATGGACTTACAAGAGAATGTAAAAAGTAAGAGGACTTTGAAGTCCTGAGTTGAATAAAGCGCTTGCTCTCAAAGCATTCATTTTTCAATACACTTTTTTTGTCAATATTTTTATGCAAAGGACGACCTTGACATCAAACGTTCTTAGTGTTGCCTTTGTAGAAACAGTAACTTACGAGCAAAGTAATTACAATCCCATAATACACAATGTTCCTTAAATTTTCAATAAAAAAAAAAGGGATGACTTTTGTAATATTTATTGCAAATTATTATGTACATTCATAAGGTTACATAAAACAAAAACACAGTGACATGAAGTCCATGTAAACTTTACTGGGCTACCTTTTAATGAAAGTTTGTATCACAAACTACAACCTACACTAAAAATAAATAGTCCAGACGATATAAAGAAAATCTTTGCAAAATAAAAGCGCACAAGTACGCACCATTGAGTAAAATGTATGTCTCAGCTAGACATAGAGAAAAAGCTTACCCCTTTATACATGGTTTTTTTTTTGTTTTACTGCGAATAAGGGTAGCAGAATGAAGACCATTATATGTTCCTTTTGTTTAGGTTGCTTCTCTTTTATTCTCCAACTAATGGCACTAAATTACAATAAAACCAGAAGAAAAACATAAAAACATTTTAAATACTTTCAAATGGTCCGGAATTGTGAATGTACAGACCTTGAAGAGATGTTTCTTATTCAACAAAAAAAAAGGTAATTTCCTTTTAAGGAATAAATCTTTAAGGCTTACTTTGTAAGTAAATCACGAAGTAAGTGCCATTGGCTTGGGCTGATTAATCGATATTTTATGTGCGTACATTACGCCTGACGCTGTAAAACAAATTTAGCATAAAAAGTCTGTAGATCTGGCAATACATGTAGTACCGTCATAGTTACGAAAGGAAATTAATATTCCTTACTTAAGATTTAAAAAGTTACAAATCATTTCTATAAAAAAAAATACTATGCCCAGCTTTTCAGAGTTGCACATCAAATGTAAACCCTTTAACGCACGTGGAAAAGATCCACAGTTTTATGACGTAATGCATGGGTAGGCAGACCTTTCTCGTGGTAGTAACACTCTCAGATGTTTGTCAGACTCTCGAAAGAATTGGGCCCTTCAAAAATCTTTTTGGTCTTTAATGTGATTTAAGCCTCATGAACATTCTTCAAAGGCAATAATCAGACACAAGTAAGATTGATAGCATGTGCTGTCAGAACCGTTGGTATAACGGTAATACTTGGATAGGAAAATTCTAAAATCCATAGTTTGAGCGAGGGCACTTTCAACGAAGGAAATAAGGAGAAAACTTTGGACATTATCGCTTATTGCGAGTCGACAAAATACCAAACTTTTCAAGGAGGGTGAAAGAGAAGCATTCGACAACATCTACAGCACATGGTTAGCCAGGTGGGAGAACGCCACCAAAGGTAGATGGATCCACAAGCTGATATCCAACATTGGAACTTGGACAAAAAGACTGGACCGAGACTGTAATCACTATCTTACCTAGTTTCTACAAATACCTCCACAGATTCGGGCAGGACAGCTTGCCCCTGCACCAGAAGAGGTGCAAGCAAGTGGAGTACCTTGTGTTACAGTGCGGAATGAGGCCAGGAGAAGACTGGTTCCATTATAACAGTCGTGAAAAATGAGCTGCGTGGGTTGAAAACATTGAAAAGGGCCGAAGCGGTAAAAAAAAAGACAACAGAGCATAAATTGCTAACCTACCTCACGAAGTTTGAGGTGTGTAGGGTCTGGGTTTAATTTCATAATTTATTCAAGGTTTCAACAACACTTACATACAATAGACTTTAACAATCTTGTTGATATTTATATTAGGTTATTGAAAATGTTTGTAAACAAAACACCGATCAGAGTTATCAGTTATTTGATTGTTTGTGCGTAGTATAAAGCTCGCCCGTCCAACGGAAAACAACATCCCCTTTTCACTCCCATACAACACTCTTAGCTGACACGCAACACTCTTAGCTGACACGCATCACACCCTTAGCGTTGACATCTGGAAAAAATGATCATTTTACCGCACTCAGATACAACAAGTGAACAATTTCAGTTTACAAACGATATAGCCATTGTCATCGAGGTGTTGCATATGCGACACTTAATGGTGAGGCCACCCATGCCTAATTACTCAATACAACCCAAACATTTTAAACTGACCAGTATGTACGTACGATTCGAAAATGTACAACGTTGCATCAGCTCCGGTTTTTAATTCCATAAAGCCATCCTTATTATAAACGCGGTCGTATTGCTTGGGCGCACATTTATACTCATATTGGAAATTGGTTTTTAAAGCTTTTTACTGTGGGCCAGTAAATGAATATTTTAAATGGCTGCGATGGAAACGAATATCCTTCGTGTGGGTATTAATGATTTTTGGCGACCTCGAATCGTTCGTCTTTCGGATTCCGCAATGCAAGCTATGTATAATGGTTAGGGGTTTTGGTTTCGAATGAATGTAGATGCATTAAATTAAGATTGGAATTTAATGAGTTAAGCATACGTTAGCGTTTCTCTTCAAAAGGGTTTTCCAATAGGGTTTCCAATAATCATCAAACTGTTACTGTCAATTTATTCAGTAAACTCAATATTTTCATCATGGTAAAGTACACGAACGAGCAACGTCTACAAATTATAAAAATTTTCTACCGAAATTCGGAGTCGGTCATCGCAGCTTTAAGAGCGTTAACTCGAATTTTTGGTCGTAAGTCACGCCCTAGTAGAGAGGCAATAAAAAGTTTAGGGCAACAAATTGAGTCTACATAATTGTAGTGTGATGTTGCCGTGTCAGTGAGACAACGGGTTGGTCGAAGTGTCGAAAATATCGCTGCCGGTCATGCGTCCGTAGAAAACGACCCAAATCAGTCAATTTAACGGCGTTCTCAAAAATCGGGCATCGACCAGACCACATTTTGCATAGGGATCTTGGTTTACACCCATACAAGATCAAGCTAACACAAAAATTGAAGCTGATGGATCATTTTAAGCGACGTACGATTGGGTTATGGAGAAGACGCGTCAAGATGATGAATTTCATGGCAGTGACGAAGTTCATTTTTGGCTCAATGGGTTCGAAAATATTGAAAATATGCAAAGCATGCGTTATTGTTTGGGTGAAAACTCATATGTGCTTCATGAATCACCACTTCATCCACTAAAAATAACTGTTTGTTGCGGTTTTCATGCCAGCGGCCTATAATGATCGTCACGATACTGTGAATGGTCAGCGTTATCGCGCCATGATTACTGATTATGGACAACATGTGGTTTCAACAGGCGACAGGCCACACAGCACATATTACAATCAATTTATGGCAGATTAAGTATGATGAGCGTGTTATCTCAACAAATGGGCCAGTCGATTGGCCGCCTCGTTCGTGCGATTTACCGCCGCTTGACTATTTTCTGTGGGGCTACGTTAAGTCATTGGTTTATGCCAACCAGCCGACGATGTTGGAAGAACTTAGAGTCAACATTGAACGCGAAATAGAGGCCGTTTCGCCCGAAATGTGTGGCCAAGTCGTTG
The DNA here is from genome assembly GCA_949716465.1 of Chalcosyrphus nemorum. Classification (NCBI taxonomy): domain Eukaryota; kingdom Metazoa; phylum Arthropoda; class Insecta; order Diptera; family Syrphidae; genus Chalcosyrphus; species Chalcosyrphus nemorum. Next base: position 42,675,630 of record OX454333.1, on the reverse strand, counting down.
AAAATTGGGTCCAACGAATCGACCGAAGTCGTGTTCCATTCACAAATGTTTCGATTGTAAATATTTCAAGTCGATAATAAAGTTTTTGAAATATCTCAAATGGCTTGGGTCAAAGACTATAGAATATTATAAGACGTCGCACGTAGAACAAAATTTTTGCTCGATTTTTTTTGTTCTAGCACCCACCAATGGGTGCAGCAACATTTCAAATGTTTCAATACATTTAATATCAACAAATTAATATAAATTGTTGTTGTTTTTTCAGAAGCCTGGATACATCCAAATGTTTCAAATATATTTTAGTTTGCCGCGAAACGGCAAGCGGGCTGGTTATGGGAGGGTGTACTTCAACTTCCAGTTTTTGTTTACATTCATGTTGCTAGGTAACAAGAAGTAAACAATAAAATAAAAATCAAAAATTAAAAATATACGCATACGTCCTTTTTTTGTATTAGGTGAATCTTAGGATGTGTGCGCTATTTTAATTTTTCTTCAAGGCAAGAAAATTTAAGATTTTCATTTCTCAAATTCAATTCGAATGTCTACTACTTGTAAAAAGCCGTTAGGATACAGTATTAACGTTTTTTCCAGATAAATTTCAGTAAAGTAAACTGCTCTTGAGTGTGTTTTAAGAGTTAAAAATCTAATTTTCTTAAAAACTGTTTGATAATTTGTGATTAAATTTAACATTTCGGTCATATTAAACATTTTCTGTAGTATACCGTATGTACTTTGAATTTCTGTCACAACAATACCTGTTAGCTGAAGATGGATGGTAGGACAGTAAAATTTTGTATACGAAGTCTTTGGATATCGAAACAAAACGAGTATAGAATTTTTTAAAGTACCAGGACCATTTCTTGAGAAAATTCATGTTTTTGAAAAAAACAAAAGTTTTTCAAGCAAGTATATTGGTGAAGGAAGGAGCTATATACATAGCTGATCGATGAATTCTGTTCTTCGGACATCATTTTAACTACTGTTTCTTTACACCTTCTTCCAAACTATTTCTGTTTTCTTCAAAATTGGCTTTTGTGAGAAAGACATGTTGCATGACGTGAAATCCGGTTTATCATGAACTCTGTCCTAATGTTGTTACAAATCCGTTTTTATCTTTTTTTGTATGTATTTATGAACATAATGCTTTTCCTCATCAATAACAAAATATATTTGGAGGTATACATACATACATACATATATTCAGCTTTATGTTGCAAGTTGACTGCTTGATGGTGCCCTGAACTTTAATGTCCTTATAAAGCTGCACCCTAAAGCTCTATAAGATGTCTCTTGAGAGGCAATATTTCGACTGTAGGTAAAAGGGGCAATTGAGCGGTTGAGCGGTTCAGACGCAACATTTCCGCTATAACAAATCTAGCTGTGTCTTCTATTTCTAGGACTCACGTACCAGAGTAGCAGCCTCTATTAAAGAGACAAAGTTTTATTATGCATAAACTGGCTTTGCCTAATTTGAGCAGATAAACATGGTTATTGATCGAAACAAGATAAAAATTCTGTAGCACAACTTAGAACCACTGGGATAAGTCCGGCCTTATTACTTCCGGACTACTAGTGCTTCAAACCAGTCCACTCAGGAGACATGCGTGGTTATTGTTCATCTACTACCAATAACAATTTTAAGAATACTTTCTAAATGCGTCGCAGACGATATAGTATTTTTAAATACATTGTTGCAATATTTAATTCCAAAAATCCCACTATGAAAAGTTCCTTTATTCAAATAAATTGAAATTTGACTACTTCTCTATGACAAAATATTAATAACGCACACTTGACAAAAGTGTCGAACACTTACTCAGAAAATATGTATCGTTATACATAAATTTTTTGAGTTTGTTTATTTTTTTATTTCTTAAAAAGTGGGGATAAAAATAAACAATCTGCCTCCACTGGGAAGCGAACAATTGATTCGGTTCTCGAACAAAACAAAACAGATAAATTGGATATAGAAAATTGAAAAATGTTGACGAAACATTTGAATGTATCCGCCGCAAGAAACAATAACAACAACATGGATGTTTCGGTAAACAAGAAACATTTTAGTCGTTTAGCTACATATTGCTAAAAAATCGAGCAAATAAAAACATGGAACATAAATTTGTTCTGCGTGCGAAGTCTTATAGTATTATATAGTCTTTGCTTGGGTTTTACTTAAAAAAAATTGGGTAAGTGCGAGGAGGGCCTCGTGCAATAGTGTTCCGGACATTTTATACTGTCATTAAATAGAAGGCAATTTATTCATATCCTGCATAGGTACACCTAATACTGGTTTTGATATGAATAATGTAATGTCTTGTACGTAGGTATGTCCTAGTAATACTGAGCTGAGATTCCAGACCATTTTAACTTACACCTTCAATATAAAACATGGCGTACCAAGCTTTTGGATAAAAATGAACTACTTAGCGGATTTAGATGAAACTTAAAACTTGAGCAAACCGTAGTATCAAAATGATCTGCTGTAAAAATTATTTGGATAACATGAAAACTGGGGGAGATACAGTGGGGTAACTAGATGCCCTATTTTTTTAATTTTTCTCAGAAAATATATAAAATACAGGAATTTTCGTATTGTTTTTACAATCTACACTAAATTCTACGTATCTCCAATTTTTTTCATATTTTTACCATTTATGGTCTGGCCGCTAGGGGGGGGGGGGGGGGCAACATTTTTCAAATGTTTGGCGAGCTTTTTTGTTCAACAAATTTTGCCAGAAAAAAATATTTCTTACATATATGGAGCCCTTGCAAAATTCTCTTTAATTTGATATGCCACATGATGGGGAACAAAATAATTTTTTTTGCCCTTCATACAAGGTGCCCAAAAAAGGGCTCCCAAAATGAAATTCATTGCCGCCATCTTGTGCAGGCTTCCACATAATGTATACATAGCGAAAGTTTCAGCTCTCTATGTCTATCGGCTCAAAAGTTACAGGGCTGTGACAGACTGACGGACAGACGGACAGACAGACATCGTATCAAACCCATAAGTGTTCCGTCTTACCTTTTAAGGTACGGAACACTAAAAAGGTGTCAAGTCCTTATTGGAAAACCCTTTACAACGAAGGAGGGAAGGAGGGAATTCGAGTAGCATACAAGATGGCATTTACAAAACTGATAAAGAAAGTCAGGAGACAGAACAGAACCCTGGGGAACACCAACATTTATATATATGGTGGATATTAGACTTGAAGCCATCGAATACAACTTGTATTGTAATCTATTGAGATATGCTGGCATTTCAAAAAGAGTCAAAAGACAAAAGACTCTGGAAAAGCACCGAAGACAGATAAATCACTTGTAGCCTGCAGATTGAGCAGCAAGCTTTGTCTAAGGAGCTGGCAGCTGGAATGTCATCTTATATAAGCCTTGAGATGGCAGATGAGGCTGAGGTTTTTAATGTTTTTGATGAATGACCAACTGTAGAATTGTTTGCCTCAATTTTTGGTCCTATAAGAGTTCTACCCATTGAATATGGGCATCCGTCAATTGCAAATAAATAGCAACGATAGGACGAGAAATCCGCGTTCCGTGATCTAGGATCCAAAAAAAGTCAATTCAGAGAACTGCTGTATGCACACGTGACACGAGAAATGACGACCTATAAGCTGAGTTGATAAAAATATGTTGATGATTGTACTGCGAAATGTCCTGACCTGGGGTCATTCTGACCGTCATGAATTATTCATAATAATCTCCTTAAAGTTGCTTAAAGATAGGTATGAACGTTGTAGCAAGATTTAAGTCTAGTCAATAAATCTAATGTTTACTTAAGCCCCTGCTGGAACAATAAGTACACCTTTAAACAAAACGACTTCAATTGCAAGCAAATGAAACGAAATGGCAAAGATGGGAGGAAAAAGGAAGACCGCATTCAACGATAATTTTCGTCCTTCCTTGCTAGATACTGGTGTTCCTTTTGTTTGTTTTTTTTTTTTGTTCCATTACAACAATTGATCAATTCTCCGCTCATGTAAACAGCCCCTTAAAATGCCTCTACTTCTAACTGACTTAAGTAATTTTTTTATGACTTTTCCACTGACAATGCCAATTAAGATAATGAAACAAATGTTGTGTGAAGTGGAAAAAAAAAATGTAATAAGCGATTTGAAATATTCATATCTTTTCGCGAAGAAACTCAGAATAACGTTCTCTCATTAAGTGCGCCGGCAAAAAGAAGAAGAAGAAAAAAAAGAAACCTCGTGGAAATGGATGACCATTTCCTTCCTTGAACTCCTTTAATGAAAGAATTGTCAGCATAACGCAAAGAAAAGAAATTAATTCCTTTTCTTCTGCTCATTTCTCAATTTTTATCTATGTATATCATTCTGAGCGAAAGAAATGCACAAAAGAACAAGTTGAAGAAGGAGCGCGAGCTAAAAAAAAAAAATAGACAAAAGGATGACCGAACAATGATTCACTATTTGCGGTTTTATGCAAATTAATGTCCTGAAGGAGGTATTTTTTTTGTGCTTGAAGAATAGGAAATGGAATTTAACCATTAGTCCACGGATCGGTTCCATTGCAGCTATTTACGTAGCTCTGCAATGCTTATTCATCATCGTTGATATTTTTTGCAGCAAGAAAATAACTAATATTGATATAGCACTCGACTGTCATAGATATTTCGGTAAACCATAAAGCAGTTCTGAAATTGATATAACTGATTTCATAACCAGAATCAATTGGGTGAGGAAGGACTAATCTATTATTTGTTATTTCGAATTGAGTAAACTAACTTTGCTATTCCAATATAAATTGGAATTTGAAAATAAAATCATTTTTGTTTCATACTAGTTTTAATGAATTTTCGTGTTTTACTTCTGAATATGCATTTTTTTAAACTGCTTGCAAAATATAAAAAAGAATGAATCCACTCATTTCGATTTATTTTCTGGCTAATAAAGAGCATTTTACAATCTGTAAATAGGTTACGTTAGGTGAGGTTAGATTTAAAAAGGATTATGAGTTCATCATAAAACAATGGGCCCATTGCGATACCTTTAGTGAGTCCTAAATGGTAGAAGCCTACATCATGTCGTCCCAGCATTTGATTGCTCTGCAGAAATTCGCTTGGTTGCATGAAACTACTTCTTCCAGACTACTAAAAAGGATCTGCCTGGATGTAAAAATCTATTTCTAGAAGTGACCTTACATTTGCACAGTATATGCGTGATATCCTCTAAGGCGTGTAGCTACAAATATCCTATTCTGATAGTCCTGGTCTATCGGCGTACCTTCTCAGAAGACAATGACCATAGAGAGGTTCCCGATCTTCTGATTTGTGTTCCCCCTAAGTTGATAATTTTATCTGATTTTTTATGGCTGATCTTAGGCCATCTTACCCTATGCCCCTTCAGATTAGCGCATCAGCGGTTAACCAAGTTTTATATACAATTATATACAATTAGTAATACCTAACACAGAAGTGCCCTGATACTAACGTTCCCAGATGGTAGTTCCACAGCTTTTTTGGCCAGTCTATCGGCGCATTTGTTACCCTCAATGTCACAGTGTATCCAACACAAACTTACTCCATTCTGCTTTCATAATGACTTGAGCATTGCGTGGCAATCCCTGACTAACTCAGATTTGATGACTCTGGTGCTTTGAGCGCAGCCTGGCTGACTGTCAATGAAGATGGCAATATCCTTTTTGGATACAGATCCCATCTCAAGTTGAAGCTTTGAGCTCCGGGAGTTTTAGCAATATTTCTAGGTTCAAGTCTGTCGAGTAAATACCTGACGCAGTTCCCTCATTAGTTTAAGACTCGTCTGTGAAAATGGCAATCTCATTCTAAAGGTGAACTTCGAAAAGTCGAGAAAGCCCAAAATATCATCAGATTACTCCTGAGTTCCTAAGAATGGAGCTGTGCCCTATGCTGCTACCCTTAAAGAATCCTATGTATGTGAACCAAAGCGTGCTCCTTCCCGCCTGGAGTTGCATTTCATAGTCGAGTGGCAGAAGGTCTAAGAACATTTCAAGTGACAGCAACACTCGCTGAATTTTGTACCGTCGTCAACCAGTGTTACCTCTGAAAAATATCGGGAAGGGTCCTAAAAAGGGTCGCTGCCGAAGGAATAGGGTCCGATATAAAATCGAAGAACCAAATTTGGTGAATCAAGTAATGTTTTCCTTATTTTCATGTAATTCATACCGAAAATATTGTAACCGATGTCTTTATAAGCAATTTTGACTGTATTTACATTTAATTCTTTGTAATCGAGTCCCTTACCTTCTGTATTAAACTTGGGTAGGAAGACACTCTTCTAATTCCTTAGGTTCCAAAAGAAGTAATGCCGATAGAACAATGCACAATGTAATGCACAGAACATCAAAGAATAGGAACAAAGGGATATCGTCCTAAATATGAGAAATATGAATATCAATGAAGTAGGTAGGTATACGAAACGATAAACACTCACTACATAAATGTTCATGGGGTGAGTAAATGTACATTATTGAAACAAATACATGGTTAAAATAGACATTAATATGCAAATTCTGTAAAAATTAGTAAAAAGGGTCCAAAATCGATGATTTTCGAAAAGGGGGGTCCAAGGGTCTGTGTCATCAAAAAAGGGTCGATTTGCCCCTAAAGGGGCCGAAAGGTAACGCTGTCGTCAACTTATCTTTTGTATACCTATTGGTTGCCTTCCATCATACTAGAGTTCCATACGTGAGTATGCGTCTAACTATTGTGACGCACAGCCAGTGCATCATGACTGGTTTAAAGCCTCACCTCTTTCCTGCTGCTTTCATACAGATGAAAAGGGCATTGTAAGCCTTTCGAACTCTTTCCTGTATGTTCAGTTTCCAATGTAGCTTACGGTCTAACGGTGCTAAGATATTAAGCCTTATAAGCAAGTGATAGTTCTACACCATCAAGGTAAGGTAGTTTGAAGGGTAAAATGTGCTTTCGAATTATGGCCATAGGTAGGTACATACATACACCTTTAGCCACTCGTCACGAAAAGACTGAAACAACATATGATGGAAGAGAGGCCGGAAGGCCTCGTATTGCTCCTTCGGACGTCAAAAATATCACCAATTGACCATAATACAACTTTAAGTGATGCAAAACCATGATCAATGAGTTTTTATTACCGAAAATCGAGGAATTGGGAATGGAGGACATGTATTTCTATCATAATAGTTTAACCGTACACACAGCTTGAGCTGTGTCAATATACATTTTATAGAATGCATTTCCGGATAGGCTCACATTTTGGCTTTTGGCAGTGCCCGATTTTTTTTTTTAAGTCACTAGTCTGAAAGTGCGAAAACTTATCGTCCGAATTTCTCATCAAAATGATTGAACATAGAGTAAAGGTGGAGTTGACTTGACTGATATCATGTTTTTCAAAAGGTAATGGAAAACATAAAGGTCGAATTGAACATAGAAATATACATGTGAGATCACTGTGTCCCATTTAGGGAAGTAGCAACACAACATCATGTGAGGCCATCCCGTATACTAGCACCAGACAGAGTATTCTCCTTAGAGGAAAAGTCTGAACACATATTCTGTGTAGAGCATGTCTTTACGTGAAAATAACTAAATCTTTGAATTTTGCTGAAATCCTAAAATAATAGCCTGCCACTTAGCAACCGAAAAGAATTATGCATCTCTACGATTGTTTTGAAACAACTAAAAGCTTATATTCATGGACCAAGTTTCCTTTCAACAGTAACTAAAATAATTGACCAACTTAACACTCCAACACTGTTATTGATAAAAAGTTTCGGATAGACTAAAAGATGCTGAACCAGAAAAAGTTTTTTCTGTCATCCATTACTAACTTACTCCGAGACACTGTAGCTATTCATCAAATTAAAGTGATTTATGTTCACATTAAATCCTATATTTTAATTTCTACTACCAGAAAACAGCCACAACTTATTCTTGTATCCCTGCGGCCAAACATAGTAGGTATCTGCCGAAACAAACACCAAAAGTTATAGCTCCATTATCTGCTTTGAGTATATTTTTAGAATTTATATTAGTTCAATCAACTCCTACGGTGTTTTCTAAAAATACCAGAAGCTATGCCCGAATTAGAAAAGTTTCCTTATGCACCAACGTCTTTTCACCCTTTATTCATAACTTATTTGGAATTCTTCCAATTATAGCATCTCATCGTCTTGCAAACAAGTTTAGGGAAAGGGCTCTAGAAATGATCCCGAGTGACGTGTTTTTTTTTCCATTGGCCTAAAAGGGTTTCTCAAAAAACAAATGTGACATTTATGACTGACACTTTGTAACCAAATACCTCAAACTAATCCTGAAAAAAAAAAACATACAGAAACCATCTGACCTGACCCAAAAATATTTTTGCAAATCAAATATGCTTTGTAGCATTCAAATAAAAAAATCATCACTCCCTACGACCAATTCTCTGCGGCAAAATGCGACAGTCGGTTTTAAATCCTATCAGAATCAAAATCCTTTTTCCTTCAGACAAACATCTCCGGCCCTCTCCACGCACTTTGGATGCGACACCCTAAGCGAAATATTTCATACTGAATCTGGAATCCAACAAATTCAGCAAAAATAAGAAAAGAAAAAAAAGCTTCCTCTTTTTACCAACCTTAAATTAAGCACAATAACTGTGTCGTTCCCAGTTAATCCTTTTTCAAGGACCAGGACGCTGGACTACGGATCGATAACCATTTACCAAGAATAACATGATTCGGAAAAAAAAGGTCGCAACACATCTATTTGTTCATATTTGAACAGCCACATTGTGAGTGGGGGCAACATTCGAATACTGAATCCCTGTGTTTTGAAATAAATTTTACTTAAGTCTAAAACCCTATTTAGTTTCAGTCCTTTTTTTTTCCTCATATGTCTAATAATATAGAGAACACAAAAAAAAAAATACAATCCTACTGGCACTTATTTAAGATTTTGATTTCGTGTTGTAACAAAGGATAAAAGGACATTCTCATCGGTTGGTAATGCGATATTGGAAAATTCCTTCAAAGCAGATTGTTTTTGTCCACGATTGTACGCGAACGAAAGTGCCACTCACATTTCCACACCAGCAGTCATAGGAATTACAAGTATCTGTACATATTTGGTTATACATATAAATATTTTTTCTATTCTATTTATAGGTGTTAAACAGATGACACATAAACGCACAAGGGAAGGATATAAAAGTCTGGAACGAATTTAGACATCTTACAAATCGATAACGTTTCCAAAACATTTTTCAAATTTTATGAATGAAAAGTTTTTCTTTCTTTTTCTGTGTGCCATGCTGTTTGTTTTCCTTTGTTTCTGGTCTTTTTTTTGTTTTGTCAGAAAAAAATTAATTGCATTTGGAAAGAAGGGAGGAAGGAAGTAAGTTTGGTTGACAGGGACATCGTTTGTCATAACACTTTAAGGGATAAAACGTAAATTGTTTAAAATTTATGAAACACTTTTTTGTTTTGGAATGACTTTGGATTTTGAAAAAAAAAAAAAATTTGGAAAAAAATTGGAAAATTTTAAAGAAAATAAGGAAATTCTTAAACTTTGAAAAGTTTCCATAAAGACAAAGATGTTTAGTTTTTACATAATTTTGTTATGATTTTGCTCACTTGTACATCGTATAAATAAAGGTTATTTTCATATTAAAGATGAAAAATTTACATTTGAGATTATTTACTAGGTGTGCAACTAAGTTTTTGCTGCTTTTAACTATGAAAATGAATGAATATGTAAATGAATCATTCAAAGTACGTATTGCCCATTGCTAATTACAACTTTTTTCCATCTTTCTGACAGAGCACAAATAACGTTACGGTAGAAGTGTTCATCTTATCAGGCTCTCCACGAATCAAGACAATTTTTGATGTCTTCATATGAGCTAAGGATAAACTGTCCCACTTCACTGCCAGGTCAATTCATAAAGGATCAAAAGGCGGTCAATTTTCTCTTTAAACCGCGTTCTTACCGGACGAAATCTCGAGATTTTTGATGTATTGAAACCACCTCGAAACCTTGTTAAGTTCATCTGTCTATGAGAGGTTGCCAAACAGAACAAACCTAAACGTGAACTTCAGTTTATTTGGGTGTTCATTTTTAGACGTCAAAATATTAATGTGAAAGCTGTAGCTAGTGTTGGGACTTCTACCAATTAAATTTTATATTTTCCATATTTTTTATTTAAGTTTTGTATTATGCATTACTTACATACATATAAATTGTATGCATTGTTTAAGTTGTTTGTTGCATTTATGGTATGTTTGAAATATCGATCACTTTTTGGTTTCCCAATTTGCCCACTCTCAAGTAGCAACACTAATAGCGACAGTCAACAAACAGCTGTTGGTTTGTTTGTTTCTCGCCACTTAAAAATGGACAGACAATGACATTCGAAATTATTTCAACTTGGTGCGAACGGCTTACGAGATTTCGGCAAAAGTTAATTTATACAGGGTCCCAGTTAAGCGGTATAATCCTTTAAGGGGAGATACCTGAAGTTCCGCCGAACAAAAAATTTGATTGCAGGAGGGGTCTATTCTCACCCCATTTCAAGTTATAGCCCCTCAAAGTGGGTGACCTATTATAGTAAACTATTATAGGTACAAAAAAGATTTTGTACATTTTGGAAAGACAATTGTACTTTGGGTACATCTGTGCAGCTACAAAAAAGTTACATAAGGCTTCTTAAACTCAAAATTATGAAAATTTGTTGTTCCATTTTTTTACTTAAAATGCATTTTTCTCAAAATTTTTACTTAATAATTTTTTTTTTTTATAAAATTTTTATCCCTGAAAAATTTCCTAAAAATTATGTTAAGCATTTTTTTTTACGTAGGATTAACAGAAGTTGCAGTAAAAGCCATTTTTGTCACACGAAAATGGTCAAAAAGCTGTGATAATTCTTTGTTACGCTCTTTTTTCCTATTCGACAATTAACTGTTAGCTGCATTGCTCATAGGTACGTTAGTTTATTATTCTCACTTAATTTTGTTTGGGCATTTTTGTCTGGCAAAAAATGGCTTTTACTGCAACTTCTGTTAATCCAACGTAAAAAAGTTGCTTAACATAATTTTTAGGAGGAGGACAACTTAGAACAACTCGCGCTAGACCCGTAACGCTCTTTCGCTGCATTATACCTAACGTCGTCGCGTCGCCATGAAGTGTTGTTAGCAAGCGTAGCGCTCTAAATTCGAAAAACACCAGATTGTCATGGTAGAGCCATAAGATTAGGCGTGGACTTTTAGATCAATTTTTGATTATTGGCCCACCTGAATGGGTTGATATTTTGATTTGTGGACTTTTAGCCCTTATGATCCTGAAAGTTCATATATACATATGTCGCGAGTACATATAAACATCCCATGGATAGGTACCTAGACCAATTTTCCTTTCCGTAAAAATGTCCACAAAATTCTTGCAATGACTTCAATAAGTTGAAACGAAATGCAGTTAAACTGTTCCTTAGATTGCTAACATTGTCCTTTGAAAAGTAGCACACTTCTGAAATTTTATATTGACCTAAATATCTGGTCTCCTGCTGATTGCAGATGAGATTTTCAAAAAATACCTACCCAACAATAATAAGTACGTATGTAGGTACTGAAATTCATTAATTTTCCGTCACATTTGTATAGGTAAAGTGCAACAAAAAAATAAAAAAAAAAACTTTCTTACCACTGGGATGGCGTATTCAATGGCTAGCTATCTTTCCTACTCAACTTAAAAGCCCTCACAAAATTGAGGAAAATAAAAATAAAATCTCCTCGGGAAAAGGAGATAAATTACACATAAGCATGTCGTAATGGAGAAGATCTCGTCTTCTTCAGGACACAACGAGAGGGAACAAGAGGAAAACTTTACTCTCAAAAAAAAAAAAAAAAAAAAACTTTTAATAATCCGAATTATCCGGTTCCGTTCCGACTCATAGTCTATCTCTACATCTGAATTTTTATATTCATACCGCTGCTCCTACCCTTTTTCCGTCGTGTCCTCAACCATGGCCAACTGGTGTGCTCGGTTGGTTTCTCATGAATTGCGCTGTGTGTGCGCATTTAACCATCTAACTCTCTATGACGGCGACGGCAAAAGGCAACGCAAAAGATTCTTTAAGGAATCGCTAAAGATGAGAAGAACTTTAAGAAGTTTCTTCCAGCACTTTAACTTAATGCGTTTTAATCTACCGTAAACGCTTTTTGGCCCCGCCGCACGCCGTCTCTTTCTTTCTCTCACTCTTTTATTGGACGACGAGCGCTACTTCGTCCCTTTCATCTTTTCAATGTGAAGAACCATTGCTTTGGATGCGATAAACTCCTTGCAAATGGTCGAACATTTTCATGATGCAGTCAGGTGGAACTAATGTTAATATTTATTAACAATCCTTTAGTAGTAAGTTTTATCTTGCTGGCCTTCAGCTTTAAGTGTATCATATTCCGTATCCGTACCTGATGGTACTTTAATACCTTTCAAAACTTTTTTTCAAAGGCGGTATTTTTTCTGGCTCGTCATAAATTACGGAGTCTATTTGAGGGACACTGATTCTGGTCTAATTCAGGGCGTTTTGCTTGTGCCTCTTGTCACTTTTGTTGAGTAGTCGACGATTTTCCTTTTGAGGAAAAGAAGAAATATCGCGTGTTGGGAACTATAGTCTGGTGGCAGCATATCGTTCTCAATCTGAAGCAATTTCCCTGATTGTTTATACTAATTCGTGATTGGAGTAATTAACAGGAGGTACTTAGCGATACAACGATTTAGTGGAACAATGTCATGTACTATAGCACTATTCAGTTGATTGCGTTTGGCATAATTAAGATTTATTAAGCAATGATATATTTACTGTTATGTTAATTGTGCAATAGCCCGTTTGAACTAAATATTTTTACTTTACTAATGAAATTGTTTTTGGCAATTCAAATAGTTTTGCACAGAGTTGTGGAAACGGTATCGCGAGGAAAGGTACACATGATATTTATCAACCATTCAACAACAAAATTATGGTTATTATTATAATAACGCTGAGTTGGACTTGGGACAAAGTAATTTCGAGTTGTATTTAGGTGTGTACCTATTTGAAGTGCATGTCGAGCAAAAACCAAAAAAATAAACAATTATAGTTTATAGAGTAGCTTTTGGTGCTTATGTTACCTTCCTGAGTAAGGATAAAATATAAGCAGTAACAAGGTAATGAAAGCAATCGAACGGAAAATGCTGATAAGGGCATGTTTTGGTTATTCGTACATTTGTATGACTTCAAAATATCATTTGCCTCAGCTTACCCTAGCAGAGAAGAGTGGAAAGTCCATAGCTATTTACACTGGTGGATAAAAAATGGACACCGGTGTAGGATCCGGAATCTTCTCCGAATCCAGATCTATACGACTCCCAGACCACAGCAGTGTTTTACAAGCGGAGGTCCTGGCAGTGACAACAGCTGCCCGTGAGTCTGTGGTAAGAACAATACCGCCAGAAGGTATCACTTTCTTTATCGACAGCCAGGCAGCTATCAACGCAATTACCGTACCATAGAAATAAAATCCACGCTTGTGAAGTGCTGTCGCGAAGAGCTTAAGGTTTTTGGAACACAGCACAAGGTTCTGCTCTGCTGGGTCCCTAGGCGTAAGGGCAACCCGGGAAATGAAAACGTAGATGAATTATCAAGGACAGCTTCATCGGACCCACTGGAACTGACTGGCTTCTCCATAAGCATCCCGCCCTTCGTTCTGAAGCTTGAAGCAGGGAAACTGGCTACGAGAGAGGCGAATTTGAGATGGAAGCCTCTAGATACCTGCAAAACAACTATGACTAACCTTTGACAAAGCAAGGACCGAGAGAATTATTCGCCAGGACAGACGTTCTTTGTCCATGCTCGTGGGGATACTCACAGGGCACAACACTCGGCGGTACCACCTAAAGAGGATGCGACAATGAGGATGTTATAGAGGACACTACCCACTTCCTTTGCCAGTGCCCTGGAATCCAACATTCCGGGTTCTTTCAGGATCTAGGAGAACTCTCCGACGCCAACACCGACATGTTATTGAACTTCATCAGAACCATCAGTATGGTTTGAATATACGGGTAACGAGTAAGTACAACCATGGGCAGTTGTTACAGATATTTATGGGTTAAAAGCGCAAGGGGTACTTTTCTAAAGCCCCCTATGGGTGAAACAATGGGTCAGTGCTGACCTGAGTGCGGTGGCTATATTTCGTTTCCTCTGCCAACCCACAAACCTACGTATGTCCTAGTAATACTGTTCAGTGATACCAGTTCATTTTTGATACATTCACATATATTCAAATATTTGTCAAGATTTTTTGTTCAACAAATTTTGGCAGAAAAAAATATTTTCTACGTAGATGGAACCCTTGAAAAATTCTATTTAATTTGATATGCCAAATGATGGTAAGCAAAATTAATTTTTTTTGCCCTTCATGCAAGGTGCCCCAAAAAGTGCCCATAAAATGAAATTCGATACCGCCATATACAAAGCGAAAGTTTCAGCGTCTAACTGACAGACTGACGGTGTTCCGTCTTTCCTTTTAAGGTCTGGAACACTAAAAAAAAAACTCAAAAGGGTTTTGAGTGAAGCAAACGTATCTATTAATTTCCAGGAAAATTTACACTCTCCGCCTAAATCGTTTCCTCGAAATGGAAATAATAAACTCCATTATGGTAACTAAAGTTCATAAATAAGAGTTCATATAGCTCATAAAAGTTGGTGAAAATGTATTTCCGAGAACAATTTAATCATGCTCATATAGAGATAATGAAGCATTGAGCTTTCAATTCTCAGTAATAGTGATTGCGTTCTAAAGGGTTTTCCATTAAAGGGTTCCTATCTTTAAATTTAAATAAAACAAATTGTAAGTATGATATCTGTGAATTTTTACTTTCACCTATAACAAAGGGCGTTGGTCGGATATTGGGCCTCGTACATGCGAGGGGCGAATGGACAAAAATGATGAGGGATGCCAGAAAATGTGGTCTTCGCAACTGGAAGCAGCGTGTCTGAGACCGCAGAGGATGGAAGGCAGCAGTGTTTCATGCAAAGACTGTACAAGGGTTGGGAGTCATTTAAGTAAGTAATCATAACATAGAGCGATTGTTCCGTTGTGGCACTAGCTCTGTGGCACGTGGGGTTGTCCTGTTAAACCGCATATATGTATATCATTTAATTAGGATCAAAAGAAATTGGTTATCATCGACTGACAGATACAGCTTTACCAATATGGACACAATCACCTGTCAAAGTTTACAGATCGTTATTGAAAAATATCAGTTGTAAAGTGCACAGTAGTTATGCTGGAGATGACCCGTCTATTGTGACTTACGTGAATATATTTCTGTGACTTTTTTAGCTAAAGGACGGACATACATAGTGCTAGTACTATTGTGACTAAGTGATACTTAAAGCCTATACACCCCTGAATTAAAATTTAAAAATGCGTCACTTTCAAAGCAATGGACACATTTAGTGGCAATTAATCTTTGCTTAACCTTCAAATTAAAATCTAGCTTTTTTTACCGACAGGCTGTTTTCCATATTCTCAGAAAGAGCCCAGAAGTGTAGGACAGATTTGTGATTTTAAGGACTCCTGCAAACGTTCAAGTGCAAATGTGGACTTGTCCCATAGAAAGGGACTAAAAAAGCACTATCTTGCAATGTGCAGTTTGCTGAAAATTGTGTAGCAAGCAGATTAACCGTGGCTAAAGAATTGACAGCTGGAATGTCATTCTATTGACAGATGTACAGATGAGCCAGAGTTTTTATTGCTTTTGACGAATAATCAAACTTTTATACTACCTTTTGGACAATGTACTAATTCATGCCTCAATTTTCGGGAGTATAAGAATCTTACACTTGGTGTGTTAGCATTGCAGTATTTTCTGGATCAAATTTGTTGGCGTTACAAAACCGAGAACTTACTTCTTTCAAACTAATTGCCTCCTTGCAGCTCTAAATCATGAGTTTATCTTCGGTCTAATGTTCTTCATTCTGTTAGGAATAAATTCATTGATACCTAGGAGAATCGTGCCGGTCATCATCAGCAGGCGACGGCATTTATGTCCCTTCCGAGGAAGAATAATAGTTGCTTTAGTTAAAACCAGGTTCAAACCTTTAAAAGAAGTTATCAAGTTCATTGGCTTTCTTTTAACGCCATATTTTCCTTATAGGAGTTTGTACTTGAACTGAATGGTCAGATTGCGAGAATTCAACTGATATGACGTTATGCTCAGACCGGCCTAGATGCGCTAATAAAGGAATAGTATTTTTTATCAGGATGTGAGTGTAGTAAGAAACAAATCTAGGATGTAGGTGGATGTCTGCTAAGCTGGGTCAAGTTGTTAGCCTCAGTAGCCACTTACTTTCCTTCAGTTTCCAGAATCAGACAGGGTATTAAACTCGCAAAAGGTAGAGTTTCTGTCCGCACTAGAGATTCTATAAATAAAAAAGTTGTGGTTAATTTACTAAGAGATGAAAATTAATTCTCGATTGGAATAGTGGCCATACTGTAAATCCGTGCAGTGGCAAATCATAGGATTGTTCTGATAACCGCTAAGTGCGGAAACAGCTGATCCATGAGAATGGGCATGGACTGATGAGTCAAATAAATTCTTTCTAAGGTCACGAACGACGGTGAAATCAATCATCAAAACGTAAAAACACAAAAACATGTACATAAAAGGAGCTTTAAAGGTTTAGATCTCCTTCCATCTTCCAAACCACATTGTGACATTCAAGGATACATTGTCGCGGTACAGTATGCCATCAGTCTAGCTGCTTTCATTTCAAAAAGGGAACACTTGCCGCTTGTCACTTAAAGAGATGGCGGAACTGCACCCCTTGCCTGAACCGTTTGGCCTAAGCTGAATGACAAATCTCCAAAGAGTTTATCAGCACAATAAATCTGCATTGTTGAAGGACATGCCATCCTTAAAAATGATTTCTGCAGACACTGCAGATATATAAACTTTTGAAAGTGTAAAAGTTTGAAGTAAGCTTGAGTTAAGTTGTAAGCGAAATGAATCTAGCAAAAACAAGAGAATCTAGTGAAATACGTACGGCATCAATAAAACAGTAGACGCCTGTCAGGACGTTTTCCTTAAATTAATCGTTACAAATAAGAAAAACTGTGTTTTGGTATCTAAAGGAAAGAGTGTTGTTTAATTTTGATATTGCATTTGTGTTAGGAAGGTTTAAAAAATCTTCCACCTATTGATGCTGATTTCCAGTACTTTTCTTTAGAACAAACTATGGAACAATATACATATTTAAGTCCAACAAAAAGAAGAAAACCATCAGAACTACCAAATGTTTCTGAATAGGGTCGAGGGACAAAACACTCCTACGCATAGAGTACTCTACTACACCAGGCAAACCGATAGTAATATACCATTTACCTGTTACATAGAAGTGGGCTGCATGGACTTTCTGACTGATGGCAGAGCTAAGAGCACATTTTGCAGAGTTCTATGAATATGTAATATCAATGTCCATACACTAAGTGCTCCATTTCCATTAACTAAAAAGGATTGCTTAGTTATTCAAAATTCTTTTTAACACAAAAAAATATACTTTTCAAACTAAAAATAATCTGCTGACATTTGGATGGTTTTTCTTGAATTTTATTATTTAAATACAAACGCAAAGAAAGTAGATATACAAACTATCTGATGCTGCATTTTAATTAACTGCCTTGACTTTAAGTTAATGACTCAATAAAATAAAAATAAAAACAAAAACATTGTAACAAAATTCTTCCCATAGTCCATAATAAAAAATTACACTTAATTTAATAATTTACCGACTACCGTATATCATGCCAAAATGGAAAAATTAATAATCAAAAATGTTTATTTATAGAATAAAAGCTTTTATTACCCCAAAGGCAGAAAATTTCTTTGAATCACAAATCCACCTCTGACGAAGGAAATTTCATTTTTAATTTCTTTAATTCCATTTTCAAAACAACATTTGTTTTTTCTTCTTTTTCTTTTATCACTTTCAACATAATAACTAAATTAAAACGAATTGCCTGCATTTAAAGCCTCATTAAAGCAGAAAAGCTCAAGTGCTACCCATAGTACTAAGTAATTCTTGTTAATTTGAAAATAAAAAAAAAAAAATAATAATAATATTCTCTTTGAACTTACCGCACATTGTGGCAAATCCCCCTCGGGTCTTTTCGCCTTCCAACCTAATAACGGTGGTATACAAATCAACCCCGACATTATCCATACGGATGCTATCATGAGTGCAGCTCTCGCCGGTGTTCTTGATTTCAAATACTCAACGGCTTTTGTTATACTCCAGTAACGATCTAAGGATATCAAACACAAATTCATTATCGACGCCGTACACAGGAGTACATCCATTGCTGAATGTATATCACACCACCAACTACCAAATATCCAATAACCCATCAATTCATTTGCCAAAGAGAATGGCATAATGATTAGACCCAAAAAGAAATCCGCAACCGCTAACGATGCAATAAACCAATTCTGGATGTTCTTAAGTGATTTCTCTGTAGCTATTGCAATTATCACCAACATATTCCCCACCACAATGATAATCATTAGTATCGTAACGATAATCGATGCGATAACGATATGCGTTAGTGTATACCCACTTGGGTAGGTGTCATTGTACTGGATCGTCGTCACATTGCCATTGAGTGTGTTGCTATTTGTGAAGTAGTTGCTATTGCTATTGAAGTTATTGTTGATAAAGAGGAGGGTGTCATTGAAGGATAATGTCGTCGTACCGAATAATGACGTAGCTGAGGGTTCAGCACTAAGGCTATATGTCGAGGAAACTGTTGTTGAGGTTGTGTAATTGATGGAACTGCCTAGAGTTGTTGAGCTGTTGAGTTGTATGGATTGATTGGCGATTTGATAGTCCGTCGGACTTGGACTGGATGAGAATATTGCCAAAAAATCATCGGTACTAATATTACCGGTGTTGATGTTACTATTGATATTCGATGATGCAAATTGCATGTAATCCATGGTGTAGGTTTTTTTGTTTTTTTTTCTATTTGCTAAGGTTGAGATAGTCCTCCTGGGATATCTCGAGATTTGTCGCGTTTTCTTTTGATTTGTTTTGTTTTTTTTTTTTGTTTTTTGTGGTGTGAAGAACGTAATATTACGGTGGACGTTAATTGATTTTGAAATTTATTTTATTTTTATTTTTACATATAATATATATGAAAATATTTTTTTTTTTGTTTTTGCGTTTTATTTTTCTACAGAGTTATAGATAGACAGGTGGGAGGGAGCGTTTAATAATTATTATTGCTTATCTGTTGGTTAACTTATTTGTTAGTTTTATTATCTTTTATTTTATTTGTTATCTTTTTGTTAGCTACTATAAAATAATTTATATGTTGAAACGCCTCCTCGATTTTTTCGATCTGTTGCTCTGATCTTTATACTTTGATTTTGGTCCCGACGAAATCAGTTTATTAGAAAAACAAACTCTCTATGATACTTTTGTTAGTTAATTTTTTCCTAATTAAGATATTTGTTTAAAGCGATAATTGGATTTTTTTTTTCGTTTTATTTTAAGATCTATTTTAACGGTTAATTTTGATTTTAATTTTGTTTTTCTCTTCCGTGAGTTAGGATTAGTTGAATCTGCGGTGCATTCAGATCTATAAATCGTGACTTATGTATGTAAATTTTGATTTAAGGACTAGATTTTTACCCGTTTCTATCCGACTTTTCGATTGCTCTTTTGTTAAAATAGCCGTATGTACATTATATATCTTTTGTTGATTTTTGTTTATAACTTATATTTAGAAAATTTATCTACAAAAGATTAAGTGTCTAATTGTGAGTGTTCATAATGCATTAATGATGCAGATCGACGATGATTCTGGTGAGAATTATTATGAGAATTATAACAGCGGCAGATACAATAGCAACTATGTTCGATACGATGACAACGGAATGCGGCGATAAATTGGAAGATGAATTCAATTTGGCACATTATTCTATAATTAATTATGCGATATAGAAAGCGAAAGCAAGCGGCAGAGTGAGAAAGATTTATATTTTGTTGTTGATTTATTTATGTATATGTTTCATTCATGTGATTGCAATTATATTGTGATGCGGTTGCAATGGTCGGAAGAAAATAAGTTCAGCATTGTTTGTTGGGCGCCACTTACAGTGGCCCATTATACTTTTTACGAAACCGAAATTATTTTCACTATGATGTTGATATGGATGTATTTATTGGGGTTAACCGTGAAGTTATTCGATATCCTTGAGTTGTGTCAAAGCATACGCACTGGCGTCCACAGATACACGAATTTTTTTTTTTTTTTTTTTTTTCAGAAATAACCTAGATACTTTTTTCTTGTTTTAGAAAATCGCTTATAATTTTATTTTTATTTACTGCTATTAAGCAGATTATTTTGATCAATTCAATAGCCACCCTTAAACAAGAAACACGCACTATTTTCACTTTTTTTTTATTTTCAAAAAAGGACACATATTTTTTTTTAAGGAACTTTTTCTTTATTTCACATCTCATCAGCTATATCACCGCGGCGCGTATCTCAGAACGAAAATTTGTATACAAGTACATCAAACAGGCGAATAAGAAAACAAGAAACGGGGAAATCGGGGAAATAAATTATTTAATAAACAACATTTAACAACAAACGAATATATACATATATCCTTTTTTTGTTTAGAATTTCATTTTTGTTTTGTTATTGTTTGCTGAGAGAGAGAGAAACAAGTGAAACTTCACGCGTACCACGTCCGTGTAGAAAGACATTCGAACCGGGCGAATAGTACATCTTAACTGAATCCGTAAGATTGGGAATGAAATTCATGCCCCAAAAGATAGATACTTGAGTTTGAGTATCATGTGTTGATCCACAATTTTGTTCGGATTTTCCTTGGGATTTTTCTCTTTCAATTTTTTTTTTTTTTTAACTTGGACTGCAGTTGGGTAGAGTATATGACTTTTGTTTTCTTTTTTTTTTTGCTGTGTGGAATATACGTTCCACACAGGGTCGAAAGGAAAGCTTCGTGGAAGAGCTTTCTACTCTTAGGGTTGGAAAGTGCGCGACAGAGCTGTTGGGAAATTCTCTTCGAATAAAGGATGTTAGAATTTTTGAGAATCCGCAAATGAGAATTGAAGAAAGAGAAAGTTCGAATGGCCTAGTGCCCTAGTAGTAACAGTGTGGTATAAACAGATTTAAATGGTGGACGTGTGTGTGTATGTGTTTTGTTTACAATATTTACTAAGAAATACACTTGGAATACTATGGTAGGTGGGCGTGTAGGTCAGTTGAGTGTGCATTCTGCTAACGGGTATGTGTATTAGGTGGATTGGTTTTAGGTATTGCCATACTAGTAAAAAACGTGGCAAATTAATATAGTTTAAAAACAAAATAGCATTACACTAGGAGAGAATATCTATTTAAAAAATAATTCAAGCAATAGTGCAGTAGTGTTCCGAACGTTTTTTAACTATCTTCTAGTTTTACATACATTGTCACTAAAAAGACGACACTATTAAACAGATCATGCATAGGTACAGCTAAATGTGGTTCCATATGAAAAATGTAATGTCTGTCAGTGCAAGTTGACAAAGTAGCTCTTCCAAACGCTAAAACTATAAGTATATACAGTAAATCACAAAAGTAAGTAAGCACCCGTGACTATATTGTTTTCGCATTAAAGATCAATACTAAATCAATTAAAAAAATACCTATGTAATTTTTTTAACATGCCCTAGAGCATTGTCAAAATATACTGAGCGAATTAGTTTGCAAAAAAACATTACAGGAATTTAATACTCAGAGTTAAGTAAAAATACTGCAAAATTCTGTAATAGTTTAGGGGTGTAAGGTGGCAACTGGAATAGTAAACTTAGCATTGATCGACTTTATTGTGGACAGATACTGATACTAGTACATTTGGAAAAACAATTTAGGTGAGAGTATGAGAAAATTTGGCTTGGGCGCTTTATATTTCTTTCAACAAGATTATAACCCTGTGCATGTACTGTTCATGTTGTTAAGAAAAGACTGTTAGCCAAGGTTCAAAACTAACTTAAAACATATGGTCTTAAAGCAAAAAATGGCGTAAAGCGTGACCCACAAGAAGACTGGTATCAAATCAAGCCCAATATAATGCAAAGCTGTGTTAACATAAAACATTTGAAAATGAAAATAAAGGAAAACCTTATAAAGCACAAAAACATTTAGCGCTTTCAAAAATATGCGTTTTCTTACTTACTTTTGTGACATGAGTCATAAATCAGTATTTTTACTTAACTCTGAATATCTTATCTGGTCTTTGAAAATACTCTAGAGCTTTAATCACTTTAAAAATTTCATCATTTGAGGCTATCCAAAATCGTTCCATATATTGATGTCCTTATAATGAGCTTAACTGCTCATCAGCCGTACCATGTGCTATCGAACGAAATAAGTAATAATTGGACCGAGCAATATCTGGGTAATATGGCGGATGGGGAATAACTTCCTATTTGTGGTTTTTCAGGTTTGGAGGAGGTTTAAACAGGTTTGCCAACGAAAGGCCAAGCGTTGTCATGCTGTGGAGTCATTTTATCATGCCTTTGCTCGTAGTGTGGCTTGTGGCGCAGTGCTCAGCACAAACGTACTAAATGTCACATCAATTGTCTTTACTGTTCTCCAGTGATAGTTTTGTTGGGTTTCAACAGTTTGACATGGATCCTCTTGAAGCAGTTTAGCGTCTTAGAATGATTTTAGGCTTCCTTTGTGCGACCGGTTGTCAAAATCGATATAACCGTTTTTGAAGCGACACAACCAATCACGGCACGTTTTTTCACTTAAGCAGCATATCCGAAAACTTTTTGGAGTTCTCCATGCACCTCGGCCACTGTATTCTTCGAAAGAAAGAAGGGATTCAGCACTTCCCGGAAATGACAATTATTTTTTTGTCTGTAAAAATATTTTCCTTTATATACATATGTACAAAAAGTGTGTCTGACACAGTACTTTACTTATAAAATTGTCTTCAAAAAGCCGATTTGCGCGAAACGATTGCGGCTGTAACGACTTCATTCAAATTCCTCACTGAGATAAGTACAAAGCCATGCAAGAATATGAGGTACCACATTTTGGACAAAATTTGTTAGAACGGAACTTATGGCAATTTTGATTAAAAGACGTTTTTATTGAATACAGATTTAACAATTTCATTAAACTTTATGCTTTACATTACAAATCGCAAAAACTATAAAATGGCGCTCAAAATGTTTGGCCAAAAGTGGATATAACGGTACTTTTTTAATAATTAAGATTTTATAGCAAATTTTCTCGAAAACGGATTCAACGATTTTCTCAAAATTTCATATTCTTACCTGATTTCACAAAGGACGTTGGACGTATTATAAGGAAATTCATATAGCAGATAAGGAGCATACATAAATAACAAGAGCCGGTTATAATTATTCAGCTTAGATTCCTTTCCAAGAGGTACTTTATATAAATCATCATAGACAGACCTTATCGATCTACCGTTACAAGGTGAACTTTTATAATAGTTCTCAGACTTTTCAATTCCTTCAACAACTCTGCAAGCCAAAAGACGTTTTCCAATAAAAATTATGCGTTAGTAATATTACATTTTCTTTATCTATACGAGCAGAGAACTGGTGTGCTAACCTTTGCAATATTTCATATTTGAATAAAGTGAATTGGCTTCCGCCACTCCATATTCAGACCGGAACTTATGCATGCGACAAAATGTCAAAAGTTTAAGCACAAACACACACAATCAAATGGGTCCCAACACCCCCATGCAAATCTGTAAAATTGGCACTAAAATGATCATAAAACCCATCACGTCAAAGTATCTTTCAAACTATGAATGTTGATTTACATTTTTTTTTTCTTTTTAGAACCGTCCATGAACAGATGAGGGATTGAGAATCTCTATATGCTGCCTGTGAGCTACGGGAAAAGTTTCTTTATATTTTTTTTTGTTTCTTTTTATAGCAATAGTCCTGCAATTCATATTTTATGTATCAATTTCGACGACCGAAAGGAGATAGTCTTTGAACTCTTTCGCATCGTCTTTATTGTCCTATTTGGGAATACATTGCAGCCCTTGGTCGGATCGAGAGTAACAAACTTGAGCGTTGGCCAATCATTCGCGGGGTATTTTGTAGTAATGTTGGGTGTTTTTTTTTTTTTTTTTTTGGGGAAAGGGAACTTTATAGGGGCGTTTATCTTTCTGCGACCTTGAGCACTCAGCAGAAGGAGAGATGTTATGTATTGCCCATTCCTGTGTTCTGTAGGATTTTATGCGAAAGGACAATTGATGAGGTGCTCTGATTTATGATAGGCTATTTGCGGGGGTGTTGATGTGGCAATGTAAATCTTGGGAATTTACATAAAGCAGATGGTTTGAATTGTACGCTTCGCTGATAGTGCACTAAAATAAGTAGATACGATAGATACGCGACAAAAATGTTTCTTTTTGTATTATTCAAAAGGAACTAATCAAAGTTTTAGCTAGGGAATACATATGTAGGTTATTCAGTACTATAGAAGGGTAAATAAATATTTATGATGAATTTGGGTGACTAAATGTTATTTAGGTCAGGTTTAAGGAACTGTTAGAGGGCACCTCAAAAGCCACATTGGACAGAAATCTAGGCAAAGTTGTGACAACAAATTAGAAAAAGTTATTCTAGATAACGTCTAATGAGACTCTTGTCCTCTATTGTAAGAAGAAAATTTTAAAGTGATTTTCATTCAGAAGTATAATAATAATGAGTATGTGAATATTGACCGATGATTCCACCAGCCACTAAGTCACACAAAATGGTTGTTTTGCCTGGCTATAATGCCAGCTCTTCAAGCCACTATTCAGCACAAATACGAACATTTTGCTCGTTGACGCACCCATTAAGTCAGAATTGAGTTTGATTGCTGAATAAGATTTTTGATCTAAGTACAGGAAAACACATTCATCGTAGAACGCTGATATTCATAATGGCTATAGGTATACACCTGAATATTTTAACGATAAGATGTTAAAAAATATTGGATCAAAATAAGTAGACAGGTTATCTCGATTTATTCATCATCCGCCAATAAAACCGTAAACGAAAAAGTACCTCTAAATGAATAACCCTTTACAACTAGAGAAATTGTTGATAGCCTTTGGAAACAATGTTCTTCGAAATCGCCCATTTTAGGGTAACGGGCTCTTGATCTTTTTAAAATAAATCTTTTAGCCACGCCCTTGTGTTTTGTAGTGAACTTATGCCACTGATTATATTCATTATTGGAAATTCTGTACATACTTTAACCAATTCATATAGTATGTATGTATGTTGGCACATTCGGTCGAAGTAAGCAACATAATCTGACATTGATCAGCAGCTATTCCTGAATAACTCAGATAAGGGCCATTCGTGTTTGAGTCAACGACGAAGTACACAGAGCCTAGTATCTTCCAAAGGTAATACAGGTCATTGTATCTATTTGAATTTGTGAAGCAACTGCAAATTACCAATACTGTCAGACAGTCAATCAGCTATAAAAGCACAGGACTCTTATTTCATCAAGTCAAAAGTTATGTAGAAATGTCTACAGAAACTTGATGAACTGGGCAGAATCAAAATAGTTACACTTTTACACAGAATACCCGGCTATGTTTGGGATAAAAAGTAATGAAGCAGCAGACGTCTTGGCAAGGAGCTGCAGAACGCTCATAGTACCAATAACATTCTGCGGAATAGGGAAATACAGGAAACTACTGGGAGGTTACAACGGGGGCCTGTATCTGTCGCAGCAAGTATAATCTATGAATCTAAACAGATCACTCCAGAGCCAGACTTAGAGAGCATTTGCGGAAAGTAATACCGAATGAAGGGTTGTTCAGATTCAGCGACTCAAATTGTGGTTGCTTAAAGCGTGCATCCCCATAATGTGTTTAAACTTGTCGTTGTCATGTCTACCGCGCATTCAAATGGTTGCTTGAAAGGTTTCTTCATCCTCAGGCGAACCATTAGTTGGAGTCTTACTCTTGCTAAAAAAAAAAACAACGCTACTTTATGTCTTCACTAGCCAAGTACACAGACACAGTACATAGTACTGAAACGGACGGATGTCATTGCCTGATGAACCCATTAGCGCAATCAACCATTGAATAATGAACAAAATTGAGTTGTTAGCCTTTAGAGAGAAATTCCAACACATCCTTTGGCATAATTTCTTTATGATATCCCAAAGATAAGACAAATGATTCTCAATATTCGTCTAAATTATGATTAATGGTGGTTAATGTTTGAGCCAACGCTGAGGGGTATGCTCCTTGTTGGTGCTGGTGTGGAATTCACGAGGGTGAAACCATTTTTTGGCGAAATAACTTTGAAGAAATTAACTTTCTTTATGATGGTTGTCCATCAGAGGAATTTCTATTGTGTGTAGTTCAGGTGATTAAACGGCGCAAGAAAGATTTATTATCCCGAGGATGATAATTTATTCATTTTAAATGGTTCTGAATATTATACTACGCTGCGTAGCTATGGTGGAAGAGCTCTTTCACAGACTTATGCCCACGCGTCACAACTCATGGCTATTGTTGTTCAACAGATAGGATCTTGATTATGTTCATAAGAAACTCACTCGGAAGTCGCTCAGAATGATGATGATGTTTCTTCGTTTTAGTTTGTGCTACTGGCAGGGGTCAGGGATGGAAAAGATCTACGATTTGAATGAAAAGGACTTTGTAATGGTTTGTGGAAGGAAAGTATGTGTAAGTGATTAATTACTGGACTCGTTTTGAGGTAGGACGTTTTAATTTTCTCTGCGGTTTTTTCTGGCCTTCTGCACGTAGACGATAGGAGAGGTTTGATGAAAATAACCTTTAATTATAGGAATATAGATATATAGGAACAAAATACGCAACTAAAATATACTAAGTATTTATTCAAAACTCATCTCTAATGACCATAGAAGGGAGTACAAAATTGTATGCCTATGCCTACATCATCGTTTCAATTGAATTTTGTTTTATCATATAACTAATTCCAAAAAAATTGTTTTATTCAAGTGAAGATGGGTTTTTCAAACAAAATTTGAAAAAAAGAGAAAGTTGTAAAGGTTAACCATACTTAATTCACTCGCTTAGACTCAGTGCCTTTGTTGTAATTTTTTAATTCCTACAAGTGTATTGATAACTTTTTTTTATACAAAAGTTTTGGATGCCGAGCTTGAAAATACTCATAAGATCTGTGCGTCGAACATTTCAGCTTTACTCACTACTAATGCAGTTCCAACGTGTCCAGAGACCAGAGTGGTGTCCAGAGTGGTTAGTACGTTGGACTACTGCGCAAGGAACTCCAAGTTCAAATCCAGGAAAATACCATCAAAAGTTTTTTCACGGCCCCACCTCTTCCGAGTGTCTGACAAACATTCAAGAGTCTGTCATGAGAAAACTTCTCAAAAACCCTTCTGCCGTTCGGATACGGCATAAAACTGCTAATATTTGTTTTTTTTTTTAACTCTGCATAATAAGAAAGGTAGTGTAAGCGATCCAACAATCAGCTAAACGGAAACCCAAGTTCAAACCCACTTCGTTCCCAATCATATCCCTCGATTGATACATATATTATGCTCTCTATATAATTTTTAATGTTAACATGTGTGTATTAAAAATGGAGAGTGCCGTGAATTAGTGGTTAGTGAAATGGGTTATTGAGCAAATTGTTCCAAGGTTGAATCCAGGAAAATACGAGCTTGCGAGCATCTGACAAACATCCAAGACCAACCATTCAAGACCCAAACTTACTGTCATGAGAAAGCTTTTCAAAACTCCTCTGCTCTTCGGGTACTGCATAAAACTGTAGGTCTCTACTGTATGTGCAAAAATATACACTACACCCAACCCGTTAGTTATGAGTAGAAATGCCTTGGCCGTCTAATATTTATTTACTGTTTATGTATATATAAAAAATATATGCAATTTTTTGCCTGAGGTTCAAGAAGCCAACTTTATGCATTAGCCAAGACTTGGTTGAAAATAAGGCCGTACATTACTAAAAAAGCAGTCTTCATTTCACAAGAAGAAGGGTAATAAATTCCCGTGATATTATTCCCTTACATCGAATGTATGTAAATATTCCATTAACCAAATCATCTTGCCCTACACACCTTGTTCTGCAGATCTACCTATTTTTCGCAGCAAAAATTTCCGAAAGCTGTATTCATACCTTAGAGAACCTAACGCCAACATTGTGTCTATTACTCAGGTGTTTTCAAATAAACAATATGAAACAATTCTCCGGTGTTTCGGAATTAGTTTAGTTTTTTGCTTATGCACGTGTCATATTTTGTGTAAAATTTTCATTTAAATTTGTTGATTTAATCGTGAATTAATAAATAAATTACATAAGAGTATCATCTATTTACTTATAATTTGGTATAAAAGGGCAACCGTATTGCTGCAAGATTAGTTTTTACTTACTTACAAGCCTTACGGTTACACTCGCCTTAAGATGATTTCAATTAAATTGTTCGCATTCTTCTTCCTAATTAGTCTCCTTATGCTTTCCCAACAATCCGAAGCTCAATGGTATATTAGGAGAGCCTACAGTCTACGCGCCCAAACGAAATTGTGTGCTGTATCCTCACCATTATGTACAACAACAACTACAACTACACCAGCAGCTTAAGCTTAAGGAGAAACTTACTTCAAATTAAATGACAGGAAAATAAAAATCTTTTTATTGCTAATTATAAATATGTGTGTCTATTTCCTTTCGTCGTGAGCTACACTCGTATTACATCCAGCTGGTGAAGGTATTAATGCCATGAGGCCATAGCTCGTTATGGAGAATGGCTTTTGCGGAGCTTGAAGTCACCATTTATTGGTGTAGTCTTCATGATGTAATTTTTTTTTTAAAGATGTCGCAGCTGGTTATTTCTTCTCGCTAGTTTCACTTGTCTACGTTCGGGATTTCCTTCACGTAATACTGCTTTCCCATACTGCTTTCCCATTCGTCGCTGCTGCCCCATCGACACTAGAAAAAGGTTCATGTTCTGTAAACGCTGATTCTGAACCTGTCCTACTAACAGATCTGCAGATTTGTTGCCCACAACTCCCTCTTGTTGAATGACTCAGCCGAGCCGAGCCGGTAGCGCTACAGTTTTGCGTTCGATCCTCCTGAGAGATGCTATCTGGCTAGCCTGGCGCAGGAAAGGCATCCGGGACAATTCCTAGCTATAATTAAGCCTTTTGGTAAATGTAAATGAATACATTCTATTTGAATAATTTGTAACTTATGAAAAAAACTTGCGTACCTTAGCTTCCTCAAATTTATGAGAATCGACAAGGAAGTTCACTCTATGTACATATAAGCAAATACTATATAATATTATAAGACGTCGCACGTAGATCAAAATTTTTGCTCGATTTTTTTTTGTTCCAGCATCCACCAATGGGTGCAGCAACATTTCAAATGTTTGAATACATTTAATATCAACAAATTATTATAAATTGTTGTTGTTTTTCAGAAACCTGGATAAATCCAAATATTTCAAATATATTTTAGTTTGCCGCGAAAAAAAAAATCATAATGAAAGTTTACACATACACATTTTTATTAATATTTTCAACGATTGCAGGGCAAAGTGGTTTGACGACAGTAGTTTGGCCCTTTAACCAACAAGTTTAAGGAACTCCCTCAGAGTGAAACTTTAGTGTTTTTCCAAAATTCGTTTGGCTTATACTTTATCCGTATTGAGAATATAGTTACCATCATGGATCGTTTTCTTTCTAAGGCAGCATCTTTTCCATACTTAGTCCTGTTCCTTTCTCATTCTACTCAATGAACATAGAAAAGAGTTGGTACAGTGTGGAATAGCACATCATTGAAAAGGGCTCCTCCACTTCGCTAACAGTAAAGTACTGTGGTCTGGTTGGTTCAATAAAAACGCTCGCGCTGAGATAAAACAATCGCCAAATTTCTCCTTTACAACTTTGTGCAATCTGTCGCTTGTATGGCATGTAGCGCCTTACTATTGGAACCACAGTTCGGATATATCGATGTTGTCGAGCTCTAACTATAAAAAGTTAACATGGATCTATACCTGAAACCACTGACGGTAACAGTGACTCATTCCTCATTTCGAAAGTCGCTGAGCCAAAAATGGCCAAAATTCTGAACTCCAGGCAACATTTTCAGTGTCCAATTAGCGAATTCTCTGGTAATGCCTAATTCAACAATTGATGTCGCATCAATCTCAGTCTGGCTCTTTTTTTTTTGTGGACTCTTTATGGATACTCGAAACTCGTGCTACGAAGTTATGCCCGACTCTATTCTCTAGCATGTTTTCGTACTTAACCACCTCCCCCTAAACCTATCCTGTGGCACCCTACGCTACCGCCGATCAATGCATTCCTTCATAGAGATAGCTTTTGACGTTTGTCTTCTTTGGATGGCTTTGTTCTTTTTCGGCTCACGGTGTTTGAGTTTCCCGCCGTAGCTCCTGCATAATGCTTGCAATAATGCTGTCGGCGATTTCCCAAGCTTCTGTTCTTGATAGCATGAATCCTATTAGGTTCCTTGGAGTTACCGCATTCCCAATTTCTCTTTCTAGAGTGTTTCTCGCAGTTTCATACTTTTTGCACTCTACAAGGACGTGTTCCACGTTTTGAACATTCCCTTCGCAGTACCGGCAGAAAGGGTCATCTGTGATATTGCATTTGGGAAGGTATTCGCGAAAGCTTATATGTCCTGCTAAGAATTGAGTGCAGTGGAAGTTTATCTCCTTATGTTTTCTTGTGTTCCCTTCTTCGATGTTTGGCAGCAGTTTGTAGGTAGACTGGCCGTTTTCTGACTTGTTCCATTGTCGTTGCCATTCTCTACCATGCGACTGGCATGGTGCTTCTTACCTCGTTGTCGCTATTGTGCATGCATGATGTTATTCTGACCTCTAGATCGATAAGCATTCGTTCTAATCTCCTGTATGTGAAGCATATTCTGAGAGAAGCTCTTCTGTGT
The DNA here is from genome assembly GCA_949716465.1 of Chalcosyrphus nemorum. Taxonomy (NCBI): domain Eukaryota; kingdom Metazoa; phylum Arthropoda; class Insecta; order Diptera; family Syrphidae; genus Chalcosyrphus; species Chalcosyrphus nemorum. The sequence continues at coordinate 42,644,599 of OX454333.1, read as the reverse complement.
ACCGGATTTATCACCTTGGTGTATGAGTTTTTTGCTGTAGCCATTTCTCATTTGGGGGCTGCATTGGCTTGCTACCTGTCGCAAGTAGGCTTCTTATAGGCTGCTTTTGCCCTCCAATATTGGGCATTAGCCTGGATATTGAGGGAATCATTCGATTTTCCTTCACGCTTGTAGGGGCTAGGTGCTCTCTAAAGTTGAGCCTATGGTCATGGGCGGATCCAGGATTTCTTTCTGGGAGGGTCACAAATGCCAGATACGTAAAGTATTGCATTGCAATTTGTATCTGGGATTCAATCTCTAAAGAATAACTATAAAAAAATTGGGTAAGTGCGAGTAGGGCCTCGTGCAATAGTGTTCCGGACATTTTATATTGTCATTAAATAGAAGGCAATTTATTCATATCCTGCATAGGTACACCTAATACTGGTTTTGATATGAATAATGTAATGTCTTGTACGTAGGTATGTCCTAGTAATACTGAGCGGAGATTTCAGTCCATTGTAACTTACACTTTCAATATAAAACATGGTGACTAAGCTTTTGGATAAAAATGAATGTAACGGTACTTTGCTTGTTAAATGGTTTAAGTAAAGCAAAACACTGGCAGTACTTGACATGCGAAGGAATACAGCATTTAGAGTTTTAAAAATTAAAAAAAATATTTTTGAAAAAAAAAATTAAAAAAAAAATTAGTTTTTTAAACTTATTTAGTTTTCAAAAGCAGCATAGAGCTAACATATACGATCCATTCGTGCAAATGACTTAGTTTTTGAAAAATCGAAATGGAATGAGGTAGCAGCAAGAGAAGAGCTTATAGGGAAGTCCATGCGCTCTTCTAAAATCTGTAACTCGGGAACTACTTAGCAGATTTAGATGAAACTTATAACTTGAGCAAATCGTAGTATCAAAATGATCTGCTGTAAAAATTATTCGGATAACATGAAAACTGGGGGAGATACAGTGGGGTAACTAGATGCCCCATTTTTTTAATTTTTCTCAGAAAATATATAAAATACAGGAATTTTCGTATTGTTTTTACAATCTACACTAAATTCTACGTATCTCCAATTTTTTTCATATTTTTACCACCAATGGTCTGGCCGCTAGGGGGGGGGGGGGACAACATTTTTCAAATGTTTGGCGAGCTTTTTTGTTCTACAAGTTTTGCCAGAAAAAAATATTTCTTACATATATGGAGCCCTTGCAAAATTCTCTTTAATTTGATATGGCACATGATGGGGAACAAAATAATTTTTTTTTGCCCTTCATACAAGGTGCCCAAAAAAGGGCTCCCAAAATGAAATTCATTGCCGCCATCATGTGCAGGCTTTGACATAATGTATACATAGCGAAAGTTTCAGCTCTCTATGTCTATCGGTTCAAAAGTTACAGGGCTGTGACAGACTGACGGACAGACGGACAGACAGACACCGTATCAAACCCATAAGTGTTCCGTCTTACCTTTTAAGGTCCGGAACACTAAAAATACTTTTTATAAAGGTTTAATAATACAAAATTTCATGTTTAATAATGACAGTTTTCTTTTATGTTTTCTGCTGAAGATATTCATTTTTGAAACAATGTCTTGCATTAAGGCTAGTCCATTCAGACCATCTTCTCTCATATTGCTGCGAAGATATGTCTTTAACTGGCTTAATGTGGAAGAAGATCGTTCAGCAGTGCTGGCTATCACAGAAAATGTGCACAATAATTGACTTAGGGTTCTTATATTTGCCTGGTGACTTAGGGACATTTTCTCTCATCTGTTGCCAAATTTGAAACTCTCCCTTCAAAACTCATATACAAGGTAGATCCTCTTCATATACTTTCTTTAGCCTTGCAAAACTTTATCCTGGTCAATTTAATGCTCTTCGTATCGTATAAAAGGAGCTACAGACACTAAAAAAAAGCTACGCGTACATGGTCCGGTATCAGTAAATGTTAAACTTCTGCATAGTGTACACTACCTCAACAAAATTGGCAAATCGTTCTCCCCGGCGGCCCTGGAAAATCAAACTATATTTGATTTTACTCGTACCAGACACAAAAAAATGGTTTTCAAATTTGTTGAAGTTGTATACCGATCCAATTGATTAGCCTCCCATTCTATTTACGATGGAAAAATATAACTGGAATTTTTCCAAAAATCCCTCTAACTCGAAATAATTGTGAACTCTCGTGAAATTTCGACTCTTAGGGAGCCGACTGTATAAACAAAGTAAAGTGATTCTTCCTGGTACAAATCATCTTCAACAGTTGTAGTTTGTCATCCTTTCGGCTTTAAAAGTATTCCTAATGCATCCCATTATGTTCACTCTCAATCACAAACACCTAATAACTGACCGCCCCCGCGCCCCACGCCCCCGTAGAAAAATAAAACAACAAATTAATTCGATCGTGAAAAAAAAAAATTAAAAAAATTATCAATAAAAAAAAAATCCGACAAGAACATACACACAAATACGTTAGTGCATATATGGTATGGTGGTCCGCTGGTAAGGTTCAGTCGGTGGTGCACCCTCGTGGGGTGCAGGTCGGTTTAGTGCCCGGCTACTAGGGCTCAGTCGTGAGTGTAGTTTCGTGGAGTGCGGTCCAGGTCGCTTTATTGGCCGGCTACTAGGGGTCAGTCGTGAGTGTAGTTTCGTGGAGTGCGGTCGTGGATGAACCTTCGGGTGGACGAGATCGGTTAGTGGCCGGCAATTCAGGCTCAGTCGTGAGTGTGGTTTCGTGGAGTGCGGTCGTGGATGGGCCTTCGGGTGGTCCAGGTTGGCTTAGTGGCCGGCTACTCGGGTTCAGTCGTGAGTGTGGTTTCGTGGAGTGCGGTCGTTGATGGTCCTTCGGGTGGTCGAGGTCGGTTAGTGGCCGGCAATTCGGGCTCAGTCGTGAGTGTGGTTTCGTGGAGTGCGGTCGTTGATGGATCTTCCAGATCGGTTTAGTGAGTTGAATTTTTTTGTCGTCAGTGTCACTGTACATACATATGTACATACAAACAATGGATTTTGTGCGTGAAATAGAAATAATTCTTTGTTTTTGCTTTCCACATAGCAATGGATAATTTTTAAAAAAGAAATTTCGAACGAAGTTCTTGGTTTTTGTTTTATTTTTTGACTGCAACGTCGCAGTGGTCAAATAAATTATTGTGCGTGTGTGAAGCTGTGAGCTGCAATTGGATATGAGCTGGTCTTCAAAATGATGCCTTCAAGAACAACAAATAAGGATGACGAAGGACATCTGTTGATTGGGAGTTGTAGCAGTGTTGGAGCAGTATGAATAATTTATGTGAGTCTTGTTTTTTTATATTCTATTATATATTTGGATCCTCACTTCACGTCGCCGGTAAGTTTTTACGATACGATTCTTTTTTGTCGGACATATGAATAGAAGTGGGGATATCCATTTGGTGGTGGGATATTTCTTATTTGTCTTTTCAGGAGTTCACCCTCCCTACGAACTGTAGTGGAGTTGTTACATATATTCTTTTATACCTACTAGTTTTTATTTATTAAGTCAATCGATCGTCTAAAGAATAAAAGTGTTTGTGTGTTTTTTTATTAATCGGCCTTATTAAGATGGTCAGGATTAATCTAACTCTTCTCGGTATTCGGTGTCGGGAGTGTGGGGGAAATAGGGCTTTATTTTGGGTATTTGGTGGGTTTTTTTTTTCTCTTTTCAGGAGTTCACCCTCCCTACGAACTGTAGTGGAGTTGTTGTATATATTTTATTTTTTATTATTTATTTATTCATGGAGCATAGGGACGTATCGACAGACATTAAAAATAAATAAATATTAGCCCGTAAGCAGCCCATAGAGGGCCAAGGGCTAGCTTCTCACAACTGTACATGTTGTGCGTGGTATACATTTCGGCACATACAGAAGGGACCTACAGTTTTACGCCGTATCCGAAGGGCAGAGGGGCTTTGAGAAGCTTTCTCATGACAGTGAATACTCTTGAATGTTTGTCAGACACTCGGAAGAGGTGGGGCCGTGAAAAAACTTTTGATGGTATTTTTCTGGATTCGAACTTAGAACCCCTTGCGCAGTAGTCCAACGCACTAACCACTGAGCCACGGCACCCACTCATATCGACAGACATTGGTATTTCTATATATGTATATAGAAATACCAGGCTTTGTAGAACTAAAGAACAACGCTGCGATAGTGATTGCGGGATTTTCATTATTATCCAAATCATATACATACATATGTAATACTGAATAGTTTATCGCACAATTAATCATCTTTTCCATATTCATCATTGCGCGATAGAATGATCGACTGCTCAATACAACGATACATAGGTTTAATCGTAATCAATCGCCGATATAATTTTTATTTCGAATTCGGTGTGCATGCACGAAACTCAATACACTAGTAACGTGTTGCTATAGATCGCTATCACGGCGGTATGTGAAAGCCCTAAGACGGTCGAGGTGTATCTAAATACTTGTGTTCGGAGTTCGGTGTCGGGAGTGTGGAGGGATTGGGGCCTTAGAATAGGTATTGGTGGTGGGATTTTTTCTTTTCAGGAGATCACCCTCCCTACGAACTATAGTGGAGTTGTTAAATATATTCTTTTATACTATTTTTTATTTATTGAGGGGTATAGGGAAGTATCGATCGACGCCTAAAGAACAAAAGTGTGTGTGTGTGTGTGTTTTTTTTTTAATAGGACGTCCTTAAGACGGTCAGAATTAATCTAATTCTTCTCGGTATTCGGTGTCGGGAGTGTGGGCAAAATAGAGCTTTATTTTGGGTATTTGGTGGTGGGTTTTTTTCTCTTTTCAGGAGATCACCCTCCCTACGAACTGTAGTGGAGTTGTTATATATATTTTTTTTATTATATCTATTTACATTTATTTTATTTACATTTATATATTATACATATTAATCAAATCAACGAGTTCTATGGTCAACATATTTAGTGCGCATAACATTTGAAACGGGGGCTCGTAAGACCACAAAAGTACGTCCTTAAAATCACTTTCGTGAAGAACGTCGTGGAAATTAGAATAAAGCTTAAGTCTTTAGACCCGTTTGTCAGAACAATCCGTCCACGCACTTAGAGTTTAATTAAAATTCACGATGGTCCTACACGGCGAGACTAAACTTAGTTGTAGTATGATGGAACTTATTAATTCGCAACTATAATATGGAGAAGTTTTGTAAAAAATTTCTGTCGTGTTATTTCTATTATTTCTAAAAAAGTTATTCAAAAGTGTTTGTCAGCCAATTAAAGTGTATCTATACAGTACTGTAGTCTTACCGGAGCGTGGAGGCCGGACGAATTTGGTTACAACTTCCTGTCTGAGTTTTTAAGCTTAGCACTCGTGACGAAATTGAAATTTTTATTTAAAACCATAATATCAGCTGAGCTATACTTAATTGTAAAAATTGAATACCTAAGTGTCTCTCTGAGTCGTGGAAACCGTGTCCTTCGCCTTTGTTAATTTTTACTTGCACCGATACGTGCAAGGAAAAGTTTTACATTCGTAAAAATGTTCGAAGTCAAGGATTTAATAAATTCTGATATTGCCTTTATAGAGAAGTCGAAGAATGTGAATCTGGCAATTACGTCTATCTGTCCGCGGGGCTACAGCCTAAACGGGTGGAAAGATTTTGATCAAACTTCGTATTTGAGGTCTGTGGGCTAATTCCTAGAGGAGAAATTAATATTTTTGGTTGTAGCTCTAATATTAATAGTACTTTTCTTAAGGCCAATTCAACACTAAATTTTATATCTGAATTAGATCAGGATTGATAAATTATTAACATTGTTAACAATAGTAGGACTTTACTTAGAAACATATTTTGCTAAAAGTCAATTTGCACGAAAATGGCTGCAATTACTTCGTTCAAATTCCACACTGAGACTAATACAGACACGTGCAATAAGATGACGTACGATATTTTGACCAACAGTTGTTATAACGATGCTTATGGCCAATTTTGGTAAAAAACGGTTTTCTTGAAAAGGTATTAAACAATTTTATTAAAATTCGCACATTAGATTAAATATCACAAATGTTATAAAATGTTTTAAAAAATGTTTAGCCCAAAGTGCCTATAACGATACTTGTTTAAGGATGAAGCCAATTTGCGCGAAAACGGCTTTAACGGTTTTCTTCCTTTCTTTCAATTTGATATTTGAACTAATTTGGTAAAGTCCTATAAAATTACGTATTACGTTTTTGGCCACATTTGGTAACAACGTTACTGTATTTATAGCCAATTTAGCAAAGTTTTACTCAAAAAATATGTGAAAGTTTGTACGTCGTGCACTTATCGTTTCCAAGAAAACCTGATCCCGGTATTATTCGAAAGATGGGTTTAAATTACACCTTAAAATTTGTAAGATTTTTTGATTAAAATTTTGTGCTAGGAAAACTGATTTAACGGTTAATTGCTTGAAATCGGGCATTGATACAATTTTTTTTTTAATTTTTCGTGCGAAATAAACGTATTCAAAAGTGTTTATCTTTGTTTCGTAACTAAGAACTTACTTTTTGTTTTTGTAGAAAATCCTATACAAGGTATTGAAAATTCTGTAGATTTCGTAAACTTATTCAAAGTGTACAACGTTAGGCTATGACTTTCTTCGAAGAACCTGACCTGAATTCGTAGAGGAGAGCTCTTTGTTCGAATTAATTGGATAGAGTTTTAGAGTAGAGTATAATTTCCACCAAAATCTCTTCAATTATACAATACGGTTCGTTATTAGGAAGCAACGGGAATAGATCCGGTTATCGTGTTATCTACCATAGCCCTTGGCAATGGGAATCGAGAGAGTTTCGTTGGTTGGTTTTTCTACAAGTGTGCGGGTCACAATTGGTGGATCGTGTGTTGGTGTGTTTGGTGTGTGTGGTACGTGGTGTGTATGAGTGTGTTTAAATGTTGAAATGGATTTTTTCGACCTTAAGTAATTTGTATTTAAGAACAGGACAGTCGAAAACGGTCAATTTTTGTTGTACTCCTTCCTACAAACAGTAACGGATACGGGGAACAGTTTGCTAGGTTTAGAATGATTTTGAATTTCGGGGGCCGGTGTAGGCGGTACATACATATATATATAATAGTGGGATTTTTCTTCTTTTTCCTTTCGGGGGATCACCCTCTCTACGAACTGTAGTGGAGTTGTTGTATATTCTATTTTTTTATTATTTATTTATTTACAGGGAAGAATCAATCAATATGTAAGGAACGAAAGCATTTGGGTTTTTTTTTTTTTTGGAATTAATCAGCCGTCCTTAAGACGGTCAGGATTCTAATTGTATTAGGTAGTCGGTGTCGGTAGTGTAGGGAGATTAGGGTTTTAGTTTAGGTATTATATTTGGTGGTGGGATTTTTTTTCTTTTTTTCTTTCTGTTTGTTTTTGTTTATTTTTTTTTTGTTAAAATGAAATCGAGTTGATAATTGTCAAACTATGTGCAAAAAATAGCTGTGAGGCCTAAAATACGGTCGGTAGGTGAATCTTAAGATGTGGGCGCTATTTTAATTTTTCTTCAAGACAAGAAAATTTAAGATTTCAATTCTCAAATTCAATTCGAATGTCTACTACCTGTAAAAAAGCCGTTAGGATTCCTTATTAACGTTTTTTTCAGAGAAATTTCAGTAATGTAAACTGCTCTTGAGTGTGTTTTAAGAGTTAAAAATGTAATTTTCTTAAAAACTGTTCGATAATTTGTGATTAAATCTAACATTTTGGTCATATTAAACATATTCTGCAGAATAGCTTATGTACTTAGAATTTCTGTCACAACAATACCTATAAGCTAAAGATGGATGGTAGGACAATGAAATTTTGTATTATTATGCATAGCTTATCGATGAATTCGGTTCCTCGGACATTATTTTACCCACTGTTTCTTTACACCTTCAGCCAAACTATTTCTGTTTTCTTCAAAATTGGCTTATGAGAAATACTTGTTGCATGACCTGAAATCCGGTCCATCATGAACTCTGTCCTAATGTGTTTATAATGCCTTTTTTTTATCGTTTTCTGTATGTATTTACGAACATAATGCTCTTTCTCATCAATAACAAAATAGATTTGGAGGTATACTTCATACATACATATATTCACTTTTGTGTTGTAATTTGTTGTAATATAGTTGACTGCTTGATGGTGCACCTAGCATTGAACTTTAATGTCCCTATAAATCTGCAATTGGTCTGTTGAGCGGTTCAGACGCAACATTTCCGCCATCACAAATCTTGATTCTATTTCTAGGACTCACGTACCACAGTAGCAGCCTCTATTAAAGAGACAAAGTTTTATTATTCATAAACTTTGCCTAATTTGAGCAGATAAACATGTGCTAAAAAATCGAGCAAATAAAAACATGGAACACAAATTTTTTCTGCGTGCGAAGTCTTATAGTACCGCCTATCCACAGTTATTCATCCTCGTAAAAAGATAATATGAACCGCAGCTCTATCCAAAATCAGACCTACCTAATCGTAATAAAGGAAAGCTTCGGAGTAATAATCCCCGGAGATCAGGTTATTCATCGAGGTCATTGTTCTTGTACTGATCCGGAATCTGTTATTCTACATAGGTAAAGGCAAGCTCGAAGGCAGGCCCTAAAAAACTCCCAAATCCTTTCTATCCTGCTTGCCCATATTTTGAACCACATGGGATATCTATGCGACTGAAAAATTAGTTAAATATTTTTAAATGAATTGCAATGCCAAGGCATTGAACGTTTTTCAAAAAAAATGTTCAGTCCAAAGGCTCATGTAAGTACTTATGTGTATTTATTTAACGTGGTAATATTTTATTTTGGTGTTACCATGTAAATGTAGTTTCGATTACACAGGTGTCTTCAAATTCGGAAAAAAAGAAACAAATAAATAATAAACAGTACAAAAGGCAGGTGTTTTTTTTTTTTATTCCTATTTTATATGCTAAATTTGTCGTTTTTCTAATACTTCTCACATTTGTGTAACTTACACGCGAATGTAAGATAAAAAAGCGATTTTTGTATAAAAAGCGGCAAACGTTGTGTAGAATATTCAGTTTTCACTTATAAGTTCTGCGAAAATGGTTTCATTAAAATTGTTCATCTTCTTCTTTATTGGACTTCTTATGGTTTTCCAACAAGCCGAAGCCCAGTGGTATATCAGAAGGGCTTATAGCTTGCGTGCTCAGACGAGATTGTGCGCCCTATCTTCACCTTTATGCACAACAACAACAACTACAACAACGAAGAAAGCATAAGCATATGTACATCGAATGATAAAACATGTAGAATACAAATAAGTCAGTTGTTTGTTAGAATAAATGTTTTCATAAACCTACAAGCCTGCGCTGTACATTTCTAAAATAAAAAGAAGTCCAATGTTTTACATTAATTTATTTCCTGTCATCTGATAAATAATTTCTACTAGCAATGGGATCTGTCCCTAAAATCGTTCGTATTAAGATCGTCAACTTATTCATATTTTTAAGAATATTAGCAAGACAGACGTCGTTACGGTAGGAAGGAAAAGAAAGAAAGGGACTGTTATAGCGCTAATGCAGAAGTATCTCAATCATTAGGAGACAAGGAATCTGGCGAAAGCCAACCAGATGAACTTAAGTGAACTCGGAGACCGAAAGTATACGAAGACACCAGAGTCTAACCAATAACCTCATCAGATGTTTTAAACCCACTTGTCGATTCGTATTTCCCTGATGAAGCTCAGATCTGTATTGGAAAGATATAAAATATTTTCTAAGCCTGTTGCCGAAGACAAATTTAAGTGCCCAACCCATAGAACCGGTCGTTCCGTCGCTTTTAACTGACAGCTCAATAGAATACACACATTTGACGTCAACTTAAATGCCAATGTTCAACGGACTGACGTGACGGAACAACGGATCGACTTACTCTAGGGGTTGAGCCCTTTAGACGCGAATCTTTTTTTAGATGACTGAAATGAAGGTACATATGAAAAGACTAATGCATATGTAAATACGTAAGTAGGTTAACGAATAAAATTTACAAGCTAATAAACATTGCTTCTTATAGAGCAGGAATGTCAATTTAACAATTTTGCTTGTTGTTGAACCAGAAATGGACGCGAAATGCTCGAGCAGAAGTCCCACTTTTATAAAATAATTTAATCATTTGCACTGTTGTTCAACATTTTAACTCTTCATATTGATTTGGTAAAACAAATTAAATAAAGAATAGCCAATTTGACAGATTTAGCCTCAACAAAGTGATTGTAATCCCCTGTCAAAGTTCAACAATCCCTATTGAAAAGCACATTATGTTTTTAAATGTGGCCCGTCCATAAAAAAAAAAAAAAAAAACACTAAAGGAGTTTGGGTTTGACACCCCTGTTGTAGAGACACTCATTATATCTAAGTAAGTAACATATATCTAAGTAAGTAAAAAATATTTAAAAAATCTCTTTCCACCTTTTTTATACCACCCAAGGAATGGGCTAACATCGTAGAGTGATGGGTAATCAGGTATAGCCCCCCTATGCTACAGTTGGCTCAATTCCTCATTAAGTGTCCAAGGGGTAGACTTTTAAATTGTTTATTTCATTAAGAGACCCATCATATTCTTTGTTATTAATAGTGACAAGACAAATATTTAGTTTATAAAATTTCACTAAAGTTATATATTAAACTTACTTAAAGGTAACTATTCCACTGGCCGCCTTTCTTTTAACTAATAAAAACCGGGCCTGTTCATTGTAACGCCAATTCGACAATCCGATCATCCGCCATTTCGCCCATCCGAAAATCCGCCATTTCGACCATCCGACCATCCGACCATCCGCCAATTCGACTGTCCGACAATTCGACTGTCCGACAATTCGACTGTCCGACAATTCGACTGTCCGACAATTCGACTGTCCGACAATTCGACAATCCGACCATCCGCCAATTCGACTATCCGCCAAATCGACAATCCACCAATCCGACCATCCGCCAATTCGATTATCCGATAATCCGTCAATTCGATTTGACCATCCGACAATCCGATCATCCGCCATTTCGACCAAGACAAGAGACTTAAGACTTCGAGATAAAAGACTCAAAACAAATTATCTACAAGATAGGATAGCCAAAACCACGATCTGGTGGAAGTTGGATGTTCCGTGCGTCACTGAGGTAGTGTAAGCAACACCGAACCTGAACTTTTTATTGCAATATCTCGCTTAAAACGCAAATTTCAGGAAGAGAATTTGAAAAGACGCCCCCAATCGTATGATAGCGAAGCCAAAATCGCGATCTGGGAATGATGGTTTAAAAAGCATAAAATCATAATACCGCACTTAAACGCAAATTTTAGTAAAAGAATTCGAGATAAAAGACTCAAAACGGAAAAGAAAGGAAAACTAATTTTGAGAAAAAAAAACCAAAACAAATTTTCCAAAACATTTTTACTGTTATGCTGACCTCTATTTAAAATTAAACATTTTTTTATAGGAACACTTGGTATGCCATATTTTTAGTACAGGATGGAAGCCTTAGGCTGCCTTGGTGGTTGTGGTTGTTGTCGTTGTACACAAGGGTGATGAGACAGCACAGAGCCTGCTTTGAGCACGAATGCTATTTGCTCTCCTTATGTACCATTGAGCATCAGTTTGTTGAAAAAGCATAAGGAGCCCCAAAAGGAAGAATGCAACAATTTTAATAGAAACCATTTTTACTGAACACCTTGATCTGTAAGTGATGACTGACCTTAACTCTATGGAGTAATTCCTTTTATACACAGTGTTACGAGAATGTACTTACTGAAACACATGTGGACCCCAATTCAATTAATGTCAATGGGTAAACAAGTTGCAAGACCCATTTCGAAATATTAGAGCAACTATTGCATGCAACTTCAAATGAAATTGTTTTGTTTCATACGAGTAATGTTTGATTAGATTGGGTGTTGTTGGTTTGGAAAAAAGTGTTGAGTAAGACAAATTACAAGTTCTTCAATTGATCATACAATTTTATTATATGCATGCATATAGAAGTATACTGTTAGTTAGAAATTCAATACATTATGCTGTTCAGAATGAATGCAAGGTGAAAATCATTCCTACCACAGTAAAATGTTTAATCTATATAGAGTGGCTAAGACTAATAGCTTGACCATTATTGTTCTTGAAGTCCTGAATCGTCTCTAGATTTATGACACGGCATCGATCTTCAATGGACAATGACCACTTCCAAAAAAAAGTCGAACGGGTTGAAATAGCTGATGGAAATGCATCTCATCTGAAAATATGATATTTGAAACAGAACTAATTTGTATGTAGGTATGTAAGTACCAGACCTGTAAAGTACTTAAGTACTGCAGGACTTCAGTCCTCTCAAATACAAGTACTAGGCATTGGTACTTTTACTTCAGTACCCTGGCACTGGTACTTGAAAAAGTGCAAGTATAATTATTTTTCATAAATTTAGGTGCAAGTACTTGAGTACCTAGTACTTCCAAATACTTGAATAGTGTTTCCAAGTACTTGAGCAGTACTTTCTAGCCAATGTTTCAAGGGAATCGAAGCACTAATCATGTACTAAAAGGTACTTTTTAAATACTCCAAAGTACATGCAAATACTGCTCAAGCACTGGTCCTTAAGTGTTTAAATACTTGGTACTTGCGACGAAGTAATTGAAAAATGTTGGTACTTGCGTTTTTTCAAGTACCAGTACCAGAGTACTGAAGTACAAGTGCATACAAGTCCCGGTACTCGTACTGGTACCAGCTTGGGTAGGTATATACTTATATCCTGTATCCCCTTGTGGGTCCAACTGAACTGCGGCACGTATTCCTAGGACTGTCGCGCATTCTGTTATCCTCCTGAGTGGTCGGGTTCCATTGCGTCGCTTGTTTATGTATGGATCTGTCACCCCTTCGGAGAGTGTAATTAATCTAGTGTCACTTTCGTCGTCGTATGGTTGTGCTTATAGGTTCATGGCCCGTTCTCTGCTAGAGCTGTTCGTTAGAGATACGGTTTGGCCGGAATATCCTGAAGATTTAGTGTAGACACCTACATAGTACCTACTTTTTTTTCACAGAAAACCCATGCAACTGAAAGGAATTTTACCAATTTATGAATGTGTTTGTGCAATATATTTGGTAACTGCCAAAATAGTAAAAGATTATGAATGCCGAGAGTAATAAGGAAACAGTTATTAAATCATAAGCTTACAACACCGAAATTAAGCCTTGGATGGAGATGAGAGAAGTAACTGTCAGCTCCTTTGTCATTCTATAGGCAGTCCTGCTATCGCACCGGCCTACAGCATCCTCAGCTTTTGTATCCAGAACCCCCGTCATACGTTACGTATGCTGACAGTTAGTCGCAGTTTTAGCAAACACCCGGTGGAAAGCCTAGGTTGCTCTTTGCTTAGTTTGAATGAGAAACACCTCAAGAGATGGAAGCAGCATTTTTCTATGGTTTTCCAGAATATGTATCACGATCCTTCAAAACCAACAAGGCGGTAGGACTTGAGAAACTTGACCACAGCAACACCCGGCTGTTCGATATGACTGGGAGTTTATTTGGCGTGCCTTAGACAGGAGAGGTATCCCAGATAAATTAATTTCTGTTATCAAGGTTATATATGTATGTATGACGGTCCACATATCACATTTTGCATAGAGGAAGGCATTCTGAGGAATTAGAGATCCAAAGTGGGGTAAGACAAGGTTGCATTCTTTCACCAATACTATTCCTTTTGGTAATTGCCGATGTCCTTCGTGCAGCTTTGTCGACGAGAAACATCTCGACTGAAACATACTGACTACGCTGAGGTGTATGCTTGAGAACGTTCACAGGATTATAGATCTCCACCAAATGATAGATGGTAAAGAGAGAGCCGTCCGTTGTCGGGCTAAGAGGGCTCTGATGGGCTTCCAGCAGAACTCTTTAAATACGGAGGTGATGTCTAGGGTGCATGCATCAAGTCATCAATCAAGTATGGGTGGACGAACGCATGCCCATCCAGATGTGTCGCGAAACGCTGAAAGACACGCGATAGTGGGTGTAACTTGGAAACAACTCTTCGAAGCTCTTCCAAACGTGCACCGGATTCAGGCAAGGAAATGCGCTGCCATGTGATTTCTTCAATATAGTGTTGGAGCAGATAGTGCGCAGGGCAGGTGTTAACACGGAACGCACTATCTTTCACAAATCCGTCCAACTACTGGGATACACCGACGATATTGACATCATCGGAATATCTCGGCAAGCCGTGGCAGAGGCGTTACGGCTATTGATGAGCAGGCGATACGACTTGGTCTTGAAGTTTGGCGAAACAACTGGGTTCAAAACTCCTAACTCGATGGACCAAATGAATGCTCTATAGAACGTTCGTCTTAAGAAAGAAAGCTTAGCAAATATTGGGCACATTCGAGCGAGAAATACTTCGTCATATATTAGGTCCCTTATGCACGGTGGGCGAATGGAGGAGAAGATACAACCGCGAACTCTATGAACTGTACAAGGATGTGGATGTAGCCAAGATACGCAGACTACATTGGCTCAGCTACATCTAGCTACATTAACAGTGCTCCAGCCAAGACGATCTTTGAATCCCAAGCCCAGAGGATGGAAGGCAAGGGACTCTAGAAGGGTCGGGAGCCCTTTAAGTAAGTAAATTAAGTTGTAATATCAGAATTGATTAATATTTTGAGTTAGAATTTTTTCAAGAATCTAAGAAACGTATAAAGACAACGAATAGAATAGAATAAAACCTTGAGTGAGAAAAATACCAACAATTTAAGAAATGAATACAAATTTGTTTGTTATCAGGACATTTCCTTTTCTTTATTATGCTTTATTATGCTTTAGCTGTTGTGGTTGTAGTTGTTGTGCATAATGGGGATGACACTGCACAAAGTCGCCTCTGGTTACGCAGATTATAAGCTCTCCTTATGTACCACTGAGCATCAGACTGTTGGAACAGCATCAGGAAACCAATAACGAAGAGTACCAAAACTTTTATGGACACCATTTTAGGTATATCAGAACAAAATATTGATTGTACGATAGATAGAACGAACTGATTTGATCCCAAAAGTGTTTCTCTTTATATATACGAAAAACTTACGGAATATGTCTCAACATTTATCAAACAAAACATGGCGCTTGACAAACATTAAGCAGCTGCAACTCGAGGTAATAACGCAACAATAGAACGCAGTTTGTTTATCCTTTTGTGCAATCATTAGGCCCAATTTTACAAAATGATCTGGGTATATCAATAAAATACAATCGAGTATTTAAGCAACCCTGCGTAAGTAGTTAGATAAATAAAAAATAATCCAGTTTACACCTACACATCGTCAGTCGAATACAACAAGGTCGTATGTCGAAAAAATTCAAATTTGACCTCTTGTTGTGAAACGGTTTAAATTTTCCCTATAAAGCATTTCTTACTCTAATAGAAAGGTCATGGCAGTAAAAACGATTCTCTCCAATATTTAGGTCAAAGTCGCATATTTTCGTTGCATTTCAAAACCACCTTTTATTACATACGACCTCGAGGATACACATGTATTTTACCATAACTTTTGCCCATTGTAAATCTTAAGCGTGACCTTAGTTTGATCGTAATTTTTATATAAAAAGGAGCCTAGATTAAGTTAAGTTATCTATTCACAAATCACTCGTATACGTAATAGCAGCTAAAATGGTTTCTATTAAAGAGCTTGTATTCTTCATCATTGGTTTCATCTTGCTGTTCCAGCAATCCAATGCTCAGTGGTACATTAGGAGAGCTTATAATCTGCGTAACCAGAGGAGATTGTGTGCTGTATCATCTCCACTGTGTACAACAACAACAACTACTACTGTCGCGGCAAGGTAAACATATAGGATTTTTCCTTATATCAGTATCTTAACGAAATTCTGGCTTTGAAAAATACAAATAATGGAAATAAATTAAATTCATTTAAAATAGTGGCATTGATATACATATTATTGTTAAGGAAGAACTGGTCACTTTTGGACCACATGAAATAATACAAGGAGGCTTCACTTGGTTCATTGTGCTGTTGAAGTGAAAGGTTAATTTTATTTACTCTGGGAACCAATACGGCATAAGGGAGTTAACCTAGGCCAATCAGGTTTTGGTTAGATCTATGGAAAGCCTTTCTGGTGGCCAAGAGTGCAGGTCACTCCATAGGTCAGTTAGGAGGATCTCTGCTTGTTCTTCATCCCAACAGCTTCTACAGAGTCAATTACAAAATGACCGATCTTTGACCATGTCTTCCTATAGCACTGTGTCTGATTAGGTCTTAACTACTATGGAAAGAGTTTCGCTCTTGCGTTTTAGTAGTCCAATGGACCTGGTCTAATTTTGTGTCCATAACATAGGACATTGGCACCTCGAGGTTGGTATCGCTTACTGTAATTCAGGTATCTGGTATCATAGTATCTGGACGGGCTTGAAACCTTATAGGAGAAGGTAAAAAGAGTAAAGATTATTCAACTCCTCAATGCTTATCTCCGAACTCTACGAGGATATTAAATAAGGGTTTAAGGCCTGTGTAGTCTTGCGAAGAGCCGGACATTTAGTGTATGATTCTGTTTAGTTCGTTGGTGATCTTGAAGATGCGACAGTGAGCATTAAATCTAAATCCTATTGTCGTTGCATGAATCCAGGGCCAATGACCAGTATTTACTAGTTCTTGAGTTTTATTTAATTGGTATTTGAGCCGCATCTTTCTAGATATGACACAGTTCCTCAAACCTCGCCACATAGTATCAGCTCTCTATAGATAGTGCGCAGAGATTTTTCCCCAATGGGACTTTCACCGCCTCAGGCACCCAAAGAAGGCAAATTTTAAACCTCTGAGCCAACGAGGAGAGTTCCTCTTTGCACTGTTCTACCAGCTTCGGGGATGTACCTATAGTGGCAGATATAATATCCCCAATATCGGGCTACCTGTCAATGAAGATGGCTATAGTGTTTAGGGGTGAGGACATTTGAGTAGGCCGCAAGCTTCATGTCTAGCAAGTACTTCAGCCTGGAAGACGCTGCACGAAAGCCGGTAGAAAGTGGAGATTTTAAGGGATTCAGACATCTCTATCAAGTCTGCACAATATTTTCTTTATTAACCTATGCCAAAGAAGAGGAGATATGACTCCAACCTGGGGTGTTCCTCTTACAATAGATATAGTTTAATTACTCTAACCAAGGGTTGACTCAACAATTCCGATTTTGAGCATGTTTACTATCCAATACATGGCGGGCTGTTACTGTATCGGAAGTGGTAGTGGTGGATGAAAAGGATTTGATGACTGACAATATCTCTCTATGTTTGTACATATTAAGATATATGACTTGATGGCGATACTGTAGTAACCGCTCTGGACCTCATCCCATCCTCGGTTTTTCACCCGTCCGTTAAAATTAACAACGATTAGCGGTATTGGACATCACACTGTATCCACTTGCCTTTGCATGCAGTTGAATTTTATGAATATTAAAACCGTGCTCCGTCGAACGGTGGTCTACAGAAGATGACAAATGTACCTACTTTTTCATATCCATTAGTTGTACTTTTCATTATTTAGAGATTTTTTTTATTAGTGGTGAGCTGAGAGCCAATTGCTTGCTGACGATGCCAGTTGGGATTTAGTGGAGCATGGCTTGGAACATCCCGGATCTTGCACCGGAAATACAAGCAACTAAAGTTCGATTATGTTTTCTCGACAAAAGATACAAATATAACTAAATAGCTTGCGCTGTTTGAGAGGACAAGACCGTCTTCGATTTGTTAGATTTAAGTCAGGGAGTGTGTGTTTTTTTATGAACAGGACTAGGTCAGGCCCTGTTGAAAAGGCCACAGCTTCTAGTCCAGCTTGTCAGAGCAGACAGATGGTCTATTGCTTACTTTATAAAGCATGAAAGGATTAACTAACAAGTCATTTTAAACGTTTTATATTAAATTCATTCAATTTATTCAGTTATTCCAAATCCATAAGCTATAAATCCTGTAACTCTATTTCCCTGCGACTGTTGTAGTAGTTGTTGTTGTACACAGTGGTGATGACACGGCGCACAATCTTCTTTGATTACGCACACTATTGATTCTTCTCATGTATAACTGACCATTTGATTGCTGCACCAGTAAAAGGAAACCAATTACGATGAACACAAACATTTTGATAGAAGCCATTTTAGCAGAAGGCGATGTGTACTTGGAGATGTGTCAGGAGAGAACTAATTGCAATCTAAAGCAGCCTAGCTCTTTTATATGAAAGTTTAAAATTATTATGTAGAAATCATAAACATTGAAACTAGGGAAGTATGTTTACTGAAGAATGTTGTATTAGTATTTAGTTAGGTAATACAAAACTCATTGCGAAATACATATCTGATGTAAAAAGAACGATTGTGGCGTATGTTTGTTTAAGAATGCACTGAACTTTGTTAGCTTTCAGTTTAAATCTAGTCGCTGGCCTTGTGAATGGAAGAAATGCTGCTTTATCGCCGTTTGTTTATTGAGCTGTAGACAAAGTCTAAAACAATCATACTGTTGCACACTCCACTCAGTGTGGGGGAAATATTGAAACACTTTCTTGGTGGGTATTTCGAAATTTAATGGCTCTTACAATTGCCGCTTTAACATAACGCGATTTGGCAGTAAAGGTCTGTTCACAGCTCAGCAACGAATCGAGAACAAACCATTCCTAGCACATCTAAAAGTGCAAAATTAGCAATTTTATTATTTGCAAAGAATATTATCTTCATTAAGCTGTTACTATTAATTTAATTAAAAGTAATGTGTAATCAACTCGTTATCTAAATACAAGAGGACAAACAAAAAATGGAAGATACTATTAAATTAATCTAAATCCGTACACGTCGACTTCATAAAATAGGGTACTTGCCAACATATATACATTAACAATCAAGCTACACAGTACGCAAATTGTATCTTGGTATGACTCTGGATGTGAAACTCCGCTGGTAAGCTTATGTCAAGATAAAGAGAGATGAGATTGGTATTAGATGCAAAAAATGTACTAGATTACAGGCAGACAATCTTGCCTATCAACTTACAACAAAGTTTTACTTAATAAACAAGTCATAAGGCAACTTGTATCCAACTTTGGGGTGGCACCAAAAAATCAACATTCAAATAATACAACGATTTCAAAAAAAGGTGCTGAGAAATATGGGGAACACACCTTTCCACATCAGGAACGACGACCTTCATGGAGACCTCGGCATGGAGTCCGTACAGAACGAAGAACACAGATTTGCTGAGAACACAAATCCTGAGAGTTTTTGTTATTCCGTGAGGTTGGTAGCCTTTGTTTCTGTCGGGTAGTCATGTGTCATTCTATTTTTGAATCTTTTAGTCCTTCTTTCATTGCCATATGATTTTATTCCTAAGGTAGATCTTAGGTTTGAAACGACTACCTAGCAATATTTTCACTTTATCTATAGCAGAAGCATAGACAGAAATACAACCAAAGGTTAATTCACGACTTAACGACATGCGAATACGAACGAGAGAATATTCTAAAGTTTTAACATTTCATTCACAGCAACTTATCCATCTAGTCGCAACAATTTATAAAATTCACTTATTATTTGCAAAAGAAAACCAGTGAAAAAATGCTACAATCCGCCTGGAGCGGATCGTATGATACCCTATCCCTATCTTATTTGGTCGTGTCAGTGGGCGGTGGAAAATGTATTCACAAAATTTTCTATTTTGCCCTATAAACTAATATTTTTACTTTTTGAAGTAAACGCCGATAAAAAGTGGGCGTGACCATATACAATGTACAGTGTTGGCCAAAACTAAAGCAACTAATACACCTCACAATTGTTTTAAGATTTAACAAGTGTTTATTAGCCAGAATATTTTTATATTTATTTTTCCCGATATCACTGAATATTATAGATTAGTATACAGAATCAATGAACAGTCTTATGAGTAAATTAAAAAAAAACAATAAATACAAAATTGAATTTAAGTCCATTTTCAGCTGGCCAAAACTAAAGCAACTTTTCGTTTCGTTCTTCAAAAAACGATTTTCTGTTACGGAAAATAAAAAGTAACCGTTGTTTTGAGTATTTACTGCTATAGTAGTACTGCCAATGAACAAATAAGAAAAATTGGACAATTTTCTGGTATGATTTTTACTGCAGAAGACATAAAAATGTGCTCTAACTTATTTTGTAATTAAATATCATAAAGCCAACAAATCCGTCAAAACGATTTACCGAGGTGGCAGGCCAAGAGTTACGACGCACCGGGAAAATAAATGTCTGATAAGGATGATTAGGAACACTATTCATGTCATCTAGTGACTTGAGAAACGAATTAAACTTAGAAACCAGCACCAGAACAATTCGTCGAAGAGCAGTGAATGGTGGTCTTTCATTTTTTATTTCGTAAAGGAACCTATTATCTCGGTCAAAAACAGAACGGCTTAATTCAAATGTGCAACCTCAAAACTTGTAAAAAAGTGGTTTCAGGATAGAAAATTTGGGGTTATGGAATGGCCTCCGCAGTCTCCGGATGTTAATGCTATAGAAAATCTCTTGGAGATCGTAGATCGGAGAATAGTTCGGGTTACATGTCGAAACAGGGGAGCCTTTTCACTCAGGTCAAGGAGGTATGGAATAATACCCCCAGTTCCATAATTTCAAATATTTTGGAGAGTATGCCTAGGAGCTGTGCAGCGGTGATCTGAAATAATGTTTTCGCATTAAAATATTGAGTTTAACACAACGAATTTTAATATAAATACAATTTTAGTATAGAGTTGCTTTAGTTTTGTCCAGCTGAAAATCGGCATATTTTAGTATTATTTGTTTTTCTTTGTGTTTGTTATAATTGAATGGATTTTTTTTATAATCTTATTTTTGACTGTAACCACTACATTCCTACATACAAATTTTAGGGAATATAGTTTCATTTAAGCAATTTTACTCATGTGTTTGTTGTCTGTGTTTAAGTAGCTTTAGTTTTTGCCAACATTGTATAGACGATTTGTAGATTAAGTGGATATCTACATATTTGCTCAAGTAAGTTTTTTTCGAGTCTGAATCAAATTTTATATTCCGCAAGCAGCTCTACAGAAAATTTCAGCGAATTGTTAATTTCTTTGCAGAAACTAATTAAGATTCAGATGTTTTATATTAAGGTAAAGGTAAGTTAAGTTATATTTATTTTTTGGGAACAATAAAATTGCTAATTGCGATTTGTTCGCAGTTCGTTCATTCGCGCTAAGTTGTGAATGGACCTTACCTGCCCAATTACAATAAGTTAGAGTCGCAATAATGAAATACATTGTATTTTGAAATACCCACCAAGTGTTTCAATACTGCCCCCATACTGAGTGGAATGTGTGGTTGTTGTAGACTTTGCCCAATTTTTTCGACAGCTCAATAAACAAAGGGTGATAAAACAGCAACAGCACAAGCCCAGCGACTGGATTTGAATTAAAACCTAACAAAGCTCAGTGCATTCTTAAACAAACATACATACGTTCTCTTTACATCAGATATGTATTTCGCAATGAGTTTTGCATTACCTAACTAAATACTAATACAATATTCTTAAGTAAACATACTTCCCTAGTTTTAATGTTTATGATTTCTACATAATAATTTTAAACTTTCATATAAAAGAGCTAGGCTGCTTTAGATTGCAATTAGTTCTCTCCTGACACATCTCCAAGTACACATCGCCTTCTGCTAAAATGGCTTCTATCAAAATGTTTGTGTTCATCGTAATTGGTTTCCTTTTACTGGTGCAGCAATCAAATGGTCAGTTATACATGAGAAGAATCAATAGTGTGCGTAATCAAAGAAGACTGTGCGCCGTGTCATCACCACTGTGTACAACAACAACTACTACAACAGTCGCAGCGAAATAGAGTTACATATGTTATAAATATGGATTTGATATAACTGAATAAATTGAACGAATTATATATTAATATAAAAAAAAAATCTTAAATTCTTAAAATTGCATTACTTTAAAAAATCATGCCTCAATTATGGATATGAAAGTACAAACATCTTAACCGAAGAAAGTTAATGAAATTTATTTTTGTATGTAATTTTCCAAAATTTGGTGGGTTTTGAAAATTTCCACAAGAAAACAATTTTTAGAGAAGAACACAACCAAAATGTGGGCGTGACCAAACACATTGTACGGAAAATTTGTAAATTTTACGAATATCCTTTTCTTCAGTTTCATGAACAATTACTAATACAAATTTCTTTAAAATTGGCCATATGAGTATGTGGATAAGATCCCAGCATAGATGCGTACCATCGTTTGAACAAAAGAATTATTTTGTGTATATACCTAACCTCTATCGGTTCAGACGTTCAGAAGTTACACGATCGCTAGCATACGCGGTTATTTGTGCATACATATATGAACTTATACAAATACCATTTACAGTACTTAGTAGTTGTGGGTGCCGTGGCTCAGTGGTTAGTGCGTTGGACTGCTGCGCAAAGGGTTTCAAGTTCGAATCCAGAAAAATACCATCAAAAGTTTTTTTCACGGCCCCACCTCTTGCGAGCGTCTGACAAACATCCAAGAGTATTTACTGTCATGAGAAAACTTCTCAAAACCCCTCTGCCCTTCGGATACGGAATAAAACTGTAGGTCCCTTCTGTACATGCAGAAATGTATACCACGCACAACATGTACAGTTGTGAGAAGCTAGGTCTTGGCCCTCTATGGGCTGCTTACGGCCTAATATTTATTTTATTTTATTTACAGTAGAACCTGCCGTAATTGGCCACACTTGTGTCGATGGAATAAATGACTGAACTGTGTTCTGTGTATTTGCTGGTGTACGCACCTACATATTTTTATGTTAGACACAGTGCAAGTCAAATCTAAATACATAGTTCGGTATTTGATGTTGCAGTCTCCATTGGTGTGATGTGAAGTTGAAGTTAACACTGGTATGAGGGACACAAATGTGATACGTGCGCCGCTCAAAATATGATGTGATTGTTGGGTAGACATTTTAAAAGAGCCATATGCGCATAATGTCACCATATCCGCATGATGCCCTTGTTCCCAAATACAAATACGAGTACCTACATATTTTAGTATTTATTTATTTACCACATCTTTGACAATGCATCTATCTCTCAAGAGTGAAAGTTGCTTTATATCGATTAGAATTAATTAGTGTTAGAAGTTCTAGATTAAAGAAATATTAGATTAACCTTAAAACGATTCCGAAACTAGTCGTACATTGCAGTCTTCTAATGAATTCTATTGACGGACAGCATGAACAAAAAATTATCTCTCGGATGTTTGGCAGAAGAACCGAGTTTGAATAATAAAGATCGTGATGAGCTAGAAAGTTGTATCTTTTCAAATAGGTTCTGAGGTTTTTTAGTAAGTATTATTTTGCGTAAATACATGATTGTAATTTAATGAAAGCAAGTGTACAATGAGGAACCAAGGATCGTATTTACATGGGAAGAGCTATCGTCATAACATTTTAGTTAAAAAACATATCTAGGTAAATTGTTAAGAACGACGACAAGCTTTCGCTCAGTTTTCGCGCTATGGCAGCAAAATATTTGACACCCTTATATGATTTGTGGGACAATTAGCGATTAAACTAGTAGCAATCTAGTCGGTTGAGGAGTAAAATGCTGTGAAATCGATAAATTTCTTAGAGAACCATGTACCTTCCCAATTGTGGTACGAATATGATCATCCCGCGGTAACAAAATTTGTCTATAAATTCTAATTCAGTTAGCCTAGTAAAGAATTCTTGCAAGGTTGGTGTTCAGACGATAAGCTCGATCCTTGAAAAGTCCTAGCATGCAACTCGTATACATCTGCACATCATCAACAATCATATGTATGTATCATAGAGTATCACGAGCATTTATGAACAGCGGAAATAACAATGGACCCAGGATTGATCTTTGCGGCACATCTGTGAGCACATCTGCGTATTGGGAGGTCCTACAATTTACTACAGCCACTTGCCTTCCATCGGAAAGATACGATTGACAGTAGAGGAAGAAAAATTGTAGAGTGCTTCAATACTTTGAGGATGAAAAAATGGTTGATGGTGTAAAATGCCTTGAAAAAATCAAGCAGAATACACGCTATCGTTGATTTTTTAATACAGAAATTATTTTTACTGACTTCCAGGCGAAGAAAAACACGGCGTTTGGAGGACATTATTAAAAATGTGAGTGATAATAGGGAAAAATAATGTGGCATACCGTAAACCTAGGTTCTGTTTGATCAACAACTTTTTCTACCCATATGGTCCGAATATCAGAAAAACAAATGATCTACGAACTTGAATATTCAGTTAAGTGCAAGAGTTTTTATTATATGTAATGTATTTCTACATGGGATATTATTTAGTTCTCCTTTAGATATATTTTTTTATGGTGCCGCTGTTGTTGTTGTTGTCGTACATAGTGGTGAGGAGACAGCACACAATCTGGTTTGAACTCGAAGACTGTATATTTTCTGTAGCCACAATTGTCCTTCGGCTTGTTGGCACAACAAAAGGAGACCTACAAGGAAGAAAGCCAGGATTTTAATCGAAACCATTTTATAATAAGCAATTGTAACACTGATAACTAACAAGAAGAGAACTGCTATATTTATACGAAAACTACATACACTCTTAAGGTCACATTTGAAAGATATTCAAATAGCAGCTGCACTTAATTTCTTTATTTGACAAAACAAATTGCTTGTGACCTTCTGACTAGAGGTTAGACAATAGATTCAGAGCTTGTGGGAGGGGTGGCAGGAACCAGTGCACGCTGGCTTTGAATGTTTGAAAGTTGTTACGAAAAGCAAAATTTGATCAATCCACGCACGTACAGACTTATTTCTATATTTGACAGAAGGTGGGACATGAAAGTGAGTTTTTTCTCTGAGGGTAGGTAAAACAAGAAAGTGAACTATGAGCCTGTTCATACCAGAGTGAGATTTTAGCGTTCTTGCTTCAATCCATCTATTAACAAAATTTTGACGAATAACATTAAAGGAAACTAAATGTAATTGATATAGGTAATTGGGTACTTCCGCTAAAACTTGGTCTGCTTTTGATTTAGTCGCTTAGTTGCTGACTGCATGCCAATGGCGACTTTTCCTTTGGAAAATTTAGGTTTTTTTTTATTATTTTCAGCGGATCTTTCAAATTGCCTGATTGGCTTACTCTTAGAGCACCAGTTTCTGCTTCTAGTTTTATCTGATAAGTAAGTTTGCTTATGATTAAAGGCTCACACTTCTATCGTGACCTAATCGAATAGGTTCAACTTTGACCATAAGGTGAAGAAAGGTTAATTAGGTTATTTTTACAAGCGCAAGAGTTGTATGAAATCTTAAATTGGCCTTTATCGCCTCTCTACGAACTGAAGACCCTGTTCAAAGGGTATATTAAGTTCGGATTGGCTTGTAACTAACAGAAATGTTAAATATAGAACTAATAAGGCATAAACATAAATATCATATAAACATAATGTACGTAACTAATCAGCGGCACTAGTAAGAAATATGTCTGTCTGTCCGCCCGGGTGTCATCAGTTTTTGGCCGTAAATTTAGAACAAGGTCTATGAAATATTTTATACGAGGTACTTTGAAAACTGAGCAATAGAAGTATAAAGAATTCTAAAATCCGCCCGCTGACGCTACCATTTTTAGAAAAACTAACTTTTTTCAGTATTTTTACATGAATTTTGAAATAAAGAACTTCAGCAAATAAAATAAATAAATAAATACTTATTATGCCGTGAGCAGCCCATAGAGGGCCCAGGCCTAGCTTCTCACAACTGTACGTTTTGTGCGCGGTATACATTTCTGTACGCACCGAAGGGTCTTACAGTTTTATGCCGTATCCGAAGGGCAGAGGGGTTTTGAGAAGCTTTCTTAAGGACTTAAGCAAATACTATGTTATATGTCACCTGCACTAAAAATCTCCCACACATTGCCCATTTCTTAAAAGCTGTTTTATTTTATTTCCTTTTAACAATATCAATTCTAATGAGCAGAGTCCAGTATATTTTGACAATTTTGGGAAACGATAATACCAAGTTTATCAATCGAACTATTCATAGTGGATCTAAAGTTCACAGTTGATCAAAAATGTTGATTTTGTTGACCGATTCCAAAAATTATTTGATGATTGCTAATTATCGTATTGATATTGACAACCGTAATAAGGGTGTAAGCAACCATATTGGTGGAAGGAATTATGCTATTGCCACACGATCCGCTACAGACGGATTGTAGCTTCAGTATGTTTTCTATATAGCTAATTTAAAATACAGCTGAAAAAATATGTAGAGGAAGATGGTAATTAAATCTCGAACTGAATTAATTAATTCTGACATATGTATGTTCATAACTATGACTGGCCGATTTTGTCTATTGGTCGGTCGCACAGGCGTAAGAATACAGATTAAATAGTTAGACCTATTGGCTTAGAAAAAACTCATATCTTAACTGGGTAACGGCATTATTCGGGGAGAAATCAAAATTTTGGTTTTAGCCCGTTTCTTACCCAATTTTACAAAAGGACAATTTATCCGAAAACGCCGTCGCCTCTAGAGTTTGATTAAGTTTCACGTTTTTTGCTAAGCCTATTGTATGACTTATTTACTTCTTTGAGGGTCAGCTCGTTAGATGGAGAGAACATTTCGCCACAGTATCAAACCACCTGATGGATTGTGGAAACTGGAGAGGTATATGTGTTCTGCCAGCCGTAGCTAAAATAACTGCAAAAATAATTCTGGAAAGGATCAGGGAGCATTTAGATTCAACTCTCGACGTCGAACAGGCAGGCTTTCGTGCTGGATCCTCCTGCATCGACCATATTAACACCTTAAGGATCATAATCGAGCAATGCGTACAGATCTCCGATAAATCTGCTGTTTATCGACTTCGCAAAGGCATTCGACAGTTTGAATAGAGAAGCTATATGGTTGACCTTGCGCAGGAGCGGTATCCCAGAAAAAATCATAGCTATTAATAAGGCTAC
Source organism: Chalcosyrphus nemorum (assembly GCA_949716465.1). NCBI lineage: Eukaryota > Metazoa > Arthropoda > Insecta > Diptera > Syrphidae > Chalcosyrphus > Chalcosyrphus nemorum. The sequence goes on along the minus strand of OX454333.1, from coordinate 42,617,623 downwards.
GTATGACGGCACTAAGTGTCACGTATTGCACAATGGCAAGGTGTCAGAAGAATTTGAAGACCAAAGCGGAGTACGTCAAGGATGCATACTGTCACTGCTGTTATTTTTAATGGTTATCAGTGCAGCATTGACGGAAGCAAACCATGGAATTTGCTGGACTATGACATCTTACCACGCTGACGATGTTTGTCTACTTTCACATCGGATAATGGACCTCCATCTTTCGGTCCAGAATCTAGAAGCTGAGGCAAACAAAGTAGGGCTCAAAATTAACACAGCCAAAACAAAAGCCCTTAGCAATTCTAACGCCAGCGCCTAACTTAACATTGCCGGACAGGAAGTCAAGAAAGTCTACAACTATCTATACCTCGGAATTGTGGTCTCGGCAAACCGTGGTGTCACCGAACTGGATGGGTGCAACAGAATCGGTACTGCTTTATTGGTGCAGTACTTGGAAAGTGGACACCATTAACACACGCCGGCTGCAAGTCTTGAGGATCTTTTGGCCAAACCGTATCTCCAATGAACAGCTTTATACGAGAACGGGCCAGGAACCTATCAATATTACAATACAAAGGAAAAAGTGGCAGGTGATTGGACACACCCTATGGCGTGAAGACAATTCCGCTCACCCAAGCAGGTATAACAGCGGGACACCCTACGCAAACGTGGCGCAGAACAGTCGAGGTTCGAGGAGGAATCGAACATTTTCGGAATGAAATGCAGAACTACGAACAAAATGGCGCGCAGGCGTTGATGACGCCCTATGCCCCCTGAGGGGTTAAAGAACCCAAGTAAGTAAGTAAGTATTTACTACTTTGATTAATGATCTAGTTTTAGAAATATAGCTTTGTATCAAAATCCAAAATATGGCTCCTAAACTTATAGAATTTTTTTTTTTAAATACATATTTTTACACATTTTTTTTATTTTATTTTAAAATTCAGTCGCTTTAACTTGACTGCATAAGGATGCAAGTACATACGACCTTTTCGGGTACTTTATTATTTAAAAATTAATTTCTTAACCATAGTAACAAAAACACATTTTGGAAATCCCATTCATATAATTTTATTTGTACTGTAATCAAAAAACCTTCCCGTTTGGAAGGTTTTAACCTGTATTTGTTATATTGTCTAACCTCTAGTCAGAAGGTCACAAGAAATTGGTTTTGTCAAATAAAGAAATTAAGTGCAGCTGCTATTTGAATATCTTTCAAATGTGACCTTAAGAGCGTATGTAGTTTTGGTATAAATATAGCAGTTCGCTTCTTGTTAGTTATCAGTGTTACACTTGCTTATAATAAAATGGTTTCGATTAAAATCCTGGCTTTCTTCCTTGTAGGTCTCCTATTGTTATGTCAACAAGCCGAGGGGCAATTGTGGCTACGGAAGATATACAGTCTTCGAGTTCAAACCAGATTGTGTGCTGTCTCCTCACCACTATGTACGACAACAACAACAACAGCGGCACCATAAAAATTTTCAAAACTGGGAAAATAAATAATAGCTCGCCCATGTGAAACTATAATAAAAAATAAAATATTAAAAACATGTCGCTTATTATCTTCGACCTATATTTGGGGCACGTAATAATCACATTTTTAGATGATTCTCTGATATTCTGATCGTGATACACATTGGATTAAATAAGTCTTTATTTCAATTCTTATAAATTTATTTATAAAGTTCAGACTTGCGAAAATTGTGGTTTGTCTGCAGAGCCAAACCAAAACCTATTCTTCTACTGGAAGACCCTTTAAATCTCTGGAATATGTTTGAAACTAAGTAGGTATATAAAACTACATTCTCATATAAATTGCTGCCATGGTTTTGACAACCACAAGACGCGTTTAAAACTGAATGAATTATTTTGTCGCGGAATAGTCAGCAAACTGATTGGATGCATTTGGATTTTCACTTTAACATCTGGCATTTCACTCTTTCGCTTGACTGTCTTTCTAAAACATTCTTGACTCGAATCTAACAAGAGCATAAGCAGTTTTAAGCCGTTTGTGTTTTTTTTTTTTATTTTCCAAAGATCGTTGCTAACAGCATTTTTTTTATTACATCACATTACGATCGAGGATTTTTCTGTCTGTTGAACTAATTCAAATTTCTTAATCAAACAATAACACTTGTGTTTACAAGGTACATTTTCTTTCTGTTGCATTTTCGATGTTCTTTGTATAAAAAGACCAACTTACAACGACTTACAGTTAGTTGCAGTAAAAACATTTTGTTGAAATGATTTCCATAAAAATTGTTGCATTCTTCCTCGTTGGTTTACTTTTGCTTCTCCAACAAGCCGATGGTCAATTGTGGCTGCAAAAAATATACAGTCTTCGAGTTCAAACCAGATTGTGTGCTGTCTCCTCACCACTATGTACGACAACAACAACAACAGCGGCACCATAAAAGCATGGACAATATTTTTTTGCAATATTAGGACAAACAAAAATTTTGTAAAATATACGAGTATGTTTATTTAAGAAAAAACAAAAACAAAGTGTTACTTTCTTAATCAGTTGAATTATTTAAGTTTGTGCGTAGTTATATAAAATTGTTTAATCGCAGATACTTATTTATGTATCTTTGCGGGTCCTAGGGTAATGCTTAGCTCTTAGCTGTTCTGCGGCTACAAATTTGTTCATTCTGAGTTAAATAGTCTTATTTGATTACTTATTCCGGAAGAACGTTCAACCCTGGCCCTTCCGTCACTGTGTGGCTATTCCTGTGTTGTTTTATCTAGGTTCCTATTGTTCATATATATATATGTATGTATATATGGTCCCTCTAATACTACCAAATTCATATAGCAGCACAGCACTTCTTGTTGGAATGAAATACACATATTTTGGTTTTGAAGCCGGTTGCAATACTCACATAAGAAAAATATTAAAGACAAACCCAACAAATTATATTCTTAAATGATTAGTACCGATAGCTGATTTTATCTTTCATACATTATGTGCAGCCACGCCCACCTATTAGGCGCACCTTTTCCTAAAAATACGTCTTTTGTCGAGTCATTAAGAAAATATCACTCGCGCTCGAAGCGCCTACTCACTATGACCCTCTGTTTCGATACTGTAGGATGCCCGCGGACGTAAGCACTTATGGACAGATTACTATGAAGCGCTTCATGTTAAGACAGACGTACTTACTTACGCCAGATCAGTACTGAAAGCACAGTCTTGGCAAAAAGAATTCCTGTAATTGAAGTGTAAATTTATATAAAAACATTTTATTTTTTTTAGCCTTAATTATTTCATTTATAACTACATACAATAAATAATATTAAATTACTTAACTTACTTTAAGGACTCCCGACCCAATCAATCCTCTGCAGTCCCAATATTGTATCCCAGTAGTTGGACGGATTTGTGAAAGATAGTGTGTTTCTTGTTAATACTTGCCCTGCGCACTATCTGCTCCAACACGATATTGAAGAAATCACATGACAGCGCATCTCCTTGCCTGAATCCGGTGCACGTTTGGAAGAGCTCCGAAGAGTTGTTTCCAAGTTGCACCAAGTATCGCGTGTCTTCCAGCGTTTCGCGACACATCTGGATAAGTTTTGCCGGTATCCTGAATTGGACCTGGTAGAGCTCAAGACAATGAATGCTGTCATAGGCGGCTTTAAAGTCGATGAAAAGGTGGTGGGTTTCGAGTTGAAATTCGTTGGTATGGTTTTTTCCAGGATTTGTCTATGTGTGAAAATTTGGTCTATTGTCGATCTACCGGGCCGGAAGCCACACTGGTACGTGCCGATTAGTGTGTTGCAGAAAGATTTTAGACGTTCACACAATACGTTGGATAGGATCTTAAATGCGGCATTTAACAATGATATGCCTCGGTAGTTCTTACAAGACATAGGACCGCCTTCTTTGAAGATGGGGCATATAGAGCTGATACTCCAGTCGTCGGGCATGCGTTCCTCCACCCATACTTGGTTGATGACTTGATGCGTGCACCCTACCAAGACATCACCTCCGTATTCAAAGAGTTCAGCTGGAAGCCCATCAGAGCCAGCGGCTTTGTTGTTCTTCAATTTTCTGATGGGTATAGTAACTTCTTCAATACTGGGTTGGGGCGTTGGTTCTTCATTGACTGGAGGTGGGTTCTCGTCTCGCCCTATCACTCTCTTTTTGCTGCCCGTTTAGCAACTGCTAGAAGTGTTGTTTAAACACATCAACAATTCGCTGTGCTTCGGTGACTAATTTGCCTTCGCTATTTCCGAGTTTGTAGCTAGCTCCCAGCTTGGCTTTCTGATAAAATTGCCGGATTTAATGCGCCCGCGAGACTCTTTGATATTCTTGAACTGGGAAACTAACTGGTCTCTTCTCTTTTCTTGCAGGTTTTTTTTTTTTCTTTGCTTCTTCTGGTCCGGTACTCCTCACTCGTTGCTGTTGTTTTGCGCTACAGCGATTTCTTGTATACATCTTTTGTCACCCTCTTCTTCTATACACACTCAGGATCATACCAAGGGCTCCTCCTTGATGGGGTTGCCAGCCAAGGGTGGTCTCTTTGATGATGTTGCGGTATTCGGTCCACTGGTTGTTAGCTTTTGGTGTGAGTGCACTCATGCACTGCAGAGAGTATCTGGTCCAGGTGTTCTTTGTAGGCGTTGGCTCCTTCTGACGTGCAATTGCGTCCAATGATTAGCTTGTTTTTCTTGACTTCTCGCAGCTTCTTCTCGTTGGACAGTCGAGCACTGAATTTAGCTACAACAAGATAGTGGTCAGAGTCAACGTTTGCCTCTCAAAATTAACGCCTATTCAAGGTGTTGGATGCATGCCTTGCGTCGATTGTTCGTGTTCGACCGTCAAAAGAAAGTGTGGATTCTTGGCCTACCCTCTTCTCAACTCCTCTGACTCCTATTGCCTGAGGCTGTTGAATTGTTATCATCAAATAATGTAACTTTCTTCGTATTGATTCAAATAATTCATCACACGTGCGACATAATACTTTTTAAGTTCCGCATTAGATAGATACCACAGCAAATACTTCCGAGGTTACTTACTACCGTCGAGAGGACAAATATTTACATGAATAAAAACATTTTACTGAATAGTTTGCGGGATATTATTTTGTAAAAACCTGAAAAAACACTGCGCATTTTGGTGTTAATTGTGGTCCAATTAACTTACATGTATATACGTATGTATGTATCTACGCGTGAATAAGGAAAAGTTTGCTCTTTCAATTTACATAGCAGCTGTTTAAAATTTATAAATTAAATACGGGGCTTTGTTTCTTGTTTGTCTGCCTTATTGGCGTCCGTTTGCTTTTGAAACCATCTCAGGGTCAATTATGAATTTTGGATTAATATCTGAATTTGAATGTCACTGTGAGACGTTACTTAGGTAAATTCTACCTTGAAGCAGAAGAGATACCAGCTGTACTCAGGAACATTGTTGACCATAACTTGTATCCTAAATACAGGCAGTAAATAGGAGATACATTAGAAAAATTGCTTTGAAATTGGAACTAGATCACGGAATGATTTATTTAATAACTGAATTTAGGTACTGCCACCGTGGCCACTAGGACTATTTTATAAGTTATACTGCACTATGACACCCACATGACAACAAGATGAGACAGTATAATGAATAACTCGATTGTTGTAGTGGCCAATTGGTTTGAAGAGTATGACTGCAATGAGGCTATCGAGATGGTAAAGGACTGACTAGTAAACATGGACCTATATGTTTCTAGCTATCAGTCAAAGGCCTTCTTGTAACGCTAGCGCACCGAATCCACGTACAATGGTAAAAAGCGCAATATTCCTACTCCCTGATAACTTGGTGTACACCTTTATCAAACGCACTTCTCATCGTCCCTCCTTTGCTTTTTACTTGATTCGTGCAAGACTTCGAACTCGAGCCATTAATCAGTTCTGACATTACGATGAAAGAAAAGCTGTCTGTCTGCCTGTCTGTGTGTCCCTGAGGCTACAGCCTGAACGGGCGGACGGATTTGGATCAAACTTCATATCTTGGGTCTGCTTAATAATCCTTATAGGCAAAATTGAAATTTTTATTTTAGCCTTATTATTAACGGTACTTTACTTATGGCCAATTTTACATGACTTAAAATGATTTAAAATTTCTTATCAAAATTGTTAACAACAGTACCTACTTTTGTTACCGTTGTAACAGTAGTTACAGCCAATTTGGCTTGAAGACAGATACAAGACGAAACCTTGTTATTTTTTTGACGCAATTGCATATGTGTGTACGTTGCATTTATTTGTATACATATGTGCCTAAGAAAAGATCAGAACTTGCAGTTGCAATATGGATTCATTGGGTATGAGGTCCTTATCGGATACTAAGGGCAATTTATCTCTGTGGCAACCTCCGTTAATTTCTCCCAAATCGGCAGCTTGAAAAAAATTGAGATATTTTTAAAATACTTATTTCTTGAATTAATATGTATAAAATTCTGTCTTCATTCAATGCTTGAATGTACATATATTTATGTACAAGCCTTACACCCCTTTTGATATAACACTGGATGAAGATCTTAACCCATTTCTTACTCTATGCTATTAAACCGAAATGTACGTAGAACAATCTATGGTCTGTCACATATTTGCGGCAAGGTAAGCTAAGGCAGACCTGTTTTTTTAGAAGAGCAAAGGGTGAGGAAGAATCTGGCGTTAAAGTTTTTTTAAGTACTAGATGACGTAAGTACTCGTCCACGAATTCGACCGGAAGTCACTTAATAAAAGCGCCTTGCGGCAAGACAAAATTAACCAGACTAACCGATTTGGCATCTACTCACCTCACGCTCTGTAAAGCATGCGTCCTTTTTTAGGTACTCGATGACGTAAGTGATTCGGCAGTCGGCTCTTGGACTATGTCGACTGTAAATCTGCATTTATGAACGTGGGAACGCGGTTTTTTGCTAGTATGGTTTTTATGAATTCACCCAAAGATAAACATTGTCATCCTCTGCTGAAAAAAAATTGAGAATTGCGAACACTTAAAATTTAGAATTCGTCAAAACTTTTTTTGAGCTCTTGAGCTTCTACTGTGACTGATAAACCAAAAGACAGACACCGTAGAAAGCCTATAAATGCTCTGTTTTACCTTTTTAAGGCCCTGAACAATAAAAATAGAATAATGTACATATAAGGAGCGAGCTAACGACAACACCATGTACAACTGCCAAGGCGCTATGGCCGATGGACGGATGGAACCCTTGTAAAAATTGACAAATGCTTCATTATTTCTCAACACATCAGTAGTCCAAGGTGTGCTTTTCATGCAAAGTTGAACCGATATGGAACTCTCACGAGTCTTAGATTGAAGTTCTAGGTGTAGAGCTGAGTTTTTTCTAATTCAAACTGCGTCAAGTACTTGAGCGACGAATACCAAAAGATCAAGCTCATCATTGTCTTGTATGGCTTTCGATCTATTAAAACTGTGCTCATATGTTTGTTTAGATTGACAAGAAGAAGAGTCATCTCCAGCTTAGTGGGCCCATCATCGCGATACCCAAGCTGGGGTTCAAAGAATAATTTTACGTTCTTCGTACCTATTAAATATAAAGACAAACTATTTTAATAATACATCACACGCGCTACACACGAGCTAGCAGCCGACGAGAAAAGCACAAATATTTACATACATGAAAAGTTCTTTTTACTAAATAGTTTGCGTGTAACAGTAGTTATCTGTTTTGTAAAAAAAAAAAAAAAAAACCCTAAAAAATAATACGTATTTCGGTGTACGTGCTTACTATCACAGAAAAATTGTAAAACATTTGAACAAAGAGCAATTGCCCTTTCAATTTACTTAGCAGGTGATTAAAATTTCTAAAATACACAATATCCATAGGTATTAGGCCATAAACAATTTTTGTAGATTGTTTATTTTATAAATTATATAACTAATCAGTCTTTGTCATTGTCGTCTAGAAATTATTTAATTATTTTGTATAAAAGGGCCAAATGATTTGAGGTAACATTAGTTCTCATCAGAATATCCTACTAAATCCTCGGCTAAAATGGTATCTTTAAAAGTTTTCTTTTTCTGCCTCATTGGCGTCCTTTTGCTTTTGCAACCATCTCAGGGTCAATTGTGGCTAAGAAGAATTAATAGTCTTCGTGTACAGTCCCGATTGTGCGCCTTATCATCGCCACTTTGCACAACAACTACAACAACAACAACCAAAGCTGCAGTTGTAGTTTGAATACAAGAAAAAAATAAAAAAAAATAAATGAATAAATTGAGCGAATAAAAATATAAAAGTACCTTTATTTTGTAGAAGAGTGTAATGGAGCAAAAATATGTTCTGATTTTAGGGGAACAGCTTTGTCTTGACTTATGGCATACTCTTGGATGTTTATTAGTGGAAAAACGTTGATGGCATTTTCTTTTAAGTCATCGTGCTTAGTGCTGAGCCACAGCACCGAGTGGCCTGTAGAAATAAAGCGTGTTGCCCCCCACACATCCCTACACAGAATTTGAAACGCCTCCTGAATAACCAGATTTCAGTTCAATAGAGCGTTTTTGGGCAGAATTGAAAAGCGAAGCCCTTAGATTCATATTGAATCAGATCGAACACATTTCTGTAAGGCTAAGTTCACCAAAATTGGGGTAAATCCCAAGATTTGATCTACTTCGCTCAATTAAGCCTTGTTTTATTGCTAAGTTAGGTTTCAATAAAAGGTCCATACTAACTAAATACCTTTTACTTTCAAAATGACATCCGAATCTTAGGCAGCAATCAAATTGAATTGAAGACAATAACTAATTGAAAAAAAATAGTATTGCCAGTGCAAAATGATTAATGGATCTTGCCTACAATCGGAGGCAGCGCCCTCTTTGATTTGACTTTCTCTACAATTATCTTCACTCTTCGTTTTATTGCTGCTTTGTGTGCAAACATTTACTGAACTGGCTATACACATTCCAATGAAACAAGTCGAACCCGCTTTATAGTTAAGGTTTAGAAATTAGATAATTACGGTTTTTTTTTCTGCCATGGCAAGTGCTTGCTCTAGAAAGCGTGTTTTCACGGTAATTCAATGATTCCAAGCTGAACGTCATGGTTCGTGAAAAGCTTTGTATGTATTTCTATTTAGAAGCGAGATAACTCTGCCTATGCTTTTCATGTACGATGAAATTGGGCCTGATATCTAAATCTTTCTTAACAAGTACTGCCACCTTTTGGTAAACAGGATCCGGCTCATATGGCAAATAAAACACGGCCATTGTGCCAAGCCCAGTAATAATCCTCAAAATAGAGCATAGTTCGCGTGTAGCTCACTAAATGTCTATAACCTTCATAGCAGTATTTTATGTATTTCTTTTTTTGTGTTTCAGTGTTAATTATAATTTGTATAAAAAAAATACATGCCAACTACCTATCACAGAAAAGTAACATTTAACATAACAAGTAAGTTGTCTTTACGGTTCATTCATACACAGCAGCTGTTCAAAATTTGTAAAATAAATATGAGAGACAATATAGCATATTTGTATATTTCAAACAGTTTTTACATGTTGTTTATTTTAAAGTTCATTATTTCGCTGTCCTTGGCTTTGTAAATGATCGTTTCAAACGAGTTTTTTTTTTGTATAAAAGGGCAGAATAATCTTAAGTAACATTAGTTCTCATCTAACCAACTTACTAAATTTTCTGCTAAAATGGTGTCTTTAAAAGTTTTCTTTTTCTGCCTCATTGGCGTCCTTTTGCTTTTGCAACCATCTCAGGGTCAATTGTGGCTAAGAAGAATTAATAGTCTTCGTGTACAGTCCCGATTGTGCGCCTTATCATCGCCACTTTGCACGACAACTACAACAACAACAACCAAAGCAGCTTAATTTAAGTCTGATTTAAAAATCAAATATCAGAATTGTATTTTATAATAATAAATAAATATTAAAGCAATATATTCTAACTGTTTCTAATAAGCCAAACAACTGCTAAAGGTAAGATTTTGCAGAATTGCACACGTAGTTTACAGTGAATCTTCGAAATCAAGCTATAAACAAATTTGGCGAAGATATAAGTTGCCAGTCGGATAGGCTCTATGAACTAGCTCCATCTGGACAAAACAAACCACATATGTAGATACAATATCTTATAATTTTTTTTGCAATCGGATGTAACTCATTCTTTTCGGAGATAGTTCTTTGTCTATTGAATGTGCTCCAGTTCAATAACAATGTACACAGTTAGCAGGGATGCCGTTCTCAAATCTGAAGAGGAGTGTTTTGGAAGTTCAGAGGGGAGTATTTTGTGTCTGAGAGGAGTACAGGAATATAGTTTTTTTTTTTTTTAGCTTACTTTTCCACTTTAGAGTTTACGAGACGCTTTAAAATAAGCCCATCACTTTCAAACACATTTACACGGCGAAAAAGAAGGAAGTATTCTGATTTTCACAGGAAATTATTTTTTGACAATCTGCCTGAGAGAACTTCAAAACTTGTCAAATTCAATGAAAAAATGGTGACATTGTGGGTACTTTCTACACTTTAATTTACAGATTGTCAAATTTCTAATAGTGGGGTAAACAAAGAAAAACCAGTGAAAAATGCTACAATCCGCCTACAGCGGATCGTATGATACCCTATCCCTATCTTATTTGGTCGTTTCAGTGGGCGGTGGAAAATGTATTCACACAATTTTCTATTTTGCCCTATAAACTTATATTTTTACTCGAAAACTAATTTTTGAAGTAAACGCCCCTAAAAAGTGGGCGTGGCCATATATTTAGTGGATATCTACACATTTTTTCGAGTTTCATATGAAAATAGTGAAAAAAGGTGATTTTTTTGAAAAGTGGGCGTGACAGTGGGCAGATTTTAAAATTTTTTACACTTGTTCTGTCCCGATATACAAAGACTTCGTATACAAAATTTCATTGTAATAGCTCAAAATTTAAGGCCCAAAAACAGGTGACAGACGGACGGACGGACGGACGGACATGTCTCAATCGAATCGGCTATTGATACTGATCATTTATATATATACTTTATGGGGTCTGTCTGCAATATTTCTCTATGTTACAAACTATGTATCAAACTTAATATACCCTTAGGATAGGGTATAACAATATATTATTAAATGGAACAGAACAGACTGAGCACGGTACACAACAACTTCAGCTTCAACGATCGTTTTCAGACCTAAGCTACAAGCATAATTGCAATAAGCGTAATGTCATAATTCAACGAAAATTCTGCTCGCGCGCTACAACTTCTCTCTACGTGTGGAGCTAAAGTGAACGAAAACTCATCGAAACTGAGTGAAAAGTAGTTATAGCCGGCTGCAATTTGAGAAACATGTATGTGCATTCACATGACTACGTACGACAACTTTCAGTTCCAGAGCCTTAATTCAATTATGGTTGCGGCTTAAGTGTCGAATATCATTTTGAAACTGAGGAATCTAGAGTAACTATGGATGTTTTATTGAGAGTTACTGGACTACTAAAGGGAACATTTAACGAATCCAATCTTAAATATGAGTAAACAAAAATTAATTGAGCTATTTTCGCTTGCCTATCACTATTTTTGTTGGTTAACAGGTTTTTCTAATTTAATTTTTCGCCTAGAAGTTGACTATGCTTCGTTTGTTGTATTTTGCCTTAAGGTGTGCTCTGTTTCTCAAATTGTAAATCTAGGTTGTTTTTGCAAAGTACTAGAACTAAAACAATGGAAATTACATATTCATACACTGAAAGAAATAAATCATTGTCAAATCATTGCTGAGGTTAAACATAAACCACTTGGCTTTGGACGTTTGCTTCATAGAGACAATACATATTCGAACAATGACGATCGATGACTAATTCTTAAACCGTTTGCCTCAAATGATATTGGATTATGACTTAAAAATGATCACGTCGGACCTTATTTCTCGCAAAATGGGAACACCCGCGGTCTTTATTTCTTTTTTAAAGTGGCTATAACGCCCGCGATTAAAGAGCAATAAGGCCCACGGGTACAATTGCCATTCAAAATTGCCATTTAAGCCCAACTTTGGGTATAGATAAATATATTTAAATGTAATTGATGCAGTTAAGCTAACTTAATTTAAGTTAAGCTAACAGTGGAATATGTGTATAAGTATAGATGAGGATTATAAGTTTATTAAATCCATGAACTTCGCAGTAATAGTTGAATGTGTATGATATAAATTTATAATGACAATTTAGTCATTATACTCACATATATACTGACTATTCATTAGGTATGTATACATATGTATGTACATAAAAACATGCAAATACTCGGACGATGTTCAGCAAAATGTGTGAAAATTTAACATGCAATCGAATATGAACCACAGTATGATACCAACTATACTGTAACTATACTGGATTTTCCAGCACCATACTGAATTTGAGATAAAGGTACTGGATTAATCCCATACTGGATTTTCTTAAATATACGAATATTGTAAACATAATGGAGACACCAGAATTTGCAACAATTATCGAAAATATTTTGTGTTTCCCGAATCGTCGACTCCGGTCGAGCGCGTTTTCGGAAAAGCGAAGAAAATTTGGAAGCAAGATTCATCGCCGATTCATGTTACCATTCGTTCGTCTATATTGCAAGGCTCGTTTCACACTATCCGGTTTTAGCCGTACGGAAAAAAACCGTACGGCGAAATTATTCTAGTGGCCTGAAGAAAAGCATGACCCCTTTCACATTACACGGTTACGGCAAAATGCCGTCACGATGCCGTGTAGCAGCCGTCCACTGCCACTGCAACTAACGGCGACCGTACGGCTACCGATAACGCAGTGGTGTACATAACCAAATGCACGCTTTCACATTTGCCGGCTTTAAATCGTCCGATCAGTTGTCTTCAAGCCAGTGTAGTTACACAGCACTTAATCAGAAACTGAGCTTGCGATGGAAAAAAGCCGTGCATAAACCGTATAGTGTGAATGGACAACAGCATTCGGATTTTTGCCGTACGGTTTCTGCCGTACGGTTTCTGCCGTACGGCTAAAACCGGATAGTGTTAATGAGCCCAAGTCGATAGCAACATAAAGTGGAAATGCTCGACTTTGAAACAAGATTTGTTGCGAAAAATCTCGTTTAAGGACAAATATGCTTTTAAACAATCACAGAAGAGTCTGATGTCAATGCAGTTCGGAATTGAGCGCAAACTCAGATTAATAAAAATATGTTGAAATCTTTTTGAATCTTCTTCTATCCATCTATATCTACGCGTTCCTCCTATACATAAATCTGTGGCAAAAAGGCACGACTAGGTCGTACTTGCACACCTATATCTATAAGTTTCTTGTGCAGTTAAAATCCATAAAACCAACAATATACTAATATAAATTTTTAGAATAAGACTTTGTTAAGTTGCCTATAATTAAAGTACCATTATTACCAATTTTGTCTAAAGACGTGGTATGCTATCTAATAGGACAAAAATGAGTCCAAATCTAAAAATTAACCAACATTGCCTTGGGCGTTTATATGAAAATGATATTTTGTTAAGTTGGCTATAAATAAGGTACGGTTATTAGCCTTTCTGGCGAAAACAAGGAATGCAGTCTTCATTGAGATTCAGGTGCAATTTAAAGAAAGTCGTTAAAGCCGTTTACGAGTAAAAGGACATATTGTTTAGTTGGCCTTAAGCAGAGTACCCTTATTAACAATTTTGGCCAAAAAATTGTATAAGACATTTTATAGCATTTGCGATATTTAATCGTTTTCAAGAAAATCGTCTTTTAGCCAAATTGGCCAAAACTACAGTTCTAACCAATTTTGGTATCGATTTTAATTAACATTTGTACTTAATTTGCAACAGGTGTTTGTATCATTAGGCATACTCATATTTGTTCAAAGTACATACATATTATTTGTTACTTTAAACTACATACATGCATTCATAAAACATATACATAATGTATGTATTTTTAAATGTCTAAATTAAAAAAAAAACCAGATTCATGCTCTCAAGCATACCAACTGTAGGGCTGCTGAACTTTTGAAAACCCTTTTTTTATTCATTCAACATTGCTCCGCCTGACATATTTTGTCTACCTACTTTCGAGGATGATTGATGACATATCACCTGACTAAAATAAAATAAAAATAAACATTTTTCATTACACAATAAACCCTCTGAAGTCATTTGAAAAAAAAAAAAAAAAAAAATAAAAAATCGTTCACCAATCCACATTCATGTTAACAGCTTCAGTGAGCAAGTTGCCGTGGAATCTTGCCCACTCACCCACTTAACTCGCCCACGCTGCTCTCGTGCAAAGTCACAAAAAGTGACTATGTATCTCCAAAGTAGATATCTAAAATGGATGAGAAAATGTCGAAAAAGGATGAAGGCATCCTTTTAGCTCTATGATTGATTGAGTTCAGGGAAAAGAGGAAGAATCGAAGCAAAAACTTACCTGGACCTCGTAGATCGCATCACTAACTGGAATCCTTTTTATTTTTAATTTGATGTTGTCACTGTGGGGATCCACATATGATGACTGCTTATGTGGAAGGAGGTTGAAATTTATGAATAAATTTATGAAATTTATCTATGTCCCAGGAAGCGTCTCCGAATCCCGACATCAGGAGAAATGATTGTAAGGGACGTGTTGACAATATCTTGAAATGAAGAGAGGGTGGTTAAGAAACAGAACCTAGCAAATTGTGGTATGCTGACAGCTTCTGCCTTTGTCGTCAATTAAGGCACTCCTCACTACTGTTCAATAACGCACTGCTTCACGTTCGAAGATCCAAGGATATGAGAAAACCCAAGTTCAATATATTTAGCCCCACTGAGAGGTTCCACAGTGCTAAGCGACCATACCTCACATGAAGTGGAAACAATCAGCTCACTGCTTACCACCAACCAAGGCACATATCGGGTGCTGAACGGATTGTCAGTCGTTCGCTTGGTTTTTCAAGAATACCTGGAGAAGGATCGACGAAAAAAAACAATGAAACCGAAGGATGAGATTCTTCACTGACCAGTATACCCGCGTAGCTTTTTGGTGCTACGCCAACAACATGGGCTGAGCTACTGTTCCCACTTGTCAGGAGAACATTGTAAGCCAAGAGTTTTCCAGATGAGTGGAGGAAGGAAATGATCGTCAAAATCCATAAAAAATATCTGCGTACTGCTGCCTTCCGTGACCAAGATAATGGCTAGTTTCATCCTGGAGCAAATCAAAGACCACCACGAAGACATATTCAACACCGAGAAAGCAAATTTTTATTCTGTGTCGTCCTCTGTCATCCCTGCCGAGCTTCATCAAGCAAAGATTTCAGTATCGATCACCAATTCACCTGTTGTTCATCGATTACGAAAAGGATGAATTTGATGGACTCTAACACCTGAACTCAAACACCTAGACGACATTCCGTTCCGGCGTTGAATCCCTACTGCTTTATGGGTGTGGTAGAAGAGGCGGCTAAGTTTCGTCAACAGGTGCTTACTCAATATCTTAAGGATGTTGAGGAACATGTTTATCAGAGTAAGTGCCACGAACCTATAGGCACACACATACGACGACGAAAGTGACAGTGTTTTGGCCAATCACTCATGTGTGAAGGTTGCATAGCTATCCATTGACTATGTACATAAAGTATTACGAAGCCGGTCCTTGTCTTATTCATATCACTCACATGCTCCCAGAAAAACAGTAGGTACGTCAAAATAGCGGTCAATGGATTTGTTTTTCCATTTCCAAATTGTTCTCCAATTCAATCTGCGAAATCATCTACATCTCAATAAATCACTTGCTGAAGCAGTGTTCCATAAACAAAGTCAACCGGTGAGTGATTCCAGACGCATGTATACGATTGACCTTCCTATTGTAAAGCAGTAGAAAAATCAAACAAACGAGTACATCCTTCACACAAATCTTCGTCGTGGAACGACAATGTCAGATATAAAGAAAAATCTACTTCTCCATCTGCATCTTGGACTCCTCTATAGATTGCTCAGAACCACACAGACCTAACTATGATTTCATTTCTTGCCAAACAAGGATCCTCCCACTCCTTTATCCGCATCACTTTTACGATGTAAATTCAATTTCCCTCAATCCATCGATTTGGAATTCATTGCATCCTGTGCGTTTGTGTGTGTTTGTGTGCGTACTCGTATGTATCAACCTCTCAATCTGTACTCTTCCTCACGGCCATTGGTGTGGCACTATACGTGGTTGTCCTATCTCTGAGCGGGTACATGGGAAATTCGATTTCGAAAATCAAATTTATTGAGTGGGTACGAGTTCACTATAATGAATGCAACAGAAATTTCGATTGCCAAAGGTACCACAAGCTCCCTTGTGGTGTTGCCTTCTTGCAGGATTTTATTCCTTCCATTTGATTAATGTTTCGGCTTTGGAGTATACATATGTAGGTGTGTGCGTGGCTAAGTTGTTTCCTTTTAGCACACAAACAAGGTAGTAGTGAATAAAAGCCGCTCACATCGAGCCTTTAGTAAATCCGGTGACATCTATTCTTATGGTACCGTAGGCTGTTAGTACATGTGGCGGTACTGTAGGTAGTCTGAAGTTCTCCCTCTCTCTCTCTGTCTCGCTGGTGATTCAATTGCTTGAAAATTCTAAGAGGCTTTTAGCGAAGCATATCTTTTGGAAGAGTTCTTGTGAACCAAATCAAACGCAATCCGATTTAAAAGTGCTGCAGGTAGTACGCTCTCGTTGACTTGGTGTAACGTTGCACTGATAATGTGATAGTTTCCTTGAAAAGGTCGGATTATAAATATTTATATGACTTTTAGTAATATCATCTTCATGTCTGTTTTAGGCCAGTGTCAAAGGCAGAGTACATTAAAAGAGGCTAGATAGATCTTATGACATGTGACAGGCTTCAAATCATAATAAGGCTTAAGCTCTTTGGTGAGTTTTTGACTTGATTGCAAACTTTTTTGAAATTACAGGTCAAAATTTGTTCACAATCCCAAAATACAGTCGCTATCACCTCCCAATTGATGGAACCGTCTTCTCATTTTTCAGATTAGATTTAGGCTAATTGCACACACACCGATTTTGAACGGCCAGTATAAAATCGGCCGACATTTTACCGGTAGCAGGGTGCCAGCACACTCACTGGATTTTTACCGGTTGCACTACCACTACCAAAACTAGTTTTTCACGTAGTATGTACCTACAATTTCACACACTGAATGAAGCGAGAGCAGTCGACTGGAATTGTCGGCAAAAAATCGGTGCGTGTGCAAGCGTGTATTTAATCACGTACGCCACTACTTCCCGATACTGCCGGCGATACAGTGGCAGTAGACGGCTGCTCACCGGCATTTTGCCGGCACCCCTTTCAGTTCAATGAGTTGATTGTTGTTTTGTCTCAATCGACGAAAGAAATTTAATTCATTTCGCCCAAATCGCTGCACAAATGTTCATTTGAATGCGGTTTTGATCCACATAGAGCAAGCGAAGCTTACATATGCATGTCCAATTCTTCTTCAAAGATGTCCAATGTAGATAATGCGCAACTCGATTTTCAAAACTTCTCATGAGCGACTAGGCCCATTTCCATCTAAACGGATATGCAAGCGGAACAGAATTGCACCTGAGCACTCAAGTATTATTTAGGAGAGTCAACACATCACAACATTCACGCCAAAGTGCTCCATTTACGCCAGAGGTATCATAGACCCTTACTGTGTCGCTCCAAGTGTATTTCTACTACAACGCGAAAAATAAACTGTGAATTACAAATGAATTTAAAAATCGCTTACAAAACCATATAATCGAATTGGCCACCACACCACATCTTTAGCTTGATATGTATGTATTCTAGCGGTTTGGCGGCCAAAACTGCAACAAGACTGAGACAAGCAGCCGTTCTGTCCCGATGGAAGGCTACCAGAGGATCGATGGAAACTGAACGCATAAGTCCGATATTAACATTCGATAGGGGATTCGCTCCAAGAATTCGTGACAGAATTTGCAGTTTGAGTTGAAGTTCTGTATCTACCGACGGCAACGTTTCTAGAGCTAAAGTTTATTGAAATGAAAATAATTTAGGCTAAACAATGAGTGAAATGTCCTTCAAACCGAATCCACAGCCATAATACAGGGTGCTAAAATTACACGAGATCACTGTCTACTATATATAAAAAGCCAGGCAACCATTAAGGTCGAGGCTAGTGAGAACCTGCAATTCACTTTTAAACGACAATTCATTTTTCAATTTTAAAGGTTTTTATTGAACAAACAAATAACACTTATGCTAGGCAAAAACTTGAGTATATTATTCTAACTTACTGGTCCTATGCGGGCGCTCTAAGCTAAACTTAATTCTTAATCTATGTCTTTCGACTTAATTATAGAGATTATTTTATTGTAATAACAAATTAAACGACATTCAGACAGCCAATGCGGTGACTCTCAGCTGGGTACTAGGGGATAACGAAACGAAAAACCTGACGAAAAGGGAAAGGCTAGGAAAAGGTCGACGCAGCATTTATTGTGAGCTCTCCCTTTTGTTGTCGACGCATTCCTTTCGGAAGAGACGGACAGAAGTTAAGTTTATCTGGACACCTGCGTAACAGCCAGGGCGCTATGACCGGGCTTTAGAAGAAGAGATTATCCTCTCTGCTTAGACTTAGTCGTTTCTGGTGTAATTATCGGCGATTGTGCCATGCGGAGTGACCCGGTGTGATGCATATGGCCTATTGTAGAAGTTGCGGTTTGCCTGTTTGCCTTCTGTTATCGCCTATCCGTCCGAAGAATGTGGCCTCTGGGTAGCTACTTCTTCTCGGATCTAGAAGACTTAGGCAACATTGTGCTAATGGACCTCCAGAGGATGTACCTCACTATCTGAATGATTCTCCTATAGCGTTTCCAGGGTGAACGGTGCCTATGCTAATTTCCAAATCTTAATTCGGCATTATATGCATGTTCGATGTTGTCAGTGGTGGTCGCAGTTTTTGCCTATTCCGAACTTTAATCCTTTTTTATGATGGCAAATGATGAAGCAGAATTCTCGTAAAAAGTCAGATTCATTGTATTTACTCTGTTTTTTTTTTAAATTTCGGATATCCCTCCCAAACTCATCCATCGTAGTTAGAACAGAGTTGTTCGTTCAGGAAAAGACGTACATGCTATAGACCGTATGACTAATAAGTGTTTACACCCCCTTTACTCGTTCATGCAACACCAATGCCAATCAATTTTGTATGATGATGCGATTATGAACTCCTTAAATTGAATCAAGATGCAGGTGTTGCGCCATTCATTCCTACCCAATTGTCACACAATTTTAAAGTAATTAGAGTTAATCTAAAAAGGATGCCACCTACAACATACAGTACATATATTTAAAAATATCGAGTTCAATTTGTTTAGACTTATAATTAGGACCAAACTCTATTGTTTTCACGACGTAAACGCGGTTAAAATTAAATTTGATTTCATCACAAATAACTTTGGTTTCCTTAGCAAACAAGGAAAACAAACAAATCTTAGTAAACTAATCTAATAGTCTCTTTTAATCCTTGTAGCAGTATTAAGAGCTAAGCCACAGAACACAGTTGTTATGGCATTGTTCCGTATCCAAGTTTTAAAGCGAACAACAAGACAAAGACCTGCAACAGACACTCCACCTAGATTCTATTGCAGAACCTTCCAAGCACCAAGCACACCGACTATTGGAAGGCAAATCGGAATTAAGTGCAAAAGCTATTCGGAGGCAGTCGTTAGAATAATTGTTGTTACCCATAAAGACAATTCTCCCGTGTATAAAGCAAATTAAAATTTTCCTACCTTATACCATTTTCCTCTTCACAAACATGTATACATACTTATGTACATACATATGTAGATCTAAAGCAAATGGATACACTACTAGGTATTACGTTGCAGCAATTTTATATTTCGCAACGTTTTTAAAGTCTTCAAACGTGTTTCTGAGAAGGATCCTATTCGCATCCTAGATATATGTTGGTATATGCACTTAAAACCAGACAGTAAAGGACTCTAAAAATGAAACAAAAATTCCTTTGAACTTCAAGTGTATGTGCTCTTACGCTGCCTGATGTTGCACAAGCTATCCAAGTGTTGCTCTAGGTAGGGGGAGTAACGTTATGCATTGTGTTCATGTTACCCATCTTTAAGGTACCTCTCTCTACTTGAGTTGTATCGCTCCGAAACGTTTTTCTGATGTTTGCTGCTCTAGCTAACACTCTGTCATGTTTGCCATGTTGATTTAACGATGCTGACGTGTATATTGTTTGTTATAAAAAAAAAAAAAAATATTGACTAGACACTTTCCTGTTTCTTTCCCTTCGGCCATGATATGGTGTCAGGATGTGGGAAAAACGGGAAAACAACCAACGAGAGACGCTAACAATGCAAGGTACCCAACAATTCTGGCCGACCTCATCGTATACAGAGTTACATGATGCTCAAGTACTTCAGCGAACCAACACACAGCACTTGGTAGCGCAAATGTTGTCCCTGCATAAATTGCACTACACATATTATAAGAACTTTTCAAGCAGTATCCGTTGTCTCTTTTATTTTGTTCGGGTTCCACTGTCAAATCACTGATGCATGGTGTCTGTGAATGTCTCCTTCAAGTGTGAAGGATTGTTTCGTTCATCTTGTTGGAATGTCATATCCTTTTTGTTGGTTGTAGTTCCATGGAAGGATATAGTGCACTCATAAAATAAGGGAAGTGTGTGTTATCTATCGTGTGATAGCTGAAAGGTGATAGCTCAAGTGATGTGATGGTACAACTTGCAAGGAACTTTAAGGCACATTGACTTTAATACTTTTTTTTTTATTTATTTTATAAGTAAGTACCTAGGTATATATGTATGTATATTTTCTCTAGGTCTCAAAAACTAGTGGCATTTCGGCACAAAAGAAGTGCGTGCTTCAATCGCCTGTTGAGACTAAGTATTTATATTCTCTTTACTTGGAATTCATCTATATTGCGTCTTATACAGAGATCCACATCATCATCACCAGAGCCAGACCCACCATATGTGCAGGATCTGCAAACATACAGTGTACCAAGCGCTTCGGAGCGATAGATAGCTTGAATACACGTGTTGCGATAGATAACTAACTTTGTCTGCAACAGACAAAGGCAAACAAATTGCAGAAGTTGCAAGCAATTGTAAACAGTACATGTGTTGGTAGCTTGATAGCTCTGAAAGCTAATACAATCAGGAAGATTTCTCCAAATTGGCTGGTGACCCAGCTTGCTATCTAAAGATATTCAACTCAATTCCTAAAAGAGAAATGTTCTGCTCTTTAACGGGTATTATGGTTAGGCAAGAATTATTCGGTCTTTTTTCCAACACTGGACCCAGAAATCTGGTCTGGTTTAACGATGGATCGAAATGATATTCTTTAATCAGAGCTTTGGTCTGTGGACCCTTCGCAAAGAGTCTCGGTACCTAAAGCTACTACTCCTACTCTGTTTCAAGCTGAGATCCATGCCTTTGCACAATCTACCTATCGGGATCAATATATACTTTCTTAGTTAGCCAAGCAGCACTTAGGGCCTTATTGTCTAGCATAATGGACATTAAAACTGTCAAATGCTGATAAGATGCTAAGATACAACCTGAATTTGTTTCATGAAAATAATTTTCGTATTTGTGCATAGAGGAGCATGAAATACACAGGGGGCATGGATTGTAAAAAAGGAAACAAAAATCTAGCGAGATAAGGTACGCATCCATGGCGTATTCAAACACAAACATATAAAAACGAACGTAGATATTGAACAGGCATTGAACGCTTCAGTACCAGTGTTACCTCTGAAAAATATCGGGAAGGGTCCTAAAAAGGGTCGCTGCCGAAGGAAAAGGGTCCGATATAAAATCGAAGAACCAAATTTGGTGAATCAAGTAATGTTTTCCTTATTTTCATGTAATTCATTTGTTAAAACAAAGTTAAGCTATATATTAATAAAAAATAACTAAATCAGTTCCTTTTGGTAAAAAGTAATTATAAAAATAAAATAAAAGGACAAGAAAAATAAAGTTGTGATTCCAATTCAATCAAAATCCGAAATCCAAAATCCGACCGAAATATTTGGTTGTTATAACCGATGTCTTTATAAGCAATTTTGACTGTATTTACATTTAATTCTTTGTAATCGAGTCCATTACCTTCTGTATTAAACTTGGATAGGAAGACACTCTTCTAATTCCTTAGCTTCCAAAACAAGTAATGCCGATAGAACAATGCACAATGTAATGCACAGTACATCAAAGAATAGGAACCAAGGGATATCGACCCAAATATGAGAAATATGAATATCAATGAAGTAGGTAGGTATACGAAACGATAAACACTCACTACATAAATGTTCATGGGGTGAGTAAATGTACATTATTGAAACAAATGCATGGTTAAAATAGACATTAATGTGTAAATTCTGTGAAAATTAGTAAAAAGGGTCCAAAAAGGGTCATATATTTCAAAAAGGGTCAAAAATCGATGATTTTCGAAAAGGGGGGTCCAGGGGTCTGTGTCATCAAAAAAGGGTCAATTTGCCCCTAAAGGGGCCGAAAGGTAACGCTGTTCAGTACCTACAATATTTAAATATTGATGGACCCTAGTTTCACCAAAAAATTGATGCTATTTACATCTGCATCATCCAGTGTTCGGACTTTACTGCAATTGCAGGAGATCTACTGCGATTTTAATAAATATTTAAAATCTGCTGCGCCACTGCGCTTGACGTGCAATCTACTGCGATTTTTGAAATGTGAAAACCGTTGAAAATTTGATGTTTTCTAGATGAAAAACGTAACACAATCTAGAAAAACATAAATTTATTGATTTAAAATTTCTTTTAAGAACTGAATTTAACTGTAATTTTATAAAAAATTAATTTCGTACAAAGATTTGTGATTTAATCTACTTTAAACTTTGCAATTTAAGTTTGTTTTAACCTTATTTTACCGTAAAAGATATATGTTTATAAATCTAAACCCCATTATTGTTTTTTGTTTTGCAACAAAAACAGATCTGCTGCGGAAAATATGGATCTGCTGCACTTTTTGTAAGAATCTACTGCTAAATTTTATTATTGAAGTCCGAACCCTGCATCATCCTTTATTTGTCAACAAAAAAAATATATAAATTTAATCCTCGTAACTTCACAACTGTTTAGACTTGTTTAAGACATCTCTGTCAATTTAAATAAAAGTCCTAGTTGAGTAGTTCTCCTTTTACCCAACAAAGTTAAGTATTTCAGTAGCACAAATCCCATTTTAATTAAAACTTCTAGCTAGCTAGTTCCATGTGTAAAGTCAAGAGCTAAGTATATACTTCAACATACTGAACGCAATTTAACGTCCTCTCATGGGACTAGATATGAACATAAGAGGCAAAAGGCTTTGTCTTCTCAAAGGACACCATTAATGTGAATTTTTCACTTTTACTTGTCCCTGGGTATTCCATTACCTCACAATGGCTCTGAATGTCAATTTTGCGTTTATTTTTTTTTTTTTTGTTCGCATGTAAAGCGGATTAGATCGTGTTGTATAGGTAACCTAACCTCGATTTTTTATTTATTTTTTTGCTGCCAATCATATCGATGCCAGAACCTTTGAAGTTTGAAGTTTCGTTGTACGAGTTATCCTTTATCCTTTATGTAAATTTTTCACATCTTCTCACCAGGGCGTCGTGCACAGAAATGGGGTTACTTGTGCAGTTTTTTTTTTTTTTTTTTTTCTTTCACTTTCTCTTTGAATGAGTTAACATAACAAGCGTTTTTAATACCCATTTCCTTTGTTCGATAATAACATCCAAAGTAACTACAATAAAGGCAGAATTGAATGTTTAGGCATATAGAAGGGATGTGTGAGTAAGAGAAGTTTCTTTTTTTTTTTTAAGAGTCCATCCTTAGTACTTTAAAGGACTAAGGTAAACAATTTTTGGTGAGAAAACTTCTTGAGCTCATATATTTGTATATACAGGGTGGTTCAGTTTGGAACGAGATATGGGCGATGAGAGAGCGTGTAAATAACTATATAAAATGTACTGCAAAGGGGCATATTCCCTGGTTACAGGCTTTAAGTCTCATCCCTTTTAAATCATCTCACTAGAGAAATAATATTGGTGATATATGTATACTCGAACTATAGTCTCCAACTGCAGTAATTAATACCACAATAAGTTCAAAATAGATATCGTTTTCATTTCAGCTACTTGGTCGTCCTTAACCTTAGCAAGGAGACGCGCTGACCTGATGGCACACATGGGCCATCTTTGAATCCGGTTGAGGAATATGTGCTCTCTTCTTCTCTTTTGTGTGAAATAAATTCTTAATATTGAATAATATCTGACTCCATTCGTACCAATTACTTGAGAAATACCACGAAGGAATCCTATTTCGGAAGCTTTTACTCGTAATCTCAAATACGAGTTCTGTTAGCATGCACGATTCGCAAACCTAACTATTTAATGGCAGGAATCCGCCTACGCACTAAGCACACACCGTAAACACTCTCCCCGTGGGACTGCCGTAAGGTATAACTTGGCGGCGCTGGTTAGCAAATTATGCTCTTTGTCTGTTTGCCTCTTCAGCCGTTCTTAATGCTTCTACTTGATGCAGGTCAATCTGCACGGTCGTTTTGGCGAAACAGATCCTCAACCAGTCATCGGATGAGTGGAACATAACGTACTCTGCGTCTTCCTTTTTTTCTTTACATTTTGGGTAAAAGGGAGAGCTGTCGTGCCCGAATCTGTTGAGTTATTTGCAATAGCCACTATGTCCGGACAGGAACTGCGTAAGATGATAATTCAGTTCAGTTCAGCTTATGGTTCTATGTAACTGGCTTCTCAGAGTGCTGTATATGTTGCCCTTTCTTGCTCTTTTCACCCCCTGGTAAGTTTGGTATCCTATCGGTTCGCGATAAGCCCTATGTTAACTCCCAGTTATAGTACAAGGTGCTTCGTCTGAAATTGTTGGGAAACCGCCAATTGTTCAGGCGTACGTGCTATTCCACAGAAGGCGTACAAGGCCTATCCTTGGTGATGTTTTTGTGCTTAATGCCATCGTCCGCCTTGTATTTTACTTCCCTGTTAGTATGGTAGTTCGCGACTTACTTTAATAGGTTCTCTGGTGCATTCATTCTGGCCAGTGATCTGCCAATGTATCTCCAGTTGGCAGAGTTAAATGGTTAAGCTGCGGAGCATTTCCTGGTGCATTCACTATATCTCATCTCCTGTATTGCTTTGGCTATTGTGTTTACTATCGTCTTTATCGACAATAGAACGTCATTTTCTGAAGCCATAAACTCTCTCTGCCGTTGCTAGCAATCAGTGTGTATACGCTGCGTTCTAGGATTAATCTTAGTGTATCTAGCAAGCATATTGGTCGGTGCGAGCAATGGATGGCTTATTTCTTTTAGGTATCAACACCAGATGCCTCTTCAAGGCACTTCTACATCATTGCTATAAAAATGTCTAATATTTTAAGGACGGCTGCTTTAAGAGTCATATTTCGGATGCTGTTGGGTACAGATGCATTATTGTCAGTTATTTTCCTAGCCCTCCAGATTGACGGCAAACACGGATGACCTGAAACTAGGTTCTGATTTCTTGTAATAAATATATACCTTAGTCAAGTTGGATGGCATTATCATGTAGAGGGCCTGTGAATCTATCTTACCCCTACATTTGTTCACTTTCAAACCGAATCACCCTGTGTATGGAACAAGGTCAACTGAAAGAAAATGTTAATTCAACGCTGTGAAATACAAAACTGCCTTGCGGATACGTACTATGTATACATATGTATGTAGATACATAACATGATATCGAATTTCGTCGTCACGTTTTATTGTACCCCTTCTATCGATAAATTTTCTTTCCATGGAGAACTAGCCCCCCAGTCAGATTGACCGCAGTCACTGAAGCAGAAAACATGGATTCGCAGTCAATCATGTGTACATGAAGGTACAGTAGTAAATGTCGGAGGCTTGTACGGAATAAAGGATGGCGGGAATGCCCCTAGGCCTAGTCTTCGTCGTGGTGCATGTTTCATGATTCGGTTCAATGGAAATCAGTTGCATTTGTATCGATGGGGCACGGAATATTTGATTATGCGTGTCTCCTCTCACGTTTCATTTCCGAATAATGCTCGCAGTAATTGTCAAGCGATGAATTTCGTTGAAACTAGTTTTTCGAGGGTAGAATGTGTTCGATTCGGTTTGCAGCTATTGAATTAATTCGCTTTCGGACGTTTGCCTTCTAATCAAATCGGATTGTTTTGTGCCATATGGTGGTTTACAGTCGCTAATTCAGACATATTGAATCCACCAATTAGGTTGACTTTGGAATTTGCGATTAGCATTGGGCATTATTGTGGGCCCAGTGGCTCCGTATGATGACTATCACTTGTGGCAAATGATATGCGAACTTGAAGGGTTTCAGCGTGAATTTGTTTTGTTGCAAGCATTTATGATGGTTAGGTTCTTAAAAAAATATTTTTCAGTGTGTCTTATGTTATGGTGGTCCACAGAGTAACATAGCTCCCCTTCAATGCTAGGCAGCGGTTTACGTATGTATATGGGTGGTTCAAAAATGAACAATAGCGTAGGGTCTATACAACTTGCAGGCAGTGTCTTCCAAATAGAAGTCATAGTGGGTTGAGTGGCCTTAAGTGGTATCCGCTGCTAACATTTTAGTTCTCCTGAGTCTGAAAGCTAGATTCTTTTCACACCTTAATATGCATAAGTGGGAGAAAGTTGCTTAACACTATCACCCTTTGGTATCATGCCAGATTCGTCCTTGCAGTACTTTGCTTAGATTGTCAATGTATATTATACATACTCGCTTCCATTCCGGACACAGATGATCAGTTTTCGCTCCACTGCAACTGGTGCCTTTAATGTTCAATTGATAACCTTTTTTTAAAAGAAAGAGGGGCCTGCATCCTGAGTAAGCACGGCGACATTGTGCTATCCCCTATATACATATGTACATTGCTTATGGTTATGAGATTTGCCTTCAAACTGAAATCTAGTTCGACAGTTTGAGCTGAAGAAAATGTGGCATCGTTTGTTGGTACCAAGCCTTTGTTAAAGTGCTTAAGCTGAAATCGAGCTAAAGCTAGAGACGGCACACATACAATTGGACATAGCCAATTTCTTGAATTGATAGTTGAGAGAGCAGTTCCCAGTATGAAAGTCAGTTAGGACCCTAACCTTGTATTTGTTCTTTGGGAGAACCTCAAAGAGATTTTAGATCTTTTATATTTTTAGAAATTAATGAACTCTTGGCATGTCAAGGTGTGTCCAGGCCGAGGGAAACATTTCTGAAACATTTCATTGTTTGAAATCTAAATATATATGTAAGTATGTATTTGAGTATTTAGTCTGACACAGGGACAGGATTCAGCACGCGGATCTTGTTTATACCTTATGCTAGCTTGCTTACATACATATAGACTCTTTTCGACATGGCACGATTATACCTCAACGCACACACATTCACACACATGTATGTATACTCCCGATGTATTTCTCTGACATGTATCTAATCAATGTCAAAAAAGAGTGTAATTTACGCCAAAAATCTTAGCGAAACATTATTTCAAAGCGTATCTTCTTTTATTTGCAGTCTCTAATGAAATTCTCGCACAAAGTGGGTACATATCCGTTCAAATTCAATTTAAATTGTTAACAATGAATAAGAATCCATGCCAATTATTCAAAACATATGCTCTTTCTATAAGTGGGTTTCCCCTTCAAAGAAAAAAACACACACATCTTTAACAACAGTGAATTATTTGCGAAATTCAATCCCTTCCTGCCTCAAGGCATACAATTGCTACTACACCAACAGCCTCGGAGAAAAGGCAGAACAAAAAATCAATTTTCGCATTCTGCAACGTCAATATTGTCAAAAAATAAGAATACTCTGTCATCTCTAAGCTGACAATACCGCAACTCAAGCATCAATTCTAAAAATTTCCCACCCGCCCCCTTATCGGGCTGACATCGTCTAACTCATTCACTTCATCCTCTCCGAAGAAGAAGAAGAAGGGTAGGTACGTGCGTGAAGGCGTGTTATCACAGAGACAACAAAGACGACCGTTGATGTGATTTTCCCAAACAAAAGCCAAGCAAAACCAAAAAAAGACAAAAAAAAACAAATTCCCATCTAACAATATTCGCAAACATTTCCCGAGACATGAAACCTACCCTCAGGGGAGTTATTTCGCAATTCAACCCTTGATTTGCCTCCACAACAGAGGCCTAGTAAGAAAAAAAAAAACTCAAATATTTGAAACTTTGAAATTTGTTTTTGGTGATGTTCTGTGATAGTGAAGCGGCGGCGGTGGCGCTGGCGACCAGAGACAGTCCGTCTCTTATCATCGAAATTACGTGTGCATTACCACACCCAACAAGTTTCATACCCCAATTTGCCACAGCCCCTCCGCCATCCTTTCGCATATTTACAAAGTTTTCAGGCGGAATATAAATAATAACACATACCGCCGCGCCGCCATACAAGTGTTAGTATTAGTATATAACCCTCTAAGCAAAAGTTTGACATCAATGGGGTATTTGAATTCGTCGAGGCTGCGGCGGCAGAACGAACAGAGGGTGAATTGGTGGAGCCAATTCTTACCCATATCCCGGTTCGGGTTATTGGTTTCGCAATTTATTCCCCGACCCTTGAGTTTGTTTATTTATTCGAGAGCGGTTCTTCCATTTCTGTTTTTTTTTTTTTTTTTTTTTCAAAAACTAGCGCTAGGTTCGAGCTCGCCAAAGCAAACTCAGTCAGCCTACTATCATACGCCGGTCGGAGGGGTGGAATTTTTCATTGAAAATTTGTTTGGTTCATCTGCGTTCGCAGGAGTAGTCTTTTATTTTGGCTCCTTGGGATTTCTAATTCAACGGACTGCTTTGAATATTTTACCCTAGAAAATAAAGAAGCTCTAAAGAATCGGGAGGGATTCCTTTTTTAGTTGTTGTTTTGTGTTGTTGGGTTGCTTTTTTCCATTCGAAATGATTGGAATATTTTTGGGAATTATTCCTTCGGGTGGAGGACGAAAAATGCCTTTCATAGGCACATACATACACACATCCAGCGGAAATAGAGAGAGAGCAAAGCGTAATTTCATAACAAATGAAGAAACTTATAACCGAACACTTGTTTGATCGGAATGTTTTTTTTTTTTTTTTTTTTTTCGTTCGTCCTGAAGTAGAAAGATTCGGCGGAAATCCTTCCGGCCTGGGGTGCATGTTGGTTTTTTTTTTTTTTTTTTGTGTGGTGGCAAAACAGTGTGTATACAGGAAGCAATCGATAAAACACGATAATGTATGCTAATGGAGGAACTCATAACTTTTCTCGGCGGTAAGTGCTGCTCCTGGTATACACATGGTACGTGGTGTTGGCATTGTGCATTTTGGGGAAATTTAAATTGTTATTAAATGGAAATTTATTCCGGCATAAGATACGGGTAATATATGCTAACCGTAGCAGAAAATGCAACATAATTTGCTCGTAAAGTGGAGTGAAACGAAATTATTACTGTCGAATAAATAACGGTCAATTTTAGAGCGACCAGATATCTTTATGTCCGGACGAAATCGTATTTTTTATTCTCTATTCCTAGTATTAAGTTGGCAAAAAACAAATATAAAGAAACATTAGCCCAAAAGTAGCCCAAACCGTATACCTACTGTCTTATGCTGTATCCGAAAGGCAGATACGCTCCAGTTTTGTTTATTAGACGCTTGCAAGAGACTACAGGCTAGGCGGGTTTGGAGCGACGCTGAAGGATATTACGAAGAGTCGTTTTGCTACAGGGAAACATCGAGTAACACCGAGAGGCGATGCGTTTCAAAAAACACTGCTACCTACAACTTTACACTGGACCGAATCCAATCGGTCATCGTCTGTTTACACAATCGTCTATAGACACAATTGGCAGGCTTATTCTTTTTCAAGGTAATGTCAGAATTTTTCAATATCTCAAGATAGAAAATTGGAGGGGTAGTCATGTGGTGACTGACTCAACAAGTAGATTTATAGCCAACCACATCTAAATGTCGCAGTCAATACCTGAAAGAGGAGAAAGTGACAACGAGTTGAACACAACTTTGTCTAGTCGCAATTCATAATCTCACGAAACTGAATTCATAATTTTTTTGAACAAATTCTGTGATCTTGAGCTTAGAATTTAATAAAAAAAATTTTGCAAGTGCGACGAAGGCCTCGTGCAGTAGTGTTCCAGACGTTTTATATTTTCAGTAAATATAACGCATATCCTGCACCTAAATTTGGACTACATTTTTCAAATGTTTGGCAAGCTTTTTGTTTAACAAATTTTGTTAGAAAAAAATATTTCTTGCATATATGCAGCCTTTGCAGAATTCTCTTTAATTTGATATGTCATATGATGGGAAAGTTTTAGCTCTCTATGTCTAACGGTTCAAAAGTTACAGGGCTGTGACAGACTGAAGGACAGACAGACAGACAGGCGCCGTATCAAACCCATAAGTGTTCCTTCTTTCCTTTGAAAGAAGAAAAAAACATATGAAAATGCTACAATCCGCCTGGAGGGGATCGTGTGATACCCTATTCCTTCTTCAATAGCTCTTTTCTCCCAGCAATATATCATGATACTTGCTTAAAACTTTTTCTTCACATTTCTTATGAAATTACTTCAAGCTTGAATTCTTAGAAAAAGTAGGCGTGGAGGTAAGCGGATTTTGAAAATTGTTCAACATACATACATATATTACATTTTGTTCCTGAAGAGTGCTATTGTTCTAATGAATCCACCGAAAAACAGTTTTTTTTTTAAGAAAAATGTCTTTAAATGGTAGGCGTGGTCATATACAATGTATTGGAGATTTGTAGAATAAGTAAATAGCTACATAATTTCCGTTTTTTTCGAGGCGTGTCAATGGGCGGATTATGAAAATGTTTACCCTTGTTCTGGCCCGAATTCCAAGGTCTTCGTATACAAAATTTAAGGCCTAAAAACTGGTGACAGATGGACGGACAGACGGACAGACGGACATGGCTCAATCGAATCGGCTATTGATAGATATTTATATTTTGATGAAATTTTGTATACGAGATCCTTGTAAAAGTAAGCAATACAAGTGTAAACACCCAATCATACCCACTTTTCGAAAAAATAACATTTTCAATATTTTTGTATATGAAACTCGAAAAAAATAACTTATATGGCCACTCCTACTTTTGAGGTGAGGTTTTTCAACAGAACAGTTTTACTTCGATTTCAATCAAATAATATCAATTCCTAGAAGCAGACTTTAATACATGTTAAAGTATTTGAAAATCCGCCCACTAGCACGCACACTTTTTGAAATAAAATTGTTTTGGGGTAATTCTATAAAAAAATAAAATTAAATTTTTTTCAAGTTTTTTGTTGGAAAGGCTACATATGTCTGTATATAGAAAAGGCATAGGGTATTACGCGATCCGCGAGTGTAGCATTTCCATATGTTTTTTTTTTTTTTACAAATACACATAACTACAAGGCATAAATACTTTTTTACCAAATAAAAAAAAGATTTTGAATTATAGAAATATTTATCTTTATTATCTTTATTTGAATCTTTACAATTTTTTCTGTTAAGTGTGATGGTATCCTTTAAGTGGCTGCCACCTATTAAAACGACAGGATCCCTGTGAATTTTACAGAAAACTTGATCATGTCAATAATGATAAATGACACCATAAACCACTGTAAGTACAATCACGTACTACGAAGCCGATTCTAGGAGATTAGGTTGTACCAATTCACCCAGTCAACAAGAAGGGAACTGCAAGGTACATACATACATCTGTCAAATTGAAGTTAAATCCATTTGCTCCCATATTGCTCCCGTCGTTATTGAAATTTCCACTGAAGATGCCTCAAGAGCACAGTAAATTGAAAACCCTTTTTACACCCGCTCCCAGTGAAAATGCGCCCTACATATGTATGTACACATGTATCAGCCTTCACCCAGATCAGATTTAACTGGCTGGAGATAGAAGTTTAATTAAAGAAGAGGTCAAAATATTAAAACTAGAATCATTAAATTCAAGTGTCGCAACGTGCGGGTGCGGCGAGATATTCGCAGGGAAAAAAAAAGAGTGGTTTGCCAAAAGCCCTTCAATTCCAGCGAACAAAGGAATCCAATGAGGAAACAGTCTCTAACCAAAAGGAGCCTCTGGAATTCGATACGATTTCACAAAACCGTGCTCGCACTGGGATGCTGCTGCCACTGTGTTGGTTTGACATTTTAGTTCCACAGGATAATCCATTTGAAACTGTTGTTCGGCACTGGAGCTGTTCACTCGCGCGCTGGCTGGGTGGTAGGGAAATACATTTGCGTCTATTGTAGTCGGTTTATTGGATAGGGAACTCTCTTAAGTGGCTTGCTGCGGTTGGGGTTGAGATACCGAATCATTGCGAAAGAAGAATTCTGTAGTATGCGATGACGATGACAAGGACGACGGCTTCGTGCTGGTTTTCCACAATAGTGATGCATTAGCAGCAATGTATCCGAGGGGATTTTGTTGATTCATTTAGAAAAGCCTTTAGGCCCACAAAATGAAGGGGACACAATTGAATAGTGATAGGGGAATATAATCACGCAACTCAGCGTGATACGCTCTAATGAAATGAGTGATAATTTCGTTTGCACTTGAGTGGAGGCGGGACTAGACTAATTCACCACCTACACGAGGAAGAATACGAATCTTGGATTCTAATTTTTGTATTTTTTTACTTAAATGATTTCAAACCTACGAACTTTTTCATGAATATGTACCAATATCTTTGAACCTACACACAATAGTCCAATACACTGTCCACTGAAAACAACTGCAAACTTTGCTATACCGGTGCCAAGGAATTCTATTCTATTTTGGCCAAGTGTACCTAGAGCGTAAGTGGCAAAAGACCATTTTAACCTAAGACAGCAGAATACGAGTGGAGTAGCATACGCATACAAGGAGAATCAATTACAATTTTCTTAATTTACTCTGAAATTTCAATATTGGTATCGTTTTTGACCTTTTCTATGAAGAACATATTTTTTTTCTTAACCCTCTCGAGACGTACAGCTTCTAAAAAATTCACAAAGTTGTTTTCTTGAAATAAAAATGAAACTTGATCGTGATTCTGTGTCAAAAATAGCCCTAACAACATTTCTTTCAGCGTCCTTAGCACCTCTTAGAGCCAATATTTCAAAAAAGTGTCAAGGTGTCAAGATCAAATGGTGAACGCTCGCTCGGTGAACGCTTCTTAACAACTTCTAGCTTTTCATCACTGGTATGGCACCGGCTTGTTGGATCAGTGTTGTCGATCTTTGGCTACACAAGAGACGATTAACATCGCTCTATACCTAAAAAGGTGTCCCCTTCTTAAATTCGAAAGAAATAAGGTCCAATGATGCCGCCATGTCATACACCGCACTAAACCGTCAATCTTTGTGGATGCATGGATGCTCCTTGTGGATTCTGTTCTCTTCAATTAAGGCAATTTAGCTTGTTGTCACAGCCACTAAGTCAAAAATGGGCATTGTGCGAGCCGATGCAGGGCCCAGGTATTTGTTGATGATCCTGCTGGTTAGCATCTGATCAATCACCACCCTAAGCCCAGCATCAACCTCCAGTTTGTCCAATGCATGAGTAATTGCACCAGGATTGACGTTGTTAAAGGCTCCTTCTAGATCCAAGAAGATTACTAGGGAGAATTCTTTGATAGAGATCGTTCAATAACACGTGTTAATACGTGAGGGGCGGTCTCCACCGACTTTCCTTTGCAGAACGCATGTTGGGATGGAGAGAGAATTCGCGGATCAATTGAGCCGCGGCAATGGATATCAATCAGTCTTTTCAGGATTTTTAGGAGGAATGATGACAGACTGAAAGGTCGGAGCTCCTTAGGATAGTATGAGAAATCCCACCTGCCTTGGGAATGAAGACTCGGAAGATCTCGGCCCTTACTCTGGAAATATAGACAAGCTTCAAGCAGCCCTTTCCAATAGAATACAACCAGGGTTGAATGATAGCAAAGGACTGCTGGATCTCGGCCGGAATGATGCCATCAGGAGGGTTTAAAGCTAAATACTGCCCAACGAATCTTTTCTGGTGTTGTTATGTTCGAGGGATCGATACTCAGCTGGTGGTTAACGTCACCAATAGGATCAGTATCAACAGCAGGGGAGCTGCCTGGGAAGTGAGCATCCAACAGAAGATCAATGTTCTCTTTGCAAGAAGAGCTCCACTGATCATCTGGTCTCAACAGGTAGCGTGGTGTTGCTGGCTCTTTTAATAGAATCTTGCGCAACCTGGAATCAGAGCACTCAACGATATTGTCACAGAAGAGTCTCCAGGAGTTGCGCTAGTCCTTCCTTAGAGTTCTTTTGTAGACGCTGAGGAACGACTTATAAGAGTCCCAATCCGCCTTGGTTTTGGAGCGTTTAGATTTGTTAAAGAGCCGCCGGAAAGTAGCTCTAAGGCATCCCAGATATACCTGAATAATCTATTCACTGGTTCCAGCTGCACAACTAACTGCTATGTCTTACGTAGGATGTTGCTTGACACAACATTGATTCGATACTCAAAAAATCTTTTCTTTTCTTCTTCTAACTCTTTTATTTGCTATACTTGCAAGTTGGTATTTGACGAATGTCTTTTTCAATTTCGCTCAGAAAGGATTATAAAACTTGTGACTAAGGAACAAGGAAAACTTTTTCGACTTTGTAACAATGTACACAGGCACTCGTATATACGAGTATGTACATGGGCTTTTGTTCGTTGTGATCAAAAGAGTTGTTTATTCTGTTTCCAATTTTCAGAGTAAAAACTTTTATTATTTTGTTTTTTTTTTTTTTTTTCACAGAAAGTGTAAACATCCTATTTTACATATTGCAATGGAAACTTCTCTTGTCTACAAATATGTATACCTACATTACCTAGTTCCGCCCGCATTTGGTCGACCAACTATTTGGCCAACATATCAGAAACCTCACAGAAACTTCCGTGTTATTTGGTAGAAAAACAAAAAAAACAGCTTTTCTTGATGTTCGCACATAGAAATGAAACCAACTCTTGGGAATGACCAAGTCAAACTAAAGAAATCCCGACGAAAGTTTTAAGACCACTTCCGACCTTTTATAAGCAGTAAACGTCCCTCTAATGGCTCCCCCGAATACAATAAACTTAAAATGAACCCAAGAACCGTTCTTAAGACACACATACACACAGACAGAGTAGACAGTATACCTTATTGTTCTGTGCAGCCAACTGGCGTAAATCCTAGAATCTTTTCCCCTTTTTTTCCAGTAGCAATTCTCTTTACCCTCAAACCCTAAGTAAAACAACTCTTTCTCCCCGAATGCAAATATCCGCAAGAAAAAAGAAAATGTTTTCATTGTGACAACCCCAACCCCAACTCCATCATCTCCAGCCAGGAAGCCCTCGAAGGAGGTCTTCATTTGACGGGTTTTACTGCCCTTAGCCGGACCAGCTCTACCAAATGTATCGTAACCGGTCATAAACTTAAATACTTGTCGGCAAGGGGCAAATAAATTAGAAAAAATTCCCTGATGCTGCAGGCCATTTGGTTGGAATACGAAACAAGGTCGTGGGATAAGCTCTTTAACGATGTAGGAGGCGGTCGATGTGCGCTTCCATCAATAATCTATATATTGTTCGGGAATGGCCGGCAGCAAGGAACCCTGGCTGGGTGTTGAAAGTACTCCAAATCAGAAAAAATCAAACCGCGTGGCAACTTATTGGTAAGTCGTTCAAAAAGGTTTTTATGCGAGAATCATACTCCTTTTATGGAACGTTATGATCGGAATTCGATTAATTTTTTTTTTTTTTTTAACGTAAATAATATTTGCATCCCGATAAAGTGAGGGGGGATATGAGCAATATTTGGGCCATAAATTATTTGCACATTCATACATACATTGGGGGTGATTTTAATGCTCCATAGCAGGCAGGAGGATTCTTATGTCAAAAGTGTTTAGTCAGCTTCGTTTCTTGTGGAATCCTTTTTCGGCTGTTTAAGCAATTTGAAAATTTACAACGTTTTTATGAAACCGTCCTGTTTTATACTTCTTCGATCTTAAAGCACAGCCGGGCTAGGAATATGCGGTACATCTAATAAGGTTTGATTAACGCAAAGCGATTCAATATTAATGCGGTTGTCAAAATCAAAAATGATTAATATCGGATGCAGAATGTCAATACAATAAAAGGTTAACGAGGACAATTTTGTTTTTACAACCTTTTACGAGACATTGAGTATGAGAGTAGAAAATGTGAAATCCTTAAGCACCCTTTTTTTTGGCTTTAAACTGAGAAGATTTTTAACTGGGATGAAGATTCCGACACGGTTGTTGGGCTGGATGGCATTCAAAGAAGCATAATAATGACGTGAATATAATAATGAAAGCCACATCAGTGGATATCGCTCAAAAACAAAAACGGTAAACATTTTAATCGTTATGAGGAATAACTTCCCCTTAGTTGTGTTTTATTGGAACTGATAGCCATTTGTCAATAAAACATCCATTCTTTGTGTTATACTTGATAGATGGCGTTAAATCCGATTATAAACAACAAGAATCAGTTATTATTGCCTACAGTAAGTGTCAGCGCCGTCTATGATTCAACTTTCTCCGCACTAAGCGTGGAAAGAATAACTGAGCTAGGTATACACTTGCCAACAAAACAGGGCTAATATTATTTGAGAACTCTATGTGTATGTGGTTTGGGGTGTCCTAGTTCTAACTTACGAGGTTTTATTGAAGATTATGTTCAATATAATTGGCCACACGTTAATCTATGCAAGCAAGCATTAAAGATCTTAGATGCGTGATCCCTTCGAGGGCCAAACGTCGACTCTACATTCACCCACCACAAACACTAAACCGAGTACCACAACATTATCAAAGAGGTATCCGGAATCACCCTTGGCTACCAAATGAAATGGCATCAAAAAGGAGCCGTTGGTGAGGGCGTTCAGCGAGAGACGCTGACGGAAAATGTGCACTAGAAAGCGTCCGATCCGAAACAACAATCTGTCTCAACTATGAGGAGGAGAAACTTGTTATTTGTGCAGAAGGTTCGGTCTTTTGTGACATTTCCAACTCTTTGATTCGAGGATCCTCTTGGTCGCAGAGCTGTCCTGTAATTTGTCTAACAGAATAATAACCGAGGAATGTGTCCAGTATTTGCTTAACTCTTTTACTCGTCGTCCAGCACTCGGTGGCATAGAGTAGAACGTCCTATCCAACGTCATATAGAGTATTCATTTGATCCACTGAGCTTAAACCTGTAAGCCCAGTCGTTTCGTGAACTCAATTTAGTTTGCTGTCTATTCCGGTTGTTGGAACGATTTGTAGAAGATAGTCCTTTCTATGGTTTAGGCTGCGCAATATCTTCTCCAAAAAGTTACATGACATTTCCTTGTCGAAATAGTCTGCATGTTTGAAAGAGCTTGGTGGAGTTATTTCTGAGTTGGACATCGTTGAGCTTTGTGTGTTTCCCATTGTTGTGCGACAAATCGGACATAACTGTGTCCAAACATACATATGTCAGTCAAAATATCTGAATGCAATCAACGCTCAAGAAAATATTGTGACTAACTCTTAAGGTAGGTAATCTCGGCTCATGGAACCTTATTTGGTAAAAGGTGCACAAACTGCTCATGTGAATGACACATTCCAAGAATAGTATTAATCCATTGATCTCCAGTTTATTGAAAAAAGTACGATGTCTTAAAAAAACATCCTAAATTTCCGTTAAATCTTGATGGAAAACTTACTCTATTGATTCAAAGGCTCTACTTAAAGCCGATTACGGTCCTCTTAATATCACAATTCAGTTGCAAACACTGTTTAAAGAGGTTAAATCACCGAAATCAGTGTTCGCATACCGAAGGCCACCCTCTATCCAGAGAGAACCAACCGTCCTACTGTGATTCCTTAAGTCCTTTTTTATGTACACGAATTACTATAAATCACATTTTAACTGTTTAAATGCATATTCATCGCCATTGTTATTCGCTCGAAGTAGGGTTGAAATTCGCACGTTTCAAAAATCAGCACGTTCTTGGTTCTCTCCATCAATATTGTGCTGTTAGTGTTCGGGATCGGGAGCACATACGAAAAATCCCACCCTTTATGTTCGCCTTCTGGGGGGCAGAATGGTTGGTTTAACTTTGTGTGCCAAAGACGCGATGGTAGTATTAGTTGTTGTCATCAGATTTGCTGTGAGATATCAAAAAGTCCTTAGAATCTATCATAAATCTTTCAAGGTTATGTAAATAATGTTACAAAAGGGTTAGAGATAGTACATTAGTCTCGTAGATACTGTGAAATTGATTCGAAGATATTCTCTTTTTTTTTCTACTATACGACGTCGAGGTGCTGTTATCAGTGCTATCAGTAAAGGACCTCTAAGCAAGCATCTACTCCTTGCAAAAAAAGGGGTATTTAAAGGGCGTGCATAAATAAGGGAAATACTTTTCCATTTTAAAATGTATTATTTATTTGTCCTGAGGGCTGGCTTTCACAATGAGTGTACTTCGCTCAGTTGCGGCGACAAAGTGGTAGGTGCCTTGCTTTGTTTCGGGCCAAAGCGTAAATTGTATGAAATTAGCATATTCCCATTAAATAAGAAGCACTTATATAGCATAATGATGCCGGGTAGCTAGCTACTTTATTTTTAATTGTAAGCGGTTAAAACATTAGGTTATGAGTTGAAATTATTATCGTTGTAATGCAGGATGGTAGAGTGAGTGGGGTTGGGTACTTAAAAATCAAAGCAGTATGTACATATGTATAGCGGTTTATTGGTACATTGTGTGTTTAGTAGAAGGAATGTCCAACAGATGGCGGT
The DNA here is from genome assembly GCA_949716465.1 of Chalcosyrphus nemorum. Lineage (NCBI taxonomy): Eukaryota > Metazoa > Arthropoda > Insecta > Diptera > Syrphidae > Chalcosyrphus > Chalcosyrphus nemorum. Next base: position 42,578,755 of record OX454333.1, on the reverse strand, counting down.
AAGTGTATCTGAATATATACTAGAATTGGGTATATTAAGTCTCATTGTCCTTTTATTTGTTCTTTAAACAGGAAGCTAGTTGCCGAAAGTATTGTAAATAAGATGATACACGAGGAGCAAACTCGGAAAAAGATTTATTCCACGAATTTATTCTTCAATTGGTTAGGGTACTTCCTCATAATAAAAGCAGGTGCTAGTTTGTTTATTGAGCACAAAGTCAATAGGTACAAAGTTTTCTGTTTGTTCATTTCATACCTAGATATTGACATTTATGTTTAAAGCGATTTCTAAGGCAATTACATTGATAACCACGTCGTCTATGAAGTTTATATGTATATAGAACATATGACATTAGCTATCGTAATGCGAACATCGCTGGGCCCCTTATCTCTAAAAAAAAATGGACAGAAAAATAAGAAAATGAAGCTGAATTAAATAAAGTTATTCGATCTTACAACAGCCATTTATTTGCTGGTATTGTAGAAATTAAAATACATCCTCATAAATCAAGTATAGCATGTTAAATGTATGTTTTGTACCTATATATATTAGATATATGTTTGGATGCCATGACTAGAGTACTTTATGGTTGGACTCTAAGATGTTTTGAGATTTGAGTTGAACGACATCTTGGGTGCTAGGAGCATTGTAGATACATTTTTAGTGTTCCGGACCTTAAAAGGTAAGACGGAACACTTATGGGTTTGATACGGTGTCTGTCTGTCCGTCTGTCCGTCTGTCCGTCTGTCCGTCAGTCTGTCACAGCCCTGTAACTTTTTAACCGATAGACATAGAGAGCTGAAACTTTCGCTATGTATACATTATGTGGAAGCCTGCACAAGATGGCGGCAATGAATTTCATTTTGGGAGCCCTTTTTTGGGCACCTTGTATGAAGGGCAAAAAAAAAAATTATTTTGTTCCCCATCATGTGACATATCAAATTAAAGAGAATTTTGCAAGGGCTCCATATATGTAAGAAATATTTTTTTCTGGCAAAATTTGTTGAACAAAAAAGCTCGCCAAACATTTGAAAAATGTTGTCCCCCCCCCCTAGCGGCCAGACCATAAGTGGTAAAAATATGAAAAAAATTGGAGATACGTAGAATTTAGTGTAGATTGTAAAAACAATACGAAAATTCCTGTATTTTATATATTTTCTGAGAAAAATTAAAAAAATTGGGTATCTAGTTACCCCACTGTATCTCCCCCAGTTTTTATGTTATCCAAATAATTTTTACAGCAGATCATTTTGATACTACAGTCTGCTCAAGTTTTAAGTTTCATCTAAATCCGCTAAGTAGTTCCCGAGTTACAGATTTTAGAAGAGCGCATGGACTTCCCTATATTCTCCTCTCTGCTGCTACCTCATTTGATTTCGATTTTTCAAAAACTAAGTCATTTGCACGAATGGATCGTATATGTTAGCTCTATGCTGCTTTTGAAAACTAAATAAGTTTAAAAAACTAAATTTTTTTTTTATTTTGTTTTTTTTTTTTCAAAAATATATTTTTTTTTTAATTTTTAAAACTCTAAATGCTGTATTCCTTCGCATGTCAAGTTATGCCAGTGTTTTGCTTTACTTAAACCATTTAACAAGCAAAGTACGGTTACATTCATTTTTATCCAAAAGCTTGGTACGCCATGTTTTATATTGAAAGTGTAAGTTAAAATGGACTGGAATCTCAGCTCAGTATTACTAGGACATACCTACGTACAAGACATTACATTATTCATATCAAAACCAGTATTAGGTGTACCTATGCAGGATATGAATAAATTGCCTTCTATTTAATGACAATATGAAATGTCCGGAACACTATTGCACGAGGCCCTCCTCGCACTTACCCAATTTTGTTATTCCACTTTATTTCCAACTAATAATAAAAATTACTTTAGATTTAAAAATGCACACAGGTATGTCATACTTACCTATTTATAAGTGTATGTTTGTTGTAGGTAGGTATACCAATGTGTACAACTGATTTACATTATATGTACATACAATTGCACATGTATACATAAACAGACATCACTGAAATCACATTTTTCTCTTTCATAGATACCTTATTAACATTATAAAGCAAAATTGTTCTACGTAATAACCAGAGTTATAAGCTAGAGCTGCAGAATTCAAGTACAAGTATTTCTTGTTAGTGGTGCCTGATATTTTTAAGTACAAGGACAAAGGAATTGTACTTGTATTTAAGAAGATAAGCACAGATAACTCTACTTGTACTTGAATTCTGCAGCTCTAGCTTATAACTCTGGTTATTACGTAGAACAATTTTGCTTTATAATGTTAATAAGGTATCTATGAAAGAGAAAAATGTGATTTCAGTGATGTCTGTTTATGTATACATGTGCAATTGTATGTACATATAATGTAAATCAGTTGTACACATTGGTATACCTACCTACAACAAACATACACTTATAAATAGGTAAGTATGACATACCTGTGTGCATTTTTAAATCTAAAGTAATTTTTATTATTAGTTGGAAATAAAGTGGAATAACAAAAATATGTTTATAATGCTCTTAGCACCCAAGATGTCGTTCAACTCAGATCTCAAAACATCTTAGAGTCCAACCATTATGTACTCTAGTCGTGACATACAAACATATATAGGTACAAAACATACATACAATATGTTATAGTTGGATCTTTAACTACTTGATTACTTTTCAGGCCTGTTATAAACTACCAAGACCTGCTGGTTTACTATGCTTATGTTGCCAATAAATACTGGTGCATTTAATGCAGTGGGTGCAATGGGTGCAGTAGGTGCAGTTGCTGCTATTGGCGCAGTTGCTGCTGTCGGTGCAGTTTTTGCAGTGGCTGCAATTGGTGCAGTGGCGGCAATAGGTGCAGTGGCGGCAATTGGTGCAGTTTTTGCTGTGGGAGCAGTGGCTGCGGTGGGCGCAGTTCCTGCAGTTGGTGCAGTGGGTGCGGTTGCTGCAGTTGGCGCAGTTGGTGCTGTTCCTGCAGTTGGTGCCGTAGCTGCAGTTGGTGCAGTTCCTGCCGTTGGTGCAGTTTTTGCTGTAGCAGCAGTGGGTGCAGTTCCTGCAGTTGGTGCCGTAGCTGCAGTTGGTGCCGTAGCTGCAGTTGGTGCTGTTGCTGCAGTTGGTGCTGTTTTTGCAGTGGCTGCAGTGGCTGCGGTGGGCGCAGTTCCTGCAGTTGGTGCAGTGGGTGCGGTTTTTGCAGTTGCAGCAGTTGGTGCTGTTCCTGCAGTTGGTGCCGTAGCTGCGGTTGGTGCAGTTCCTGCAGTTGGTGCAGTTGCAGCTGTTGGTGCAGTTTTCGCTGTAGCAGCAGTGGGTGCAGTTCCTGCAGTTGGTGCCGTAGCTGCAGTTGGTGCGGTTGCTGCAGTTGGTGCAGTTTTTGCAGTGGCTGCGGTGGGCGCAGTTCCTGCAGTTGGTGCAGTGGGTGCGGTTGCTGCAGTGGGTGCGGTTGCTGCAGTAGCTGCAGTTGGTGCAGTTTTTGCAGTGGGTGCAGTTGCTGCCGTTGGTGCAGTTGGGGCAGTTCCTGCAGTTGCTGCTGTTGGTGCAGTTTTTGCAGTGGCAGCGGTGGGTGCCGTTCCAGCAGTTGGTGCCGTAGCTGCCGTTGGTGCAGTGGCTGCAGTTGGTGCTGTTTTTGCAGTGGGTGCAGTTGCTGCCGTTGGTGCAGTTGGGGCAGTTCCTGCAGTTGCTGCTGTTGGTGCAGTTTTTGCAGTGGGTGCAGTTGGTGCAGTACCTGCAGTTGGTGCCGTAGCTGCAGTTGGTGCTGTAGCTGCGGTTGGTGCGGTGGCTGCAGTCGGTGCAGTTTTTGCGGTGGCAGCAGTGGGTGCAGTTCCTGCCGTTGGTGCTGTTGCAGCTGTTGGCGCAGTTTTTGCAGTGGCAGCAGTGGGTGCTGTTCCTGCAGTTGGTGCCGTAGCTGCAGTTGGTGCGGTTGCTGCTGTTGGTGCAGTTTTTGCAGTGGCAGCGGTGGGTGCCGTTCCAGCCGTTGGTGCGGTGGCTGCAGTTGGTGCAGTTTTCGCTGTAGCAGCAGTAGGTGCAGTTCCAGCAGTTGGTGCCGTAGCTGCCGTTGGTGCAGTTTTTGCAGTGGCAGCGGTTGGTGCAGTGGCTGCAGTTGGTGCAGTGGCTGCAGTTGGTGCAGTTTTTGCAGTGGGTGCAGTTGCTGCCGTTGGTGCAGTTGGGGCAGTTCCTGCAGTTGCTGCTGTTGGTGCAGTTTTTGCAGTGGCAGCGGTGGGTGCCGTTCCAGCAGTTGGTGCAGTGGCTGCAGTTGGTGCAGTTTTTGCAGTGGGTGCAGTTGCTGCCGTTGGTGCAGTTGGGGCAGTTCCTGCAGTTGCTGCTGTTGGTGCAGTTTTTGCAGTGGCAGCGGTGGGTGCCGTTCCAGCAGTTGGTGCAGTGGCTGCAGTTGGTGCAGTTTTTGCAGTGGGTGCAGTTGGGGCAGTGGCAGCTGTGGGTGCAGTGCCTGCCGTTGGTGCAGTGGGTGCGGTTGCTGCAGTTGGCGCAGTTTTTGCAGTGGCAGCAGTTGGCGCAGTACCTGCAGTTGCTGCCGTTGGTGCTGTTGGTGCGGTGGCAGCAGTGGGAGCAGTCGGGGCAGTTCCTGCAGTTGCTGCTGTTGGTGCAGTTTTTGCAGTGGCAGCAGTGGGTGCAGTTCCTGCCGTTGGTGCAGTGGCTGCGGTAGGCGCAGTTCCTGCAGTTGGTGCAGTGGGTGCGGTTGCTGCAGTTGGCGCAGTTTTTGCAGTGGCAGCAGTTGGCGCAGTACCTGCAGTTGCTGCCGTTGGTGCTGTTGGTGCGGTGGCAGCAGTGGGAGCAGTCGGGGCAGTTCCTGCAGTTGCTGCTGTTGGTGCAGTTTTTGCAGTGGCAGCAGTCGGCGCAGTCGGCGCAGTCGCTGCCGTTGGTGCAGTTGGGGCAGTTCCTGCAGTTGCTGCTGTTGGTGCAGTTTTTGCAGTGGCAGCTGTGGGTGCAGTGCCTGCCGTTGGTGCAGTTGGTGCAATGGCTGCAGTAGCCGCGGTTGGTGCAGTCTTTGCGGTGGCAGCGGTAGGTGCCGTTCCTGCCGTTGGTGCAGTAGCTGCGGTCGGTGCAGTTGGGGCAGTTCCAGCAGTGGCTGCTGTTGGTGCAGTCTTCGCGGTGGCAGCAGTCGGCGCAGTCGGCGCAGTCGCTGCTGTTGGTGCAGTTGGGGCAGTTCCTGCAGTTGCTGCTGTTGGTGCAGTTTTTGCAGTGGCAGCAGTGGGTGCAGTTCCTGCCGTTGGTGCAGTGGCTGCGGTAGGCGCAGTTCCTGCAGTTGGTGCAGTGGGTGCGGTTGCTGCAGTTGGCGCAGTTTTTGCAGTGGCAGCAGTTGGCGCAGTACCGGCAGTTGCTGCCGTTGGTGCTGTTGGTGCGGTGGCAGCAGTGGGAGCAGTCGGGGCAGTTCCTGCAGTTGCTGCTGTTGGTGCAGTTTTTGCAGTGGCAGCAGTCGGCGCAGTCGGCGCAGTCGCTGCCGTTGGTGCAGTTGGGGCAGTTCCTGCAGTTGCTGCTGTTGGTGCAGTTTTTGCAGTGGCAGCTGTGGGTGCAGTGCCTGCCGTTGGTGCAGTTGGTGCAGTGGCTGCAGTAGCCGCGGTTGGTGCAGTCTTTGCGGTGGCAGCAGTAGGTGCCGTTCCTGCCGTTGGTGCAGTAGCTGCGGTCGGTGCAGTTGGGGCAGTTCCAGCAGTGGCTGCTGTTGGTGCAGTCTTCGCGGTGGCAGCAGTTGGTGCAGTAGGTGCAGTCGCGGCAGTAGGTGCAGTTGGAGCAGTTCCTGCAGTGGCCGCAGTTGGTGCGGTTTTTGCGGTAGCAGCAGTGGGCGCAGTTGCAGCCGTTGGTGCAGTCGGTGCAGTTCCTGCAGTTGCCGCTGTTGGTGCAGTTTTTGCTGTGGCAGCAGTGGGTGCAGTGCCTGCCGTTGGTGCAGTAGCTGCGGTCGGTGCAGTTGGGGCAGTTCCAGCAGTGGCTGCTGTTGGTGCAGTCTTCGCGGTGGCAGCAGTTGGTGCAGTAGGTGCAGTCGCGGCAGTAGGTGCAGTTGGAGCAGTTCCTGCAGTGGCCGCAGTTGGTGCGGTTTTTGCGGTAGCAGCAGTGGGCGCAGTTGCAGCCGTTGGTGCAGTCGGTGCAGTTGCCGCTGTTGGTGCAGTTTTTGCTGTGGCAGCAGTCGGTGCAGTGCCTGCCGTAGGTGCAGTTGCTGCTGTTGGTGCAGTCTTCGCGGTGGCAGCAGTAGGTGCAGTGGGAGCAGTTCCTGCAGTGGCTGCAGTTGGAGCAGTTTTTGCGGTGGCAGCAGTGGGTGCAGTGCCTGCCGTTGGTGCAGTCGCTGCAGTAGGTGCAGTTGCTGCTGTTGGTGCAGTCTTCGCGGTGGCAGCAGTAGGTGCAGTGGGAGCAGTTCCTGCAGTCGCTGCTGTTGGTGCAGTTTTTGCTGTGGCCGCAGAAGGTGCAGTTGCTGCAGTTGGGGCAGTTCCAGCAGTGGCTGCAGTTGGTGCAGTTTTTGCTGTAGCCGCAGTCGGTGCAGTTGCTGCAGTTGGTGCAGTTGGAGCAGTTCCTGCTGTGGCCGCAGTTGGTGCGGTTTTTGCGGTAGCAGCAGTGGGCGCAGTTGCAGCAGTTGCCGCTGTTGGTGCAGTTTTTGCTGTGGCAGCAGTGGGTGCAGTCGCTGCAGTAGGTGCAGTTGCTGCTGTTGGGGCAATCTTCGCGGTGGCAGCAGTCAGTGCAGTAGGTGCAGTGGGAGCAGTTCCAGCAGTGTCCGCAGTTATTGTAGTTGGTTCACTTCTTGCATTTTTTAAACTGTCTGCATTTTTTACTCTTTCTTCGCTGGGTGTCATTGCTGTAATTGATGAATTTCCTGCAGTTGAAGCAGGTACTTCAGTAATTATTGTTTGTGTGGTTCCCGCAGAGGGCGAAGTTGGTGCAGCGTATGCAGATGGTTGTACAAAACGACGATTATTTCGTCTTAATAACAGTAATTGAAAAGGAGATTCATTACCCAAAACAAGAATAGCGATTAAAAAATAAAGCAATACTCTTTTTGATCTCATCGTGTCATCGTTGTTTTGTTTATTCACAGTGAGCTTGAATTGATGGTCTTAAACTGACTCGAATAAAAGCAAGACATCCTTTTATAAGTCAAATCTGAATAAAGTAGAACTCATCTTCGTACCAACGTCACCCTTTTGCAAAATAAATAATTTACATTTCAAACTCAGAACATGTGATAAATAAATCGTTAAACTGCCTGCATAGGTACTTTTGAACTGCATAAATTTATTTAATTCGAAGTTGTTTGTTTACATTATACACTGATTCATCCCGCCAGATGATTATACCATTTCTGAGCTAGCCAGCTAAGAAATGGATGTGAAGTGAATTTATAGCTGATTTTTTATGATAATTTTCCTGGATGTTCTGCGAATACTGCAATCCAATTGACCTTAACATCATTGATATGGGAATAATCTGGTTTTGCGATAGTACTTTTTGTAAAACAAACACTTTAGCATTTAAAATAAAATATTGACAACAGATTCACGTCAGTTTTCTTGAATTTAATTGTTTTCGCAGTTGGCCGGAAGTGGCGTAATCACATGACGTGATCGGTATACCATTGTCTGAAAAGTGTACATACAGAAGTTATATAATATATCCGTCAACTCTGAATTAAATAAATTTACACAATTTAAATATGTTTAGGCAAGATGTTTACAATTTGGTCCATCAAATATTTTAAGTTTGAAGTGGAAATTGTTTGTTTGTCTTGTATAAAAGTGACGCTTATCGATGAGTTCCAACTCTGTCAAAGTTTGGCCTATAAAAGAGTAGTTTTTCTGCTGGTTAATTCAGTTTCAAACTATCAGTCCAAGTTTGTAATCAAAATGGTATCAAAAGGAGTTATAGCTCTATGCCTGATTGGCTTTCTTCTATTGTGTCATGAATCTCAGGGTCAGTTATTGTTACTAAGGAGACTTAATCGTCCTCTTGTGCAACGACGATTGTGCGCGTTAGGATCAGCTTTATGTACGGCAACTACGACAACACAAAAACCAAAAACAACAGCAAAACCTGTTGTACCAGCTCCTCCGGCAATACCAACTACACCAACAGCGCCAACTGCACCAACAGCGCCAACTGCACCAACAGCGCCAACTGCACCAACAGCGCCAACTGCGCCGACTGCACCAACTGCGCCGACTGCACCAACTGCACCAACTGCACCAACTGCACCTACGGCACCAACAGCCCCAACTGGACCTTAAATTTCGAAACAATGACACCCTTAACAGCAGAATATTAAATTTAAGTGATGTAACGTCATATTTTGTGACACTGAGTTTAAAAAATAAGACCTGACAAAACTAGCCTTTATACCCATACATATGTAATAATAAAAGCTGGGTTCGTTCTTCAGTAAATACAGGAGTTTCAAAGCACACTTACATTTAACTACCTTCTAGATGCTTCCATTTTTTGCTCCCTCATGCCAATTGAGTCACAGCGAGTTCAAGTCAAAGTACTCCCATCGGCATACAAAGGGCGGCTAGGTAGACAACAAAAAAAGCAAACCCCAAGACAGGAGCCAAATACAATAAGGTTAGTGGCAGTAATTTAAAGTTGGCACAACAGCCAACTACCGCACCACCCTCACGATATGTGTGTGTCGAGGCTATACTGCAGGCGACCTGTTGGAAAAATCCTGGAAAACCCGGTCAATGCTTCGACTCTACCGCATTGATCAGGAGTTATAGGACAATAATCAGTGTTTCAAGTATTTCATCAACGTCTCTTCACGTCTCCAGGACTAAACAACAAATTACTCCTGGTACTTGATCGAAAAAGTCTTCACGTCTTCACGAATATACACCGCTGTTGTGCGTCCTATATTCTCTAATGGATCGGTAGCCCCCATTAAGAAAGGAATACAAATCAAACTCTTCAATTAGGTGCAAAGAACTGCGGCTCTGGGCACAATGGAGGCTAAGAGAACATGTTCAACGTAATACTGCACCTTTTACCGCACTCAATCTTCTGAGAGAAAACGAAAGCATCCTGAATCTGATACAACAGGATCTGAAAGCTACTTTAACCGACAACATGGCAATTGACACATGGTTTCAAAATAGCTCAAAGGTTCAAAAATAGACAGTGGGGCGAGGATATTCTCAATATAATATAATAATAATAATATATATCTTTACACTGTAGCCATCCACATTTAGAACAAAATCGCTATCAAGGCTATGTGTGAAGAATTCAGTGGTTCAGGATTGGTCTCCCTTATGAGTTGAGTCTGCCTTGCGGAGACGTTGGCACTATCCATCAATTGCTGAAGGTGGATGAGTAGAAGGAGGAGGCAAATCTGTGTCATTTTCTTACTGATGGAACACATAGGTCATTTGAGTTGTGGTACTCAAGCTGCGCTTCTGTGCTACTTATGATACAACCACCTACCTACCTGCAATGTTCTTCATTTTACTCCAACTCATAGTCATTTCATAAATACATACATGTGTTTTTCTAATCAATGTAAACATAAGACTACTTACTAAACAACTATCAAAATTGGGTTAAAGCTGAGATGAAAAGCAGATGTTTGTAACACAAATATGTACATACATATGTAATACACTCTTTCCTTTTTAATTACATTTATGTTTCTTAACATTAGAATAAATATTCACTTTCTACTTCTGATTCTTTGTATAAAAGAACCAACAAATTTCAATTGAAATCAATTTAAGATTATAGATTTCTTCAGTCTGTTTCAAAAATGTTTTCCATGAAAGTGCTGTTAATCCTTATTGTTGGAATCATTTTGTTTGTTGGACAATCTGAGGGACAACTTTACATGAGAAGAATTAACAGTCTTCGGGTACAGTCTCGATTATGCTCTGCAGGATCACCAATGTGTACTACAACTACAACATCAACTACAACAACAGTTGCAGCTCCAGTTCCAGCTCCAGTTCCAGCTCCAGCCACTCCATAATGATATAATTATATTAAAAAGAATCAAGTGTACTAAGATTAAATAAATTATAAAATTCAAAATCTCACTTCTCACTTAGGATTATGTTACTTGAATGACTATCGACCCCTTTGAGGATCGCTTTCTAAAGCACGAATGTCTTGCATCCTCTGCGGTTCTCTCAGTTCTCAAGATTACATCCTTAAGAGTTCAATATTTATAACGAAGATTCAATCTTTTCCATCGTCTTGATACTCTTTGGTGGACTCTTACTATCCATTTGCTCAATGTGGCGGAGCCAAATCAATTGTTTTGGCAGCCATTTGCCACTAAGTGGGTATGTCCAGAAATTTATTTTTTTACCGCGAGTCTCCAAAGACCCCTATATCCCCCGATATATCCAGAAACCCTACGGATCATGGACAAAATCCCGTCAGGTATCTATAGAGGGAGTGATAGGGCAAGAAGGTAACCCACCTCCAGTCAATGAAGAACCAACGTCCCCACTCAGTATTGAAGAAATTAATGAAGCCATCAGAAAATTGAGGAACAACAAAGCCACTGGCTCTGATGGGGTTCCAGCTGAACTCTTTAAATACGGAGGTGATGTCTTGGTAGGTTGCATGCATCAAGTCATCAACCAAGTATGGGTGCATGAACGTATGCCCGACGACTTGAGTATCAGCTCTATATGCCCCATCTTCAAAGAAGTCTTGTAAAAACTACCGAGGCATATCCCTGTTAAATGTCCCTTATATGATCCTATCCAACGTATTGTGTGAACGTCTAAAACATTTCTGCGACACACTAATCGGCACGTACTAGTGTGGCTGACTTCCGGCGCGGTAGATCGACAATAGACCAAATATTCACACTCAGACAAATGCTGGAAAAGACCAACGAATTCCAAGTCGAAACCCACTACCTTTTCATAGACTTTAAAGCCACCTATGACAGCATTCATAGTCTTGAGCTCAACCAGACGATGGCCCAATTCGGGATACCGGCAAAACTTATGCAGATGTGCCGCATGTTGGAAACAACTCTTCTACTGTGATACGCAGACGATATTGACATCAGCCGTCGTCGTAGAGGTAAGTAAGAAAGCTGAGCAAATATTGGGCCCATTCGAGCGAAAAATACTTCGTCGGATATTAGGTCGCTTGTGCAAGCAGGGCGTATGGATTCGTGCAAAAATTTAAACTCGAGATATTAATCAATTCTGACATTGCGATGATAGAGTCTCTCTGTCTATGTGTGCACTGCTGAAGTCACAGAGTCAAGAATTGGTTTAAGGGTAGACCGACTCCAAGATAGATGGAAACCTCCTAGGATTTTTTTTTTCCTGCCCACTGCACTATTCAGGGTAAGCACAATGGGAATAGTGTCTACGAGTGCACTAGATTGGATTATTTCTCTTTTCATAACACAAGCTCATAACTTAATCTAACCTAAGGAAAAAGAAAAAAAGAATACTTAGACACTGTTGCATGTTGGTTTAAAAGAAGTGGAAACACAGACCTAGGTCTACATTTTCTATAGAAGTCATCATGCGTCCTTTAATATATCTATGTACATCGAAATGGAGATTCTTCTTTAAGCGGCCCCTAGACGTTGTGCAATATCTGGTGTGGTGGAATGTATTGTGTAATATCAAATTGAGTCTCATATTTTTTGCGCAATATAGAAATATTGTATCGTCTGTACAATATTTCAATATGTATATCACTTCGCAACGCATGGACCCAACAAGTAACAAAAAAAAATCACTTCAGACCCAATTCTCACAGCATTTTTGTAGCAATTCCTGGATATTATCGTTGCCTTTCAATATGGCCAATATACATATAGGTAGGAAAAACACATTCAGGCTGACAATGTTGTAGGAACTTGGGACAAAATCTGACAACCGTGTGAGCTCAAAATTTAACGTTGTAAGATAGTTTGTTGTATTCAGATTGTCGGCAGCTAGATGTTGTTAAGCCAAACAAAAGATATGGCTGGCTCTCAACATTGCTTAAAATTTAATAAGAACGAACTGTATTTCTAAAGGACATTACAAACTAATAAAAACCTGAGTTAGAACGTTGATGTTTAGACACGCTTTTTGGTTCGAAACCATGTCGAAAGGTACGATGATAATACTGGACTAAAGGCAGTGCGAGAGTGCCTGTCCCTTATTACACCTAACTTTGAATAAACGTGTATAACTAGACATCAATCTAAAAATAACTCAGCAATTTACCTAATTTTAATTTTCAATTCAATGACGCACAAGTCTGGTTTACACAATTGGCTAAAAGAGAAAAACACGTGGTTGCAAATATTAAAACCAAAATAGATAGATGTTGGTTATAAAATAAACAACTCGTTTAAATTTAGACATTACACAGTACTAGTATATATCCAAACCTTTCTGTCCTATCTGTTTTTACGAACAAAGTTACCACCTTATTTTGGGTATAAAAGGCGCGACTAAGGTCTTGTAAGATTAGTTCTATCTTACCAATTCAAGTATCTTCATTCAAAATGATTTGTCTAAAAGTTTTTCTAATCTGCATTGTGGGTTTCCTATTGCTTTTCCAGCAATCTGAAGGTCAATTATGGCTAAGGAGAATATATAGCCTTCGAGTTCAGTCCCGGTTGTGTGCCCTAAGTTCACCACTTTGCACAACAACAACAACTACAACAGCTGCAGCAGGCAAATAAATATATGTATAAACCAGCAACTACTTTGGCAATGTAAAATTGTTGGAAAATATATGTATAACTAAGAAAAATTAAATTTTATTATTATTTGAAGAAGGGGGCTATAATATGATCCATCTCCTCTTGAGAGCCTTCTTCACCTACAAATAGATATCCATCACAGAGCAATCTCTCGAATTCAGTGTCTTTAAGGATTTTAATAATAAGTGTTAACCATATCTTCTAATTGGTAATTGACCAAATATTTCAGTCATTCGTGAGATAGTGCCCAAAAGAGGCCCAAAACATGTTTTGCTATTTCAATAATTACAGAATCTGTAGAGGTATTCTTCAGCTATATCTACCCAGTTTCCTAGTCTTAAGAGCCATTTGAGAAGGCAGATTAGTGATTGTGGAAAATAAACTACATCTACTCCTATGCCTAGTTCTTTAGTTTTCCTCATCTCCATACAACTGCGGCCACATTGGGCCTATTATGATTTCTTAATTTGTTAAGGCTAATTTAGGATGACAGATGAGTTTATGGGCTATAAACTGATTTGTTGTCCTCGTTGTACATGTTAACAGTGGTCTGTGGGAAAAATCCTGTAGCACTACGAATCTGAATAAACTTTTCGCGCTGGAATGGAAAGCTTATTCTGTTAGAGAATTGTTGATACAACTTTTTCCTGTGCTAGTTTGAAATCCAAAGAAACCACATGTGCCCAGGTATCCACAAGAATTGAGAATTGATTAAAATTTTTTTGACTCATATGAGAGCTTTTTAGTAACTCCAGCCTTGACCAATATGTAGAATAACCTCCAACGCTGTAGTGGGCGCAGTTTTTGCTGCACCTTTTGTTTAACAACATGCCGATGTTTGTCTCTGACATCTGACACACGCAGATGGTTGCCCAATATGTTTAGGCTTGACCAACTATCGGGATTATATGTGGGAGATATGTGGAAGACTTCCAACCAGTGTTGTTCGACTTTTTTACTTTACGTTTTTTACGTTTTTTTACGTTAGTTTTTTACATGGTGAACTTTTACTATGCTTATGTAAAAAACGTAAAAAATGTAAAACAGTAAAAAAAAAACACGGTAAATAATATAAATTGGGGAGCTTCAAAACAGACGATGAGAGTTGTATCTGACTAATCTGTGCGGTATACAAAAAACTATTGGGTTTTATCTTCTTTTCGATCAAATTATTAAAAAGCCCGATTTGTTGAAAACAGATTCTCTAATCCAACGTTTGTCAACCTTTAAGCGTATGCGGAATATGCGGAATACGGACCCCCAGCTATGAATTTATCAGGAATAACCCTGTTATTATATTATACTGTATTCTTTTCCTGAAATACATATAATAATGAAGTCTGACCAAATAAAAAATCGAGAAAAATTTGATTATATACAATATTTATTATTCTTCTGTTTCAATATCTATATAGTCTGCATTAGTTGAATTTAGTGAAAAATATACATGAATGAGTTTTTTAGACCTTTCAAAGGTCAATCGATTTCTTAAAGGACTATGCAATTGAGCCCAGTTTGAGAAAACCCTTTCAATTTGCGCGGAAGATGCTGGTATATTAAGAACCTTCAACGCTAAAGATGACAGTTATATTATTTATTTGGAATTTGACAGATATTGCAATGCCTCTGATTTTTCTCAGTAATTTACTTTATTTACCTCTTCTTTACCTTTTTTACGGGATTTTTACGTTGTTTACACTTATTTACGCTTATTAAACGTAAAAAAGGTAAAAATAGTTTTTTACACCGATTTGAACATCACTGCTTCCAACGATCTGAACCTGTGTTTTGTCTCCCAATTGTGTGTGAAATGTCTGTTCAGAGTGCAGATGTTTCTACCAAATCAATTGAATTCTTGCAGGGTGTCTCAGCACTTACTAGCAATTCTCTAACAAGACACTTCACTTTTGCACTTTTGCTAGTGATCCCACCATGCTGCACTATAATCTGCAATGCCTGCGGAGAGACGGAATACACTGCCTAGCATTTTCCTTCTGAGTATCCTGCCTTTGCTCAAATCAATTGGCTGATTTGTGATCCTGAAGTGGTGAATGCTTTGTCATCATTTAAGTGCATGCTTAGCTTTCTCTGAAAATCGGGAGGATTCTAGAAAAATGGGAAATATAGAATTCGTTTTTTTGGTAGTACAAGGGACCAAATTCGGATCTGAGTACTAGCTGGAGATGCTCTCCAGTTCCTAATAAATCTACTCTATTCCATACTAAAAATCTAAGGAAATAAAGTGCACGACTGGATCGTACGAACTTGCACCTATATCTTTAAGTTTTATGTGCAGTTAAAATCCATAAAACCAACGATAACTAATATAATTTTTTAAGAGTGAAATTTTGTTAAGTTATTACCAACTTTGTCCAAAGTCCTATCTCACAGGACTTCAGAAAATAAGTCCAAATCTAAAAATTGCCCAACACTGTCTCAACTGATTATATGAAAATGGCATTTTGTTAAGTTGGCTATAAGCAAGGTCCCGTTATTAACCTTTTTGACCGAAAAGGTGCAATGTAATCTTCTTTGACGTTATGAATCTAGTCTACGTATGCAATTTAAACAAAATCGTTTGAGCCTTTTACGAGAAAAAGGACAATTTGTTTAGTTTTCTATAAGAAAAGTACCATTATTATAAATTTCGGCCAAAAATTTGGTACGCCATTTTATAGAACTTCACTAAACTAATATGAAATTTAAAGAAAATCGTTGCAGCCATTTTCGAGCGAATTGGCTAAAACCACTTCATCTTTATAAAAGTACTGCTATACGCCAAAAATGTTGTAAGCTAGTTTATAGCATTTGCGATTTGTAATCTAATGTAAAAACTTAAATGAAATCGTTTAATCCGTTTTCAAGCAAATCGTCTTTTAGCCAAATTGGCCATAAGTACCGTTGTAATCAATTTTGCCAAAAATGTGGTACCTCATTTTCTTGCATGTGTTTGTACTATGTGTACTTGTGTGACTACTATGTCATCTGATTGGAATTTATCACTCTAAATCAAATATGAAATTTAATCAAAATCGTTAGATTTTGTATTTTTTGTATTTGGCCTTAAGTAAAGTACGTTTATAATAGGGCCAAAACAAAAATTTCAATTTCGCCTCTAGGGATTATCATACAAACCCTAGATATGAAGTTTGAGCGAAATCCATCCACTGGTTCGGGCTGTATCCTCGGGGACACACAGACAGACAGACAGACAGACGGCATTGGAAGACCCACTTGGACTTCTCTATAATGGTAAAGTCAAAATTCATCAAGATCTCGAGATCGAAAATCAGCACGAATCCAATACTTGCCTTATATTATAGGTGCAAGTAAAAAGTAAAGCAACAAAAAGCAGTCCGTAACTTGGTTGCTCGGTTTGCCACGTGTTTTACAAATATTCTTCGTATTGCAATCTTTAAATCTACCTTTGACAACTGACAAAGGTGCTAGATTATATATATATATTACTGCGTAATTAAAGAGTTTATAAATACGAGTTAGAATACAGCCCTTTCTTACAAACATGTAAATAGAGGTATACATGTACCTGAGTAAAAGTATGAAAACCCACTAATGCAGGAATCACCAATATTTGTATTTAGAGTACGTATGTAGCTATTTACGAATAGGTCTGTCTTTAAAATAACTCGCAAGACTATTATTTAGGAATACGATTTGTTTTCCATAATGGCGTATGGTCTTCTTTACCCAGTTGGCATGAACTAATGATTACATTTAGGTCGACATAGGCAGAAGTTGTTTATAAGTAAGTCACTTGTCTATTATTAGATGTTACATAGTACATATAGTAAGTGTACAAAGTTTAGCTAAACCTTTCTGACACTTCTTTATTTTCGGTATAAAAGCTGCGACTAAGGTCTTGTGAAATTAGTTCTTACTTGCAAATTCAAGTATCTTCATTCGGAATGATTTGTTTAAAAACTTTTGTACTCTGCCTTCTTGGCTTCCTGATGCTTTTCCAACAATCTGAAGGTCAATTATGGCTAAGGAGAATATATAGCCTTCGAGTCCAGTCCCGGTTGTGTGCCCTCAGTTCACCACTCTGCACGACAACAACAACTACAACAGCTGCAGCGGGCAGATAGACATTGTACCGAAAATTTATAAAAAACTTTTTCATAAAATAAATAAATTTTAAAATAAAATCCTAAGGGAGTATTATTATTTAGAATTTTCCCCCCGTTTGACAGCCGGAGGAAATTTTTTTGAACCTTTGCATTTCAATGAAACAGAACACATTGCATCAACATCAACAGCAACTTCAACGTTAAACCTAAGTCCTAAAACTGCTTTTAAGGTTGAAATTGTTGTTGATGTTACCTTGCTAAGTTTGTTCTGTTGCAAGTAGAAAAACGTTTTTGCTGTGTGCAATGTATCGGTTTATTTTCCTCTGCTCGGAGCGAAGTTTGGGTGAGCAAACCCACAAAACCTGATCTTTTTATTATAGTTGTATAAGCTTATAAAAAAAAAGTAGGTTTGTCAATTGAAAGGCTTGACCGAGAGATCGTATTGTGTTTCACACAAAAAAACGTTCAAAAACGATGTTCACAGGTTTTGAGAGCCTGTGGCTCTTCGTGTCATGTAAAACGACACTCAAATCGGCTTGCCTATCCAAATTACTTTACAAATTGGCCGTGTACATCTGCTGTAATCTGTTTTTTTTTTTTTTTCTAGAATTTCTGGGAATTGTGAAAGGTTGGTTGGGCATGTGGTGGATGCTTTTTTTCTTGGGCAAAATAATAATATAAATAAAAAATTGTCTGTTAATCATAAAAGTGTTTCGTATATTACAACGTAGTTTATTTGGGATTAAATTTATTGCTCCAAGCCAGCTGTGGAAATACGATGTGCGTGGACGAGGAAAGAAAATAAAGTGCACGACTGGGTCGTACGTACTTGCACCTTTGTGCTGTTAGTTGGAAATGAATGAACTTAAAAAAATAAAGTAAATTAAATGATTACCCCACTGACCCTAGAAATGAAGTTTGATCAAAATCCGTTCACCCGTTTAGGCTGTAGCCTCGCTGACAGACAGACAGAATTTTCAGACCCACTTTTCTATAAAGGTAATATCAGAATTTATCAAAATCCGGAGATCGAAAATTTTCACGAATCCAAAACTTGCCCTATACTACGTATCGGTGCAAGTAAAATGAGCAAATATGTATGTACATTCATTTGCACCATATGCTGATCATTGAGATTCAAATTAATGTTCTTTTATGAAACCAAGATCGGTGCTTGCTTTCGTCAGCAAAGTTTTCAGTTTATCAATGCAATAGGCTTCAGGCAATGTGTGTGGTGAAGGCCACACTGCACTTTTGTTCCATGGTACTAAGTGCCGATAGTCTAAGAGGCCTGAACGTTGTCTAATTGTACCGGCTGCTGCCTGTGTAAGTAAGCTTGCACGGTTTTGTGGGCAGAAATTTATTGCTGTAGTAGCAGATAAGCTTTGCTCAGCCCTTTAACCACTTTCAAACTAGTTGTTGAATGCACTTTGAACTGTGTCGCAAGATTCATTGACCCCCAGAATCGAGCCACAAGCAATTCAGCACTGGCGGCTTTTTTAGACGTTGAAATTGCTTTCAACCTTGAAGGGGGGAATGTTAATAGGCAGGTTCTGGTAAGGCATAGGGTTGAGAACGGCACGTGCGTCTCCTGGCTATGCCAAATGCTCAGCTGTGGACACATAAACTCCACTCTTGTAGAATACACTTAATTCCGTTTTTGCATGACAGATCCTGAAAAAATTTTGAATAGCACAACCCTAAGTCGAACAACAAGTAAAGCTGCCAACTAATGGCTTGCTAGAGTATGCCTAACCTTCATCCAAACTTGCGAACATTTGCAACAATTAAACACTTTTAGTTTTTAGTTTAAATTTTATATATTTTTAAAAACACCAGTGCATTATTCAAAATAGAAATCGCGCAAAGTGACATTTGCATTATGCCTTGTAATGAGTTCTATTTACCAGCTGCAGCTGTTGTAGTTGTTGTTGTTGTGCAGAGTGGTGAACTGACAGCGCACAATTTGGTTTGAGCCCGTAGGCTATAAGCCCTTCTTATGTACCATTGTCCTTCAGATTGTTGGAAAAGCAAAAGAAATCCAATCAGGCACATCAGTAAGAATTTTGTAGGAGAAACCATTTTAAAGTTTATTAGTTGGATTTGCAAGATGTAACTGGATTAAGTCGATCTCCGTGCCTCCTTTTATACAAGAAGAAGAGTAAAAAAATGAGATTTAAATAGATCGATGATTGTAATCATGTTTGTAGTTTTAAGTTAGAAAAAACCTGTTTAAACCATCAACTTCTGTTTATGTACTTTAATCTTTGTGCTATCAATCAAGTTTAGATTTTCCGCAGAATGTCTTGAAGACGCAGGGAACCGTAACAAAAGACCCAGAAGTTGCAAAGTTAGCGTGTGGTTTACTTAATGATACCACTACGTATGAACAAACCTAAGTTATTTTTGAGAAAGCCAAATATTGATATCTGTTCTATAGATACATGTTTTATACCTTAGGTATACAATATTATAAATAGAAATATACCTTCCTAACTTAGCTTACACTGGATAGAAAGCAATGAGCAGAGAGAACTAAAAAACGCGACATTTTTAAATTCAGGAACGAAATAAGTTTCATACAAAATCATACAAAATGTTTGGAAACAGATATTAAAACGTATTAAGTATATAAGTACAAAAAAACTCGGAAAAAAAAAAACAAATCTTGCAAATATGGAGATATGCCTTAACTTTACAAATATATAAAGAATCTAAAAAAAAAATCCTTTCCTATTTTCCAATTAAAATGAAACAAACTGTGAATAAGACATAATAAATATCTTTATATTGGCTTTGGGAGCAGTGGTGGTTTATTGGCAGAGAACTCTGACTTAAAGAACTGCACAACAAGAAGTCTAACGGGTCCGGCTCCCAGAATCTCTGTGGCCAATTCAAACCGCCATATTCAGAAACCTGTGGTGCAAAATGTCCATTATGACACGAACTGTATGGCATGTAGCACCCTCCTGTTGAAACTGTCTGTCATCGTAAATTGTAAATTGGCTGATGGCGGTGATGGCCTGGCCAAATCCGTTCTCAATGAAGTATGGACCGATGATGCAGTCAGACCAAAATCGACACCAAACAGTGCCTTTCTCTGGATGTATTGCCATTCGGTGTATCTCGCGTGGATAATTATCGTCCCTATTCGACAATTTTGCTTGTTGACGAACCCATTCATTCAGAAATGAGCCTTTCAAAAAACAATTTAATCATTATCACATGTTATTAACGCTATAACTCTTCATGTTGATTTGACAATACAGACTAAATGAAGAACAACTAATATAGCCTCAACAATGTGGTCGCAATCACGTGTTAAGGTTCGGAGATCTCCATTGGAGAAACCATTTTTTTAGTGTTCCAGACCTTAAAATGAAAGATGTAACACTTATGGGTTTGATACGGTGTCTGTTTGTCCACCGTAACCTTTGAACCGTTAGCCGTAGAGAGCTGAAACTTTTGCTATGTATACATTATGAGAAAGTAGCAAAAATAATTTTGCTTCCCATCATGTGGCATACCAAATTAAAAAGAATTTTACAAGGTCTCCATATAATAATAAATAATAAGCAAATCGAATTACTCGTTTATGCCGAGTGACAGCTTCTGAAGACTTATTTTTCTGGCTTCTCTATTATGTTATGTTATAATTGTTTCATAGTTCAAGTATAAATGGACAGCACATTACTATTAAAACATAGGTACTTTTGGTTTTAGCATTAATTGGTAGAGTAACCTAATATTTCATTTTTCAATCACATACTTTACATTTTTCATAATGAAACCAAATTATGATGTGTTAACAATTTAGGGCAACAAATAGTCCATTATCATCGCCCAATAATGGACGCAACGTTCTTCTTCTTGAGAAAACAGATAAACCACACCAAACCGTTATTTTGTCTTGATATGATTCCAGCTCTTCAATCTCTTGCTTAAATATGTCAATTTTGTTTATTGACTTGCTGTATTAGGCCAGAAAAGTGCCTTATCGCTGAAAACAATGTAACAAAATGTCAAACAATACTGAACAAGAATACTATAGCAACAACTATAAGTGTCAAACTTAATATACCCTTAGGATAGGGTATAAAAACATATTTCTAAAACAAATGTATTTTTATACCCTTTCCTGAGGGTATACATATTAAGTTTGACAAATGGTTTGTAACATATAGAAATATTGAAGATAAGCTCCATAATATATATATACGTAAGTCAGAATAAGAAGCCGATTCGATTAAATTATTACCGTACGTTGGTCCGTATGTCACCAGTTTTTGGGCCTTAAATTTTGAGCTAGGTTGATGAAATTATATATAATAGATCCTTGGAGAAGTAACCAATACAAGTGTAAGTTTTTTTGAAATCCCAATCGCCCACTGAGACGCCTAGATATCAATCAAATAATATCAATTCTTAGGAGCATACTTGAATACAGTGGGCGCCCACTGCCATGCCCACACATTAAAAAAAAATTGTTTTGGAGTTAAGCGTTGTTTCGCTATAACATCGGCAACGAATTGTTACCATAGCTCGCTTAACGTGGGGTGTCTTCGCTGTAATGTTGTTTCAGCCTATTTTTCTTTGCCCCGCACAACGTTGTTTCGTGTAACGTCGTGTTTTCTAGGAACGCATTAACGGCGTTAACCGGGGTATGCCGTATACAAATTTATGCAAGTTTTTGATTTCATGTGTACATATGTCCGTATATAGGAACGGGGTAGGGTATCATACGATTAGTACCAGGCGGATTATAGCATTTCCATATGTTTCTTTTTAAACTCAGAAGGGCGATTTTCCTTTTACTAACACTACTTTCTCATAATAATTGAAAATTCTTCAAGAAAACTGACTAAAGTGCCTATGAGATCATATGTACAAACTATATCCAAAATAGTTCGTTTTTATATTAAAACTGAAAGTTCCTTTTTTGTGATAGGCTAGGCTTTGCATATCGTGCTTGTAAGGCATTCATGTGTATCTATGTAGTATGGCTTGAAAAATATTAAAGATGTTTTTTTTTTTTCAAATGTGGTTCGGCAGAATAAGTCAATTGGCGTATTAAAGATAATAATTTGCAGATAAACAAATATATAAAACAAACAGTGTGTTAAAATGCAGATCGCAAAGACTTGCGAATGAGTTATATTTTAATTTTGCAAAAAAAGAGAGTGGAACCAATGGACTCTTCTAATGTTTGGGTATAAAAAGAGCCACAACCATTTTGAAGTCAGTTAAAGCTTGCAAATCCAAGTATCTACTTTCAAAATGGTTTCTCACATAAAAATTATTTGGCTGTGCCTTATTGGGCTCCTTTTGGTTATCCAACAAGCTGAAGGACAGTGGTTTATAAGAAGAGCTGAGCGAAGCGGTCAGACCAAATTGTGTGATGTTAGTTCTCCATTCTGTGCAACTACGACCACTACAACAAAGGCGTTTCCTGTAGGTTAAACAAAATAAATAAATATTAGACCATAAGCAGCAAATATGCGTTACGCGGGTGAAAATCCACATATGCTTCATGAATCACCACCGGCGGCCATATTTTTTCGTCGACTATAACGATCACTACGTTGCTGTGAATGGTCAGCGTTATCGTGCCATGATTAGCGATTATTTTGGCCCGAATTGGAAGATATGGACTTGGACGACATGTGGTTTCAACATGATGATGCCACAAGCCACACAGCACACGTTACATTCGATTTATTGAAGAGTAAGTATGGTGAGCGTGTTGTCTCAAGACATGGGTCAGTCGATTGGCCGCCTCGTTCGTGCGATCTAGCGCCGCTTGACTCTTTTCTGTTCGACTACGTTAAGTCAAGGGCATAGCGGGCGTTTCGGTCCAAATGTGTGGCCGAGTCGTTGAAAATTGAATCGACCACTGGAAACTTACCCACGGTGGCCGTATGAAAGAAGTCGAATTCCACTCATTAATGTTTTAATTGTTCTTCAAGCCGATAATAAAGTTTTTGAAATATCTCAAATGGTTTGCGTTTTATTTAAAAAAAAAAGTTGTCAGGTCTTTATTGGAAAATTATGAGCTGACGCCTATGTTCTTTTTGGGATTAAGGAATCTTGTACACATACAATTGGATACGTACATACGTATTTCTATAAAGAATCATCTTATTCTAAAGGTTGTCTACAATTTATTTCATTATTTTGTTAGTAATATCATAATCTATCTGCCCGCTGCCTTGGTTGTAGTTGTTGTAGTTGTTGTACAGAGTGGTGAACTGACACCACATAATTTGGTCTGCGCACGTAGACTATTAGCTCTCCTAAGGTACCGCTGTCCTTCAGTTTGTTGGAAAAGCAAAAGGAATCCGATAAAGTACAGTAAAATCATTTTTGTTAGAGAAACCATTTTGGAAGGAAGTGCCTACTTAGATCTGCAAGGTTAAACTGATCTTGGCACGCCTATTTGGATCGTTTTATACGCAAAAATTAAATAAATCGAAAAGCATTCCTACAGAAAGACCTACATACATTATGTAAACAAAACTCATACCCATGAAGGTACTAAGCTAAATGTGTATAATGGATAAGTGTCACGGCAAAATTGAAACGTCAAGCAAACTGTTTGTTTTCAAAACAGACCTTGTTTGCTACAGCCCTTGTTCTGAGACATAAGTTTATATTTACATGATTATTTCGCACAAAGGTTAACGAATAATTTCAGACAAAATGTATAATTTCGATCTTTACCTCGGAGATACATGCTCACAAATCTATTAGTGCGTATTTTACAGTCCATATTTGTAAACTCTTAACGTACTTTGTAATATAGGCTGCTTTTCTCCTCATCCAAATGGAGTAGATTCAATAACATCTGTTCCTTAACGTCATGACAAACTAAATAAACTAAAAAATATTCACCAAATAGTGGTGTTTTACATTATATGACGTATTAACAAATAATTATTGAGCGACATTTTAAATAAATACATTTTCCGTGATTAAAATATTATTTAACTTTTTGTATAAAAAGATCAACTCAGTTCTGGAAAATATAGTTCTAACTTGTAGATCCAAGAACATTATACCTACATATTATTGCAAAGATGGTGTCTTCCAAAATTGTACTTTTCTGCCTTATTGGCTTAGTTTTGCTCCTTCAACAGACTGAGGGTCAATTGTATTTGAGAAGAATAAGCCGTCCAAGGGTTCAAGCCAATTTGTGCTCTGCAGGATCACCACTCTGCACAACAACTACCACCACTACGACAAAGAAAGTTGTAAAGCCAGCTACACCTCCGGTAGCTCCACCGGTAGCTCCTCCGGTAGCACCACCGGTAGCACCACCGGTTGCACCACCGGTTGCACCACCGGTTGCACCACCTGTTGCACCTCCGGTAGCTCCACCGGTTGCACCACCTGTTGCACCACCGGTTGCACCACCGGTTGCACCACCGGTAGCACCACCGGTAGCTCCTCCGGTAGCACCACCGGTAGCTCCTCCGGTAGCTCCTCCGGTAGAACCACCGGTAGCACCACCGGTTGCACCACCCGTTGCACCTCCAACCACACCTACTGCAGCCCCAACAACACCAACTCCAACTCCAACTACACCACCAGTGGGTAAATAATAGCGGCTACCCAGCAAATTTAAGGGCATAACTATGACATAGTTTGTGAAAATTTTTGTAAAAAAATAAAATATATGTATTACCGCAAGTAAAAAATAAAGTAAATTAGTTTTTTAGTACAAGGAAAACTTTTGGACAAGCAAGAACGCCGCTTTATTAACAAGTAATGGTAAGACTGGTTAGTTCAGTTAATCAGCTTATTCTTTCGTTGGTTTAAGAGGTGTTGGTTCCAATGCTCCAGATATTTTTCTAGAAAAAAACGCTTTAGCATGAACCATCATAACATTTGGTGTGGTGACCAGCAGTGGAGAAACACACCAAACACAAATAACTTACTAAGATACAGAGACTAACCTCTACAGAAGCCATCCATACTGTCCTTGAAATAATCCTAGCACTGACTCCACTAGACCTTTTTGTCAAGGAGTCAGCAGTAAGCAAGTGTCCTAAGCTTAAAACAATCTAAAATTTGGACAGAGGGCCATATAGGGCACCGTCACAGTTTTCACGTCAATGGAGGAACAAACCTAAGATAGCACTTGGTAGTCGCCAGCAGTTGACAAATGGAAATTACTCACTTCTTGTCATATTTCGAGAAAAATACCATAACCGAAGCCATCCTTACGTTGAACAGACAAAACGTAAAACTCTTTATCGGTATCGTAACTGACCAAAACCATTTGGCGGAACATCCAAGACAAATTCTCTCTCTGTAGAGACTACGGTAGCATAGATATTAAGGAAGATTGACAGCACTTTTTCAGAAATTAAGAACTTTGTCTAGTCTGAGATAGTGGCTCAGTGGTTAGTGCGTTGGACTACTGCATATGGGGTTCTTAGTTCGAATCCAGAAAAATACAATCAAAAGTTTTTTCACGGCCCCACCTCTTCCGAGCAGCGTTACCTTTCGGCCCCTTTAGGGGCAAATAGACCCTTTTTTGATGACACAGACCCTTGGACCCCCCTTTTCGAAATTCATCGATTTTTGACCCTTTTTGAAATATATGACCCTTTTTGGACCATTTTTACTAATTTTTACAGAATTATTTTTTATTTTAACCATGTATTTGTTTCAATAATGTACATTTACTCACCCCATGAACATTTATGTAGTGAGTGTTTATCGTTTCGTATACCTACCTACTTCATTGATATTCATATATCTCATATTTGGGACGATATCCCTTTGTTCCTTTGATGTTCTGTGCATTACATTGTGCATTGTTCTATCGGCATTACTTGTTTTGGAACCTAAGGCATTAGAAGAGTGTCTTACTATCCAAGTTTAATACAGATGGTCAGGGACTCGATTACAAAGAATTAAATGTAAATACAGTCAAAATTCCTTATAAAGACATCGGTTATAACAACCAAATATTTCGGTCCTCCCTTGAAGGTCGTTATAACCGATTTTGATTGAATTGGAATCACAACTTTATTTTTCTTGTTCTTTTTTTATTTTTATAATTACTTTTTACCAAAAGGAACTGATTTTTTTTTTTTTTTATTAATATATAAGCTTAACTTTGTTATTAACAAATTAATTACATGAAAATAAGGAAAACATTACTTGATTCACCAAATTTGGTTCTTCGATTTCATATCGGACCCTTTTCCTTCGGCAGCGACCCTTTTTAGGACCCTTCCCGATATTTTTCAGAGGTAACACTGCTTCCGAGTGTCTGACGAACATTCAAGAGTATAACTGTCATGAGAAAGCTTCTCAAAACCCCTCTGCCCTTCGGATACGGCATAAAACTGTAGGTCCCTCCTTGGCCCTCTATTGGCTGCTTACGGCCTAATATTTATTTTTACTTATTCTTATTCTTTAGTAGTTCCTTCATTCTCGCAATAGCGGA
This sequence comes from Chalcosyrphus nemorum, assembly GCA_949716465.1. Taxonomy (NCBI): domain Eukaryota; kingdom Metazoa; phylum Arthropoda; class Insecta; order Diptera; family Syrphidae; genus Chalcosyrphus; species Chalcosyrphus nemorum. Next base: position 42,552,542 of record OX454333.1, on the reverse strand, counting down.
GTACATTTTGTGAGTACAATACAAAATGCGCCTACCAGGTAGTTCCACATAGAAGTTGTGTGTATTTCTCATCCTCAGTGGTATCTTTGACTCTACGACAATGCAGTACAATCAGATGAACCCATTTGAAGATTTTGCAGAGCCATTTCCGTGAAAGGGGAGCCGCCGGAAAAGTATCAAATATTTCGTACTAAAATTAAGTTGTGTGAGCTAAGTTTCGGTCGTAGCATATTTCAAAAATAAAAGGGTTATCGATTGTCAAAAAAGAAATGTAAATTGTTTTGTTCAAAAAATGTATCTTAATTAAAAAAAAAAAAAAACAAAAACGTCTGGATATAACTTCATAATCACCTTTATTACGAGTGGCCTTAAATGGCTCGTCAAAAAACGTGTACGGGCTACAAATTTGTTTGAGTGGGATAAAAGTCGAACTCAGTTGATTTGCCACATTGCGCAGACAGTATACATATGACGGACATAATATTTCTTAAAGTCAACGAATTGGTTGACCTTTGGGGAAAAGTTTTGGCGGACGGAGTACAAGAAATCCATATGCATTGGTATCAACCAACATCATTTAAAACAGCACAGAAAAGGATCCAGTGGCAATTAAAAAATTATTCATTAAATTTGGGAAGCCTTTTATAACAATAGTCATGTTTTGGGTAGATTTTGGTACTACTTTGTGTAATATTAACCATACTTCACATCCAGTGAAAAGGGTCCTGCAAAAGGATGCAGCGAAATTACTTCACGGAAATTCACTCCGCATGAGAATTAACTCCATCTGTAGGAATAAATGAGTCCACTTTTTGAACGTGGAGTACACTCCCACTGGCAGTGAGAAATAGAGGACGGATGGTTGCCATTGCTTGTCTTAAAGTTTTCCTTGTATTAAAAAACTAATTTATTTTTTTTTACTTGCGGTAATACATACATATATATTTTATTTTTTTACAAAAGTTTACACAAAATATGTCATAGCTATGCCCTTAAATTTGCTGGATAACCGCTATTATTGAGCCACCGGTGGTGTAGTTGGAGTTGGAGTTGGTGTTGTTGGGGCTGCAGTAGGTGTGGTTGGAGGTGCAACGGGTGGTGCAACCGGTGGTGCTACCGGTGGTGCTACCGGTGGTGCTACCGGAGGAGCTACCGGAGGAGCTACCGGTGGTGCTACCGGAGGAGCTACCGGTGGTGCTACCGGTGGTGCAACCGGTGGTGCAACCGGTGGTGCAACCGGTGGTGCAACCGGTGGTGCAACCGGTGGAGCTACCGGAGGTGCAACAGGTGGTGCAACCGGTGGTGCAACCGGTGGTGCTACCGGTGGTGCTACCGGAGGAGCTACCGGTGGAGCTACCGGAGGTGTAGCTGGCTTTACAACTTTCTTTGTCGTAGTGGTGGTAGTTGTTGTGCAGAGTGGTGATCCTGCAGAGCACAAATTGGCTTGAACCCTTGGACGGCTTATTCTTCTCAAATACAATTGACCCTCAGTCTGTTGAAGGAGCAAAACTAAGCCAATAAGGCAGAAAAGTACAATTTTGGAAGACACCATCTTTGCAATAATATGTAGGTATAATGTTCTTGGATCTACAAGTTAGAACTATATTTTCCAGAACTGAGTTGATCTTTTTATACAAAAAGTTAAATAATATTTTAATCACGGAAAATGTATTTATTTAAAATGTCGCTCAATAATTATTTGTTAATACGTCATATAATGTAAAAAAAAAACAATATTTGGTGAATATTTTCTAGTTTATTTAGTTTGTTATGACGTTAAGGAACAGATGTTATTGAATCTACTCCATTTGGATGAGGAAAAAAGCAGCATCTTTTAAATATATTACAAAGTGCGTCAAGAGTTTACAAATAAGGACAGTATGTTACGCACCAATAGATTCCGACTAGCAACCTATCGTATTTTGCATTGTTTTAATATGAATATTAAAGTTATATATTTTGTCTCAAATTAATCGTTAACCTTTGTGGGAAATAATCATGTAAATATAATCTTACGTCTCTGAACAAGGGCTGAAGCGAACAAGGTCTGCTTTGAAAACAAATAGTTTGCTTGACGTTACAATTTTGCCTTGGCACTTATCCAATAGATTTACATACGTACTATGTACCTTTATGCGTATGACTTTTATTTGAATAAGAATGCTTTTCGATTTGTTTAATTTTTGCGTATAAAACGATCCAAAAAGGCGTGCCAAGATCAGTTTTACCTTGCAGATCTAAGTAGGCACTTCCTTCCAAAATGGTTTCTCTAACAAAAATGATTTTGCTGTGCTTTATCGGATTCCTTTTGCTTTTCCAACAAACTGAAGGACAGCAGTACCTTAGGAGAGCTTATAGTCTACGTGCGCAGGCAAGATTATGGAGAAAAAGGCCCCGCAAAATAAAATACATTACCACCATCTCACCACCTCAAGTTCTAATGGTTCAAAAGTTACAGAGCTACAAACAGGCAGACAGACAAACAGACGCCGTATCAAACCAATTAGTGTTCCGTCTTTTCTTTCTAGGTCCAAAACCCTAAAAAAAAATTGCATTTTATAAATATTTTCCGAACATCTCTATCGGTCACCACTGCAAGGAAGGCGTCATGCAATTGAAATTTCAAGTGGGGATTGCAAATTTGCTCAACGAATCTCTTGCATGTCAGCAATTTTTTAATTTCTGACATGAAGATTGTCCGGAGACTGGGAGTTGTAAAGACTTTATGTACCAAGAACTCATTCATTTAGAAAGTATTCACCAAGTAATAGCGAATGAGGGGAAAAATACTACCTAATGCGTCCAAGATATAAGGTCATACTCATGGGTACAGAAAGTTTTCTAAAAGGCTGTGCAAAATATTGCTATGTGATTGGATCATTATGACCATTGCCAATTTGTATGGCTCGTTGCATAATTGATTGGCGTTCCAGGACACCTTGGGCATGCTACAGAGTTCCCTGAAGTCTACAAGTTAAGCTAACTAACTAGTTTGTTGGTAGTATGAATTTCGCTAGAAAGGATGAGGTACGGGCGGCATTGAAAAAGAGTGTTACGCTGCGGCAGACGAGAGGACTTTATCATCCATTGACGTCACTATTGCCCTATGTATTATGAAGCTGCCGAGATGCCTTGGCAACTCCTATAGTAATGTCAAAGATTCCTCAGTTCAAATCTCGTCAATGGTGTCTAAGCTGTTCGCCAATTGAGATTCCTCGTCTTTAGACTTGCTCACAGCACACAGCACACAGCTTGGCCACCGAACTTAGACTCAAGGACAGCTCGTCATCTACAACGTACTCACAGTGTAGCTAAGCCGCATGTGGCTATGACAGCAGAAGAGAAATGTGTCCACTGCCAGGGATCACATAGAATTACTCGACTGTTGGTTGAGCATTCTCGTGGTAGTTTCCATCACGACTTTAAATATATATTTAACTCTAAAAAGTAGCTTTTACATAGCTGAGGAATATCTCTATATTGAAACACAGTCTTTAAACATTTAGTAGTCTTAAGTTGTTTTCATACAGAAATATATATAATATATCTCGAACTGCTGGACCAAATCATGAGAGAACTCATCCGCATGATCTATGCTGTGGGGGTTCCAATGGTTATAGGGGCCGGAATCGGTGCAGGTTTCGCTGGAATTTGTATTGTGGTTGATGATATGATTGGCGGGCTTGGTACTATTAATCCGGGTATAATTGCTGGGATTGTTATTGTCGCTATAGTTGGTTGGGTACTTTGTACAGTGGTTAAAGCTTGTGGTGCAATTGCAATTGTTGGATTGGTTTCTGTTGCTGTTTTGCATCTTGGAGAGCATAATCTTGATTGCACTCGAGGACGATTTGTTCTGCGTTTTAATATTTGCCCATCAGCTTCATATGAAATGACAATTAAGCCGATGATGCATAGTACTAACACTGCCTTTAGTGACATATTTGCTTTTTTTGTATAAACGAAGCTATTTAATGAACTGACATATTGATCAGACCGGCGCCTGTTTTTATAGTCAAAATTACATATTTTCGTGTGGCACCATTCGTCGTTGTAATTGTTATGAAATTCGATTGAGTCACGCTTAGATCTTACAGCTTTGTAAATATTGACAAGCCAAATTGTTCGTCTGAACTGTTTTTTAAATGAAAGTGCAGGTGAAAGAGAAAGTAACTTTCACTATAAAAGAGAATAGGAAATTAGAAAGCGCGTCAGTTTACTATACATATTGTGTATGTACTTGAATTAGATTTAATTAAAGAAAAATGTCCTTACGAGGGTTTCTTATTCTTTGTTGCATTGTGCTTATTGCTATAACTCAAGAAACCGATGGACAAATAATTAGAAGAAGGGTTAACCGTCCCCGAGTTCAGACAAGATTGTGTTCTCGCGCATCATCCAGATGTAAGACATCCGCAGCAACAACAGAAGTTCCAACGGTGGCCAAACCATTGGGAGCAGCAATTGCTGTACCTACTAATATCACAAAGTTAACTCCTCCAGCAATGCATGTGACAGAATCTACAACTACTAGGCCATTGATGGCTGTTGATCCTTAAATAAATTGTGTTTCATGAACTAGTGTTAATATTTAGAATATTCTTTGTTTAAAACAAATGTTTGTAGTAGCGAGTAGAATAAAAGCAGAGCAACATATTCCTTCCTTATCGTTCCCCACTTATTGTGCCGACAGCTGCAGCAATAAGCCTCCTTTTGTTGTCTTCCTAACGAGGTCAACTCTTCCCCCAGCTTTTTAGTACAAGCGCATCGCGAAGGGTTGGTTAACTTCTCTACTTTTCAAGTCCTTTCTTTCTGTTCCTTGCTTTCTGTTGCCCTATCACGATATGTTCTTACTTTGGTTTCTCCGATCTTCTAACCGCTTGTGTGTCGAATTTGGATCGGGCATGTTCTACCCTTTTAAAGTCGCTTGGTTCTTCCGCTTAGGAGTAATATCTCCTTCAATTGGTGTCCGTTGCCTGCCTTTCAGTACTCAGTATGGAACTCTTGCTACTGCCCTTGGCTTCATAAGAGTCGCACTTTGGGTCGTGAGTTATATCCAATCTCCATCGACCTTCTCATTGTTTCGTATTTATCCAACGTTTTATAGTCGGTCCTGAGTGGGCTAACCAGTTTCCTCAGTTCGTTGATTTAATGCAGCAGATTTTCATCCTAATGTTGCTTGATTATGAACTAGGACTACTTCTAAGTACATATTTTGCCGGATGAACATCAATCTCCAGAGATAATTTATAAGTGGATGAAATAAAAGATAAAAAGAAGATAGCTTGGGTAATCAAATCATTTGCTTCATATGGCACCTAAAATGGATAACATTCGCCCTGTGATGTTGCAATAGCCATAGGATATGTTCCTGAAGCATAGCGGGAGGTGCGTGTTGTTTTTATTCCATAAGCAGGGAAAGCGAGCAACACAAACGCAAAAGACCTGAGACCCATCAGTCTGTCATCTTTTATGCTGAAAACATTGTAACGTTTGATAGATGTACACATAGGAAAAGTGACAGCGTTGTATCGAGCATTGAAAGATCGCTTCACTTCAAAGAATGCATTCTGGGGGCGTTCAACAACGTGAGCTCCAACGCGATCCTGAACAGCCTGCATAGAGCTCACATAAACACCGGACTTTGCAATTGAATTTTACAAATGCTCCAGTACAGGATAATCTTCTCGACAAGAAGAAACACAACCATCGGATATGGCTTCTTATGGTGAATGAGATCCTAGTAATATTGAAGGAAAACGGCTTTAACGTGACGACCTATGCCGACGATGTGGCCAACCTGGTCTCGTCTTGCAAAAAGGCATTCAGCAACACGTGGGGCTTCAGACCTGCTTCGGTATACTGGATATACACGGCGGTTGTAAGACCCATTCTCACATATGGTTCACTAATATGGTGGACGGTACTTGAGAAGCAATAGTGCTTAGTTTCATTCCGCTTGACATTTATTGTAGTAGTCTGGCAGCCAAAACTGCTATAAGATTGAGGGAAGGCCGATTGTGGTCATCAAGATCTTACAGCCAAGCCTCCATTCTGTCCCGATGGGAGGCTACCAATGGATTGACGGAATTCTGGCCTTCACGCAGCGAGACTCGGTGTGCTGCATAATGAATATTGTAGAAACTGCAGAAATAAAGAAGAAATCGAATCTATTCATCACCTGCTGTGTGACTGTCCTGTCCTATCTGTTAGAAGAAAGAGAACTCTTGGCAGTCATTTCTTCTCGGAGCTGTAGGACCTAGGCAATATTGAGCTGGTGGACCTCCTGAGATTTATATTACTATCTGGGTGGTTCTAGCAGCGGACCTTCTTACAGCGTTCCTAGGGTTAAACGATTGGGCACAATGGACCCGAATTGTGGGTCTAAGTGAGCTGTGACCTTCTGGTTACAAGGCACCCATCTACCTGAACTGACCTACCTGCCAGATTTTTTAAACTACGTAAAAAAGAAACTCACTATACTACAAACAAGTGCTTTAGTGTCCTTTGGAAGATTTTTCTTACACTATTCTATTTTGCGTTAAATTGGCCTTTCATTTCGGCTTTCTCTACTGCGTAGACAGGTACAACACACGCCTGATGCTGTATGCTTATGGATCCATCTCTAAAAGTCGAATTTTCGTCTACACTATCCTACAGTGTGATGTTGCTTATTTTTGTCTCTACGTCAAAGTAGTCCCTGTAATGAGACTCCTTCGTAAGTCCTTTAGACAGCTTCTTTGTAAGGAGAAACCCCATCCCATACTGACATACGACAAGCCCCCACTTCGAAAAAAAAAAACCATCCCTTAATGTAAAACTGATTATACAAGTCATCAATCTAATGTCCTCATTAGGTCATTTCAAATCGATTGATTCAACTGAAAAGGTTCGTTCGTATACACTAGCGAAATATCCTGATCTCACTTAAACTACATCTGCTCATTCCAAATCCCAATCTAATCTACTAACTTATCCCGTATTCCTTTCCCATTTAATTGAAAAATAAACAAACTTGAAATCCTCCCATTGACCATGTTCAAATCCGGTATCTAGTTACCTGTCAGTAGTTTTAAATCCCCATGGATCTACGCCCAATACATAATTCATTCGCCGCAAATTAAATAGTTCCGAGTTTCCAGCATACATAAATATACATATGTATGTATTGGCAATGGATGTCCTCGACACGTAATCCAAATTCAACAAATTGAAATATGAATCATTTAATTGTAGTCTCTCCCTAATCACTTTCCAGTTGAGTTAGGTTCTACTCATGCTCCCGCATATCCTTATAAAAATGTGTCTTTGTGTTCGATTCAATGAAATTAAATAGAATGTTGAAATGTCCAAATGAGGAGGAAGGAGGAAAAAAAGAAGAAAAAAAAAACTTTTCTTGTCCTCTTGCCAGTGTCGAAGGAATTATGTCTCGTCTCATTCAGTCACGAATGACTTCCTATCGAAGGAATTAATCTTGCATCAGCTCTCACCACGTGTACGTGTAGAAAAGTGGACGCGAAAAGGCACACGATCATAAAAGTAGCCGAGAGAAGGACGAGTAGGCGTCGCTCGGTAGCAAGGACCAAAAACTTATTGAATCGAAATTTATATTATTTCATTCGCTTCGTCGCCTTCCCAATAAGTTCTCCTACCAACGACGACGACGATGCGATGGAGCGAAGGACAAGACACAAGAATTGGGGAGGAAAATAACGTGGAGCAATCCGAAGATGAACGACATGTAGTGGAATAAGGAGGAGGAGAAATTCTGCGTTAGTAATTCTAACTTCCCAAAGGGCGAAAAAGTAAAATAAAATTATTAATAGAAGGAAGTATAGTTTGGTAGGTTGTACATAGTTGGTCTTGTGCCTGTCTCATCGGACATTGCACACACGAGAGGGCTAAGGAATGGGGATTCTTGGAGGTACGTGTTTCCGTTTCGTTAGTTTCTTCCCTTAACTTCACATTAGAGACAAAGAAAAAGTAAAGCCAATCCCACTTCGTGGTGTCATCACTTGTCATGTGGGCATGGTGCTGGTCGAGAGAGGTAAACTCAATTTGGAAGGGGACAATATTCAATTTCTTGTCACCAGGGATCTGGTTTGGGATGAAGGAAACTTTTTCACCAAATTGAAACACGGTATCCAAAGGAGAAAATAGCATCTGGTCATTTTGGAGATACACTAAATTTTTTTTTTTTTTTAGTCTTCAAAAGTTGCAGTGAAGGGATAATGGAACTGAAGATGGCAGAAGTTATCAGAGCGTTTTTTTATGATATCTCAGAAATCCTTAATGTCATGATGTTGTAATTGGATTCAATATTATTTGGTTAGATGTTTGGTGTTAGATTGTCAGCTCAAAACTCGGATTGCACTTATAAAAGGCTTAGTCTTAGTCAGCAATTTGACTTTGACTTGTGGGTTTTTATTGGCAGTTAGTTCAATCTGATTGCATTTGGCTTTTCTGTGTTCGAATATAAAATAAATGTTTTGTAATCTGGCTCGTCATAAGAGAAAATTTAAGGCAACATGGAGGAACAGCAGTTGTACCTATATAAGTAAAGGGTGGTCCATTAATTCCGCTTTACTGGCAAGGAGTTACTATGTCGTGTAGTGACCCTACCTTGTCTCAGCTTTCCCTACTCTTTCCCATTTGCCGTGGTTCCTTCTTGACTGTTCCTCGCCATGTGCTCCAAAGACCACCGCGTATCCCGCTAAGCAAGTTCCATTGCATCGCAGAATGTGACCAATCTACTGCCATTTTTGTCGTCATATAGTTTTGTCTATAGCTCCATGGTCCGTTGTCTCCTACAAATATTCGTTAGAGACGTGGTTCGATCAGGAAAATGCAATATTACATACTTGTTAAGGAACGTTTACAGCTGAACCGTGATACGTGATATTGGTGAAAGTATGCAGCCTTGCCGAACCCCACTTTGAACTTCTAATTCCTCTGTATGCCTTTCTCTGTGTAAAAAGTGTCATGCGGCATCTTTGGTTTGTCAGGAATCTTTACTCTCCTGCTCAAGGCACACCAATTAAATTCCTCATTGACACTATCAGCCGCCTTCTCGAAAATTAATATCGCCTCATTGATCTCATCCTTACCGGGGGGATTTTGGTACGAATTCGAAAAGTTCTTTCTACGAAAACTGCAGTCTGACTTGGGTGCATATTGCTGGCAAATATTCGCAACGAACCTTTTGAGCATTTCGCTGGGTATTGAGTAGAACTCCGGCCACCTAAAAGGTCTTTAGTGATTCTATAAATGTTTCTGATTCCCACAGCCAGCACATTGATGTAGTTATGCTTGTCACGTCGCGTAGCACGCTACGCTGCATTTCTCTCGTCTTCAGGCAATATAGGGACCCTAGCTCAGTCCTTCTTGCTGCTGGTGTTGCTGCAATTCTAGCTCTAAGCTGGTGTCGTTCGTCTATACTTCACCACGTGTACTCGAAAAGCCCCACACTATGGCTTCGTTACGATCGATCGTGAATGCTTTAAGCACCTGATGAAACAGTTTTCACAACATCTGGATGGTTTCAGATGGTTTTTTTTTTTTTTTTTTTTTCTAATAGGTTTTTATTAATAATAATCGTAACTCTTAAATGCTAGACAAAAACGCTTAAAACTAGCTTAAATAACTTAACTATCTTATAATAACTTACTGGCTCTATGCGAGCGCTCTAAGCTAAACTTAATGCTTATTCTATGTCTTTCGACCTAATCTAACTAATGTAATTATTATAATCTATAACTAATTGAGGAACTAAGAAAAATTAATAAAGAAAAACTTAGAAACAGGACATTTTTTATGTAAAAAAGACTTATATACTACTTAAAACATAAATAAGCTTACATACTACCTTAAAATAAACTTAACTATAATTTTTTTTTTGTTAGCCAACGGGCTTTTTTTTTTTTTTTGTTTTTTTTTTTTTTGTTTTGTGTTTTGTTGTGTTTTTTGTGTTTTTTGTGTTTTTTTTTTTTTTTTTGTTATACAAATCTTACCCTAACCTAGAACTAAAGAACACCTAAAGCTATGTATGTCGGCCGAAAGCATGCAAAAAGAATACATGGTGGCCATGTAGCCGTACTGTCCCTATCCGGGATCTATAGGGATCGACGAGGGAGCTCCCTCAAGCCACCAGAATTGTTGGTGCTGTCGCTCGACGTCTTGGATATCTCGGGTTGACACCGACCTACTAAACCTGAGACGCTCCTCAGAGCTCCGTACGACGTCTCGCTCATAGTTGAGCCGCCTATCCACAGTTTTTCGGGCTATATGGAAAATTATCGGCACTGCCGCTCTATCCTGGATCAGACCTGCCTGATCGTAATAGAGGAATGCTTCTGGGGGGACAAAGCCGTTAAGGCGCACGCTCTCATGGTACTCGTAGTTGGGGTAATAAGCCCCGGAGATCAGGTTATTCATCGAGGTCATTGCTCTTGCAATGTGCCTTCGAGTCATCTTGATTAGGAAATTGTCCACTCTTATCAGACTCGCTTTGTTGTAAAGGATCTCGTTGGAATAGAATTTTATGTACTGAGACTCTGGTGTTCTGTACAAGTGAAGGCAAGCCCGAAGGCAGGCCCTCTCAAACACCCGAATCTTTTCCATCCTGCATGGTTTCAGATGGTGTCTGGCAGTGAGTTGCTGATTGTTTCCACTCCACGTGAGAGATAGTCCCTTATTTCTTGGCGCACTTTAGGATCTCTCAGTTGGTCTATGTCAACCTCTATTGGGTCAGTATGTGTAGGCCAAAACATCAACACCAGTGAAGCACGTCCCGCCCGCCACGCAAACTATCAATCAATCAATTTGTTGCGTACGAAGATCGCATTCTTTCGGTTTGAGAAGAAGTCGATTGGCCTACAAGGTAATACCTTTAGACCTGTCGGGTTATTTGAAGAGGAAGGATCAGGATCTTAAACACTTCGGCCTTCGGATGGTCTCTTTCGACAAAAACCGTAATGGTCACATGAACGATGTTGTGTTCCATTCGTAATTACTTATGAAAACTTTCACACTAGCTGTTAGGTTACCCTTTTTGTATAAGGATCTTCATTATGTCTTATGACACCAGTCCACTGTAATCCGGTTGCAAGACAACTCTCAGAAAATCATAAACACTGAAATAACTAAAAGACAAGCCGAAGCCAGAAATGTGAATGCTTGTAAAAATAAGGACGAATAGCATAACACCAAAGGTCAGGAGAACTAAACTTTAACAACATACAAGCATTTCCTGGCTTTCATCTGATGCAGTAGACATGTACTATTCCTTTGTACAATGAATTGGTGTCGGAAATATGTTGCTGAAATGTTTATTTTCTCTGAGATTTAATTGGTAGTTATACATAGTTTGGCTTGTTGTTCTCATTTGTCTGTGTTGAAAGTTCGTTTATTTTTAACTTTTAAGCAATGATTTCATTCTTCTGAGAGAAAATTTAAATCATATTATGAAATAACGCAGTAAACTAGACACTGAAATGGAACCTGAAACCACTCACATCACTTCTTATAGGGCTGTGTAAAAACCAAGGGGCAGATGAACAACAAACTATTCAAGCCTATTCAGTGTCAAATTGGTGAGATAGGGCTCTTACTAAAACCGTATTCAAAATAAAGTCTTCAATTTAAAGTTTAACCCTTTAAAAACTACGCCAATTTTTACGATCGATCGAAACAGTTTAAAGCAAATCAGTAGAACACAGTACAGGGTGCGCCATCTTTCATGTCAGTATGTGAACATTGTATAACTTTGACATTTATCAACCGATTAACTTGCGTAGACATGTTTTTGAAACGTCAATTCAGTACAATTGAAAATTGTCGTTGAGTTTTGTTTACTCAACTTTCATATCGTCGAAAATATCGCGGCCGACAAGCACCGTCTGAAAACACTATTCGTCGAATTGGGAGATCGTCCACCTGCCGTTCATAAACGCTCATAAGCGTTCCAATGAACTGCTTGAAGCGGTAAGAGAGAGTGTTGCCGAGAACTCATATTGTGTGTTATCGTCACTGCGCATTTTGTTATCCGCGGAAGCATGATTTGCACTTGTGCAAAGCTCAGCGACATATGTTGTCGACAGAACCTGATATATGGAAGCAAATTTTGACGACCGACGACGAAAAGGCTTACTCAACACTTCCTGGCGTAAAATTGGCATATTTGAGGAACACAGAATCCACACGAGATCCATGAAACACTATAGTATGATTAAAAAGTGACTGTTTGGGCTGGCGTTTGCGCCAAAGTCGGTGGAAATCGATATTGGTCGACCTTTCCTTCCAAATGTGTGAAAAAGCCCTAAACGGTTACTGATGGATCGTCATGTCACACTGTCAATGCAGTTTCTTCACTAAAATTTCGCTGGACGTATGACTGGACCCAGATCTCCAAATTTTTGTGTGGTTATATGAAGAGCAAGTATACACCAACAAGCCGCAGACCATTGACTCACAAGATCATCGAAAAAATGATGGCACATTTCGCATTCCAAAATAGTTCTAAAGGTCACACCAGGACCATGGACTTCATGGACTTATTTTTTAGGATAAAATCTAACTGTAATCTAGTACAAAAACTATACATCCAAATTACTCAAAGTGCCAATATCAGTGCTGATTGGTGTAAAGTAATGATTCTATATTTTCTAATTAAAAGTTAATAGTGAAAGTGGAAACTTTTTTTTGCTTTCTTTTATGAGAACATCAATTAGCTGAAGAAATTACATTTTTCAATCCCATTTATTAAGTTCCATAATTACTTTATTTTCTAGAAACTCAATTAATAACATTATGCTGTGATGGTATTTCATGTAACATTTTACCTCCATTATATAGTTTTATCCTTTATCCCTACTCTCCAATACAACTTAGTTAAGGTAAAGTATTTTCTGTGAAATTTCATGAGACTTCACCTTCGTGAAGAGGAGACTCTGTCTGGACTTGCTAAAGGATTCGTATTGTTTTCCCTTAAATCCCATCATCTCTGTTGGGTGCCAACGCTATTTGAATATCTATTACTATAACCATGTATATGGCGTGCAAACAATGCATACCATGAACCCAAAATCTTGTCCTGTTTGAATTACTCCCTCTCTCATTAGTTGCTGAAAAAGAGAAACTTCTTTTTTTTTTTTTCCTTTGAAGGCTACCTCTTATCCCATGATTAGTGGCAAATGACGAGATTTAGTAGCAAACGGAGCGTCGTCTATCGAGGATACTTAACTCAACTTAAGGGAAATGGCCAACCCAAATCGGAAACAGTTCATGCTTATCTAACCAACAACATATTCGCACTGGCGTTGAATGATACTAGACGCATTGAGTGAGAGGATGAAATAAAAAGTCCTGTGAGTGTTATTAGGAATTTATGTTGCCCACTTTAGGTTCGAGAGGAGGTAAAAAGTCGACTTATCATTTACATGAGAGTGATTAATAAGTATACTAAGGGTTGTTAAAGGTCTGTGGGCGCCATTACTTTTTGGAGATACCTACATATGAATGTATGTAAACCAATGTATTTTTGAAGAAAATTTAAGAAGGACATTCGAATAATTATATATCGGTTCAAATACTAAAGATGCAGTGGGGGGCGATGTCTTCTCAGATAGCCTGAATCTTAAGCACTCATTCCGCCTACCAAACTATTGAAGTGTGTTCCAGGCGGAAACTCAAGCTGATTGCAATCGAGTGTACAAATCTTAGGTGGACAAGTGGTATAACACATTTGGCCTAGGCTGGATTTAAAGCCTCTAATAATTTGATTTTTCTCAATATACCGATTTCGATATTCCTCACCTTCTTTGAGTCTGCCCAGCTCTCTCACAACAAGTGTTTTGGCGCTTTTCGACTGGCAGCCACTACCAACAAACCAACCAACGAACCAACCAACCATATAGTGACCAGATAGCAATGATACTTTTTTAGATTGTTACGCTTTAGTAATTGTCAAAGCTACCAATGACGTCTAGGTGTCAAAATATTAAGTAAAGCTTGCCATCTTATCATAGGCCCGTTCGCGTACTTTTTGCACTAAAATTCGTAGATTATTAAATATAAATTACGAAAAAGTAAACGAACAAGAAAAAGTTGAAAATACACTGGTTGAACAGCTTTGACAGGTTTCATAAACAAGCACACACAAATTTCTTGCACTAAAATTTTTGGCATGGGGAAATTTCTTACTCTCTCGTGAGTGCCCTCTTTCGTAAAATTTCGCTGTTTAGAAGGGTACGCAAACGGACCTCATATATGGTGCCACACTTGTCGAAAATCTTGCTAAGATTTAAATGCGCAACGGTTATTTCGTCGGTCGTCATCATGGCTTCAGTGTGCAGCCAATTCGTCGTATTGTGGAAAAGTTTTAGTTAGAGTACACTCTTTTGGCCCTTAAGCCACCAACCAGACAGTAATCAAAGAAGACCTAGAAATATCGATTCGGAGCTGAACGCCGTACAAATTGGACCGAGTCATCAGAAATTGGACTGACCGCTTGAAGTACTGCCAGCGAAGCATAGGCGGTATGTGAATGATGCATGAATGTAGCTTTCTTATGCATATGTTAAGTTATAAGAAACTAAAATGTCAAATTATAATCCATATAAAAAAGTACTAAATTTGTTCTAAATTTTCAACCCATCAATTCAATTCTATGACAGATGAAACCTCATTCTAGTGAACAGAGCAACATATTTATTTCTAATTGTTACAAATTTTCAAATTATAATTTTATTACCTGCCAACGTGTTGACTAATTGCGGTTAATGGGAGTAAGACAGCGTTCCAATAATTAATCTCCCCATGCATGATTAATACCTAAGACCTGATTGAATTGAAAGCTAATGTCAAAGAGTAATTTACCAATTTACATTCAATTATCTATCAATTTGTGGTTGTCAGAAACGGAAGCAGGGTGTCGCCTCATCTTTTACCAAAAAATACAATACAATCTGCCGTGACGACCCAACCAACCACTCTGTGCAAAACTTTCGTGATAAACATTTAAAATTACTACCACTTTGACCCCCAAAAAAATGTCAGGGCCTTATTATGTACATACACATATACATTGTAAATTAAGGACCTTTACTTATAATCAGCACTTTGCTAATTGCATCAAAAGTTACACATTCAACACGGTCGAGTACGTTGATGTTGGCTTTGTGCCAATCGCCGTTGAATGCTCTGTTGTGCAACTTAATAATAATTTCAGCCGCCTTTGTCCTGTCGCCTGAATCCTTCCGGTTTCTGTTCGTCCTCATGCCGAAAACTTCATGTTCAACCGACACGAAACGAGCAAGAAACCAACCTGAAATATGGTGCGGCAATTAGCTAGGTCTTTATGGTGCGGCCATAACAATTAGCTGTGACATCGGGAATAAAATACTGCAATTTAGCAACTTTGGGGTTATGGACACCAGAGAAATTTGTATCTGTATTTCGTGTGCCTTTTTAGGCTTGTGTAGGTCCATTGTATTGCTATTATTGTAGTTATTTAGAAAGGCGCACTTAAAGTACACATTTTTTGGGGAGTAGGTGGAAAGTAAATATGACTTATACAGGAGTTATTTAGTGAACACGAGGTGGATCGGTTTCGCATGTCATTGAGGAGCATGTGTGAATAATGGTAGGATGGCGTTGAAATAAGACGTTTGTTCTGTTTGGCGTTAAGGCCATGTATGGGAAATTTTGATCTGAAAAAGGTAACTTACTTCAATAAGGACCTTTATTAACAATTTTTTCCCCTATCCTAAGGGTTCAGTTTGTAACATAGAGAAATATTGAAGATAGACCCAAAATGTCCATCCGACTGTCTATCACCAGTATTCAACAAAGGTCTTCATTTGTTGTACCTAGCTTCCAAAGATGCAACCTGAGTTGCAGCGTCCCGTTAGGAAGCCTGTTAGAATTCAGAAACAGGCTACAAATCTTTTTCGGTTGTATACCCTCGAGAGTTTCTATCCCATCTTAGACCTGTTGTATTGCTCCAAGTTCTTAGTCTGTATTCTTTTTCCATTTTTTTGATTTTTTTTTTTTTGCACCTATAACATAGGGCAAGTATTGGATTCGTGCAGATTTTCGATCTCAAGATTTTGATAAACTTGGACATTACCATTATAGAGAAGTGCCAAAAAATTGGGTCTGCCAATGCTGTCTGTCTGTCTGTCTGTGCACGAAGCTACAGCCTGAACGGGTGTACGGATTTTGATCATACTTCATATCTAGGATCTTTGGGACAATCACTAGAGGAAAAATTGAAATTTCTACCTTAGCACTATTATTAAATGTACTTTACTTAAGGCCAATT
Source organism: Chalcosyrphus nemorum (assembly GCA_949716465.1). Classification (NCBI taxonomy): domain Eukaryota; kingdom Metazoa; phylum Arthropoda; class Insecta; order Diptera; family Syrphidae; genus Chalcosyrphus; species Chalcosyrphus nemorum. Next base: position 42,536,221 of record OX454333.1, on the reverse strand, counting down.
TTCTCAAAAACGGCTCTAAAGATTTTAATCAAATTTCATATTTGATTCAGATTGATAAATTCCAATCAGATGACATACAAAGTTTCTTACCAAAATTGTTAGCAACAGTATACCTTACTTACAAGTTTTTTTTTGCAAAAAATCGACTTCCGCGAAAACGACTCTAACGATTTCGCTTAAATTCAACACTAAGACTAGTACAAACACATGTCAAAAAATGAGGTACCACATTTTGGCCAAAATTGGTTAAAACGGTAGTTATCGCAAATTTGGCTAAAAGACGATTGTTTTTAAAAACGGATCATATGATTTTAAAAAAAATTCTCACATATGATTAAAAATCACAAATTCTATAAAATAGTTTAAACAAATTTTGGCCAAAAGTGGCAATAACGGTACTTTTTTAAGGATTTAAGGGTCTGAGACAAATTGCTCGAAAACGGCTCCAACGATTTTCTTTAAATTTCATATTAGAACTAGTTTACTAAAGTTCTATAAAATGGCGTGCCATATTTACAAAGGCCAAAAAGGCTAATAGCCGAACCTTACTCATAGTCAACTTAACAAAATGTCATTTTCATATAAACGCCCAAGACACTGTTGGTTAATTTTCAGATTCGAACTCATTTTCTGAAGTGCTGAAGTGTTGGTAATAACGGTACTTAACCAAGTTTTATTGTCAAAATTTATATAAATATATCGTTGGTTGTATGGATCTTAACTGCGTAAAAAACTTATAGATATAGGTGCAAGATTGTACGACCCATTGCTGCTCTATTTAGCAGAACTGTTCAAGTCCAATAAAGAGCTCCTTGTCCTCCCAATGCTAACTAGTCTTGAGTTTGGGATTCAGTTTGGTTTTTTTTTTTTTTTTTTTTGAAGATTACCACCTTAAGCAGATGGTTATGACTCAATTTACTTACTCATCAGTGAATAAAGAAGATGGACAGGCCATCCTCATCCAACTACAGCTAATTTGAACAAAAAACAGTGATTTAATCGCTTGGACGTGTGCCATTCGAAGAAAATTAATGCATCCTAGTTTTAAATCTGATTAATTTATACCAAGTAAAGCTCCTCTTTCCTGGCCACTTTTAATTGATTTTCAAAAAACCAGCCCACACGCAATTTTCTATTAGAGTCATCGATTTTATCGACATGTAATCTGTCAGTATCGTTTCCATGAAATCGATTTGTGCACTCACATTGAGTTTGAACGCGAAATCACTTACCTGGCAATTCATCAAATCAGTAAGAATAGAGCGCCGAAACGGTAATCCAATCCCCAAAATTAATTAGTTGTTCTAAATCGGTGGCGAAATAAATAGCCGCAGAGGATATGGAATGGATTGTAATTGGATATTTTTAAAATATAGTTGCTAATTACGACTCAAACGAGGGCTAAACATAACTCATCTGACCGGTAACAGATAAGCTGTTCCGTCATGTCAATAAATGTCGTATCGATTGTTAAAAAAAAAATATACCTTCATATGTATGTATGGACATATGTATAAGCCATCTTATTCGAATTAAAATCTTCCCCCAGCGCCTTTATCCTAAATAAATTATTCACCATCCGTCATCAGTCAGAAATAATGTATGGGTAAATTCCTGCCACCCATATGTGGGGCTCATCCTGTCACCCCTTATTCACTCGATGCGTCCCATTATTTATACATCAAATATTATGTCATTTTGGTCTTGGAGCTGTTCGTCGTCTGCCATTTGGAAACACTTGTGTGCTGCCACCAGAGGACACACGAAAAACCCATCAAGCAGTGCACTTATGTAACCGTTTATAGGAAAACTTCAATAACCTTCATGTATCTAGGTATTCCGCTTTCCATCTCGAGTTGTATTGCCTTGCGAAGGATGTGTTGATGATCATATAAACCTACTCGTGATATTCATCCGTTTGCACTTATACAAACCGGAAGGAGGATGTTGAATATCCTTCCCATACCGCCGCCCATTGGCATAACCAAAGTTTGTCGTTGTAGCTTGTAGGCATCCTTGTCACATTATGTGCGCACATTCAGTGTTATTGACATTGGCACCTATGTACATACATATGTACATATGTATGTACCTCATGACCAGTATTCAGAATGACACGTCATAATTGATGGCCGTATAGACTTGCATTTCATGAAGCTGTTCTTGATGCTGATGCTTGGCCACTAAGTAGTTGATAGAAGTCTTGTTTGGGATTTTTTTTTTTTTTTTGATTCTCGAGATGACCCATTAAATGTGAGTGGATGCGACCACTTCTTAAGAGTCATCGTTTCATGGTTGAATGAAGATTCCATCGGGGTTATTAGGGTAATAATAATATCCTAAGACCTAATTGAGTTGAAGTTTGGGAGAGGGGTTTGTCGATTGCTGCAGATTGACAGCTTCTGGAAATATGTTCCTTGCGAGTCATGGTCGGAGTTAAGCTGTTTCGTAACATAACGACGTAAACATATTGATATACGAGTATATTTGATAAGATGCAAAGTTGGCTGGTGAGAAAAGTAGCCTCAGAGAAAATAATCGAGTGGTGTTAGGTCACATAATCGCAGCGGCCAACTGATGAGCGCTCGAGGTGAGATGAACCAGTGGCTAAATTTTTCATTCACAACTTCAGGTGTTTTGTCGCTTGTATGATGGCATGTAGTGTCCTCACGATGTGACCACAGTTCGGATATATCGATGTTGTAGAGCTATGGTCACAGAAAGGCGGTTTTCATCGCTCTTTACCTGAGACCATTGACGGTAAAAGGTAATGCATGCATCTAGTACAGATGTAGGTCCAAATTTACCGGCAAAATAAGACGGGATGACTCTCTTACTTTAATCCTTTAACCCCTCGGGAGGCATAGGGCGTCAACAACGCCTGCGCGCCATCTTGTTCGTAGTTCTGCAACGCGTTTGAGCTCTCTCCAGCTCATTTCCAAAGAGCTCGATTCCTCCTCGACTGTTCTGCACCACGTTTGCCTAGGGCGTTCCGCTGTTCTGCCTGCTTGGGTGAGCGGATTCCACTGCATAGCGTATTTTGCAATGGAATTGTCTTCGCGCCGTAAGGTGTGTCCACTCCACTGCCACTTTCTCCTTCGTATCGTAATGTTTATAGGTTCCTGGCCCGTTCTCGTTGAAGCTGTTCATTGGAGATACGATCATCCTCAAGATGATTCTTAAACATTTGTTTACAAAGGCTTGCACTTTCCAAGTACTGCACCCATAAAGCAGTACCGATTCTACGTTGGAGCGAAACAGTCGTAGCTTGGTTCTTAAGCTGATAACATCGATGGTGGATGTCGAACAAGCAGGCTTTCATGCTGGATCCTCCTGCATCGACCATATTAATACCTTAAGGATTATAATCGAGCAATGCGTGGAGTACAGGTCTCCGCTACATCTGCTGTTTATCGACTTCGAGAAGGCCTTTGACAGTTTGAATAGAGATGCTATCTGGTTGGCCTTGCGCAGGAGAGGTATCCCAGAAAAACTCATAGCTATCATTAAGGCTACGTATGACGGCAGTAAGTGTGCCGTCTTGCACAATGGCAAGGTGTCAGACGAATTTGAAGTCCAAAGCGGAGTACGTCAAGGATGCATACTGTCACCGCTGTTATTTTTGTGGTTATCAGTGATGTTCTCCTTGCAGCACTGACGGAATGGACTACGACATCTTACCTTAAATACCTAGACTACGCTGACGATGTTTGTCTACTTTCACATCGGATAATGGACTTCCATCTTATGGTCCAGAATCTAGAAGCTGAGGCAAACAAAGTAGGGCTCAAAATTAACACAGCCAAAACAAAAGCCCTGAGCACTTCTAACACCAGCGCGCAACTTAACATTGCCGGAAAGGAAGTCGAGAAAGTTGACAACTTTCTATACCTAGGAAGTGCGGTTTCGGCAAACCGTGGTGGCACCGAACTGGATGTGTGCAGCAGAATCGGGAAGGCCAAAGCTGCGTTCGGCATGCTGTCCACCATCTGGGTTGACTCTCTGGGCATGCCCAATTCAGCTGAACGACGCCGAATCGACATTTTTGGATCTTCTTCGATACTGTTTTTCTAATTTCGCGCTCAAAAGCACGTTTTCAGACTTGGTAGTTTACCTGGAAACCAAAGGCCTGTTTAAAAGGAGGTTCACAGAAGCCCAGTAGGTTATTTTAGGTAAATGGGAGCCTTTGTTGACACCTGGTGTCAACGGCTCACTTAGGCCATTGTGCCCAAAGATTGATGGGAACCTAAACCCAGTAGACGGCTCAGCTAAATATATTGTATGAATTTTAGGAGTTTGCTGAGCTAAATGTTTCCTAGATCATCCAGCTCCGGAAGGAAATAACTCCCTATAGTATCTTTCCTTTTTGGCCAGCTCATCTGTCTTCTCATTCCTGGGGATCTCCGTATGGCCAAGCACCCAACAGAAGGTTACCGATGGTCGATGCACGTTTTCTCGAGGTTGGATCGTACCGATACTGTCAGCAATGCTTTGATAGCTGCTTGATTGTTGACATATGTAGATACTGGTTAGTTTTTCCTGAAATATTTTCACCAATAATCATATCCGCAGCTTGTTTGATTGCTGCCATCTCAGCTTGGAAGACACTAAAACTGTCCTTGAGTTTGAAGGATCGATTTGCATTTTAGGACTCGCAGTAGACACCGACACCAGTACCTGTATCCATCGGTGTAGATGGCGAGTTCACCAGCAGCCTGTAGTTTGAGTGCAGTCCTAGCCGTCAAGCCAAGTAATGTTTCCAGTGCTCCTGTTGGTGTTGATCTCATCGATCCGGTCAGCGCGAGACATCCTGCCCGTTTCAGTCCCCTTGTCTTCCCAAAGGCTACGATAAAAAGCTTTGACAGCTAGTTTTAGAAAAGAGGAGACTTAGCTGAGCCCTATATGACTGACTTGCAGTCTGTCTTATACTATTTATACTACTGATTTGAGGTGTTAATGTCATGAGTGCTGTTAATGTATCCGCAATGCGTTAGATACAGTGCAGCTTGAAGGGCGTATTTTCGGGCAGTCCAATAGGCTCACTTATGACCAGTGAAGTCTAAGAAGAACAAGATTTTTTCACATTTTAGACGACGAAAGAAGCTCCTTAAAATGTGTAGAAAAAGTGAATCGTATCATTCAATCTGTTCCAGGGAGACTGTGTCGTTCCCACATAACCAGAAGGTAAGTCAACTGTGATGCATTGAACACAATCGTTTTCAAAATAACAAAGCCTGCATGAGATTTACCTTTGACTATACAATTGCAGTGCCTGCTGTGTGGCTTATTGACAGAATACTATTTGCGAAACCCCCTTTCTAACAGAATTAGCCTGAAATGAGTTTATAGACTTCATTATAAGACATACAGCTGAAAACCTTACGAGTACTATAATATCGAACGTACTCTTGTTAATTTCTATCTGTAGGTAATAATGTCATTCAAAGTACATCAATTACATACGCTTCGTTTCGATGCCAAGAAACCTGTATTTACCTATTGATTTTCATTTCAATTGCAGGTGCAGAGCATGACTTTGATGAAAATTTGGTTTCCCTTCTATGCTCCAGAAGCATTTGCGAAGAATACCTGCATGATTTTTTGTGCTGCCAACTAAATCCTTGATGCAACAAGTATACGAATGCGGAAGGACATTTATTATATTACTTTCTTTGAGCATGTCCTTGATCTCCGATAGATTTGAAGGAGCAAATTTATTTTCTTCTTCCTTCAATAAGGATAATAAATTAGTTAAATTACACTGCATGTTTGTGATAGCCAACGAAGGTCGACATCACATTCTCAAAAGGTATTGTCAAGCTCAAGGTGGCCGCCACCGTCAAGGACGATGTTCCAGTAAATCTCCTCATCTAACTGAATTTAGTTTCTTATTTTTTTTTTTTTTTTTTACGTTCCCCACGCTTTTTTGCCCTCACCCCGGAACAAGGTCGTTTAAATGGAAACCATTTTCATTCGTTTCTCTATCTCTCTCTTCGCATTTTCGCATTCAGAATTAAATTGAGTAAGGACTATGAAGAAGGAAAAAGCGGAGAAAATGAAAAACATTTTTCTTTTTGTTTTATGTAATTAACATTTCAGAATTCACATGGAATTCAGGACTATACCAGAGAACTGCCACACCAGCAGCATAGTGTGGCTCCATTATGTGTTGGTGCGTTTGGGGGTGGCGCACACGACAACCGACGACGCGATACCAAGGGAATGAGTGCATTTGTGAGACTAGCATTTTTTGCGTTCATCTGAAATGTGTGCGGTAGCAGGGATAAAAGCGAATGGAATTTTCTGACGGCTTTTTGTTTTTTGGTTCGTCCTTTCAGGCTAAGCGATGAAGAATTTTACTTCAATTGCGCTCCTGATGCACACCATTACTGGGGTGGTGAATGTGGCCTGACTGGTGGTAGTAATACTCGATGAAAAATTCATAACCAAATCAAAAAAAAAAAAAATATGAATCTGAAAGGAAGTTGTTCCTATATCCTGCTGCTGATGTTGCCAATTCGTTTTGTTGTTCTGAAACAAAGGCCAGCGCTTACGATCCTCAAAAAGCGTGCGACAAACATTTCGGCTGAGAATTTATAGTTTATTGCGGTGAAATGCAGGATTCTTGGGGGAAAAAATCCAATTTTCCACAATCTGCGCCTCAATGGAACAAGCGCAGATAAATTAAAGTTGACGCCGTTTTACACAGTTTGCCTTTGCTGAAGTTTGTTCCCTCGGCTGTGTGTGTGTGTGTGTTGTGGGCGTCCACGGGTGGATAGATTTGTGGATTCTGCGGAATTTTGTTTGCTTTCAGTGAAACTATTAAAAAATAGCACTTAAACGTGTTTTTGTTGTTGCAATTTGGCTGCAGCACAGAGCGGTGTAATGATGCACATTCTTCTGTAGTTGATTTAGTTGAAAACAAACCGAGATTTTATTATATTTGACGCGTGTTTTAGTATAAAGCACTTGAAAAAGTGATATTCAAATTAAGACTGAATTAAAAAAAAAAATTTAAACATTTTTCAATGGAAAGGGTTGCCGTGCTTGTGAATGTGAATAAATGACTAAAGTTTAGTTTTTTTTTTTTTTGTCGCTGATAGTACAGCTTTGTATGTATCAAATTCCTTTCTATATGTATATATTTCCTTTATATATTCCTTCCCCATTTTTGTGTCATGGTTTCTAAGAAATACATGGCAAAACACCTTACCGATATAAGCAGGACACTGGCGTAAGAAGTATGCCGGGGAAGGATAACATCGGCTTACAGGCTCTGCGCAATCAGAGTAATCAGCGGTTTCCGAACTATTTCCGACTCAGAAGCTTGCAGAATAGCCGGATTGTACCCAATCGACATCCTCGCGAACGAAATGCAAAGGGTATACCTTAGGCGACCCTCAAACTGGCAAGAGTCAAAAAGGATCAAGGAAGAGGAAAGGGAAGTCGCGGCAACGCCATGTAAAAGTCATTCTCACCATAGACATATGGATAAAGAGAGCGAGGGCGACTGTAACTATACCATCTTACACAGTTCCTTTTATTGGAAGTACATTCATAGATTTGGACACAATAGCTCACCCCTGGGCCCAAAATGTCTAAATGGGGAGGAGGATGCGGAGCATTTAGTGTTGTACTGCAGACGTTTTGCAAGGGTTAAGAAAACCTTCCAGAAAATCTCGTAAGTCACGTGACGGGATCAGAAGGCAAGTGGATGAGATTTACTTATTTATATGGTGTGTGCAGAACGCAAGTTTGCGAATCGTGCATGCTAGTAGCATGTAACAACTACCATGTAACTATACCATCCTGATATTCTGATGAAGTTCAGTAGCATGTCGGTATTAGCGTTATAGAGTTCTCCTAGATCCTGAAACAAGTGTTTGCAGAGGAATTTGTACCTGGAATGTTGGAGTCCAGGGGACTGGCAGAGGAAGTGGGTAGTGTTCTCTATAACATCCTTATCGCCGAATCCTCTCTTCTTCCGTCCGACGTAGTTTCTTTAGGTGGTACCGCAGAGTGTTGTGACCCGTGAGTATCCCCACGAACATGGTCAGTGAACGTATGTATGTCCTTGCGAATTATTCTCCCGGTCCTTCCCTTGTCAAAAGTTGGCCATAGTTGTTTTGCAAGTATCTAGGGACTTCCATTTCAAGTTCGCCTCTCTCGTAGCCAGTTTCACAGCTTCAAGCCTAAGAGCGCAGGGCGGGGTGCTTATGGAAAGGTGAGTCAGTTCAAGTGGGTCCGATGAAACTTTCCTTGCTTGTTCATCTGCCTTTCCATTTCCTGGGACGCCCTCGTGTCCAGGAACTCAGCAGAGTAGAATCTTGTGCTGAGTTCCAAGAACCTTAAGCTCTTCGCGACAGCACTTCACAAGCTTGGATTATATTACTATGGCGGTAATTGCTTTGATAGCTGCCTGTCTGTCGATAATGAAAGTGATACAGGTATTGTTCTTACGGCAGACTCACGGGCCGCTGTTATCAATGCCAGGACCTCCGCTTGGAAAACACTGCTGTGGTCTGGGAGTCGTATAGTCGTGTCCATTTTGATCTGTATAAATAGCTATGGATTGGGCATTTGGTATACGGCTGTCTTTCCACTCTTCTCTGCTAGGGTAAGCTGAGGTAAATGGTATTTTGAAGTCAAGATAATGCGTAGTGTAGTCTGTTGTGTGTGCATAGCCGAAAAATCTGCCAAGGATGGTCGCGTGACCGATCGTACTTGACTTCCAGCACGCAATCTGACTTATTCTTAAGACATTGATGGCTGCCGGTGATCTCGTGTAAATGCCTAGCGGAGGCAGATTGAGAATAGCCTCAAGACCCGCAGTTGGAGTGGTTCTCATCGCACTGGTGGCACCAATGCACGCTAGTGCATAAGGTGCCTCACGAGAAACGCAATAAAGCCATCATAACACTTTTAGCAAATACTTCCTCAATTTTTGTTCTGAATTAGGAGAAACACCAAAACGGGCGAATACTTGATCAATACATTTACCTGATTCTATTCTAATTTAAATGAAATCGAACATAATGCATTAGGCGCCACCAAAGAATGTGAATTGCACCAGGTACACCATCAGAAAGCAGATTTGCCTTCAACAGCTTCAGTTTCACAGATTCAAGAGATTTCACATAAGCATAATCTCCTCACGGGCAGAACATCATTAGGTGGCAAGCCCTTAGATTGGAAATTATATTGGATGAGGAAGACTGTCCTTCAAATTATATGCTCAGCTTTTAGGAATCCACACCTAAGAGAATACCTCTACGATAACCTACACAAACTAACTGAAACACCAAAACATCAATTGCCACCAAGGCTTCATAACTGCCCCCTATTGGCTCAATGGGTAGAGGAATGATATTTCACCCTATACTATCACAATGAGCCTAATTTGACCCAAATGGAACTCGCTGTCTTCTTACAAAAGGTACGATTGCTACAAGATGGGTACTAAAACCTCACGTCACCCTCCGGCTATATACGTCTGTTGTCAGACCTTTACTTCTGTATGGCGTGTCCGTCTGGTGGATAGCTATTCTTAAGAATTTTAACCTCTCTCTCCTGGGAAAAGTTCAAAGAGCTGCATGTATTTGTATATGTGAAGCTCTAATAACTGCCCCCTCCTCAGCTCTAGGTACCATTCTTTACCTACTGCCCCTAGACATGGTCAGCAAACAGATAGCGGTCTCAACTGCAATTCGTTTGTCTGCCTCTCCCAGTGGCTGTCTCTCAACTATGGCCACTCGTCTGTTCTAAATGAATTTAAACTCATTAATGTAACCACTGACTACACCCCCGCTATACTCAGCTTTGGTCTTAACTTCTGTACAGCAGTCCCAGCTCGTGAAACATGGTCTAATCTGGACCAGGTGGATGTCGGAACGATTCACATCTACACTGATGGATCTAAGTCCTCCGAAGGAGTTGGTGGTTTTGTCTACTCCTCTGTGCTTAACTTAAGCATTTCCCTCCGCCTCCCTGATCACTGTAGTGTTTTTCAGGTGGAAATTATGGCAATCAAAGAAGCTCTGTCATGGCTGCTAGGGATATTAGACAGGCAGCCATTAAATCTCTGGAATCATCCACAGCACCATCAACAGTCCTATAAGATTGCCGTTCATCTCTGATGGAGATGAATATTCACCTATATTGGGTGCCACGCTACAGGGATATTCCAGGGAACTATAAGGCTGATGAAATTTCCAAACTTGGCACAACCCTCCCAATTGAATCCGTAAGGACGGGAATTGGTATGCCAATTTCTACCTGTAATCACCTGCTCAAACTTGATGCTATAAGGAACTGAAGTTCAAAAGAACTGTTGCTTCTGAAGCTCCAGATTTTTGTTCAAAATCCTCTTATATTGAAGGTAATAATAACGATGAAGTTCTTCTACTACTGTCTACTGAGCTCTTAACCAAGAGTTTTTCCAACTTTGACCTATTCAAATGGACCATAGAGCTTATGAGAAATCTATTTTCTCTTCATTCGTTTGCACTTAAAAACGAACAATTTAATCCTGGGGGAATATTTACCTATTCTGTCAATATTTATCCTTTGGTTCGAAGTAAATATTTGAAAATAAACACCCATCGTCCACAAATGCATTTAGCAAATCAAGTTATTTCAAAAATGTAAATTTTCGGAATGAGCAATTGACATATAAATCCGTTCATTTATTCCTCATGTAGCTTATGCAAATCAGGTGATTCTTTTATTTTACAGTTCTACTTCCGCAGAACACCATTTTTCAAACATACATAATTAAAGTTATAAAGTAGATATGGGAGGCTTTATGCCGCGTGTTGCGGTAATTAGTTTACCTAATTCGGTTTTACCACTTGACAATATTAGGCTGGTATTTCCATAGTGACTACATTATGGTCGTGGTTTTGAGAATATCAAATGAAAATGTATTGTTTAATGTGGAAGCAGTCCAATGGAAATAATCGTTTGGTTTTTAATGCATTTTTGTAGGTATCTGAAGAGATGGGAGAAATTTAATTAATTTTCGGATTCCAAATGGTGGCATTCCATTAATAGTAGAAAAAAACATTGAATTCGAATAATTTTCATAAAAAAAATAAAAGTTTAAAGTAAGATGTATGCCATTTAAATTATGGTAAACTCCAAATCCAATATTGATGAAAATATAAAGCGTTTTCCAGTTGGGATTTTCAAACTTTGACAGGTGATTCTGGGCATATTGTTGAAGCTACATCTGCCAAATTGGCTGTCATTTAATAATATGTAATTATTATATTAGATTTAAATCATAAATCATAAAACAACATTCGTGGGTCTTGTGTTCGGCTCAGTGTATAATCGGCCAACATCCGTATGTCAACGAAATGCAAGATCCGCTGAAAATATCGCCGCTGCCTGCGAGAGTGTGCAGGAAAATGAGAAGCAGTCAATCCTGCGCCGCCGCGCACAAGCACTCACGCTTTCGCAGACCGCAACTTGGCGAATTGTGCGTCTGACTTGGGTCTTCACACGTGGAGGATTCAACTGACCCAGCTACATGGGCTCTCGAGTATTTAAAAGTTTACCCCAATTTCGGTCGAAAAATCGTATTCAGCAGCAAGGTCCATTTCAGGATGAATGGGTTCGTCAACAAGCAGAATTATCGAATTTGGACGATAAAAATGGACACGAGATTCAGGAAATCAAATTGTGTTAAATTCAGAGAAATATTGGATTTTGGAGAGGCGGCATCATTGATCCATACTTTGTTGAGGACGACGTTAGCCCGGCCATCACCGTCAATCAATTTCTTTTGCTCCCAACATGGAAAACATGTGGTTTCAACAGGACGGCGTTATGTGCTACTCAAATAAATGATATCGCATTACAGTTTATTTTATTCAAATTAAAAGACTTCTCTTACTAAGTTCGCTAATTGCAGTTGGATCCTTTAACACCTCGGGGCATAAGGCGTCAAAAACACATTTGAAATCTCTCTCTCTATCATTCCTAAAGAGCTCGATCTCTCCTCGATTGTTCTCCGCCACGTTTGCCTAAAACGTCCCGCTGTTCTGCCTGCTTGGGTGAGCGGACTCCACTGCATAGCGTATTTCACAATGGAATTATCTTAGCGCTCTAGGGTGTGTCCAATCCACTGCCACTTTCTCCTTCGTGTCCGGCAATGTTAAGTTGGACGCTATCGTTAGAAGTGCTCAGGGGTTTTATTTTGGCTGTTTTAATTTTTAGTTCTACTTTGTTTGCCTCAGCTTCTAGATTCTGGACCATAAGATGGGGGTCCATTGTCCGATGTGAAAGTAGTCAAACCTCGTCAGCGTAGTCTAGGTGTTTAAGGTAAGATGTCATAGTCCAGCGAATTCCATGATTTCCTTCCTTCAATGCTGCACGGAGAACATCACTTATAACCACTAAAAATAACAGCGGTGACAGTGTGCATCCTTGACGTACTCCGCTTTAGACTTCAAATTCTTCTGACACCTTGCCATTGTGCAAAACGTGACAGTAACTGACCTCATACGTAGCCTTAATGATAGCTATGAGTTTTTCTGGGATACCTCTCCTGCGCAAAGCCAACCAGATAGCATCTCTATTCGAACTGTCGAAGGCCTTCTTGAAGTCGATAAACAGCAGATGTAGCGGAGACCTGTACTCAACGCATTGCTCGATTATAATCCTTAATGTGTTAATATGGTCGATGCAGAAGGATCCAGCACACAAGTCTGTCTGTTCGTGATTGGGGCGAATTTGTGGCTTCGGAATGCTCGTCCAGATTTAATACTGTGGCGAAATGTGCTCGCTGCTTCTTCAGCCATTGAAGCGAGTGGGGCGATGTACTGACGTTTGTCACGCCTTACACTACGCTGCACTTCTTTCTTTTCGCACAATATGGGTTTTCTCCACCGCTGAGGCGGCTGCAATCCGAGCCTTTATTGCTGTACACTCTTCGATCCGTCTTCAGGTATCTGCTGAAAGCCATTGCGTTTCGGAGCAATATTAATTTTTACGGTTGAGGCTCGCTAGGCCCCAGACCAACCAACACTAATCCTGTTTTGTGGCGTAGGAAACTCGACATTCGTCCTCTCCCGTTAGCAATTTCCAAAGAAATTCCCAGATGGCACTACGAGGAGGTGAGAGTAGGGCTTACTAACAGAGCTGCTAGGTGTTCGGTTGTAGTGGCTCTTTCTCGTTACGTAGCGAAACAGCTCCTATTTTTTTTGATTTTTGACAAAAAATAATCTTCTCGGACAAGTCCCATTTGTCATGTCAAGAAGCAAACTTGCGTTGTTAATGTGGTGAACACAATCCACAAGTGCTCAACCAACCATCAATGCATCCATTGACTGTTTGGTGGGGTTTATGACAAGGCGCCATCATCGGATCTTATTTATTTTGAGATGAGGAAGGACCCATCGACTTTCTGTAGCCAGAGCTCGACAACATCGATATATCCAAGCTGTGGACGGCACTATACATACCATACGAGCAACGAAACGCTCGAAGTTGTGAAGAAAAAGTTTGGCGGCTGGCTCACCTCATGGCAAGCGTTCATCTAGGTGACCGCTGGTCAAAATCGTTTGATTTGACACCACTCGATTATTTTCCCTGAAGCTTCATAAAGTCAACAACAACAACTTTGGCCGAGCTCAAGACCAAAATTCCAGACGCTTTTGCCGGTATAACGCTGTGCAAACAGGGCGGATATTGGAATGGTGTGCTATTGCACACATAATAACATGAATGAGCTTGAAAATGAAATTAAAATCAATTTCAAATTTATAAATTTCCTTGAACGGATACCTACCGTTCCTGTATTAATTTTGAGCAATTCTGTGCTCCATTTAAAGTTAAAACCAACACACCATACCTCCACGAAAGTACCGATTTCTATCCTCTTAGCCACACAGAGGAGCAACATGTTGGTTTCAAGATTAAGTCATCCACTGGGATCTATCCACACCAATTCACTGGATACCACAGTGCATGCATCGATTCCTCGTAATTAATTCCCGATACCGAAGAGTGATTGAAAGGTTACTGCAGGCTAAGAAAACACTCATCGTTTTGCTAGAAACAAACGAACCTAATTAATTTGTAATGGATCTCAGGCATCGCTGGTGGTTCCACTAGTTCGTGAATAGGAGCAACAATTTCCCCGTCCATTGAAAGACCATAGATACACATCATCCGGAAGGATGCAATAATCCCAACAACAGTCGCATAGAGGGAGAGAAAGAATGATGTCACCCCACAGCCGTTAAGTCATATTGGCATTATGATTAATGTTCCTGATGGGGCTTGCAACAATACCGAAGTATAATAGAACAACTGACAGCGACTGCCAACAGCAATAATAGTATGTTCATATGTATGCATGTACGTTATGCATTTAGTGAATGAAGATAATTATATACGTCGCTCGATGAAGGAATTAATCAACACAGCAAGGATATGACATCGCAATAGGAGAATGAGGTGTTGACGCTGACGCTGGGGGGGTGGTAAACAATATGAACTTGTGTCATAGTGACATTTTCATTTCTAGAATAGACAGCAAGCAAACGGTGGACGTGTAATTTATTTTTTTTCGATTAATTGGTATTTGTTCCTTTCAGAGATACGATCGTATTGTTGTGACTGATGGCGAGAGTTAGGTTGTTATAACAACTTCTAATGCCGATTATGGATGCACCTACACTCATATATCATGATGGATACATATATAGTGGTTATATGAATATGTGGACAACATGCTTTCCAAGAAACAAACGAAATTCTATAGCTTCTATGCCCAATCCAGCTTGACGGCCAATAAATGCCCACAAACTATGCTCTCTAAGAGAATTCCTGTGGGTATACGAGGCGACTAGCCCCAGAGGTTAGGCCCAACTAGAACACTCGCACTACTAGACACAAGGTACCAGAAGGCTGGATTAGGTTATATTTTTGATATAACCCTCGTAAGCAACTCTATTCTGAAAACCATAAAGTAGTGACCCTCAACGCGAAAAATATTCTCACAGTGAGCGTCAAATGGCAAGGACAAAAGGCCACCAAAACTTATGGGCCTTAAATGGAACGACAGAACTTTAGATAAGTTAACATTCAAAGACATGTTGAGCGATGATGTAAGCCTAAGTGAAACAGAAGATACTCTCGCATACCGCCTCACAAAACGATATAGGAGATAAAGTTACTCCAGGCAAGATGCTTACGAGCCTGACGGAAAGTCCAACGATCAAAAAGGATAGTCTTCCACTCGCAAACCCGAAATTTAAAAAAATAAATAACAGGCCGTAAGCAGCCCATAGAGGATCAAGGCCTAGCTTCTCACAACTGTACATGTTGTGCGTGGTTTACATTTCTTCAGAAGGGACCTACAGTTTTATGCCGTATCCGAAGGGAAGGATTTTGAGAAGCTTTCTCATGACAGTGAATACTCTTGAATGTTTGTCAGACACTCGGAAGAGGTGGGACCGTGAAAAAACTTTTAATAGTATTTTTCGGGATTCGAACTTGGAACCTCTTGCGCAGTAGTCCAACGCACTAAAACTTGGATAGAGCTATTTAAGGAGACTAAAACCATATGCTTTAAGCATCCATACGAGAATGCAGCTATTAACCATTAACTCCACCAATAATATATCCAATAATGCTAAGATCTACAGTAAAGCATCTTTCCCCCCAAAATGCCAGCTACTATGTGCAATATTGTAAGACCTCTCTTACAGAGACAAAAGTCGGCTATAAAAAAGGGACCACACCTCTTCACAATGAGGATGCAGAAGTGCCTTAAAGAAAAAACATTCTCTAATGAAATGAAAGGAAAGTCCTATCGCCCAATATGTTAACTGGACACACTGAAAAAAAATTCTAAAAAGCTAGCCTACAATAGATTACTTGATTGATTACTTCATAATCGACCTGGAGGTGATGGTAGATAGCAAGAGAATGGCAGTAATCAAAGGTTTATCTGATTATCAAAGCATCCGGAAATAGCGTCACTCAAAAGAGTACCTACAATTGGGAGGAATTTCTAAAAATGTTACTAAACGCGAAGTATACTGTTTCAATTGAAGCCGACTGGACTCCCTATTTACCCTATTCACAACTATGATAAAACCGTTTCATAACTGTTTCATTATTTAGTTCTAAAATAACTTCTAACCGATGAATGTTCTTGAAATTACATACAACAAAAAACTTAAAGAATCCCTTCAAATATTAAGGCAACTTTTGCACCTCACTGTTTTATGCAAAGGTGCTTCCTATCTGCCAAATAAGGTATCTTCAACCTTATTCCTAGTGATGAAGGTAAAAACAATTTGACACGTAGCCAAGATAAAACCCACCATTTGGCATACAGACAAGCAATTCCTTTAGAGCGCTCCGTTTAAGGGATCTCTTGTCTTATCCTTAACGGAAATGGATAATTTATTTCCTTCTAAACTTTTCATTGTTTTTATCCCAAAACATTATCAACTCTTCAAAAGCCAAAAACAAAAAAAAAAAAATCAAGGAATTAAGTTTGCATTGCTGCGTCATTAATTTTCCTCCGCCAGCAACGCCAATGATTTGAACCCTGAGAAGAAATTCTTTAAGGAATAGTTTATACATACCTACGAGTATTTCTGCCAAAAAATACGAACACGCTTTTGTGCGCTGGATGTCGCCAACGCGCTTTTGAACGACCACCCCAGAATGAGTGAGTTCAACAAAATCGAGCACTGTGAGTCAGCATGGCATGGCTGGTACTTATTGCAAATCAATCTCAATTAAAAAATCAATTTATTTTAAGCTTAAGTTCGCAAACTTCCATGTCATTATAAGTTTCTCAATTACTCGATTATTTTTGGAGGACGACGCGTCCTTTTTTTTTCTCGTTTTTCCTCGGCTCAGCAATGAGTTTGTTTTTAATTTGACCTTTACATAAGCTGGCCTGAACCGCGTCGTCGACTTCTCTATCCGAAGAAGGGGGACGTATTGAAATTAATTGATTTCCTTCGAAATGAACGATAAACGAGGGAACATTTTCGATGGTAAGGAAAACAAAATTGAGTTTGATTTGCCGGAAGAGAAATATCATTTGCACTTAGAGCTGATGAAAGAAAAATAACACAAAAAGGGATAAGTAGTGAAGCAGTGGGTAACCAAAAAAATAAACAAAAAACAAAAAAACACACAGGCCAAGTTCACAGGATAATAAAAACTTGGATTGCACTTTCGTAAGTATACAAAGTGCCGATAAGTAATGACTGGTTTGTTAGTTTGTAGTGGTGCTCCTTGAATTAAACTTTTATTGGAAGGATGTCATGACGGGCATGACGGCAATAGAATTGCGTAAATTTATCGTTCGTAGGGATAGGGAATAGTGCTACATTTGATTGTTTTTTTTTTTTTTTTTTTTTTTTTTATTCTAGAAAGTATTTCTTGCAGTCGTGGTTCATGAATGGCTGCACATCGAAAGATGTTGTTAAGTTTTGGGCAGTTTTGACTAGTATAGGCGTACAGTTGCAGTGTAGTGTTACAACTATGCGTATACCTACATCTACGAGTATAAACGAACTGCACAGCCCTCAGATAACTAAAGGAGACTACAGCCATTAAAGGTCTGTGAACAAATTCAAAAGCTGAGAAAATGTGGTCAAATGTGGCTTATCTGTAGCCCTCTTAGGCCTACTATTATGTAGGCCCTAGTAAAACGGAGTATCGAAACTAGAGACGAACTAAAATATACAGACACCTTCGGATGATTTGACAAGTCTAAATTCAAATCTACCTCCGATTTTGACCACATTCTGACATCTCCTGTCAAAACATCTGGAAGCTCACGCACACATTCATAATCGGTTGTGCTTTGTAGGGACATAGCCATTTTGTAGAGTCATGCAGTACTTTTTTTTTGTTAGTTAAATGTCACCTGCAGAAAATGTGGTGCTCAAAAAAAAAAAACAAGAAACAGCACTATACACTTGTAGTTTCGTCCTAGTCACACACGTAGGCTACAGCTCAACGTTGAGAAAGAAACACATCTATCTTCTATCTTTAATACTGTTAGTCCAATCAGCATTGCTAGTATTTTTGAAGGTATTTTTTTCATGGTCCTACCTCTTGCAAGCGTCTGACAAACATCCAAGAGTATAACTGTCATGAGAAAGCCCCCTGGCCTTCGGATATAGCGTAAAACTGCAGGCCCTTTCTGTACGTGCAAAAATGTAGCTATACCTTGGCCTTCTATTGGCTTCTTACAGTCTAATATTTTTTTTATTTCTTTATTTATTTTGAACTAGAGGGTTTTCCAATAGGGACTTGACAAATTTGAATTTAATTTGTGAACGCACTCTTTCACTAATTGCCAAACGGTCAATGTCAATTTAATCAGTAAACTCAACATTTTCATCATGGTACAGTACACGAACGAGCAACGTCTACATATTATAAAAATTTTCTACCGAAATTCGGATTCGGTGATCGCAGCTTTTACTTCAATTTTCGGTCGTAATTCTCGCCCTAGTAGACAGGCAATAACAAGTTTAGTGCAAAAATTTGAGTCTACATATTCGTTGTGTGATGTTGCCGTGTCAGTGAGACAACGGGTTGGTCGAAGTTTCGAAAATATCGCTGCCCTTCAGGCGTCCGTAAAAAACGATCCAAATCAGTCAATTCCACAGAGTTCTCAAGAATTTGGTATCGCTCAGACCACTTTATGGCGTATTTTGCGTAAGGATCTTGGTTTACACCCATACAAGATCATGCTGACTCAAGAATTGAAGCTGATGGATCATTTGAAGCCATGTAAGTTCTCCGATTGGGTTCTGCAGAAGATGCGCCATTTCATCGCAAGATCATCTTCAGTGACGAAGCTCATTTTTGGCTCAATGGGTTCGTCAATAACACATGTGCATATGCTCCTTGAATCATCACTTCATTCAATAAAAATTCTCGATTCAACAGTCTTAAATAGATCTAGTTGCCCTTAAAATACACCTGATACATATGTATATGTAGATACTCAATAAATCTGTAGGAATTTCCGGCAAACTTAATTATCGGAATGGTCGCCCTAAAGTGTTACTTTGTTCCAACACAAGTTATCCATTGATATCTTTCGACAACAATGTGCAACATTTCCGGTTCAATATCCTTAACATAACAATAACATTAAGCGACTTCAACACTCTTCGGCTCAAATTGAAAGACGAAAACCAATGACAAACGAAAAGAACACATGTTTATTATTTACCCGATACACCAACACTCTTATAAACTGCCAGAAGGACATGTACTGCACATATTAATATACAGTAAGCAAACACTTTACATTAAGTGTTACATTGTATCGAAAGCAAAAACTAAGCGAAAAACTTCTGGGAATCACCCAAACGTTCATATTAAAGCAGATAGTCATACATAGAATGTATCTATGTACGAAAACTTTGTTTCGAAGTATCCATCCTTTCGTGAAGCAACACTCAAGAGAATCGTTCACTCATGAAGTCCTTACCTCTTTCATTTTGTGTCTCTACCCTCTGTGGAGCGTTGGACTTGAAGCGACAGAAACATTTTGGATCGATAGTAAAAATAGATAGATAACCTTATAGGGAATAGTCACTTTGTTCTTACATATGACCCATACAACAGACTCAGTCAGTCGAGTCTGTCGAGAAGCACGGGAGAAAACATCGATGTAAATGCCAGTAAATGAATCCCAACACACACAGTAACGTAGGAGGCGATATCTCTGTCAGAACCTAGCTAAGAGGTATCGAGATTATACGACCCTTAAGATGAAGAAAACAGCAACAATGAGAAGCAGAGGAGAAGCATCCCTCTCTCTCTCGTGCGGTGGACAATCAAGACAGGATAATGATTTCAGGCTCTTGTGTAAAGTGCCCTGGAAAAAGAGTTTCGTTTTACAGACACTGCCATGGGAGTGATGTGCCAGTAATTGCCATGGGCAAAACGGATTTTCTCGGTTAGATAATTGTTAATATTGCACGAAAAATCACTTTACGAATTAGATGTGCGTGTATCTGAGAGAAACAAAGAAAGAGGTTGAGGGAACACAAAAAAATTTGCTTTTCGGTTGTATCTGGTCATGTTGTACATGTGTCTGCCAAACAGAATGTGGTAATATTCCCCAGTATTGATTGGAAAGAACAACGATATGCATAGGAAAGTTCGAATATTTTTTGATTAATTGTTGTGTATCTATTCATCTGAGGGATGTTCAATTTGATGTACCGAAAAGTGATTTGTGATTTATTGCCATTTGCACTAGTCGAAGAACCCACTCAATGGCGAGAGTTGTATGTGATTTTTGCATTCGCTCATAATTCGTAAGATTTTTTCGCCTGGCCATCCATTTGATGATATTTTTGTGGAAAGAAATATTTTTGTAGAGAACTGAAAACTGGCAAGGGGTTCTTACTACGTCAGTCAAAAGCTGATGATGAAGTACCGGGTCATGTCTTGAACAAAAATCCTCTAACTTTTGGTTTGTATCAAGTCTAGAGACAGTTTTGACGTTCCAAGCAGCATTCTGGTGCGGTGAAAGTTGAGGCGGAAGAAGGGTACAGATCTAAGATTTCGAAAATTGGCATTGAGGGATGCCATGTGTAGTAGAGCGGGGCTATCAATGTTTCCAGTTAGTTGCTGATGGGTAAAGAGGATGTCAGCCACGACGTTTTTCAAGTGACTGTGCGTTCATTAATTTTAGATGACCATCATAGAAAGGTAAGTTAAAATGATCGACCCAGGGAAGATGGCCTGGTCTAATAATGGTGAAGAAGGAGGATTTAGTGACATAGGGCTTGGAGAATTCTTCAGACCTACGCTTTACAAAACCAAGCGATTTCGGGAGTAAGTAATGGTTTGACATTTGTTGACGTTGAGCTCATGATTCAATCAACGTTATGAAGATAAGAGAACCAAGATGACTGCCTTGAGGTACTCTAAATGTGGCAATAATGGGATTGGATATCAAGCATCTAAGAAGGACTTGATATTGTCGTTCTAAAAGATAGGTCTTAATCCAAGCAACCAGGTTGAAACCCAAATTCTTTAAGTTTAAAAAGAATGATTTCATGTGAGATCTTATCATGGGCTTTACTAAAGTTAGTGGCGATAACATCAACATCTTTGCCATTTTCTAATGCACACAGAGTGTTAGAAACGAATTAGGTTGGTGGTGGTTGACCTACCCTTAAGAAACCCATGTTGGTCAGGGGATAAGATCGATTTGCAATGGAAGAACATTGTATCAAAAACGTTGCTTGAAAAGAGCTTCGGTATACAGGAGAGTTTAGCAATTGTGGACAGTAGTTGGAAATTTCATTCTTAAGACCTTTCTTGTGTATGGGGATTTCCAAGGCATAGGGAAGACTTCTTGTGATGTAAAGGTTAAAAAGAGAGCAGTGAGCGGTTGAGTTAAGTAGTCGACACAAACAGGGATCCGTGGCGATAAAGTGGGACTCGTCGTCTGACAATTTCATAGAGTAGCTTTTGGGAGCAAAGAAATAAGAGGTTTTGGTTCGCAGATCTCTTACCTCTGGTAGTAAATAGACATTCGAGGGGCTTTGCAGTAACGTTAGAGAAATTTGGGAATGGAATATAATCAGGAGGCGATAACTCATTAGGGGTGAAAGTAATTAAGATCCTAGCCTTGGAGCTGATGTAAGAAGCGAATGACGAGAGATCATTTGCTACCTGAAGAGCTGCAATATTGAAACTCTCATGAAATTGAACTAAATTGCGCATCAAAACATTTACATCAGCGGGGAGACCTTCTTGTAAGATGGAGACCTTTACGTTGGTATTAATAAATTTGACTGTCGAAACAAAGGATTTGAAACAGCAGGTGGTGACGAGGCGGAATTAATGTCCGAGTCGTTCCAAGTTTTTCAATTCAATTGGGGTACATCAGGCAAGTAAGGGAGCGGGGGCAATAGTGGTAATTTGTGCAAAAGTTGAGAAGAGGGCAAGAGGAGACAGTGAGTTGATGTTCAGCAGAAAGGATGTAGTGTTGGGCGGTAGCTGAAGGTCATGTTCGAAGTTTTAAGCTCCCCTGCAATATCAATTACAGCAAACTTGGTAAACGCCGATTCATCCCTGAGGGAACTTAAGCTAATATTCATATCGTCTTGAAATTAATAGCTGTAGCAACCAAGTCCTGTGGACAAAACTGTCCAACCTTAGTTGCGCAGAAAGTGTAACCCGAAGCCTCTTATAGGCAGACTCTAACATTTGTTATGAGAGTGAACAAAGCTACAGCTTTCAGAATCCATGAACCGTCCGTCCCAACCAGGGACACAAGCACCATTAAGGTCATTATCCTTATGCCAATTTTCTAGAGTAAGCCACATCCTACATTAGGCTATCATCCTATCCCCGAGACTGTCAGACTTATCATCATTTTGTGTGAGAGGGAACAATGCTACAGCTTTCAGAATCCAGAAGCCCCCCGTCAAGCAAGGGTTCCTATTTCATGGTGGTAATGCTGTGGTGGGTGAATGCACTACAAAAGTTTTTCACATATTGGTAGGTTTTGTCTCCTTCTAATGTGCTAAGACGTCAGTTGGGCTCTAAATTTCTCTGCAATAAGATAATGGTCAGAGTCGATGTTTGGTCTTAGAAAAGTACGCACATCCAAGATGTTGAATGCGTGCCTTGCGTCAATATGGTTGTGTGTTCGATCGCCAGGTTGCCGTGTGGATTGCTAGCCTAGGAAACATTACGAGCTGCTGCAAAGACGATTAATGGAAACGTCTGTTTTCGAATCGATCGTGGAGGCTATGTTTGCGATTTTTGCGTTAAAGTTCGTAGGTTCGTCATTAGACTATTCTCACGGTAAAATTTGAATACAATACAACAGACTACACACTGTACAACATGGATAGGAAAATGTTATTATTTTTTCAAACATCAACATTGTTACAACATCCATCAAGTAACTCCAACTGTCTTCCCTAGGCATTACAATGATAAACAACCCTTCCTAATTCCACTGAGAGATAAGAATATATTTCATCCAGCGCCTCTGGCGATATCGTCGTATGCCATACTGCCAATTAAACCCGAACACTCATGTCACATTAGTTCTATGCCAATTTGTCAATGGCACTCGAAATACAGAAGCAAAAACCAGAGAAAAACTGGAAGAAAAATAAAACAACAAAAACAAAATAATCCTACATTCGACCTAGAAAACTTTCCTCATATCGATGTTTGCTCGATTTAATCCATCCCCTGGCTCGTTCATCAAAACGTCAGCAGAAACTATTAATACTGTTCCATACCCTCATTTTGCCTTGTTCAGCTATAGACGATGAGAACTACTCCTGCGTCAGGCAACAGCCAGCAACTGGGGTAGCGACAAGGACAAGAATTCATATCCAGCTCATTTTTCCAAATTCCATGAAACTCTCTAACCATTCCCCCAGCGAGACAGCCACCTCCAGATCAGCAGAACCAGAAACTTTCCCTCCGACAAGTGGATTCGTGAGCTGTTTAGTTGAGCAGAGCAGCTGTACAAAACTCCAAATAAATCGGTTTGATGTGTGTAGCACTAGCAAAATAGAATCCAAAAAGGGTAATCAATAATCATGTCAGTAGTAGCTACACTCTTCCTCCATCCCCCCCAACAAACGGATGAAGTCCACGGAGTTGTCTGTGAGAATGGAATTGATAATGCTGTGCAACCATAGTTTATGGCAATACATAAATTTAACTCTCATTTCAACTTAAAAATTTCTACACCACCACGCCTAGTCTGCTAGACCAATTTTCGCTGGAAACAATAAATGCCGGCAACAGATATACTGCTCATGGGGAACAACACCCAATAAAACGCTCGTAAAAATTCCAATAAAAAAAAATATACGAGTATCTCGTTCTTGTTGTTTGGCCAAATGATTTGTCCTCGATACAGATTCGAGGAAAATCCGTGAAGCTACTCTCCGAATAGCGATGCGTGGAGGCACGACGGCACGATGGCACGGCGGCATCGGAGACACGGTCTCATATGCGAATATGCTATTTATAGTTTAGTGGGAACCCCTATACAACACGATTGGGATACATATGTTTAAGGAACGCAAAAATTTGCAGTCGTCAGCCCGATCACAGTGGGATAATAAATCTCACCGCAGGTGTTGGAGGAAATTTTCTTAAGATACTTTTCTTGTGTCGAGTCGCGTGGTAGGCGAATGTATCGTGCCTCTCTTTTTGACTATGTTGTAGCAATTCCCGATCCCGGATGTCAATAACATCCGATTATAGATACAAATTCTTGGGTAAAGTTTCCAACACATTGATACACATACTCACGGGGTGTATCTTGCCTTGTACAAGTGTAGAGGATGTCAGGGAAATATTAACCGAATTGCGGATATTTAAATTTGTTTCGCCGTGGGGCACAGTGCCGCACAGGAATGGGGTGCCACAAGCAACTCAAGTGGATTATGAGGTAATTTTTTGCAATTGCAAAAATATGTTTCAGCAACGTGGCAGCCGTCAGGAAAGGGGATAAGTTTTCTTTTCTCTCTTCGACTGGAGGAAATCCATACTCAGAATTGGGAGTGAGGGTTCTTTTGATCTTATTGGATTTGTTCAAGTAACTTACATAAATGTTGTGTGTATGTGTTTATGTGAGAGGGGGTACTTTGAAGAAGTGTTTTGCAAAAGGGATAATTGAAATGCTAAAGGAATTAGGGGAGAGATTGACTTCTGATGTGTATTCAGTATTTTAGATTTATTAAACCCATTCAAGGTTGTGACTTTGACTTGGAAAGGTCTAATAGGCTTAAATATTATGAATTTAGGTCGAGAGAGACGTATTTATACCTTAATCCTTTTCAAATGAGACTCATTCACCTGTGCAGGGACGAGTTTAGAATATCAAACAAAAATCAGGAGCATGCACTTGTCAAAAGCTTAGAACTTAGTATTATGGAAAAGTGCATTAAAAAGAAAGGCATTACCTCGCCAGGTGATACTGGGTTGTGATCCTGGAACAAGTGAAACTATTCGAGCTATTCCAGAGAATAAAGGCTTACACGTAAGCTTACAGTCGCTAGTTGGAACCTTGGAAGTATGAGTGGTCCCAACTATCGACGAGTTTGAAGAAATAATGATTAGAAGGCGAGTAGACAAACGAAGACAGGTCTTAATACTAAGTACTGGAAGATTGGGGTAGGACACCAGGAATTCTTCAGGTGAAGACAAGCTGGAAAGAGAAAAAGGCGATAAATTACCTCTTTGCATCATCGACGAGGTTGTTGATGATTACTGCAGATTATAAGACATGTGGTACTCTCCACAAAATGCGGCAATAGTATGAAGAATAACCTGTTTCTCCTGCTAAATTTTCCCAAGAGTCACTTGGAAAATAGGTGACAATAAAGAGCCTAAAAATTGAACCTGACGACATCCCAAATATGGCTATCAAACCAGCTGTCTATAAAAGACTGGACCTTTTCATAACAACCATGCACAGCTGCTTTGAGCAAGGGATCCTCCCCGAACCAGCATCTGGTGTTGTTACCTGAGAAACCCACTCGGAGAACCTTCATCATATCGACCAATATACTTCCTAGATACTCTGGGAAAAATCCTAGAACGCATCATATAGACACGATAGAGGTAAGGCATACTGCCTATGCTATAAAGACGTTCGTAGATACAGCAGCCGAAGCAATACAGAGGAGATGATAGAGAGGAGGCACAAAGAAATATTGTACAGTAGTAACGTTAGACGATAAGGCCTTCAATTCTTCCAACTTTATATGCATTGGCTGATCACTGGCCAGGAAAATTGAACCAAAACCACTATTAAATATAGTCACGAACTACTTTACCGACAAGAAGTATTACGTACTACAACATTACCGTAGGAGTTCCGCAGGAATCAGTCCTTGAACCACTTCTGTGTCTTTGTGTCTAATGCTACCGCTTGGAGTTAAGGTGATCGGTTTTGCTGTCGATATTGCCATGATCTTGGCTTCGCTTGGCCGGCTTCAACCAACTAACAGCGAAACTGAGACTGAAATGATTTAAAATCCAGTCTAAGGATGTATAGAAAAACCTGGGAGTCCTGCTCGACAACAGGCTGAAGTTAAGAGTAAAAGTCTAGTATTCTTGTAAAAAGGCGTCACACATGCAGACAGTACTTTCTCGGATGCTGCCAAACGAGACTTACCAAGACGGTTTAAGACCAGTGGCGTAGCATGGGTTGGGGCCGCCTGGGACAGATCAAATTAATGCCGCTCCTAGTAATTTTTTCACACACTAAAAAAATATGTATGTATGTCAATAACTTGGTAATATTTTTCTTCAAAATGTTGTCAACTCTTGCTCGTATTACTTTCTAGCAAGTGAAGCAAATTTGAAATTTTCCTATGTTGGTTACTTTCCGATTTCCAAATCTCTAAGGCTGAAAACATACCGGATCAGTGAAGACGTCTTTTTATTCTTAGACAAGAAAACATATCTTATTGCAACACACACCACCAGAGACACAATGTGACACTACCACCAGCCAGTGTTCCTAGTCAACAGTTATTCAATAGCGAAGGTTTAATTTATGAAACTCTGCGAAACAGACTGTAGCCTGAGAAAGCGGTGAAATTACTTTTCATTATCAATTTTTAACTTTAATTACTAAACGGCTCCAAATTCCCGCCCCTGGCAAAGTGCCCCCCTTGCCTCCTCTTCGCCACGCCACTGTAAAATACAACACAGCACTCTGTACGGCACTCTCTTTTGCACAGAATGCCCAGAAGAATAGCAAAGAATGTACCTACCAGTGCTGACGTTTCGTAACAAATCTAAATAGCCCAGAGCTCCTGACATCTCCATGGCATCATAGAGTTATCCTTATAAAGGGAGTGGTTTGAAGTAATCGCAATAGAAGTCAAAATTCAAACAACCAATGGCGAAACGCCTTAAAAACTAAGTCTAATCAATAAGGAGGTCACCCTCATGTAAATATTGAATTAAGTGGGACGTATGTGTTGTTGTGATTGTTGCAACTTAGATCTTCTCGTTATATGCCCACAACTCGGTGGCCACTTGATCGAGCAGTCCATTACGTTTTGGGTAAAATATCCCATTAATAGAACCATAACAAAGGAAACCATACATATATCTCGGTAGCAGCTTAATTAATAGAGTTTATTCAAGATAGGTACTTGATTTGCTTAACCGCAGAGGACTACTTAGCCTTAATCCAAGGAAGTATGTGCGTCTCACACCTAGAGGTTGTTCTTAATATTTAAAATATAATATTTCTTTAACTATGCACAGTAGTTTCACAACTATCTGTCAAGTGATTATACCAACGGGAAGTCTTTTTGTTTTACTGGGTACAACCGCTATACGGGTTGGATAACATCAAAATGTATGACGCTTTATCCTGCATAAATCGCTCCCCATACGAAATCAATTCCGTGATAGAATGGAGCCAGTTCTATCATAGCACCGAGTTGTTGTCCTAGGAAACGTACGTCCATCTCTCCCACAGGACTATGTCGTTCGGGCAACAGACAATAGTGTCTGTACTCTTCCTTCGAAAGTGTGTACTTCATAGGTACATTGAAAAAGCTTCCTTTTGTTGTGCTGAGAAAAATGAATAAAAGTTTTCTTTTCAATTTCTTAAAACGTGAACGTGCCACAGAGCGCTAATCCCCAACAGAGTTAAAAGGTCAAATCTCATCATAGGACCGACCCTCTCATCTAGATTTTCTTTGTCGTCCAAAATTACTATCCCACATGAACGTTTGTACGTATGTACTATACACATGCGAGTGATGTACACAATGCAAGAGTGTGAACAAATTTTCAGTCATTCTGTGGATAATTTTCAAGAATAAAGCTGGGCGAGGACGAGCAGTCAAATGGAATGGTGTAGCCTTTAGCAACGGCATTGTTCATCAAAAGGCAGTTATATCACAAATGAAGTCATACATATGTATAATAACTTTCCACTTTGGCAAAACGCCGGCAAACGACACTTATCTATCTCTGTAGAGGGTGTATCTTTGTCTGTACATGACAAGCTTGCTGTGGGCTGAAAAAGAAATTCCAGTAGAGGGTAGGGACAGGGAATAGGGGTACATCTTTTGTGTATTAATTTGGAATCGATTCTAAGCACGTACAATCTATACGAGGGAAAGTACTCATATCCTTGTGCCATGTGGACCTGATTGCTGATGCACCTTATTTAGGGAGAAGTTTTGCTTCTTGGCTTTCTATTTATTGCTGTCCTAAATTTTACTCTCGAAGTTTTGAAACAAATTGCAGAGAACTCTTTTATGGTGATTAGACACAAAAATATACTTCTTACTTGCGATTATAATATATGGGCCTAATGGCAGGTACAGGGCAACTCCAATTCGAGATATATGTATGCACACACGAGTGGACAACAACACGATTGCAATTGGGCGAGTCTAGCTCGTTGAACGGGGTTCTTCACCAGAAAACGGTGCCTCCTTTCCAACAAAAGAAAAAGAAGGAAGAAAATGACTGTACTCTGACTGAGGATTGTCCAAAAAGGAAAGAAGTATAGCCCACACGAAGATCTATGTCCTCAAATTACTTACTCTTAGTCTATAACGCTTTCCCCCTATCCCCACACACCCACATCTTAGATTCAATTCTGGACACATTTAGAAACTTCAATATAACACTTATGGAGGGCATAACACTTGGAGACTCAGCACTCATGTGGGACCGGATGAGGTATCTCTTGCTGATCTAAACATCTAATGCGTCTCTAATGATGTCTAGCGCTCAGAAGGAACATCTTTACACGAGATCAAGGTCGGAGTCCATAGTCGGTAGCTACTTCGACATAATCAAAGCTGAGGTCTGTCCATACCTTTTTTTAAGGATGGTTACGGACGCTGGGTCAACGGCAGAGCTCATACTTCCGAACTGAAATACTGATGTCGGTTTCCTGAAAAGGATCTCTGATCTATTGGTCTCTTCTCCTTTCTTCTCAAAATCATAGAAAGAAAGATTGATTGATATCCACCTTCGTAAAAGTATAAAGTCGACGCTCCTTTCTGCATCCCAGCACGCATTCTGCAAAGTTAACTCCGTAGAAACTGTTCTACATGTGCTCGTTTGAACCAAAGAACGCTCACTAAGCCTTACGGAGTTCCTTATGGTGAAAGGAAATTTGCAAAGATAAATTAAAAACTCATTTACTAGCCTGGAGTAGTTGGTCAGTCGGTTTCAGAACAATAGCTTAAAATCGAACAATTATATACATGCAGGCATCTCTTCTAACGAGCTTAACATTATTATCTGACTCCGTCTTTCGGACCACAATCAAGCTTGCTGCCATTCGCCTATGTTCTCATCTATATTTGCCATGGATTGTGACACGTCTTTAATGGAGATATTGAACCAATGTAATACACACTTATGTTAGGTGCCAGGAACATTCCAGGAAACTGCAAAGCCGACTAAAATGATAAAAACATTGAACTACTCTGCAGGATGTGTGATGGAGTTCCTTATCGTTTCGTGTTGGAGGACTATTTTTAGTCAGAATTGGATGGACTTGACATCAGTGGTGCAGAATGTTAACGGTAATTCTGTAATCTCAAGGAATGGCCACTTCTCTTATGCTATTTGACGCCAAGCTTCATGCCGAGTGTCGGACACTTTCCTCCAAAGAATCGATCGCTGCAAACGCACTCACGTGCTTCACCAAATCAAGAGGTTGATTTCCAAATACAAATACAAAATTGTTTAAACCCTTTATATGTATGTATATTACCATCGTTTCAAGTTGACTTTTCTAACTCAAACCATTAGCTGGGAACGTACATGGTACACAGAAATATTCAAGGAAATGCATCCACTCAATCTTTGTCATTCCGAAACAAAATTTAATGGCATTTATTTGTGCAATCTCGAATACTAGCACTTCATCTTTGACTAGCTTGATAAATTACCACCTTTCCGAGTAACTAGCTGGCCTTAATTCTAACGAAACGTTACAGTGCGACTGTGACACAATTGCACACATACATTACTTAACAGAAAAGGATTACGATCAAAGTGTAAAGCAAAATAGCTATTACTGACTGTTGGGGCAATTCAATCCACTATTTCTATGGAAATTTTTCCAGCAGTACGATGCTATGAATGCATAATACTTTTCACTGGAAGCACGAACGATGTGCAACGAGGAATGCTCGTTTGACGAATTGCAGTCTAAGTTTGTTTATCCCAAAGATTTTCTCCGTCCTTGTATAACAATAGTTTTGACAAATGTTTAGAATACTTCAAGGACTAACGCACGGAAGTTATTCAATCTTAAATTAATGCAGTCTTCTTGTGTGACAAAATTTTTCTCGTAAGTGTTCTCCGAATCGAAGTTAATAAAATGGCAAGGTCTAACGTCTACCTACATAGACTGTTAAGCAGCCATCAAGTCCATCCCAACCACTACAATCAATTTAAAAATCTCAGGAACTACCAAGAGAGACTCAAATAACTATAGCCTTCCTTAGACAAAGCAAAGTCCAAGAAACATATGCATAAAGTAACTTACTTACTTACTTATCTCCTGTATTCCATTGTGGGACCTCTACTACGCCTACGCACCATCGTGAACGGTTTCTGGAAATTTGCCTCAGTTCTCCCCAACTTTTTTCCATCTGCCGTGCCTCCATCTCGACTGGTCTGCGCCATGTTCTCCTCGGACCGCCGGGTATTCTGCCGTTCTGCGTTAACGGATTCCATTGAATAGCATGGTTAGCTATGAAATAGTCACCTTTTCGGAGTGTGTGGCCATTCAATTTTCATCGTTGGATGATCGTGGCTATAGGTTCATGACCCGTTCTCTGGTAGAGGTGTTCGTTAGAGATACGGTTGGGCCAGAAAATCCTTAAGATATTACGTAGGAACTTGTTAACGAACGTTTGCAGTCTTCTCGTGCTGTTGATGATCACTCTCCAAGTGCTACATCCATATAACAGCATCGATGTTGGAGCGGAACAATCTCAGCTTGGTGTTTAAGCTATTGCATTGCTTCGCCATACTTTGAACAACATACCGAACGCAGATTTCGCTTTGGAGATTCTGTTAGATTTATCCAGTTCGATTCCACCGTCAGTCGAGACAATACTACCAAGATACAGGAAATCATCTAATCTCTCTACCGGTTGTCCAGCAATGTATATTTCAGCTGATGAGGTTGTACCAAGGCTGATAAATCTAGTCTTTGCCGTATTAATTTTCAGCCCAACGACGCCTGCCTCTCTCTCTACATCAGCTGTCATTTGGTGATGATCCATAATTCTAAGAGAAAGTAAGCATACATAGTCAATATGCTTCAGTTGGGATGTAAGAGCCCATCGAATCCCTCTCTTACCCATCGCCAATCATCAAAAGGAATAGAATTGCTGAAAGAATGCAACCTTGTCTTACCCCAATTTGGTTCTCGAATTCCTCTGACAACCTTTCTCTGTGCAGGATGTGACATACCATGTAGCCTTGATAATAGCAACTAATTTATCTGGGATACCTCTCCTGCGTAAGGCACTCCAAATAAACTCCCTATTGACACTATCACTATCAATTGACAATGCCTTCACAAAATCAATGAACAGCAGATGAATTGGCGAATAATATTCAACGCACTGCTCTATAATGAACCGCAGGATCCAGAGCGGAAGCCTGCTGTGTTGTTTGATTCGCTCAATGATTATTTTAGCTATTATCTTAGCTACAGCACGGAGCACGCAGATACCTCTCCAGTTTTCGCACTCCTTTCCTTTTTTAGGAAGCTTGTCGATCATTTCATTCCACTAGCCAGAAAAGTTCTCAGTTTCCCAAGCTCTTCCAATTAGAAGGAACAGTAGCTCAGCCGATGGTGTTGGCGCTGCTCTTAAGAGCTAGGCGGGAATACCATCAAGTCCTACGGCCTCTTTGTTTTTTAGTGCCTTGATCGCGGCAGTGATCTCATCCTTACTGGGGGTCGTGGTACGTAATCGGGGCTTTTAGGGTCAATAACCGATTATTGACCACGGCATGCTGTGCCCCACTCAGACAACGGCGTTTAGTAGTTTGCCAAGGCGGTAAAAAACTACCTAACTCATACTCCTCAAAATCATCTGATTATACAAGGACGAATACGATAACGGCGGCAACCAGAACGACGAACATTGACGGGAAAACATCTCCTTTGCATGTCTCCCTTTTATTAGTAATTCCTTAATAATTCCAAAGAAACGTGAATTTTATTTCAATTTTCCAACTAAACGTCGTGTGTGTCGTCCTGTCTTCGTCGTCGCTCTTTTTTCTTTCGCAGCGAGGAGCTCCAAGTGCACACCACGAATATACCATCAAAGAGCTCTAATCACGTAGCGCGATATAATAGAAAAATTCACACAATTCCATGTCGTGTGAACAATGAATGAGGGATAACGAGGAGAAAAGGAAATCCACAGCAAAAACTTAATGCCATCATTCATCCAAGGAATATGAAAGAGAAGAAGAAAAAAAAAAACACTCTTGACCATTTTTTGGAAGAAACTTTAAGGCGGCTTCGGTTCACTTCAGCAGGCCATAATTCTGGGTCGACAAAAAGTAGAAAGAAAAAAAAAACGTACCCATAAGGATTCAAGGAATGCGCTCATCAAGCGAAAAGTTTAACGATTGTGCAATAACTTAAAAAGTAATGATTTAGTGAATGCTTTAAATATATCATGTCAATTTGAAAGTACGCACGTAATTTATGACATGGACGGGTGACAATAATTTAGGCGCGTCAAATAGCCCGAAAATGATTAATATGGATCATGGATTGAAGTGGGTAATCTCCTTTAAGCAAATTGATAGATAATACGCTTTCAAGTGGTCAATATAGCGGACTATAGATCAAAAAGCATTTAATTTTGTTGAATGTGTTGTACCTACATATGTATATTCTAACAGTGGCGATTGCGGAGGCTATTCTGGTTTTGCGAAGGAGTGCGAGTTGGAAAAATCTCTATCCTGTCATTCTCCCGTCGATTTTAACGAGATTATCAACTCCAGAAGTAGAGAAGCATCCTCACACAATTAAACGTGCTTTACAGTTTGTTAAACGCATTTCGGTTTAAGACGGTCAGACTCATTTACGGCTCAAACTTTGATTCGTTCGACCGAACAATAGAGCCGCAAACGCTTTGAGGCTTGTCGATATATTTTTTGGTAAAGTCCAATCTTTTTTTCTCATCATAAGTCTTTTCATAGCTGTATACCAACTTCAGCAGTCCTAGCGATCTTGACTTTCTACGCATTGTGGATTCTGAAACACTTATGTAGTTACAAGTCTTCAATCAAAGCCCTGATCGAAGTCATTTGTAAGTTGACACTTTGTTTCATAATGATCTATTTTTGCTTTCCTGCCTCCACCATACTGAGTCACGAGAGTCCCTGAAAAATTCTAGAAAAGTTGAGGCCTGACATTTCTCCAAAATCAGCATGGGCAACCAATATACATTGGTTTCTGAAAGATAAGAGAAAGCATAGTGTCGGTTGATCTGGGGTCCAGCGAGCCTCAACCGTAAAAATTCATATTTCGCGCCAGCTTTAATACTGACAGGCTCAAAGTTCCCCAAGTGCGCCAACAGTTCAGGGACCACATTGCCTAACAAGCAGAAGTAATCAGCAGATAGTTACAGGAGGGCATGGATGATCACTGGCATGCTGTGAATAATGCTTTTGCAACGGGGGCAAGCACCTACGTCGGTAAGAGGCAGAAACACCACCGCACCTGGCTTTCAGCAGATACCTGGAGACGCATCGAAGAGATACAACAATAAAGGCTCGGATTGCAGCCGCCTTAGCAGTGGCGAAATACAAGCTAAAAACCCAAGCAGGCTTTGGTGCTGGATCCTTCTGCATCGAATATTAACACCTTAAGGATTATAATCGAGCAATGCGATGAGTACAGGTCTTCGCTACATCTGCTGTTTATCGACTTCGAGAAGGCCTTCGACAGTTTGAATAGAGATGCTAACTGGTTGGCCTTGTAATCACAGAAAAACTCATAGCTATTATCAAGGCTGCGTAGGACGGTAGTAAGTGTCCCGTCTTGCACAATGGCAAGGTGTCAGACGAATTTGAAGTCCAAAGCGGAGTACGTCAAGGCTGCATACTGTTACCGCTGTTATTTTTAGTGGTTATCAGTGATGTTCTCCCCTACGCTAACAATGTTTGTCTTCTTTCACATCGGATAATGGACCTTCATCTTATGGTCCAGAATCTAGAAGCTGAGGCAAACAAAGTAAGGCTCAAAATTAACACAGCCAAAACAAAAGCGCCAGCGCCCAACTTAACATTGCCGGACAGAAGGCACCGAACTGGATGTGTGCAGCAGAATCGAGAAGGCCAAAGCTGCGTTCGGCATGCTGTCCACCATCTGGAAAAGCAATGTTATCGGCTTAAGAACCAAGCTGCGATTGTTTCGCTCCAATATAGAATCGGTACTGCTTTATGAGTGCAGTACTTGGAAAGTGGACATCATTAACACACGCCGACAAGTCTTTGTGAACAAATGTTTAAGAATCATCTTGAGGATCTTTTGGCCGAACCGTATCTTCAACGAACAGCTTTATACGAGAATAGGTCAGGAACCTATCAACATTACAATACGAAGGGGAAAGTGGCAGTGGATTGGACACACCCTACGGCGCGAAGACAATTCCATTGCGAAACACGCTATTCAGTGGAATCCGCTCACCCAAGCAGGCAGAACAGCGGGAAACCGTGGAGCAGAACAGTCGAGGAAGAATCGAGCTCTTTGGGGATGAGTTGGAGATAGCTCAAACGCGTTGCAGAAGTACGAACAAGATGGCGTGCAGGCGTTGTTGACGCTCTATGTCCCCCGAGGGGTTAAAGGACCCAAGAAGAAGAAGAAGAAGAGAAGATAAGAGAAAGCCAGCGATAACTGTCTTTACAGACAGTCAGACATCGGTTAAGCCATTAAATTTTGTTCGGGGAGTGATATTTCTGCAAAGGCATTCGAAGAAAAGATTATGTCACAAAAATACTCTTCAAGTAGCTAGTACAAACAAATTCCAAGAAAGAAGAGAAAGACAAGAACTATGCTATGGCCATGGTAACATTTTGGGTCTAACAACTCTCTATACAAACAATAACAATAAGAGTTAACATAGTTGAAGAACGTTGCTCCAAGGCCTCCAGCTAAATGTAATAAATGTCAGCTGAAGCTGAAATGTGAATGAGATTCCATACCATCTTACACTAACTACCATCAACTCCTACAGTCACTACAAACCTAATCAAGTGTTTTCAAAATGTACATACATACACTTCTATCCAGCCCCAGGACTAACTTTGTCATACCTTATCAATACAGAGCCAGCCATTTTCATTTCATTCTCCGCGTCAAGTTCAGCAAACAAATAGAAGGCAAAAAATAAAAGACCTAAACTCAATCTGATTTCCATTTTATACAGTTGTCGCAAATTGCCGAGTTTCCGAAAATTCTCAACCCAATCACGAGATTCTCAGCGGAAACTTTTCCCGGCTCAGGACTAAAATCTGTAATTTAAACAGTGTTTGGCTTCTCCACTGGCCCACTATGCCTTCCTCGTGAACAAACACAAAGCAATTAAACGGCAATCAATTAGGAATTTTATGACAAAACTTTCTCCAATAATCAGCGTCAAAGGAGTAACGTCGTCGAGTAGGGGAACGGACGGCCTTAATCCTTTTGCCGCTTGAGAGTTCTTGTATTTCTTCTTATTTTTAAAATACAAATGAATAAATATCCAGAAATGAAAATGTATATTTACAATCAGATTGTGTTGTGTCCCCAGGTCCTCTTGAAGTCATTCGCTGATTGCAGAGTGAATCGAATCGGCAGACGAAGGATAAACTTTCTCTTTGACAAATTAAACGGGTTACTTTCTAAAAAAAAAAAAAGTAAAAAATAGAAAACATTGGTTCAAAAAAAAAAAAAAGAAACACAGACCCCGGACGGAGAGAATCGTCAGAAATAATGACTGCGTTTCCGAATCAGTGCCAACTTAATTTACCATCAAGATTTTGTATCCATCTCTAGCGTTAAGGGTTTAAATGTTTTGATAACGATACTACGAATGTTTGGGTATGCGAGCGAAAAAGATGGATTTGATCGAGACGGATAAAAAGTTGCCACCATAAATTTTGCATTTTTTGTTTTTTGTTTTTCACCCCCCCTCTAGGGGAAAGTTCACAAAATTTCCCTTTTTTCGGTAGGAGATTTATATAATATGCTTAAGCAAGCATTTATAATGAGAATTCATGTTGAATGAACTATTTATCCAGTTAGTCGTGTGCTCTGGAGCAAGGTTAGAGAAATATGACTTGGGGGATGCAGAAGCGGGATTATAATACCAAACTAGTTTGGGAAGAACTTTTCTACAAGCGTAATTAATTTCTGTCTCGATTTGCATGGGGACCTGCATAAAATTATCGATTTTATATGTACATACTGTGGGGTATGTGTGTAATTTATGATGAAGGAGATTTTAATTAGATCGAAACTTTCGGATTATATTAATATTATAGAGCTGTTACTGGTAACAGTAATTAGAAGTTTTTGTTTGCCTCATAATGGGGGCATTACATGGCAATAGGGGAAGGAAACAAATCGAAATATCCTTTATCCTTTATGGGGGTCATTATTTAACGCTACAATGGTAAGGCTCGCTCCTACGAAGTGGCATACACCTTGGTACGGCTAGGGATATGTGTTCTCTAAACTCTCCAAATAGACCTTAAATTGTGGCCTGGGGTCAACAGCGGAAAAGAGAATTCGTCCTCCTCACAAGGTCTACGTACCACCACCACAGTGGCCATTGACATAATGTTCAAATTACTACTGCTTCATATACTTACATACATACATATGTATATTGCAAGCATGAACTAGTCTTCATCTATTCTCAATTAATTCGACGGCAAATACTGACTTCATCTTCGCCGAACTCCTATAGCACGGAGTGCATCATTGGAAGACACGGGCCTCCTTTTAAACGATTTCTGTAGAAGCTCCATGGACGAAGAGAAGGAGGAGAATATACTTCATCAGCCATGCTCTCTTAAATGCAGGTGAACACTTCTTTGAAAATTCAACCGAACTTGCTGTCATAGACGAGCTTCTGCTCGTTTTAATGGGACTGAAACCATTCGATCAGATCGGTGTCGGATCACAGTGGGGCTATCTGGGCTTAGTGTGGTTGCATTCACTTACTGGAGAAAGCCAATCTAACGTAACCTTGTCCAAGGTGCTAAAACCCATGGAATTTGTCTACGAAGCAGCGACCAGTTTTTAAGTCACAGGAACTGGACCGTTTTTTTCAGGGAAAATCCGAGTGGCCTTCAGCATAATAGCGCATAACCTGTCCTGTATTCCGAGCAAAGCAAACCCTCACAAGAGACCCTACACAAATCAGCCTTACGTCTATCCTTCTAGATTTCTGAAAAAATTCTGGCCAAGAAATTTCTGGCTGCTCTATAGATGTATGTAAAAAGGTTGAGGTCAACAACCCTCCGTAATAAAACCGATCCTCAACCAACAACTGGCGACCTCCTCAGCAAAAAGACTAAGAAGCTCCAAGCAATAGAAGGCACAGTACATTGGGCATCCTAGAAATACACCTGCCACATGTCACCGACTACACTTACCAACTGAACACAACTTCAACTCAATACTTATGGACGGGTCTGAAGCAGAATGGAGTATTTTCAAAAGCTCTACTCTCTTTCCACTTTTCAACTATTGTAGCGTTTTTCAAGCCAAATCTCGTGCATTTAGAACAACGAGATGCAAGGCAGTGAAAGTCAGCCGAGTATATCTTAACTGAACAACCTTTGCTGAGTGCCAGGTCACTGTAACATACTAGCGAATTGTGAAACTGACAAGCTGACTCGACGAAGCTTCTCAGCTCTGAAAAATAGTAAAAGTTTAACCAACACCTTATGCCAAATGGGTTAGATCAACTCGTTAGCTTTAGACATTAAATCCATTGGGCTTCTTAAATACAGAAGAGGAACCCCCTCCAAGATACGTGTCCAAAGATAAGGAATTCCCTACTGCGACTTCTGTAGAAGCTGGTAGGAATGATGAAGAAGAAGAGCCCTTTACTCGACAATATCAGAAAGGCCATACTAAGTGAATACCTCTTCAACAATCTAAATGATCTCACCAAAGCCTCTAAATTGGCTCCAACAACAAAACTTTCATTCGTTTCAAAAACACTTATACATTCCATTTTCTAATTGTGTGAAAATTTCAACAAAACCCTTAAGCAGTCTTAAACAACAAAGCAACTCTTTTATACTTCAGGATCTTATTTTTTCCCAGCAACAATAGCGAAGTTCCTCACGCGGGCGTCCCTGATTCGTCTTAAGCGAACTTTACTTGCAATTTTATCAGTTATTACTAAGAACAAAAGCAAAATACCGCAACTAAAGGATTGCAAATAATACAGCGCTCATTATTCATCTATTAACAAAGGAATTCGCATCCTTCGAAGAAAATTTTCGCAAAACTTTACAAAAATTCTGAGCTCTTTTACGAAAGGAACTTCAGGGATGTTGTTAACAATACCCGCAATGCCCGTCCCCACTCTCAGTTCAGTGATTTTTGTTTTCTTCTCGCAACAATGGGGGGCAAAATATTATAACCATTGGAGCAATAAAAATATAATTATTATGAACAACACATAGAGCAAACATTGACAGCGTTGAAGAGAAAACAAACTTAAGGTTTACTTACGTTGAAGTGTTGTTTCTAGTGCACCACGATGGTCATTCTCAGGCAGGCGATCTCATGACACACGAACACGAGAACCAGGGTTTTAGTTTTTTTTTTTAAGCAAAAGCAACAACAAAAAATAAAATAAAAATAGAAGAAGAGGAAACCAGAAACTCAAGTGGACTCTCGGAAAGTAGTGGGAG
This sequence comes from Chalcosyrphus nemorum, assembly GCA_949716465.1. Taxonomy (NCBI): domain Eukaryota; kingdom Metazoa; phylum Arthropoda; class Insecta; order Diptera; family Syrphidae; genus Chalcosyrphus; species Chalcosyrphus nemorum. The sequence goes on along the minus strand of OX454333.1, from coordinate 42,497,254 downwards.
CGAAGAAAAAAAAAATTTATTGAACAAGTTAGTGTAACTGACAAAGAGACGATGTGTCTGTTATCGTTCGTCTTTTGTCCTTCGACGTATCGAACTTTGGTATTGCTGTGTATGTGAGAAAGTTTGTTGATTGAACTGCTTCCTTGTAATAAATTATTCTCGTTATGTGATTAAATTAAATAGAAATTAAGAAATTGTATTCAAAGGACTAGGACTTCAGCAACGCGTACGAGTCATTGTGTGCGGCTTCTGGCAATGTGTCGCAGGTCACCAACTCTTTCCGAGTTTCTGTGCTTCCTACTTGGTTCCATTGTATCTCGGCATTAGCACGTCACCTTTACGGAAAATATGACATATCCACTGCAACTTCAATCGTTGGTTATGCATACATGCTTATTGCCGTTCCCTTCTAAGGCTATTCATTCGAGCCATGAAAGAAAGTTCTAAAGATAGTGCAAAGGCATCTATTAACAAACGTCTGCACCTTTCTCTTGATAGTATCAGTCACTACCCAAGCAATACGCGACATTCGTAGCTGGGTTCTGTCTAGTTTCTCTACCACAATGCATAAGCATGTATGAGTTCGATCGTAGGTTGATCATTTTTTATTGCTGAATTGGAACTGGCGGACATGTGGTTTCGATAGGAAGGTGCAATGGCCCATATAGCTCTTGCGACAATGGATATTTTGAGGAATGCATTTCTAGCCGGCTAATATATTGTTTTTGGCAACATGATTTCTTGCACACCACTGTAGAGTCAAAACACATGAGGCGTGACAAGAGTAATAGCACAAGACAACATAATGGCGAATGTGCAACGAATTCCGAGTCAGCAGAGCATATTTTAAGCTACTACGACTGCCTAAGCAGAACACCTCGTCGTTACTTAGGTCAGTTCTACCATAAAGCAGAAGAGATTGGTAATAATCCAGATATACACATGTAGCGAGTTAACATTTACAGGTATACCCCGGTTAACGTTGCCCCGCATAACGTTGTTCCGCTATAACACCGGCAACGAATTGTTACAATACCTCGGTTAACGTTGCGTGTCTTCGCGTAACGTCGTTTCAGCCTTTACTTTTCTTTGCCCCACACAGCGTTATTTCGTTTAACGTTGTGTTTTTTTACTTAAGATGCTTTACCGAAGTAATCGGGGTGTGCCTGTATATGTACATATAAACACGTATTTTATTTAAAGGAATATTTTATACATTGAAATGAAATTGTTCTTATAAATATGCCTCATTAAAATTTGCTCCTATAAGTATACCTCAAGTAATATTTGTTTTCGTTTCTATTTTAAACTTTTGTAATAAGTGTGTTACGTTTAATGTTCCACTTCTGTTTTAAGTAACCTTCAAATTTCACATGTTTGTATACATACTACTCCAAAACAGAAATTTCCTTAAAAAGTGGGCGTGGTAGTGGACGAATCTTGAAAATTTTGTGGTTATATTTTAAAGCAACAGTCGCAAAACAGTATTTTGAGCAAAACGCGTTCTAAAACTTAGGCGTGGCCGGTACACGTTATATGGGCGATATGTCGGCTTAAAGTAAATCTACATAACTGCTGATTTTATTTTTATCGTTTCATGTAAAATTGCAATAGGAGTATAAAACTACATTTTCTCATTCTCATATTGACTTGTTTCCTGAGAATCTTGGTGCCGTTAGTGCAGAACAAGCTGAGTGCTGCTTTAGTAGCTATTAAAGTAATGGAGAATAGAAACCGAGGAAGATGAAACACGAACATAATGGCCGATTACTGCTGGCAAAAGTCGAAAATATGTCTATAAGAAAAATAAATCTTGGTATGCTAAAAAAAAATCTGTCTTTTAATATAACACACATATTAAAATATAAATAAAATATAATTTTTTTAAATTTTAGGAAAAGAAAATCAGAGGCTACCACAATAGGAACAACTGTGGGCACAGTGATTATAGGTGTCTGAAACCCACCTCGTTACGCAATCTACAACTCAGGTGATGTGAGGTTTCAAGATTTAATGTCTATGGTTGTTGGAGTAAACCGCCTTACCTAGCTGTAGATAGAAGAAACAGACATTGCCTTAGTTCATAAATACTGAAATAGTGGTGATCTAAAAAGAGATCTTAAAAAGAGCCTACACAACAGTAAGTACGAGTAGATATATAAACCGCATATTCTCAAAAATTTACTAAGTATCAGAGTCACATAAAAACTTAAAGAACCGATAGAAAACAACCTTTTATCTATCTAAGTATCTCCATCTTAAGATAATCCACCAAATTAGTCTAAATATAAAATTTAAAGAAATTGGTTTGGGGACATTTTCGAGCAAATTGGTCTCTTTTAGACCTTAGAAATGTACCGTTATAAACACTTTTAAGCAACAATCTTGTAAGCCATCATAAAGAACTTATAGTTTGCAATCTAAATGTAAAAAAGGTTAATAAAATCGGTTTACCGGTTTTCAAATAAAATGCCCTTTAACTAAATTGGCTATTATTAAATTTTGACCAAAATGTGATAAATCATCTTATTGCACGTCACTGTGTGAAGTTTAATCGAAATTGTTGCAGCCGCCTTAACACAAATCTACTTTTTGCTAAATTTTTTATGAGTTCAAGTACTAATGTTAACAATTTTGGTAAGAATTTTTATTTGTTCTTGCTTGGAATTTCGCAACTTAAACAAAAGAGAGATTAAAACAAAATCGTTAGAGCGGTTTTCGATTAAAACACATTTTTGTAAAATTGACTTTATGTAAAGTACCGTTAATATAAGGGATTACACCACAGACGCTAGATATGCAGTTTGATCACAATACCTCCACCCGCTTAGACTGTAGTGTCGAGCATAGAAAAACTGACAGACAGACAGCTTTTCTACCATCATTATGTCAGAATTGATCGAGTTGGAATTTTTGACAGAATCCAATACTTGCTCTTTACATACCTATTATAAGTAAAAGTAGAAAATTTACAGCCAAAGATTTCTTTTTGGTTATGACAGTACTCTAATATAAAAAAGAAGTATTGTGACACTTTGAAACTGAACCAAACAGCTGTTTGCCCATTAGAACAAAACACCCACTTTTTATTTCAAATATTACTCACTGCCTCTTTATAGGATTCTAACATAGTTCCCAACAATAACAACCTTCAATATCAAAGTATTAAAATTCATAAACTTCGACAATATCACTATGTATTAAATTTAAACACAACAAACGAATAAACAATAAAAATTACTTCCTCATGTGTCGCAAATATGAAAGAAAAATTATTCGATCAATAAGATAAAATTTAGTCTGAAAAAAAAACTGCTACTTCTGCTACCAAATAGTTGACAGTGTAAATTTATAAGCGTTTTATGAGTTTCTCTTGAACCCCAAAAGATACATATTCCCAATTTCGTTTGGGAATAAAAATCATGACTTTTATACACTATAACCATAAAATCTAACGACTCTATCTTTTCCTTTCCATTTACTAAATTTATTTCTTGTTTTTTTTTTTTTTTTGCTTTTTTTTTCTCAAACTCCCATCGATTGCCCATAACTAAAAGATTTTAAATATTACTCAAGCGACGAAAGTTTTAACTTTTCCTTGGCTTTCTTTTCTAAACGAAAGAAAAGAAAGGTTCTAATTCACCCTCTACACTATCGTCTCTTACGGACCATTAAGCGAACTCTCCCTTTTTTTTATGGAGATTAACTAAATTCCACATGCCACTATCATTATTTAACTACAATAAATGAACTCACTCTTCCATCTTAAGATCAGAGTTTAAACAAAAACAAAAAAAAAAGAAAACACAATAACGAATGTGTTTCACAATAAAGATGAGAGAAAAAAAGAAACTATAACAGGAGCTCGAAACAAAGGAATGTGATTTAAGTTAAATCCTTTATTTTCGAATGGAAATCCCGAAAGCTCACCCTTTTTCCCCACACTTGGCTGCTGCTGCTTGACATGTTTAACCCTTGTCACATGGAAAAGAATTGAAAATATTATATATGTATGTACACTTCCCCCTATTGGGGAGTGAGAGGACGAAGGAAGGAAGGAAGGATTCCCTCATTTTCTCGCTCCATGACGAGTGACTAGTCGTACTCATGTGCTATGTTGGCAATTACTGAAACGTCCTCGAATCAAAGCCAGAAGCCCATCAGAACAAAAAACAAAAAAAAAAAAAGACAACAACAACAAAAGTACGGTAGGTATATATGGAATATGGAAGGAAACAAAAAACTCAATAACCTCATCGCTCACTGACAATGAATTCCTTTTTGCCTTTCTATTTTGAAAAATCGAAAGGGAATTTCAAAACTCATTCTACGGACGGAAGCGGACGGATTCCTTGTTTCATTTCAAATGGAAACTTTGCCAAAAGGAGCAAAAAAAATAATAATTTAAAAAAAAAAGGAGGAATCGCAATCATCATCATCATCATTGTCGGGATACAATAAGCCCAAGGTATTACTGGGGATATTTTTCAATTTGAAGAACACCCTCTTGGGTTCATGTGTAGATATTTTATTGTGTACTCCTGTCAATTGTTCAGATTAAGAGGCAAAGTTAACACTCTTTTGAATTGCATTTTTTTTTGTTTTGTTTTGTTTTTATTCGAAGCGTATATTGTCCTTGTATCCTGTAGCTAAATGAGTCTGAGATGACGACTTAAAGCAGTTTACCGATAAAACATCCAACTGTCCACTAAGGCTTATGCTTTGAAAATGAAACGTTTCCATCGTTGCCAGGAAGGATTATGTATATGAAAAATACATCGTTTGTATCTGGGAACAAAGAGTGATTGAAATGCTTTTGGCGGATGGTAAGAGCTTTCAAAACATTCAGGCATTCGAAACCAGTGGGTTGAGTCTAAGCGACCATCGAATGAAAAAGCCGATACATAGTGTGGCAAATAATATCCTGGGCAAGAACCTTATCTCAGAAACCAAGAGCGCCATCTACAGGGTGCACCATGTAAACACTGAATAACTTTGACATTTATTCAATTCAGTACGATTTCAAAACATGATCGCTTCACACTAAAATAGTGATGTGAAAACAGTCGTGCAGTTTTGTTAACTCAACTTGCACCGCCTGATAACACTATTCGTCGTTAGATATTGAGTTTTGTTGAGCACGGGACCGTTGGAGATTGTCGACATGTCGTTCATCAACGCTTAAGACGTTGAACTGGTTGAAGCGGATAACTAACATGTGGAACCACCTTGTTTTGAGATGCCTATGTCAGAAAGAGCTTAAGCCTACAGAAAGAAACTCTTCAGAGTGCATTCAATCTTGGCTACATCCGAAAGGGAGCCCTTGATATGTTGTGGAAGTGGAAGAGTGTGAGTGAAGATACACACAAAGATGCTCTGTGGCGCTAGACAAAAGAAGAGAGAAGAAGGGAATTTTCAGTTAAATAAAAGGGACCTTAGCTTACCTTCTCAATATCGGTAAGTCTAGAGGGAGCAACAAGATGTGAACGACTTACAACTAGCAACTAGTTTCGCATCTAGAGCAGCAAATAGAGATAGGGATAGGGCAGGACCAGAACTCGGCACTTTTCCTCCAATAAGAGAGTAAAGAACTGGAATAAAGAGAAAGGTCTGAGTACGTTTCCCTGGTGTACACCGACTTTAGTCATTAACTCTTCGGTGAGTCCAGCGAGGCATCTGAGCCTAGCTTGTGTTAACTCATGCACGTCGTCCGTCAGACCGGCACTTTATACAGAATTCAATTCAATTACAGGAACATATGTACAAATGCAAGGCAATTGCACTGTCCCACGCAGAGTTGTAGCCTGTCATATGGTTCCGGCTCTCTTCTTCACTGAGCATTTCTGCTTACCAAAAGTACGAGAAGCGCTTCAACTTCTGCTTACGAGATGTCATCAATTCAGGGATACATTCCATTCGATAACGTTAACCCACTTGCAAGAAATATAATACTCCCCAGCTTCCTGCTTATTACGAAAACTAAGCACCTTAGCTGCCAGCAGAAGCATGAATATACGATGCAATACTAAGAACAAAGGCTAATAAAACTTTATCCAACTGTGTACACTTTAATCACGATAACATTTCCACCCCTACGCTGGCTGATGGCTAGAAAAACATGTCCCTCTAACCCACCCCACAGCACATAATCCTCCCGAATCGGTTAATTACATCTGCAACTTCTATCCCCCATTGAGTAGGGTGACAAAGCTCATTAACTCCTTTGTGCCATTCCGACAAGCACAACAGTAGCAATTCTCATTGCAATTCTATCAACTGGCGATATTAATTGAATTAAACCGAAGAAGGAAGTCCGACCAACGCAACTTATCAATTGGAAGGGGACGTAGTACTCTGTAATGACCCATTCTTATCCTAGCCTCCCTCAGTCCTTATTGCCACCAACCGACCGGCAGCATTTCAGTGGGATGGGGAACGAGGATTAAAATTATACTTAACCAAGGCGAACAGGCCAGGCCCACAAAGGAGCAAAATAAATGGCTTAAGCAACTTTCACAACTGCACACTTGGTTAATAATAATTCCAAAAATGAAAACAGGATGAAGTTTCGAACCAAATTGGATCGGGGGTTGTAATCCACAGTCGTCTACAGGTCACACACAGAAAGTAACTATGTATGTATATGACCAACTCATAGTTTAGGGCAAGGACTACACCAACAACGACGACATTCACTCGTGGTGGCGCAGAAATCTCAAAACTTATATACTTGGCAATAAACATAAATTGTTTGCACTAAAATAACTCCGGGTGGTTTTCATTGCTGTGAAAAGTTTGATTTTAATTTTGTACATTCGCAAAATATCCTTTTGGCCAAAGGAGATGAAGGAGTAGAAAGCCATGTGCCCATCATGGACCATGACTTACTAATAATAGCAACAACGTTGACCTTTCTACCCTCTTTGTCCGGAGAACCAAGAACTCATTTATTATTCGATTAGATTCTCTGTAACACTGTAGTATGCAATTGTACATACTATAGTCGCAACGGATCCTCAACGAACCCCAATGAGAGCAACAGCTTTCGTAGGAGTTCCAGCGACAGCAACAGCAGCGGTTGCATTTAATATGCAATGCCATTGTTAACTATAAGCTAAATGGATTGGGGATGTGTGAACGTGAGTTAAACATTGAAAAAAAAGTAAGTTGTACTTACACTTTTTCATTTAAAAGTTGTACCGTCATCGGGGAGCAAAGAAAAAATGACGAATGTGTATCCACGGGAATGTAAATTAAATGAGGCGTGCAGAATTTAAGGAGGGTTTTTAGCTTCATTGGAAATTCACTTATCGCTAAGTGTTAATGAATAGAAAAGCAACGCAATTGGAAGACGATTTATTTACCATGTAAGTCTAGTGAATTGAGTTTTAGACTTTTGGTTAAATTGGAAGGATGCTATTTAGTTTTCTTTGGTTTTAAGGGCCAATAAGGCAATTCAACAATAAAGTCCCATCTCGAAGAACTAAGGAGACTATGTATAAGAAACAGTCCTGCTTTACGGCGCTGAAACGTGGACTATATTGAAAGTGGATGCAGATATCCTTGGTCGCTTCAAGAGAAAAAAATCTTCGTAAGATTTTAGAAGGAGAAGATTCAACTATGAACTATACGAGCTGTACAGTGACATCGACCTGGTCAAAAACGTCTGAGATGGCTAGAATATGTAGAGCGAATGGACACCAACGCTCCGGCCCTCAGAGTCTTCGATTCAAACTCGGAGAATGGGCGCAGGTACTGCTAAATACCTACATATGTAGCTAAGTGGAGAGGCTTGTTGGTTGAGGCCCAGGTTCAGCCCGAACTTAACTATCACGTTAGAAGAGGAAGAATAACAAGAGCGTTGGTGTATTGATTTTTAGATTTCAGGTAATATTAGGTTTGAACATTTATTCTCCATGGTCCAAATCTATGGAGGATAGTTTTAAGTGGTTTGTTTTTTTCATTCGTTCATAATTCACAGTACTTTGCTCGCGTGAGGTGATAGACGCGGCTGATAATATGAGTAGTACTACATCATTAAGTCTGTATTTAAGGTCATAAGTGTAAAATTTTAATGGATATGGCTCTGACTTGAGCACCGGATTTTTCAATAACATAGTACACAACCACTACAGCGTGATTAGGTAAGGTTAGGTTAGGTTTGTGGGTTGGCAGAGGAAACGAAATACCTCCGCCGCACTCAGGTTAGAACTGATCCATTGTGTCACCCATAGGGGGTTTAGAAAAAGTAAAAGCTACCTGTGTATACAAACCATCCTGATGTTCTGATGAAGTTCAATAACATATCGGTTTGGCGTTGGATAGTTCTCCTAGATCCTGAAAGAAGTGTTTGTCGAGGAATTTGTACCCGGAATGTTGGAGTCCAGGGCACTGGCAGAGGTAGTGGGTAGTGTCATCTATATCATCCTCATCGCCGCATCCTCTGCAGGGTTCTTCTTTGCGTTCGACGTAGTTTCTTTAGGTGGTACCGCAGAGTGTTTTGACCCATGAGTATCCCCACGAGCATGGACAGTGAACGTCTGTCCTTGCGAATAATTCTCTCGGTCCCTGCCTTGTCAAAAGTTGGCTATAATTGTTTTGCAGTTTTGCAAGTAATTAGGGACTTCCATCTCAAGTTCGCCTCTCTCGTAGCTAGTTTCCCTGATTTAAACCTGAGAGCGCAGGGCGGGGTGCTTATGGAGAGGTCAGTCATTTCAAGTGGGTCCGATGAAGCTTTCTTTGCTAATTCATCTGCCTTTTCATATCCCGGGACGCCCTCTTGGGACCCTGCAGAGTAGAACCTTGTGCCGTGTTTCAAGAACCTGAAGGTCTTCGGGACAGCACTTCACAAGCTTGGATTTTTTTTTCTATGGCGGTAATTACTTTGATAGCTGTCGATAAAGAAAGCTAGGAAAACACTGCTGTGGTCTGGGAGTCGTATAGATCTGAATATTCCCAGTGACTCGGAGAAGATTCCGGATCCTACACCGGTGCCCATTTTTGATCCATCAGTGTAAATAGCTATGGATTCGGCATTTGGTATGCGGCTGTCTTTCCACTCTTCTCTACTAGGGTAAGCCGGGGGAAATGGTATTTTGAAGTTAACGTAAGGCGTAGTGTAGTCTGTTGTAGGAGTATGGCCAAAAATCTGCTAAGGATGGTCGCGTGCCCTATCGTACTTGATTTCCAGCACGCAGTCTGAACTATTCTTAAGGCACTGATGGCTGCCGTTGATCTCGTTTAAATGTCTAGCGGAGGCAGATTGAGAATAGCCTCGAGACCCACAGTTGGGATGGTTCTCATCGCACTGGTGACACCAATGCACACTAGTCTTTGTACTTTAGTGAGTTCTTTCAGGTAGGTGGACTTGTTTAACGGTGGCCACCATACTAGACTGCCATATATCAGGATGGGTCCTATGAAAGCCGTGTACATCCAAAGAATTGTTTTTAGAGAGGGTCAAGAGGCCATAGTTATTTAGTTAATTTTATTTTATAAATGTGAAGGTTGAGATCTTTAGCAAAATTTGACACAATGTGATCGGAGAGATTCCCGATTCCCGTAAACGACACGGTTCTTTTTGAGCTGTATCACTTTCGGCTGTGATACTGTCAAAACTTTCCAACAAGCGTGTGCCTTATCCATGAAATGGATGCGTTCAATACTCAATTCAAAAGGAATGCTCCAATTGTGGTGGGCGTCTACAATTATGACTAGATTATATGCTTTTCTTGTAGGTAATTAAATATCCAAGCAATTATCATCCGTAAAATTAAAAAGATAAATGCCTACCTTATGAAAAAACAAATATTTCCAAGTCACGAATATACGGTGTTTCTCTTCAGTTTTTTTTTGTGAGTCTAACAATACGATCCATTACCGTTCCCATTGGCTTTCCTAATCCATCATATATCTTTGGCTTAAATTTTAATTTGGTATTTTTTAATGAGGTAAGAAAAACGAGATCCTAATTCATTCCTAATTACACTGTATTTTCAACTGAAAACAACACACCACAATGGTTGTTTGTCATTTCTGTTTACAATATTACCTGCAATCATTTTACCTGTTTGGCTGCTTTTTCGTACGCCTTCGCCTTCTTCATCAGGAAGTCCCATCTGAGCAAAAGCAAAAGAAGAAAAAAGCAAAAAACCAAAAATGAAATCAAAGCTTATCGCATTCTATCCCAAAATCAAACAGCTTTACTTTATTTTTTCTGCCTCTGAGTTCATTATAAGCAAAAAGCCGCACATTCACCGACATACAAACAAAGATAAACGTTACACGCAGATAATACGGCTTAACTTACTTTTAAGGATATTCCTTATATTTCGTTTCCCTCGGTTTGTTTTTTACGTAACATCCTTGTGTATCTCTGGACAGGATACTCGCTTATATCAGCAGATTTTTCTGTATGATTTTCATACTCATAAGTCTCCTGTGCACTTACTTAAAAAAAAAAAAAAAAAAGAAGAAAGAAATGAAACAACCTACACACACACACATACAAACAACAAATGTTCGATCATAAATTCAAATACTAAAGTTGTGTAATGTCGTCGCCGCAAGGCGAAAGAACCGAGTCTGGTCAAGCTCACTTCCCCCAAAAAGGTGGTGTACTGTGGTGGTATGGTCGCCCTCTTCCTTGGGCGTAGAGATGTAGATTTCTGGCCAAAGCACTTCGCCGTAGCCATTAATCTATGCTGTGGGAAATATTTTATGAAAATATTGCGCAGATACTTACAATATTTCACGTCAATAGACGAGAGTAAGGTAGACACACCAAGTTCGTGTGGAAGTAGATTTGTACATTATTTGCCTTGTGTATTCCCGGAGAGACACAGGATGAATAATTGTCGGCTTTTTTGTTGGAGGGGTGCAGGGAGATTCAAGAGGAAATCCCAAATCATAGCGCTCCTCAACTGATGTTCTGTTACACAAAAAGTTACTTTTGACTAGGAGAGTCTCTTGTAAGGATTTTAGAGATTTGATAATAGCATATGCGGTCGTTTGTTGTTGTTCTTGTTTAGATACATTTTGCTGCTCACGTATTAGTTGATGTTCACAGATTTATCTGGAAATGACTGTGATGGGAATATCCTATGGGATTGAACCCGGTTTGCGGTTGACGACCGCAGTTTTAATTGGGTTGTAGAGGCTTACAACTTGCGTGGGCTTTTCCTATCCTATTGAGCAGAGACTTTGCAATGGAATATGGAAAATATTAATTTTCTTGGGAATACGGGTTATCTTTGGGGCATGCTTCATCTGTACACATTTATAGAACGGAAGGAAATTTATTAAAAATAAAGTGCACATCTGGGTCGTACACACTTGCACCTATATCCATAAGTTTTTTTGGGCAGTTAAGATTTAATAAAACCAACAATAAACTAATAAAAAAAATTTAAAGTAAAACTTAAGTTGGCTCTTAACGTTATTACCAACTTTGTCCAAAAACGTGATATGCTATCGCATAGGACTTCAGAAAATTAGTCCAAATCTGAACATTAACCAACACAGTATATGTATATGAAAATGTTAAGTTGGCTATAAGCAAAGTATCCTTATTAACAATTTTGACCACTGACGTGGTAAGCCATTTTAAAGAACTGTATATAAGTAATTCAAATGCGAAATTTGAGCGAAATCGTTGGAGCCGTTTACAAGAAAAATCACATTTTGTTAGGTTGGTTGTTAGCAAAGTACAATTATTAACAATTTTCGCAAAAAATTTGGTACGCCATTTTATGGAACTTTACTTAACTAGTTTAAATATGAAATTTAAAGAAAGCCGTTTTCGAGAAAATCTAATTTTTGTGAAATTGGTCAGAAATAAAGTACCCTTAATGATAGGGCTAAAACAAATATTTCAATTTAGCTTCTAGAAATTATCACACAGACCCTAGATATGAAGTTTGGTTGAAATCCGTCCACCCGCTCAGGCTGTAGCCTCGGAGACACACAGACAAACAGACAGAAAGACAGACAGACAGATGAACAGACAGAATTGGCAGACCTACTTTTTCGGGCCTACTTTATCATCTTAATGTCAGAATTCATAATTATCTCGAGTTCAAACTTTTGCACGAATCCAATACTTGCCCTATATTATAGGTACAAGTAAAAATAAATTTTCTAGGATTTTAATTTTGATTGCGTGGACTTTGTGCTTAATGGGCTTAGATTTGGAAACCTTTCACACAAGCTGATATGTAGATATCCACAGTCTAAGACTGAAACCTTACCACGTTGTCCAACATTGTAAACCGTCTGTTAATACCACAAAAATATGTTAAGAGTTTTCCAATAAGGATTTCCGAACTTTGACAGATGATTGTGGCCATATTGTTAAAGCCACATACATATGTCAAATTGTCTCATAGTTAATGACAGTAGACAACGCGGTTTGTTTGCTAAGTGAGTTCTCGAAGCTCTCGCAGTTGGAAGTTGATTCCAATTTTGGTCGAAAAATCATATTCAGAGACGAGGCCAAATTCTGGATGAATGGGTTCGCCAACAAACAAAATTTTCGATTTTGGGATAATATGAATCCACACGAGTTCCACGAAATCAAATTACAATGCATTCAGAGGAAGTCACTGTTTGGTGAAGACTTTGGGCTTCAGACGTTGACCAGGCCATCATCGTCAATTTCTTTTGGGCCCAATTGGATGATATGGATTCTTAATTGGTCACCTAGAACGTGCAATTTGACCCCGTTAGACTTCTTCTTTTAAGGTTTTCTTAAGCCACAATTCTTAACCCATAGACTTCCAACCACCACATAATCACTGCCATTGGTCATATTTAGCCTGATTTCTGCGACAGACTTACGGAAAATTTAACGTTTCGGATGCGTACAATGTACATAGTTTAATGGAAACCCTTTACTCTATCCGCAGTGTTATCATCACTTCTTCACAGAAAGTGACCGCCGTTGGAAAATATGTTTTAAAAAATTTCAAAAGTCTTTCGCTATACAGTTACCCTTAGTCATTACTCATTACTGGTAAACAAATCTACCTAGAGAATTATACACCAGGGACCACAGTTACCCCATCGCTATCCCTAAGTAAAATCTAAACAGCAGAAACCAACCCAAACCACGTTGCCTAAACACTTGATCGTATTACAGAAGTTGAGTAAACAATTCTTTAATGAAGTCGGAATATTGATATATGTAGTTCTTCATATGTCCTCACGCTGGCTCTATCCTCCGATACGTGTATGTCTTCGCAATGCTTTCAAATGTTCTTTTCTGATAATCCTTAAGGCTCAACCATAAATACATTAAGCATGCGATAGCTCATGTCATATTTGAACGAAAATTCTGCTTGAATTCAGTCAAAATCTGAGCGCACCCATAATTACCATCGATCATATGTCGTTTTCGTGTGGGTCTCACATGATGTCGGCATCTTCAGCCCTCCAACCGGAACGTGATCTCAACGTATGAAGCCAAAAACTGAGTAAAAACTCATCTGTGGCATACAAAACTCAAAAATTTATGATACAAAACTTTAAAAGTGTGTTTCTCCCAAACTATGCGTCTAATCCATAAAAGAAGCAAAAATCAAGTGGTTTTTCTACCCAAAAACCCAAAATACACAAGAAATAAATACAATAATTCGGATTAAGGACGGAACAAGGGGATTCAGCATACCAAAAGGATAGTGCACAAAAACTTTATCCCTTAGGGTGTCCATCTTTATATTCACTGCTGTTTCAAAGGAATCATTAAAGGCAGATACCCGTCTTGTTGGTTGATCATCTGATGTGATGCGGCACACAAGAAAAACTGATCTTGAACCCAGCGAGGAGAGTTCCTCTTTACACTGTTCTTCCAGCTCCGAGGATGTAGTGGCAGAAACAATATCCTTAACAGTGCTCAGACTATCAATGAGGATGACTATGGTAGAATTGGGTAGATGTATGATTGAGCCTCACGTTTGGAAGATACATTGGGGGACTTAGAGATTTTTTTTTGCTCCCGCACCACAGTCCATTTTTGAAACATTAATCAGCATTGCCAAACATTGTATCGGTAGCATCTGCTCTATCTAAGCTGAATCTGTCATATTTTGTACCAACAAATTTGTTTGAGCAGTTTTTAGTAATAGATCTTTAGTAATAGATTCATATAAATTCACAAGAGACCATAAACGCTCGCAAGAGGTGGAGCTACTGTTTGGTGTTTCATTGGGAGTCCCACCATATTCCTACGCCGCCGTGGATAGATTATAATAACAGCCTCAGCTCCAAAAAAAAAAAATTATTTAAATGAGAGGGACCTTTTACCTACAGTGTCTCGATGTAAATTATGTATAATGTCTACTTGCTGCTTTTTTTTATAAAAAAACCTTTTAAACGAGTAACAAAGGCTGACGTACACTTACACCCCTTTAGTCCTCTACAGGGCAATCATACAGAAGTCGCTCAAGACATTGGCAATATTCCACAAAGACATCTTGTTCTATATCTCCAAGTAGTTAAGGATTAACTAATTTAAGTACTCGCCGTCTCTGGATGACGTGCCTAAAAAAAAAAATAATAACAGAGAACCCACCATACCAATATGGTACCTTTCTTTTTTTGTATTTATAAAGTTGATTTTAAGAGAACATCTTCTACTGCTTTGTCCTTTCGAAATTCGAATATTTACTCGCCTGGAATGCTGAGGAGAACACAAGCGCAGAAATGCGTTCCACAAATTCGAAATGAGAATGATTCCTGTTTCAGATATCTACCCCCTGCATACATATTAAAGCAAGCGAATTCTTCTAAGATAAATTCAATATCTTTAACTTAATTATTTAATGGATGATAGCACCTTTAAGGTTCCCTATTGTTTTGTCCTTCAGGTGCTTACCGAGTCCTGTCAATTATCTACAGGACGAATATAAAGTAAATACACTATAATGTATATACATCGCTGAGGAGAATAAAATCAATTGTTTTTTTTTTTCTAGTGAGGCGCATTCTCCAAACGAGTGACGTGCAACAGGGTATCAAGGAGTGATAAGGGTGACCTAACACGCAGAAATTCATTGGTCTTGAAAATAGTTAGAAGAAAACTGTTGACATTTTACACTCTGAATTTATTTATTTCAGTATATTGCACTCACTGTATTTGAGTTTTGCACTCATTAACAAACATAGATAGATAGAAAAGGCTTCACTAGTTCATTCAGACACCATATTAGTCAATTGTACAATTAGAAAGGACTCTTATATATTCCATTTTACTGTATAAATTCTCTCTTACATCAACAGCATTCACCACATCAGTATCTAGAGCCGGATAGGAGCAAATGCAGGATGGACAGTGTTCCGCAGTCTCGATGCCCTTTCCACCAACAGATGCTTGGCTTTAGCCAAGCACATTAACTTGCCTAGCAAATGAAAAGGGCCCCATGAGAGAGATTGCAAGAAAGTCGCAGATTTCTTACTAAAGTCCGGAATTTCGTTAGCCTGCAACCAGAATAGACATGTCCCGGATAATTCTGTCCATAGGAAACCCAATCATCAACATAAGCCCTGACTGAGGGTCCACGCAGGAAGACAGAAGTGTGACCTCGTGCCCAAAACAAAATTAAATGTAATTCAAAGAGCTCTTGCATTCACCAACTGATTTGGAAGTGGTTAAATGGTTGAGCAACGCCTTAAACGCAGCTTAACTGTCACTACAGGTAGAGATACTACGACCCTATACGACCCTTTGCCCAACAATATGACTCACAGTCTTATGCCGTCGTCTTCCACACAGACACCAGCCCCTGATCTATGATCGGTTTTAGGACCATCTGTGAAAATTAGTCTGCACTGCACTAAAAACCAAGTATACAAACTGTTCTTTGTCTTCCACCAAATACCCGATGCATGAGCCAAAAATGGTCTTACCACAGCCGTAAAGATCTATAGAAGCCTTCTCGGTGACAAGCTACACTCCCAGAAAGCTGAGAGGGACTTGGATGTTTTTGATTCAACATGCTTTGCTCAGAGAAGCTTCTTATCCAAGATGACTGCTAAGAGGATTGATTGATTGATTGAAACCCCATTCCTAGTACACTATTCATCGATCATGTCCAAAACCACTTGCACGTTTTCACAGACAGTTCTTAGGCGTATATACCAACAGCAAGTACGGTCACGTCATATGCGTGTGCCTGCGCGTAGATGTCACAGCTCATCTGAGTAGTTAGCAGAGAGTCAATTACCATGCACCACATCTGGAGAGAAAGGATACCATTCAATGGATAGCCCATATTTCCCGTTGACAACTTAAAGTGGCCACACTCTGCATCGACTAACAGTGTTCAATGGGACTTAATGTTTTTTCCCTTTTCTACTCGAAAAGCGCAAAAAAAGTATTTTTCCCCACACTTGCAGCTCCTATGGAGCCACCAACGTTATGTACCTATCTACGATTAAACTCTGGTACTGTTCTTAGATTTCAAGGATATATACTGACACTTATTGACATAAATTCTGACAAATCTGTAAAATAAAATAAATATAAGGCCGTAAGCAGCCCATAGAGGGCCAAGACCACAACTGTACATGTTGTGCGTGGTATACATTTCTGCATGCACAGAAGGGACCTACACTTTTATGCCGTATCCGAAGGGCAGAGGGTTTTTGAGAAACTTTCTCATGACATTTATACTCTTGAATGCTTGTCAGACACTCGGAAGAGGTGGGGCCGTGAAAAAAACTTTTGATGGTATTTTTTCTGGATTCGAACTTGGAACCCCTTGCGTAGTAGTCCAACGCACTAACCACTGCGCCACGGCACCCACAAATCTGTCAGTAGGGAAAATCCAACATAAAGTGATATTCACTCACTTAGGCTAGGATGTCAGCGGGACGGCGCAGAACAGTTGAAGAGGAATAGACCTCGCCGATTGCGCGTTGTTAAGGCGTTCGTAGATCTCAATTGTAGTAGATTTGCAACGTTACAACGCTACAAAGAACAAAAACTGTAAGCAGAACTCGCCCATATATATACACAAAAAAACCGTAATCAACTATTTTTTATTTCAACTTAACCTAAAAATGTCCGAATAGTCGTCTCTTAAGTTTTATTTCTACTCGATATGCCATAAAAGCGACATCCTCTTTAATGGTGTAATTTTATTCTTAGCAAAGGCAAGTACCTACTACGAAAGGTTCCATTTCAAATCTTAAGGATACAAGACAAACAAACACACAATCTTGCCCACCCCCACAGACATTTTCAATATTTGCGCAAAAATTCCGTAAAATAAACTTTGTACCTTTTGTACCTTCCACCTTCCGCTGGCGCTGGAATGATGGTAGGTAGGTAGGTAGGTAACCTTCGAATAATACTTCCCCCTTTTTTTTACGACTCAACAAAGTGTCCCTTCGAAGGAGGGATTTAAGTTATAAAACCAGATTTCAGCATTAATTTCAATTAAGTTCAATAGTATAGTAGTTGGTATCATCAAAAATCTCCGCAATGCGATACCCAAGGAACAGGAAAAAGAAGAAGAAAACAAAACAAAAACCCATCCGTCTACAGAGATCTCCCCATTGTGTTCACACTTGAAAGGATCCATTGATTATATATCCCGGATTCCCTAAAGTTCTGACGTGCCAAGAACTTTATGAGGATTATTAGGATTTATAGTCTCTTAGTTTGCAATAACCTTGGCAATTTGTTTTGTATCAAATATACAGTGTTAACGGGAAATGCATGGCGTGTAGGTAATAATTTGATACTATCCTGACAGTTTGGATAACATATTGTTGGATTAAAAAAAAAAGCTACAAAAATTTCATCTAGGTTTTGGTTAAGGGCTAATATGGCTTCCGAGAATTATTTGAAATGGTCTAAGTTTTGTAGTTTATAGGAACTTATAGTTTTATGCTGTATTCGAAGGGCAGAGGGATTCTTTGAGAAGGTCTCTCATGACAGTAATAATACTCTTGGATTCGAACCATGCACGTTTTGGTTGAGCCCATGGACCTAAAATTATATAAATGTGATAAAAGGCCAGGCTACTAGCATACGTTACTCGCCAGCCTGAATACTAGAAGTCAAGAGTACATCTGTGCCCTAAATGCATGGGGTAAATGACAGGCTTGAGAGCGCTCATGACTGAGGCCAGTTTGGTTTCGGCAAGACACGCTTAACGGCAGATTCTATCCATAAAGCTAAAAACACCTTCCAAGGAACACGATGAAAAGGTTGGAATACAGCAAATTCGCTACGTTGGATGTCAAAATTCAAAAATGCCTTCAAAAGCAATACATTATATTATGTTTGAAAAAACATATGGATCGTTTGATACCCTATCCTTCTCCTAGGTATATACTGACATACATATGTACATATCCCCATCATAGCCCCATCCACCAATAACTTGCATAAATTTGTAACTAAATTTTTTTTATAAAATACTCCAAGACAATTTTTTCCTAAAAGTGGGTGTAGTAGTGCGCGGATCTTAGATTTTTTTCTGCTCCTAAGAATTGTAATTACTTGGTTGAAATCAAAGCAAAACCGTTTTTTAGAAGACCGCCCCTTAAAACTGGGCGTACCTATGGAAAATTGTGTAGTGTACGTGTACATATTTGGGTAAGTAAGGTTTTTCAAGTTTCATATAAAAATACAGCACAGTGGGAGAATTTTAAAAAATACAATTGCTTTTTTTCTACTATGTACGGACGGATAAACGGACGGATGGACGGATGGACGTATGGACGGATGGATGGATGGACGGATGGATGGATGGATGGATGGACGGATAAACGGATGGATGGATAGACGGATGGACGGATGGACGGATGAACAGATGGACGGATGCTAGGAGGAGCAAAGCAAAAGAAGACACTCCTCTTAACAAGAGTTGATGATGCTCTATGGCCCTCAAATATGAGTCCTCGGTTGTACTTCCGCATCACTACAACTCATCGCTGTTGATACCATAGCTAATACTCTATTTCTATTGGTTCATTGTGGACCACATCAATACACTGCGGATCATCACCCCTTAACTTGCTGTGAAAAGGCGTTTGATAGTGTCAATCAGAAATTTATTTTGCGTACCTTGCGCAGGAGAGGCATTCCTGATAATTTAATCAAGGCTACATACAAGGATGGGTCCACATGGCAAGTCTTACACAGAGAAAGGCTGACTGCGGAATTCGATGTCGAAAGTGGAGTACGGCAAGGCTGCATACTTTCACCAATTCTGTTTTTATTGCTGATTATCGATGTGCTTAGTGCGGCCTTATTAACAGGAAATGAAGGAATTCGATGAACTCTTACATCTGAACTCGCCGATGATGTCTGCGATATATGCCTTCTGTCTCCCACAATAATGGACTTTTACCAAATGACAGCAAATGTGGAGGCGGAAGCAGACGTCGTTGACCTGAAAGTTAATGGTTGAGAGAGTAGAAAGTTTCCAATACTTTGTCTCAACCGATATGGCCAGCCGAATATGCAAAGCAAAATCATCTTCGTAGAAAGAAAGTATACACCCCTGATAAGTGATGATGACGAAAAGGTAACTTGGGAGAATCCAATTGCAGAGAAGATGACTTTAAAAGCAACTTTATTTAATATTGACTGCCAACTTAAGTCCTCCTTCGGCATAGCCTGGCAAATGAATAATAAAACTGAATCCATCTACACCACATCGCCTTTAATAACGTTTAATATGATTTAATTAAACCTTTTAAGTTATTCTTCGCGGCAATAAAGTGATTATCTCTCATAATCCTTATCTTTTCATCTTGGCCCATACCTACATACATCTAAACATCGCAACACAAACACAATTGAAGTACAGAACAAAATTCCTTCATTAGCCAATCAAGGACGTGTTCCTTTTCTAATTTTACGGTAAACATAAGCATCGACTGGAAGAATTAAATTTATGCGACGGGAAAATCCCTTAATTCGTATTTAATTAAAATACACGTCAATGGAAAATATGTACTAAGGCATTGGATCGGCTCTTTTCAGTGCCAACTTTCCCAGTGAATAGATTCCGCACGAATGAAGGCATAAACGGTCACCTTTTGATAATTTTCTGGTATACGATCGTTTATCCAGGACGAGCAATACATATGCTTATCCCTCCCACTCTATGCATCGACAAGAAGGACTTTCGATTTTCTTCTCTCCTTTTTTCACATCTGTGACCATCTGGCTGGAGTATAATTAGAAGATGCTACCGTTCGATACTGGGCCCACTTCAAATGCCATGAAGAAACCTTAATCCTTTAGTCCTTGAGAGCACATGTAAATATTTACAATGCGGACGATTTCAAATTGAGGTTTTATCGTTTCGACTCTGCCAGAACACAGGTGGAAGGGATGAATGTTTCCGTTTTCTGTTTGCAGGAGCCAAGAAATACAAGGATTGCTTGTGCTTTCCTTTGCTCTTTTTTTTTTTTTTTTTTCTTTTAAATTCAAAGGGTAAGAATCCGAAGTCATTCACGTTAGCTGTATGGGTTTGTTAAAGAGTCCTGAATATTTTTTTTTTTTATTTTCTTGTTCTTGTTGAGTGGAATATTAATTATAAAAGACTATGCATATTTTTAAGCAACGGAAACTGAACAGGATTACTGAAAATTTTCCATTTGTGCTGGTTAAAGACTTAAGAAGGCATTTTGCTTCCTACGTGACTTCAGGTCTAAAGTTAGGTCTCCGTAATTTTGGTTCTGAGATTGAAAATATATATGTAAGTGTGTGTGATAGAGTAGTAGTGTTTTAAGATGATGCAAATAATTTTCCTTAGACCGATTCATCATTTAACGTAGGTGTACATGTGTATGCAATTGGGAAGAATAAAGTGTTGAAATGGGAGCCTCTTCCCACTGCTAAACTTCCGCCTCATAAGCAGCTACAACAAACAACCTGACAATAGACATACTTTTAAGTCTAAGCCTTATATAGAGTTTGGTTTGACCGTGAGCTCAACTTCAGAAAGCACCAAACACACACAAGCATGAAGACAAATCGCGTGGTTCCCGCAATATTGAGGCTAATGCCCAATATTGGAGGACCAAAGCAAACTGCTTGCAACAGCTAGCAAGTGAATCTGAAGTGACTACTACATACATGAAGGGGATGAATTCCCTACACAGCACAACATCTCTCAGAATATTCTTCGTATACAGGACGTAAATGTAATAGCAGCGTGAATGCCTATCGGACTAGAGGTCAGGATAGCCAGCATGCATGCACAAAAGTAGAAGGGCAACGACGAAGGAGCACGTCAGAAAACGGCCGGTGGTCCTCCACACTGCTGCCAAACATCGAAGAGTGGACCACAAGAAAACTTCTCCCTCACTCAATCTTAACAGGACATGTAAGCTTTCGGGAATACCTTCACATATACATAATCGCACCGACCCTTTCTGCCGTCAATGTGAAAAGAAAGGTCCAAAACGCCGAACACGTCCTTGTAGAGTGCAAGCAGTATGAGTCTGCAAGAAACCCTCTAGAAAGTGAGATTGAGAATGAGGTAACCCCAAGGAGCCTAATAGGGTCCACGCTATCAAGAAAGGAAGCTTATGAAGCCGATGATTCATCATTGCAAGCACTATGCAGAAGCTATGATAAGGAAATCAAACACCGAGAGCCGTAAAAGGAGAGAGCACTGCCAAAAACGACAGGATGTCAAAACCGAAGGAATGCCTTGAACCGCCGTATCGTAGGGGGACAATAGGACAGGTTTGGGGGCAGCGAACATTCTAGAACATGGGGCCGAGGATAACTTCGTAGCATGGGCTGCGAGTATCCATAAAGAGTCCATCTAGCGCATCAAAAACAAAGGGCCTCTCTTCAATAGTCTTGTAGGCCTAACTATGTATAAACTTTGTACTTAGGGTGGACGTTTACTCATTAATCATGTTGGCTGAGTACTTTTTACAAAGAAGCCACTCAAATGGCAATATACCCTGTGCGATGTAAAACCTCAACAAAGTAAGTACATTTGAAACCATTCACATGCAACAATTCAACATACTTTTTTTTAAACTCAAAGGAAAGTTCATTACCGTCCATGTTGGTCACTGCAATGCGAGCATTCCTATTTAGAAACTAGGAACGACCAAGTTGAGTTTAACTACTGCTCATAAAGCTGCTGCACATACTGGCCACATAAGTTTTTGCAATCAACCGCGAAAGTGTAATTAACCACGTAGTTCACATAAAAAAAGTAGTACCTCCCTGTCTTTCTGTTTTTTTTTTTTTTTTTCGTTTTATTGCTTCCAAAAGTCACGAGAGACTTTTTGGGATTTACTTTCAATTTGTATGCGCTCAGTGGTATTCAGTCAGATTCCCAGAGGAAGACTTAGATACAGCAAAAGAGACAATGGAACAGATTTTCCAACCCTCTTCTTCATATATGGTGTAATCCTCAGGCAGAGAGGGATGTTTTGACGTGTGTTTCTGCATGCGAATGATTGATGAGTTCCGTGTGTCTCTTTGGCTCGTTTCGAAAGCTAAAATTATTATGTAAAAACCACTGAGAGAACCTTCCAGATTGATACGGCATACACAGAACCTACAGGAGCTCTAAAACGAGCTGAAGTGCTACAAAGGGATTCCATTTTATTCACTTTTCTAGGGATAGCCTGGCATTATGTGGATTTGTGAAGAGCCCATAAACAACATTCCGGCATATTTTGTAAAATTTACGAGTTTCCGGTACGGTCTCATAAATAATGCATGTTGGGGTAGTATAGTATACCGCATACCAAACACAGAGAAAGGTGTCTTTCTAAACCGGCAAACATCCAGCTGAAGGATTGGTTTGCTTAAGTTCGCGAGTATTCTTGGGGAATGATGCGTCCAATTTTTAGAATGTGAAACTATAAAAACTTTTCGAAGGACATTCGAATGAATTCGAAAATAACAAATAAAACTTTATCAAAGATAGAGTTAATCGAACAAATTTTGATGTCATTTCCCCTTGCATCCGTAGAACTTTATAATGAAGTCTTCATCATCAAAAGGACACCTATATACTCACTTATTCGATTCAGGGGGCGATAAGTCAATTGGGTGACGAAGAGTATATGAGCGATTGGATACTGACTATTCTCAAACCAAGATCATATAATCAACCCTCGGTAGCATCAGTTCCATAAGTCCTCAAGGAGGGCTCATATGTCCTGTCGTCTTCTTTGTCTTATGGCAATTAACAAAATCCCTACGTAGGCTTGTCAAGGTTATCGCGTAAACGGATGAATTGCGATCACTGCTTTGAGGAAATATTCCAATCAGTGAGATTGTGGAAGTTGTCTTTGACAAGATTATCAACTTCTGGCAAAGCACCTTCATGCCTCCAATGCTAAACAGCAAATTACTCTCCTTATTCTGCAGCAACAAATACGTATGTATGTATAGTATCTTAAGCTAAACTGGAAGCTTAACACTGAGCAACGGGTAAAGAAATCCTACGAGGCTGTCTATGCTTACAGCAAAATAGTTGAACGTCGTATTCTTTCCGATGGATCGATAGTCTGGTGGCCAGCGCTAGAAACTGCGGCTCTAGGAGCAAGCGTGCCTACTCGATATTCAAATTATGTCGCACTATGATTATGTCAAACCTTATGGTTACAACAGCATCCTAAATCGGTTACAATGAGATCTGGCATATGTAGGGCGTCAATTCAGGATAAGTCAGCATCAAATTGATCCAACATCTGCATGAGACAAGTAACAATCCTCTGATCAGAATGAACACATAACGTTCAAGTTATTTTCCTAATGCTGCTTACATCTCATCAATGAGATCCAAAGCCATATTAGGGGAGAGAGGACTGCAGGCCTTCTGAACTTGCCTCCGCTAGTTATTTTTACGAGATCAACGGCAGCCATTAGAGCCTTGAGAATCCGTCAGATAGCAAACTAGAAGTCAAATGCGACGTGGCATTCGACCATCTTCAATAGATCTTTTGGTCATGTACCCACCACAGACTAACGTCACACCATACTTAGACTTTAAAATGCCATTTACATCAGCTAACCCTAGCAGGGATATAACGATACATACTGATGGATCAAAAATGGATGTCGGCGTAGGATACGGAATCTTCTCTAAACCACTATGGATATCCAGATCTATGCCACTCCCTGACCACTGCAGTGTTTTTCAAGCGAAGGTCTTGGCAGTGACGGCAGTCTGCCGTAAGAGCAATACCACAAAAATCTTCTTTATCGAAAGCCAGGTAGCTAGCGTTTCCTCATTTAACTAAATTTCCTCTTCTAATATAAGAAGCCGGCATTGGTGTTTTGGCTACCATCTTCCTTCATCCAATAGATTTACAGAAAAGAGTTTATTTTGGCGAATCTTATTTCATTATTGAGGAGCTTAATGCTATCTCTGTAGGTGGATCAATTGATGAGCCCATCTTTGGCGAGTTTCCAACCTGTTTTCTAGGCACGAAAGGGTTTCGTTTTGTAAACGTAGAGTTCTATCTACAGAGCAGTAAATGGCAAAGGGGACTGCTAACTCAACGATATATGTAGGTTCCTCTTACCAAACGAAAATCTATCTACTTATCTAAACAATAGACCATTCATAAAATACCATAACTAATCAGGATGCACAATCAAGACAAGTGAGCATAATCTCCTGTTTGTAATTCCTCCTATCATTTCCTATGATAGATTACTCCTTCCCACGACTGATTTAACATGGTTATTTTCTTCCTTTAACCATTAGTCTGAACTCCAACTGCCGTCAGTAATCTCCTTGTCTGAAATGACTGACAAGTACTCGTATTGCACAATGCCTGTGCGCGATTACATAACTGACACTTCACTAAAACAAAAGAATCTAGAAGGTCTTTCTAAATTACTTACCCCTCCTGCTTTCTTCCCCAACCAAGGATGCCATACATATCGTATTTGGTGTATCCATGCACTTGAACAACTAAAGTAATGTCGAGATATTTCAAAAGTTCATCTATCAAGATAATCCTTTTGTAAAGGGAGGTTATACTACATATTCGCGAACGATAACGCTCAGCTACGAAAACCTATTAAGAACTCGAACTCGCGCTGCTACTTGCAAACATTATTCGCCGCATCTAGTGCACTTCGTTTCTATTAAGCCGGGGCTCTTTACTTGGAATTATTTTCAAACAGGCAACGCAAGCTCTCCAATTATGTTTGTGCAGTGAAGAGCCATCCTCTACTCTACCCAGTCCGTCGCATTGCTTACAGAAATTCAAGGAGTAAGTATCTATTCTCCAGGAGGATATGGTGCAATTAAAATGTGCGCCCCTTTTTGCCCTCCCAACATAGTTTAACGTCCAATGGACAGATTGTTTTCGCCCAAAAGAAAATCCTATTTTCCGAGTAGGGAATTCCATTAAGGTCGCGCGCATCCTAAAGGGACATCCTACACTTTCCGCACTTTCAAAATGAGTTGTGTAAACACGAAGGGTTGACATGATGTATCTGTTGTAGCTCTAGCTACTACTACAACACGATAAATCCTTTTTCGACGTAATTTCTGGTTGAGACGATGACACAGAATATACATACTCTGTTGAGCCTCGAGCAACGAAAACCATTTGCTTTGTTAGAAAGGATAATTTTTTGTAAGCAAACTCTGCCCGTAGGGTGTTGTCCTTTTGGTTTAGAAAAGAGAACTTTCTACATACATATGAACGGAAGTAGCAAAGGCACATGACATTCTGGTCTGGCTCAACAAATTTATTTAGTTTATTTGTGGGCTTGGTAGCCAACCGACATTAAGTCTGATGTTAACCTTTAAATGATGAACCTACCCGCTTGCCGCATTTGCATGTGTGGGCTGGGTGTGTGCCTTTGCATCTTTAAATTGAAATCTCGAGCTTTGAGTCTTCAGGGGCTAATTGCCTGCATTGGTGTCAGTTGATAGACAAGTATTCTGATGAATTAATTTGAAACAAGACGATTTGCAGACCAAAGGAACATCAACCTTAGTCCTTATGAAGAGGCCTGCTTTTCGTATTGGTATCATCTTCTTTCAAGTGAACTGATGTTTGCATGACCATCGAATAATAGTCATTTGGTGGCAATAAGCTGTAGGGGATGATGTGATTGCTTCGGTTTCTTGTTCATCATTGCCCTCGAGACACTGTATTCCTATTAAATTCTCAGGAAACAGACAAGCAACTTCCTGAATGCATTCATGCTTTTAGATACATATGTTAAAACATACGTGTACATAATATGTAGTGTAGTGTAATACAAATGATATGTCCTTACGATGCTGTTAAGGATTTTTATTTGGCGCAATACACTTGATAAAGGATAGTGAATTTAAAAGACGTAGCTTTAACAATATGCCCGCAATCACCTGTCAAAGTTACGCAATCCGTATTGAAAAAACCTTTACTCTAAGCCATGACTTCACCCGACACCACTTTAATAGAGGAAAAGGTCACACTAGTAAAAAATATTGACAAACATGTTTTCCAGTTATCATTATTGAAAAGCTGGAGTAATGGATTCATTTGGATTACATACATGAATGCTGATCTGGCTATGATGCTGATTTGAGTTTAAGGGCAAAGCATAAAGTAAGGTATAACTCTGCTCTCGGCCCTTTTAGTGCAAGAGCAGCGCTACTATTCCGCACACGCTCTTCAGGTCTTCTTAATACGTATATCAGGAGTAATTAACGCAGGCATGGACATTTTCTTCCAGGCAACAGCAGACTTATTGGCTTGAGCGGAATACCTATTCCTTATAGCCTAGTGACTTCAGATCTGCGTTGAGAGATTGTTCTTTGATTAGAATGAATTTGATTTGGATTGCTACGGTGGCTATATCGACAGCATATCGGATAGATATAAGAGCCAAAGTAACCGAAAACCTGGTAGCTCTGCTTCTACTACCATCTGAGGACGAATGTCAACCCTCTTGTTCCATATACAAGGATAAGTATTGGCTGGTCTGGGGAACTGCGAGCCTGTATCGGAAAGCAAACATTGCACCGATATGGATAACAATGTGGGGATCTTAATGCTCAAGCACGTTATAGGAGTTCAGATCATTGGATGTGACTTCTGCAAAACTAACTGAAGTCTGATAAATCTTACCAGGTTCAATGCCGAAAGACTTAGATACTCCATCTTGCATCAGAGGCAGAAAAAATCGTCTGCGCAATCCAGAGAATATTACAGTTCGACCATTCACGACTTTAAAATTATGTCTAATGAACATTTTAGCGAAAGCACTCAACTGTGTTACTTATCAACCTTTGTCGCTCTCCAGAGCTACTTAAGGATTTTATATGACATCCCAAATACTCGTCTAAATCACAGCAATGCTTCAAAGAAATATTTCCATGAAACTTGTTCATCATCTGATGGTATTCTCTTTAAGTAACTAAAGGCATCACTTTCGATTCAATCATCACACAATTTCTTACAAAACAAAAAAGAAAAAGAAAATATCCCAATTCAATACATTCAAGTGTCCTTGTACACCACTCTCGAATAAAAGAAAATCCCCTCTGATTTATTTTCGACATCGAAGATTTAAATGCCAACAGCGACTCCTAATGCCACTTAACATTTGAAATGCTACCTCGCCAATCGTGTTTTCAGAGAATAAAATAGAATTTATCTTAAAAAAAAACCGAACCATCATCGCCCATCACCCACCCTTACCCATCTACAACTAATTTCGCTTTTGTTTTCCCACTTATTCCCAAGTAATTTTCAATACTGTTCCAAAGCCATTACACACAACTCGAGAGTTTTCACCGACTTTTGAATCAATTGAGAGGAGAGCCTCCCACAGGAAAACAGATGAAACATTCATACTCCAACACGAAAATACGCTTTTCTGCCTCTTGACTCCATGACTTTTCCGTGTGCTCCAAATCAAACAAAAATCTAACAAAAAAAACAAAAAAAAACATTTTTTTTTTTTTTTTTTCAAAAACAAAAAGAAACGCCCAATGAGGCGCTGAAGCTTAAGGTGGCGCCAAGCGGGTGGTGCTGCAACCTATTGCCTTGCCATAGCCAATTCCATAGAAGTACCCAAGTACACAACTTGAAACTTGCCAATTTGGTGCTAACGAAGGGATAAAAACTCTTCGCTATAATGAAATTCCGCTACGTGAAATGAATTGTTGTTCAAATTTGTGGAAAACAGAGAACAAAACCAAAAAGTGGAGGCGAAAAGTACTATTGAAGTTGAAGGAACAACAGCAACAGCATACAGTGTTGGGACGAAGAGAAGAATACGAGGTTAGCACAAACCCACAAAGGTGCTGACAACCCGGTCGCAATACAATGTACCAGCTTAAGGCAGTATTTCCGCTTCGGTCCGCTTCAAGCTGAAAGTAAGGAAAAAAAAAAAAGAAAAAAACTTCTCCACTAGAAGTCGAAAATTCATTAAGGAGGCCGGCGATAGACTGGAGAGATGAACAGAGTTCAAGTTAACGCTCGTAAAAGTTAACTTTCATTCCATTAGGACAAATCATTTCGAACTGTTTCTCGATTGGGGTTTTAAGGAGGAAGGACACTTTTTGCCGTCTTTCCAAACATAGACCAACATGAGCTGAGTTGACAGACACGCGATTTATTGTGTGGTTCATAGTCACACATACCAATAGGACTCTTAGGTAAATAGCGTAGAGGATCAATTGTTCTTCCCTTAAGGTGGAAATGCAGGAGTCCGCGAAAGAATAGAAAACAAAGATACAGAACGGACCAGACAATCTTATGCCCAGATCGATTAGAATGAAGTTTCTCAAGGCTTTGGAAGCCAAGGGTGGGGTGCTTTTATAAAGGAATCTTTGTTTTAAGTTTCTATTACCTCAACTTCTCCACTATTCTTCGATGTGCCGCCAAATGTTTGTAGCCGGTTTTGTTCCGATGAAGAACGTACTGGTGAAACGAGGAAATACGGGCACTTCGGGCAAGATGACTCCAGCGTTGAAGAAGGAAAGCAGACTTCCACCACCATTTAATTGGTCTCACCAAGGAGGGCAGAACTGCATGCTTTAAGCGTCTCTGTAAGGATTCCGACATTAACTCATAAAGAATGGGAATGACCAAGCTCAAGGGCTAACAGAACTTTTTCTTTAATATGTCCTATAATACTAGAGCATCTATACCTCCAAATACCAGCAACTATATATCCAAGACGAGCTCTCCAGGCATGCAGCAAGATAGGTGTCAGCAATGCGTCCGGACACGACGCCGACGGTATCATGAACTAGTTATGAATAGCAATGAAGCTATAGGGATGGCACAGGACTGACTGGTAAACTTGGTCCTACGAGTAATAGAGGAAAAGAGGGATGTAGTACTTACGAGTATCAGCAGCAGACAGGTTATGGTGACTATAAGAGCTAGAGTTGAAGAACCTTGGTACTATAGATGCAAGATTAAGTTTTAGACGACATGTGTGATATGGATTGGTCAGGATCATACCAATATTGAAGGATACATACAGAAGAAGAGATTGCACTTGGCACGAGCAGCGAAGTCGTTGATGCTCTGTAGCTCTTAAATATGGAGTGATGCAATGAGCGCTCTTCAAACAACCTACTACGTCCAATAGACCTCTTTGTTAAAGAAGTCGAATGGAAATGATCCCACAGATGAGAGTTGAAGAACTAAGGAAAACCTCGAATAACGACAAGATGGAACTCTTGTAACACAGGTAGATGAGCGTAGAGATTGACCCCTAATATAGACCTTAGATCAATAGGAAGATTGGAGAGCATGAATGTTTCAAGGCCTACCAATTATCCAATGTGCAGCAGTTATATTCCACTGTCCACAAGGTCATGAAGACCGTAACCTGTTGGTAAATAGAATAAGGGAAGACTTAGCTCCAGAGAATCATCAGACAGATGCTGAGCATCCAAGAAGCTTGGGAAGCCTTCAGTAAAACCATTAAGCAACAACAAAGACAGGAGCGACAACGAAATGCAGCGCAAGTGGCGAAACCGAATGAGCTGATCCTTGAGTCTGACACGTTCCCCCTCGCGATGAATGGCTTGATGGAAGTGCCCCGAGGATCAGAGGTAAGTGCCGAAAGAGGTTTAGTAGGTGGAAACTCCACAAGTACTCACCCATCTAGGTAAATAGGCGAAGTGTGAAGTGAATATTTCATAAACTCAGATAAGACTGACTCAAAAATGTCTTTGTATGAGCGCAGACCCCAAAGCCATTCACAGCTTTAGTACCCTTTTTTTATTTGTGATCTTAAACGACATCTGTTATCTGTTATCTTATTTAATTACGTAATTACTGCGTAAAATGTCTCGTCGTCGGATAAAACCATGGCAACTTCTTCTGATACAAAACATATCCTCCAGCGATTATGCTCATACTCCTGCTGCGAGTAAGAGAAGTACCTACATATTCGTGCACATCGGCCGCGCCGTGCAAAGCGCGAAAATTGCGTACAGAGGCTGGCTCTTGGGGGTGAATGACGACGGGGTACTCCACTCATGCCAAAGTCAACACTTATATTCCCAAAGTGATGTCAGTGCTCCTAAAGAAATTGTCTTCATCATAAAGTTTGGCGAAAACAACTTTTTCATCAGGAGTTTTTCATTGCCTGTCGCTCGCTGCCATCCTCTTCGAGTTGTCTTAGCAAGTGAAATGAATCGAAGTGACACAAGGTGTGTACGGAGCCGTATGCTATATATTTTTAATTTCCATCGTATCTTTAGGCTTATGAACTTCTTCGCTTGAAAATTTAATGGTTTCGGAGTTCTCTCTGTACGTTATTGTTTCAACGATGTGTTAAGAGTTTATGTCTCTTGTGGATTTTGGGTTTTAATAAATTTAAAATCCGCTTTTCCTTTTGAAATTTCAGTAAATTTCGGCTTAACAGAATATCGACTGCAAAACTGATTAGTCCGAAGGATATTTGGCAAAGTTTGAAAGTCATTGGAGGACAGTGCTGACTGAGCTATGTATTTACTGTGTATTGAATAGGACCAAGGCCTGCAAGGAAGCGGAAGCGAACTCGTAACATAAGAACCCATGAGCGTATCAGGTGGTGAAGCGCCATACCAAACATGCACAGATGGTTGAAGGCCTATTTGCAAGACAACCGGAAAGTTCACTGAAAGACGTGGCGTCTATAGTTCGCCAACGAACTCCGATGATAGCCTCACAAGAAATTCTGGTGGCATGCAAAAGGTTCGGGAATAAAAAATTCCTTGGACTGGATGGAATCTCAAATATAGCGCTGAATGGAGCGTTTAAAACCAGAATTGACCTGTTTGTGGACGTTTACAACGCCTGGCTAAATGAGGGAGTCTTCCCTGATCAAAGGAAGAAACTGAAGTGTGTGCTACCCAAGGGAGGTAAACCTGGAGGAAATCTATTAATCTACCGCCCGATTTGTATGCTGGACAAGACGGGAAAAGTGCTAGAATGCATTATCAGAAACAGGTTGGACGCAGCAATTGAGGAAGCAGGTGGACTCTCAACACATCAGTCTGGATTTCGAAAGGCACATTCGACTGTTGATGCCATTAAGGATGTGGGAGATGCAACACAAATGGACATAAAAAGAAGACGATGAAGAAGAGGCGCATACCAACAACCATCAGGGCTATTCTGAGGAGTTATTTTCAACAAACTTTTATATGGATCACCAGTTAGGGCCAGAGCTGTGAAAGTGACGTCATAAAAAAGAACAATCATAGCAGTACGACATTAAGAGAGAGTTGTGCTTTCTGTAAGACCTCAGGTCACAGCCTGCGTTATCGTACTGCAGTAAAAATTTATAGAGAATAGAAACGAAGGACGGCTAAGCTACAGTGAAGCGAACATGACAAGACGAAGCACAAGCCTTACAGAATGGCAGCAGTCAAGGGCCGTTGGACATATGCCCTTATACCGACCTTAGAACCTTGGATAATCCGCTGACATGGTGAAGTTAGTATTTCGTTAAAATAAGCGACGAGGGGAACCGTATAGGCTGAGAGATGCATACATAAGAGAGTGGGTAGTTAGGTTAGAATGTAGACCTTCAGTTTCAAAGCAACCTTTCCCGTAGTATATCGAAATCTCCAGAAATTTGGGGTCCAACATTTTTAACCTAATGAGACCGTGAAACATTAAAAAACATACCATCTTCTGGTCCTGCTTATGAGTAAACATTTGTCGCGATGCCACAACTAATTCAGTCGGTAAGGACGGTGGAGCAAGACAGGCCCAATTCTTGCCTCTTACTTGTTTCAATTCCGGAGAAGCGGATAGTGCCAGCTCTGGCTCTGGATGTTCTCTTTCATTGGGAAGAGATTGAACGAGCTGGACGTCTCAGTGTTGAAAGAAAGATCCTTCGCAAGACCACACATTGTTCGTGGTTCGTTTCATACATGTCTAGAGTCGCTATTGAAGCGCAAAAAATAGCTAAAGCCGAGTACATGGAAGGTGTATTCCTTCACCTCCTGCTTTCATTGGATGAACTCTGAAAAAAAACAGCGTATGCTACTATTTTGGTCAGGTAAAGTTGATCCTTAAGACCACCGAAAAGTTTCAAGCGGCAGACCACGGTAACCATAAGAAGGTGGTTACAGCTTTACCCTTACCTTTGTGTTTGAAAATTGAATTGAAATAAATCGAAGAAGCATTTGACACTCATTTTACATGACCTTGGAGATTGTCGTGCCATCCTTACAACTAATAGAAATCGCCACGCCATGAGCATCACCAATGGTCATGTTAGCTTTACTGTCAAGATCTACTAGCAGTTTATGGATGACTATTGACCATAGCAGGAAGGAGTGAACTTCTGCTTGTGATTAGCTTTTGGCAGCAGCTACACATATGGCCACAGTCACCCAGAATAGAAAATGAGTCTTTCGATTGCCTTGAATATAAATGTTGCTAGACTTATTGGTTTATAAGATTGAGGCAGCTCACTAGGCCTGGTTTGGGGCCACAATTCCAGATGCAAATAAAGTTATCAATTTCAGCAGGGCGAGGTCGATTGATTTTGACAGATATACCATACGAATAAACCCACTGCCATTCGACCTTATCTGTACTAAATATTTTTTTCCGGATACACTATAGCCAACTGTAAGCCCTAGATGTTGAAAAAGGGGCGAACTTGAGAAATGTACCTAAAGCAAGGTTCTAAGTGAGTCAGTCTTCTAGGTTCTGTCATATGTCTTTAACATCCCTTCACAATTGAGCTTTTGAAAGTGCAAGCGATGTGCCGTGTCCCCTTTCCGCTAGGACTTCCGATAGTAGGGCGACCATAAACTGTAGAATGAGAAGACAGTTAATAAAGCCAATGTCTAGAAATGACAAACAACCTACACAGTTAAAGTTCATTTCTTACATGGTTTAGATGGAATCAGGGCGCATGATCTTAGGCCAAATGCTGATATATTTGCACCAGTAATATCCAAATTGATAAACCTAAAGACTAACCCTGAGGAAGATTCCTGAAAAATTAAAAACTGCGGTGGTGAGACCAATCTATAAAGGAGGTAAGAAAAACTGCATTGCAAATTATAGGACAATATTTATAAATATTACCTAATATTACCTACCTAAACCAAAATCACCACGTGCTTGTTCTCTTCTTGGACTTTAGCAAGGCCTTCGATACATTAGACGGCAACAAATTAATGGACACTTTAGAACGTGCTTTTATAAAGGGTCCACTATCGATATGGCTGAGGAACTATCTCAACAACAGGAGATTGCAAACAAACAAAGCATAATAGAAGAAGTTTACTACGGTGTTCCACAAGGATGAAAACTAGGACCAATACTATTCATTTTATACACAAACGAGCTGTAGAGAGCTCTTAGAAATATCTCTTCTATAGCATTCGCAGAAGATACCGCTATTGTTGTCTCGAATAAGTCACTTCGAACAGCAAGAAGTAGAGTTCAATGGAGCAGTGGAATGGTGTCATAGTATGGGGTAACGAGCCCCATAAATGCGTCAAAAACAAAGGTTTTGTATATCCGCCAACCACAGTATAGAGAGAGTGAGCTACAAATTAAGTTCTTGAAAACTGCCCCAATAGTAAATAATTGAGGTAAATATCTCGGGGTCGTTATTGACAGCCACTTCATATGGCATAAACATATTGAAAAAATTAGAGCGGACCTGAAAAAAGGCATTGTTTGCTATCGCTTATCTGAAGAGGTGTTCCACGTTTCCGGTGCCCAAACAAGTGCACCATGCACTAGTGGAGTCAAAGCTTAGGTATGATGTTCTAGCTGGGATAATACAGCCAAAAGCCACTTAGATAAACTACACAGATGGCAAATTCAATTGTCGGACTAATTACACAAGGCAATCAACATGATGAAACATTTAAGGTATTGTCTATAGAAGGCATATACAGAATGACGGTTACCCTGGAGTACATAGAGTACGAACGCTTCAATATACAGTTCCCACGATGAGTTCAAGGACTACTTTACATTCTCAACTTATGCTGCCTTAAAATAAACCTCTTTTTGTTTTTTTTGGGTTTTGTACCGTGATGTGCTTTTTTATTTTTATAAAGATATACAAACTAGACCTACCCTACGCCTAGACACCTATGACTAAGTAAGCCAAGTTTTGTATGAACATACATATTTAGGACATACATATGTACCTAAGAAAGTCCTTTCTGTGTTCAACGACATAACTGTGTTAAGTCATTCAGTAACTAGAGCTCTCAGCTGGTACAGTTTTAAAACGTATTAACGTCAACCATTCAGTACTGATTTCAGTTAAGTAGGGATAACTTTCCTCCTTCTTTTTGTATAATCTTTTTTTTTTTTAAACACAACTACAACAATAACTTAAAACTTTATGTTTTTAAAAAGGACTTGGTTACACAATGCCGAATCCTCGATAACAACCTCATCCCCTTACCTAAATACAATACAAATCCATTCAAAGGGCTTTCCTGAGCACATTTTACTCACAATCATCATTATTAAGCACTCCATTCGGCCTAAAATCATTTGAATAGAAAAAAGGATTACGAAAGGACATTTGGTCGAACATTAACGAATCGCAAAACACAAAGCCCTTATCGGATAAAGTTTCACCTAGAAACAGAATCCGTTTCCACTATTACACCCCTTGTTTCGTTTCCACCATCATCGTCATCATCGTCTCGCTTTAACTAAAAGTTCGACCGACTTTCGAATACAAGTTTAATAAGCAAGGCGTCATGAGCCCTTTCACTTGATTCCTGAAGGTCAACATCATCGAGTTGAACAAAAGGAGTACAATTATAGCAACAGCACGAATCCTTTTTTTCTTCAACTCTCTCTCACTCTCTCTCTTGCTCTTTCTATGATTTTTTCTTTTTCTTTTGGGGAAAATTATTCAACCTAACAATTCGAAGGTTGAAAAGAGTTTGCCAGCTTTAATTGACCATCCCGACGGAGAGGGGAGGGGGCGGTCGTGGTACCCATAGTGGTGCGTCTCTGTAGAAAGGGCTAATTTTCCATCGAATGCCCTTAATGACAGTTATTCAGGAGATTAAACAAATTACACGAACCATGTCAAAACATGGGCCAGCATCACAGGATCATAGAACTGAACAAAGTTACAAATCAATCCTATTCCCGGCGAATAATAATTGCCACGCAATTCCTTAGGGCCGACGAATATTTTATTCCATACGCGCTAATTGGGAAGCGAAAGAAAGTTTCATCGAAATAACTTCTTTTTTTTTTTTTCTTCTTCTGTTGTTTCCTAGTGCGGCCGACCGGGACTTGGCAACTTCATCGGAATGGAAATACCATAACCATAAGTTTAGAAGGACTTGAGGCGGGGGTGTTTTCATGAAACGATGAAATTCAATGGGAAAACCGAACCGAACTGAAACTTTTATTATATTTTGTTAAAAGTTGGCTTTCTTATAAGAATAAATGAAGGGGGTAATTCGGGAAAGGAATTTCGTATGTGAATGGAAGTTATTATGGAAGTTATAGGATGGATAGGGCAAGTATTGAATTTTTGCAGATTTTCGATCTCGGGATTTTTATAAATTTGGACATTGCCATTTTAGGGAAGTCCGAAAAAGAGGGTCTGCCGATGACTGTCTATGCACGAAGCTACAGCCTAAACGGGTGGACGAATTTCGTTCAAACTTCCTATCTAGGGTTTTAACTCTATTATTAACGGTACTTTACTTATTGCCAATTTACTTATTGAAAAACTCCAATCAAATGACAAATAAAATGTCTTACCAAAATTGATAGCAACAGTACTATACTCATAATTTTTTTTTGTAAAAAGCCAATTTGCGCGAAAACAGCCGCAATAAACTGGTCAATATGTCTAAAAAAAAAGATTTTCTAGAAAACGGATTAAGCGATTTCATATAAATTGTTAGGTACGATAGATTATAAATTTTAAATGCTATTAAATGGTTTACAAAATTGTTGGCTAAAAGTGCGTATAGCGGTATTTTTTCAAGGATTAAGGGAAACGACTCCAACGATTTTCTTTTAAATTCATATTTAGACTAGTTTAGTGAATTCTTATAAAATGGCGTACCTACCAGATTTTTGCGAAAATTGTTAGTAAGGGTTCCTTGGTTATAGGTAACTTAACAAAATGTAATTTTTCTCGTAAACGGTTCCAAAAGTTCGTTTAAACTTGTTATTTGAACTACTTTTATGGAATCCTATAAAATGGCATACTACGTTTTTGGCCTAAATCGCGAATAACAATATTTTGTTACCAACTTAACAAAGTTTTAAATATATAGGTTGATCGTTTTTAGAATCTCTATTACACATAAAAGTTTAGATATAGGTGCAAGTTTGTACGACCCAGTCTAGCACTCTATTCAAAAGCTGATTAGTAGAATAATTTACAGCTCAAACCTGGACATTACCCAGCTGAGATTATTTTTTCGATATTATACTTTTCCCAAAGGGTATATCAAGCTTGACACATAGTTTGTAACATGCGTTGAGAAATATCGAAGATAAACACCATTTGCCGGTTCGTTAGAAGGCCTTAAATTTTAAGCTAGGTCAATGAAATTTTGTACACGTGTTTCTACAAAAAGTAAGCAAAACAAGTGAACTAAATTTGCGAAATATGCGCTTCTTACACAGTAATTTGACAAAAGACTATAATTTTGTTTTCTATTGCAAAGAAGATCAATGTTTTTTGCCCAAGTCTTGAGAAGAAGGCACGGTGCATGTACCAAAAAAAATTCAAAATAAGCCAACTGTTAGTAGTAAGCCTAATTAGTTAGCGAATGAAGGCTTTATAAAGGAAAAGTTTAAGGTATCATACGATCCGTTAGAATAAGGGATTGAATAATTGCTTAATGTCAAGTGCTAACGAAGGACGATGCAATGTTTAGTAAAGTACTATATCTTTTGTTTTGAAGCGTCTTGAACTATTCTGTTATGTGGTATAGACGAGTCTGTGTGGATTTGTCCGCTCTGTGTGCGTGCGGACGTAAGTCCTTCCTCAAGCTTCTCCATCATCCTGACAAGTAACTATGTTAAATTGCTCGGTCTAAAGGAATTGGATCTATCTTTCCTACCTTTTGAATGAACACCACGGGTGCTGCTGTTAAAACTCAGTAAGAAATTCATCTTCATGATTTGAAATAAATAAATTCATTGATATATTGCTCGCCTTGAAAATTAAATTGAACAATGACTAAGCTCCTTATTTTCTTAATACTTGTCGTCACAAGTAATTTCATTTGCATATTACGCAATGTCCTTTGGTCTGTTGTATGCTAATGTACTCCGTCGTACAATGTGCGTCGGAAAACTGCTCCAAGGTCACTAATTTGCATGGAACTAATGTCACCATTCCCCAAAGTAAAGCATTGCTTAATAAGTGTACAAAATTTTAGTCCAATGTAATTCTATAACGGCGTGGTGTTAATAACAAAATACTAGTCACAGCTACACATCTTCATCAGGAAGGTTGCTGCTAGATAAGCGGCCAAACGAGATGACCTACTGTGCCATCTAAAGATACTAAACTCAATTTCTATGAGGAACATCTTGTGCACTATATCAGACATTATGGTCAGGCAACAGTGCTCTTTGAGGTTGAAATAGGAAACATGAAAATCGAAACAATGGTGTTCCAGCACTGGATCCCAGAAGTCTTTAGAAGCAAATTTAGCTTATTGACAGAGCCATTAATCCAAAAATAATCCTCGTCGCTGAAGGTGATTTAGGATATTTCTCAAACTTTTGTTGAGCTCAATCAGTGAAGTTTCGGTCCTTCGAATGCCCGAGAGGCTTCAGATCTTGAGTTGATTTGATCTTGTAAAGGAGTAGGACAATATCTTTATTCAAAGTGGACTGAAAGACTCCCAATTCCTCAATTTCTAAGAACATCAAAACATCGGATGCAGCAATGTTACAGTTTTGATATTGTTTAAATAAAAAATAAGAACTTGAGGCAGGATAACTGGTATTGTGGTAGACCAGAAAAAAAAAGATGAATAAATTCAATTAAAATGCATTCCACTAGGAAACAAGAAAGATACATTCCATTCTGTTCGTACGTAGTAAATTTCGTAGCAGCGTTATTTCCCTAATGAGTTTTCCATCCCAAAATCAAAATCAACATTGAAAAGATGATCCGGCAGAGCACACACACGCACACTGTCTATCAGAAGTCGCAGGATAACTTTATCATTAGGAAATAAATTTCCATCCACTATACAGCAAGACACGATCTGTAGAAAATATTTCCTTACAGTCCTTACACCATTGCCACCTACTATTCCCTCACCCATCGTTCGCACATGTGAAGCAAACTGAGGAAGGAAAATTAATTCTTGACAAACGAAGAATGAGGAGGAAAAAAAAACGAAGGAAAGAAAATTCACTAATCTCAAGACATCCTCTGTCATATCGCATATACGCTTTGAAATGTGATATGAATTACAATTTAATTCACTGCCAAAGAAATCATCCGGCTCAAGGCTGTCAGGATGGCAGTCAGGCGCCCTTGTTGCTCTTGCTGGTCTGTTATCCCGGCGGACGCGGTGCGGGGAGCTAAGGCAACAGCCATAGGGCATAGTGTGTGCTTGGAAGGTATGTGTTGGAGGATGTGCTGTGCGAACAGACATTGGACGTGGTGCTATGATGACATTACTTCATTAATAATTTAATTTGTCCGTTAGATTTAATTTAAAGCGACAGATTACGAAGTGACTTTCGTCAAATTGCAGACAAATAACGACCGAAATGTTTGCCATGTCACAGTTGCCATGGGAGCGAAATAGTTTGGGTTTGTTACTCAGAAAAAAAAAGTAAAACACCAGAAGGATGGGAGTCGTTGTACATTTTACATTGTACGAATTTTGTTTTTTTTTTTTATGTTGCTGGTGATGTTTCCGAAAAAGTCCCCAGGGGTTATGCGCTTTATATAGTTTGTACACAGACGTAGAGTCTGTATACATTGTGTGAGCAATATGAACATGACAGCAATTAAGAATATTATGCGACGACGAACGAATTAAAATGAAGATGTACCGCCGCAGGCAATGATGAGGTGAAGACAGCAAAAAGGAATAAAAATCATATTATCCTCCCCAAGGAGATATGTATGTACATAAAACTTTTCAGTGCACAACTGAAAAAGAATTCTGAAATACTGAGAGTTTCGACAATTCGATAAGGTATTTTAGTCTACACAGTTTTCTGGTATTATAGCTGGGCTGGACTGGCCACTTCCATCTATCTTCTTCGCACATAAAACCAATTTTCAAACTTCTTTTGAGGGGCCATTGTTCCTACTTCTTAACGTTTTGCTCTACCAGAGGGAAGACCGTAGTTTTGGGTATAAGAGATGACACTCACTTTGGTATGAGTAGTTTTCCGTCGGGAGTAAGCTTTTCCGAGGAGTAACAGGCTTCGCGGTAGGTATTATAGAATTCGCAGTGTCAATCGTTATTGATTCGACCACTTTGACCCGTTCACACAAAAATATTTGTGATTGCATTCACACAACCACAAACCATTCAATCACAAAACCTATACTTGTCTCAATCAGCCAGTTTCAGTTGTATCGGTTATTTAGTAATGAACGAATGAAACAAAAGTATTGGCAATGATGGAACGAAAAGGAAATTGAAACTTTTTTTTGTTTTTTTTTTTTTGCGTATGACAGAATATACTTGTCTGACTTTCCACAACACAATACATCAATAGAACGAACGAAGAACGGAACGAAACCAATCCAATGCTTAGATCTGATTGGGATTGATGATCGTTGCCAATAAAATACATCCATCTCTATCATTGAACGATTAAATGACTGATTGAAATGAGCGAATCATTTTTGAAACCAATACTTGAACGATCCGGCTATCAAATTTGAACGAATGACACAGCTCTAGTTTACTATCCAGGAGACCCACGGGTCCAAATTACTGCGAAGAAATGTTAAGGTTGAGTCAACAGATGCTGTCAATACTGACATTTATTGAATTGTTGTTCTTGAATGGTTGTTCTTTTTGACAGGTGTCAAGTAAAATTTTTTACTATGGAGTCACGCAATATATTTTTTGTTCTATATTACTACGAAAATAGGCGATCTGTAAAAGTAACATTTCATAAATTTTGTGAATTTTTCGGTCAACATAATCGCCCTAGTGAGTCTGGAATTCATGCCATTGCATAAAAGGTTTTGAAGAAACTGATTCGGTATGACCCGAATAGAGTCACATAAAACTCAGCAATAGAAATTTACACTGATGGGTTTGACACAGGCGAAGGTGTACAGTCGGAGTATTATTGGCTTCCTTTCAAACTACGTTGCAATGACCAAGACAGGCATCCGCATCGTTATCTACACTGACAGTCATCCGGCTTCAAAATCGCTCGAATTACCAATTCAAATTGGTAAAGCAATGTGACAAATTCTTTAATGAGGATGGGCACTCTGTGTTCCTGGTACCTGCTAAACAAACGGAAAACGTAGCGCATTCCTGGAACCATAAAATGATGAGTTAGGACCTCTGCTGACTATTAGCAGATAGGCTATCTAGTAGAGTTTATAACTGGCCACTGCATGCTACTACACTCAATATTCTGCCCAATAACTTTTGCCGGAAGGGAAAGAGTAAGAACCACTTTTTCACCTCCTCTGTTGTCCTATGTCAATGACACTAAGCACAGAGAGAGTGTGCAAAAGAATGTTGCGGTTTCAATTAATGTCGCTCTACAATATAGTGCCCAACATGGTAGGCCACAGCTTAGGTGAGGAAAGGTGCCGGAGAGAAATGGATAATAACCACACTACTGCTAGCTAGAGACCCTATATTACATGCAGATGAGAGAAGTGCAGCCTAGCATGCGACGTGTTAGATACAGAAGCAGAAAAGCGACAGTACAACTGTTTATAGAATCGCCAAAGAGCTAATAGGTACTCGAACTCTACACACCAAGAAAAAATGTTAGACGGTTCTTTGCTCATATTTCTCATCCTTCCTCCGCTAGACATTTAAACGAGATCAACAGCAGCCATCAGTGCCTTAAGAATAAGTCAGACTGCGTGCTAGAAGTCAAGTACCTTAGGGCACGCGACCTCAGCTTACCCTAGCAGAGAAGAGTGGAAAGATAGTCGTATGCCAAATGCCCAATCCATAGCTTTTTATACAGATGGATCAAAAATGGACACCGTTGTAAGATCCGGAATCTTCTCTGAATCACTGGGAATATCCAGATCTATACGACTCCCAGACCACAGCTGTGTTTTCCAAGCGGAGGTCCTGGTAGTGACAACAGCTGCCCGTGAGTCTTCCGTAAGAACAATACCTGTATCACTTTCTTTATCGACAGCCAGGCAGCTATCAAAGCAATTACGGCCATAGCTTGTGAAGTGCTGTCCCGAAGAGCTTAAGGTTCTTGGAACACAGCACAAGGTTCTGCTGGGTCACTGGGCACAAGGACGTCCCAGGAAATGAAAAGGCAAATGGATTAGCAAGGAAAGTTTCATTGGACCCACTTGAACTGACTGACCTCTCCATAAGCACCCCGCCCTTCGTTCTCAGGCTTGAAGCAGGGAAACTGGCTACGAGAGAGGCGAACTTGAGATGGAAGTCTATAGATACTTGCAAAACTGCAAAACAACTAGGGCCGACCTTTGGCAAGGCAAGGACCGAGTGAGTTATTCGCAAGGACAGACGTTCTTTGTCCATGCTCGTGGGGATACTCACGGGTCACAACACTCTGCGGTACCACCTAAAGAAACTACGTCCGACGGAAGAAGTCCTCGGCAGAGGATGCGGTGATGAGGATGTTATAGCCAGTGCCCTGGACTGCAACATTCCAGGTACAAATTCCTCGCCAAACACTTCTATCAGGATCTAGGAGAATTCTCCAACGTTATTGAACTTCACAGAACATCAGGATGGTTTGTATACGAGTACACGGATAATGAGTAAGTACAACCATGGACAGTTGTTACAGATATTTATGGGTTCAATGAGCGAGGGGTACTTTTTCTAGCCCCCCTATGGGTGAAACATTGGGTCAGTGCTGAATTGAGTGCGGCGGAGGTATTTCGTTTGCTCTGCCAACCCACAAACCTAACCTAACCTTGCTCATATACAACAAGGATCAGCTAAAGAGATGAAAGAATTATTTTGCTTCAGTTCTGAAAACAAATATCACTCAAGTCAGTTTGAAGAATTCGCACCATGATAAGGATAAGATCACTACCGCGAGCAAAGCAATAAGGCGGCAGGCTCTCTCAAAATGCGTCCACTGCAGCACCTGAGCTACTATTCCCGGAGAGTTTTCCGGATGACTGGAAGAAGGGAGCGATATTCAAGCTCACTAAAAAAGGCAATGCAGTTTGAAAACTGGAGATTTAAGAATTCAAGCTCATGGCGTTTTATTTTTGTTATCGATATCCTAAAGCATTGTCCAAGTTGTTTTTTGTTTTTAACAAATTAAAACCTAAATTAACGTCTAATTAATAGTTAGTCTGTGAGTTTCTAATTTCTCATTTGACGAAGCGAGCTTGTTCCTTTCTTCTTCGTTTGTCAATTTCTCCCAGCACCAGATTGTAATGAGATCTTTCGCTTCAGTCAATTAAGGATAATTATTTGGCAATTATCAAAGCACAAAGCAAAGCGTCAATTAATTTAACGTGATTTCATCAACAGCAGCTATCCGTTCCTTAACAAACAAGAAATGATCGCATCCCCCTAAGGGAAGGAACCTCATTCAACACAGTCAACGCTGAGGCTCACCCTCGCCCAAGAAAAACTGATGACATTCGAAAACTAAATCCTCAAAGAGATTCATTGGGTCGCAGGACGATTGAACATTTTATTTGCTTCGGTGCTTTACCCGTTGGCAATTTATCGTCTTGCCATCACCATTTTAGTTAAAATATTTATGGAAGAAAACAAACGAAATGAATTAATGAAAAATAATTAAGTCGTCCTGTGTGCGATCCTCATCCTTGTGTTGTTGTTTTTTTTTTTCTTTAATTGAAATCCTTGCCCTTGGTGAGCACAAAGAATCGAGACCGAAAACAGAAATGAGAAAGCAATGTAAAGGACACATTTTTCAATTAGGGAAGCTCACACAAAATCTCCATTGACAAAGGATGATGATTATGCTGTCTTCATCGTCGTCGGTAGAAAACAATAAATGTCAAGGAGCAATGGTTAAATGCAGAACTTGGGTATGATTTACATTGCGTTTTGTTGCATTTGGTTTTGGGTGTTCCTACATTGCTCTCAGGATGCTAATAACTTTCGTCATAGACATTTTATTTTTACAGAGTTTATATGAATGTTTCTCAGGTTTATGTTTCTACGTTATATCGGACTTGTCAGCTAAGATGTATGTTTTATCTCGCAAGGTCTGCTGCTTTTTCAGCCTTCCTAGCTACTGCAGCGTTTTCCAAGCCGAAGTCACTGCCATTCGTCAGGCAGCTGACTAGCTGGCGGTTAGTGCAGTATCAGCATCGGATATTGTCATATACATCGACAGCCAAGCGGCCATCAAATCCCTCGGATCCAGCACAACGAGATCCAAGGCAGTGAAGGACTGCCGCGTATCTCTGAACGAGATAGTTGGACAGTACAACCTCACCCTTTGCTGGGTACCGGGTGACTGTAATATACCAGGGAATTGCGAAGCTGGCCCGACGAGGCTCCTCAGGTCTAAACAGTATAAACGTCACCAACATCGAGGCGCCAACGTCCTATGCTAAATACATTGTCCATGCAGGCGCGGTGAGAGAAGCCAACCATCGGTGGCAACAGTTTGGCCACTGTAACACTGCAAGGCTGCTTTGGCCCACGCTAAATGAAACCAGGTCCATCGGACTTCTGAAACATAAGAGAGAAACCCTCACCGAAATCGTAGAAGTCGTAGAGATGAAGAAGAGACCATCAGTCACCTCCTATGCACGTGCCCCGCGCTTGCCAACATTAGAAAGGCATACTAGGTGAATACCTATACAACGATCTAAGTGATCTAAAGAATGCCTGTACGGCTAAGATAGGCTCTTTCATAATAAGGAGTAAATGGTTCCCTGAGTAAGAGGGTGAAACACCCACCCTTACACATCGGCAGCACAATGGACCAAATACTGGTCTAAGTGCATCCACATCGAGGGCCGGTCCGAGTCAAAGGGAAGGTATACAAAAAAGCTATTGGACCAGCCATGATGTATGGTACCAATAACACAAGCTCCATCCGGCTGAAATGAGGATACTGCTATGGAATAGAGGTGTCACCTAAGCAATGAACATACTCGAGCTACATTTGAGATGACATGGCCACGTCTTAAGAAGAGCAGATCCCCCCGCTCCTGAACAACTCTAGTTAATAATGACAAGGGGAGAGCCCAAGTGGACGAAAGAGTAACCCAGAATAGAAAGACCTGCCGACTTCGCACTAGAAG
Organism: Chalcosyrphus nemorum; assembly: GCA_949716465.1. Classification (NCBI taxonomy): domain Eukaryota; kingdom Metazoa; phylum Arthropoda; class Insecta; order Diptera; family Syrphidae; genus Chalcosyrphus; species Chalcosyrphus nemorum. Next base: position 42,452,376 of record OX454333.1, on the reverse strand, counting down.
AGCCGACCCGAGATAACATCGGACAATGCTGGACGGAAGAGGAGGTAATTGCTTTCACTTATTTAGATGCTATATGCTTCGTCATGTTAAAGTGCTAAATTAATTGACATTTTATCATGGAAAGACTTAGCGTGGCACAGTGTTTGCCGGGCTTCGACTGTATTACCAAAGTCAGCGTTCTACGAGGAATGTGTTTCGCGTACTTAGAACAACAGTTTTGTACTGCCATGAGGCACCGCCGGTGGGTCGGATTAATGTCTGATAAGACCTATGCCAAGGATCAACATGGCTGAATGTTCTTTTCGAAAATAAATCATTCGTCTCCGGATAACTGGCGACCTCTGATTTAGCCAACCTTATTTGAGTAATAGGGATCTATGTCAAGATTTACATCTGTTCTCCTCCACTCGTGGGCCCAAATGTGAACAAAAAATAATTTGTGAGTCTGATCCTCGTAAGCTACAGGCTGGAAGTACTGGCTTAGAGGCCGTTTCCTTTCTAGCCACCATGCCTAGTCGTAGCCCCGCCAATATCCACGGGAAAACCAGTGCCTCAAATATGTAAGCCCTCTACGGGCAGAGTCGTACTGCTTCGAGCTTGCGGCACATCAGTCTGTCTATACGACTGTGCAGAGAAGTTCTCTGAAAAAATTAAGAAAGCGACAGAAGTTGCTCAGCACATGACATCTTCCAAAAGAAACTCTACGTTAAGGATCTGATCGGAAAGCTTCTGGTGGATCCAAAAACTGTACCAGTTCCTTCGTCACTAAAACGAAGTAATTCAGTAAGGTAGGCAAAGCCCACCCGATGTCAAGAACGACATCGACGACAGCATCACTGCTGACATATGTATGTAGGTGTGAAAGGTGGAAACTGAGTTGGCAGTAAGTTTTCTCATCGTCTTGGATGAGCATCTAGAGCTCGCACCTAAGGGCCATGTGACGCTGATGACTTGCGACGACCATAGATCTGCAGCTTGAGGTCTAGCTCTGGATCCCTATTGAGCCCTCCGATTCTCAATATAAGCTAGCTGGAACCAAGACTCGATGAAATTCCTTCAATATCTCGTCTGTTTGCCGTTTGAAGTCAAGTGCGACGCTAGAATCAACAAGTTATGTAAGTACATATCTGATAAAATTCTTGGATGGTGCCCTTTTAAAACTGCAGCGTGTGGAATCTAAATTATTTAAATTGCTTTCCAAAAGTGCGCACATTGTGCAACAACACAAAGGGAATTTATCACCCACAGATGAATCCCTAATGCTCCATTAGAACTGCCATAACCAGCTATCTGCGTTGTAATCTAAAAGGGTTTTAAGAAACGCAATTCGCATTACGAATTCATTTTGATTCGTTCCACAGAAGCCCCCTTAACAAGTACCTACTACAACCATATCATCATAATCATGGGGTTGTTTTACAGAACCGCATTCCAGAAGCGTGCTATTTAAGTGCCCATTAACTGTGCATATTGACGCAAAAAAAAAAAAAAAACAAAAAAGGGTGAGTACAAAAACAACGAAAATATGATAGAATATCCTCACTAGCAGACGAACAAAAAAAAAAATATGAGGTCACTTAAACGGCCAACTACATACGCCAATAAATTGCACTGGAATGCGTATTTTGTATTCTAGGCACGTTTCACATAATCCGTGCATTTCCTGTAAATGGATCCAACGCGCGAATAAATTCAAATTATTGCTCTTTGTCTTTCATGCCCATCAACTACACATATGTGTGTATGTGGGAGCAAAAATTATCTTTTTAATGGAAAAATGTGACCGAACGATCGACCAAAAACGGTACTCTCGCCAAAGAGTGTTACCATAGGTAAGGAGCCTTAAGGAGCCATGAGCAGTTTTTCTGTCAGATGAACCTGCAGAACGAGCTTTTGAAGAGTCGCAATACAAAGCCCTGAATTGAACAGTTATTGAGAGTGAGTTAGTGAGAGTTATTGTTCCACGTAAGAGAAGTTGGAGGAACACTCCACGGCTTAGTTCAATCTTCTCTAATATCTCCTTGTAGAGGAAGAGAAGGAAAACGGCTTCAAGACCAACGATGTGGTTATTCTGGTGAAAAACTCCCATTACGTGACTTTACACTTCGACGCTGTATAGAGGTCAATGAATCTTGGGTACTTCACCCCATATGTATGCACGAAGCTAAGATGTTGTTATCCTTATACCTTTAACTATCATTATGGTTTACATCTTTCAATTCCCTTTTCTGTCCTCCTCCCCTCCGGGTGGGCTGAATTAAGGTCTTATACGATCAATGCCAAGGATCAACCTGCCTGGGGGCTTTTACAAAAATAGCTCAGTCGAGAACAGAGTATTCAGATGCCTGCAAAGTAGCTTGTCTTATGTACTGAAGATCACTGCACAGACGGACTTAAATGGTCTAAAAAAATTTGACATAAAAAGGTTCTCACGATTCATGATTCTAAGGAGTGAAGGTGAATCTATGGTTCAATCACAATATAACTGGTCTCAGTGTGCTGGAGTTTCTAAGCTGCGGCTACTTCTAACCAAACCAAACCAAGTGAAAGGCTCAACTTCGTATAACTGGGCCAGAAGCAAAGAGCTGAGAGTCAGACCTTTAAAAAAGACGGTGGTAGTTCTTTTCACTAAGAAGAGATGAATTCTTACCTTTAGAGCATAGACCTAATCATAATTATCAAAAGTTCAGTTCGATATCTTTACGTAAGTCTAGATTCCAAGCTTAAGTGGAAGGAAAATATTGCCAAGCGCATGAAAAACGGAAGTGTAGCCTTCTATCCTTGCAAAAAGGCATTCAACCAGCTGTGGTGTGCTCGATATGGTACACGAAGATTGTGAGATATATTCTACTAGTAAGGCGGATGTTAATTGAGAAGTAATACCAGCTTTCGAGCTTCACCAATATACAAAGGGCGGCGTGCATCGGAATGGATCAATGAGCAGGACAATGGAATCATGCTTTGTTTCATATAATTTAGCAGTATAGCTGCCAAAACTTTCATCGAGGCCCTCCATTTTATTCCAATGGGGGACTACTAGTAATCAAATGAAGCCGATGCTGTCATTTAAAAGGAGATTCACTACAAGAATTCCTTACAGAATTTACTGGATGAACTGGAGAATCAAGAAGAAAAAGAGGTTGGCTTTCTGTACCAGGAAGCCATAAAAATAAACCACTTCTTTAGAATAAACAACGACTGCAGCTTCTTTCATGCCGAGGTCACAAATCTCATACAGACAGCTGATATTCTAAGCGAGAGTAACTTTGTTTTAAAGATGATCACTATCTATACCGAAGGGAACGAAAAGGTTGACGCTGCATTTATCACGAGGCTCAATCAGTTCCTTAAAAAAGGAAATAGAAGATAAAGCCCTCGTTCGAGCAAACAGACGCTGGCTTCACCTAGAGACATGAGTAACGGCTAGTCTAGTCATCTTAATACAAGGGGAGCAATTGTTCCATTGTCGTTGACACTGTGCAGAAGTTACGAGTATAGGGATGAGAAAGAAATTGAATATGTGCGTCAACTGTGCACAATGCAGCTGAAGTATGAGTTACAGTCAAGAAGACAGACTCTTATATACACCTTCTGTCTTTTCTAGATCTTTAGAACTATTTTCAGTGTTAATCAGAATTTTCAAAGCATCTATCTTCACACCGCCGACTGCCTACACAATTCACTTCACGTATAATAGGATGATTCATTAAGATGTATTTTTTTTAAAGTAAAAGAAGTTGAAAAGAATATCGATTTTATTGGAACATTTTTGTTACCAAACAAAGGAAACATGCTTGACATTTATTCCTTAAGGATTACTTCTTTCAATTTTTTACCGTAACTGCGATTCACATGGAAGTTCCCATTTTCCTCATTTTCTATGGCGCGTCCGAGTAATCCGAGTCGTGATTAGCGAAAGTCTTTCCATAATAAAATGTCAATCAACACTTAATAAAACAACCATAACAGATTGACAAAACACATGCGTCATCTGTCAAAAAATTCAAATTATTAAAAGTACCTCCAAATGAAGAACCGTTTAGAACTTTAGCGATTCCCAATACAATGTCCTTAATCAATTATTTTCTATGCGTTGTTGAGCTTTTATAAGCCTGCTTTGATTCCGACTACTTTCAAGTATTTTCAAATGCACATACACAAAAAAGCAACTGATGGTGAATGTATTCCGATGACTAATGTCGTATAGCTTTTTTTTTTCTCTAATTCGACAACTAGTCACTTTTTTACTACAACTGCAAAAACATGGTTCCTCCTTCTTTCATTATGGCCGCATGTGTTGCGAATAATGAATTCAACGTCTGACATAGCTGCTGCGAAGGAGCAGCTCCCCTATTCAAAGCACGTCCTAACGATGCTCTACCAAACATTAGTTGAGATATCGCACTCCCATGTTTGACATGGACCTTATCTATATATCGATGGCGTTATAGTAGAAGTTATATGTGCTTGTGTGTGTATTCTTGTATTCCCCTTTGTGGTATTGTTTTTCTTAATCAAATCCGTCACTTTGGTGCAGGATTATTTTTTATCAATTTGTTTGATGCCAAAACAATGTGCAAACATGTTGAGTCCTCCGCCGGCCCGGTCGCCCCCAGGCCCCCACTGCTGTTGTGTGTGTGGCCTTTATTTCTCGTCGAAATGATGAATTGGATTATGTGTCCCGTGGAGACGTATAAGCCTATTTTAACCATTAAATCGAAGGTCAATATCCTTTTTTTTTTCCTCTACTGCTGCGTAACATGCTGACTATGATCCATCAGTGGGAGTATCTCTGTGTGTGTGTGTGTGTGCGAGGGTGCGTTGGCTCATGAGGGAGTGTATAATCAAATGAAATATGAGATTCACATTCGGTTTTTTATTTCGTTTCTGTGATTAATGCGGTTTTTTTCTGGTTCAATCGTTTCTATTTTGCAATTAGCATGGTAGAATAGAATGCATCAACGTTAATCTAGTACTTTGATCTTTGCTAGATGTTGCAGTGTGTAATAGGGTCGCGGCACCAACTAGGGACCCGCCCTGTAATTACGTGGAACACGCAAATGAGTAATGGATTAGTGTGATATGGCGGTGACCTAACTAACTGCGGAGGTGGATTAGTGCGAAAAGATATGCTGCACTTGTATGTGAGACATGGAGGTGATGAATTTGCATGTATTGGAGGATTAAGATAGACATCGGGGCAATAAAATATGATTGAGCTTTCTCTCGCATTTTGATTTATTGCCACAGTGATTGAAAGTTGCAACATAACGTACATGTGTGTACGCGATAATGACAACGTGCATTGGGATTGTTTGTTGGATGGTTAGAAGTGCTTTGCGGTTCTTTCATGTGATTGATATCGAATGTGTACACATATGTACATAATGCATATATTCATGATTGTTATCGACCTGTTTGAACGTTAGATGCAAGGACACCTTAGCATTGGGACATGACAGCGAGACTAACAAATGTACAAATTGCAGGAAACTGATAGAATCTAGTCGATACTAACTACCATATGGTGACTGGAAATATCTTGTTGTTGTAACACATGATGAACAGACCTTACATTTTAGGAATTGTGCCCTTGGAGAAACTTCACCAACACTTAAGAAACTGATCCTAAAACCTTCCTATCGTGCACAGATACTCATATTGTACGACTGGGAAGGATTCTCTTACATAAATTAGATTTTAGTGAATATCTTGAAGACCACTTAGGCTACTTCCATCAAAAGAGGCCATTTGAAAGGCTGAGTTTAAATTTCCAGAACTATTTAGAAAAGTTGTTCCCCTTTAGTGGTTCCGATGGTGTGCCTCTTTTTCTGAGCGTTACCTTCGTGCCAGCAGATAATTTTGGCAACGACAAAAGCGTTACAAACGCCAGACATTGTACCTACATGCGACCCCTTCTTCGTAGTCTATTCGGTCATTGGATAAAAAGTCTGTGTTCGAGTTCCAACCATATAATAAATAATTCGTTGTAAAAGTACACTTAGTGTATTTTAACAAGAAAGCGGAAAAATTACTGTGAATTAGAAATGCATATACAAATTACCTGCTACTTTTTGCAGTGTATTCAAACTTCACCCATGGAGAATAAATAAACTCTTTCTTATCCTCCCTTCTCTATTCCAGTTTAACTATCTATGTATTCCCTTGCGCTGTATATCAGCTTAGGAGTTTCCAGATGAAAACTTATCCATTACACTTCCAGAAAAGCAAACCCTTTTTTACCAGAATCAGCACTTACAGAATCAGCACTCAGCACAGCCGTCATCTGATGGTAGGACAGATGATGACTCAGATGAAATCGTCCGTAGTATCATCAGGGACCTGCAGGCATTTTACATTTCTGCCCAGAATGCCGCTGGTTTCTTACAAACGTCTGGAAGCATCGGTTTAGTCAACCTTCACCCTGGAGAGATATGCCACTCACCATACATCTGATAGAACCTATCGTTAATGGAAGTCCTAACCGGGGATACAGACAGACATATCACAAGGTTTAGGTCCTAAAAAGTCTTCCTCTGAACCTTCCCGAGGTCTCATCGGGACCTAGAACCCACTCAATATTCAAGGACTTTAATTAATTAAATGATTGAGCAATGCCTTAAAAGTAGCTTAGCTGCCACGACCCTTCCAAATCTCCCTTACAACATAATTCATGGCCATAAGGGTAGCATAAGTCTCCGCTTGGAAAGCAGATTCATGTTCACCTAAAGAGTAGAAGAGATTTATGTTGTCGCACTCCAGAACCCAGAGCTAGTTCCATGAAAATGAGACTGCATTCCAGTCCTGAATAATGGTACAAGGCAGCCCATTTAGGACTGTACTTAGAGCAGTGCAGTTGATCGAGTTTATCAGCACATCAAAACTTCAAGGTGAAGAAGCGGTAAGTAGATGTGAAAGTAGTAGGTACTATTGCTAACATCGCCAAGGAGCGCATTGATGGTCGGAACTCTAAACACCACATGTTAGATTAAGATTCCAAAAAAGACTAAATTAATGAAACTGGAGAGGAATGTGATTTCTTTCAGCCGTAACCAAAATAATGGAAGAATAATTCTGGATTGGATCAAACTCTTGACCTCGAACAGGTAGTATTTTGTGCTGAATCCTTTTGCATTGACTACATAAACACCTTACGGATCACAATCGAGCAATTCCTTAAATAAACGTCGTCGCTACATCTGCCGTTTATCGACTTCGAGTAGGTTTCCGACAGATTGAATCGAGCGCACAGTATCAAGGCAACACATACATGTTCAACATCATGCAAGTGGTAGAGGAGTACCTCAAGGATGCATACTATCACCGCTACTGTTCTTGGAAGTTATCAGCGATTTACTCCATGCAACATTGAAATATAGCTATGTGAAATACGCCATGCTCTATCAAGCAGGTAGAACTGCGGAACGCCCTGGGCATTAGTGGCGCGTTTTACAAGTTCGAAGAAGTTTTTCACAACATTTTCAGCTAAGCAAATGCCGATATCTACTGCTAGCATTTCTTTCTTAAAAACTTTAACAAGAAATTTCAGTTTCTAGGAAATTTAAGGAGCCCATTCTAGTTAAGATCTAGTGAAGGAAATTTTCCAGAGTATATAGCTAGGATATACATATGTTTAACGAAACGCTCTACATTGTGTTTATTTTTTCATCACAAGATCCCAATTATAAATTTCATTTTTTTTTTTGCTTTGGACTTTAACATCCGGAAAGGCCGAACAAATATTCGTCTGAACTTTCTAATTGCTCATGGTTTTGTTAATTAATGCCACACAAAATTGCCGAAGCCCCTCAGTTGTCTAGTCAACCACAAAAGGCGTTGACTGCCTAACCTTTGGTCTTGTTTCTTTTTTTTTGTTCTTGTTGTTGGTGATTTTCATTTAATTAAATACAGATGAACTTTTAACTTAGATGACCGGGTCCTGTGCCTTCTTCGATGAGCGAAATTTCAGCTAATGGATATACAGAATACGGATATACATAGATACCAACATAAAAATAAGCTGACCTTTTTGTAATTACGAAGGATAATTAGTAAAATCGTGCTCCTTAAATAAAAGCAAAAGTGATACAGAGTCCCTTAAATCGGGGTTTGATTTTATGCAAAAATAAAAAGGAGTACTCCTTAGAGGGTGTTTTTTTTTTTTTCTTAAAAAGAAATTCAAAGCTTTTGTGTCCTTTCTTTCTCTATTTTGGTGTATTTGATTTTTCGTTCGCGGCTATTTTTCACACCCCAACATGTGTTTTGTAAAAGCAAATCTGTGGAAATGGCCTTACATGAACTAGAAAGCTCCCTGAGTGTCATGGTAAACTTTTTGGATATGGAGCGAGCCTTGAACAATGATTACCCGCTTAGGGAGTTGTTTTTTTTAGAAGGATCATCAACACAAACAAGGGTGTTGCGTAGATTTAGCTATGGCACTCGACAGGGTGATGTGTTCCCACCACTTCTTTAGACAATAAACTAATTGCTGGTTGATGTAGAAGCTACGTCCTTACTCCAATTATGTTGCTATTGAGGGCGCTGGTGAATTAGATCAGACTCTAAGGGGCTTTACAGAAAGTGCATAGGCCAATCAATCTGGACTAGGATTGAACCCGGATATAGTCCCCTTTAACAAGAAGATTCCCAATAAAGACCCGCCCACTTTAAATGGTGCCAATCAGTTCAGTTCTTTCTGATAAAGCCAAATTTGTTGGTCTAACCTTGGACAAGAAACTCGATTGGAATGCCATGATTCTAGAGCGCGCTCAAGGGGCTATAAGTACATCTTGTCAAAAAATATATAAGCAGAAAATGTAGCCTAAAAATTCATGGCACTTGTCTGTTTCAGACTCATACTTCTAGGACCGCTCGTATAAAAGCTGCACTGATTATAACCCCTCCAAGCTTAGATTTGATCAGAACTTCCGTTTATCAATCCCAGTTCAAGATCTCTGGTCCTACCATAAGCATGTAGGCGTGGATGTTGGATCGATCCATATTTACACTGATTGATACAAGTCCTCTGTTAGAGTGGGGGTGGTGTTTACACAAGTGATCTTAACCTGAACATCTCCTATCGCTTCCCTGACCATAGGAGCTTATTTTAGGGGGAAATTCTAGCAATCAAAGAAGTGCTTTCATGATTTAAATACATGAGTGTCTTCACAAACAGTCAAACGGCCATCAATTCCCTGCAATCATCTACAAGATTGCCGTTCTCTCATGCAGATCTCGGATCAATACAACATTCGTTTATGCTGGGAACCAGACCACAGAATAATTTTAGGGAACTGTAGTGCGGGTGAGATTAAAAAGCTCAACCCCAATCAGACCTTACAAAATAGGGGTTGGGATGTAAATTATTGCTCAGATTGGTTGCTATTAAGGTTTTTCCCCAGAAATTAAGTCGTCTACACCACTTACGGGGCCTACCTTGGTCTTTACGCTTAAAGTCTTGGCTTCCGTTCAAAGGATTTTGCCAAAGTTGTAGTGAAAAGCAGGATGAGGAACTATCTTTCATCTTCTCTGTAACTACCTTGCTCTATCTTTAAAGACATCTCCATTTAGGTTCATACGTCTTTGATGGCCTTGGTGCCCATCTTTCTTTCCTCCTGGGTACCTGCATTCAACAGGCTTTAAATTCAGGCAGGGACTCCAACCTATCGTATCTTTTTCAGAACACAGATGAACATCTGCGGTACCAATTAAAACCTGAATTGCAGCTATTCCAAAAATAAGGACACAAATAGCATCCGACAGCGAAGCAATTGCAAAAAAAAAAAAAAACAAACAGCGGGAAAGTGACATCAGAATACCAAAAAAAAAAAATCTATAAAACCTCATACATATAGCAACTATCCCATTTGGGACATTTTAATAGATTCCCTTGAATAATAAAAGAAAAAAATTCGATTTCCTGTTACAGCGGCGAATAGCTATGGAATGCCTTCCGATAGCCTGTAGACAATGTGGGTTAACGGTCGATTAGGATCCTAAAATCAAGGAATGGGGCATTTGTGCACAACAATAGGTACATAACCATAGATTCTGTCACCTTTTTTATTATGGACGTGGCATAACGACACTATGCGCCAGTACAACGTATCACTTACATTTTTATGCCGTTCTATTTTATCTAAAGAAGTTTCAGGGTAACTCGATGTAGAACTTTCGCATCCAAGAGTATTTACTGTCTGCTGAGAAGCCTCTGCCCTTCGGATACGACATAAAACTGTAGATCCCTTCAGTATGTGAAGAAATGTATACCACGCACAACACGTACAGTTGTGAGAAGCTAGGCCTTGGCCCTCTATGGGCTGCTTATGGCACTGACTCGAGCAGATGGTGACTAGCCTAGGTTCCATGAAGAAAAATCTCAGTAAATTATATAATCTTCAGTTAAAAACGAAAGTTATTCAAGCAGTGGACATATGTACCCAAAATAAGCAGTTATCAGCTCAGTTTCTTCGAACACGCATTTGGGATTCATCCTCTATGGGAAACAGAGCTAAAAATGAACGTACATGAATTGCTGTTCATCTTCCAGGAGAGCACTTGGCTTCAGGTTGAGCATGCATTAATGAATTTGGATGTGCACTACAGTGCTTCACATTTCAGCAGGTAACGCAGTAACACGAGGCCACGATTTTAGATGAGCATAAGCTCAGAAGTTTAAGAAGGACGAAGGCTTGAAGCCTCGAGTTCTTTTGACTATCAATTCGGTGCATTGTTTTCCAAGCTTAAATTATGTCCCGTCCTATGTATATATATATAGGTACTTTTCGGACAAAGGTCACTGCACCTTGTCGGTAGAAACTCATAGGTAGAAACACATCCAAAATGTATTAATTTTACAATATTTCAACACTGGCTTCTACTTTAATAATAATAGAATTTTCGAGAACATTCCTCTTTGTCATTATTGAAGAAGAGCTCGGTGAAGAAGACTGCAGAGCACAAGATATGTGCGATTCCCTACTTGCTTGAAGAGAGCCAAATCACTGCTTTAAACGTCCACACGCATAAAAAACATGATGGTGGACATATTGAGCTAAAATACTGTTATACAAACAGAGATGGAAAAATTCGCCTTGAATGGATACAAAGACGTTGCAAAGGTCTCACGAAGAAGTGTGGCCAATTTTTCCGTCTCATAGATCCCAAACTATCCAGAAGCTTCGAGAAGAGTAAAGATTCGATCACCAAGCTCATCAACAATTTTCAAGGCCACCATTTTGTGGAGGACAATTAACTTCTCCACATATGGCGACAGTTAGGTGAAGGACTGTTGAACCAAAACTTTTCCAAAAACCGTTTCTAACCATAACGAAGTATCGCATATTACTGTCGAAGAAATCAGGAATACAATCCGAATCAGGGATATAAGTCCTATCCCATAAGTCTCTAATTGTCTGAGTGGCACTGCGAAATTACGCCTCAGGAAATAAGGCTCATTTTCTTTGAAAAGCAAGTAGGAATACAGACACGGAAAAACCTTGCACTTACTCCAAATCCAACAGTGATCCTAAGCAGCGAGATTGCTGCACGCCACGATACACATTTCACTGTTTCTGGAATCAACTTTAAATATGATTTCACAAGAAGGATAACTGGGCAGATCTCTTTTGCGAATACAAAGGGCGACTAGAATTATGAAATTAAAAGTAAATCCCATGAACAGTGCAATGTGTTCATCTGCGGTTTGAATAAGGTTTCTTTCACTAGCATCTCAGTTCCATAATTCCTTACAGACCTAAGTTTCAACTATGTGAAAGTCATCTTCTAAAAACTCCCCACTGTCGGGTTGCTTACTTCACCTTTTGGGGATTCTTCTAAACATAACTAGCCCGATTCGCCATGCATGCATAGTACATTAACTGTCAAAGAATCATCCTAAGGCACCTGTCGGAGGTTATGAAGCTTCATATGCCAGCGGCATTATGTAGAGAGACAATCAGAAATAAAAAAAATCAAACATGGTGATGACATAAAGTAAGGGTCCTAAGACACTGCCTTATATTTCCATCTAAATCGAAATGTGGGCAATATTTAATGTTCATTACAATGTGGCATTTAAAGTTATGCAAAATTTGTTTTTATTAGTGTTCCGGACCTTAAAAGGTAAGACGGAACACTTATGGGTTTGATACGGTGTCTGTCTGTCCGTCTGTCCGTCTGTCCGTCAGTCTGTCACAGCCCTGTAACTTTTGAACCGTTAGACATAGAGAGCTGAAACTTTCGCTATGTATACATTATGTGGAAGCCTGCACAAGATGGCGGTAATGAATTTCATTTTGGGAGCCCTTTTTTGGGCACCTTGTATGAAGGGCAAAAAAAAAATATTTTGTTCCCCATCATGTGGCATATCAAATTAAAGAGAATTTTGCAAGGGCTCTATATATGTAAGAAATATTTTTTTCTGGCAAAATTTGTTGAACAAAAAAGCTCGCCAAACATTTGAAAAATGTTGTCCCCCCCCCCCCTAGCGGCCAGACCATAAGTGGTAAAAATATGAAAAAAATTGGAGATACGTAGAATTTAGTGTAGATTGTAAAAACAATACGAAAATTCCTGTATTTTATATATTTTCTGAGGAAAATTAAAAAAATGGGGTATCTAGTTACCCCACTGTATCTCCCCCAGTTTTTATGTTATCCAAAATTTTTTTACAGTAGATCATTTTGATACTACGAGTTGCTCAAGTTTCAAGTTTCATCCAAATCCGCTAAGAAGTTCCCGAGTTACAGATTTTAGAAGAGCGCATGGACTTCCCTATAAGTTCTTCTTTTGCTGCCACTGCATTCGATTTCGATTTTTCAAAAACTAAGTCATTTGCATGAATGGATCGTATATGTTAGCTCTATGCTGCTTTTGAAAACTAAATAAGTTTAAAAAACTGAAATTTTTTTTAATTTTGTTTATTTTTTCAAAAATATTTTTTTCTTAAATTTTTAAAATTCTAAATGCTGTATTCCTTCGCATGTCAAGTATTCCAGTGTTTTGCTTTACTTAAACCATTTAACAATGAAAGTACCGTTACATGCATTTTTATCCAAAAGCTTGGTACGCTATGTTTTGTATTGAAAGTGTAAGTTAAAATGGACTGGAATCTCAGTTCAGTATTACTAGGACATACCTACGTACAAGACATTACATTATTCATATCAAAACCAGTATCAGGTGTACCTATGCAGGATATGAATAAATTGCCTTCTATTTAATGACAATATAAAATGCCCGGAACACTATTGCACGAGGCCCTCCTCGCACTTACCCAATTTTTTAAAAATTAATAGCATAAAAGTGAAAGTTCGTACGATCTAAGATTTTTGGGTGTCCAAAACTTCTTACTCGACGGACCAAATTGATGCTCTATAGAACATTAATCTTATCAATATTGGCTTATGGAGTCGACTACTGGACCATGAGTAAGAAATCTCAGCAAATATTGGGCACATTCGAGGAACAAATAATTCTTCGGATATAAAGGGTTTTTTTAATAGGGACTTGACAACTTAAAATTTAATTTGTGAACGCACTCTTTCACTAATCGTCAAACTGTAAATGTCAATTTATTCAGTAAACTCAATAATTTCATAATGGTAAAGCACACGAACGAGCAACGTCTACATATTATAAAAATTTTCTACCGAAATTCGGAGTCGGTGATCGCAACTTTAAGAGCGTTTAATTCAATTTTCGGTCGTAATTCTCGTCCTAGTAGACAGACAATAACAAGTTTAGTGCAATAATTTGAGTCTACATATTCGTTGTGTGATGTTGCCGTGTCAGTGAGACAACGGGTTGGTCGAAGTGTCGAAAATATCGCTGCCGTTTAGGCGTCCGTAGAAAAAGATCCAAATCAGTCAATTCGACAGCGTTCCCAAGAATTGGGTATCGCTCAGACCACATAATGGCATATTTTGCGTAAGGATCTTGGCTTACACCCATACAAGATCAAGCTGATTCAGGAATTCAAGCCAATGGACCATTTGAAGCGACCTACGTTCTCCGATTGTGCTCTGGAGAAGATGCGCCAAGATGATGAATATCATGGCAAATCTTTAGTGACGAAGCTCATTTTTGGCTCAATGGGTGCGTCAATACGAAAAATATACGTTATTGTTGGGTGAAAATCCACATGTGCTTCATGAATCACCACTTCATCCATTAAAAATAACTGCTTGGTGCGGTTTGCATGCCGGCGGCGTTATAATGATCGTAACGATACTGTGAATGGTCAGCGTTATTGCGCCTGGATTACCGATTATTTTTGGCCCGAATCGGAAGCTATCGACATGGACGACATGTGGTTTCAACAGGAAGATGCTACAAGCCACACAGCACACGTTAAAATCGATTAATTGAAGTGTAAGTATGGTGAGCGTGTTATCTCAAGAAATGGGCCAGTCGATTGGCCGCCACGTTCGTGCGATTTAACGCCGCTTGACTATTTTCTGTGGGGCTACGTTAAGTTATTGGTTTTTGCCAACAAGCCGACGACGTTGGAAGAGCTCAGAGCCGACATTGAACGCGAAATAGCGGCCTTTTTGGCCGAAATGTGTGCGAGGATGGCGAATGGAGGAGAAGATACAACCGTGAACTCTATGAGGTGAACCAGGATGTGGATGTAGTCCAAAAAGCCAAAATATGTCGGCTACAATTGCTCGGCCATATCGAATGAGTGGGCAACAATATTCCAGCCAAAAGAATCTTCGAATCACAGCGCACAGGTTCGAGTCGGCGAAGAAGACCGAATCTCGGGTACAAAGATGCCAGAAGGGTCGGTCTCCGCAACTGGCAACAACGTGCCCGTAGAGAAGCACTGTCTCAGGCAGTATCCAGATCCCTTTTAGTTTGTAAGTAAGTTATGGTTAAATTTCAGCTTCTGACACCCATTTGATGGTGAGGCATTAAATAGGAACGCGTCAGGATGGTTTCTAATCGGAGTTTTGTCAAATAGTTTAGATCGAATGGGAAGTAGACTAGTGGGTCTATAAGACGTTGTTTCGGCTGCATCTTAACCTTGTCTCAGTAAATGAATTCCTGGAACAAAGACTAATTTTAAGAAGATCCAAAGAGGTGTTTTTTCCTTTTTTTCGGGTAGATGATTTTTTCCCTCAAAGATTTTACCTTCATAGGAAGCTTCAAAGCTTCAAGGCTTGAAAATGAAAATTAAATTCTTCTCCCATGGATTTTTTTTCCGTCGTTCAGTTTATTAATATTTAGAATCCTTTCATCGAAAAGAGAATTTCTCGACAGCAAAGGGATGCCCTAAAAAAAGGGATGAAAATCAGCTAAGAACAAGGTTTCTGTTTCTTGCCTGTGTTTCCAAGTGTTTTTTTTTTATCCTTTTCTTTTTTTGTATTCCTTCGACTCGTTATGATGGGGGAAAAAAACAGAACTGACGGTATGTGCACCTAATGATGAACCCATTTAAAATGAGAATGAGTTCACACAGAGGACCTGTTGGGAGGCATCGCCCAGCTAGAGCGAAGGACAAACAAACACTCTGTGTATGTGAACGAGTGATTTTTATTACCAGCTTGAACGATGTGTTGTTACCCAGTATGGCGCTATTCACGTGGCAAAAATACCATTTCAAAGGACTCTCCACTCCATCTCTCCATATACAAATGGCATTTTCGTAAGAATGGCTTTTTATTCTATTTTCAGCTGTAATCCCTTTTAATAGCACGCTATGGGGTGGAGTCAATGATTTGACATTCACATAAATTGAATGGAATTTAATTTTTAACTATGATCGTACCATGTGGATTGCTGATTCGATGAGGGGATTATGGTAATTGATTCAGAAATTGTGCACAAAAATACCCATGGACAAATAACTCATAACGAGTTTTATTGTGGAGAGATGAATTGGCGGAGAAGGATAATATCCCAATATATATAGTAGTATGTATGTTTTGAGTCTGCCTACACCTTCTAATTTCAGCCGCAATTTAGTTGGAATTTATCTTGTGTATCTTGAAAACAATCAGCTGAAACTACTTCCCTACAATGGGTAACTTGAAGCACGCACCGTCCTCGTAAAACAGAATTCCACCCATTTCCACCCCTTGCTACCAGAAATGTATCTCATTTTTATTTCTCACCAACCAGGATGAGACACAATGTTGCGGATGGTAAAATGTGCCGCCAAATGCCACACAGAGCCCACATGTACGTGTTTGCTGTTTGTTTCGTGTGTGCGTGCATCATGTAATAACTTCCGTTTTCAATAATGATTACAGTCATAATAATTAAGGAGGACGTGACAAGGACATGATATGAATTCAGTAAAACAGCGCACATACCAAACGTGTCGCATACCATCGTCAACCCAAAGCAGCACATACTACACCCACATCTGACGTCCTATTGTTTCGCACATTTATTCGTCCTATGGTGTCACCGATAGAATTTTTATATAACGAATGACATGAATGCCATTGTGAATATCCCTGCCGACTGACTTACTTGCTAAATGCTCGCGTAATGGATAGGAAATTGGGTGAATCCTCTTGGCACCGATATACCTATACACACACATATGACTTTAACGGGGGCAAATGAAGGTTTTTAAAAAGTTATTATCATTACATATCGATAGATTGCTTGTCCTGCTGTTTGACTTTAATAGGAACTCGCTAATGTGTTGACCTTTAAGTACGGTGATTGGGCGAAGTTCCACTTGATGGTTCAATTTGTACTCAATTGTGTACTCAACTTAAAAGCGAAATTGAGTTCTATAAATTAGGTTTTTTTATAGATACCAATCTTTTTCGCTCTAATCCTCAAAGCTCTAGGTATAAGTCTTTCACTGGACTTGAATGAAGTCACTTTCATAGCTCTGACCCAAGCTATAATCCAGAAAGCAATTATATGTGGCTTTTTTTCTCCTTCTTCTTTAAGCGAGGTTTTGATGGACATATGTAGGGTTCGCCTGGTAGACATCAGAAAGTGCCAGCAGGCTTCCAAGTATCGGAAGCTCATCCAGTGCACAATGCAGGGACGTTTGATCTTTATTTATAATAGCTTCATTGTCAGCAACGAATAATTTATGCACTTACAATCAAGCAGTTCTAGGACTACAATAAGCAGCAAAGGACTGAGGATGCTTCCCTAGGGTACACCGTCACTGAGGCACAACTCTTCGGTGGCTAATACGCGACATGTTACTCTTGTATTGGCGCTACCTGTATCAGATCTCAGGGTTCTACTAAACGAACTATCAAATGAAAGCTGCCAAACTTTCTAGTATTCATAGGGACATCATGAACATAAACACAATGAACACTATCCTGTTGACTTTTCTCACTGTCATTCCACAAGAGATTCTACATTGATCCCATCAAAGTACCCTATTGGACCGAGAAACAATATCCCGCAATGTCTCGCTGATGCATCATAAAGACCATCCGTTGGCTCTCGGGGTTGTTTACCCTTGTGCGAAATATGTCACACTAGTCTGGCTAAAATGCCATTTACTCGTATATAAAGTTGATTACCAGCTGAATACGTTGATGTGCATTCCTATTTTCAACCAATCATTTTGTGATTCCAAGTTCTGCAGCTATTGTACCTATGTACGCCATAGTATTTGACGGAAATTCCAGATTAGCTCGAGAAAATGCGAAGTATTTTGGCTTATTGGAACTATTTTATCTGGTGGGCGGTGTGGCTCATTGGTTACTACGTTGGGTTCCAGGCTCGAACTCCAAAAAATGTCATCAAAGTTAAACGTTCTTCTTCTTGCGAGCGTCTGACAAACAACCAAGAGTATTATTATCACGACAGAGCTTCTCCAAAACTATCAAATGCGGATACTGCTTACAACTATAGAATCCATCTGTAGGTTCAAAAATGTAAATATAAAGCGCATAGTATCTACAGCTGTGAGAAGCTATTTATTTTAACTCAAAATCTTTTCCAATGACAGACAGACCAATGGTTTCCTCCCTTGCGGCCGCGGTGTCTAGTCACCTATATACTACCCTTGTAAAAATCTCTGACACTATCTTATTTGAATTTATTCATTCATTCGATATATCAGTATCTGCTCCTATATTTTCACATCTCGAACCCACCCAAATATACCTTCTGACAGATTCCGGTTAGAGACCTGCAGTTAGTGGCTCGTTTTGTAAGCCACTCGAAACACTCACTGCTTCACAAAAATTATGGGCTATGCTCACATTTTATTGACTCTCATATAATGAATTTGAATAGGGCTCACATTCATTGAAAGATAAGATTGCCTGCCCTTACACTTTGTTGCCTGTCATTGGATTTTGAAAAAATCTTTCATTTCGAGTGGCTCGTGCGATCTTCTATGAATGTTATGCATGGTACTAGCAGTGCTGTTTGTTTGTGCTTCACCTACTTGCAATGCTCTGGGTTTTCTCCCTCGTCGCAATTTTTTAAATTATTCACTGTCATATAATTTATTTCAAACCATTCGAAGGCTCGTGAGTCAATTGTACATTTCACAACTTTTGTGAATTTTCTGATTAAATTAACACTTTGATTGTGAGCCTACTGCGCACCCAATTTTTCATGAATACTAACACCATGATGATTAATTCTCAATTCATACTCACTTGTTTTCTGTCTGCGTGATACTGTGAAAGACTCGTTTTTTAGCGAATGATTATGAATGACAAATGAATAGATCTATGCAGTTCTCTTATTGGCAATTTTAACCTTCCTCTTCTCTATTCTGCAATGGGCTTTATTGAAGGACGAATCATATTTTTTCCAACTAAAGAAAACGTCTATCTGCCTCTTGTTTCGGACAATTGTAAAGTGACTACATTCGCAAGTCGGATCTTGATTATTTCAGGTTTCTGATAGCTTCGGACAAGAGGACCAATAAAATACGACATAAGATTAATCCTCTTAAAGATGACTCTTCGTCCGGTTCCGATTGCTCTTCTACCCCTCAGAACCTATTACTTTCGTAACAAGAATTGTCACCCAGCCTCATTGATTCGCGATCTGCCGTTTACGTATATGTGTGACCGAGCTGAACTTTCCCTATTTTTCAACTTAACTTTGTCAGACCCCAACTTTAAATCCTACAGCCGAATTTGGTCACCATTTTTAGCTAGTTCATAGCACAATGTGCTTATGAAAGCGACCTGTTTGAAGATTGGAGCACTTCCTCAACAGATACTTGATGTTTTTTGTTTATTTCGCAACATGACAGTTCCTGTGGTAGTCTCTTGACTTTCAAGACAGTCATTTAATTTCAGGTAATAACCGTCGGTGTTCAGACAAGGACATAGTAACTCGGTTTTATAGGAGAGTCCTTCTCAACTGGTTGGATATATTTTCAAAACCTCTGCTACCGGTTGGTCTTGCTTCGTAACCGTAGTCAGCACTATGGTTTCTACCAAGCCATTCAAACACTTCTGAAGCAGAGTCCTTCCTCAATCTTCCCAACGAATAGAGGGGAGCTTCTCCCTCGGACTTGCTTGTGAATACCTATACTAACTCAGCTGCAGATTGACAAATTGCAACACAAATGAAGTTGTGTATAAGATGAGTTCAGAGGGCCTTTCGTCTAGTCTGTTGACTGTCTTCAGGTGGTCAGAATGTAATCCTAAATAATGTTGTTAAAATCATTAAAAGCATTACACTCTTTCCAATAGCTGCTCTAGAGCTACAAAGTGAAGTTACAAGGTTTTTCAAACCATTTCTGCACATTCCTATCGATAGCATGTGACTTTAAACAGTCTTCAAAGTCAGAGAACAACCATGAAACTTGTAATTCCTTGCACACACATCCCCTCGGTAATGCATCCAACAACATCTACTTGAAAATCAAAACAGATAACGTAACACAGCAAACGCAATCAAACACAATGCGAACAGAGAAAAAAGAAGAAAAAAAATTTTAGAAAACTTATTTTCCGCTACAGTATTAGTTTAAGAGACATCCCTACAGACATGACGTCCCTAGCCATGCATTTGGTTACCAACTCAGATATTGAACTCGCATTCGTAAAAGTTTAGAATGCGATTTCTGATTGCGGATGCATGCATATGCGTTTCCCCGTCGCCGTCGGTTAGAGCTACAATACCATCAACAACTGGCACGTTCTCTATGACAAGTTCAGATTGAAACCGTGCAGGGTTGTATTTTGAAATCTAAACTTTGGATGGTGGCACGGTGCCTGCGTCGAGCAAGTTTTCTGACAAAAAAGTAGAGTAGAAACTTTGTAGAAGCGAAATAAATGTGCACGCAGATGAAACATGAAACTAACAATCACAAAAACCAAAATCGAAATCTAATCGAACATCGGGTTGGTTCTAGATGTTGCTGCTGCTGCTGCTGCTACTGCTGGGTTAGTAAGAAACTATCACTGGTATCCTGACGGATATTAAAAAATAAGAACGCGTTACGAAAAAGAATGAAATATGAGAATGCTGCTGCTGGTTGTTGCTATCACTGTGTAACACAACTCCATGTCAGGAGGAGAGTTGGGTGGTCTGACAGCAACACCATAACCAAGCTGTATTCCAGCGAGACAACTAATCATTATTCAGGAAAGGATTTTCAGTTTCTTTCTTCTCTTTGCCATTTCACTGATGTACAGCTTCCTGTGCATTGTTTGTTGTCTAACAGGATGTAGGTACATGAATCCAGGATGCATTGTAATATTTTGATTATGGTAATTCCGGGTTCGCCAGTTCTCTTTTTTTATTTTCCTTTGGATACGTCATCATCGTCGTCGGTGCCTTAGAGGGTTCCTGATAGTACACTTTTCTTTTTGGCGAACAAAGAAACAATTCAAAGTTATTGGCAAATAAGGACGAAAAGGTTCAGATTCTCAATTAGAGGAACGTCGCCAGGAGCATTTCCAATTTCGTTTTATTTTTCTTTTTTTCTTTCTCGGGAGTAAACAAAGAAAATGTCAGAGGAAATCCTTATTGGTTTTTTTGATTTCTGATTCCAGTTTGTATTGCGATGATGTGGGATTTTCCTTTTTTTTTTTTTTTTGGCGGAAATGAAGAAGATTTTGGTTTTAAGAGTCGGATGTTATATTTGTAAGACAACTTGCACGGATGTGTTTTATTTGTGAATTAATGTCTAAAAAGTGAGTGTGTTCTCTTGATTGTGTACGAAAAACAACTTCTCTTCCATTGTTACTTCTAACTTTAGTAACTCGAGCTCTGTTTAGAGTCTATCTAACTTTAATAGAACCTTAATCTAGGAACAGGTGAACAAATTGACACATAATTGAAGAGTGTCAGAGTGTCAGATACTTGTACAGTGGAAAGATCACAATTAACAGGTTTCTGTGGCTGCCCTTCGACGATTTCATTGTGGTACCACTCTATCCCGAAGTAATTCGGCAGGCCAAATGGATTTTAAGGACACCGATGAAAGTTTAGACTACCTAGTCTTAGTCTTTAGTCTAGAATCCGTTTCATAGAGTGTTTTTGATCCAGCTGTAGGCCTTTCTTCCAGAGGTTGCCGGATCTCTCAATAGCATTCAGGTTGGGAAATTACATTAAGCGAAAGGGGTACCAAATTGCTTTCTTGTTGGATATCTTGGGTGTAGCCCTATATTTAAAAAATAAATATTAGGCCGTAAGCAGCCCATAGAGGGCCAAGGCCTAGCTTCTCACAGCTGTACGTATTGTGCGTGGAATACATTTCTGTACGTACTGAAGGGACCTACAGTTTTAAGCCGTATCCGAAGGGCAGGGGGGTTTTTGAGAAGCTTTCTCATGACAGTAAATACTCTTGGATGTTTGTCAGACGCTCGCAAGAGGTGGGGCCGTGAAAAAAACTTTGGTGGTAATTTCCTGGATTCGAACTCGGAACCGCTTGCGCAGTAGTCTAACGCACTAACCACTGAGCCACTGCCCTATATTTACAACTAGTTTACCTGCAACAAGTTTGTAAATTCATGACATGTCCTTGCGGCCTGCTGTATAGATGTTGCAAAGGTCTCACAAAGAAAACTGCGCCCAATTTCAACCAAAAATATGGAAGACTAATCGTCGGCGTCTGATAGGAACCAGGCTACCACTACATATCTTTAAAATAGCCACCCAGAGAAGACCTAGGTTCATTAACAATGCTCAAGGATAGTATCTTGTGGAAGATGACAAACTTGGCGAATGTATTGTGAAGGACTTTGGAACGAACTGTTTACCATGAATGATATACCTCCCAAGAACAACTCCTAACAATAATGAAGTATCCGACAGAACTGGCAAAAAAATCAGGATTGCACTCGAATACTCCAAAACCTCAAAGCAGTTGCGAGTTCTTTAGAAAGATGGGAGGCATCGGATTCAAACTTATGAGCCATGATTCAATGCTTAATCTTAATGATTTACTTCTGATACAATTCAAAGTAATGGAAAAACACCATGATTCCTTGAGAGAATTCCCTTTTGTGTTGGTTGATTTTGAAAAAGCCTTTGATCGACAACCAAGAGATTTGATATGGGTGGCGCTAAGGCAACGAGGTGTCTCAGAAATCTATGTACGTACACACGATCAGGGATAAGTACGATGTAACAAAGACTAAGGTAGGATTAGTTTCGTGTTAATTCCAAAAAGACAGAGGACATCTACCTATCCCAAGGGTGGAGGAAGGAGGAAGCTTCCATGAACAAGATACATAGAGTTGGTATTGTCACGTTCAAAACGGAGATCCTTCGAGCCTCATTTCTACATAAAGAAAAGGCAGCACAATAAGCCACTAAATCACTTAAATGCAAAAGCAATAACAATCGGTTGACCTCAGGTCCGAAACCAAAAAGCGTGCCGGTACTCCCTGACTAAAAAGGTTAAACTTACTTACACCCCAACTATCTAATCATCCTATCACTATCATCTTCAGTTTCGTCCATCTCCTTCCACACATTAACATTACAATAAGTGCCTACTTGTTTGCCATCAAATTAAACATAAGCTGCAATCAAATGGATAAAACCAAATGAATTTGTTAACAATAAAACCACATTCCTATTTAATCAGCTAAACTACATGCACATTGCCTTTTATTACATGAAATGCATAAAAATTAGCTCAACAGCGATATTTGCCGCAGCTATACATTCATAATTCTGTTTTATAATAAATTTATTTCAAACGAATAAAACCCAATGAAAAAGCAAAGGCAAACACATCCCAAATGAATAATTCACAAAGGCATCATACTCATGTCAAATGCAAAATATGCGCAAAACATAATTCAATTAAACAAATGCATAAAAGCACAGCCCTGGTCCGGGTGGCTTCCGATTCATAGCCAAACGGATGACAGTTGTGGGCGACGTCAATTCCTATCGGAAATTCATAAAAATTATTCAATAACTTAAAAAAAAAGACAAGCAAATACAGATGTCTGTTGCAGTGTAAATTATAGAGTTGATGGTGTCTCTTCCTCGGATGGATAAGTAATGCTTTTAGTCGGCTTAAGTTGTGCATTTTTATAAAAAATTGTTTTGTTTCCTATTAAAAAAAAAAACAAAAGTTGGATTAATTCGATTGACAATGGACCACGTTTTGCTGCACAGTATGCAAATGGATCAGTACTTGATCGGGTGAGTTACATTAGTTCAATTTTTTTTTTACAATAAGCACGTGTCCAAGGAGTTATTGGGACTCCTATACTGATATACAGGGCGTGGACGAAGAAGGGATACTTGCAAGCTTACAATATTTGTTCTCCATGACTGCTGGCGAAATAGACTAAAGAGTGTTAGTCTGTGATTTTTGCATTCGTTTATAGTTCACAGTTAAATTTTGCATTCCTATTGAAATGTGCTAAGTGCTTCCCAAATTGATTGGCCATGTTTGGGACTACTTGACCACCAAGCCTTTTATTTGATAACGGAATGCAGTATCACTACATCGCGGCCACTCACAATATCACACTCACATATCGTAATTTTGAAAAGAAAAGAAACACGGTTTAGTATAAAAGAAAATTATCTCTATGAGGTTTAGCTTTGCTCAAAGTTTTGCTTAATAATTCTTGTTCAGTTAAATTTGTGCCACATCTTCCTAGATATGACACAGGTTCGGTCTCCCTCCCATCTACTTTTGGCATTTAGCATATAGTGGGCATAGCGGATTTCCGCCTTACTGCTTTATTAGTTCAATCATTTGCCTTAATGCTACTATGGCTCGACACCCAAAGGAAACTGATACTGAACCAATGACTAAGCGAGGTGAGTTCCTTTTTAACAGGTTGTAGTGGCTGTTTGTCTCCGAAGGTTTTGCTGCAAGCATAGACAGCTGCGCATGCTTTCTTTGCACATTCAGTGGCCCATTTGATAATCTTGTCCAAGGCGCAGATTACTGAATCATTTGTTATTACATCTCATCACAATGTGACCCCACCTTGAGGAGTTCCTCTCACGACCGATAAGATAGAGCTGCTGTTAGCCAGGGTCGATTGAATAGTCCTTCTTTAGTATAGTATGCATTTGCTGAAAAACTCTTTCACACCCATTTCAATTGAAGCTTCTTGAATCTCTGTTGATTGCCTTTTAGTATATACGTGACTGATCTAGAGAATTTCGAATATGAGTTCCAATCTCTCCAAGCTGATGTGATTCACGTCAACACTTCTTTCGTTCCACGAATATGTCGCCAGCTCAGAAGAACGTAGTTTAGAATAGTGCAGCATCTAGTGCAGGTCTTATACTCTAGAAGCATAGCCGAAATTATGGCTAATTTATAGGCAGAGAAGCAGCTGTCAAGGAGGTATTATGCATCCATCACCAGTAAACCACCATAAAAGCTTTAGGGACGCGCTGGAGCTGTCTGTCCAAGTTTTGAGTGTTCCTTACTGAATATAGCAAAACATCATCCAGACACACGACTTGACACCTTA
This sequence comes from Chalcosyrphus nemorum, assembly GCA_949716465.1. Taxonomy (NCBI): domain Eukaryota; kingdom Metazoa; phylum Arthropoda; class Insecta; order Diptera; family Syrphidae; genus Chalcosyrphus; species Chalcosyrphus nemorum. The sequence continues at coordinate 42,427,501 of OX454333.1, read as the reverse complement.
CCATTGTGTCTTACACTTATTGTCCTGGTATATAGGCGTTATAATTGCTATAAGGTTTTCTGGAATGCCAGGTAGTATTTCTGCTCAAACTGTCGATAAACAGCCCGAATGTAAGACAGCCCGAAAGCCTGCCTTTTCGACTGGAGGAATACACGCACCTCGGCTGTTTAACAGTCCATCAATTTCCATTCTCTTTTTGGAATCTCTGCAAAAAGTGTTCGCTATCTTTAGCCCAACGTATGGCACTTGAAATAGACATACCTGATGTTAGAATCTCATACCAAAAGTTGCTTTTTTATAAAGCTGTGCGCGAGTAGCTGCGTAAATGATACACCTAGGGTGGTCCTACCCAAGTGCCAAGTTTTCCTTCCATTTGAGCCTTGGGACTTGTGGCTTGAGGACTTGTCCCTAAGTTGATTCCAACAGCTGGTAGATAGTATAGTTTACTTCATATGCATTCTAGCAATGCAGTAATCCATCGTCAAACATGCTGAACCTCTCATAAATGTCAGCTGACCCTTTGTGTCGCCATAAGACCGTCGCACCAATATTACCCTTTCGCCTGATGTGATGTTGTAAAAGTTTTGTTTTCACGTTCCTCGTTTACCCTTTGTACTAAACTATCTATTGACGGTGTAAACATCCTGTCCGCTCATAAAGTACCAAAAAGTAATGTCGCTTAAACCGTTTATGGGGTGACATCCTCGTTCTAAAGTGTACCATATGCACAGTCATATTTTTTTGTTTGCTTGCTTACTTGCTTCCATGCATTGTCCCCCTAATCCTTTGTTTTCCAAACAGACCATATGGTGGAAGTGATGTCATTATATTAACCCACTCCTTTTAGGTCACCCCGGACATGGCTCATCTGGTTAACCCATACTGGAGCCGTTTCCCCCCCATGGATCCAATGTGGAGCAAAATTCTTGGTTTCTTTACTTTCGCCATCATGGTAATCTCCTGCTGCGGCAACGGTGTTGTTGTCTACATTTTCGGTGGGACCAAATCCTTGCGAACACCTGCCAACCTTCTGGTTCTCAATTTGGCTTTTTCCGACTTTTGCATGATGCTAACCCAGTCACCGATAATGATAATAAACTTCTACTACGAAACCTGGATCCTGGGACCTCTAATGTGTGACATCTATGCGCTGTGTGGTTCGCTCTTTGGTTGCGTTTCGATTTGGTCAATGTGTATGATTGCATTCGACAGATACAATGTCATCGTAAAAGGAGTCTCTGGACGACCTATGACCATTAAGTTGGCTTTTATGAAAATCCTAGCAATTTGGATGTTTGCTACTCTGTGGACAGTCACTCCGCTGCTCGGCTGGAGTCAGTATGTCCCAGAAGGAAACCTAACCGCATGCAGTATCGATTACATGACTAGAGATTGGAATCCCAGATCGTACCTCATCACGTATTCGCTATTCGTCTACTATACACCATTGTTCCTAATATGCTACTCGTATTGGTTTATTATTGCGGTACGTATTACTGGTTGGGGGAGCAGATGTGTAGAGCCATGAATATTGTCTTTGTTACAGGCCGTTTCGGCGCACGAAAAAGCAATGCGGGAACAGGCAAAGAAGATGAATGTGAAATCGCTACGTTCGTCGGAGGATACAGAGAAGAGTGCTGAAGCGAAATTGGCAAAAGTGGCTTTGACGACAATCTCACTGTGGTTTGCCGCATGGACACCGTATCTGGTGATATGCTATTTTGGATTATTTAAGATCGATGGCCTGACACCGTTGACTACCATTTGGGGAGCTACATTCGCAAAGACCAGCGCTGTGTACAATCCGATTGTTTATGGCATTAGGTAGGTGCTGTATTTCTTAGTTTGAAACAGAATTAATTACGTGTTTGGATATTGTAGCCATCCGAAGTATCGAATTGTGTTAAAAGAGAAATGTCCCTGTTGTGTCCTGGGATCCACTGAAGAGAAAGCCCCTGCCGGTGGTGGTGGTGGTGGTGAGAATTCAGATACTCAAACTGAAGCCGAGAGTAAGGCGTAAGTAATAGCATAAATTAATGGAATAGACAAAATGTAAGTCAATATCCTAAAAGGATACAAAAATGTAAAAAAAAAGACTAATAAACTATATATAGGAACAGAGAAGTTCTTGAAAGATTGTATTCGTTATTTTTTGTTATTTAGCTCAAAACAAGCAATAGGAAGCTTGAATCTAAATAGTTTATAATTTTACTTAAACCTACTTCAAAAATAGATCAAGAACTGAAAAAAGGAGAAGGATAAAGAACGTTTCTAAGAGTGCTTTTGGTGTATTGAAAATACAAAATATTTTGCCTTTCATTAGCTACGCGGCTCATTACCTTGAGTTTGATTAGGTTAATAGATGCCTCGCGACGACTTGAGGAAACAGAATGAGTTCAATTTGCCCAGGAGGCGGAAAAAATACCGCTGTGTTTAAAACCACTCCGACAGTGAACTGAATCACAATTAGGTGCATTGCATAACACCTCTAGGTCTGCTGCTGACAGTCTTCTTCTGACAATTAGGACAGGAGTGTCGTACGTATTCAATTCCTTCCTCGTCCTTGCACAACATTTGTATTATGCTTTACCAGAGAAACAAATCTATTCTTGCCAATGGATGGGTTCATTCTCTAATTTCTTCTTGAAAGAGAACATTTAGATTGCAACAGAGAAAAGAGCCTGCGATGCATGCAGCGCTCATCAGTCCTTTGGTTTCCAAAAATATCCATAGACTCTGGCACCCAACAGAGGGTCATCTGGATATATTGTCTAGAAGTGCAGGTAATTCGCAAGCTAATGCACAACGGCCCAAAGCCTCCTTTAACAGCTGCCTTACTGTCTATACCTATATTACTTTGCCAACAATATAAGTCTCGTGTATAATTTCCGAAGAATGTAATAAGAGCCAACGTCCATCTTACAAACGTTGGCATAGAAGAGCAACATATTTTTGTTGACGATTCTGTGGTGCCTCCAGTAGGCTCTGTCTGGAATTCGCATAGCGAATCTTTTTTAAAAATACAAGCATCAGAATCATGTGATATGCGATAGTGGCCTCCTATTATGAGATTATCGATGTGTGGCCATAAGCGTTCGATGACCATAATCCATACATACTCTTTACATCCATGATTAGTACAATGAACCTTAAGCCAGAAGAGGGAATAAAGCCAAGGTTATCATGCAGGGTGGAATTCGATGGAAAGGTGGGAGTAAGCAGTACTGCGGACTGATCCGCAATATAGACCTTTCGATCAATAAGGACCATGGAAAGCTGAACTTTTACCTAACGATGGCGCGTAATGGCCAAGGATATTTCAGAGCCTACCATCAGACATTTGGACATAAAAATAATCCTTATTGTTCAACGCGCAGTCCACGGAATCAAGAATTATCTAGCGAGCAGACTGGGTGAGGGAGAGAATTGAGAGAAGGTCATCGGATAGATGTTGAGTTCGCAAGAAGCTTGGAAAGCAATCAATGAAACTCATCATACAGGAACAACAACAGAGATTTCTCACGAGGGTAATACTTTTTTGTATTTCATAGGATTCGAGCCTTATTCGCACATACATATATATTTCCACGGCGTTGAATAGCAATTGCTATGTGTCCTCTGAGGACTTCGTAGAAACCTGTCAAATAGGTAATATCAATCGACCATTCAAGGCAATTATGTACAGAAAACAGACTAAAAACTATTAGATCTACTTAATACCAAGATCGAAATTATTCAAGACCGACAGGCCTGCTGTTATTTTAAGACGAACTTACAAATCAGTAGTAATGTTGCCGGAACACCAGATGCTGGATAACTGCCATCGGAACTCCGACTCATCGGGAGTGAGTACAGAGTAGGAATATGTATATTCGCATCTTTGTTGTTTTGTTCTATGACTTTGCAGCACAATAGTGATCGAATGAAACAACGCATTACTCGTATATCGTGTGCTGTCATCTCAAATACCGACAGAAAATGCTTGATTACGAAAGCGTTAATATTAATTAATTCATGCAACGAGTTACTTATTATCGATTGTTGTAATTGTAAGTTGACCCTAGATCACAACTTAGCAACCCTTAAAACTTGTGCGTCAAAAGTCCCTTTTGAAGTTCTTTTACCCTCAAGGTATTGACTTAAAACAAAAACCATAGTAAATGACAGACAGAGTGCTAAATAAATTACATAGATCATTTATATCAATTGCATCGTATGTATTCAATTTCAATTACACATTCACATCCAAATGTCATTTTTATCAAAGTACAAGAGAAGAAGCTAAAAAATTTGCTCAGACAGTAGGCGCCTTAGCGTCATTTGCCTCAAATTTACTCGATAATTGAGTTGTTAACGCCGTTACATAATTCATTATGTGCAGCTGCGGATGATGTCGTAGTAAGATTGCTCAACACCCAATTCCTCCCATTCATATTAACGCTTTAAATTGGCCTTTTCTATTCTCCCGGCAAACAGTAGTAGCAGAGGATGCCTGGTTGTCGCGATTTTTCTTTATTTTTTTTTCCAGGAAACATCCTCAAAGATAATGACATCATCATTACGATCTCTTTCAGTCGCTTAACTAAATGCGTGCAATCATATCAAATTACCTCGAATGAACACAGAATAGAAAGAAGCTGGAATAACGTTAACGATACCAGGTGCTGCTGGTGTTGGTAACGAATAAGGAAACGGTGGTAAACCGGATTTCCAATCCCCAAAATGAACTGAATGAAGCGGTGTTACCTTGTGGATTCGTACATATATAGATTCGCACAACTCCTCTAGTGACGCAACGTAACCCGAAATGGCAATCTAGAAGACTCGTGTGTGTGCAGAAGTGAGATTAATATTTGAGTAGAATGGTGCTAAAACAGAATATCCTGACGTAGATGTGTCAGAAACAGAGGAGAACGACGACGAAGTCGCAGATTGGATAGGAAATGAGGGAAACGAAGGAAATCACGCCAATAAATAAAAATACTTGAGATTTAAGATAAAAGATGGCAGATGGGGGATGGATGCTCAGCGCCTTCAAAATAAGAAAACTGATTTCTTCGATTTTTTTTTTTAATGAGCAAATATTTACGGTGACTAACATTTACCAGCTAATATAATGGATCGCATTCCGTTTTTCTTGTGAATGTCACGAAGGGAGTTTTTCGATTTTCACTTACCCGTGTCGCTTTCCTGTGGCATGGAGTAAGAATAAATTACAGAAGGAGTTTTGCTCGTCTAAATTGAAAGCATCGGGGAGACCAGACACGGATGGGAGAGGTAACTGGCACATAAAGTAATGAGAACGAGTTCAGGGATAATTTAGAAACAAAAGCAAATGATGTAATGGCAGTTGGAACGTGTTCCAAATTGCTTCCCATTAATATTGTGTAGTTTTGATTTCGAAGTTACTTTTAGTTAAAGATTGAAGTAATTAACTTGTAATCGTTTTTTATTTATTTGCTTTCCTACTTGTGACCTGGAAGGAACTCTTTTGTGATGCTGTAACAATAAAGTGCACGACGAGGTCGGTCTTAAGCAGCCAGTGCTGCCACAAGGATACAAACGTATCAGAAGTGATACATCCTTATTTTGATACATACTACCTTTGCACGCAAAGTCGCTCGCACAGCTAACGAACTACATACATGTAAATTTATATAATGTTTATAGTTTCCTAAATTATTCTATATCAAATTTTCAAGTAAAACTTTGATTAGTATCCAAGTACCAATTTAGGCCAAAAAAGTGTAGGACTACAGCAAATTTTTGATCACAAATGTAGAATGCAATCTTATCGGGTTCTACGAATTTAGGCCATTTAGATGAATTTTTTTCAGCCGTTTTTTGCCGAAAATATAGTAAGATAGTATATGTATAGGACTTTAAAAAATTTGTCTAAATATGAAATTAAAAGAAAAACGTTGTAGCCGTTTTCGTGAAAATTGCAAAAAAGCCCATAAATCGTTCGAAAAACATCGTCATACGCACTTTTGGCCAAAAGTTATGTAAACCATCTTAAGACATTTGCAATTTGAAATCTGATGAAGGCATTTTAATAAAATGAGTTAATCCGTTTTTATGCAAATCGCCTATAAGACATTTTGACCACAAGTACCGTTGGCCAAAATTTGATACGTCATTTTACTACATGTCTTTATACTAGTTATATGTAGTTTGGTATTTAAACGAAATTGTTGTAAATCGGCTTTGTTCTAAGTAAAGTAAATACTGTTGTTGAGAATTTTGGTATGAAATTTGAAGATGGCATTTAATTGAAATTTCCCAATCTATGAGATTTAGTCAAAATCATTGAAACTGTTTTCGAGAAAATCGAATTTTTGTAAAATTGGCCAAAGTACCGCTTAATTAAGGGCAAAGATTTCATTTTGGCCTCTAGGGAATATCCCACAGTCTCTAGATATGAAATTTGATCAAAATCGATCCACAGGTTTAGGTTGTAGCTTTGTGCGCAGACATATGTATATATGGCATCGAAAGACCCACTTTTTCCGACTTCTCCATATTGGTACCTACATATGTACATTTTTTTTGCTTACAGATGGAGAACTTTAACAGCAACATAGCAACACTGTTTTCTGTGAAAGCCATTTTGACACTTGTTTTGAGGTTAGTTTGGTTTGGCAATACATCATGAATAGACGTTTGCAAATTATTCAAATTCATTTTAATAAAACAATCCGATAAAATTCTCTGGTATTGCGTGTATTTTATAGTGCTCAGCGCGATTAATTCGAAGGACTACTCGTATATACGATTAATCTTGTACACTGAGCACTGAACAAGCGATTCATGCGTAGTTTTGATGATGACATGTGTCAAATTGTCATCGTGGTTTTTGCTCAGAACATTAGTGTCTAACATAAGCCAACATTCTATGAGTTATTGCTGAAATAAAGCTGAGTTTACTCTAAAAAGTGTGTAGAAATTGAAACTCTTAATGAAGTCATGTACACGCCAGCTGCGGCAGCCACATGCATGGCAACATTAATGTCAACAATTTATCTGTCAAATAGAACCAAATCCATGGATTTTAAAAACATTTTCCTGTGTGTTATTTCAATTTAAAATTCTCCGGTTCTAAAAAAAAAACACCCTTTACATACTGAACGGGTTTAAGGAGACAGAGACACCTTTAAACTTGTTTTGTGACGAATTATGTCTATAGATCTTGGCATACATCAATACAAGACCACAGTAGCTCAAGAACTAAAGCCTCCTGATTATTTGAAGCGCCAAAACTTTTTCGATTGGGGCTCTGTAAAAATTTGAAGAAAATCCTGAATTTCATGGAAAACTCATCACCAGCGATAGAATTCCATTTTAAGCGTGATGGCTTTGAAAATAATCAAATTGACAACATAAAACCTATATTCGGCTTAAGAGATTTCACTGCATCCTTAAAAAGTTAGCGTTTGGTGTGATTTTCATGCCGCAGGAATGATTGAAAAAATTCTACAAAAACCGGATTTTCTCAAAAGCAAAAATGTAATTTTTCTCCAACCACCATTTCATAAATCACTGATTAGGCATCCCATGGGCATCCCATGGGTGCGTTCGGCACTGTAACATTTAGAAAATTCAACTTTGTGAGTCATGAAAACTTCTGCCTGACCCCAGCAAGCCACATAATTACCTTCACTGTTCCATAATTTGTTTTTTTTTTTTTGTATATCTCCATAATTGCTCCCTAGAGATAAAATTAGCCATAATGCTAAAAAATCACTCAATTTCATAGCTTATGCCAAATTATATTAAAAAGGATATGTCATTTGTATTGGCAAAAGTGGCAGTTGCATTTTGTAAGCCTTAGCAATGGGATGGTCTGAGCAAATATTTCTCTTCTGGTTGTTAGCTCTCGGCTCGGGAACATCCGATTTAGGCTCTAGAGAACGCAACATGGCCGAGTGCCTGCTCTCGATAGTGCGGGATCCCAGTTTGAATTTCATCACAAACGTTCAAATTCGTATCGAAACTCAGTCGACAGATTTTCATCGTGGTTTCATGAACATTTTCGAAAGATTCCTGCATGAGAAATCCGACGACAAAATTCTCATCAATCTCAGTACGAAAGACAGTCTGTATTACAATATACACTTCCGGCTGTACTTCATTGACTCGGTGAATTCGTTGAGGTGAATTCATAGCTAAATCATAAAACGATACCTAATCTTTATCTCTTCCAGGTTCCTTCTTAACAACCAGCGAGAAAGGAATATCGATGTCTCAATTGAGAGTCAGAATTACCTCATTGTACTGCCAGTGAACATGCCGAGTCCAAAGCATATATTGAAACAAATTTTCAATTTATGCTGGAGCCAGTCAATCATAAATGTAAACGTAGTTCTTGAAGATGAAGACGGCACTGTCTCCTTGTACACCTTCTATCCATTTGCTGAGAGAAGTTGTGCAAACAGAAGGCCCACAATGCTCAATCGCTGTGTTAACGGAAGTTTAATTGTGAACAAAGCAATTTTCCCAGGCAAAAGAAGCAATCTTTGGCAGTGTCCTATCCGAATGATAACATGGAATCTGCCTCCTTTCGTTGACCTTAGCCAGGGGCATATCAAAGGATTTGATGCAACTATCGCTTTGAATCTGGCCAAAGTCATGAATTTCACTTTGGAAATCGTAATCTCATCCGCAGGAAGAGGCAATGTTTACTCCAGTTACAGTGCGACAGGAGGTTTCAAAATAGTGAGTCTAACGTGTCCATCAGGACTATAAGTATACCAGCTTTTGTTTTTTTATGCTTTTCCAGCTGAGAGATGGACTAGGTGACTTTGCGATCGGAGACTGTAGCTGCACCCAGATAAGACATCAATTCTTTGCCGCAACAATGCCATACATAACCTCTAATACGCACATTTTTATGAAAAGGCCTGAGGCATATAGTTCGCTAGAAATTTTACTTTTTCCATTTGACAGTTACATCTGGATAGGACTTTTCATAGTTCTTATTGGATACTGGGCGCGAAAGCTCCTACCTTCTCTTAGAAGTGATTCCTTCCGGCGATTCTGTGCAATATCTTGGGTTTTCAGCATTTTAATCCTTCGTAGTTCTTATGAGGGTTCAATTTTTAAATTCTTCTATACAAGCCCCAGAAAGCCTGCACCACGTAATCTAAACGAGACCATCGATCGCGGCTTTAAATTTATAGTCTCGCCCTAGTATCATGCATTCTTGAGTACAATTCCAGAGCTAATAAGTCGAATGATCACCATTGAAGGGGCTGAAATTGAAAACCTGCACTTTTTCAATAAGCTTAAGGGAAAGTATGGACTTATTACAACAAGCGAGTATATTTCTTTGTACAATATGAATTCGAGACATCAAAAGAATATCGTAGTGCAGCAGCCGGTTGTGGGAAGTTTTAAGTGCATTTACTTGCCAAAGGCTTCCTTTCTGACGAGTGAGTTTAACAAGTGGTTAGAGATTGCGATTACACATGGCCTTATAGTTAAGAATAAAAATAAGAATGCCCCAACAGACTGGCTTAGGAAAACGAAAGATTATATGACCATGACCATGACCATGTCGCTGCAACAATTAATGGGGGCCTTTCAATTGTTTGGAATATTGATTAGTATGAGTACAATTGTTTTTCTCATTGAAACAATGTCAAGGATTAGTCGAAGAGTTAGGATGACAATGGATCTGGTTGAGGGTATATAGTATATAGTATTGCTTAGGACACTTTTGGTGTTGGCACGAGGCCGATTATTGAATAAATGAAGCACCTTACTTTGGTTTCTTTGTGCAGTTAAAAAAAATCAAATAAAGAAATATGGAAACAAAAAGTTTGGTCCTTCCAGCCAGATTATGGTAACATTTTATATTGGTATCACGTAAACGTTACTGGTTAGTTAAAGGTTGGTATTTGGCAACTTGATAATAGTTCCACCCTGCTAGAGTGCGAGTTAAGTTAAGGAGAAATTGTGCAAGGTATGGGCGGACTTTCATTTGACAGAATAAGTTAGTCAGGATGAAGCAGCTGTGGAGGAATTGAAGACAGCAAGGGCCTGTACATCCTTCACGAGGTGTCTATGTTGTCGATTGAATACGGAGGATCTAAAGAGGAAAACTGACGCGCCTAGACGATGGGACCTTTAACTTATCTTTTTTTTAAACTGCTAAAGCGAAGAGTGTCAACCGACTAGATACTCTAGATGGCTCTATAAAAACCAATCGAAATTGTATACAAATAGGAGAAAAAAAACTCTTAAACGACACTTTCTCCATCCCTCTCTAACTTGTTAATAAATTCCAGATAAACAGAGGACTCCAAGGTGGCTATGAAGAGATTAGAGACCAAGAAGTGGGAGGTACTCTCGAAACAGGAGCGAAAAAAACCCCACAACACTCGAGTCTATTTGCAGGAGCAATCTCTAGTCGAGGCTTGGGAGGTCCTTCGGATACTAGGAGTGCCGATATGCCTAAGACTTACGGTAAGCCATAGCCAAAACATATGGTGATCTCATCAGCACACCCGGAGCAGCATCCCGTGTCAGTGCTGTCAAAATTAACTGACGTTTCTTCCTCCCCACCTGTTAAAGGGATAATGGGGTGGAAATGGACGATCAGTACAGTCTCAGTATCAAAATTCATTTGCACCCAAACCACCAGGTCATGGTAGCCTAGCTGACAATGAGAATTTTACAACCTGTACCTTTGCAACAGTACAACATGGTTGGGACCAATCCCTCATATGACCAATTCTAGCAAAAGCAGGAACGCGATAGACACATGGACTGGATACGGAGGTTCAAAAAGTGTGATCCGACTTCCTTAACGGAGAGGGATAGAGCTCGCAGCTCACTCTATGCAAGGTCAAAGAACACACCTGGCAAGACACCCCGGATAGGTAATGGTCCTTCCATGGCGAGAATAGGAAGTCACTTGCTACTTATCTCAGCCGTGGTAAGTCCAAGGACAGAAGGTGACTTTAAATCGTCAAACTGAAATTAAATTTTAATTTTTTTAAAAAAGCGAATTAAAGTATGTATTTTAAGAAATCGACAGAAAAAAAAGTCCTTAAATCGTAGGCGTGTACGAACGAAGTGATCGGCTATTTTGGTTGGACTACCTCGTAGGGTATTGCGCTCACATTGAAAAATGTTCATGGAATTTTGCCCACAGAACGGGATCCAGCGTGTTAGGACGCTCAAATGGCCAAGTCGAAAGATGCAACCGAACCCTCCTCTTGTGCTTAAATGGTCGACAATGAAGGGCCGAGAGCAAAACTGACCTGATAAGCTCTTATTCTCCTTTAAGTCGAGAAGCATTTTAGAGGACAAATTATTTCTGGAGCTGGGACTTCAAGAACGGCTGGAAGTCGATGAAATAGGAAAGCGGCGAAACCAGGCCTTAGTGGGCACCTGCTCTACGAGCACTAGTCAGTGAGATACGTTTACAAGAGTAGACAACTAATCGAGAATGAGCCTGCTAGACTGGTACATACATTATGTCGTCACGAGGGTGCAATATGTAGTGGACGATATCTTTAACAAGCAACGAACCCAACGAAAGCTGAAGACTGTCCTAGTAGGAGACAAATTGAAGCCCTCTTGCGAACATCCAGAGGAAGGTTTTAGGGAAGGAATGAGAATGATTACCCAGTTTTAGGACCCCCAGAATAATTGCACGCTCAAAATAGGTAAAGGAGAGTTCCATTTGGGATCAATTACGGATAAGTCGCGGCTTAGAGAGCATGCCCAACAGTCAGTACCTACTTCTTTGCTGATGTTTCTCTTCCGTCTTGCCCAGGGTAGTCAGCCATTTAGAATACATACCATCTTTAACTTAACTTCGAAAAATAGGGTACCTAGTCCAAACTCTCTCTATGAGATAGAGCAAAGGTACACACACCATGATCTAAGACCTATGAAATCATATTGCCATTTGTGTCTATCTGCCATAGTTTGTTCGACAACACTGGCAACGAATTATACACCATTCGCCTTTGTAGCATATCCCCAAAGTGACTGACAGACCTTCATGACTTCCAGGCATTGAGCATCTTTTTTTTTTTTTTTCTTGTAGCATCTTCTTCATTCATATTCAAGGGAATGTTTCTCAAATTTCAAAGTCAAAAAGTACAAGGTCATGTACAGTACTATCCGACACGGGGGAAAAAATAAACAAAAAAGGAAGAAGAAAAAAAGCAAGAAAGGTGTCATCGAGTTTCAAACACCCCGTGGATGTGCAATTACGTTAATTATGGCCACACACAAAGCTTTAAATAGCATCCGCTTTGAGGCCTAATTACTTAGTAACAACGGTAATTAAATTAATTAAAATCTGCTGGGAAAATTCGGAGCTGGGAAAATGTTTTCCATTCCGACAGTGTCTGATGTATCTGATTCCTGGGAATTCTACTAGATAATTGAAATTAAATCAGAAAATACAACATAAATGAAGGCATCCTTTTCGGAGAGTGTTGTTAATGATAGCTTTGATGCGTGATATCGTCCTACGGTCTCTGGTTTGATGCGACAGCGAAATGGTTCTTGGAAAAAGAGATTCTATTCGGCTTATTGAATGATTAACAAGATGACGTGTCGATAAATCTCTGCCGAAGAGATGAAAATTGAATGTAATCTCGGTATTAACATACGAGTATTTAGCGGTGAATCTAACAGATGCGTAGGCGCTAACGCGGTGCAGGACAGATTTGCAGTTGGTTAAACTTTCTCACTTGAGATACATTATGAATTTTACACTGTTGTCAAAGAGAAGAGAGTATCCTAATCGAAACGCCCTTTCAAGGCAACAAAAGAAGTGGATAGTTTTCAGAGACCAAGGACCATAGAGCTGATGCTTAACTCAATGACTAATATGGGCAGTAAGTACCTTTCAATCATATAAAAAAGCACCAGGAGTTTACGGATGCAAATTTTCCACCGATTCCCTTTTGGGAACAATGAGCAAAGGTTATAATTAAGTCGAAGATTGGGAAAGGAGACATGGCGTGTCCTCATTCTTAGTAAAAATCTTGGTCAAGTTAAGAGAGAATCATTTGACAAGGACATTGCTAGAATGCATACCCTTTCATTGTGCCTGTTGGGCAGGTGGATCTACGAAGACAGCGCTCTATCAGCTAACTACTCTGGTCCAGGAATCATTGGATATCAAATAATACCTCGCATCATTCAGTCACAACAGTGCGAGATGCTGAGGACCAGGACTGAGATGGGAACCAAAGCCATCACCATGAGAATGTCCACAAGGAGGAGTTTTCTGCCTATACTGTGGACCCTTGCAGCATATGAACTCATAGAAAAGAAAGAAAAAAAGAAAAAAACATATCAAAGTGCTACAATCCGTCAGGAGCGGAACGTGTAATACCATATCCCTTTTCTATATATAGCTCCTTTTTTCAAAGCACACGCTTGCTTTAAGAATCGGAATTTTTTCAAAAAAATAGGCGTGTCAGTGGGCAGATTTTGAATATTTTTCAACATATATTAAATATAAGAAGAAGAACGTCTCTTGAATGTAGGCGTGGCCATACACAATGTATGGGAGACACATATGTGGACTAAACGAATATCTACATATTTCCTTCAGTAAGTTTTTTCAAGTTTCGTGTAAAATTACTGAAAAAAAGGAATTTTTCGAAAAGAGGACGTATCAGTGGGTGGATTTTGAAATGGGGCAAAATATGAAATATTTCAACATGCCTAAGGCAGAACTGAAATCAACTTCGTATCCTCACAGGTATTAAATGTGTATTTAAAGGTTTCTGTAGACTACCTATAACCCTATCTACGAGTTCATTAAACTACTTAGCTGGAGGAACTGCTCTTACCAAGAAGTAAACGTTCTTAACGTCGCCATCGTCGTTCTAATGGGGACCTGCAACAGCACAAAGCCCAGCATAACATCATCTTGCTGTCAACTGATAGACAAGTAACGTGCTGTCAAATTAACTATTGTGCATCTTTCGAGGTATTTTTTTTAGGTACGAAACAGAGGAATATCCGAAACACTACCCGCACTACTGCTTTAGGACCATCACTTGACAGAAGAATGCCCAGCTACCACTTCAACCGACTCAGAAACTCCTCCAGGACAATAAATCACGGGGTGCGAAAACAATCATGTCCTTGGGGTAGAGGGTACCAAAGTTAAAAGTTTGTTGAGCCCTATCCCCTGCATGAGCAGACAAAAATCAAAAGAAATTCCACTCATCAAAAGCAGGATAACTTTACAATTATTGTTCAGCCATGCAAAAGGTCTATGAATAAAGAGCCAGATGAGATCCCAAGTGACGATTTAAAACCAGAATGGACTTTTATGACGCCTGTCTTACTGACGGAGTCTTTCGCAATCAATAGAAGAAACAGAGACTCGTGATACTATACCCAAGAGAGGTAACCTTTCAGGTGATCAGCCAATCGCTCGCTCTGCATGTCGGACGTAGAGGGAAAAGTTCTCGAGCGCATCATGGGTAACAGATTCAAAGCAGCTGTTGAGGTAGCCAGTTGCAAAAGGCGTGCTGGACTGGAAGTGTTTGACGCAACGAAAAGGGACATGGAAGGCAGACGATGGAGAAGAGCCGTGTTGCAGTACTGTTTCATCACACCACTGGACGTTAAACACCGCGAGCTGGACACATAATCGAAGTGCAAACGAAATTGCATCAGGGAAATTCAAGAAAAAAAAATACCTGTCCTGTGAAACAAAAGATGGTGTGAAGAATTACGCAGTCAATGAAGGAGTCCTCCAGGGCTCGCTTCTGGGGATAATACTAAAGAACCTCATATGTGAAAGAAGACTTCTTTGGGAGACGCTATCACATATGAGGTTCTATAGTATTGGCCCCAGAAGCTAGCCCTGGAGGACTCCTTCATTGACTGCGTAATTCTTCTTAGAAAGCAAAGAGTACCTCAAATGCTAGACTAGGAAAATAGGCGGAAAAAAGTGGGCTCTTATGCCAATTGAACAGTCAAGGCGACAAAGCAAATTCAGCTTGTGGGACGCTGTCAAAAGTTTGCCCAACTATTGACTGTTCTTTTCACGGAAAAACACAAACGGTCGGTTCCGTCGATCTAAAACGATTCTAGGAACAAATAGTACAAGACCCACTAACCAAAGAGGACAGAATACTCCTCAGTTCACCAAGCACAAAGGGAAACAAGTCAATAAGGATTTACTAACTACCCAAAACATAAATTACTTTCCTTATACACACATACATACATATGTACTTATATGTGCGACCAACGAGTGTTAAGAGTAACAAATTTATTCTCCAAAGAAGCTTCGTCCTTTACTTCTCAGAGAATGAAATTTCCACGCTATTAATCTTGAATTGTGTCACATACACAAGAAAAACAACAACAAAACAGCAGCAACATTGCTCACTGACTGACATGACGCGAAAAACAATTAAAATTTTGTTGTTGATGTTAAGTTTTCAATTAAACACGTTGAATGGAAATAAATCTTCAAATGTCCACAGTTCTATGCGTGGAATTTGTTGGTCCTTCTAGCTCTTCTCGATCTTCTTAAGTATCGTTTGGAATTTCTATTTGCAAAAGTTCATGTTGGATGCCACTAAAACTTTGACTTTTCCTGGTACTGCATTCGTTCTTCCGTTTCAAATTAAAACTTTCCATTGAAATTACGACATTTCCGTTGCGCTGGACATGAAATGCGCTGCAGCCATTATATTTGCTTCCATTTCGAAGGAGAATCTTAAATCAAGATTGTTCATAGCCCAAACATACTAAAAGGACTTTTATTTTCTTCTTTTCCTCATAAAATACTAGACATTAGAGAAATTTATTACATTTTTGACCTAGACTTCTACTTCCTGTGCGGCAATGTTAAATTGAGCGCTGGTGTTAGAAGTGATCAGGGCTTTTGTTTTGTTGAGCCCTACTTTGTTTTGCCTCAGCTTCTAGATTCTGGACCATAAGATGGAGGTCCATTATCTGATGTTAAAGTAGACAAACATCGTCAGTCTAGGTATTTAAGGTAAGATGTCATAGTCCATTCCGTCAGTGCTGCAAGTATAACATTACTGATAAATAACAGCGGTGACAGTATGCATCCTTGACGTACTCCGCTTTGGACTTCAAATTCTTGTGACACCTTGCCATTGTGCAAGACGGGACACTTACTGCCCTCATACGTAGCCTTAATAATAGCTATGGGTTTCTTTGGGATACCTCTCCTGCGTAAGGCCAACCAGATAGCATCTCTATTCAAACTGTCGAAGGCCTTCTCTTCCACAATCCGCAAGGTTTCCCTTTTTCGAAAGCTTGATGATCATCCCTCTTTTCCACTCCTGCGGAAAATCTTCGCTATCCCAAGCTCTCGGTATTAGCGGATGCAGCTTGGGATGCCATCAATACCAACCGCTTTGTTTTTCTGGAGACTGGACGCTTACTGGGAGGTACGGTGTGGATTCAGGAGTTTGTTGCTTCGGAATGCTCGTTTGAATTTGAGAACATTGTTCTCTTCATCTAACGAGCTGATCCTCATTCGAAATCAGAAGGCTGCCATCTAGACTTTTCACCGAGTGTTGTTTGGAGCTCCTTGGTGATACTAT
This sequence comes from Chalcosyrphus nemorum, assembly GCA_949716465.1. NCBI lineage: Eukaryota > Metazoa > Arthropoda > Insecta > Diptera > Syrphidae > Chalcosyrphus > Chalcosyrphus nemorum. The sequence continues at coordinate 42,410,921 of OX454333.1, read as the reverse complement.
AACCAGTCCTACGTCACCTCCGCTCGCTGCTTCTTCTGCCATTGAAGCCAGTGTGTCGATGTCTGACGCTTGTCACGCCTCACACTACGCTGCAGTTATTTCTTCTTCGCACGATATTGGGTTTCTAGCTCAGGTCTCCAAGGCCGTGAACTCTCTTCACGTGTTTGAACAAAGTACATGGGGACCTCACCTATCTTGGCATTGAGATCCCCCATCACAATTACGATGTCTCCTTTTGGTGTCTGCTGACCTAGGGATGCCTAATACTTATGTTGAAAGGATTGTGGGATACATATTTCTTACAGTCGATTCCTCGTTCTTTACCGGAACTGGGAATTGGATCACGTTAACTCCTAATTAAATGAAAAACTTCTCCAATTGGGCTCTGCAAAAGTTTCGCTACCGTAGCATATTAGAAAGCTATTGTTCACAGCTTTCACAAGGAAACTATCAAGAGGGCATCTCAATTAATGTGTGACTCGGCGTCGGCACACAAAGGAGACTTATCCTGAACACAGTTCTACGAGCTTCGAGAATATAGCGACAGATGCAGTATAGTGGCCAATTTGTTGGACTGGTCCAATGCACCTTCCACAACTGATTACTGCTATGTTTGCTGGACTTGTCCAAGGCACCTTCCACAACTGATTACTGCTATGTTAACACAATATTTTGTTGACTACCATAAGCCAAAGTTGAAGAGAACTGTGGTCAATTGAATGAATCTTGTTGTGAGCATAGTCAGTATCCAAATGTTAATAAATTCGCCAACATCCAGTTGGACTAGAACTTCCTGAATAGATTCATAGCTGACATTATTGAAAGCTCCTTCAAGTACTTAGATAGTCAGCCATTCCCGGGGGGCTGACTCGTGTGAAACCAGAAACGAAGATTTTCGCCCACCACAATGGCAACTCTTGAATGATTTTACTCGAAGAAAGATGGACCTGGTTTAAGTTATTTTCCACCACTCACCGTTAGATCTAAGGCAAACCACTAAATGCCCATCAATTCCCGAGCATCCATAGTAAGTATCTCTCTAGTCACTAGAATAGAATCCTCCAAAATTTATGATGATTTACTTAACATTACTTCGCTGTGATTTGTGTGAGCTTCTGGCACGTACTACTTCAAGCACACACTGGACAAATAATAAAATATGATTGCAGTTTATCTTTACCATTCACACGTGTCGTTGACAGATGCGCGCCCGCTGGCACACAACACAACCGAAAAGATACAGATACTCTTATCTTCTCGTTTTGTTACTCGGCTAAAAGCCAATTCCGTGCGTTGACCACCAATTGTGTCGTTCGTTTTTATTTTCTGTTCCATGAAAATTTATTGAACAGATCGTATATTGAGCTCTTCAGCAAAGAAAAAAGCGCACACACAAGCATTGACGCACACACAGTTAGGCCACTTGAAGGAGGTCATGTTGAAGGTTTGCAATTTATTCCAATTAGACATCATTTCCTTTATACCAATTACAATGGCCATCATGAAAGGATAATAGATACTGAACGATGTTTGTATGTATACCATACGTATGGAATTTGTTCTGTTTCCTTGTACAGTCATCTCCACTGAAACATTCGAATGCATGTGCTGAATTAGGATTTATGGCAGACAGACAAATCGTACAAAGTTTGCTGATAGAGATTGATTGGCTTTTGATAAGAGTGCCTGCGAATTAAAGCCAAAGCATTTGTGCAGCGAGAATAAGAGCGGGGAATATGATCGTATATATGATTCCATTCATGTGGACTCATAATCATATGCAAGCTTATGAAATGATTTAGCAAATTTGCGAATCCTTTTCGAGATGAAATGTAATACCTAGACTGATGATAAGAATCAGAAGCATGCATCTTTTCCATTGTAATGAAATTCCTTCGTAATTAAACTTGGAGATTCGATTTCATGGAAGATAAAGGTCTCAAAGTCGTAACACCGGAACCCTTCGTGCCAATAGATTTGAAATTAGCCCGCTCAAAGATGTAAAGGAAAAGAAAAAGAATGCAGGGGGTTTTAACCATCAAGATACAGCTATTTATATGTAGTTTCCAAAACAGCGTTACTACAATAATGTGACTGTAGCTTTAACGGAAGAGGGGGTCCAACAACAAACGATGGCCTCACTGTTGCCATAAATCTAACAAGTTCAAGTTCATTTGGGAATACTTGACCAAATTGTTGTAAAATATAGAATTGAAGGAGTATAATTGGACTTCGTTGGTGTACATATGGACCTTATAATTCCTAAGTAGCGATGGTATGTGGTTGTTAGGCAAAGAGAAAAGTAAAGGTATCAAAATAGATTCCTGTGGAACACCTGCACTGGTCACGACATCTTACTTATGAGACACAGTCGATCATGCTGCAATTTGCTGTGGATTAGAAGGGTATATCGGCTTATATACTGCCATGGTGAACACTATATAAGCCTTAAGAGAAGTCGAGCACAACTAGTGTAGTGATTTAGTCCCGATCCATCACTGAGTGCAACTCTTCAACTAGATTTAACAGACCGACAGTACAGCTAAATGTTTGCAACCCTCTGCTTGGGGTTACTGTTGGATTCGCAGTATGTGCGAGGTTCGCGAGAAAATCATTTTGGGCCCGTTTGGATTGTTTTACCAGAGATGTCATGGAAGCACAAGCAACACAAGATCCAGAGATAAGCGCAGAGGGTTTTAAACGGTTCAAACGACGCTAACTTAGCCATAACTCCCAGCATTGGATTAAATCTTTTTAAGCCGAGCACAAGCAGGGAGTTAGGCAAATTAAGTATTTGGGACTGGCATAAGAAGCACTATCTAGGAGGTAAAAAAAAAGATAGGAAAATTCTTTATGGGGGACCTGAATGCCAAGGTAGGCAGCAACCACAATCACAACGGCTACAAATTTGTTGACTGTTGAAACACAAATCGCTTAACCAAAGGTGGAACCATGATTTAGTACAAAACTTGTCATCATGTACTTTGGTGTCGACTGACATGCAAGCAAACTCCAACCATAGTGGCCAGTTTTAACATCGACTGAACTATAAATCTCACAGTGTGACAGAAACTAAGGAACCATCTCTCCCGTGATGGCTAATTACCCTCACTGTTGCTACACAATATACATACATTGTCAAAGCTAGCGGTTCAGCAGACGAACAAGTTAAATAAATGACAGTGTCCTTATTTTGTGAATGCTATGCAACGGAAAGGAAATAACAATGGAAGAACACGCGTGTACCAATGGAATGGCGACATCACCATTATACAAGCAGACTCTCACAGAGTCTGGAGGTGCCAGCAGGAAATCTGACATATAAGCACACGCGACTATGATGTACTTAGAGATCGAAAGAAAGCCTAAGAAGTAAAAGACGAACCAATTAAGACAAATAAGGCACCAGGAATCGAAGTTCGTACAGTGCAGAAAGTGCTATAAAAATTAAGAGCAAGAAGGCTCGGGCTCTCTATTCAGATTAGAAATCATCGGCTTTGGTGAGTATTCGTCATACCAAAAGAACTAGAACAAGGAACGTGAGGGCATAGCTACAGGGTTCAGGCCTGGGACTGGCAGATGACAAGACAAATACAATACTACTAAACAGCAATAGAGGCTAACAAACCATTGAATCGCGTCCACACATCAACCATCTAGGTGTGTTCCTGGACCACAGACTTTATCTGCACTGCAGCCAAAATGCTTCAGGACAGTAGCGGCACTATATTAATAAAGACATTGGAGGACCTAGGCCTCTAATTATCCTTTTGTATGCGTGTCCCATTTGGGACTAGGCGAGGTACCGAATAGCCTACATGATGCGGATGAGCTCGGCGAAGGAACTTCGCGGAAGCAATTAGTGCAATCTCCAATCGATTTAAGACCAAGAGCCCGCTGCAAATTTTGGGTCTGGTTGATAACCAAAAGAGATGTAGATATCCACTACAAGGGTTATTAAGTTCTTACTTCAAAAATGAAAGCCTTGCAGTCTGTGGTGAGTAATGTGACTAAAATTGACATAATTAGATTATACCTAACCACTTGAAACTAGTCTCCGGATAAAGGAAATTATTTCCGCTAGTAGAGAAACTAGCAACAATGGGATCGGACGAAGACCGAGACAAGGGCCCAGGCTGGAGGACACAGACTTAGAAGATGATGTAGAGCCCTTCCTGTCCCAACCATTGCTTTCGAAAAATTACGGCATGGGTGACCTATCAGAGAGGCCGATACGTCTATGCGAATCCCGAATCCCGAATCCGTCCTTTTTTATGTTTTCCATCCGTTTGGAGACCTAAAGAAGGTTTAGTCCCACTCCAGAAGAATACAATGGCCTCTCTTGAGATCCGTCTATCGCGTGTCTGAAAAGTGCAACAGTTGGAAAAGTACAACAGGCAGATGCTTTGATCGTTTATGCCTGCCTTATTAAAATGCCTTTTTTAATTGAACTAAATTGAAAAACAGAAAAACATGTTTAACTCACTAACTCGCTGTGAAACCACTCTCAACATGAGCTCTCAACTGATCCACTCTATTTCTTGAAACCAAGCGAATCGAAAGTCGACACAATTTCGAATAGAAATTTCCCAGTGGAGTATTAAACGACATATGATTGCTCGAAAACGTATTCGAAATGCACTTTCACACGCTCCTAGAAACAGGCAATGTTGATTTATTTGACAGCAAACCCATTTAGTTGTCCTACGAGCTCGCACTCCCACTGCTAGTTCCCCAGGATCCAGAACGCAGTAAAATATCGTAAGATGGAATGGAGTATGTGTGGTATGGTGCAGGAAAGTTTTGAAAATGAATGCACCATGAGAAATACATTCTGGTGACAGTCTTATGAGCTGTGTGTGTGTGTGTTAACCCAAATGGGAAACTGAAAATGTAAAAGTTTCTTTTCTTTTTTTTTTTCTTTTTAGGCAAGAGGATGGGCCAAAGTTCAGATACTCTGTAGATTGCAAAAGTTCTCCGATAAGATACACATAATACAAAATGACACTTGACTTTTAAGGGTGGAATAACGCGTGGTAACTTGAGAGAGTGAACTAAATCCCCAAGCCACATGTAGCTCCGTGTGCATAATATGGATACGCATAACGCCCGAAATGATGATGATGTTTGCTTTTCATTATGGAGTCATTTTCGATAATGTCGGTGACACTTGGTGATTACGAGGAGTGGGTTTGTTAGTGACAACTGACAAGTGCCTAACAAGTCGTATCACCTAAGAGCAGCACTCGGAAGATGACACATTCAAATGCAAATGTGCTGCTTTTTAATCCTTAATCATGATTAGTCGTGTAGGATGTGAAAATATCAGAACGATATTTGCTGAAGGACTTGGTATCTTTCTTTTTTAGTGATGCAGTTAAATGCATGTGGCATTATAACTGGAATGATCTTTGGGATGATTACTTTGTTGGAGTATTGTGCTCTGTAGATAGATGAGGAGTGTAGTATCTTCCAGTGCATGACAAGAATAAGCTTAATATAGTCTACAGAAAGTACTTGAAAAGTTTCTGCCTGAGACATGGATGTTATTCATCCTCTACGATACAGAGAACCCTGCTTTCCTGCGTTCTGCGGATAAGATTTAACGGTATTCCGAATTGAGCGAACTGAAAAATTCTGTCATGACACACTTTAAAGTCGATGCGCTCTTCTGTCTGTTCATTCCGTTAGAAGCACTCGTCATTATGTCTTGGATTTTATTGCAATATACACTCCTTTGATTGTTGGCGGCGGTGGTCGTGAATGAGTGAACTGAAAAGAGTTTCTCTTTCAAGACTCCAGCTCCTTGTGGCGTACTAGAGCAGCCAACGCAAGGCTTCTTCTTCTGGGTGGATCGCAGGTTCTTATCGTAGTCAGACTCTGTATTAAGCTGTAACTGAGAAGTTCGCATAATGTTAGATAATTGTCTCATTTTGTACATTGGGTTGCGTTTTTGACAGTCCAAGGAAAGCCAAATTACGATGTATAGGTACTATAAGCATAGGAAAACTAGTGACACTGTCCATTAGTCGGAAACCGCAGTCTGTTGTCATGTCGTAGAAGCAAAGATGTTTTTTCTACAAGAGTTTGAGCCACTTGGATCAAGTATTGCTTAAAAATTGACATCAGTGTTCCACTTCTGAGGTATGAGCACTACTGTGGCTCACTTACATATATTTTATTACCTTTTATCTCAACTCCATAACGCTGACGTAGTTGTGGAAATCCTCAGAGACATGAGCTTAAAATACATCAAAGTAGCTCATATAGATATGTGTCTAGCAAATCCATCGAGAGTTGATCATCCGCCCATCATTCTTCTGTGAACCCTTTTGAGACATCTGAATCGCATGTCAGGCAATTTCATTCGGTCCCAAATAAATACTAGAATTCACTCCGAAGAGCTGTCTTGTCGTCCAGTCGCAGTGGTTAGTGAATTGATCTACTGCGCAAGGGGTTCCAAGTTCGAATCCAGAAAAAATACCATCAAAAGTTTTTTTTCACGGCGCCAACTCTTCCGAGTGTCTGACGTAGGTCCCTCATAAAACTGTTGGTCCCTTCTGTATGTGCAGAAATGTATACCTCGCACAACATGTACAGTTGTGACAAGCTAGGCCTTGGCCCTCTATGGGCTGCTTATCGCCTGATATTTATTTTATTTCACTCTTGTCGTTAGTTCACTAGAAGTGAACTAAAAACTCTGCTATGCAGCTGCCTAGATCCAAAATAAGAAGGGTAATACTGAACAGAGGGTAAAATGTCGCATCATCACCTCCTCGTGGTGCCCTCTGGATAGCTACATAGTAGTGAACTAACGATGAGCGTATGCCAAATCCGTCTACGCATGTGTAGTTAAACACCCGGACCTGCGCGAGCACATCTGGGTGAACTTTGGCACACATGTAGGACCGGACGAGGCATCTCTTGTTGACCTGAACGAGTATCACGTCTCAGAAGTCTAACAAGAGCCCTCAGAAGGAGGATAGAAGGCGGATGAATTCTCCAGATGGAATCAACGGCGGAATCCATTGACGGTTTTGGCGAACACCCTACATGAGCTACTTCGACATATTCGAAGCTCAGGTCTGTAAGGATTTCCATGACTTCATCAGGGTTATGGAATAGAGATGGTGGCGGATGAACCCTAAATGGGTCAACGGCAGCGCTCGCACCTCCGAAGTGAGCTACTGATGTCGGTCTCTCAGACCGGCCCTGGGTCCTAGGGGCTAAAACCCATGGAACTGGCCCTCCAGGTTGGGGGTTGTGTCGTCGGGGTAACTTCCCTACCACGTAAAAAGTACCATAGTTATGAGAGAGACATCCGCCTCGGATAATAATAACGATCCCCCTCATTTGGCAAATCGACCCGGAACGTCCACGGACTATGACCTACGAGTATGCACCTGGAATGTACAAACTTTGTACACTCCGGGAGCAGCTCAGAAACTTGAATCTGTCCTCTCGCAGTACAAGGCAGATATTACTGCGATCCAGGAGATACGATGGATAGGATCAGGTATGCAGAAAAGACGTAGCTGCGACATTTATTACAGCTGCCACAAAAGACTGCACATGTTAGGATGCGGATTCGTCGTGGGAAATCGGCTCAGATCAAGAGTCATTGATTTTAAGCCGATAAGCGATCGTCTGGCTGTAATTCGCATCAGAGCCACATTTCAAAACATCAGCCTAATATGTGCACACGCCCCTACCGAAGAAGCTGAAGACCCTGTCAAGGAGGAATTTTACGACCTCCTGGACGGAGCCTACGGAGCCTGTCCGGAGTACGATGTAAAAATCGTACTCGGGGACTTCAATGCCAAAATCGGTAAGGAAAACATCTTTGGCGGGATAGTCGGTAAACACAGCCTCCACGATTCGACAACAGACAACGGTTTCCGACTAATCGATTTTGCAGCAGCTCGTAATACGGTGATAAGTAGCACTAGGTTTCCTAGGCTAAAAATCCACACAGCAACCTGGCTTTCCTTTGACGGTCGAACACGCAACCAGATCGACCACGTGCTAATCGACGCAAGGCACGCATCCAACATCTTGAATGTGCGTACCTTTCGAGGGGCAAACGTTGACTCTGACCACTATCTTGTTGCAGCTAAATTCAGAGCTCGACTGTCCAACGAGAAGAAGCTGCGAGCCGTCAAGAAAAACAAGCTTAACGTTGGACGCCTTAGCACGCCAGAAGGAGCCAGAGCCTACAGAGAGCACCTGGCCGAGAAACTCTCTGCGGTGCATACACCCCCCACAAACGCTAACAATCAGTGGACCGAATACCGCAACATCATCAAAGAGGTAGCCGTGACCACCCTTGGCTACCAACCACCTCCAAGGAGGAGCCCTTGGTATGATGATGAGTGCGTACAGCGGAAGAGGGTGACAGAAGATGCACACAAGAAAGCGCTGCAGCGCAAAACAAGAGCAGCGAGAGAGGAGTATCGGACCAGAAGAAGGGAAGAAAAGAGTATCCTGCGTAAAAAGAAAAGGGACCACGCAGTTTCCCAGCTCAAGGATATCGAGGAGTCTCGCGAGCGCAACAACATCCGGCAGTTTTATCGAAAAGCCAAGCAGCTGGCAGCTGGCTACAAGTCCGGAACGCAGGCTCTTCGAAATGGCGAAGGCAACCTAGTCACCGATGCACAGGGAATTGTTGATGTGTTTAAGCAACACTTCCAGCAGTTGCTTAACGGGCAGCAAATAGAGAGAGTGATAGGGCAAGACGAGAACCCACCTCCAGTCAATGAAGAACCAACGCCTCCACCCAGTATTGAAGAAGTTAATGTAGCCATCAGGAAATTGAAGAACAACAAAGCCGCTGGCTCTGATGGGCTTCCAGCTGAACTCTTTAAATACGGAGGTGATGTCTTGGTAGGGTGCATGCATCAAGTCATCAACCAAGTATGGATGGAGGAACGCATGCCCGACGACTGGAGTATCAGCTCTATATGCCCCATCTTCAAAAAAGGCGATCCTATGTCTTGTAAGAACTACCGAGGCATATCCCTGTTAAATGTCGCATATAAGATCCTATCCAACGTATTGTGTGAACGTCTAAAACCTTTCTGCAGCACACTAATCGGCACGTACCAGTGTGGCTTCCGGCCCGGCAGATCGACAATAGACCAAATTTTTACACTCAGACAAATCCTGGAAAAGACCAACGAATTTCAAGTCGAAACCCACCACCTTTTCATCGACTTTAAAGCCGCCTATGACAGCATTCATCGTCTTGAGCTCTACCAGGCGATGGCCCAATTCGGGATACCGACAAAACTTATCCAGATGTGTCGCATAACGCTGGAAAACACGCGATGCTCTGTGCAATTTGGAAACAACTCTTCGGAGCTCTTCCAAACATGCACCGGATTCAGGCAAGGAGATGCGCTGTCATGTGATTTCTTCAATATCGTGTTGGAGCAGATAGTGCGCAGGGCAGGTGTCAACACGGAAGGCACTATCTTTCACAAATCCGTCCAACTGCTGGGATACGCAGACGATATTGACATCGTCGGAAGATCCCGGCAAGCCGTCGTAGAGGCATTTACGGCTATTGATGAGCAGGCGAAACGAGTTGGTCTTGAAGTGAATGAGGACAAGACAAAGTACATGTTATCAACAAACAAAAATTTATCTGTCCAAAACATTGGGCAGAACGTCACTGTTGATAACTATAACTTCGAGGTAGTTAAGGAGTTCACCTACCTCGGAACAAATATAAATCCTACAAATGACACCTTTGTAGAGATCCGACGAAGAATAACCCTAGCAAACCGCTGCTACTTCGGTTTGGCGAAACAACTGGGTTCAAAACTCCTAACTCGACGGACCAAATTAATGCTCTACAGAACGCTCATCTTACCAGTCCTGCTGTATGGAGCCGAGTGCTGGACGATAAGTAAGAAAGCTGAGCAAATATTGGGCACCTTCGAGCGTAAAATACTTCGTCGGATATTAGGTCCCTTATGCGAGGAGGGCGAATGGAGGAGAAGATACAACCGCGAACTCTATGAGCTGTACCAGGATGTGGATGTAGTCCAAAAAGCCAAGATACGCAGACTACATTGGCTCGGCCACATCGAGCGAATGGACAACAATGCTCCAGCCAAGAGGATCTTCGAATCCCAGCCCCCAGGTTCGAGACGGCGAAGAAGACCGAACCTCCGGTACAAAGACCAAGCTGTCGCGGATGCCAGAAAACTTGGTCTTCACAACTGGAAGCAGCGTGCTCGGGACCGCAGAGGATGGAAGGCAGCGATGTCTCAGGCAGGGACTCTACAAGGGTCGGGAGCCCTTTAAGTGAAGTAATACTGAACAATTGTATAACCGACTAAATCAATCACCGTCACCATCCCTCATCGTTTTGGTCAAAAACTTCCCAAGAGAAATTAGTACTGCATCAGTCACTTATCAATGCCTACTGCAAGAGAGTACGGGGGTATGATTGAATCAGTCACCCCAATACTCCTTTGCACATTCTACCTTCATGGTTCCTGGACAATTAGGATTTATTGAGTCAGTCACCCGTTCTAGTAACTTCAGGCACTTTTAATCCTCATAAAAGTGACTCCTCCGTTTCCTTCAATAATGGACTCAATTTGGTTTAAGGGAATCCCCCTAACCTAGCCTAAGATCTGTTTAAGACTCATTCCATTATGATCAAAAGTTTATGAGAGTCTGGCAATTCTTGGCTCAAGTCTATATGCTACATCTTTAGGTGTATTCACGTGCAAATTTGCAACTTCTCTTTATTCCCAAAATTGAAATCGAAGTTGCAGCCAATTCCACAAAATGAGCTGGATTAGCCAATAAAAGTGGTGACCACTTCAATAAAGACTTCAGCTTTAAGCAAATAAATCATTATTCATTTTGATGTCATGATTGTTGCAATCACCCGGTGGTAGAAGAGCAGAGGAAACATTGATTTGTTGAGGAAGAATTAAAATCCAAATTTTCGCTTCTTGCCTTTACATCACAAGAGTGTACCTAATAAGTAAAACAAAGATTTTGTATCCGCATCCCCCACTGCACAAGAAAACTCTCGAATACAAAATACTTTCTTGTAAGACCCCAATAAGTTATTTAAGGAGCCTAAAAACACTTTAGGCACACTGATAACTAAAAGCTGTGTACATCACCACTTACGAGTGTAAATTTCTCCGACAAACCCTATTGCCTTCCTTGTGCTATTAACACGAGTGCAACATAGTAGTTCTTCCGCTATTTACACTTTCACTCCTCTTAAAGTCACTGTCACTGTGTGACAATCGATTAACATCACAGTAGTCAAGGAACAAGAAACGAGTACATAGTATCAAACTGCTTCGTAGTGTAGTATATCATAACTCATCGCGAAGACGAAACTTTGAACATTGAAGAAGGCATATCTGCCATAAGCTTGTTGTTGAAATCCGCATGCAATCTTGAACAATGATCGAGCGCGTTCACAAGGAAAACACGTAACAAGTTATTGGGCTAAACTTTGTCGTGGTTGTGACAGTATACCCGCTCGCCCGAGTAACAAGGACAATATGCGCGCCAGATGAAGAAACACCAGTCAACAAACAGGCAAAGTTTTCCTCAAACAAAAACTCATTCTCGTACATTGTTATACGAGGAGTTGCAGCAGAACACAGTAAGCGACGCTTTTTACTAAAACAGTCTTTATTAGTCAAAAATGAAAATGGTGTTTGAGCAAACTAAGAAATACTTGTTTGTTTGCTCAATGCGATAAGGGAACTAACATGATCTGCAGAGCTTCCAAAGTAGAGAGAGAGAACGTAGAAATTCCTTAACCAAAATCTAAAGACAATGTCTGACATTGTGCAGCTCACTGTTCGGTCTCATGCTTTTGGAGAAGAAGGTACCAAGTGGTGATGAAATGGTTGAGAGTTCACTAAGGCACTTTGGTTTTGGGTTGCTAAAGACGAAAAACCCGAATCGTTTCCACTCTGCTTGCTCCCATGTTGACCACAAAGGACATCAATCCAGCCGAATGAAAATTGCCTTAGACATTTCCAACTTGTGTCCAAATTTTCACTCACAAGTGGCTACTTGTACTGGTCAACTGTATAGAATTTCAGAAAACTTTTCCTACAGTTCGAAGAGGCACCACGCAACGACCTTCTGAATAGAATATCTTTCAACTTCTAAAAGTTGATCTTTACCGTTCAGCCTAGTCTATCACTGAATCTTATTAGTAGGCAGACTAAGCATTACACCCAGAGTCAACAGTTTTCTACAAACGCGATTTATGCGAGTTCAAAACTTAAGTGAGTACTTAAATGTAACGCTGACTGTTAGAAAACGTGTGGAGGAACAAAAAACTGTACATATTCGTCAAAAATATCCAAACAAAGCATAGCTCACATTAAAATACCGAACAAAAAAATTGCAACATTCACTAGCAAGATTTGTTGAGTTATTTGCATACAGCAATTAGTGAATAAATATTTAAAGTTGGTAGCAAATGTTTGCGTTGAGATATTTGCTAAAGGAATTACATTTTGGCACTCTTCTTCACGAGACTTTATTTGTGTTTGCAATCTTTACTACTCGCTCAGATTCAGATAAAGTCAAATAGCGATTCGAATTTTGTAGAGAAAAAATATTTTGCAAGGAATTTAGGATTCGTGGAAAGTTCTGTCACTAAAAAAAAAAATATTAGGCCGAAAAAATCTAAATGAAAGTTTACACATATATATTTTTATTAATATTTTCAACGATTGCTGGGCAGAGCGGTTTGACGACAGTAGTTCGGCCCTTTAACAAACAACTGTAAGGAACTCCCTCAGAGTTAAATTTTAGTGTTTTTCCAAAATTCGTTTGGCTTATACTTTATCCGTATTGAGAATATAGTTACCACCATGGATCGTTTTCTTTCTATCAGCAGCATCTTTTTCATACTTAGTCCTGTTCCGTTCTCATTCTACTCAATGAACATAGAAAAGAGTTGGTACAGTGTGGAATAGCACATCATTGAAAGGGGCTCCTCAACTTTGCTAACAATACTTTAATTGGTCTGGTTGGTTCAATAGGAACGCTCGCGCTTAGATAAAACAATCGCCAAATTTCTCCTTTACAACTTTGCGCAATCTGTCGCTTGTCGTGGCATGTAGCCCCTTATTATTGGAACCACAGTTCGGATATATCGATGTTGTCGAGCTCTAACTATAAAAGGTTAACATGGGTCTATACCTGAAACCACTGACGGTAACAGTGACTCATTCCTCATTTCGAAAGTCGCTGAGCCAAAAATGGCCAAAATTCTGAGCTCCAGGCAATATTTTCAGTACCCAATTAGCGAATTCTCTGGTGATGCCTAATTCAACAAGACAGATATGTTTTGATGTCGCATCAATCTCAGTCTCAGTTCATAGAGACAGCTTTTGACGTTTGTCTTCTTCACTATGTTGGAGTTGGAGGGCTTGTTCTTTTTCGGCTCATGGTGTTTTATTTTCCCGTCGTAGCTCCTGCATAATGCTTGCAATAATGCTGTCGGCGATTTCCCAAGCTTCTGCTCTTGATAGCATGAACCCTATTAGGTTCCTTGGGGTTACCGTTTCTTGCAGTCTCATACTTTTTGCATTCTACAAGGACGTGTTTCGCGTTTTGAACATTCCCTTCACGGTCCGGCAGAAAAGATCATCTGTGATATTGTATTTGTGAAGGTATTCGCGAAAGCTTCTATGTCCTGCTAAGAATTGAGTGCAGTGGAAGTTTATCTCCTCATGTTTTCTTGTGTTCCCTTCTTCGATGTTTGGCAGCAGTTTGTAGGTCCACTGTCCGTTTTCTGGCGTGTTCCATTGTCGTTGCCTACTTTTACAGTCGCATGGTGCTTCTTACCTCGTTGTCGCTGTTGTGCATGCATGATGTTATTCTGACCTCTAGATCGATAAGCACTCGTTCTACTCTTATGTATGTGGAGCATACTCTGAGAGAAGCTATTCTGTGTACCGGCTGTAGCCATTTCCCATTTGGGAGCTGCATTGGCTTGCTAACTGTCGCAAGTAGGCTTCTTATAGGCTGCTTTGGTCCTCCAATATTGGGCATTAGCCTGGGTATTGAGGCAATCATTCGATTTTCCTTCACGCTTGTATGGGCTAGGTGCTCTCTAAAGTTGAGCCTATGGTCATGTGCGGATCCAGGATTTCTTTCTGGGAGGGTCACAAAGGCCAGAAAGGTAAAGAGTGTATAGTATTGCATTGCGATTTGTCTCTGGGATTCATTCTCTATCAATGACATACAAGAATAACTATAAAAAGAATACTTTTTATAAAGGTTTAATAATACAAAATTTCATGTTTTATAATGACAGTTTTGTTTTATGTTTTCCGCTGAAGATATTCAGTACTTCTTCAGGGTTCATCTTTGAAACAATATCTTGCATTAAGGCTAGTCCATTCAGGCCATCTTCTCTCATATTGCTGCGAAGATATGTCTTTAACTGGCTTAATGTGGAAGAAGATCGTTCGGCAGTGCTGGTTATCACAGAAAATGTGCACAATAATTGACTTAGGGTTCTTATATTTGCCTGGTGACTTAGGGACATTTTCTTTCATCTGTTGCCAAATTTGAAACTCTCCATTCAAAACTCATACATACAAAGTAGTTTGTCATCCTTTCGTCTTTAAAAGTCCTCCTAATGCATACCATTATGTTCACCCCCAATCACACACACCTAATTACTGACCGCCCCCACGCCCCACACCCCTCGCCCCAGTAGAAAAATAAAACAACAAAAAACAAAATTAATTCGTTCGTGAGAAAAAAAACATAAAAAAATTATTAATAAAAAAAAAAACAGACAAGAACATACACACAAACACGTTAGTGCATATACATATGTTATGGCGGTCGGCTGGTAAGGTTCAGTCGGTGGTGGACCCTCGTGGGGTGCAGGTGGGTTTAGTAGCCGGCTACTCGGGCTCAGTCGTGAGTGTGGTTTCGTGGAGTGCGGTCGTGGATGGACCTTCGGGTGGTCCAGGTCGGCTACTCGGGTTCAGTCGTGAGTGTGGTTTAGGGAGTGCGGTCGTGGATGGACCTTCGGGTGGTCCAGGTCGGCTACTCGGGTTCAGTCGTGAGTGTGGTTTCGTGGAGTGCGGTCGTGGATGGACCTTCGGGTGGTCCAGGTCGGTTTAGTGGCCGGCTACTCGGGCTCAGTCGTGGGTGTAGTTTCGTGGAGTGCGGTCGTGGATGGACCTTCGGGTGGTCCAGGTCGGTTTAGTGGCCGGCTACTCGGGTTCAGTCGTGAGTGGGGTTTCGTGGAGTGCGGTCGTGGATGGTCCAGATCGGTTTAGTGAGTTGAATTTTTTTTTTTGTCGTGAGTGTTACTGTACATACATTCATATGTATGTACATACAAACAGTGAATTTGTGCGTTAAATAGAAATAATTCTTTGTTTTTCCTTTCCACATAGCAATAGATAATTTTTTTAAAAAAAATTCGAACGAATTTCTTGGTTTTTGTTTAATTTTTCGAGTGCAATGTCGCAATGGTGGAATAATCTATTGTGCGTGTGTGTGTGTGTGTGTGCGAAGCTGTGAAGCTGTAAGCTGCAATTGGATGTAAGCTGATCTTCAAAAGGATTCCTTCAAGAACAACAAATGAGGATGACGAAGGACATCTGTTGATCAGGAATGTAAATAATTTATGTGAGTCTTGTTTTTTTATATTCTATTATATATTTGGATCCTCACTTCACGTCGCCGGTAAGTTTTTACGATACTATTTTTTTTTTCGGAAAATTGTCGCACATATGAACAGAAATGGGGATATCCATTTGGTGGTGGGATATTTCTTCTTTGTCTTTTCAGGAGATCACCCTCCCTACGAACTGTAGTGGAGTTGTTACATATATCCTTTATACCTACCATTTTATATTTATTAAGTCGATCGATCGTCTAAAGAATAAAAGTGTGTGTGTGTGTTTTTTTTGTAATCGGCCGTCCTTAAGACGGTCAGGATTAATCTAACTCTTCTCGGTATTCGGTATCGGGAGTGTGGGGGAAATAGGGCTTTATTTTGGGTATTTGGTGGTGGGTTTTTTTTTTCTCTTTTCAGGAGTTCACCCTCTCTACGAACTGTAGTGGAGTTGTTGTATATATTTTATTTTTTATTATTTATTTATTCATGGAGCATAGGGACATATCGACAGAAATACATATATAGAAATACCAGGCTTTGTATAGAACAAAAGAAATTTTGTTCTTTTTAATTTAATCAGCCGTCTTCAAAGGCTTTTACACAACGCTGCGATAGCGATTGCGAGATTCTCATTATTATCCAAATCATATACATATGTAATACTGAATAGTATATCGCTCAATAAATCATCTTTTCCATATTCATCATTGCGCCATAGAATGATCAACTGCTCCATACAACGATACATAGGTTTAATCGTAATCAATCGCAATATATGTATATCACCGGTATAATTTTTATTTCGAATTCGGTGTGCATGCACAAAACTCAATACACCCGCAACGTGTTCCTATAGATCGCTATCACGGCGGTGTGTGAAAGCCTTAAGACGGTCGAGGTGGATCTAAATACTTGTGTTCGGTGTTCGGTGTCGGGAGTGTGGAAGGATTGGGGCCTTAGAATAGGGATCTGAATTGGTAGTGGGATTTTTTTCTTTTCAGGAGATCACCCTCCCTACGAACTGTAGTGGAGTTGTTACATATATTATTTTTTATTTATTGAGGGCTACAGAACATCATCGATCGACGTCTAAAGAACAAAAGTGTGTGTGTTTTTTTTTAATCCGCCGTCCTTAAGACGGTCAGGTTTAATCTAATTCTTCTCGGTATTCGGTATCGGATATGGGTGCCGTGGCTCAGTGGTTAGTGCGTTGGACTACTGCGCAAATGGTTCCGAGGTCGAATCCAGGGAAATACCACCAACGTTTTTTTTCACGGCCCCACCTCTTGCGAGCGTCTGACAAACATCCAAGAGTATTTACTGTCATGAGAAAGCTTCTCAAAAACCCCCCTGCCCTTCGGATACGGCATAAAACTGTAGGTCCCTTCTGTACGTACAGAAATGTATACCACGCACAATACGTACAGCTGTGAGAAGGTAGGCCTTGGCCCTCTATGGGCTGGGTTTTTTTTTTTTCTCTTTTCAGGAGATCACCCTCCCTACGAACTGTAGTGGAGTTGTTATATATATTCTTTTTATTATATTTATTTACATTTCATTTAAGTTTTTATATTATACATATTTATGCCGAAAACTGTCGTTAGATTTTAGATTAAGATCTCTTAATCAAATCAACGAGTTCTATGGTCAACATTTTTAGTGCGTATAACATTTGAAACGGGGACTCGTAAGACAAAAGCATGTCCTTTAAATCACTTTGGTGAAAAACGTTGTGGGATTTAGAATAAAGCTTAACTCTTTAGACCCATTTGTCAGAACAATGCCAATTAACAGGCACTTAGAGTTTAATTAAAATTCACGATGGCGAGACTAAACTTAGTTGTAGATATGATTCGCAACTATAATATGGAACAGTTTTGTAAAAAAAAATTTTGTCGGTTAATTTCTATTATTTCTAAAAAAGATATTTAAAAATGTTTGTCAGCCAATTAAAGTGTACATATACAGTACTGTAATCTTACCGGAGCGTGGAGGCAGGACGAATTTGGTTACAACTTCATGTCTGAGTTTTTAAGCTTAGCACTCTTGACGAAATTGAAATATTTATTTAAAACCATAATATCAGCTGACCTATACTTAATTGTAAAAATTTAATACCTAAGTGTCTGTCTGAGTCTGTAGCTCGCCTTTATTGACGTGGAAACCGTGTCCTTCGCCTTTGTTAATTTTTTACTTTCACCGATAAAAGCAAGGAAAAGTTTTACATTCGTAAACATTTTCAAAGTCGAGGATTTGATAAATTCCAACATTGCCTTTATAGAGAAGTTGAAGAATGTGAATCTGGCAATTACGTCTGTCTGTCGGCGGTACTACAGCCTAAACGGGTGAAAAGATTTTGATCAAACTTCGTATTTAAGGTCTGTGGGCTAATTCCTAGAGGAGTAATTAATATTTTTGGTTGTAGCTCTAATATTAATGGCACTTTTCTTAAGGCCAATTCAACACTTAATCTTATATCTGATTAAGACCAGCATGACGTACAAATTTTCTTACCTAAATTGTTAACAATAGTAGGACTTTACTGAGAAACATATTTTGCTAAAAGTCAATTTGCATGAAAACGGCTGCAATTACTTTGTTCAAATCCGACATTGAGACTAATACAGACACGTGCAATAAGATGACGTACGATATTTTGGCCAACAGTTGTTATAACAATGCTTATGGCCAATTTGGGTAAAAGACGATTTTCTTGAAAACGGATAAAACAATTTTATTACAATTCGCGCATTAGATTACATATCACAAATGCTATAAAATGGTTTAAAAAATGTTTAGCCAAAAGTTCCTACAACGATACTTTTTTAAGGATGAAGCCAATTTGCGCGAAAACGGTTTTCTTTCTTTCTTTCAATTTAATATTTGAACTAGTTTGGTAAAGTCCTATAAAATTACGTATTACGTTTTTGGCCACATTTGGTAACAACGTTACTTTATTTATAGCCAATTTAGCAAAGTTTTACTCAAAAAAATTTCTATTATACCTACATATATTATAGATCTTTTGTTTTATGGATCTCAATTGAAATATGTTGAATATGTGAAAGTTTGTAAGACCCGTCGTGCACTTCTCGTTTCCAAGAAAACCTGATCCCGGTATTATTCGAAAGATGGGATTAAATTACACCTTTAAATTTGTAAGACTTTCGATTAAAATTTTGTGCTAGGAAAATTTATTTAACGGTTAATTTTTCAATAGGGCTCTCCTTGCATGAAATCAGGCATTGATACCATAATTTTTTTTTTTTTAAATTTGTCGTGGGAAATAAACGTATTAAAAAGGGTTTATCTTTGTTTCGTAACTGAGAACGTACTGTATTTTGTAGAAAATCGCATACAAGGTATTGAAAATTTTGTAGATTTCGTAAATTTATTCAAAGTGTACAACGTTAGGCTATTTTGTGCAATGTTGGACCTATGACTTTCTTCGAAGAACCTGACATGAATGCGTAGAGGAGAGCTCTTACTTTGTTCGAATTAATTGCATAGAGTTTTAGAGTAGAGCATAATTACCACCAAAATTTCTTCAATTATACAATACAAACGGTTCGTTATTAAGAAGCACCGGGAATCGGTCCGGTTGCATTCGTGTTATCCACCATAGCCCTTGGCAATGGGAATCGAGAGAATTTCGTTGGTTGGTTGTTCTACTAGTGTGCGGGTCACAATTGGTGGATCGTATGTGGTGTGTGTGTGGTACGCGGTGTGTGTGTGTGTTTAAATGTTGAAATGGATTTTTTTGAACTTAAGTAATTTGGTTTTAAGAACAGGACAGTCGAAAACGGTCAATTTTTGTTGTATTCCTTCCTACAAACAGTAACGGATACGGATAACACCCTCCCGACGAACAGTAGTGGAGTTGTTGCATATTTTATTTTTTATTATTTATTTATTTACAGCGAAAAATCAATCAATAAGACGGTGAGGATTCTAATTAAAAAAAATTCTAATTCTATTAGGTAGTCGGTGTCGGTAGTGTAGGGAGGTTAGGGTTTTAGTTTTGGTATTATATTTGGTGGTGGGATTTTTCTTTCTTTCTGTTTTTCCTTTCCTTTTTTTTTTTTTTTTGTTTTTTTTTTTTTTTTTTTTTCTCTTTCTTGTTCTTGTTCTTTTCCTTTTAGATTGTTTTTTCTTTTTATATTATTTTTCCTTTTCCTCTTTTTTTCCTTTTTCTTTTCCTTTCCTTTTTCTTTTTCTTTTATATATATCTATATATATTTTCATATTTTATTTTTTTATTATTATTTATTTTTATATTTTATTTTTTTATTATTATCTATTTATTTTACATAAATTTTTCTTTATATGTACATACTAATATTTAGGAAGAGTGTTGTGTTTTCTTAATCGATTCTCTTTTGTATACAAATTATAATTTTACATATGTAATTGGTCCTCTATTTTCGGTTAAGCTCTATCAGAAACAAAATTCAATTCGACTGTCCTTAATCCTTATTGTGTATTAAGTATAAGATGTGGTAGGTCGTCTACTGATGAGCCCAACCACCACATCAGGGCTATTTATAATGTCTTTAAATTTTATAATTTCTTTAAGAAAATTGAATTGTTAACTGGAATTGTTTTTTTTTACATGTTAATTGACGGTATCCATCGGGTAAGCAGTGCGTTTAGACTAGATGTAGTAGGTCATTCATTAAAAAGCCCAACTACTACATCAGGGCGAAACGCTACGCTCAAGAGATTTTATTATTTTAGCATTTGAACTATAGTGGCTCCAAAATTTCATATCTGAGATCTATAAAATCCCATTATGAAAGTCGGAGTTTTCGATCTAGCCTTTTAATTAACGGTACTTCAGATCGATGTATTTACCGCCAATCTGAAAGCCTTTTTTAGAAAGTATCCTTAGCTTACTTCCATGTGTGACCAAACCAGTTTGGATACTTTGTTTTTATCCCTTATAGCGAACTCTTGCGCAATAGTTCTGAACCCCGCTCAAATAATTAATATCAAGGTTTTCGAGTAAAGCTTTTTAAGTTGGCTATAAATAAAGTACCGTTTTTAGCAACTTTGGCCGAAAAAGTGGAATACAACCTTCTACGATATTATAAACTGATTTTAAGAAAATGATTAGATCCAATTATACTATAAAAAGGACATTTTCTTAAGTTGGCTGTAAGCAAAGTACTTTTATTAACAATTTTGGCCGAAAATACTTGGTTAGACATTTTAGAGGACTTTACCAAACGGCTAAATTGGCTTAAACACCTTGATTTTTGAAAAAGTCCTTTTAGGTGACAACTTTTTAAACCATTTAAAATTTTAATGAAATCGTTAAATCCCCTTTCGAGAAAATCGTCTTTTATCCAAATTGGCCATAAGTACATTAACAACAACTTTTGGCCAAAATGTGGTCAAAATCCGTCCACCACTTTAGGCTGTAGCTTCGCTGACAGAAGACAAACAGACAAGAATGTCAAAATATATCAAAATCTCGAAATCGAAAATGATTACGAATTCAATACCACTTTCAGGTCATCCTTGAAAATATCGCATATTTCTTATGCTATCATAATGACAAATAATGGCAGATATCGAAAAAAAACTTAAAACGATCAATTTAAAAGTAATCCTATATTTTAAAGTGGACGTGGAACATGAAAGGGGATAAAATAGTACAAAATCATGACATCTTATCTGACCAAACTATGACGTTTTGTCAAAAAATAATGAATGAGCTTCTGTTTGTGTGACTTGTCATGAAAGAATCAATTCTGGAATACACTGTACTTACTTAATTCCTGTATCTCCTTGTGGGTCCTAGGGCCTCAGTTTCATTTCTGGAAAACTGTACTGAGAGACAAATGTGTCTCTCGTATAAGCTTAGCATTATACCCAATCGATGGAATTTCGATTCTTGAATTAAAATGGGTAAAGATTGATTCGGTATTTGAAAATTTTCCTGAAAATAAGATATTTCACAGTTGACAGTAACTTGATCATTGGGTTATTTCTCCACTCTTTCTGATATCCATTATCATTGAAAAGAAAGGATTAGTTCCCTCTCTATACTTCTTTCAAATCGCGGTTTCGTGCATGCAATATTTCAAGCATGGGTTATGGTATTTTTTTTTTTATATATATTTATGCGCCTTAAACCAAAAAGTGGATTTTTACCTTGAAAACATTAATTGCAATTTCATCTTTAAAAAAATGTACTTAAATAGAAATGCGTCATTGAAGCGGTATCTAATATCTCTTCAACTAGATTTCTGAAAGGTCTTATCAGTTCTCATTTCAAACACAACATTGCAGAGATAATCTTATCATTTCGCTTCATATCAAGCATCCCATTATGGTACACAAATTATTTTCAAAATTTCATTCATTCCAGTGATTAAATTCTATCCAAAGACACTGAAGTATCTTTCATAATGCGTACCGTAGCTGCATTTATATTTTACATCTCATTAGGACTTTGTCAGGTGAAAGTTAATTTACCTTTTAATTTAATCTCAACTAACATTTATTTTTTTTTAGTGCCAATCCATAGTTTCCAATTCGAATGGACCTGCAGTGACAGAACCGCCAACTAGTCCGAGTGTCGAAGTAATAACTGAAACTTCGCTAGCGTATGAGAATGTAACCGCTAGTGATGCTGCAATCAATGAAGCTCTCACCTTTGGCGAAAATGTAATTTTCGTTGTATCAGAGCGTCTGCCGTCGTTGCCAGAAGAAGTTCGGCCAGTAGGTGAAAGTATACTTCAAGATACCAAAGAAGGATTGCAGGCTTGCGAAAATACTCTTCGTCAAAACGGTATCATTTGGGAATACAAAGTGTGCTCTAGTTCCTACCTTAGGTACGCCATAAGTGCATTCGCTGGACTATCTCAGGGGAGCATTCGGTCGGGAGCTGCAAGACCAAATTTATTCTTCATGTAAACATTTATATTTAACCAAAGAGTTGCTTCAGATACTCTAAAGTTCGTATTGATACAATCTAGTAATAATTTTGTTGTTGTTGTACGAGTATGATTCATATTTTAAAATAGATATATCCGTAAAGTTCTTTAAATGTGAGTGTGTTTCTGGCATTTTAGGACTCACACTAATCCTTGCTTTCTACAACGTATTACGATGGCTTCATTGCAACTTTTAACAATTCTCCCTTCCGCCAAATAAAATTAATAGTTCAGCTTGTTGTTAAGATATGCTTGCGACTATTCGAATAGATGTACCAACAGCAGGTACAATAGTGCAAAAAAACCGGGACTGGGAGAACCATATGATCCAGAATATTTGACCAGCAGTAGGCACCCAAGTCAAAGTGAGGTATACAACGAAAGAAGCATAACACAGTACCAAGAAAAGATTAAAGCAGCGATCAAAACTTTGGAAAGCAACAAGCTTTGAAAAAAGGAATAGATCATCAAGCGCCCTAGAAAGTCATCCTAGTACAGAGGGAGAACTGAAGAGCTAAGATAAAGCATCAGTTTTCCGATATTTCTGTCACCAAACTCGCCGAGATCCATAAAAAGGGTTGACCTAGGAAGAGCTCTCTAGTCTTACCTAGGGCCGGACATCAGTACCGAAAAAAGCAACCCAACCTCGCACCTACCCCAAATATAGATACATAGTATTATAGTTTATACATAGTATAAGTTGGAAAGCCATGCATGGTTTCTTTATCCGTAGTTCTATATTGGCTTTGCAGTTAATTTTAAGATCTAAAATCGTGCTTGGGTAGTTTGCATCAAAAGAAATCAAGATAAGTCAAGTCCGAGCATTTCGAGTAGTATTTGGCGAGTAATGTTGGCTTCCCATTCCTCAACTGTATTCGGCTTACCCATGTAGACTTTGGATCCTATATAACCCCAAAGGAATCGCGAAATTAACTGCCCACAGCATTGTTCTCTCAACAAAGCCATGGTCTCACGGGCTGCCTGGAAAGTCGCCCGAAAGTCTTGTTGGTACTTAATTTCCTCGAGATCACAGGCTTCCATGGCGCCACTTACATTTTGGCCAAACTTACTACTCAGCTACCGTTCCAATATTTTCTTCACAACGCACAGTGGTCGGTAGCATCACAATGTAATGCTTTGAGGCTTTGCTCATACTAGACTTTGATTTTAAGTAAGGGTCTGTCACTATGAACTAAACGTTCATTTCATGGCGCTAAAGTGACATCGTGAAGGAAAGTGATTTGAAGAATTATTACCTTCAAAATAATGCCTAATTAAAGGACCGAGACTCAGCGCAACATTCTATTTTCTTCTCCTGAAGACATCATTCCACCCTTTTTAGGGTGAACATTCTCATTTCCTCAACCAGAGTGGCAATTTTCTTAAATCATCAATAACGGTTTCTGCAAGTGATGTTTTGTAGTAAATAATGTCAAAAATGTCAATAAGGATTTTTTTCGAAGCGCGTTTTGCAATTTCGTGCAATAGTGTTCCGGAAATTTTATATTCTTTGTCATTAAATAGAGGGCAATATTATTCATATCCTGCATAAGCATACCTAATACTGGTTTTGATATGAACTATGTAATGGCTAGTACGTAGTTATGTCCTAGTAATACTGTGCTGAGATTCCAGTCCATTTTAACTTGCACTTTCGATGTAAAACACGTACTGAATTCGTGCAAAAATCGGAACTCGAGATATTAAGCAATTCTTAAATAACGTTCATAGAGAAGTGTGTCTGCCGATTCTATTTGTCTGACTGTATGACTAAACGAGTGAATGTACTTCAAACTTCATGATAGGGAGCTATTGCATGGCTCCTAAAGGGGACATTGCAATTTTTGTTCTAGCCCTACTATTAGAGTTACTTCACGTAGCGCCATTTTCACAAACACGAAGTTTTCTCCAAAATGGGTTCAACGATTTTGATAAAATTTCATATTTCAGTTAGTTTAGGCGTATCAAGCTTTTGGGTAAAAATGCATGTAACGGCAATAGCAACATAGAGCTAACATATACGATCCATTTGTGCAAATGACTTAGATTTTGAAAAATCGAAATCGAATGAGGTAGCAGCAAGAGAAGAGATTGTAGTGAAGTCCATGCGCTCTTCTAAAATCTGTAACTATGGAACTATTTGGCGGATTTGGATGAAACTTAAAATTTGAGCCAATCTTAGTATAAAAATGACTTTCTGTAAAACTTATTTGAATAACATTAAAACTGGGGAAGCTACAGTGGGGAACTAAATACTAAATTTTTTTTTTTAATTTTTCTTAGAAAATATATAAGATACAGAAATTTTGGTATTTTTTCCACAATCTACACAAAATTCTATGTATTTTAAATTTTTTTCACATTTTTACCACTTATGGTCTGGCCGCTACAGGAGGAGACAACTTTTTTCAAATGTTTGGCAAGCTTTCTCGTTCAACAAATTTTGTCAGAAAAAAATATTTCTCGCAAAATTCTCCTTAATTTGATTTGCCACATGTTTGCTCTTCATACAAGGTGCCCAAAAAAAGGTCCCCAAAATGAAATTCATTCCCTCCATATTTTGCGGGTTCCCACATAATGTTAACATAGCGAAAGTTTCAGCTCTCTATGTCTAACGGTTCAAAAGTTACAGGGCTGTGACAGACTGACGGACAGACAGACACAGACCCATAAGTGTCCGTCTTTCCTTTTAAGGTCCGGAACAGTAAAAAAAAGATGTCCCGAATAGCAGCAAACACTGATGTGCTCCATGTCATGTGATATCTTTTCTACAAGAAGTCATGATAATGCTTTTAAATTGATTTATAAAACACATTTCCAATAAAACGTAATAAAAAAAACTAAATCCAAATCAAGTCCAGCTAATGACCCTAAACCGATCACTGTCCGGATCTTGTCTACTTGGCCACGTATTGTCTAACAATAAAAATTATGCTTCAGATGTTTCAAAGCAAAGTGAATCTGTGGATGGGTGCCGTGGCACAGTGGTTAGTGCGTTGGACCACTGCACAAGGGGTTCCAAGTTTGAATCCAAAAAAATACCTCTTCCCAGTGTCTGACAAACATTCAAGAGTATTACTGTCATGAGAAAGCTCCTCAAAACCTCTCTGCCCTTCGGATACGGAATAAAACTGTAGATCCCTTCTGTATGTGCAGAAATGTATACCTCGAACAACACGTACAATTGTGAGAAGCTAGGCCTTGGCCCTCTATGGACTGCTTACGGCCTGATATTTATTTTTTATTTTTATTTATTTTAAAGTAAATCTGTGGACTATAACTTGCTCTAAGTTCTCGAAACACATTTCTCGTAGAACGCCGGAATTTGTAACACAGCTGAATGATTTGTAGACCTTGTGCCGAGCTTGTTCTTTTCATTATGGAATGTCAATTAATACTGAACAAAAATAGCATGACAGGTCAGTACGACTCATGCGTCATCTGTCAAAAAAAAAAAAAAATCCACAGACAAAATAGTACCTCTGTATGAACCACCCTTTTCTGACGAAGTGATTAACTCCTTTGAGTCAGTGAAATAGCGAACCTGTTTTCCTAGCCAAGTGGCTGATGGAAGTTAATGCAACATGTTACCACTCGGTCCCTGGCAATCATATCGCGGCTAGATTTCGAAGCAAATAAAGGAGTTATTCCCCACCACCGGTAATCGGGGAAACGCTAGTGCTAGTAACAAGTCTAAGGACATCTACGTGTGTGGAAAAGTTATTCAAACAATTGCCGCGCAGCATTTCACAAGCCCACATGCAAACTCAAGGATAATTGAATTTTATACTTTTAATTTCATTTGTCACTATGCAGTGCACTCCGTTACATTGCTTTCTTGTTTCGCCATAAGTTTCATGCTCTTCATCCGAGTACGTTCGGGTGTGTATGATGTGAAGGACAAATATTTTCGTATTTTTATTCATCGCAAGAACTCTCTGAGAACAACGGAACTGACAGTCCCATAGCTAAATAAAGTGCTGCTCCGCCCTCCTGCTTGCTGCCTCGATAAGTTTTTGCGTTTAATTGAAATATCTGGCCCAAGTTTTGGAGAGTTTAAGAGGAGAAACTTTCAAGGAGCAACATTCAAACACATTAACCAAAGCATGTCATTCGAGCGTGCGGCGGCGGGCAGCAGTACAGCGGTGAAATGTAGAAGACTCTACATGGAGAGCATTACCCCATGAGCAAGGAACAAACAAAAAGAAAGTGGAAACATAAAAGGCTCCTTAAATGCATAAGAAACTGGTCCCATGGGCCGTTACAAGAGCAAGCGTGTGGTTGGCGTTCTGTGGCATAAGCGCTATACCGCATACGCGGTTTTAGCCAAAAAAGAAACTTCATCCTGGTTATTTTAAATGTGCATTAAGTGGATTAGGGGATAAGACTGAGAGGACAGGATACTGCTTCTTTAAGAAGTGTTGTTTCCCAGCATCTGGAACTTTGTGTTACGCTCTTGGCCACAACGAACAAATTTTGTTCGGTATAAATTGTGGTTTTGTTCCAAACCAGGGATATAAATGTTGAACAAAGGCAGTAGCGATGGTGTTTCGTCTTTGTTAAAGCGTGTATTGGTGGAGCAAGAAAGGGGAATGGGGGCCAAAGTATAGAAATGTGTTGTGGAGAGTTTCTTTTTTCAGGAGGAAGAAGTATGTATTCATATTCTACATGAAAATGTCTTAAAGTGTAGGTAAGTACGAGTATTTTAAGGAGGAAAAGTTGTCGCATGTGGCTTACAAAAGGGATTATATATGTACTTGTGTGTACTTGAGGGTTTTAATGAATTACGCTTTGATATCGCAGCCTCGTGTTGGATTTGATCCCCAACCTCCCGGTTATTCATAATATGTAATTCTAATGGTGTTGCTTCTTAAAAGTTAGTCTTATAAAATAATATCGCTTTCTTTTCTTATTTTGTTTATTTTTCTTATATTTTCTGAGAATCTCTTGTGACTTATGCACTTTCTTCACAATTATATACATATGTACATATGTGTACTTTTGAATTTCAGTTGGCACATGCCGAGAACTTGTGGTGGATTTGGTGGACCCTTTGTTCTTATGGTACCGCCTTCTGGGCATTTAATCGCAGGGGAGGTTTGCTAGCTTAGTTGCCATTTGTACAGGCGTTAGTTCTCTTCTGTCTTATGTTTGCATTGACTTCTAAACATTTCACCAACTATGTTTTACATCTCACCGAACACCGAAACGAGTTATACAGAGGAATTTATAGTATTGGCATCCCTGCCAAGCACGTCCGACTGTTCAGAATGACAATTGAGAAACCCTGCTGTTCCATCAAAGTGGGTAAGACCTTCATCGAACCGTTCGAAGTCAGGAAGTCAATACAGGATTACAGGAGGTAATAATCTATACAACTACTCGCTTACGCCGATGACATTGACATAATCGAAATAGCTCAGCGGCCGTTAGTGGGGCATTTGTGGGCATTGAGATCGAAGCAGCAAGGATGGGTTTAGCGCAAAACAAAATGTAAGTTTCCTTTGTTATTGACGGCGAACTTTACGGCATACATACAAGGACAACGAATTTGGCCAGGAGAGCTTGTATACAGCGACTTAGATGTTTGGGTCATGTAGAACGAATAGAACCCAACGTTCCAGCTTATTATTCGAATCCACCCCGGATGGGCGGCGCTGTAAAGGCCCGGTAGGTAGCGCAAACAACTTGGTGAGCGCAACTAGAGGAAGCTCGTAACCATGTTGGCTGGAAGAAGTGTGTTGGTAGAGGCCCTGGTTCACCCCGGACTGTAGAATAACCTTTACAAACATATGTAAAAATGTTTTATAAGAGTCTCAAATGACGTCAAAATAAAGTCAAAATTTTATGTAAATGACGTATTCAATCGTATCAAACATTTATTGAAGCAAATTCTCACCCACCATAGAGCAGAATATGCATTTTGCTTCCTCTCCTTTTTCCCTCCAACCTAATCTATTCACTTTGTGGAAAGTGAACGAACTAACAGCAAAAATAAAAGGAAAAAAAAAATCTCTCTTCGACTTTTATTTGATATTTATGTACGTCCCACCCCCAAGTTGTCAATTTTATTTATAAAGTTCTCCATAAATTTATTTCACATTTCAATTTTACTTCCATTTTTATATATTTCGAAAATGCGATGAACCGCAATGGAACCCCAGCAATTATCCTTATTTATCTGATGGTAATGCTGCTTGTATTCATGGATAGAAAGAGCCATTGTCTGGCAGATATTACCTCAACGACTGCAAGGACAAATTTATATTCAGCATACCAGGATCGACTCAATGCAACATCGAACTTGGCCATAAGTGAATATGACTCGAAGACCACAGAGACGATGGGTAAAATTTACGACCTGGTCGGCAGGATTCTCAACGAACAACTCAAGCAGCAACAAGAACAGAAGGCCAATACGAAGGAAACCAATTATGCTGATAAATTGGTCGATGAAGCGGATCCCTCACGTTCCCATGATATTCTTCCGCCAGCTGTTGCATTGGTAGCCGCTAATACGGCTACTGACGTTGCCAAAAAATATTCCGAATTGATAAATGCGCCGTTGTCGGATGTGAATCAATTGAACCATCGACAAGCTCGTAAAATACGTAAAGAAAGCCACAGTTTCTGCCCTCGACCCAATCGAGTAAAGAAGTCGTATTATACTGAAACGAGTGTAGCCAGGAAGCAAGGGTCAAGGCCAAGATGGGCGGATAGAAGAATGCGACCGTCGTTAGTTTCATTGTCAATGCCAGTGGGTGGTGGTGATTCCGAGGAATGGCAACTATCGCCAATATCAACCCAATCAGAAACGAGACAATCTGCCCAGAGCATAGATGACGACGACAAGGAGGACGCCGTGGCCGATTGGCGCTGCAAGAGGAGTAGAATAAGAAATGGCAACATCGAAAGCACTGCTGTTGAGGATGTTTCCCGTAGTGAAACGAACGAATTGGCTGAGTATTATGGTGGCAGCGAAAGTAGCAACCAGCACGGGTTGCCAAGCGATAAGTGGCGGAGGAAATTGAAAATTGATGGCAGAATAAAGAATTTGCGAAATTGTAGGTCCTGGCCAAATCTTTTGGAAAAACAATCTAACGAGCTAATTGAAAACGACCAAGAAGTGGACGAAGCAGATGATAAACGGCGAAGGAAAAGTCGGACGGTAACGGATCCTTTTCCTGAAATTTTTTCCCAGCCTTTGGTGGATGCACCTGCATTGCCAGTAGTTGGTGCTACTGCTGAAATAACTGAGGCTCTCAAGAAAGCTAATAACATGTTGGCCGTGCGAAGCAACCCACCTCCGGCGGCAGAATCGGGTAAGTTTTCTTCCTAGGCACAGAGGTTATTTTGTAGAACTATTTACGCTAAAAAGCTCCTTGCTGGATGGTCCTACTGCTGCATATGCTTGTGCATCTTTAGCTCCTTTGGAAATAATGTGCTTATGGTTATCACATCTCACATTAACCTACTTCCGGCTTCTTGGTATTCTGTTGGGATTTTGGCTCGATTATCTACGCTCATTGATCTGTCAGGTGTTTGTCGAAGTAAATCCATTCATCCATTTAGTCATACAGACTGTTTGACAGATTCAGGCAAAATACTTTTTCGAGTCTCTCTAGTATAATTTATTTACGTGCCAAAAGTTGCCCTTTTGACCTCTTCAACACGGATGGGTGTTGGAGGAGAATGCAAGTTTTGTTTCCAACTGGAAGAGAGAGAAAAGAGATATGAATGTGTTGATGGGTTTAGGATCAACTCTCAATGGTTGACGTCCAAACCGTTGGTATCTTTTGCATTCGATTGTAATTCGCAGTAATTTCTTCGGACTATGTATGTGTATTCCTAAGAATTTAATGCATATGGTTGCGACGTCAGCACACAGATCTCCACTCAACGATCAGACATATTTCCAATACACAGTGTCCACCCTCAACCTCAGATAATTATGAGACCAACAAAGGGTTTTTATAAACATTGTACAGAGGGTCCAGATTTTTGAATTTGTAGGTTGACACTGTTGCGACTATCTCCATTCATTGGTTCATAAAAAATGTTGTCAGTTACTTGTTGTTAAAATCTGTTATTCTAACTTACTGGTGCTATGTGGATTAGTTGATATAAAAATGTTTAGAACATTCCTTATTTTATTTCAACTATTCCCTTACTTCTCATAACATTCACACCTAAAAACACCTTTCAATAGAATCACAAGACCACGCTCACGGCTCATGTTGATTATTTCATTCACAGCTCATTGCATTCCACTGCATGCCCCACACTCATGCTGCTACTTCGAACCGTTAAGCAACGACACAGTTCAGGCCCTTATGGTCTGCTACGTTTTTCTTCGGCAGACTGATATATTGCACGCAGAAGCACTGGCACTACCTTAGGGCGCAGGCAACTAAATCTCTACGAACTTCGATTTGCAATTAATTTATTTAGATGGGTAAATACTCGTACTTTACATACACTTCACATCGATTCCTGCTCGGGCGCCAATTAAGTTCGGTCATATAAGTATGCATTCATGCGTTAACATATGTTCGCACATAAAGGCAAAAATTTAACCTAATATGCCTTATAAGAGCATGTTTCTCTAGAACTTTATACGGTGTCTAGACAGCTTTAAAAAAATAATAAAGAAGAAAAAAAAAAATAAACAAGCAATAAATAAACTTGATACGAATTTCAATTGCAGTCACAAAAAACAAAGAGAAACATTTGTCTTACATCGGTTTACCATGTGTGGAAGCATTTTAATCATTTGCGTTGAATCTGATACGATTTCATTTATCTCATATCATGTTCTGGCCTTTTCATCATCCAGAGATTTGTTTGCTGTACAATGTAGACGTCTCGTTTACGTCTCCTTTTTAGTGGCAATTTGAGAAATATTGCCGTTGTTAATAATGAATATCAGATAACTTTCTGGGAATTAAAAATAGCTACTATGTGGAGTTTTTAAAAGTTATGAGCCAAAGTTACACATATGTATGTATTATGTAACTGATCTCTAAAAATAATGTGATTTATATTTTTCTAAAATTTGCTACCATTCTTTTGAAGTCGGTGATGCATGCATCGTTGAATTAAATCATATGATTTCAATTCAACTATTAAATTCTATTCAAGTCAGTTGAAGCAAGTTGAAGTCAGCAACGAATTCAACTAAAATCAGTTGAAGTCAGCAACGAATTCAACTAAAATCAGTTGAAGTCAGCAACGGATTCAACTAAATTCAATTGAAGTCAGCATAGAATTCAACTGAAATCAGTTGAAGTCAGCAACGAATTCAACTAAAATCAGTTGAAGTCAGCAACGGATTCAACTAAATTCAATTGAAGTCAGCATAGAATTCAACTGAAATCAGTTGAAGTCAGCAACGAATTCAACTGAAATCAGTTGAAGTCAGCATAGAATTCAACTGAAATCAGTTGAAGTCAGCAACGAATTCAACTGAAATCAGTTGAATTGCACTCGGAACAATTTGAATTCAACTGATTTAAGTGCTGACTTTATGTGGATTATTTATTTCATTTTTTAAGTCATTTCATTTTAATCCATTTTTTAGTTGATGGCAGATAAGGCTAGAGTTAAAGTTTAGTTGAATTTGCTGACTACAACTGATTAGTATTGAATTCACTACTGACTTCAATGAAAGTCAGTTGAATTTTGAAATTTAAGCCAAACGTAGGAATGATCTATTTTAAAATTTTCTTTCCGAGGAGCCTCATGAGCGCGAAAACATCCGCAATTTCTATCGCTCAGCTGACAGCTGCCTAAAAATCCGGAACGCATGCTATTGAAGTAGCGAAGGCAACATGTTGACCGACGCACAGGGATTTCTTGATGTGCTGAAGCAACACTTCCAAGAGTTGTTTGCTGGATCAGATATCAGATGTAATAATTGGCACGTACCAGCAGATCGACACTAGATCAAATATTCTCATTCAGACAAATCCTGAACCAATAAATTTAAAGTCGAAATCCACTACCTTTTATCGACTTATGGCAGCTATCTGTTCTATCCCCAACGTGCACCGGATTCCGGCAAAGAGATGCGTTGTTGTGTAACTTCTTCAAAATCGTGTTTGGGCAGGTGTCAACACGGAAGGCACTATTTTTCACAAATCCGTCCAACACAGACGATATTGACATCATTGGAAGATCCCTGCAAGCCGTTGTGGAGCCTTTTGCGGTAGTTTAACGACAAAATCTTACAAATAATATCTTTGTAGAGATCCGTTTCTACTTCGGTTTGGTTCAAAATTCCTAGCTCGATGGATCAAATTAAAGCTCTATAGAACTCTCCGAGTGCTGGACGATAAGTAAGAAAGCTGAGGAAATATTAGGCACTTTCGAGTGAAAAATACTTCGTCGGTCCCTTATGCGAGAAGAACGAATGGAGGAGAAGATACAAGGGCGTGCTCTATGAGCTAAACCAGGATGTGAATGTAGTCCAAAAAGCGAAGATTAGATTGGCCACAACGAGCGATTGCACAACAATGCTCCAGCCTAGAGGATTTTCGAATCACAGCTCCAAGGTTCGAGACGGAGAAGAAGACCGAGTTGTAGCGGATGCCAGAATGATATTTACCCCTTCTATAGAGAAAGATGTCGAAGCACAATGTTTCATCGATTCTTAGGGTCTTAGGAGTTCAACCTTCGATACGTAGGTACGAGGGATGAACCTTTTTATCGGCGATGGCATTATTTGCCAAATTGTAGGCATTGAACCTAGTACAACCAGTATTCTCTGCTCGCCAGTGATCTATGGCATTTCGAAGGCAGACATTGGACATTGGACAAGGATTCCATTCTCAAGGTCTACATATACATCTTCATAAATAGCTCCTATAGCCTGTACCTTCTTTTTCGGGGCTTCGATCATGACAAAGTCGTCATAATCGATGGCGTCTCTTGGATCTATACCTGCTGTCACTAATAGTTTAGTATTAGCGGAATTTTAAGAGAAGGACATTCGTGACATAATTTTTTCGAAATAATTTATTAATCTGTAAAAACATACTCGGTTTATCAGATCGTGTTGCCCGTCAGCCTGTAACTTTCTTTAATTAGTAATTGGAGGTACCACAGCGACTTCAGCGTCCATTCCTAAGCGTTTTGTCTGTCAGAAAAGTGCCTGTACAATTTTTGTAAGTCTTGTAAATGGCTTCTTCTTTTTTTGATGATTTGACGATCAATTGGTCGACTGTCCAACGTTCGCTCGATTGTCTCGTCCATTTATTTCAGGAACCTGTCAAACTCCTCGTTTATTTCTTTTGGATGGTGGGTAGAGTGAGTTCGATGGTATTGAAAAGGCGCACGGTGTCCTGAGACTTTTGTTGTTCGTTTTATCACTTGTCGGACTTATGTCATCTCATCGCGGCTATATCATAAAGATATAATGGAAAGGATAATTGTAAAAGTGTACCACTGTACGGAGTCTACTAAAATTGTCTAAGATTTTTACGATCTGTGTGACAATTTTAAAATTTTTGTAATGAATTTTTCACAACGGAAATTCGATGATTCGATACTCTCTCTAATGTAAGTGCTCAACTGTCCTCATCCATTGTTCTCAAAACACTTGGTCCTCATATCATCATGTTATGCCCACAGCACTGACTTATCAATCGCAATCTCACCCTAAAGCAGCATTGAAGTACCTACCCACAAGCATGGTTGTAATCAGCTAAATAGAAGAAATTCTATCCATGGGGCGATAAACTTTAGGATTCCACCATGATTTGTGATCGCTATAGATATAGGCTCTATTAAACACAATGAGCAGGTTCCATTGCCAACTAATAAACCACTCAACCAAGGCCATCAGTGTCTGCCGCGCCTTGGGTCTGAATAATAATTAATTGATTCATTCTAGCAAATCCCTTATTCACTTCAAACGAATCAAATCCCAACCCAGTCAACCCTAGTAGCAATGCTTAAGACAAGGTCTATCAAAATCAAAAAACAACACTAAATATCCTTTAATAAATTCAATCCATAAATATCCTTGCCACCAGTATACAACCAACCCCACCTGCCAGTCGGATTATTACAAGTTTATCATAAGAAGTCCAACCAGTGTAGGCATTCGCACAGAAACCAAGCCAAAGGGATTTTCCAAAAATCCTACCAATGAATTAATTTCACTTCAAGATATCACCGATTCATATTGCCGCTTGTATCAAGGTCCTGTCCTCTTCTTATTCGTCAAGAAATAATTTCTTTTCCGAGTGAAGTAAAAAATAAAAGATGATTTCAACTGGCATCGGTATTGGCACAAAGCCATAAAGCAATCGAAGCATTCAGACGTAAATTATTGGAATTTCATTTCATTCATCCTGTCAGAGGATATACACACACAAAACAGAAGAAATATACACGAAAATATCCCCCGCCCATTCAAAATAAAAAAAAGAACGGCACAATTTATTCCTCTCTCTTCCTTTTGAGTTATTTATTTATATATATATTTTTTTTTTTTTTTTAACAAGGAATTTAGAAAATCTCCTCACTCAGGTGTATCACTACTTCCCAACTCCATGTCCTTGTACATGTACAAGGTGATGAGATCCCAATCTCAATTCCCTTCCAATCGTAAATGGATTGCTTGACATATCCTTCCTTTTTTTTTTCGTTGTTGTTACTGTTTAGTGTATTTGTTTTGTTGTTTTTGTATTATTGCTCCCATTTGCACTCAATGTGATGAGAAGCAGCAAAAGGGGGAACCCAAAAAATAAAACAACATTCCTCCCCCAGGACCTGTAAGAGCTATCCAAATGGGAACATGTGTTCGTCAATTTTTGGAATTACTTTGGAAACTATAATTCACAGCAAAAGACAAATCCTTGGATGGTAATTGTTAGAATAATCCTTTTCCTTTTCTCTTCTTAGCGGATGCTGGTCATCGCATAAGTAAGCAAACAGAATCATTCGATATAACATCGCTAGAGGGACAAAATCCGGGTGAACCAGTACGTCATCCTGGCGGTGATGCAAGTTTGACAAATGTAATGGAGAAGGTTCTGGATGAATTGGAGAGTCTCAAGGCGTGCAAAGGATCAAACAATACACAAGCACCCGAAGGTATGCAACACAATTAATTCTTTGACCGTAAGTGATGCATACTTCTTTGAGCAAATTTCATAGATACTTCGAATACAATAACAGGGACTTCATTTGGCCCGAGTTATTTGGTAAATACCGTTAACAATGTTGTCTTCCGTAGACTTCCCCAATTGAAGCCAACCTATACATGTAGACTTTAGACTTTCCATAGCCTCAAAGGCAAAAGTCTCAAGATATGATATCGAATGATCTAGGCGGCCAATTAACCGATCCAAAACGCGAAATAAACTGTTAACCGAATCGTTCTCGCAATAAAGTCATGGTTAAACCAGCTGTGTATCCATATACATATGTCCTGCGGATCATGGGCTTTAATTTGAGGCTAATAGTCCTTTGTCTTGGCACGATACCGGGCTCGTCCTTATTCCTTGCCTACACTCTCTGTTAACCATCCAATATTTTCTTCACTACGTGCCGGATGTGGACTATTTGGTTTTGAATTTTTCAGTAACAAAAGTAAGGTTTCAAGCTTTTCAGTCAAGCTTTTTAGTTTGACGAATCGTGCTATAAGTTGCTCTAAGTGCACGAAACACATTTGTCGTTGATTTTCCTAATGAAGGTGAACAATTCACAGACTCTCTTTCGGTCTAAGAAGTCTTATCATAATGAAATGTCAAACAATACTGAACAAAAGGACGTAACAGGTTGATACATGCTTCATGCTTCATCTGTCAAAAAATCCATGAACAAAAAAGTACTTCTAAATGAATCACCCTCGTTAAACTTTTATGTGGTACTCCTTTCTCGCCGCTCTTGTCTTGCAATGCAGCTCTCTCTTGTGTGCATCTTCTTTTAACCTCTTCTTCTTAACAAACTCGTCATCATACCAAGATTATGAAATGGTCACATCTACCTCTTTGATGTAAACTAGTCCTTGACCGAAAACTTGTCCGAGGTTTTTAACCTACTTGGTAAAGACTAGTTGAGTCATCACACCGGCAACAGTGAAAAAAAAAAACCCACCCTATCTACACGTTCGTGTACCATATGGTAGAAAAAATAATAACAACGAGTCCCATTTGTATCACTTCAAATTGTTTATCTACCAGCTTGTAGTCAATCTAGCAATATTATTAAAATATTCATCCTTTGTTGCACCATCTGTCAATCTGTGAAAACACCAGCAACGGGGTTACAGATAAATCTTTCGTTACTTTTCGATTTGAAATATTATTTACTGTTCCTTTATAGGATCACCTTGTGACGTTGTCGGTACATGGAATTCAGAAATTATTGGATTACAATTCCATTTTGCACTAGCGGATCCGTCACCATCATCACGTTCATTTGTTGAAGGTAAAAAAATGGAAGTGGAAGTAACGGAAAAAATTCCACCGAGGCGACACGACCTAATGGACTGCGATTGGTATTTCACGGCAAGCACTATAAAGCAATTTGGGGGGCCCTTTTATGTCACAGCTCAGAAGACGGACAAGTATATCGTGTCAACATTCGCTGGTAAGTGTGTGTGTGTGAGAGATAGTTATTTATCTTCTGTTCATTAAGAACAAAATGTGATGATAAAAGCACTATACTGCTGATTTAGGTTAGGTTAAGTGGCTGTGGCTGTGGCAGCTCGCACAAGTTATATAGAATCATATCTCCAGAATCGATGAATTCGAATTCGCCATTATTATGCTCCTAAGCACAGTCTTCCATAAGCGAAGCAGGCTTCATCTCAGCCCAAATCTCACGAGCATAATGATAATTAATGATCTTGTTCTGAGTGAGATTGTGATGCATATTCAGACATTTCCGTCGACCAACACCTGGAATGCATAAGTACTTCGTTCATCTTTTGAGCTATTGCTCATTCTTCATATGAACAATGAACCACCGAAGCCTTTCACTAGGTGTTGAGCAGAGCTTCGGCTATTTATCAGCTTTTTGGTGAGCCTATTAACGGTTCTGCTGCTTTGGTAGCCAGCGCATTGTTCTAGCTCAATATTCCCTGCTCCGATTCGAGTACTAAGCTGCCTGCGTCCGTCGTTCTTTCTCCTAGCCTCCTTGATAAGCGAAATCTTATGCCTTTTCTATGATGGGTCCCTATTGTGAAAACGTTTTTACTGTATACCAATGGACTGTGTGGCAATGGGCGTAGAACTGCTGATTGTTCCCAAACCACGTGAGATATAGTCCCTTAGTTCCTACCGTACTGTAAGATGAGTAATTCAGTTTTTTTTTTCCTAAATCCTGTATCCCCTTTCTAGGGCATCTACAACGCCTACGCGAAATCGTGAGCGATTTCTGGAAATCAACTTTTTCCCAGTTGCCGTGCTTCCTTCTCCACTGTTCTGCGCCACGTACTCCTTGGACCGCCGCGTATCCTACCGTCCTGGGTAAGCGGGTTCCATTGCATCGCTTGATTAGCTATGGATCTGTCACCTTTCCGGAGAGTGTGACCAATCCACTGCTACTTTCGTAGTCGTACGGTTGTGCCTATAGGTTCATGGCCCGTTCTCTGATAAAGCTGTTCGTTAGAGATACGGTTTGGCCAGAATATCCCTAAGATGTAGCGCAGGCACCTATTGACAAACGTTTGCAGCTTTCTCGTGATAGTGACAATCACTTTTTCTCAGAATCCTAGTCAAAATGTGAGATTTGAGTCTAAGCGAAAACGTTTTGTGTACCACTCACTGACAGTCCTTATCCAAGGCATTGTATAATTTTCATTGAATAATATTACGAATTTGATCGTTGCGCCACTTAGTAGCTTCACGATCACTCGACATGCTGATACTGCCGTAGGCGATGCTCCACGAACTCTGCCTAGCTTCATTGCTAGCACTCTTGCTATTTATTCAGATGCAGTTCTTCAGGTTTATACGTACAAATTTAAGCCTTTGTTGTTGCCGTTCTTTATGATCACTTCGTCCTCTGGAGTGTTGGTATTGTCCTCTAGCTTGGTGACATATGTTTTGATTCAAATTTAAAGCTTTTTGTGAATTTTTTTTCAGGTCTCTGCAAAACCTGTGGCGGAATTCCAACGATTTTTGGTTCATGGACTTTTGTTTATCCAGCAAAAGACTGTCAGGACGTCTCACTGGCAGTTGAAACTAAGCGTGATGTATTGCGAAAGGATACATTGGAAGCTAAACGTAAACACCGCCTGAGTAAGACCAGCAAAGGCAAATGCTTGTCATGTGGTTAAAGCAATGAATATAATAATTTATTTCATTAAAATGTATTTTTATAATAATTTAAGATTTAATAAAGAAAATTATTATTATTATTATAAATGGCACTGAAATGCTGTTCGACTTGGACTTTACTGAGCAGGGATTACAGGTGTAACTCTAGCATCAGCTTCAGCCTTAATCTGTGAAAGCTGGTTCAATCCCGCGCGCAAGTTCACAACTAGGCAGACTTTATTTAGCCAAATAGCCAAACCATCACAATCTGAGCAGCCATTGGCAGCATTCGTTAATACAGCATCCTTTCGCGATTGTAGATCCTGATCAGGTGTATTGATCTTATTGGCCTCAGACTGAAGAATTACCAATTGAATATCACAAAACGATGGTGGACCAGCGGTACCTGGACCAGATGGTAGTAACTGACCCTAAAAAATTATTTTTATTTTTTTTATTATTTATTTTTTGTTTATCATCCAAAGTGACTTACATGTCCTGAAGCACAAATGGCTACTATAAGAACGGCAATTGAAAGTATTTGGAACTTCATATTGAGATTTATTGAATAAAAACTTAGAATCTTCTGAACTTTCTTGCAGTTCAGGTGAATACTGGATTCGTTTGTGTGATACTAAAACAGCGAATAGATCATCTTTTATAGAAGACTTATCTCGGAAGATTGCAATTTCTAGCGTCAAATATTTACTTTGGAAAACTAGAATAGGAAAACACAAGGTTTGCAGATAAGAAGACAACCAGAGAGGCAAACAATGACTCGTTAAGGGGCTCGATGTCAACAAATGCGTCACTGGTAATCGGAGAGTTCAAATATTTACAAACTATCAACAGGTAGATACATAAGAGCAAAATATTTTGCTTTTCGCATAGCGTTGCGATGGGAAGTTTCCATCTGCCTAATGCAAGCTACAAGGTGTTTGGTAGTAAATCTTATAAAACACATTTTTCTTACTTATTTACCTCAACTTTTCTGTTTAATTAAAACGGTTATTCGTATTGTTATGGCAACAACCTTTGACATCCACATCCAGCTTAAATAACGTGTAACCTCCAGGTTGCTCTAATAGAAGAGATGCCCAAAACCTGTAAGTCTCTTATGTACTTCCTTGGTACTCCGAGGGACATTCCTCGGAGACCAAAGGCTTGCATTTGGCTAGCAGATATGCCACTTGATTGGGGAGTTATAAAGGCTCAGCAAAAGCAAAAAAAAAAAAGTATGCCCTCTCTTCTTTTCATAAACGAGGAAAGTTTAGAGGAGCCAATAAAAACTTCTCTTTGTCCAAATCTTAACTCAGCTGACGTAACAGTTATTAGATTGAAAACTGCAACCGGAGAAGTTCTTCTGTCTACATGGACCGGGATCGGTCAGAATCCAACCAAAACCTTGCCATTTATACAGATAAACAAGTCAATCGATGCGGTTTCCATTTCCTCGAAACTGGTAGAGCAATGCCGTCCATACTGTTATGTTATGAGAGCAGGAGACACGCCCACTATTCGAAAAACTCACTTTTTTCAGCACTTTTATATGAAACTTGGAAAAATTTACTTGGGCAAATATGTAGATACTCACTTACTCTACAAATCTTCCATATATTGTGTATGGCCACGCCCAGTTTTTGGGGCCGGTTTCCTATAAAAAGTTTTTCTTCGATTTCAATCAAATAATATCAATTCTTAGTAGCATACTTGAGTATCATGCTCAAATATTTTTAAAATCCGCCCACTTATTGAAAAAAATTGTTTTGGAATAATTAAAAAAAATTACATTTATACAATTCTATGCCAGTTTTTGGTTTCACATTGTATGTCCGTATATAGGAAAGGGATATGGTATCAAACGATCCGCTCCAGGCGGAGTGTAACATTTCCTTATGTTTTTTTTTTTGTGTTGGCAACTTGAACTTGAAAGGAGAAACGTTAAGCGGGGTATACCTGTAGTGACAATATCATCATTTTTGGGGCTAAGGGTTTGTCAACAAGCAAATTAGACTTTTCTGTACTGATAGTACAAGAAGGATGCAAAAATTTGTTGCGCCATGTAGCTCATACACACGACTGGAAGTGAAAATTAAACTTCGGCTTACAGGCTTCTAATACAAATTTTATTATTACTATGCCACAACCTTCGGACTAAGCGTGATTTATCAATTCTGATAATTGGTTTGCTTGATTTTTCTCATAGGCACCGATGAGGCTCATGACTTGTCCCGTCGCAGTGCCCAGGCAAGAACGACTCTCCCGCTGCAATTTCTCGCAAACCTTGAATTTATCCAGAGCAATGTTCAACAGTCGCGTTTTCATATCTGGTTGAGTTGATAAAATATATGACGTATCCAGACGATTAGCTACTTTTGCTTTAAAGATGTCAACAGCTCTTATGTACTCCGCGTTTCCTGCATTGAGAGAGTGATGCGAAGAACCTTCATTTTTGGGCATTCGTGCAACTTCCTCCGATGACGATGACGATGAAGATGAAGATCCATCAACAGCCAAAACCTAAAGAATTCAAAAAGTTAAATAAGTTGACAATGTTGTACACCGTGTCTTAGAGTACACCGCCACAAGTTGCACCGATGAAGGCAAAGAATAGAAGTAGAATTATAGCCTTCATTGTTCAAACAAGTCTAGTCACTGAATTGAACTGAAATTTAATTGAGTCTTTGCTGCTTTTATATTCAACTGTAATCCAAGAGAATGCATCGTGAAACAGCAGCAGTTAACAATTTTACTCGCTTAATCGAATGATATTTCTTGCTTGCGATTCAATTTTCATCATGCAATCAGCGTCATGAGATTAGTTAGCCCTAGATCACTTCTGTGAAGAATAAAGGAATAATGTTCTAAAACGTATGTTGCTAATTATATATATAATAAATTGCTAACTGTGTTGTAAGTTTCTAGGATGATTTTCTTTCAAAAGAGGAATTTATTGTAAGCCACGGTGCGGTGGTAGTGTATTCGATCATTGAATGAAACATTCACAAAAATTTCAAAATTCGCTTTTTTAACACTTTTATTAAATACATATATGTATATAAGAAAAAAAAAAAACTTTTATACACGTGACATAATCGATTAAATTGTTGCTCTCATATCAAGATTGTTATCGCATGCTTCACCAATAACTCGACAATAGAACAACACTCAAAACTTATTCGAAAGCAAAATGCTCTTGATTACCCTTTAGAGTTCAAGCTGCAGCCATTGCCCCCAAGATTGGAAAACACATATGTAGTTCGAAACCATCGAAACACAAGTTTTGCACATTTTGTAAACAAACGATTCTAATTATCGCTATTCATGTGCGAGCAATATTTATTGACTATTTCAAAGGGTATTGTACTTATTGAGAATAATCTGATGAAATAGAATTCATCATTTCGTCATTGTTGAGAAACACATTGCTCTATGGAGGATATAAAGGTCATAAGGCACTAATAAGGACATAACAAGTAAACGAAAAGGATGAAATGTAGATGATGTCTAACGTCAGCATCTAATAGAAACAAACCACCTGGAGGACATTCGAGGTATCGGCTAATTTGCCTGTTAGATACACTGCAATAAATTCTAGAAGGTATCATACATAATAGACTACAAGCAGCAACAGAGGATAAATAACTGTTCCGTCTTTGCTTTATTACGAATTGGCCAGGGGTCAGTCCCCGGACCGCAGTCTTGTGCTATCTTCTTCCACAAATCCTTGATCGGTTTGCGAATCATTCATGAACCATTCAGGAAGCCTCCAAGCCATAGCATCAGACGGCATACCTATAAAACCAGAGTCATAGGATAAGTATCGACCAAGATCATCAAAACTTTCAATGCGTTTCAAACATAACTTATAGCGAACACTCCATGATATGAGTATCAAGAGGAGGGAAATTCAGCAGTGCATCTAGAGGAGAGCCCGGAGTACTCGGAAAGGCTTACTTGCACATGCGACAAACTGTTCTTTGTAGCCTGGCGCAAGGGGGAACAACGTATCTACGAAAGAGACTCTTCCACCAAACAAACGATGCATAAGCTGGAAATGGTCTTATCATAGCAGTCCAGATCCAGAGGACCTTTTTCGGTGACATGCCCCACGTCTTTCCGAAAGCACCCTTACACTGCCAGTAAACTAAGAGCGACTTGAATTTGATTCTACATGTTTTGACCAGAGGAGATTCTTATCCAGTATTACTCCAAGATATTTGACTTCATCTGAGAGCGAGATGGTGACGCCTATTAGCACTGGTTGAATCAGACTGGTCATGATTTTTCTGCTCGTCAAGAAAACAACTCTCGTCTTAAGAGGATTAACCGAAAGTACATTACCAGTACACCACTCATCCATCATGTCCAAGGCTATCTGCACATTACCACAAACAGTTCTTAGGCAATGTACCAACAGAGAGTACGGCGACATAATCTGTATATGCCCGCGCGTATATGAGTTGTCAACAGAGAGTCCACCACCAAGCACCATAATAGGGGAGACAAGACACCACCCTTATTTACTCCAGACAGACAGCAAGGAAAGCTTCATCGGACCCACTTGAACTGACTGACCTCTCCATAAGCACCCCGCTTATGGCCAACTTTTGACAAGGCAAGGATCGGGAGAATTATCCACAAGGACAGACGTTCACTGTTCTTACTCGTGGGGATACTCACGGGTCACAACACTCTGCGGTACCACCTAAAGAAACTACGTCGGACAGAAGAAGAACTCTGTAGAGGATGCGGCGATGAGGATGTTATAGCCAGTGCCCTGGACTCCAACATTCCGGGTACAAATTCCTCGGCAAGCACTTCTTTCAGGATCTAGGAGAACTCTCCAATGTCAATACCAACATGTTACTGAACTTCATCAGAACATCAGGATGGTTTGTATACACGGATAACGAGCAAGTATGTGGGAAGTTTGTTGCTGATATTTATGCGTTAAATAGGCAATGGGTACTTTTTATAAGTCAATGGGTCAGTGCTGACCTGAATGCGGC
This sequence comes from Chalcosyrphus nemorum, assembly GCA_949716465.1. NCBI lineage: Eukaryota > Metazoa > Arthropoda > Insecta > Diptera > Syrphidae > Chalcosyrphus > Chalcosyrphus nemorum. Next base: position 42,367,033 of record OX454333.1, on the reverse strand, counting down.
GGAGGTATTTCGTTTCCTCTGCCAACGCACATGCCTAACCTAACCTAACCTACTCCAGACAGTACATATTGGCTACATTTCGCGTCCACCACCAATGTCCTATTCATCAGCATTGCCTTTATCCACAAAAGCAATGTTTCATCCACACCATGGCGCCTGGCCGAGTCACATATGCAACTCTCAACTCTCCTCACATGAGTCTCAACCAGCCCTTCCTTACTTTTTAGAAGAAAGGAACCCTGACGGATAGGTGTGAAGTTTTTAGCGAGCGAGTTGTCTTCCTTACCAGTTTTTGGTATAAAAGCCACTTTAACTATACGCCAAGAAGTAGGGATATATCCCCCACAAAATTAGCGCCCGTGAGAGGACGAATTATAAACCTTGTCATTATCTGATTTCCCGAAATATGAGTATCCAGCAAAAATCTTGCGGCATTCGCTTTTGTCTCAGTAAAGGTACTATTAGACCTCCTAAGTGATTCCAGTTTAATTTGTCTGTCCTTTTTGAGGACTTTAACCAATCTATTAGTAGATTTTCACTAAAGTCTCTAAAGAAAGCACTTTTTGACGAGCGAATTAACTTCTTATATTCGCTTTTCTTTGATCTGAAAAGTTTCCAGATTCCTTCTCTAAATCTGACTATAATGACCGGTTCAGAAGTTTTCTGGTTTTCTTTGTAAGTCTTGCAAATCTGAGCTACACCTAGGAACTGGAGACCAGCAAGCAGCTCTAATCACTGGACATGCTAGTTCAAAGCATCTGATAATATTTCCGGTCAGGTCTTGAACAACATTCTCTACCTTTTGCCTTGTACCAAGCCTAGAGACACTTTGGATACAATTGCCCAACTGTTTCCCCAAAAAAGAGTCCAGTCAGTTTCTACTGATTTCTCGCATTCAATTTGGAAGGCAGTATATCTAAGTATATTGTATTGTATTGGCAGTATATCTAAGAAATCTATTTGATAACGTCAGGTCGATTTATCATCGTATAAGACTGTAGGTGGGTGCTGATGGGCCTCCTGGGATTCATATCACTTTCGTAGTTATCCTAATACAATGGTTTCTTATTTCAAGTTTCATGAATTATGAATAGATGGACTCTGCTGGGCTAAGTTAGCAGGCAATTGAATATTTCATCACACGTTACTCTTTAGCACTATGACTTCATATACATATGTATATGGCATATGTACTGATCTAAGCTCAATTTCTTATCACAACTAAGCTGACTTCTAACGGCAGCGCTGGCACATTCTTATCTTTACTTTTTAGAGCTGACTAATTGATTTGTTGAATCTCGATTGCAATAGACAGTTTCATCCGACAACCGGCTGCCTCTATATATTCGTGTAATCGATTATAGATTTTCAACATTCAGTCAGAGTCAATCACTACTGTAACTACACAGTTTTTAGCTTCAACTATGAAAGTGATATTTATTTTGAGTTTGGTTTTTGCCAGCGCTCTTTGTGAGGTATTTTATTCCAACATAAAGCATCTTTTATTAAATTTACTTAAAACTCCTTACAGTTATCCTTTGATAGGGATTCAAGTGAAAGAGTAGAACAAAGGCAAAAACTTCGTCCTATACCTTTGCAAAGACAACAACACTCAGTTGTTTCCGGAGATTGGCCGGAATTATTACCACGTAATGGAGATGTATCTGAAGCCTCAAAGGGGCTAACAGCAAGCACTCTAAGTGCTCTTTTACAACAGAGAACCAACGAACCGAATCAAAGGAATGAGGCAGCGGATTCAACCCTAGGTCTTTGGGCTACCTATCCTGATGCTGCGGCATTTGAGGCGAAAATAAAACTACGTCTAGAGACCTCAAAAGTTCTGTCTACTAAACCAGACATTCGTAATAAGCTCACCGAAGTGAGCGAAGGAGAATTCAATAAATGCAAAGGTTTGCCTGAGGAGAGAGAGAGAGCCTGTCTTGGCCATTCCACCGGACGACTAATGCAGTTGATTGCGGCTGTGGAGAACATGCACCGTAGCTCCCAATAATCACTCCAAACACTGGATGTAACCTAAAACCGTTACTCAAAATACAAATATTAAAAGAAAAAAATGACTAACTGACTCCTTTCTTTATCTAATATATGTAGATAGGTAGGGAGAAGGGAGCCAGCATGGACCAATAGAGGATCCATTGCATGATCACTGGAGTGGGATTAAAGGAGGCCTGCAAAGCCTACAAAGAGTATTAGAGATTCTTAAGTATGTACCCTACATACCGTCCCTTATCCGTGACTCGAAGTGGAACGCCTTCTAAATACAGTGGTACAAAGGGATTTCTTCTTTTGGTGAAAAGGACCACTTTCTTTTTAGTAGGATTGATGTACTGTCCAATCTTTCGTCCATATTTGTTTCAATGGCTTCTTTTCCGCCGGTAGCAGGACAATGTTATTGGCATATGACACAAGTTTTATCCTAATTTCAAGAGTATTATGTTAACTAGAACATATAGTAGAATGGATAAGATCACACCTTTCAGGGTCTTGGCTTAAGCATACTCTCTCTCCATTGTGTATCTCATCGACTCAGCTCTCACATTGTTAAAAGGTCCTTTCACGTCTATGGAGTCTGCTAGCGTGAATTCTTTGGGGTGAAGACATATTTCGCTCGTCGTTACCTCTTTGTGGAAGGGTGTTTTAACAGATCGGCTGTTGTGAAGGAGACAATATATTCGGTCTTAGTTTGGCTAAGTTAGTTAGTTCTCAGGCTAAAAGATGAGAGACGCTTTGTGTGCTTTTTGTGGGTCGGTATACCAGCTTTTGGTATAAACATAACGTTTGCTTGTATCCTTTCTGATGGTGTATAGAAACCCACGAAAAATGTTCCCTAGCCACGATATAACGTATATTTTATTGTTTTGTAACATCATGGGGAAAATACGGTGCGGACTGCATAATTTCACCAATACTGTTCTTATTGGTGATAAGCTATGTGCTGAATGCAGCCTTATCAACAGGAAATGGAGGAATTCGATGGACTCCTACATCTAAAGTCAAGCAGCTCGACTACGCCGATAATGTATGCCTTCTGTCTTACAGAATACTGGACCTTCAACTCATGTATGCATTGCTGGACAAATAGTTGAGAGAGTAGTGAGTTTCCAATACCTTGGGAGTATTGTCTCAACCGGCGGAACCGAACTGGATATAGCCAGCCGAATAGGTAAAGACCATAACTATCACGAGAAAGCTGCAAAAGTTATACCTTGAACCTATAGGCACAACCATACGACGACGAAAGTGGCAGTGGATTGGTCACACTCTCCGAAAGGGTGACAGATCCATAGCTAATCAAGCGATGCAATGGAACATGCTTACCCAGGATGGTAGGATACGCGCCGGTCCTAGGAGTACGTGGCGCAGAACAGTGGAGAAGGAAGCACGGCAACTGGGAAAGAGTTGGGGGGAGCTGAGGCATATTTGCAGAAATCCCACACAATGGCGCGTAGGCCTTGTAGAGGCCCTAGGACCCACAAGTGGACACAACGCATGATAAATTGCCTCTGTACGCAATAAGTCTAAGTAGTACCCTAGAAAGTGTGCGTTGAAGGTCTCAGTGCTCGAGTTGGTCCAGATAGAATTATTTTTATGAAGCCTGATATCGAGCAATTTTTCGACAGTACTTTGGTGGATTCTTTTTTGCTACAAAAACTCCTGCAAGAGGATCTTTCGCTCTTTTCCTTTACTTTCCTTATAGTATAAGAGACTGGAGTTTTCAATTTACTACACTCCAAACCCACAGGAACCTCAGTGATGAACATTCACATAATAGAAACTACGTTGCCAGTGCTTTATTCGATTGTATACTCTATTTGGATACATTTTATGTTCCGTCTGTTTTTTTTTTTTACCAATAGTGTGGATATATATAAAACGACGCTTTCTGATCAATTGTTTATTTATCCATTGAAGAACTGATGGCATATGAAATACGATCGATTATAATTTTGAGCTGACTAATCCAATGCGCAAAATTATGAGAGTCAGTATTCAATCGAATTAGATAAAATAAAGTCATATATAGGAACCTACTCTCGTGTTGCTCTTTGAATATCTTACGTATGATAGGTTCGTTTTATTACTTTATTCATTAATAAATTGTGGTTCGAATTAGTAGTTTGATTATAAAGCAGTGCGAATTTCTTTACTATCTGTATTAAGCGCTACTCATTAACTAAACGTATACGGTATGTAAATATTATAGATACTGTTTATAAGTGATTGTTTACATTGTCGTAGGAAGGCCAAAGGTAAGCAGGTACATCGCGTTCACATTGGTGGAAGCATACAAGGAATTTGGACAAAAGAGGCACTAGAATGGTGTTATTTTTATTTCATCAAACAAAGTCTGATAATGAAGTGTACCGTGTTTGTGATTCAGGGTTTACTTAAAAAACGTGTTGCTTCACGCGAAATCTTTGCCACTTATTGAAAATTGTTCTCCCTATTTCGATTAATCGAGCGTGTTTCCGTCAATGTGAACTAGCTCAAACTAAGTGTTCTTTGTGCTTCTAAATATACCAAATATACATACCACGCGAATTGAAACCGGACTCAATTTGGGCTTAGTGCCATATTTTCTTTCCAGCGCGATTGAAACAGGATTGGCTCGATCCAATCACAAAATTTTCTGCGATCGAGTTGAGTTTTTCCATATAAACGCGGGTCAATAGATTGAGTTTGACAGATAGATTAGGGATCAAAACTTAAGCAGAAACAACTACAAAAAATTTTTTTACATTTCACATTGCGACTAATATAAAGACAAGCAGTAAAATGTTTTAACACATTATGGCCAAAAGTGCGCATAACGGTACTAAGATAAGGTGTAAGAGATCGAAAACGACTTCAACGATTTTGTTCAAATCTTACATTTAAAATAGTTTAGTAGAAGTGCTAAATGATAATATACAACCTTTTTGGTCAAAATTCAACTAAATTCAATTCGATTTCGCTTAAATTTCATATTTAGACTACTATAAAAACGCGTACTACATTTTTGGTCATCAGAAGTAGTAACAGTACTTTACTTACAACCATCTTTAAAAAACTGACAATTTTTTTCAAAAACTCGTGAAATACTTTTCATTATTTTTTCATTAAGATTACTTCTGTGAAGTTTTATAAGATAAAGAACTTTTGTGCACTCCTTGTACTAAATGGTATTAATGTTAGCAGTATGTACATAAATAATGATTGAGTGAACACTCTTTTCACCATTTTTCTATGTTTTTCTTAATCGTGGGACTTAATTCAACAACTTTACAATGCATAAGGAACAAAACAAAGGTCCACTTCGATGGCAACACTGAATATTTATGTATTTATTTAAGTTTTATCAGGTACTACAACCCTTTTCCAGTGCTTCCAAAATGAAAGCTGTCTTTACTCAAATGCAACAACCATGGGTAAAAACAGACGAACAAAAGCTTAGCGCATGTATCCTATGTATCAACCGACTGTGACACATTCACAGCTAAATAAACAGAACTTCACAGAAAACACGTTGTGTGCTGTCGTCGTTTCTGTGTGTTCTGTTACATTGAACAGCATGGGTATTTTTGTGTCTGCTGTTGAAGTTACTGCTGGCTGTCGCTGTGCAATGTGTTCCTATTATAAGATCTCTCGTTGAAGTTGCTGTCGCTGTTGCTGTGGTCAATTTGAAAGCTGGGCTGGAATCTGCTAAGGTGATAGTTGATTATCGTTTTTGATTATCAACTATTCTTTGCTCTGCGTAAAGTAATCAATAAAAAATGATTTTTTGACTCTAAGTTTCAAACGCCACTTCTTTGGTCGACGCTATCATTCTGAGCAGCTGATACAATTGAAATCTAAGTTTTTTTGATAGTACGTTTGATGATATATTTCTTGACTCTAACTTAGAATGCCTGGCGCAGTAGTCCAACGCACTAAACACTGAGTCACGCCACCCTTTTCTCAATTAGAGAAGTTTAAATTTTCTTTCCCGAATTTCGTTCCTTTTTCCAATTACAGGATTAGTTTAAAGTTTTTTATGACGAATTTACGGTTTTGGGTGGAAAATCCGTTTTTTCGGTACCCGGGGTGGGTGATCCCGAATATCGTTTCTTCTTTCAATTAGGGGCTTAGTTTAGCGGGCAATCCAGTTTAAAGTTTTCTATGACGAATTTTGGGTTTTTGGGTGGAAAATCCATTTTTTCGGTACCCGGGATGGGTGATCCCGAATTTCGCTTCTTTTTTTAATTAGGGGCTTAGTTTAGCGGGAAATCCAGTTTAAAATTTTCTATGACGAATTTTGGGTTTTTGGGTGGAAAATCCATTTTTTCGGTTCCCGGGGTGGATGATCCCGAATTTCGTTTCTTTTTTCAATTAGGGGCTTAGTTTAGCGGGAAATCCAGTTTAAAGTTTTCTATGACGAATTTTGGGTTTTTTCGGTACCCGGGGTGGGTGATCCCGAATTTCGCTTCTTTTTTCAATTAGGGGCTTAGTTTAGCGGGAAATCCAGTTTAAAGTTTTCTATGACGAATTTTGGGTTTTTGGGTGGAAAATCCGTTTTTTCGGTACCCGGGGTGGGTGATCCCGAATATCGTTTCTTCTTTCAATTAGGGGCTTAGTTTAGCGGGAAATCCAACTTAAAGTTTTCTATGAAGAATTTTGGATTTTTGGGTGGAAAATCCATTTTTTCGGTTCCCGGGGTGGGTGATCCCGAATTTCGCTTCTTTTTTCAAATAGGGTCTTAGTTTAGCGGGAAATCCAGTTTAAAGTTTTCTATGACAAGTTTTTGGGTGAAAAATTCAAAAAATTTTCGGTACCCGGGGTGGGTGATCCCGAATTTCGCTCCTTTTTTCAATTAGGGGCTTAGTTTAGTGGGAAATCCAGTTTAAAGTTTTCTATGACGAATTTTGGGTTTTTGGGTGGAAAATCCATTTTTTCGGTACCCGGGATGGGTGATCCCGAATTTCGCTTCTTTTTTTAATTAGGGGCTTAGTTTAGCGGGAAATCCAGTTTAAAGTTTTCTATGACGAATTTTGGGTTTTTGGGTGGAAAATCCATTTTTTCGGTACCCGGGGTGGGTGATCCCGAATTTCGCTTCTTTTTTCAATTAGGGGCTTAGTTTAGCGGGAAATCCAGTTTGAAATTTCCTATGACGAATTTAGGGTTTTTTCGGTACCCGGGGTGGGTGATCCCGAATTTCGCTTCTTTTTTAATTAGGGGCTTAGTTTAGCGGGAAATCCAGTTTGAAATTTCCTATGACGAATTTAGGGTTTTTTCGGTACTCGGGGTGGGTGATCCCGAATTTCGCTTCTTTTTTCAATTAGGGTCTTAGTTTAGCGGGAAATACAGTTCAGCTGATACAATTAAAATCAAAGTTTTTTTTGATATTACGTTTGATGGTATTTTTGTGGATTCGAACTTAGAATCGTAGATAAACTAATATAGACGGTCGTCTTTACGTTCCCCACCAGAAAATTTGGTAAAGTACGCTGATTTGAATTTCCCTATCTGTGAATACATGTGACCGAACGTGCGAACAATAACTATAACTATAAAAACAGCCGTGGTCTCTTTTTTTCCTTTTGCACACCACATTTTCAGCAGACTGTCATTCATTTACAACAACAAAATGTACAGGAAAATGGCTACTCCCATGAAAGGCACTGCGGATCGAGAATGTGTGCGACGATCGTCTATATTACTTTGCCTATGCTTAGAATGCCTGGCGCAGTAGTCCAACGCACTAAACACTGAGCCAACGTCTGGGAAGCTAGCGGCTGATTTATTTCCTAGAAACATGGAAATAAGACACAATTCAATATAATATAGAATGAATATAGAAATGTGCACGCCATTCGCACGGCATTTATCAAGCAAACCCAACAGTTTTCACACTGCAATACTAAGAACATATTGTGAATCCACCTTACACCGTGTAAAAACCCAATATCCCAACCACAAAATCCATCTTGTTGCTTGTGATTTTGAACGCACACTATTCTGTTTTCCGTTACACATCAGTCAAACTTATTATTCAACGGTTGGACAATTCAAATCTGTTGAAACTGAATTTCGTTGCGCACCATCACAATTGGAAAGAAATAATCGCAAAAATGCCAGCAACTTGTATAATTTGTGGTGCAACTAAGAGAACCTGCAAAGTAAAGCTTTTTCACTTCGCTGTCATTAGCCAAAAACTCAGTCATCTGGAAGAAATCTCAAAGCGGCGCCGTCATGAATGGCTGCGGGTGCTTCACAAAACGGAAGAGGACCTAAAAGAGGCTGCAACTGGGCAGTATGTTTGCTCGAGGCACTTCAAATCAGGTAAGCATTGTGAAATACATCGAATCGCCAAACTGATTGACACTGTTCTTAGGTGAACCAGCGAAAATTCAGGACGTAACCGACCCGGACTGGATACCATCACAAAATCTCATTCAACCAGAAATTCTTGATACAAATCCAACCAAAGGAAAGAAAAAGATCGACAGAATTGAGCCTCCAGCTCCAAAATACAGGAAGCGAAGCATGGACCCAAAACCAGCAGACGACAATGGGGTCGACGACGACGACAGTTCAGAATCTGATACTATAAAAGATCTGAAGTGGGTTCTAGAGCAAAAGAATCAACTTATCCGCAGCCTTCAGGTGAAGTTGCATCGCCATGAGATTGATGAGAGTAGTTTCGTCAACGACGACCTAAAGACACAGTTCTACACGGGCTTCGCCACATACAAGTGCTTCGCAGCATTTGCCAGCGCTGTAACTAATTTACTACCAAATAGCGACTTCCCAGGAGTCAACAATATGAAAACCCTGATCATGGTCGTGACCAAATTACGCCTAAACCTTCCAATCGCGTATTTGTCTCTCAAATTTGAGGTACCTTTCGAGGTACTAAGTGAGATATTTACCTCCAGCGTGAAACGACTAGCTGACAACCTTTACCTGACCTGGCCGGCAACAAGGTATATACCCAAGTTCCTTAAGGATGTATTTGGAGAACAGCTTGCTGCCATTGTTGACATCCTTGAGTTGGAGCTCGACTTTGGTAAGCTACATTAATGGAAATTACTTTTCGCATTTTAATATCAAACTTCCTTCTAGGCTCAGGAACATTCCAGTCGCTGAAGTTTCTTATTGCCTACTCGCCGAGTGGAAGAATTTCATTTGTTTCAAAGCCATTCCCTGGTATTTCCACGGATAGTTGGATTATGAAGGAGTCTGGGCTACTTAAACAACTTAAAGATAGTGACTTGATGCTAGCACTACGGGGCACTTTAAATGAAGATGTAATTGTACCAGGCGGGACTCGTGGTAGAGTTTTTATGTACTGTCTTGGAAGCAATGGTCTCGCACGTGTGCAGTGGAACCATGCATTGTCAAGTGACTTGAGGATAAATTTGCGTGCGGTGCTGGATCAGTTGGTAACGATTTTTGGTTTTCTCGGACACAAGCAGCCTGAAATGTGGATGAAGGAGCCAACTTTGTTTCTGGCCAAAGCAGTAATGCTATGCGCTGCTTTACGTAATCTTATTTTGCCCGTATAAAGAGGATTTTTCTAGTTTTTGTAAGAATAAACTTTTGTTCATTACAAATTGGTTCTTATTGGAACGAAGTAACTGAGGTGTACAGTTTGTGGTAGGGAACACTTGATCCACGAGTCGGAATTATTGAGTTTATCCGCCAAAACATTTCATAAGTTGCGAAAGGAATCTTTACAACAGCTTATCTTGAATAAGCAGGTTCCATGGCATCGTGTGGTTACGAAGATGGGAGCTACTTTATGCTACCTTTTGTGCAAAGTGCGTCATCGTATTTGGTGTTGTTAGAGACAGATAACATTACGAAATTATGCAAGAGTCCTTGAAACCGTCAAACACACATATGCTGACTTTTGTATGCAGTGAAATTGTAATATACGCCTCTAAATGAATCAAGGCTTGGTTTCTTAATGGCAAGACAAAACAAAGCGATTGACTCATCTCTTTGGATTTTAAAGAAATCTTTTTTTACATATCGTTCTAGAAGTTCAACCGGATATTGGGTGAATTCATAAACGCAAAATTTACAACGCAAAACTTGGGCTAAGCAGATGTAGTAGAGCAGTTGAAATGTCAAAAGCATGTGGGTGATTTCATAAACGCATAGGTATATTGCAAACGCAAACTTTGGTGTGACTGCGAAGCAAACAATTTTAAAACGTCGCAGGTTGCACAATTGCAAATGAAATCTGCGCGAATTCATTTGCATTGTAGTTTTTCTTTGCGTTTAGGGGAAGTTTTTTCATTGATCGCGGTTGATCGTGTTTGTTAATTCTTTCTGTTGTAATGCAAAAATAGACATCACACAATATCTTTGCAGTGGCATGTTTTCGACAATTCAAGTGCTCTATTACATCTGCTTCGCTCAAGTTTTGCTTTGTAAATCTTGCGTTTATGTCATCATTCTGTGACTGCAAAGCAATTGTGTGATGCCTATTTTTGCATTACAACAGAAAGAATTAACACGATCAGTGAAAAAACTACCCCCAACACAAAGAACAACTGCAATGCAAATAAGAAATAAATTCCAGCAGTTTTCTTTTGACAACCCGCAGGTTTTCGTTTGCAATTGCGCAACCTGAGGCGTTTTACAATTGCACTAACTTCTATTTTATGTAAAAGTCAGCTACAATCTCTTCCATTTCATAAAAGCCGTGTTTTATTGGAAAGTGTATAGCCAGCTAAGTAAATATATGTAACTGTTTTGAGAAAGCTTCCCAAAACTCCTCAGCCTTTTGAATATGGTATAAAACTGTAGGTCCCTTCTGTACGTGCAGAAATATATAAATACCACACACAACATCTACAGTTATGAGAAGCTAGGGCTTAGCCCTCTGCAGGCTGCATACGGCTTAATATTTAATTTATTTATTTTATAAAAGCCTAGTTTATCATGGATAGGTGCTTCATCAAGCATTTGTGGATTGTTTTCGCTCCAAAAGTGGCAAATTGGCTTCTTGACTATATAAGCCGTAAGCAGCCCATAGAGGGCCAAGACCTAGCTTCTCACAACTGTACATGTTGTGCGTGGTATACATTTCTGCATGCACAGAAGGGACCTACAGTTTTATGCCGTATCCGAAGGGCAGAGGGTTTTTGAGAAACTTTCTCATGACATTTATACTCTTGAATGCTTGTCAGACACTCGAAAGAGGTGGGGCCGTGGAAAAAAACTTTTGATGGTATTTTTTCTGGATTCGAACTTGGAACCCCTTGCGTAGTAGTCCAACGCACTAACCACTGCGCCACGGCACCCACGTCTGGCTTCAGCACAATCCTAAATAAATCGAAATTCAACGGCTAACTAAGCTGGGTTGACTGGTGATTTCCATTTCAGCTGTTTGGCGTCGAATCTGGGCCTTTTTTGATACTGACTGCTACGACGCACACTGGGGCAAAATACTCTTATAGCCGGCATTGAATCAACCAATAAAATAGGAACCTGATATTTCGTCACGTTATTGTTGAGTAGTAGAAGTGTATACGTTTTCAAAATCTGCCCACTGACACGCCTACTTTTCAAAAAATTATCTTACTATACTACTACTAATTTTACAAGAAATACGAAAAAACTTTCTTCAGCAAATATGTAGATTTTCACTTACTCTACAAATCTTTCATACATTATGTATGGCAACGCCCACTTTTTAGGAGCGATTTTGTTAAAAAAAAAAAAAAAAACATTTTTTGACGATTTTCTTAGAATAATATCAATTATTAGGAACAAAATACAACATATGTTGAAAATACTGCAAAATCCATACTGACACAGCATAACAGAAAATAGTTTCGAGCTTTGGACGGCTTTTGGAACATAACTTCACCGAACAATATACAGGGTGTTTCATTTAAGCAGTATAATCCTTTAACGGGAGATTCCTGAAGTTCCGCCGAACAAAAAATTGTATGGCAGGCGGGGGGGTCTATTCTCACCCCATTTGAAGTTATAGCCCACCAAAGTGGGTGACCTCTAATTTGGAGGTGTAGCCACTTTAAAGGCTATAACTTCTAAACTATTACAGGTACAAAAAAGGTTTCGTACATTTTGGGAAGACAATTTAGTAGCGCGTACAAGTCCACTTTGGGTACATCTGTACAGCTACAAAAAAGTTATGGCTTCTTAACTTAAAATTATGAAAATTTGTTGTTCCATTTTTTTACTTAAAATGCATTTTTCTCAAAATTCTTACTTAATAACTGATTTTTTTTTTTTAGAAATTTTTATCCCTGAAAAATTGCCTAAAAAATTATGTATGGCAACTTTTTTACGTACGATCAACAGAAGTTGCAGTAAAAGCCATTTTTTGTCAGACAAAAATGGTCAGCTGCTGCAATGAAACAGTTGAAAAAAATATCATTGAATATGTGTACCTACATATCTAGGTATAATAGCTGCACTAACTAGTATGCAATTACATGTAGTTTGGGTGTGAAAAACAACAACGATCTGTAGACAATCGAAAAGAAATATCCAAGTTCAATGTCTTGACTGTTTGTTAGTTTTTTTCAGCGATAATAACTTTTCAAGTACACTTTTTAAGGTGCGGTAGCTAACAACAAAATATGTTGTTGTACTTATGTATGTATGTATGTCTATTTTAAGACGAATCCAAAGTGAGTCTTCCGATCCGGAAATCATTTAGCTTAATCATAAGCATTCGTCATGCTTGACGGTATTTCCCCAAAACACAAAAGAATAAAAAATCACTCTAAAAATCTTCCAGATGTCATGCGCCTCTTACACGAGATTCTTTCGATAAATCTACACAAACTCATTAGACACCAAATGCATAAACCATAAAGCCCCCTTTTGAATCTCGATAAGTTCGTTAAACTGCACACCGTTGTAGGAATATTGATTGTCCCCCAAACATCGGCCACATTAAGTCATTTCACGTCGGCAATGTTTTTTTTTTAGTAATTCGATCTAAATAAACCCCTCTTATGCCTATGGCCAGGTGATAATGATTTATACGTGCACACGATGGCTGACATAATTAGTAAGCAGAAAATTACCATCAAAAAGATGATGCTGTAACTAACATTATTGTGCGGAAATGAGCCACTGCTAGTCGGTTGTGACCACAATTTGTACGAACGTAAACGTATCTTGAATTTCCCTTTCCCTTTTATACTCTAATGTAAACACGTATTTGCACTTAAGAAAAATATGTTTTTATTTTATTTTTAACACTTTTGTTATAATACTGTTTACAAATCAAAAATTTACGTTACATTTTAATACTATGACTTTGACCATATGTATAAGACTTATCCATAAGTCCAGAAGGGTTGAGCTGGAAATGGGCTGGATCTAGGTGCTGCGTACGGATTGCTATTTATCACCCTAGCAATATCGGTGTACGTTCTTCCGATACGTGGTCCACCGCGACCGCGGCCGCGATCACTATAGCCATTGTATGGGAAGAAAACGGCTTCTGAGAGGTTCAATAATAATGCCAATGTGACTAGTACGAGCCAAATGCACTTCATTTTATCAGATACTTGGTCGTCTGATTAATCGGCAGAAGTGGACACTAGGACTGTGCGTTGAAGAATTGTTCTCCGGTTGCTATGATCTTCTGTTTTATACAAAAATCGATGGAAGTAAGTTTTGCGGTTAGAGTAACACGGATTTTATGATTAAGATGAATGTTCTGTGATTCCTCAGGAATTGTTGACTCTGTCGCGTCGGTCGTTGTGAATTTGAACGGTAATGGTGTGAATTATGCAGATCACATACCTCTCTTGACTAAGATATCCAAGTGCCTGCCACTGCCACTATTGATATGGTTGAAAAGATTGTGACGCTCGATGAACAAGTGATTGTTGCTTTTGGACAAGTAGAGGATTTAGCTTGTAAACCTGTATATGTACCTATTTAGTTAATGTAATAATAAAAAAACACAAAAAAATTCGTAGAAGTTCGTAGGGATTCTGCTTGTCTGGCTGGATGTTGGATTGTGACTAAGCAGGTGAGTGGACGTGCCTGGTAGTGGACACCAAAGATAATACATTTTTTGTTTTGCTCTCATTGCATAGGTTCGGACAAAACAATTTGTTTTAATGTTCGAGACGTGATTAAAAGATGCTGTTGTTTTGAAAGTGAGTTATGATGTTGCATAGATAGAACTTGGAAGTAGTTATTAATTGAAACCGAGTGATAAGCTTCATGAATAAACTTGGTAAATTATTTTCTAATGTATTGCAGGTAAAGCTTGTTTTAAACTCAAAATTTAAGGTATTTTTGAACCGTTTTACTAGACATTCTCCAAACTCTTTTGCAATATAAGCCACCAACCAGACAGAAATTGGTGCGAAATGAAGTAAACATAGCCATCGTAGTGGCCAGTGGATTTAGCTAAATAAGGCAAACCCAGAGAGTCAACCCAGCTTTATTTGCATTCAGATTTGGGTTTACATCCGTATAAGATTGAGTTGAGTCGACCCAAGAATTAAAGGCGAAAAATGATCTTGAACAAAAAGCTAAATTGCCATTATTGGAGCAAACATGATTCACAAGTGTCTGACTGAGCATCAATGCATCAATGCATCCCCAAATATTGACTAGTTGGTGCGGTTTATGGCATGGTAAGTACAGAGCGATAGTAACTTACTTTCTGTTGCCAGAGCTCGACAACACTGATATATCCGAGCTGTGGATCTAACAAGACGCCGCTACAAGTTGTGAAAGAAAAAAATGGCGACTGGGTCATCTCACGGCAAGTGTTCATCAATTGGCACCGGCGATCTCGCGACTTAACACCAGTCTATTATTTGCTCTGGGGCTACGTCAAGACCTAAGTCTAACAAGCTAGACAATTTTGACGAGCACGAGGCAAACTTTCGAGACGCTATTGTAGGAATAGAGTCATATACCTATAGTGAACCAAGTAGGCCAAGATGCACTGGCAACGAAACTGAGGCGGTCATTTGAATGATGCGCTATTCCACACATAATGACATTAAAATTAAGCCAAAATCAATTGTATATCCCTCAACAAACTCAAATATGAAATTTAATCAAAATCGTTTTCGAGAAAATCGCCTTTTTCTAAACTTTGCCTTAACCCTTAAATGCCCACTGTATCTTTAAACATACAATCATCTATGTAGGTACATTTTTTTCTCCGTTTAATAATTCTTTCTTTCTCCAAAACTTATATTTTTCTCTATCATCTCAGTGTCAGATTGAATGATGTGACAAGTGAAAATGTACAATAGATCCTTCCTACACATGCTCCTTCTTATTGATAAGAGATAATCCACTTCTTTTAACTATCTAACCGCACGAAAGTATTGTTATTATAAGAACTATTTCCAAATATGTAATCGAGAAAGTTCGATTTAGAGTAGCATTCCATGCAGTCAACCGGTCACATTACGTAATCATATCAGTAGCCTCAATTATGTTCATATATGCAACAACACCGTAAATCAACTTTTCACCAGAATCTAAAAATAGATTCCAAGATGAAAACTGAAATTCCTGAGTCTTATTTTTATGGTAAACAAATAATTGATAAATTCCTGAAGAAGGAGCTTGGTTGCATTCCTTAAGCACAAAATCTAATGAGGAGAATTGTTGGCCGCCAGATTCTACACTTGACATTACTCAGTAGTACATTGCATTTGGGTGATTAATACCCAAAATTGTTGGTTTGGATAGGGGGATTTTGCCTAAAACAATAAAAACTGATTTCAGCAATTGCCAAATTATTACAATTATTTTTTAGTTAGCATTAATCAGCCGAGTGACGAATATATGTATGTATGTCGATTTATTGATTTAAATTCCGTATTTTTATTTAAATAATTGAAAACAATAAATAAAATAAATAAAAAAGTTAACAAAACATAAAGATCTTCGTTTGAAAAAAATACATAGTAAAAGTAATATAATTTTAACATTTAATTAAAGTTGTCAAAATTCTCATATTTTTTATTAACATACATATGTACCTACATATATGATATGATTTTTTTTTAAATTCTTAAGGGCGAAACTTTGGCGAATCGGTCTTTGAAAACTTTTGTAAATACATAAAGAAGGATCTCTCGAAGTCAACTGACGTAAAAGGTGCATTTTTAAGAACGCATACTTCTTCAATCGTTAGGTTTGCTATATAATTTTCGTCGACGCACCTCAGTTTTAAAAAACCTTCATTTTTATAAGATTAGATTTATAAGATATTGTCAAGCTTCTTCATTAGTAATCATCAGTAATTTTTGAAACGACGGCTTTGATTAAATCAATTTGATTTTTTAATGTATCCCTTCCCTCAAGCTTTGTTATTAGGTGCGTTCGCGTACCCTTCCAAAACAGCGAGTGCTTACGAAAAGCTCTTTGCGTACCGCGAATTTTTGTAGTTTTTCGCAGAAGAGAGCGCTCACAAGAGAGTAAAAGATTTCCCCATGCTACGAATTTTAGTGCAAGCAATTTCTTTGGGCTGGTTTGTGAGAACTGTGTAAACTGAAAAACTAGTGTATTTCGTAAATTTATTTACTTTATTTTCGTAAATTTACCTCTCTCTGAGAGAATTTTACCTCCACTCTTCGAAATTTGATAATCTACGAATTTTAGTGCAAAAAGTACGCGTTTTAAGGGCCAATGTTGATTTTGAATAAAACTCAAATTATTTAGGAAATTATTGTTATTGTAATATTGGTATGGTTCAATTATGTATGGAACAAAATATCGGCCAAATGGCCGCCGCGACCTCGGCGGCACACCTCCATCCGATGGTCCCAATTTTCGATGACGCTAAGGCATAATTGAGGTTCAATGCTATTAATGTGCCGAATTATCTCATCCTTTAGCTCTTGAATTGTTGCTGGCTTATCGACGTACACCTTTTCTTAAAAAAAAAACCCAAAGAAAGAATTCCAACGGTGTCAAATCACATGATCTTGGCGGCCAATTGACATCGCCACCACGTGAGATAACATGGCGCGTTGGTTCCCACAAGAGCAAACGTAGCCTGGATTTGGAATGTATTCTGACGTTTCCGTCAAAATCAAATCGGAGCTCACGCATACATTCTCAATCCGCGGTACATTTCATGGGAACAGCCATTTTCCTGTACATTTTGTTATTGTTAATTGAATGACAGTCTGCTGAAAATGTGGTGTGCAAAAGGTAAAAAAGGGACACCACGATTGTTTTTATAGTTACGTATTGTTCGCGCGTTCGATCACATGTATTCACAGATAGGAAAATTCAAATCGGAGTACTTTACAAAATTTTCGGGTGGGGAACGTTAACCGTCTATTAACCGTGGGGACCGTCTATATTAGTTTGTCTATGGTATCAACTTCGGATAAAAAAGTTTTAACCCTCAAGCACACATGCGAAAAAGAAATTCCTACCAACCTTTCCAATAAAAACTACCAAATCAGAGGAAACCTACCAGAACAAAATCAGAGTTTTTAAATAATATGTAGATCCGTTTGGTTTTCTTCTTTTCTGAAAGAAAAATGAATAACGTCAAATCCCATAAATCGAGATAGAATTCTCCCGATTCCAAAAATAGTACTCGTACACTTTTCGTACGAAATCCTGAGAAATGTCCATCTCAATATAATTGTTAAATAAACTTCTAAGGAAAACAGTTGGTTTTAAATAAAGTTTTAAAGCAAAACGCTTAGTTAAGTTGATAAGTGGTTGGAGAACACGATACCACAACTGATGCATCACCTATATGGCAATTTGGTAACTATACACTATCCTAAAGGTGTATTAAGTTTCATACATAGTTTGAAACATAGAGAAATATTAAAGATATACCACATAAAGTATATATACAAACGATATGCAACATAGCCGAGTCGATTGAGTCATGTCCGTCTGTTCGTCCGTCCGTGTGTCACCAGTTTTTGGGCCTTCAATTTTGAGCTAAGTTATTGCAATTTTGTATACGAGGTCCTTGCAAAAGGAAGCAATACAAATGTAAAAAATGTTAAAATCCGCTCACTGACACGCCCACTTTTCGAAAAAAAAATCACTTTCTTCAGTTATTTGATATGAAACTCGAAATAACTTACTTGGGGAAATATATAGATATTCACTTAATCATTGGTTATGGCCACGCCCACTTTTTAGGGCCGGTTTTCTAAAAAAAAAAAAACAGTTTTTATTCGATTTTAATCAAATAATATCAATGATTAGGAGCAGCCTTGTGTACATGCTCAGATATTTTTGAATTTTGAAATCCGCCCATCACCACGCCAACTTTTTGAAAAAAAAAGTTTTTATGAGGAGCAGTTTTACGCTAAAAAAAACACTTATCTAAGCACGTACGCCATCGAACATCTACTTACTACAAGATCTTTTAGATGAAGAAAAAGAATTTGCGATCGGAATGTAAGGCAAAGAGAAATTTCAAAAAATAATCTTTATGTTCGTCGAATTGACCAAGGTTTTCCGTGCGGAAACATGCGAAAAAAAGTTATGCTCTGTTTTGTATAGGTCATCTCCATAACAAAGGTAAGTTTTTAATAACTGTACCAAAAACTAAAATCATCAATGACGTAAAAATAAATTCCATGTTTAATATACAGAGCACTGAACCGGAAAAAAAAATTATATTGTGAAAATATTTTCAAAGTTGACGGTAAAGTGGAACACTGCTGGTAGGTTAGAATTACTTTACTCAAAAAAATAGCATAAAATAATAAAAAAATAATAATTTTGTCCATTTAATATGTACTACGCAGAACACTGTGCGATGTGTTGGCGAGGTTATCACCAAAAGAGTAAACTTATGCTCAAATTTCGCCACGGTGCGTCGAATTGCCTGCAAACTGGCACGTCGATCGACCTCACGTCGAAATTTACGTTGCATACTTAGGTACAACTGAGCCGGAATTTTATAATTTTTTTTTTAATAATTTAATAATGATGCACAATAAAATGGTAAGCCATATTTAATAATACCTTGAGAGCTGCTGCAATGAAACAGTTGGAAAAAGTATCATCGCTATCTGGTCACTTTCCTATATGATTTGGAATACATATATCTACCTATGTATGTATAAGAGCTGCACTAACTAGTATGCAATTAAATGTGGTATGGGTTTAGAAAACAACAACGATCCATAGACAATCGATAAGAAATATCCAAGTTCAAAGCCTGACTGTATGTTCGATTTTTTTAAGAGTAAATAAGTACATAAGTATGTAATCTATACTTAGTCTTTCGATCCGGAAATCATTTATCATAATCATAAGCATTGACGGTATCTTCTCACTCACACTCTTAACTTCTTCCAGATGTCATGTACCTCTACACGAGATTCTACACAAATTCATTAGCAGGATAGGATTTTGCTCACTTTGCCTTTTTATACCCTATCCTAAGGGTATATTAAGTTTGATACATAGTTTGTAACATAGAGAAATATTACAGATAGACCCAATAAAGTATATATATAAATGATCAGCATCACTAGCCGAGTCGATTGAGCTGTGTCCGTCCGTCCGTCTGTCCGTCCGTCCGTCTGTCCGTCTGTCCGTCCGTCCGTCCGTCTGTCCGTCCGTCTGTGTGTCACCAGTTTTTGGGCCTTAAATTTTGAGCTAGGTTGATGAAATTTTGTATACTAGGTCTTTGGAAAAGTAAGCAATACAAGTGTAAAAATTTTTAAAATCCGCCCACTGACACGCCCACTTTTCAAAAAAATCACTTTTTTTCACTATTTTCATATGAAACTCGAAAAAACTTACTTGGGCAAATATGTAGATATCCACTTAATCTACGAATCGTCCATACATTGTATATGGCCACGTCCACTTTTTAGGGGCGTTTACTTCAAAAATTAATTTTCGAGTAAAAATATTAGTTTATAGGGCAAAATAGAAAATTTTGTGAATACATTTTCCACCGCCCACTGACACAACCAAATAAGATAGGGATAGGGTATCATACGATTCGCTCCGACGGATTGTAGCATTTTTCACTGGTTTTTCTCCGCTATCGTATAACACTATAGACTTTAAACAAATACGTTTGACGTGCTGCTGGTGCCAAATATATGTATGTATTTTAGTTTGCCTTTCTTGCCTTTTCTCATATTTTCGCTCTTTTAACTCTTTTCAAAGTTATACATATAGAAGACTCAAATATACAAACAAAAAGTATATTTACTCAACGTTTATAAATGCATACATCGGATCCACATCCTTTTTTGTATGCATTGACTATTCAGCTCAACACAAAAATTTCGATTGAATACGAATAGATCTACATTACGTAATATTAACATGAAGGTAACACGATCGAAGAAGTCTTGCAGATTTTGGACAAAGTCAAAGGCGACTTGGAAACAGCAAAAGAGACAATCGCAAAAGATGTTTCAAACAATTTTCTCTGCAAATCAGGGACTTGAGATAATCAGCCTTATTTTGACATTCGAATTCATTCGAAAGTGAGTCGAATTCGCATAGATTGTATTTTGACTTTCGAATGAATAGAAAGAATAGAAAGTTCATCCAAACTTTCGAAAGTTCATGGGTTATGCGTATTTTGAGATTCTATTCATTCGAAACAAATGTCATTTTTCATTCGCACACATTTTCCTGGCGCATAGATTCACAAACACGTAAATATAGTAAGATATTTTGTATATTCTGTAGAAAATTGAATGAAGTAATTTTAATTCACATTTGCCTATCCTGTCGGTATAGGTCACATTCCAATTAGAAAAACTGGTGGCCGGCAATTCGTATAAATAAAATAGTCCCACTCAAGCTCTATGTAAACAAAAATCCAAAGGAAAGACGAGTGAATGCACAAAATAATGTTTCAACTTTATTTTTTTTACTCTTATTTTAATGTTTTTATGATTTTCTATTGATTTGCACTGTCCACAAAAGAAAGCAGCATTTTATTTTATCTAAAAACAACTCTAATTATTAAAAAGAAATCACCAAGCAAATGTTTACTTTACTTCTGACAGCACTCAAAATAAAGGTAGAGTGACCAGACTCGTGCCGACTATATGTTGGGAGAGACTTGTAATTAAATATGCATGGATGTTATTTTATTTGGCTTTGTTTTCGTGCTCGATATTATTAAAGGTATATAAAACATGTCTCATGAAATGTATTACTTAAATTTCGTCTTTAAACGCGTCAAAGTATAACTAATAAAAATATTTCAATAAGAAAGAGAAGAGTTCTAACCCAAAAAAAGCAAGGTATGGTCAACCTGTATTGAAAGAAATGTCAAACAGCTGACTTTGAGGGTTAAATTTATTTCAGTTCATTTTGCGTTATCATTCGAAAATGAACCTTTTTCATTCGAATCTCAAAATACACAAAAATCTTTCGAATGAATAGAGACATTCGAAAGAATTGACTATTCATTCGAATCTCAAAATAAGCATGAATGGTGCAAATAATTTGCGTTATTAAAGGCGATACAAACCGTGACAAGTGGGTGATGTCGAGTGTTTTAATTGGGCTTCACTCGTTTCTGCTAATGTAGAGAGGTCTTTCAGCTCTTTTAAGGCGCAACTTATGGTTGTTCAATGTTATTATAATGAAGTTTTTATTGTCCCTTGTTTGAAGAATGCCTTTTTTTTGCCTATTTGAATATTTTATCTTGCCCCTTTTTTATTTTTTAGGTCCACAAAATCCCATCCCTGTTCATTAGACACCAAATGCATAAACCATAAAGCCCCCTTTTGAATCTCAATAAGTTCGTTAAACTGCACACCGTTGTAGCAATATTAATTGTCCTCCAAACATCGGTCACATTAACTCATTTCACGTCGGCAATGCTTTTTTTTTTGTAAATCGATCTAAATAAACCCCTCTTATGCCTATGGCCAGGTGATAATGATTTATACGTGCACACGATGGCTCACATAATTAGTAAGCAGAAAATTACCGTCAAAAAGATGATGCTGTAACTAACATTATTGTGCGGAAATGAGCCACTGCTAGTCGGTTGTGACCACAATTTGTACGAACGTAAACGTATCTTGAATTTCCCTTTCCCTTTTATACTCTAATGTAAACACGTATTTGCACTTAAGAAAAATATGTTTTTATTTTATTTTTAACACTTTTGTTATAATACTGTTTACAAATATGGTTTACAAACCATATGTATAATACTTATCCAAAAGTCCAGAATGGGCTATATGTATACCTCCTTCCGCCACGCAATCTACTACTGCGAACATTATAGCCAAATCGGATGTATGGGAAGAAAAAAGCTTCTGAGAGGTTAAATAATAACGCCAATGTGACTAGTACGAGCCAAATGTACTTCATTTTATCAGATACTTGGTCGTCTGTTCGGCAGAATCGGCAGAAGTGGACACTAGAAATGTGCGTTGAAAAATTGTTCTCCGATTGCTATATTGAGTGTATTGAGTTAATTCAATAATAAAAAACACAAGCAAATTCTTGAAAGTTCGAAGGGATTCTGCTTGTCTGGATGGATGTTGGATTGTGACTAAGCAGGTGAGTGGACGTGCCTAGTAGTGGACACCGAAGATAATACAGTTTTTTGTTTTGCTCTCGTTGCATACGAACAAAACAAATTGTTTTAATGTTCGAAACGTGATTAATAATAATTAAAAGATGGTGTCGTTTTGAAAGTAAGTTATTCTGTTGCATTGATAGAACTTGCAAGTAGTTATTAGATGAAACCGAATGTGTACCACAGTGATTAGCTTCATGAATAAACTTGGTAAATTATTTTCTAACGTATTGCAGGTAAAGCTTGTTTTAAGATTTTAACAATCATCGATATTATAGAAAATCGGTATAAGTCTTTGATCAAAAGCATAGTTTGCCATTTTTTTCCCTAATATTGTGGTGGATTAAACTAATTGAACGGTTGAGCTTGGTTGAACAATGTTTGGAATATATGTACATAGTTATAAGAGTCCAGGCAGGTCCCGAATAACTGCTTCAGAATCAGTGAGAAGGTGGCTGTGTGTTACTTTGGATTACTATGCCTGGGGCCCCGAAAATACTGCATAGCCGCACCGCTTGCGTCTGACAAACATCCAAGAGAGTATTACAACATGCGAAAGCTCCTTTTAAACCTTTTTTAAAAAAAAAAAACGATGTATTGAACGTATTTTCGAACCATTTTACTAGTCATTCTTCCACACTCTTTTGGACTTTAAGCTACCAACCAGACAGAAATTGGTGCGAAATGAAGAAAACATAGCTGCCCAGAGAGTCAACCCAGCTTTATTTGCATTCAGATTTGGGTTTACATTCGTATAAGATTGAGCTAAGCTGACCCAAGAATTGAAGGAGAAAAATTATCTTCTTCAACAACAAGCAAAATTGCCACTATTGGAGCAAACATAATCCACAAGTGTCTGACTGAGCATCAATGCATCAATGCATCCCCAAATATTGACTAGTTGGTGCGGTTTATGGCATGGTAAGTACAGAGCGATAGTAACTTACTTTCTGTTGCCAGAGCTCGACAACACTGATATATCCGAGCTGTGGATCTAACAAGACGCCGCTACAAATTGTGAAAGAAAAACTTGGCGACTGGGTTACTCACGGTGAGTGTTCATCAATTGGCATCGGCGATCTCGCGACTTAACACCAGTCTATGATTTGCTCTGGGGCTACGTGAAGTCCTTAGTCCAACAAGCTAGCCAATTTTGACGAGCGTGAGGCAAACATTCCAGATGCTATTGTAGGAATAGAGTTATTTACCTATAGTGAACCAAGTAGGACAAGATGCACTGGCAACAAACTCAAATATGAAATTTAATCAAAATCCTTTTCGAGAAAATCGCCTTTTTCTAAAGATTGCCTTAACCCTTAAATGCCCATTGTATCTTTAAACATACAACCATCTTCTTTTTTTTCTCCAAAACTTATATTTTTCTCTATCATCTCAGTGTCAGATTGGATTATTTTAACGAGTTCTTTTTTTTCCATTAATCCAATACTTTCCCCATATTGCAGCTGCAAGTGAAAATGTACAATAGATCCTTCCTACACATGCTCCTTCTTATTGATAAGAGATAATACACTTCCTTCAACTATCTAACCACACGAAAGTATTGTTATTATAAGAACTATTTCCAAATATGTAATCGAGAAAGTTCGATTTAGAGTAGCATTCCATGCAGTCAACCGGTCACATTACGTAATCATATCAGTCGCCTCAATTATGTTCATATATGCAACAACACCGTAAATCAACTTTTCACCAGAATCTAAAAATAGATTCCAAGATGAAAACTGAAATTCCTGAGTCTTATTTTTATGGTAAACAAATAATTGATAAATTCCTGAAGAAGGAGCTTGGTTGCATTCCTTAAGCACAAAATCTAATGAGGAGAATTGTTGGCCGTCAGATTCTACACTTGACATTACTCAGTAGTACATTGCATTTGGGTGATTAATACCCAAAATTGTTGGTTAATGCGGCTTTGGATAGGGGGATTTTGCCAAAAACAATAAAAACTGATTTCAGCAATTGGCAAATTATTACAATTATTTTTTTAGTTAACATTAGTCAGCCGAGTGGCAAATATATGTCGATTTCAGGAGACAAACCATTTCGGCAGAAGATTGTCGTGACACAGTTTACTTCATGAGAACTTATTACGAAATAACAATTTTAAATGTTGATCTTGAATTGCATCTGCAACCGAATACAGGAATTGTGATGACCTTGAAGGGTATTTTAATTTGTCGATGAGTAAAATGGGGTCATACAATGCGTACTTTTGTTGTTTTTACTTTAACCGCCGTTCGTCAATGACGATCTTGAAAATAAGATGTAAACTTAGTTACGACTTATATAATTAATATAGCAAAAGATTGTAGCTCGTAGGAGAGGCAAAATATTAGCGATCTAGTGGTACATACATATAGGTAAATACATATTCTTGTATTCATGAGGTTCATAATTTCTTTAAATTCTTATATGCACCCAAAAAAAGATGCTGTAAGAATAGAGTAAAATGCTGTAGATTCTACTGCATTCATTGTCAGAATCGACCCGACAATTTTCGTTGTAAATTTTACAGAGGGGTGGTTGTAAATTTAACAATCTAGTTGTGAAAATAACAGCTAAAGTTGTAGATTTCACAGCACTTTGCCGTCGAACAGCTGTAGAACAGCTGTAGAAACAAGAACAATTTGCACGTAAAAAAAAATCGCTTTCATAGCACCACATAAGCTTAAAGTTCTAATTTATTGGTATGGTGCGAGAAATGGGTGGAAATAGCTTTTACAATCCAATTAGATGGTTCTTGTCCAGGAAATACTTAGTGTGTATTTAAACCGAATTATATAATTTAATTTACTTACAAAATGTGAAAAATGTTTGGCTCTGGCTGGGGTTGAACTTGGAACCTCTTACTCGGCGACTGCATACACATACCACAACGCCATGGCCTCTGAAAATTACTATGCGAATATTCTCAAATGGTTTCTACTTTTTACGCTTTCGTAATAGATGCCGAATCTACAACTTGTTGTAATTTCTAGAGCTCCTGCTGTAGTTACTACAGTAAATAGCTGTAGATTCTACAACATTTTGATGTAGATTTTACAAATTCATATCTGTAGATTTAACAGCCGAAATTGACAACGCGCTGTTGATTTTACAATTGGGGGTTGTAGTTGATTTAACAAATTTGCTGTAGAAATGACTGCATTCGCTGTAAAATCTACAAAAAATTGTTAATTTAACCAGATTCGCTGTTAAATACACAAATCTACAAGGAATTGTTAAATCTACTGCCTTCAATTGTAAAATCTACAGCGCTTTTTTTTTTGGGTGTGTAGGTACGTGGATAACCAACCGGACCAATCAAAAGCATTCCAAGGATAACTTCACTCATCGTCATTTATAGTCGAAATACAAATCCTCTCTCTTATCCCTTTTTCCTATCCAAAGATTAGAGGTGTTTTGTTGAGAAATTTATCCTCAGTCAAATGAATTTTAGCACACAGAGGACTACCTTACCTTTTTATCTAAAGTCAGATCCACTGAAGGTATGTAGTTTAGAAGGAATTAGTGAGGTTAGATAGGAAAAAATATGAAAATGAAATGTAAAACTAGAAATATTTAATAAATAATTTTGATTACAACAAAACACCAATATTGCTATTTGTTATACAAAATAGAATGGATTCAGAAGTCAATTACAGGCGGATTTATAGATGAGCATAAGTATAATTTTTATGCGTTCTGGGTTTCCACATATGATATTCGATTCGAAGTAAATGAGTGGGTGGTCGAATCTTGGTTTCTTGTCCAAATGAACGGAAATTACGTAAGTAAGTGTTTCAATTCAAAATGAGCCAAATCAGTCGATTCTGCATAGTTCACAAAAAATATTAAACCCTCAGTCCACTTTGTGGCGATTTTTGCTTAAAGATCTTGGCCTACACGCTTTAATTAACTCAAGAACTAAGGTATTTTGTTCCACGTAGCAACCATGAGCATTATGTGAACAAAGACCTGGTACTTTTTATAAAGGTTAAATGGTTCCGGAACTCTATGTAAGTATAGGCCTAAAGTGTATAATTAATCGCATAGTGACCTCAATGACCTCAATGAGATCGTATAGTTCAAAATCACTTACTGTAGAGGTGGAAACTTTTGTCATAGTTGTAGTTGTCAATTATTCATATACATATGTATGTTTATAGTTAATGATACGTTTCTTGTTCTAATTGCCAACAATTTAAATGCAAATTTCATAGTTTGTAACTAATCTTGTCGCCTTTGAAAAACTAACAAATATATTTAATGTAAATAACACTTTCTAATATTACCCATTTGCTCTTCGTTTCTAAAATAAATTATTTAGAAAACTAGGCACTATGCATATGGCACTATGAATTGAAACAAATTTATGCGAATTCTGGGCATGACTTCAATGAACGCATTCCGTCGGAACAAGCAAAGTACCGTTATACGCTATTTTAGCCAAAAAAAACATGGTACTCTTATAGCATTTGCCTAGATTCAATCAAATATGAAATTTAAACAAAATCATTGAAATAGTTTTCGAGAAAACAGATTTTTTGATATGTAAATTGGTAATAGGTAAAGTAGCGTTATTAACGCTTTTGGCCAAATTTGTAGTAAGCCATCTTAAAGTACTTTGCCAAACCAGCCAACATATGAAATTTTAACAAAATCGTAGGAACCGTTTTTCAGCAAATCGTCTTTTTGTGAAATTGGTCTTACACTGCGTCTCCGCGAGAAAATGGCAGACTTTTTAGTCAGATTTCTACTCCGCCAGACTTTTATGTTATTGGATGGGCGAATTTTGTTATGACTTTTCATTCTTCAACATTTCGTCAATAGCAAAACAAGCTCATTTGAACAAGTATTCAACTAACAAACTTATTGTTTCTGTCATAAAATATTTGCCCAAAGTGTGAACTCAAGTTCAAATGTAACCGACGCCCAAGCTACGATTCCAAGCGAACATACCCCTTTTTGATTTGGTATAATATTCGTTCTGAACACACTCCAAAGTGAGTTGTCAAAATGCCCGCGTGTGAAATTTAAAAGCGCGCCAGAAGTCCTTGGAATCGGAGCTTGTGCCGAGGAGTTGCTAAAAAAGAGTAAGAGCATATTATATATTATAAGTCATTGTTATAATTACATATTTATATTCTCAGAGAATAAACACATTCACCACATTCATTTCTTAAGTCGAGGCGAAGTGTTTTATTCGAAAGTGGCTTCCCTCCGACCCAGGACTACTGCCCATTGCCAGCCGGCAGTAACAAAATCTTTATTCTTCTTTTTTAAGAAGAACATTTGCCGCCCGGATTCTGTTGCCGCCTGCAACAAAGCTCCTGCCAGGAGAAATATATTACCTGCCTACGTATTCTGTTGCCGTCTGCAACAAAGCTCCCGCTAGGAGAAATAAATTTGCCATATATGTACAATCTGTTGCCTCCAGCAACATAGCCTAATCGTCGCAGTTAATAAGTACATATATATACACGTATGTCGGACGAGAAGCAGCCAAGACGAAGTCCACGTATAGCAGCAGGGAAATTATCTTTAGAAGCAACTGAAGTGGAGCTTAGTGTTGCTCCGGAACATTCTGAGTCGGATAGCGACTTAGAAGAAAGCGAGAGGACGATCATCAATACACCTGTCCACGTGGACCAGCCAACGACAACGAAGACGATGGAAGAACTGTTAAAGGAGATGAGTGATTTGCGCTTACAACTGGAGAGAGCTACTTCCAATGCCGCGGCAGAAAAGGCTGAACGCGTGCGTCTGCAAGAACTTGCAAATGAACTTACAAGCGTTCTAAATACTACAACGTCTATAGCAGCCGCACACACTACTTCTATCGCCTCCACAGTTGTTCACATGTCAACGATGCCAACAACGACGTCCGTATTCACCGCTACATCGTCCACTCCATCGACGAGTATTGGTTTGCTTGAGCCAGCGAGAGTGAGTGCACCTACCGTGTACAGCAACGTGGGTTTTTCCAACATGAGCACGTGCACAATGCCCTTGCCGATGTATCATCAGTCATATTCCCTTCAAGCCGCACCTTCAACAGCAGCAACATGTACATCACATGCGCAGCCAGTGCCAACCTTCCTGCCGCCGCTAAGTGCATCTCAGCCATACAGCCAACAGTTCATGCCACCGCATTTCTCCGTATCACCTCCGATTTGTCCACTAAGCGGTTCTTCTCAGCAGTTAGTAAACGCAAGCAATCGAAATAGTCGTAAGCTACAAGAGTTGCCCTCATTCACTGGTAGGCCTGAGGAATGGCCAATGTTTTCTACCGCGTTTCGAGAATCGACTGCGATGTTTAATTATTCGAAGGTGGAGAATCTGTTTCGCTTACAGAAAGCGATCACATCACAAGCGCGAGATGTTGTGGAGTCATTGCTCATCCACCCTGAGAATGTTGACCAGGTCATGGCTGCCCTAGAGTTCAGGTACGGTCGTCCCGAATGCCTTTTGCGAAGCCAGTTGGGGAAACTAAGAGGGATTTCACAAATATCTGAAGGTAAACTGGAGATGCTGGTGCCGTTCGCCACAGTGGTGCAGAACCTCGCAACTTTTTTGGAGGCTAGTGGATTGCACCAACATCTGGCAAATCCAACGCTCATCGACGAGTTGATAGGTAAGCTGCCTATGAGCAAACGGCTTGAATGGGCCCAACGGAGCATCGGTATTGTGCCCTATCCCACTGTAAGACATTTTGCTGAATGGGTGACTGAGGTTGCCAGACTTGTCTGTTTAGTGACACCGTCTTCTCTATTTTCGCCAGCCAGTACAGAACAGAAGTCGGTACCCAAAAAGGTTCTTCACATATCGGGACAAGACGCTCCAGGCGCTTCCACCAGAAGCAAATGTCGGTACTGTAAAAAGGAGCAACACTCAGTAGCCGAATGCGATGCCTTCGTAAAATTGGAAGTCTCGGCAAGGTGGGACTTTGTCAAGAAGAACAGACTGTGTTTTTACTGTCTCAAGTTTGGCCATACTCTTCGCTCATGCAGAGCCCGCAAGAAGTGTGGACGTGATGGTTGTCCCAGAATGCATCATTCAGCATTACATGAGCCGTTGATGTCAACAGTTGACGCAGATTCCCCAGCCGATGTTGGATGTTCAAGACCAGTTCTTAGTTGTCATGTTAATGAAAATGCCAAAATTCTGTTTCGTGTGTTACCTGTAAGGCTTTATGGTGACAACGTCGTCATATCAACATATGCACTTTTGGATGAAGGCTCCTCAGTCACTATAATGAGTGCAAATCTGGCCAAACAATTGTGCTTGAATGGCCGCCCGAAGAGACTGAGTCTTCAATGGTTTGGCAGAGAGTCTTTAGCGACGGAATCTTTCATCGTGGATGCTGATATAAGTGCTGACAGAGAAGACGCTTCGAGATACAGAATGCATGGAATACAGACGGTTGAGGATCTGAACCTGCCAGTTCAGACAGTCAACTTAAAGGAACTCCAACTAATAAATCTGGAAAACATGCCATTCGCCCAGTATACGAACGCCAAGCCACAAATATTAATCGGGCTTGATAACAGCCATTTGGGTGCACCTCTGCGTACTCTTCAGCCAGCAGGAGTTGGACCCATTGCAGTCGAGACAAAACTTGGGTGGATTGTATACGGGAAGACGTCAACAGCACCAGTAGCAGAACCCAGAGAAGACGTAGTTCTCCACAGCAGCCAATGCAGTCAAGAGCAAGATACTCTGTTGGACAAAGTAGTGGAGGAGTACTTCGCGATCGAGAATTTTGGAGTCAAGAAGCCTACGCAACAGCTGGTCTCTTCTGTTGATAAAAGAGCATTGGATATTTTATCAACCACAACCAAGAGGGTCAACGGAAGGTATCAGACAGGCCTTCTTTGGAGAGCAGACGTTCCCCGTCTTTCAGGCAGTTACGAGATGGCGCGACGAAGGTTGTGGAATCTGGAAAGCTAGTTTCAAAAGGACCCATTATATGCCGAGACATACAAGAACATCATTTCGAGCTACGTCGACAAAGGATATGCCAGGAAGCTTACAACAGCAGAAGCAGACAACAATACATCGAAGACTTGGTACCTCCCTCATTTTGGTGTGAGAAATCCTAATAAGCCAAATAAAGTAAGACTGGTGTTTGATGCGGCAGCTAAAGCGAATGGTGTTTCCCTTAACTCCTTTCTGCTAAAGGGTCCTGACCAACTAAAACCGATGATGATGATCCTGTTTAATTTCCGTCTGAGAGCCGTAGCCGTGTCTGGAGATATCCGAGAGATGTTTCATCAGGTCGTTATACAACCAGAGGACCAAAGCTCGCAGCGCTTCCTTTGGAGAGAAAGCAAGGAGCAGCCGATCGACGTATATGTGATGAGGTCCATGACATTTGGTGCAAGTTGTTCGCCATGCTCAGCCAACTATGTGAAGAATCTCAACGCCTCGAGATACCTGAACACTCATGCAAGAGCTGTAAAGGCTATCGTAGACCACCACTACGTCGATGATTACGTTGACAGCTTCGACAGTGAAGCGGAAGCAATCCAGGTAACCAACGACGTCATATCGATCCATAAGGAGGGTGGTTTCGAATTACGTAACTTCCATTCAAACTCAAGGGAAGTGCTACGAGGAATATCAACTGAAGAGAATGAGAACCAGCTGAACAGGTTCGTCGATCTGAACATCGAAGCTGAGACGGAGAAAATCCTTGGTATGTGTTGGGATTCGGCAGAAGACATCTTCAAGTTTCAATGTAAATTCGCTAGAGTCAACCGTGATGTCATGGAGAACGGCAGATGTCCTACCAAAAGGGAATTCTTAAGTATCGCGATGTCTGTCTTCGATCCTTTTGGTATGGTCGCCTACTTCACTATTTATATGAAGTTGTTGTTGCGCTCTGTCTGGGCACATGCTGTTGGATGGGACGATCCAATACCACAAGAGATTTTTGAGCGGTGGAAGCTGTGGAAGGCGGAACTTCCGTCATTAACTCGTTTTAGAATGCCGAGATGCTATTATCCACATCTGACCTTGGCAAAGGACGTAGTTCTTCACACCTTTGTCGATGCCAGTGAAGAGGCGTTTAGCGCAGTTTCGTTTCTTCGAGTCGAGTTTGGTGGAATCGTTCGAGTGTCGTTCATCTGCGGCAAGACTAGATGTGCTCCTAGGAAGCCTTTGTCTATTCCCCGTCTGGAATTATCCGCAGCTATTTTGGGCATAAGACTTTGCAACGCAATTGTGGAGAGCCATGACCTGCCATTTAGTGACCGCATCTTTTGGACCGACTCGAAGAACGTCGTCAGCTGGATTAGATCGGAGCCCCGCCAATATAAGCAATTTGTGGCATTTCGTATTGCCGAGATTTTGGACAGTAGCCAGGTCAGCCAATGGCGTTGGATTCCCTCCAAACTGAATCCAGCTGATGAAGCAACGCGAGCCCGATACCCGCTGAAGCTTAACTTTGATGTCAAGTGGATAAAAGGTCCAGAGTTTCTTCAGCAGCCTGAAAGAGATTGGCATCCGCAACCAAATATCGTCAGTGGTCAGCAGTGCGAGAACGAGAGGCGACCAAGATTTCTTCTCCATGCAAACCCAGTGAGTAGCACAACTTTTGATTTGACTAGATTCGCAAAGTATTCCAGGTTGTTGAGATGTATGGCATGGGTGCTACGGTTTAAGGATGCCTGCTTGCGTAAAGCCATAGAAAATGGAGAGCTCTCCGCCGCAGAGCTTGAGTCTGCTGAACGTGTCTTGTGCCTAGAAGTACAAAGAGAGGTCTTCGCATATGAAATTGCCCTCCTAAGCCAAAATCTCCCAGTAGAAAGAAGTAGCCGTCTGTTTAAGTTGACGCCATACTTAGATAATGCCGGACTGTTAAGGGTGTATGGACGTATTGATGCCGCCACGACTGTCCCGATTACAGCCAGACGTCCTATTATCCTCCCAAAGGACCATCGCCTTACGAAGTTGATCGTGGATCATTATCATCACCAGCTACGCCACCAGAATGACGACACGACCGCCAATCAAATCCGACTTCGTTTTTGGGTGCCAAGTTTACGATCGGCCGTCAGAAAGGCAAAGAACGGTTGCATGTACTGTCGAATTCGGTCCGCTAAGCCACAACCGCCACTGATGGGACAACTTCCGAAGGACCGTCTTACACCGTATCTTAGGCCATTTACGTACACAGGGCTGGACTATTTTGGTCCAGTGTACGTCACCATTGGACGGCGAAGGGAAAAGAGGTGGATTGCGATTTTTACGTGCATGACAGTGCGAGCTGTGCACCTCGAAATTGCTGGAAGTCTTTCTACTGACGCGTGTATATTATGTATTCGCAACTTCGTCAACCGTCGTGGGATCCCGAAACGTATTCGAAGTGACAACGGCACCAACTTTGTAGGTGCCAAGAAAGAGCTGTTGAATGCAGATATCTTCGATAAGGAAGCCATCAAGGCCGAGCTCTCATCGAAAGGCATCGAGTGGCTGTTCAACTGTCCATCGAACCCACATGCAGGCGGCTGTTGGGAGAGGCTGGTACAGTCAGTGAAAAGAGTCCTGACGTACACGCTTAACGAGATTGCGCCAAAACCAGAGACGTTGCAGAGTGCGTTAGTGGAGGCCGAGAATATCATTAATAGTCGTCCCCTCACATATCTGCCCATATCAGCTGAGGATGAGGATCCCTTAACGCCCAATCATTTTTTGTTGGGAGTCCCTAACTCGACGCAAAATCCAGGTGAGATTGACCAAAGAGCTCTTTGTCTCCGGAAGCAGTGGCGTATAAGTCAGCAGCTTAAGGATCGCTTTTGGAAGAGGTGGATTCGGGAGTATTTGCCGGTTCTAACCAGGAGGTGTAAGTGGTTTCAGCGCGTAGAGCCACTAAAGGTCGGAGACCTGTGCCTTGTCTGTGATGCTAATGTACCGAGGAGCCAGTGGTTGCGTGGAAGGATAGTGAAAGTGTTTCCTGGGCAGGACGGACAGATTCGTGTAGCTGAGGTGAAGACAAGAGAGGGAGTTTTTCGCAGGCCAGCGGTAAAGATTGCCGTTCTAAATGTTGGTGAGGCTTTGGAACCGGAGCGCCTCACGGGGGGTGGGATGTCATAAAATATTTGCCCAAAGTGTGAACTCAAGTTCAAATGTAACCGACGCCCAAGCTACGATTCCAAGCGAACATACCCCTTTTTGATTTGGTATAATATTCGTTCTGAACACACTCCAAAGTGAGTTGTCAAAATGCCCGCGTGTGAAATTTAAAAGCGCGCCAGAAGTCCTTGGAATCGGAGCTTGTGCCGAGGAGTTGCTAAAAAAGAGTAAGAGCATATTATATATTATAAGTCATTGTTATAATTACATATTTATATTCTCAGAGAATAAACACATTCACCACATTCATTTCTTAAGTCGAGGCGAAGTGTTTTATTCGAAAGTGGCTTCCCTCCGACCCAGGACTACTGCCCATTGCCAGCCGGCAGTAACAGTTTCTGTTTGTGAAAATCAAAAATCTTCCATCTTTGCACGTCTGGAAAGCACTAATAATTCACGACTGCCAAAACTCAAATTTCAAATTTCAGTTAGAGTTGATGTCCACAGAGAAGACAAGACAAAGAGGCTGTCTTAGATATCCGACTGCATGTCAAGACTAATTTTTTTCGACTTCTCTATCATCGTGAAGTCAGAATTTATCAAAATCTCGAGTTCGAAAATATAAATACTGTAACCGAAACTTCTGGGAAAGTCGACGATACAACTTCTTGCCTTGTACTTATAAAATGTATATTAAAAAATCTCAGTAAAATGGAGCTCTGAAAAAGTAGATTTGGCCATGCTTTTTTTTAAAGAACGCACTGTTTGTTTTGTTACATCTAGAAGCTTTCACATGGAATGATAAAGAAAATCTACACTATACAAAAGCTTCTAATGACGTTAGCAAAACAACTGTCACATATTGTGTAACATAGTTACACACCACACCACCATGAATTTTTTTTTTTTCATAAACGTTCACAAAATCGAACTGTCAAATCTGACAACTTGATGGTCTTTCGTAAATTCTTTAAGGGAAATTTTGTAAATATTTTTTTGTTATTCAATTGAATAAAATATTCCTTTCATAATAATTGGTAAGTAATTCGCAGTATTAACTTCTATAGTTTCAGGAAAATTTTATTGTAGTTGCATGTTAATATAAGGTCGAGACATATTGTCAAAGTTGACTGATAGTTTATTTGCCGACAGTTCTCGTGAAACACTCTAAAGAACTTCTCAACAAACGGAATTAACGACACCCAAAGATATCAGATGTGTTTGTTTTGTTGTTTGTTTTGTTTGTGCGATTACTTGGAAGCCATCTGTTCTAATATTAATTTAAAATTATTGCTAAATATATGGATTATTTCGCGCACTTAATGTCATGCCACTTGGGAATGTCGTGCTACTGCAGTTTTGTCACAATGCAGTGGAAACGTAAGTAAACATTGCCTGGACTTTATCGGAACAATCGGAAGAAACACTATGGTTTGGGCGTAGCCTACATTCCATTGGCCCATTGACCACACTCGAGTTCACACACTTTGGCCCATTGTCACGGGTGTTAGAACTGGGTATATCAATGATTTTTCTTAGTCTTTTTTTAAGTTAGCTTATCGACCATTTCGTTATAATGAAAGTTCAAATGTGCTGCGATTCGACAATATTTGAATGATTCTATTTTTCGAGTCCAGCAATTTAAGTTGCTCTTGACAACATTTTTGATGGCGAGCAGCCTCGACAAAACTAAATGGCTCGTGATGGTTGGTTCCTTTGAGTAAATTGCGTAGCTTTCTCCTTCCCCTTTTTTTTATAAACTCATCAGTAAAGCTGGCTATTGTGTATTTATGACTTCTTTTGTCCAGATCTCTGTGACCAGCAATTTTTAACTTATATTTTGACTGAAGTTCAGGTAGGATGTGTTGCTGTCTAAGATCGTGTTCATATTTGCTTATCCGATAGTAATTCAGTCCTTTTCCCTACAGATCAGACTCGATTCTTGAGAAGAAGCACAGACAAAAGTCTTCTAAGGCTCAAGAAAAAAAACTACTTACCTAAGTAAAAACTCCTATCTATCTCCAACAAAATGGAAACATATAGCGAAGTGCTAATGGAAGATCTAATCGATTGTAAGTTCATTTCAATAAAATTTTTGAACCCTAATTGATTTTGTAAAACACAAGGTGACACAGAAGATACCATTGGGGCTACGCATTCTAGCTGGACCGAACAAGCCTTGGATCTATTTATATCGATTTTAAAGAATGTCAAAAGAGACAATTTCTCGAGTCAACGAGAGATGCTAGAAGTCATTGCTATAAAAATGTCTGAACGGGGCTATAGGTTCAGTGTTGATCAGACCGAGCGAAAATACAATAGCCTCAAGAAGATGTACACGGAAAAGAAGGAAAAGAACCAATGTGTTGAACCGTAAGTAAATAGTTTTAACTACTATATATGTATATCATATGTTTTTTGCTAATCTTCTGTTCTTATAGTGAACTTTCAAAATTATTTGGAAATTGTAAGGCTGAGTCGCCAGTAAGACAGCAACAGGAACAACCTCCACAGAAGAAAGTCAAACTTGACACCTCCGATGATAGTATCCAGACCGCGGATAGTAAGTACAAGAGCTTCGAAATAATCAAAACAAATGTGATTTGCCTATTACCAAGCTCGAGTAAAATTTTAATTACGGAAAATCATTCCATTAGGCTTTTACTTTATAGTACGCCAATCTGCGACATCTCAACAATAACTGCACTGTTTCAAGTCTATTATATACATACGTACAATTGATTGCAGATTCCCTAAATGTCTTTACAGAAGACGGTGATGAAAGAAAATTTCTTTGGTCAACCGAATCGACAAAAATCTTTCTCGATCTCTTGGAACAACTCCGTCCTCAACTTGGTTCAAAGTTACGTACCAAAAAACAAATGTGGGAAGAGATTTGTAGACGACTTAAATTACATGGATACAATTACACTTACCCACAGGTGGAAAATAAATGGAAAGCACTGTTGCGACATTACCGTGGTCGCTTAGAGTTAATGCGTAGTTCAGGCACTGCAGTTCATGGGTATGTAAAAATATCCGAAAAAAACAAACCTCTCATATCACTTGTAGAGTATTTAATAAAGTAGCACCTAATTGTAGCGCATGGCCCGAACTCTTTCAGGCAGCAACAAGAAAGATAAGCGAAGCACATACGAGTAACATTAGTTTTGCCAATGACCAGAAACTCCCTTATGATGATGACGGGTACACCGATGAAGAAGCTATTCACTTCGAAGAGGCTTGCCCGCAGACAGATATCGAACTTGTTTCAGGTAAAATTTCAAAAAAAAATTCATAATAGTACATAAATGATTTTTGCAGATGATATGGATCCTGTGATGATTGAAGACGTCAAACCTCTAAACCACCAGGAGAAAGAACAACTCTCGACATCCAAAGAATCGCAAAAGCCGCTAGAACAGGGTATACCACAGTTGAATGAAATAGTTAAAGAAATCGCCGGCTTTCGTGAAGATAATAAAAAACATCAAAGCGAAATGCTATCAATAAAGAAAATGGAACTGCAGGCTTATAAAGAGCGCACAGCTCAGTTTGCTAAAATTGGCAACGAACTTAGCGCTTTAATGGGCTATCTAAAGCGAGGGGAGAATTCGAATTTTTAGCCTGTAGAAATTTTTAAGTATGTCTAATAAACTTAAGTCTAGAATTTGACGTCATGTAAAAACAACATTAAAAAACTCTTCATTCAAAGCTTTATCCACTTAACAGTTGTGACCGTCTGGTAATTTTTGAATGCTCCTTTTTTCAATACCTTCTTCTCTTGCCTCCTTTTGATCAACGGTTACCTCTATGTTGTTACGGTACTAACTGGTTGCTGGTGTGTGTACATTGCAGAAAGTTTATTGGTCAGGTGGCTACTTCTGACTTGTTAAGGGGTTAAACCTTGAGCTTCTTCTTCGCAGTAGGGTTCTGAATTTCGCTGCAACAAAGAAATGGCCACGTTGGCTCCTTAAAATGTAAGCACAACTAAAATGCTAGATACCATGTCCATTAATAAACACGTCGATTTTCAGCTAAACTAAATCTACCTCAGGCGTGGGGGCTAAGTTGTCGCGACTAAACACTAACCCACAAAAGATGCTTTCCTGACTAATTTTTGCGTAAAGGTCCCCGAATATGATTTTTACATCGTACTCCAAACAGGTTCGTAGGCTCCGTCCAGAAGGTTATAGAATTCCTCCTTGGTATTACAGCCAAGCTTATCAGCTCGAAATCAAAGAATCCTTTTTGGAGGGAATCCATTTCTTTTATGTTGGTCGTCTGATTGGAAATGACCAAACTACCTTAAATATGAAATTTATTAAAAATATTTGGATGCGTTTTCGAGAAAATTGACTTTTTGTGAAAGTGGCTTGAAGTTAAGAAGCGTTAAAAATATGTCCGTTGTTAAACAATCTGTCCGTCCGTTCAGATTGTAGTCTTATGCACGCACTAATAAATAGACGGGCAGATTTGGCAAACTTACTTTCTTGACTTCTCAATCATTGTCATGTCGGAATTGATTAATATTTTGGATTCGGTGTTTTTTCACGAATGAATAAACTGTTACGTCGAATTGTTACAAATTTTAGTGCAACATTGTTCCCTAACACAAAAAAATTGTAAACGAGAGAGGACACGTGAGAGTAAATCATTTCTCTTCCATGACAAAAGTTAGGTCCGTTTGCGTACTTTTTGCACTTTGACAGTTTTCATAAATCAGCCCAAAGAAATTTCTTCCACTAAAATTCGTAGCACGGGGACATTTTTTACTCTCTCTGCGAAAAACTATGAAAATTCTCTGTTCGCGAACAACTTTTCGTCGAAATTCGTAAAGTTTCGTACAAAATCGCTGTTTTAGGAGCGTACGAAAACGGACCTGTAGTAACATCTGTCAAATTAGGAAGTTTGTTCTTTTTTTCTGACTGTAGTTTGTGTTAGCTGTGAAAAGTAAAGTGAAAAATTAAAGGCAATTCAGGACATTCTATTCCAACTTATTAAAACGCGTAGGTTGTTATTAAAAATTTTTAATGAAAATCATGAGTGACAATTATTGCTTCACGCATTCCATGACTTTTAACCCCTCTTTGGAATTTGTCAATTAACCATTTTTAATGCAGAAAGTAGGGGAACAGACCTGTAATCTCTCTCTAAATATTTGTGAGATGGCAACCCTAGCAGCAACTCATCTTGTCTTTTTTTTATTCATTCATGACAGCTGCCACTGCCAGTTTGGCACTCTTTTTTTTTTTTGATTGATAACAAAAGCGCAAAGCTCAATAATAACGTAAATGAAAACGAAAAGCTTTATTTTTCAGTTCAGTGCTTCTCCTAAGTCGGTTCGGTGGTGTGGCAGAATATTGCTTTGGTTAGTGTCGATTCGGGTTAATCAATTAAATCTAACATCTTATTTGTTCTATCAATTTCAGTAAATATTTTAATAAAAAAAATAAAAAAATAAAAAACACTCAACATGGCGACCATGCTATCGAATAGTCTTCTCCGCATCAATCGTTTCGGCTTATCGGCGGCTACGCAAAAATTTAACAACTACAATACTTATTCGAATGAAATCGCTCAACCCCTCGACCGCAAGCCTCCAATTGTCACCAAAGAGGAAGCTGTTAAATACATTAAACCTGGTAAATTCTCAAAAAACAAAACTACTTTGCATATTTAAAAAAAAAAAAAACATAGTTTAATCTATACCAGCTAAAAAGACTACCTTCAACTTAGCTGAGTGGAAAATAAAAATCTGATAGTTATGTAATTTCTTTACTTATTTTTTCGAGGTCTCGCACAAAGTACAGAGTGTATACATAATTATTTATTTCGAACTATTTTACATTGATTTATCACAAAAAAAAAAAAAGTTTCGTTCTCGTTACATCAAATTCGTGTGCATAAAATTTACATCACGAACGTCATAAACAAGTTGTTGGCAGTGGATTATTTTTAGATGTACAATGTATCTATCGGCGTTTGTGAGCAGAATAATGACGATAAGACAGTACGCGACGCGCTTTTTTGTTTTATATAACTTCTACTGGACATAATACATATGAATTTTGCTTTCTTCTTTGAATTCTTATTCTTATGTAACTCTATACGAGTTATAGTGTTTCTACTTCATTCTAATTTCGAAGTATATGCTTCTGCATGATGTACAGATGTTCTTGCGGAAATAGTAAATATTTGAACAAAGGGCCCTGCGCTGACCTCCACTAGGAAACTTGTTTATTTTTTACTTTTCTTAATTTATTATAGTCTCGTCGGTTAATGTGAATGTGGGCGATGAACGCAAAATCATGCGTAGATATTATATCGCTCACACGTGCCCACTTTTACTGTCACTCTTTGTTGTTGTGCATAGAGGAGCAAAGATTTGCGAGAAAAGAATATTTATACTTTTTGGCAACTTGACATAGTGGGGGCTTGTGTTCGCATTTTCTTTAAGTGTGACGTTACTGCATTCATATAAACATATAACTAGACTTGATTGATGAAAAATATACCTCCTACTTACAATATCATTGAATTATTGTATACCTATATATCTATACTGTGGAAAAATAATCCATTGGTTTCACTCCCGAATTTACTCCTTTCGGATCTCAATGGAACACGCGAAGGATCGCGATACTAGTAAGTCTCCTGAGAGATATACACGCAATCTCACGTTGGTGAAACGTCAAATCTCTTGTCTAATTGTTTATTTTTCTTTTTTCGTTATGAAATAAGAAACCGTCCGTCCTTCCCAATCCTCTGAACTGAGGAACCTTAATTGGTAAACAAAATAATGCATCCTCTGTCATATGACGTTGACCGATGTAAGATTTATATGGTGTCAGAAACTTGCGCTGTCCGAATTATGACCAATAATTCAACAACCAGCACAATTTTCGTTTAGATTTATAACATAAGATTAATACTAAGTTTAAGAGATGTTTGGAAAAGTAAGCTTCGCAATTCCACAATTTATTTTTTTAAATACATAATCTCACTCACTGCCATGCCGATCTTGCGAAAAAATTCACGTTTTTCGAGTGTTTTCTAAGGAATTTCAAAATGCATAGCAATATGCGTATATATGTATGTACATATGCAGGTATGTAGGGATAAAGGATAAGCTATCATAAGTTTTTTATATGTAAACTTGACATGGCGGAGATAAAAAGTACTAGAACATAGATAATAGCTTTAGCATCCATTTTTAGGAAAAATCTCTAGTTAAAACAGTTCTTATACCCTATTTTATCCTTGAAATACTTTCAAAAAGAAAAAAGGCATGTCCCTTACTACTAGCATACTTCTTTTAAGGCTGGGTACTGTTGACAACTCCAATCTTCTTTCGGAAAATGACACAAGTTCCCTATTTCAAGGCAAATCTGGTACAAATTGGATTAGAAACGCACCATGGAATGGAGCGATCACATCTCAGCACTAACATAGGTCTTTTTTTACGGGTCACTGTCTAAAAGGCTTTCACGTTAGACGTTTGTGCGTACCTTTGTGCATAGGACGAAATGCACCTCTTCCTATCATGCTCCATTTGGGCAAAGGAAGAATTCATCCTAAGCTTTGTTAAAAGTTTTTGTTTGATCATTTAATCCTCATTGATGTCCTAGCAGTCAGCTCTATACTATTGTTTTGTCCTCGATTAGCAGTAGGTGTACTTTAGATCTGATGGGATCACAAAGAACCCTATTTGTCTAAGTGTGTTACAGTCACTGGCCATGGGCAACCACACAACCAATTGGTATTATTGGTTAAAGATATATCATATAAAGTATATCATGTAAATTATTAGCCGAATCGAATGAGACATTTCCGTCCTCCTCCTCCTTGACTACGACTTGTCTACTCTTTACAATAAATCAATATCGAGACTTTCAGCCCGAAGGCTAAGCAAAATAACGAAATCAAAAATTAAAAACGACAATCAGTATAATCATCACAATAGCTACTGAGCATAGTACATGGACTTTGATCTTTATAACGAATTTCAAACTGTCAGATAAAAATTCAATTCAATGACCGGTCCAAGAGAGAATTGAAGATTATTGGCAGCGCAACAATAATCTTTTTTCTTTTGCTGTTTATTTTTTATTATTTTATTTTGTATCTTTTTCTTCTCCGGCATTTCGTCTTTGTCGTTATAAAAAGCAAAGTAATTTAAATAAGTATTTGTCTTGTTATCACATCGCGTGTTGCTGAACTTTGGAATAATGTCATCTCTCTACCTTTTTAGCATTTAATTATACATATTC
This sequence comes from Chalcosyrphus nemorum, assembly GCA_949716465.1. NCBI lineage: Eukaryota > Metazoa > Arthropoda > Insecta > Diptera > Syrphidae > Chalcosyrphus > Chalcosyrphus nemorum. The sequence goes on along the minus strand of OX454333.1, from coordinate 42,325,153 downwards.
TTTTTTACACTAGTTGTTATCAGGAGTAGGCACATAATTAGATTGCAGTATGTTATACAAACATAGCAAATTGTATGAATTGAAGAGGCCGTGATGATTAACAACTCTGTGAGTTATTGTTGGCTTGTGATGTTTTAATTTCATATCAGCTTGGTTGTGTTTGCTTGTTCTGTTATCATATGTGTATGTACTTTCTGCTTGGACTATATTCAGGGTCAATAAAAGATTACCTTGAAATTTATTCAAGGTCTAGATGTTTGCTACAATAAAACACCAAATGTAATGGTTGTAATTAGTCACAACCATACAGCTTGATTTGGCTTATTTACATTTATTCGAAGCCGGGAGTTAGTAGGAGATTAGCATACCTACCTATCCGCAATCAAAGAATATCCATATCCACCTCGTTGTTATATTAGGTCCGTTCGCGTACTTTCTGCACTATAGTTCGTAGATTATCAAATTTCAAGGAGCGGGGGTAAGGTTCTCTCCGAGAGAACTAAAATTACAAAAAGTAAATGAACGGGTCGAATAAGAAAATGCCAAAAATACACTGATTTGACAGCCCAAAGAAATTTCTTGCACTTAGATTCGTAGCATGGGTAAATTTTTTACTCTCTCGTGAGCGCTCTCTTCTGCGAAAAATTACGAAAATTCTCCATACGCGAACCGCTTTTTGTAGAAATTCGTAAATTTTCGTAAAAATTCGCTGTTACGGGAGGATACGCGAACGGACCTATTGAGGAAATTGATAATGTCCTCAATGATAATCTCTGCTAATTCTATTGGGTTGTCAAAAAAGAGTTTACCTATGTGCGCTGCCTAGCCCTGTTTAGAGCCGGGCACTTAGTGTTGAATTGTTTCCTTCTAGCTAGCAAGATTGCAGTTCTGATAATGTGTAATGCGAATTCTGGCCGCATGAACCCGGATGGGCCACGGTTTTTGCGTAATAGTTTTTGTGTTCTATATCAGTTGAATTTGGGATGGATTTGTCTAGATATGGCACAGTTACGTGCCTCCTTCATGTGTGGATGTCTATGGTACTAAGGCGTTTGAGTAGGAGGCAATCTTCACGAACAACTAGAGTTTCCGAAGAAGAATTTGGAAGACGCTGAACGAGTCAGGAAACCGATAAGACATAAAAATGCACAGGAAATCAAAGAACGTTCACTACCCCATATTCCATTATTGAGCCGTCAAGTGAAAATTATAATTGTCACTTCCCTAACAGATTACCTGATTGATCTCGTGGCGATCAGCTCTACCAGCACAGCATCCTGCCTTTCTTAGTCTGACTGGACAACATGAGAGCAGAAACAAGAAATAAGCTTCAAGTGTTTTCAATGATGCTAAAGCAACGAATGATTGGTTTTCACAATAATAGTAACAATTAATATGCGACACTTAAAAATATTTCACAAATATTCGCACTATAAATAGTTACGACTCTCCCCCCATTATTATTTATGATGACAATAAAGAACCAAAGTATATGTTTGCACCAAAGCTGCCTTATAACTTTGATAAGAGTTGTGTATAAATAAAAATATATTTCAGCGCTTCATACTATCGCGACGTTTATCTGTTAGATTCCTAAATATAATTGTTTGTTAAACTGTTATACTGCAAACAATTTTTTTTTTTTTTCAAATGTGAATGTAACATTTGAGTGCAGAAGAAACTCTAGCACCTTTCTTAATTTGGTGATGTAATTCAATTGAAACTAATTTATATAGAGAGTGCCTTATACATATGTATATGCAACCAAATGAACCAATTAAATCCACTGTCCGTACTTAAAGTGTCGCCTTAGAACTGTACTGTGATCAAGCTTTTACATTATGATTCCTTTACAATTTTTACTTGTACCAATAAGTACCATAGCTCCGATCTCGAGATTTTGATGAATTCTGATATTACTTTTATAGAGAAATAGAAAAAAGATAGTTCGACAACAATGAGGCTATAGCCTAAACGGGTAAGCGGTTTTGATTAAACATCGATCGCTAGAGGCGAAATTTTAATTTTTGTAACTAACGGTACTTTACTTATGGCCAATTTGACAATAAATAGATTTGCTAGATATTGGTTTCTACGATTTTGTTCAGAAAAAAAAACTAGTTAAGATACATGTTACAAAATGGCATACAACATTTGGGAGAAAAGTTGTAATAACGGCACTTGCTTAAAAGTCAGTTTGTTAAAAAATGAATCAACCAATTTCATTCAAATTTTAAATTTCTTTAAGACTAGACTAATTCTGTAAAATGGCGTTTCACTTTTTTGACTTAAAGTGATAATAACAATACTTTTCTTAGGGTCAAGATGTCTTAGCCAATTTGCCAATTTGGTATTTATGGAAGTCTCATGAAGTTGAATAAAATAGCGTACCACATTTTTGGCCAAAATTGTAGCCACTTAACAAAAAATCGGTTTAGACGAAAACGGCTCTGAAGATTTTGATTAAATTTCATATTTGAGTTAGTGTATGAAAATGCTATATTTATTTCTATAAAATGGCGTACCATTCAAATAAAAAAGGATGTAATGGTACTTTGCTTATTAACTGGTTTTGGAAACGTAGTCATTTCTCGGTTAATATTCAATTGATTTTGGTCAAAACCACAATGTGAGCAAAATTTAATGTATATCTACAAAAATATTGCAATCAAACTTTAAATGAAGAATTTGTCCTTCTGATATTTTCTGTGATCAAAAAGTGCCCCTTTAGTTGAAACGAAGGCTCTATACCTCTGCATATCCGTCGCTCACATACGGTTTATTCTGTGGGTGCCGTGGCTTAGTGATTAATGCGTTGGACTACTGTGCATGGGGTTCCAAGTTCGAATCCAGAAAAACACAACATTTTTTTCAAGGGTCTTGCGAGCGTTTCAAAAACATTCTCAAAAACAGCTTCTTAAAACGATACGGCATAAAAATGTAAGTACCTTCTGTACGTAAAGAAACGCGTACATATATACTATGGGCTGCTCACGGCCTAATATTTATTTTATTTTTTCGCTTCGCATTGTGATCCAATGCTAGACAATGTAAAAAAAAGTATGAAGTCAAATTAACGACAGCTGATGGAAGTTCGAATATTCTAGGAAGCCTTCAAGTAAACCAATCTATCAAAAGCACGATAAAGCACGGCTTGCTCAGCTGGTATTGTCATGTTCAATGGAGAGATCCTTCGAGCCCCACCAAACGGGCAATGTCAATCAACTTTCTTACAAAATCGCGAAAAAAATGACAGACCAAAACACAAGTAGCATTTGATGAAGTGATCCAAAACCGGAAAGCCTGCCAGAACTTCCTGACGTACCTCCCAACCCCATAAGAGGACCAGTAGGTAATAAGTAAGGTCGTATGGTTGTGATCCTCCTATGGAAGGATATGCCATATCGGTTAAACATTGAAAAAACACACGCTACAAGTACAATCTCTATCTATCGCTGATTGTACAACAAATGTACAACTGTTGACAAATATGAGACCGTTTACATGACACTAACATTTACTGACGACAATACTGACAAATAAGTCACTTCTATACATTTAGTTTGAATACTAAATGAATTCTTCTTATGGTGTCTCTCCTCTTAGGAGGTTGATTTTCATTCTTTTGACGTCATCTCGCGATTTAACGATCCTGATAAGATGGATTCCTTATCATCTAGTTTGTCATTTGTCTTCCTGCTGTTCTTCTGCCTACTTGTAACAGTTGATACTTCTAACTCGCATTATATGACCCAGATATTCCAGCTTTCGTTTTTTCACAGGTAGCTGGAGGTCACTTCCACACAGGACTTTCTTTGGTTGACAGAAAGAAGCTCGCGCTTGTTTAATTCTGACTTTGATCTCCTCTGTAGAGTTTGCTTTGGAGTTGAATTGTATTTAATTTGATCCACGCGATTTACTTGAACATAGCCGATTTTTAGTTCTACTTGACGAATATTTCTCTTTGAGACTTGGAACCATAATCATTGCTTACTCTGTTTAATTTGTTTACCATTGAATTTAGTTCCTTTTCGTTTCTTGCAATTATTAATAGAGTCGTCGGCATATCGTAAGTTGTAGATTTTCACCCCGTTGTTGTCACCCCTCGTTCTTCGTCTTCAAGAGCTTCTTTGCAGATCTGCTCGGCATACATATGCATAAGGAAGGGGGATAAAATGCATCCTTGTCTTACGCCTCTAAGGATCTCAAATTCTTGTGATTCTACCCCATCTACTTTTTGTTGGTAATAAAGGGTCTCTGCCATTAATCGCTTTGCTTCTAAGTATATTTAACAGTTAACTTTGTCGAAAGCTTTTTCGTAGTCTATAAAGCACATGTACAAGTCCTGATTGAGTTCCATACCTCTTTGCCCTAAGATGTTGGGTGCAAAGATTGCCTCTATTGTTCCTAGTCTTTCTCTAAATCCAAATTGTGTGTCACTAATGTCTTCCTCCAGTTTTTTGTATATTCTGTTATGTATTATTTTTAGGAATAATTTAAGCATGGCTCATCAGACTGATTGTCCTGAAGTCTTCGCATTTTGTAGCTTTATTCTTTTTTTGGTAGCGCTATGAAGGATTTTCTTAACCAGTCTTTTGGGATTTGTCCACTTTTATAAATTCTGTTGATACTTCATCGGGTTCAGTCGATTTTCTCTCTTTTACGTTTCTTATGGCCTTGATATTTTCCTCTTTAAGTATTGCAGGTCCTGACATTTTCGTTATTGATTGTCGCTCATTTCTCTGGCCTTGAAAAGGCTCCCTGAAATATTTTTCCCCATTCTTTACCTTTTCTTTTGAATCTGTCAGAATATTACCGTTTTCGTATTTTATATTTCCGTATTGTCTCTTTCGATTTTTGCCGGTTATTTCTTTGTTTTTCTTGTGTATTTTTAAACTGTCATATCCCATTTTTTACTAAATGAATAGCGATTGTATTCATTTTATTCGAAATCACAAAATGAACTCATGAAATTGAATTCATCAAGAAGAAGAAAGAATTGCATTTTTTTCACAGCTCTGTTAGGTAATCTCGAAATTGTATCATTTTTCTCTCTTTTTATAATTACAAAATTTAAAGAAAATTCTATAATAGATTCGGAATGTTGGCTACCGTACAAGGTCAACACAAACAAAATCAATGAACCTGTGCGGTGAAAATAAATCAAGTTGTAACATATGTGGAATGTTTTAGGATCGATAACGATCTAGGTGAACCTGGGTTGTCTTTTTGTTTTTTGCTTTCGATAAATTATTTATACTTTAAAAAAAAAAACATCAATTTGTTTTTTGTTCACAGGAAACCTCATCTTCTGCAGCGGTGCAGCGGCAACACCAATCACCCTCCTCAATACTCTGGTAGACAATGCAGAAGCCAATGGTCTTAAGGATATTACAGTATGTCATATGCATACTGAAGGACCTGCAGCCTACACCAAGCCAGAGGTTTCTCACATTTTCCGATCAGCATCATTTTTCATGGGCGGCAACGTTCGTAAAGCTGTGGCTGATGGACGTGGCGACAACATGTCGATCTTCTTACAAGATATTCCCAAATTGTTTTATCAAAAAATTTATAAGCCTGATGTAGCCTTGATTCATGTCTCACTGCCGGACCAGCATGGCTATTGTTCACTCGGAACAAGTGTTGATTGCGTTCGTGCTGCATTAACAAACTCCAAGATTATAATTGGTATGTTTCTCGAGTGTGTTATAGTCATAGACTTCATAATAAGCTTCCTTTCAATCCTTTGCAGCACAAATGAACAAAAGGATGCCAAGAACTTTCGGTGATTCTGTTATTCATTCGTCGCATTTCGATGCTGCCATCCAAATCGATGAACCTCTGCCAATTCATGGTGGTAAGCCACCAAGTGCTGTGGAGACCAAAATTGGCAGTCTTATTGCCGAGAACTTAGTCGAAGACGGCGCAACTCTTCAAATGGGTATCGGTAACATTCCAGATGCCGTGCTCAACGCGTTGCACAATCACAAGGATCTAGGTATTCACTCGGAAATGTTTGCCAGCGGTGTCGTAGAATTGGTTCGAAGGGGCTGTGTCACTAATGCACAAAAGACTAAGCGTAGGGGTCGTATTGTTGGATCATTTTTGATCGGTACTCAAGAACTTTACGACTTTGTCGACAACAATCCTTTTGTTGGTAAGTCTTAAAATATACCGCTTCCTGTATAAGTATACCAATGTCTTTCTTATTTTTTTTTTTTTTATAGAAATGTTAACAATCGATTATGTTAACAGTACCCATGTTATTCGTCAACTTCCAAAGATGACTGCGATCAATTCGTGCATAGAAGTCGATCTTACCGGACAGGTTTGTGCCGACTCGATTGGAACACGTTTCTATTCAGGTTTCGGTGGACAAGTGGACTTCATTCGTGGTGCTGCCGAAGCCACCGACGGAAGGGGCAAACCAATCCTTGCAATGCCATCGACAACGAACAAGGGAGAAAGCAAAATTGTACCCATTCTCAAACCAGGTATATTCAAACTAAGAAACGTCCTTTTACATTATTTTTATTTCTTGAATTCTTTTTTTTAGGTGCTGGTGTGGTTACCTCTCGTGCTCATGTACATTACCTTGTCACTGAATATGGTATTGCGGAGCTGTTTGGCAAAACTATGCGTCAACGTGCGCACGCACTTATCCAAATCGCTCATCCCGACCATCGTGAACAACTAGAAAAAGCTGCATTTGAACGATTGAAGCAGATGCCATCGGTCTAAACCAAATTTTATTAAGACAACATCCTCAAGAGCCTTCTTCTAATCTTAAATTCGCGACGGTGAACTTCTAAAACTATTGCTAATACTTCAGTTTTTATTTGCATTTGTACAGACGGGCACCACTTTACTTGTTTTTTGTTTTTATTTTTATTTTTTATTTTGTTATGCATTTTTTGCTGGTTGCAGGTTGTCGATTTGACGAGTTAGTCAGATGAGACGATTTAGTGAAACGACAGACTGAACATATTCTAACCAGCAACTAGCACAAGCTCGTAAAAATTTCTTTGTAAGAAGTTTTATTGTTTTGTTTCTAAGCAAAATAAAGTGTAATTATGTAATTCCGTTAAGTAAATAAATAGAAAAACCAAATGATTCTATGCATTAATGTAAATTAACAAATCAATTGAGTACCGTGCTATTAGCGGGGCTCACATTATACGATTTGTCTAAACGATATGCTCAACAAACGTGCTTGATGAATCAAATCAAATTTTTGAAATTTTTTCTTACTTGATCGACTTATCGTAAAGTATAACTTCAGAGAATCTTCCATTTCTAATTTGAATTTCGGTGAGCGAACGGCAAACGACAAAGCTATCGAACGAGGGAAAAAGAGTTTTGGTTCGATTTCTTTGACGGCTGTAGGCAATTTCTAGAAGTGTGGAAAATGAAAAGGGGTAAATATAATTCTTTCATCCATTACTGCAGAGCGAGCTCTGTCAAGTTATCACTTCGAAGTTTCTCTCACAAATGTATTCTGTCAAGCATGCAGTACAATTCGAACGCTAAACGATATTTCTCGTCAAGCTAATCGTTCAGACAAATCGTATAATGCGTCTGTATACAGAAGATTTTTTTTCCGAAATCGCTAAGCATAAAATAAAAATATAATGTCTTATCGGACTTGGAAACATCGAAATTGATGAGCTAAGCATTTCTTCGTGAAATTTTAAAATTCCAACAGTTGATTTACATAAATCTAGAGCTGTTCTCAACAACGATTACTACCTCTGCGGGGGATAATAGCGGAGTGAAGCGGTTACTGCTGGAGATAAAATAACTCATTGTTTTAGAACACCGGAAGTTCAAGAAGCCATCAGAGAAGAAGAGATCTTTCAAAGTGTGGATTCACTTGGCAAATTTCGACTCTCAGTCTCAATCTCTCTCTTACCAGGGCATGCAGCTGTACTGGGCTATGAAAAGGTATATCACCAACTGCAAAGGTACCTATTGGAATATATCATTCCATTACTATAGTCTTCCAGGGAAAAGTATTTTTTAAGGGTTAAGGAACCCGTTCCCGAGCTGTGGTCGAAGGAGGTTGGGGTAGGATACACTGGGTAAATTCGTGGAATAGCAAAAAGAAATAACATAAGTAAGTTAGAACTTACCGATTTATTCTGCTGTCTTCCTCTATACTGTAATCATTTAGAAAAAGCTCCACAAATGCAAGCACAAATTTCTCATTTCATCTTCGAAGCACACACGCACTCGGCATAAAGAAAAACCAATACAAACACCAAGAGCTTTTCGAACCAAGCTTCGTGAAACAATAACCGCCGCGAGCAACTACAAACCCTGCGCTATTGAATCTCCCGACGAACACTTCAATATATAAAGGGAATACTCGAAAAAAACACAGACAAAAAGGGAATTTCATTAGTAACTCGAGGTCGTGATATGGACACACTTAAACACCATGAGTGAGACAAACATATGAACTGCACTACAAAACGGATGATCTACAGCTACACACTTTCTTTGCCACCGAGCTGAACTTAAAAAAAAATTGGGTAAGTGCGAGGAGGGCCTCGTGCAATAGTGTTCCGGACATTTTATATTGTCATTAAATAGAAGGCAATTTATTCATATCCTGCATAGGTACACCTAATACTGGTTTTGATATGAATAATGTAATGTCTTGTACGTAGGTATGTCCTAGTAATACTGAGCTGAGATTCCAGTCCATTTTAACTTACACTTTCAATACAAAACATGGCGTACCAAGCTTTTGGATAAAAATGCATGTAACGGTACTTTGCTTGTTAAATGGTTTGAGTAAAGCAAAACACTGGCAATACTCGACATGCGAAGGAATACAGCATTTAGAGTTTTAAAAATTAAAAAAAAAATATTTTTGAAAAAATAAAATTCTTGTTTTTTAAACTTACATATTTAGTTTTTAAAAGCAGCATAGAGCTAACATATACGAATCATTCGTGCAAATGACTTCGTTTTTGAAAAATCGAAATCGAATGCAGTAGCAGCAAGAGAAGAGCTTATAGGGAGTCCATGCGCTCTTCTAAAATCTGTAACTCGGGAACTACATACCGGATTTGGATGAAACTTAAAACTTGAGCAAATCGTAGTATCAAAATGATCTACTGTAAAAATTATTTGGATAACATAAAAACTGGGGGAGATACAGTGGGGTAACTAGATGCCCCATTTTTTTAATTTTTCTCAGAAAATATATAAAATACAGGAATTTTCGTATTGTTTTTACAATCTACACTAAATTCTACGTATCTCCAATTTTTTTCATATTTTTACCATTTATGGTCTGGCCGCTAGGGGGGGGGGGACAACATTTTTCAAATGTTTGGCGAGCTTTTTTGTTCAACAAATTTTGCCAGAAAAAAATATTTCTTACATATATGAAGCCCTTGCAAAATTCTCTTTAATTTGATATGCCACATGATGGGGAACAAAATAATTTTTTTTTGCCCTTCATACAAGGTGCCCAAAAAAGGGCTCCCAAAATGAAATTCATTGCCGCCATCTTATGCAGGCTTCCACATAATGTATACATAGCGAAAGTTTCAGCTCTCTATGTCTATCGGTTCAAAAGTTACAGGGCTGTGACAGACTGACGGACAGACGGACAGACGGACAGACAGACACCGTATCAAACCCATAAGTGTTCCGTTTTACCTTTTAAGGTCCGGAACACTAAAAAAGACACAGAAGGGGAAAAATATATATAACCCGTTATAGCAAAGCACTCTTGTACACTATGAAAAGGGAAGCAGCCATATGAACTAGAAAAAGCCTCTCAAATTGGACACACTAACCCTACAAGAGAGGCTTTCTAGAAACACTAACACAAACACCACTACACTGCACTGCACTGGGAAACGAACGACCCGAAACTAACTACGAGACCCGAACCGAACTTATCACCAGAAGACACCGCGAACAACTGATTCTGCTGCACCGTCGGATATGGATTTAACCCTACGGAAGCGGAAATTCATTTCTCAGTTTTGGCAGCAGAGTTGCCGTGTGACTAAATGTGTACACAATAAACCATTTGCTTTGAAATTGATCAATTCTTAAAGAAAAATATTTTATTGGCGGATTTATTACTACTCGTTAATATTTAATGCTGCAGGACACTTTTAGAAATTCTGATATTTTTAACTAGCGTGCACCATTGGACTTAAATAGCTTTATACATACTCGTACAGTACTGTTATTCCAGTACGTTGGGAAATCGAGAGGGGGAAGGAAGAATTGCAACGAATAAGTGTAAATACACCCAAAAAAAAGATGCTGTAAGAATAGAGTAAAACGCTGTAGATTCTACTGCATTCATTGTCAGAATCGACCCGATTTAACAATCTAGTTGTGAAAATAACAGCTAAAATTGAAGATTTCACAGCACTTTGCCGTCGAACAGCTGTAGAAACAACAACAATTTGCATGTAAAAAAAAATCGCTTTCATAGCACCACATAAGCTTAAAGTTCTAATTTATTGGTATGGTGCGAGAAATGGGGTGGAAATAGCTTTTACAATCCAATTAGATGGTTCTTGTCCAAGAAATACTTAGTGTGTATTTAAACCGAATTATATAATTTAATTTACTTACAAAATGTGAAAAATATTTGGCTCTGGCTGGGGTTGAACTTGGAACCTCTTACTCGGCGACTGCATACACTACCACAACGCCATGGCCTCTGAAAATTATCATGCGAATATTCTCAAATGGTATCTACTTTTTACGCTTTCATAATAGATGCCGAATCTACAACTTGTTGTAATTTCTACAGCTCCTGCTGTAGTTACTACAGTAAATAGCTGTAGATTCTACAACATTTTGATGTAGATTTTACAAATTCATATCTGTAGATTTAACAGCCGAAATTGACAACGCGCTGTTGATTTTACAATTGGGGGTTGTAGTTGATTCAACAATTTTGCTGTAGAAACGACTGCATTCGCTGTAAAATCTACAAAAAATTGTTAATTGAACCAGATTCGCTGTTAAATACACAAATCTACAAGGAATTGTTAAATCTACTGCCTCCAATTGTAAAATCTACAGCGCTTTTTTTTTTGGGTGTTTTTTTTGAAGTTGAAGTCAGTGGCGTGGCGTCCTTATAACCCGGTCACTACCGACTTACCTTTTAACATTCTACTTTTCAACCATGTTTAACAAATTCCAATCAGCATGAATCTGAATCAATCGCTGCCTTTCGTTCTACTATGATCACCCATTTATACCCAACAACAATGTCCATTTGTTTTCCAAATCCACACACTCCATTGGGAAACACAAAGCGATAGTAGCAACAGAAATAACTCAAAATATGTCGGGTTATAAAATTTCTCACTGAATAGAACAAATTCGTTTGCTTTCCTCTTTCTTCGCTTATTATTATTATTCCACTGTATTTGACACCTGTCGGTTCAATACACGCTTTCTTATGCAAAAAATAACCCGCTTTTCCCCAAAGTTATTTGGTGAATTTTGTATATATTTTGCTGGTCTGATGTATCAGGTACAAGTGTATCGAGCGGGAAAAGTAGAGGTAGGTTTCTGTTCAAAAAAGCATTAAGCGGCCCATACACACCACACTTGTGTCGGTGCACCAAGAAGTTTAATATGTATGTGTTGGCATACGCACCGTTTTTGGTGTCAGACACGGTGCTAGTACATTTAAAATAATTTGATTTTTGTTGTCGGTGCCTCGAATCTCAATCTCATTGTACATATGTATGTTCAAGCGTAAAGCGACTTATTTCGTTCCGCGGAGGTATGATACTGACTTTCTGGTACGATTTTGAGCGGGAACAGTTGTCAGTGTCAAAATAACCTATGATTTAAAAAGAAAGTTTAGGGGAGGGAATGAGTAAATTGAAACATTTCTGTATTTTTTGTATGTTCTCTCGTCCAATTACTCATTTTATGCGCGAACTACCCTCCTCAACGATCGAACTAGAAATGATAAAATGGAATAGGCACGGAACATTCCGGATGTAGAACGCGACTCTCCTCGATATTTCTATTTTCTTCATGACTCTCCCCCTCTCTTTACCCCTCACTCTTCTTACCCACAAAATACCGACATAGCCGAGTTTTGAGTCAGCATCTAAACAGGCTCCTAGTTACAGACCCCAAAAACTGTTAATGCTTTATCTTATGCCATCTGCTTCTATATATATTTTATTTCCCTTCCACGAGAGTTTGAATTTTCTTTACCAGGGAGCGCCTGCACTATTACATATTTATCACCGCCAGGGTTGCCGTTCCAGAATATGTAAATGCTTAAAACATGAACTATGTATATTTTTTAAATAAGTACTTATATTTATGTGTAAATTATTGAATTATTAATATTTTTCAGTACCATATGGTGTGGTGGAAGTGTATTCGGTCATTGAGTAAGAGATTCGGTTCTCAAGTTTAAACCATATCCATTTAATTTTCAAAGTATTAGATACCTCATTGAGAAATTATTAGAGTATGCACTTTTATTCTGTTTTTATACGACAGAATAGATGGGAATCGGATGTCAATATGTACCAACATTGAGTGTATTATGGGCGTCCCCGACAAATGGAAATTGTGAAAAGCATAACCCTAAACTGTTTTTTATTGTTAACTTCGTGTTAAAAGAGAATCAAATTTTTTCTGCGATTCGTGTTAAATGAAATTCGTGTAAAAACAGAATTGAGTGTATTTTAAAATGAATGAAAAAGATTCAAAACTCACATAAAACGCATACTGAATAATTTGGACAACAACCAGAGAAATTCCAACTTCACTAGGTATACTTATTCGTTGCAATTCTTCCTTCTTCCTCTCGATTTCCCAACGTACTGGAATAACAGTACTGTACGAGTATGTATAAAGCTATTTAAGTCCAATGGTGCACGCTAGTTAAAAATATCAGAATTTCTAAAAGTGTCCTGCAGCATTAAATATTAACGAGTAGTAATAAATCCGCCAATAAAATATTTTTCTTTAAGAATTGATCAATTTCAAAGCAAATGGTTTATTGTGTACACATTTAGTCACACGGCAACTCTGCTGCCAAAACTGTGCAATGAATTTCCGCTTCCGTAGGGTTAAGTCCATATCCGACGGTGCAGCAGAATCAGTTGTTCGCGGTGTCTTCTGCTGGTAAGTTCGGTTCGGGTCTCGTAGTTAGTTTCGGGTCGTTCGTTTCCCAGTGGAGTGTAGTGGTGTTTGTGTTAGTGTTTCTCTTTTGTAGGGTTAGTGTGTCCAATTTGAGAGGCTTTTTCTAGTTCATATGGCTGCTTCCCTTTTCATAGTGTACAAGTGTGCTTTGCTATAACGGGTTATATATATTTTTCCCCTTCTGTGTCTTTTTTTGTAAGTTCAGCTCGGTGGCAAAGAAAGTGTGTAGCTGTAGCTGATCATCCGTTTTGTAGTGCAGTTCATATGTTTGTCTCACTCATGGTGTTTAAGTGTGTCCATATCACGACCTCGAGTTATTAATGAAATTCCCTTTTTGTCTGTGTTTTTTTCGAGTATTCCCTTTATATATTGAAGTGTTCGTCGGGAGATTCAATAGCGCAGGGTTTGTAGTTGCTCGCGGCGGTTATTGTTTCACGAAGCTTGGTTCGAAAAGCTCTTGGTGTTTGTGTTGGTTTATCTTACCAAAGTGCAATGTGTGTGCCGAGTGCGTGTGTGCTTCGAAGATGAAATGCGAAATTTGTGCTTGCATTTGTGGAGCTTTTTTCTAAGTGATTACAGTACAGAAGAAGACAGTAGAATAAATCGGTAAGTTCTAACTTATTTATGTCATTGCTTCTTGCTAGTCAACGAAAATACAGTATTGTCTCGTTAATCCGAATCAATTTTTGCAAGGAGGTATTTGGATTATTATTGATATTTTTTAGTAAGTACAGGATGATCTGGTTATTTAACGAAACATTTTTGTTTGATTATACTGTTGTTATGTATGTTTATACATATACATACAATATATACTGTTGTTACTTTGTGCCGGGGGTTTACTCCTAATCCACAGGGAGAGGTTCATGCCGACAAAGATGAGACAGCTGTAGCAAGGTCATTTGCATTTGCAATCACAAACATGTCGGGATATCTCCGCATTGCTCACTTTTGACTAAAACACCGAGGTAAGGTACTTAAACTTCTCCGTCTGCTTTTGTGGGACTACACTAACATGCATCAGCTTACGAAAAAAAAACAACCATTAGGCCCTCCTCGAACCCGTGCAATAGGTTTGATTTTTTTGTTTTATAAAATAAGACATTTTCTGTGGTTCTCATTTCATTCTATCACTCCTTACTGTACTTCAGTCTCAAGTTTAAAAAGTTCATCTTCTTACTTTCAACTTAGCTCAAAAGGTTTCTCAATCTATCACAAGCTTAACCTTATGTCACAACCCTTAAAATTTTTTTGCAACTTTTCACAAAATCATCAGCCAAATATCTACTCTCTTTGTCCATTAGAGTAAACAAGTCATCATCCCCTACAAAAGAGTATTCAAACATAGTTTCTAAGGGATGCTGTCAGTTCTCAAAAACTGAATCTAAACTCATCTCTTTACAACGAATTGTTTTGTCATCCCTTTTATCGTCTACTCACGATAAACACTCTTTTTCGGTTCTATTTCCTATACTCTGAAGAATGTGTTACGTTGGAAATAAGGATATAAGGAAGAAATAAAAGCTCCTCCTCAAGTCCTTGCAAAATAATTTTTCAGTGTGAAAATCGAGAGCACAGATGAAGGTTTTAACTTATTTTTCCTCCATATCTGTGTGAAATTTTCTTTTTGTTATTTTATATTCTTTTAATTCTTCCTTTACTTTCATCATCTTTGCTACATTCCATTAAGGCAAATAAATTCAAAGTTTAAAAAAATTTATTAAAAAAAAAAAACAAACAAAAACAAGAAATACCGTAAAATATAAGAAAATTAACGTTCCAAATTCCAACTGCCTTTATACTGTTGTAATATACATGTGAGGAGTGTACATAAGAAAACGTGAAAAAAAAAAAACGAGAAAACCGAAAAAGGAAAAGAAAATCGAGAAAAACCGAATACAAAGTGTGGAAAATGAAAATAGGGTGCCGCTCCCAAAACTGAAATGGTACACGACAAGGGACATTAGAGTTGTTCAGGCATCATCATCATCGCCATCATCACAGTGAGAAGGGAGCAAATATCCTCGTCTCGGGCTTTTGAGTGTTTGCATGTGTTTTCTGTTGTCTTTTGTGTGTGTGTGTGTGTGCTAGTGCTTTAGCAAAAAAAAAAAAAAAGGAAAAATCCTTACATATTCTAAAGAAAACCAAGAAAATTAAGAAAAAAAAAATAAAATTAATAAAGAGTGCTAAGGTGAAAATGTTCATAAAAAATTAAGTAAATTTCTGTATTAAAAAAAAATAAAGTTCAAGTGTCATCAGTGTGCTAGGGAAATTGTGTTAAGATAAAGGAAAATTCCTAGAAGAACCTGAGCCAGATTTAAAAAAAAAACATCCACTTCATCTGCTCCGCCACATATATGTATATAAGGAGGATGTGTTTCATCGACTCGGCCGTCTTCTTTTCGATCTGTTTTTCAGTTTTTCCATAATTGACCTCCCACAAAGTATCTGAAGGTACTATTTATTTATTTATCTACATATCTCCTAACAAATATACATACATACAACAAAACTAGTCACAGAGTGTATCTTATAAATTTATTTTATTAAGTTATCTCGTCGTCGTCGACTAAATGTGATGAATTAAGATTAATTCCATTTTGCTATTATATAAACCAAGTTCTCTTGTGCGATGTACTGCCTCACTCATATATCTCGTGTATCGTGTTGACGTCTCCACCTAGTAGAGTCGATCTATCCTAGTCATTTTGTCAGTGGGTCTACATTTTTCAAAAAAACAATCTCTGCAACTGAGTAGTTAATCATTTTGAAGAGAAGTGCCTTTGAACTATTGTCCAATAAGTAATTGAGATGGATATTTGAATGCAAAATATTGTTTGCGTTTCACTGTTGTCATTTGTAACTTTATTTATTCACTCTTCACACACCCATCATATCTGGTATCACAAAGAGAGTCAATACAGTGAGAGGCAATTTTATAAGTCCATAAAATTTTTTTTTTTTTTTAATTTGAAACAAACAATGAAGAAACATTTATGAATATTTTAATAAAATACAAATTATATTGATAAGTCCCATAGCTATTTTCGTATATTTGTATTTTTGAAATTCAAAAATCGTACTTGCCTTGTTCACTGCACAGATCAGTACAAGATTTTCTGCTGAACATATTCGTTATAGTGACAGTCTAATACATACCTACTTTTAATTGCTAATAAGAATAATACTTTAGGGCACGTTCTGACTCATTGAACAGAAGGTTGTAATTTCCTGTTCTGAGGCCTATTTCACCAACTTACAAATTGCTGTATACAAGAACTTTTCCACAAAAATTGTAGAATAATCATTCAATTTAGTTTCACCAACTTTGTGGTTTACAAATTTTTGCTGTGGCCAGATTACAAATTCTTTTATACAGGCACAAATGTAGATCTAAAGCAAGTAGGTAGTTGGTGAAATACGCCACTGATAGTTTTCACAAATTTGTGCTGTTCTGTTCTATTTTTTCAGTGACTGAACGAAAATATATTTGAAATGTTTATAAAAAAATTTATGAATTAAACGTCGGCAGCACTGAGAGCTAAAAACCTGTTTTTTTTTCTTTTAAATTGTAAGGCAAAAACGTTTCTGTTTTTCCGATTAGATACCTTTCTTTTCTTTCATAAAATGAATCCGCTGCTTGATACAAGACTTTTTGATCATAAATAAAATAAAACCGCTTTTTGGTTTAACTTTTTTCCAAATTCATCTCAGTTTTGATTACACATATTTGTCAACATTTTTTCCATTATTTCCACTGACTAAATGAGCTTTTAGATGATCAAGGATTCACGAAAAGGATTTCGATCGAAAAGCAGAGCAAAGAAATGATTCAAAATGGTTTTTTCGTCAGACGTATTAAGAGTTTATTTTTAATTTCTGCATAGCTTTATGGATCATAAGGCATATACTCGTATGTTGTCTACAAGAATACTTTTTTGGAATTTGGCTCAAATCTTCCCAAGTATTTTTCAATTACCGAGTCTCGACTGTTCGCCGCCATTTGCTTCTTGAGCACCAGTGTATTATATTTATTATTATGAGCTGTTGTATTGTAACTGGTGTTTATGGACCTTTCCGGAAAGTGTTACTAATCCACTGCCACTTTCAGTTGCACCAGTCTGTGAGGGAATAGTTTGTTTGGGATGTGGGTTGTCTAGAAAGTCACATCCTTTAAATTTTTAAAGGTAACTTTTTACGTTTATTTGAAAATTTCCAGTTTAATTAGTTGGACACAATGTAAAATAGGTATTCTCTCTATTTACTTTACATTTTTTTTCGACGCTCTTTTATAACTTCGATTTATTTTTGCTTTTGCCGAGGTTATTTTCAGTCTATTATACTTTATCAAATTTATATCGTTTATCACCAATAAAAATCTTACAATAAAATATACCACCTTGCCGATTACGCAGAACTATCAACTGTAATTGTTGCTGTCGAAACTATGTACATATGTCATTGTGTAAAGGTTGCGTACTTATGTCCAACCAACTGCTCCAGTTATAAGATTAAAGAGTGTTCTTGAATAACACAAAGTATATTGTAATACCTGTACATAAGTATCACAAAAATTGAATACGAATTACAACTAAATGCGAAAAATCTAAGGGACCCAACCCAATACCTTGGGCACCATAGAGTCATGGACAGTATATTTGTCATATGGGATGCAAAGTGCACCACATCAACTCTTTCATATCGCTTTTTCAGTGTTCCAATCCATCCACCCAATCCGTCTCATTCATTCCAAGAAGCATTTTATTCGGCACCTAAGCAGCTAACTTTATAAGCTTTGAATTAAAACAGAGCATGCTTAGTACCTACTATCCATCCTTTTTGCCGAATTTTAATTATAATGTACTGTATGTATGCAATGTAATGAATAATGCACTCTAAAATTTCGAAGCCTCGTCCAATGCGCGTCGATCCTCAAAACAGGACACTTAAGTTAAGAAAAACGAACTTTTGCTAGGGTTTTTTGAAAATATTTACGCTTGCATTTCTGCTCCAAATACAAGACTGTGTAAAAAGAGAGACAGGCTCGGCTATCGATAAGGATTATATTATATTGTACATATATGTAGATATAAATACGTAAGTTCAATATATTTTTATACCACAAACTCTCTCATCTGTATAACTACGTACGCCTACACAAAAGTGATATTGAGAATTACACACTTTCATCATTTGATTTCACAGATCCTTTGATTTTATATCCTTGAGATACAAAGCTTTAACCCGATGAAGGAAAGCTAATAATAAACCAAAATTAGACACAAGTCATTATAAGCGACACTGACAGATTGACATGCCTGTCAACGACATTTATCCACTTTGATGTGCGATCCGTTTTATATTTTTCAATAAAGTTTGCCTGACAGTTTCTTTAATAAGCACAGCCCCTTCAAAAGTCTCTCTTTAATTGTCATCTGCCTCTCTACCATTAACCCATTCAACTCATTCAGAAACTTTCAAAACCATTCCCCAACTACTAAAGCACACTGTGTTTACATCATAACCACAATAGTGACCCTATAAAAATGTCACCCACTGTTTGCCAAAGTGTTTCTTTTCTATGTGTGCTCGACTTTGAGAGCAGCATCACAGAGTGATGCTATTGCCTACTGCTGCGGTTCAATGATAAGTTTATTGTCGGTCGGTTACGGTTTCTACAACTGCGGTCACCCTGAGAGTGATACAATTATCCTCTAATATAGTAAAATATAACTTTTGTGACAATTCTATGGGATTGCTACTTTCGGTTGTAACGTGACAACAGTCAGTTTGAAAAATTTTCCGCAATCGAAAAGAGGTGTGTTCGGATGACAAAAAGGAAAGAATCGAATCTGTCTCGTGAAAAGCAAATGACAACCGACTACTCGAGTGTGTTCTGGTACATCTCCACTAAAAAACAGAAGATTGTATTCCTTTTTTGACAAATTGAAAAGTGACAGCAGTAGATACGCGTAATATCCTTACGACTTTGTTTAGCAAATTTTTCGGTATTTTGTTTGCATTGTAAATGACACGTAAAATTATCCTTTTTCGCACGGAAAAAAGGGAAGAATAGCAAAAGCACAAAAGGGCGTGTTTGTGCATGTGTGTAAGTTAGATCCAACGACAAAAACAAAAAAAAAAACTCCCTCTTCCCCACAAAAAAAAAGAAAGAAAAGATTCTCTTTACTTGTCGCTTATTCTCTTTAAGGAGTATCTCTCTTTGTATGTTTTTTATATGTGTGTGTGTGTGCGAAAATACCACACATTATAGTGAAAGCTCTCAAGGACTCTGCGAATATAGAAAAATGTGCGATAATCTACGTCGATAGGGTAAATTGCCGCCCCCACACAATGCCCTAAGGATCAAAAACTACCCATTTTCTAGTTGAAATTAAATTATTTTTCAATCCTAAATTGCTTTATATGATACACTTACAAAAAGGATGTCCTTTGACTGAAAAAAAAATATAAAAATAAAAACAAAAAAAAAAATCACTTTTCAAAAGAGAAAATCATCTTGGAAAAGCGAGACGACAAATAGGATACACATTGTACTTTGTGTGAGTTGTTTACCTTCTGTTGTCCTTTTTGTGTTTCAATTTCGTATTCAGCTTACTATTTCTGGAATGGATACTTAACAGGAGAAGCGCTAACCAACAACAACAAAAAAAGGAGCAAATCATGTAAACTCTCCACGTGAAAATTCGACGTTTTCTTGTTGTTTTTGTTGTTGTCTTTTATGCATTTCTGTTAGGTATAAGAATCCTTAATGGCAAGGAATTGTGTAAGGAAGTACTACTGTAGAGGTAGTATATTTGCCAGCAAGGTTGTTTAAGTTTTTTTTTATATCTCTTTTTTTTTTTGTTTTTTCTTCTTCATGTTTTCTGTCTGTTTGCTTGCCTAATGTTTGCATAAAACTTGTCATTTATACGATGAAACTAGAAAAAGAACAAGAAGAGGAGTGGTAGGGAAATTTTATTTTGAGTGCACTTTTCGGTCCTCTCATTAAGCTATGTGAACCGAGGTATAAATATTTGGAATATGCCTACTTTCAGTGCAAAACCTATGTAGTGTAGGTACACAGCGAGTGCTATGGAATTTTTCTCCTTCGACTTGCTGCCCCCCTTTCCCATTTCGCCCTTCCAGCTGCCTTTACAGAGACGAAGGAAGTCCATTAAAAATTAATAGTTTCTATGGAAGTGGCTTTTAAAGTTTCACTTTTGAAATTTTAATGGTAAATTCCTGGGAAGTTGGTTGAATGTCCTTATTAGGTTTTGGTGTGACCGTCTTTTTTCTTTGTCTTTTTTTACTAGATTTGGTTTTAGTACTTAAGAAATTGCTATTGAGAAGATTAGTATTTGTAAAGTTTAAAACAGCTATTTAGAAGAATTATTTAGAGGAGAGTATTTAATTTTTTTAAAGGCAAATACATTGAGATTTCTATGAACCATTTTTTTGTTCTACTTCTTCACCGAAGGAATTTTTCATTTTTTACATATTTTATTCTTAAAGTACTAGATTTTCAGTGCCGATGGACGCGTTCCCTACGCCTGGAATTCGCTAGATGCTACATTCCTTGAACACACTAGAAGATGAAACGTACGGAAAGTACTAAACACATATCCCTTATACCCTGTTTATATGAGCAGATTGTGGGATTGGATTGGCAATGGATTGGGGTTCAATCGAGTTTGAATTGGATTGAAATCGTGTCATATATCACACTTTTTAGTCAGTATTATGACCTTACAAATCCCATTCGTGTGGCAATACAACCCCTTTTTTGTTTTATGACGCCACAACGATTAATTTCGTTTTTTTGGTTCTTTGCCTACCAACCTCATTCTTTCTATCCTTCTATTCAAATTTCAATCCGAATCCAGAATATTTTGTAATAAGACCGATTCAATCCTGATTCAATTGAGTTCAAAATCGATTCGCTCATATAAACGGGTCAATACAGACTTTTTTACTTTTCCTTAAAATCAAAAACATACAACATAAGAATCACCCCTCTTGCCACATTTTACGGTTAAGAAAAGCACATAAAATAAAGAAATAAGTACATATTGTGATTTACAAATTTATAAACTTTTGACATCAAAAAGCTAGAATCTTCAAAATCTAGTACATTTTTTGGTCGTACAGGCCGCTAGATTCTCTAGGACAAAATCTGTCATCCCGGTGCAAAAGTATTCTAGCAGCTAGAACTCGGCCAATAGCCGCGTTCCCTACGCAAGGAATTTGCTATCCGCTGCTGGAAGATGAAAAAGACAACTAGAACTTAAAAGTACTTATCCCTAAAAGTCCACAAATTTGACAACCACTTAGAAATTTATGACAATTTAACAGGCGGCTGTTTATATTTAAATTTCAATTGATGCAATTTTTTGGTCGTTAGAACGCGAAAAGTCATTTATAAAAATGTGAAATTGCATTGATTTCTAATGGGGGGTTGATAGATGAATGGGGAGGAAGAGTAAATTCACAACAACACTAGTTACTTGACATAAAGTCTGGGTCCCACTTTAGATTTCTAAGGAGCTGATGTTGCTTTATGCTTCTGATCTGACGCATTTGGAATCTCTTAAAATAAAAGGAGCGGCATTGAAAAGACTGGAGTACTTTCCACCCGTCTAGGTGCATGCCATCTTGTTGGGTCTGGGTTTATTAAGTTTGATACAAAGTTTTGTATCATAGAGAAATATTGAAGGTAGACCCAATAAAGTATATACACATATAAATGCTCAGCATCACTAGCCGAATGGATTTAGCCATGTCCGTCCGTCCGCCTGTTTGTCACCAGTTTTTGGGCCTTGAATTTGAAACTAGATCGATCAAACTTTGTATACGAGATCTTGGAAAAGGAAGCAGAACAAGTGTAAAAACTTTCAAAATCCGCACACTTTTGGAAAAATTCTCTTACTCGACATATCTTCTATATATAGTGTAAGGCCACGCCCACGTTTTAGGGGCGTCTTTAACCAAAAACTGATATTTTCGACAATTTAATCAAAATATGTGTATCAAACGATCCGCTCCAAACGGGTATGTTTTATATTTGATTACCCACTTAGAATATTTCGCCCTTGGAATCAAAATAAATTCTTTGCCAGGATTATTTTGCGCAATTTATATATAAGAACAAGATTTTCATCATATTTAAACCCGTTTGTTTTTGAATATGTAAGGGGATAATTTGTTACCTTTGCGGTTTATCAATTTTGTCAAATAGTTCTTAGCCACAAAATTGAGCTCCACAGTCATGTATAGTTCTGAAAGTATTGAGTTACCATTAAGGTTGAACTATAAAAATCGGACGCAATCGTTAGCTTATATCAAAATTCTACATTAAGTTTTCAACTTAAATTATGGAAATGCCCATGATAGGAGCATGTGTTCGGAAACATCTGTCAAGTAGTTTTTACGAAAAATATTCAATTGTTTTGAGAAAATAAATAGTATAATTCGTTCAAAACTGTTAAAAAATTTAAATTTTATGCGTTTTGTAATTTATTCCCCAGCTGACTGGCAAATTTTCATATGAAAGAGCGAATGGATTGAGGATTCGCATTAACTAGGAAATGGTTTCGCCTTTTATAAGTGAATATTTGAGATGATACGCGACAACCCTGTTAAAACGGCTGACAAAAATATCGATTTTTATCCCCAGTTTTACAAATTCAGATTTCGATGATTTTTCCGTTGGTAATGTATTGTTTTTTTTACACACAAATCTGCTACAAAAGAATACTTTTCCAGCAAAGACCGGATTATAAAATTTGGTGTTGTCAATATGTATATAGATGTGGTATCAAATTTATCATTGCATTTATCAAAAGTAGTTTCAAAGTCCAAAAGATGTACATAGATATGTATTTATACCTTCTTCGTTCTACGCTACGCTATAATAAATATTGCCTTTTAACTCCATGAATATTGCCTTTCATTTAGGGCAGACAATGCAATCACTGACTTCAAAGACTTCAAAAGACTTCAAAGACTTCAACTAAGTGAATGCAGTCAACTGACTTCAAGGAACTTAATGCAATTAGTGAATGCTAGTGACATAAGTGACTTAGATTCAATCTTTCTGACTTCACCATTCTGAATGCTTAAATTGACTACTGCAGTCATGACTTCAAAATGAATGGTGATTTATTTTTTTTCAATCTGAAGTCTTTATTAAAGTCAATGAATTAAATCATTTTTCGGAGCATTCCACGGAATTATATTCAAAAATGATTGGATTCTCTTACAGCTCTGACAAATACCACTAAAATATCTTCCTATCCCTTCTCTATCTAGTTTTTTGGGCAAATTATTCTTCAATTTTGAACTGGAGGATGTTTTTAAACATAAGTAGTTTTTTTTTTTTTAACAATTTCGATTTCTCTTCGACTGAAGCGGCTATTACGAATCGCTTAGTGTATTCCTATAAGAACGCATAAAGATACTGTGAATTGAGATCAAATGCAGAAATAACATTCTATGATTCGGATACCTACTCAATTTGTACACCGTCTATGGAGAAAAAAATATTGAAACCTGATGATATCAATACTCTGTCCAAAAACAATAGTGCCACCCTTAAATGGGTTGCCATAGTATACGTGACAGATCGCCACAAATCAGATTGTATTACCCATAGGGTTGCCATCTGATGATAAAAAAGAGAACAAATTGTAATAATTTCGTAAAATAATGTAAATCAAATAGATTATAAAATCGGTACTGAATGTATTTAAATGAAATCTTTATATGTAGTAGAGCATTTTGATGTGTCAATGTTTACATCCGCTATTTTTCTACGGTTTCCGATTATTCTAAGCAAACTAATTAAGCCATAATTCTGTGCTTTATTTGAAAATTGAATACGTATAGAGAATTATTTTTCATATTTCTTATAAAATTACTCAAAACGTGTATTTTTGTGGAAAAGTGGGCGTGTCAATAGGCGGACTTCAACATTTTTAACATCTGTACTGCTTAACCCTAAGAAATGCCCACGAAATTACATTTCTTTTGAGCTTCCATTTAATAATGTATACCGATAATAATTTGAACTCTTTAAGTCAAACAGTTTGAAAGTTACAGGGCTGTGACAGATTGTTGAGTTGTGACAGACGTTTTGATTCTAAAAACTTTCCGTCTTTCCGTTATAATGGAACACTCTGGAATAAAGAAAAGAGCATATTAATAAATGAATAAATAAATAAAGAAATCCGAATAGTACTGAAATCATATTCGCTAAGAGATAGAATATGTGTCTTATCAACATTGTTACTGATAGTAGGATTTGATGAGTGGTACCAGTACTTATAGTAAATGACAACCAAAGTGGAGAGGGGCGTGTGTTCTAGAGCTGAAAATTAACTCAGCAAAAACAAAGTTGAGGCAGAGGGTTCCCAATACCTCGGAGGAATTGTCTTAGCCCATGGATGAACCAAAGCTGATTTCGCCAACTGCAAAAGTGTATTTTGATTTGTTATGGAGAATCAAGGCTATTAACTTATATGAGAAGCTAAGACTGTTTGCCTTCAGTGTTGAGTACGGGAAACGTTTGTGAACCATATGTCTAACAAAAACGCAACCTTTTATTATGCCAAATTGATAGCATGTACATATTTATGTCTCAGTGGTTAGTGCGTTGGACTACCGCGCAATGGGTTCAAATTTCATGGGTCATGTTTCAAAATGTTGCAAACCAAATTTACTTAACTTTTTTTTCATTTTTGGAAACAGTACTTATAAGTTATATTTATTGCCAATAAATTTGCATAGTTTGAAATTTTCTAATTTTATTCTAAATTTAAGAATTTTGAAATATGAGCCACCACTGTAAATATACGTTGTCCCCAGCGCAGAAGTTCGCACTTCTCGATTAAATATCATTAGCTTCAAAATGGCTTTACAGCTGCTAACATAGCTACGAAACAAGATTAGTGATTTCTTACTTAAACGAGGACACCTAAAGAAGTACCGTAAAATTCTTAATATTTCTGGTTTTCCTTCTTTCTTTTGTTGACATTTGATGATAAAGAAGTGGTTAATGGTTAAAAATGGTTTTGCCGCGCATCTTGTGCAGTTGTTTCAGTGATCTGTGAATACATAAGATAACGACTAACTCGGGCTTCAAGAAACACTTGATGCTGTAATGCTTAAGGAAGACAATGTTACAGTGATCGATTTAGTTGCACTTCCACCAAAACCAAGTCTATTTACCGATGAAAAATAAGGTGATGTGGATCATATCCAGATCAATGCTCTTCCGCGAGACATACCAGGTAGAGTCGAAGTATTCACGAATCGAGGTGAAGACGTATGGGACAGTAGCGATGACGAACCGCTATCAAGAGACGTAGGAAGAATTTTGAGGAACCTCGCTAACGTAAGACAGAGCCTATCTATGAGCCTATAGTTTCCTTTGAAGGTAACGTGCAAGCGCATTTCGATAAATTGTTGGATAAAATGATAAATCAAAATCCATTGCAAATTTTTGAAAAAGTATTTCACGAGGGAGTTTTCACCATGATTATTCAATACTTGCAGACTTTAGTGGTTCAGAAAAACAATCATGACTTCAAAGTTGCCATTCATTGCCTCGAGAACGTTTGTACTGGTGCCTGGACGAAGACTGTAATGTGTTTATTGCGTCAAGAGCCATGCCAACAAATCAATTTGAGGAAATAAAAAAATATCTTCATTCCTGTGACAATCCTGGGCACAAGTGCTAAAGACCATGTGGTGTACTCGTACTTTGACAATTTCTTCACTAGTTTCGAATTGCTTCGAGAAGAAGTGCCCTCTAGTGCTGATTTCGACTATCGTTTCAACCAAGTCAACCATATCTTATTCGTCCGTTGGCTCGACAACAGTGTCTGCACCATGGGGTCGAACTATGATAGCGCCGTCCATCTGGGGAAAGTAAAGAGATGGAGCGCAGTGGAGAAGAAAAAAGTATACGTGACGAAAAATGGTGGTGGGTTTTGTTCACGTACATGCTGGATCTAGCCGTGGCAAACTCATGGCGCCTTCACATTCTAACGAATGATGACAAGGTAGATCAGCTTAAATTCCGTCGCTACATTGCTCGTCATTATTTCAGATACACAAATAGTAAAAATTTGTGTCCAACAGCTTCTGTGGTTCCAAATTTGCAGTATGATGTGGTTGGTCACTATCATAAGAAACTTTCTCAGCAACTAAGATGTATCGTGTGTCATAAAACATCAAAAGGCACGTTGGCAATGCAAGAAGTGTGTGCAAACTTTTTGCATTGAAATTTTTCATACAGCTTAAGCCCATTGTCCTCATTTGAGGACTGCTTTTTACACCCGTCCGTTCGCCCGTCTGTGTCTCACCAATTTTTGGGCCTTACATTTTGAGCCAGATTGATGAAATTTTGTATTCAAGGTCCTCGCAGAAGTAAATTTTAAAATCCGCCCACTGACGCGCCCACTTTTCAAAAAACTCAATTTTTTCAGTATTTTTATATGAAACTCGAAAATACTTATGTAAGCAAATAGGTAGATATTTTGGTACCCGACATATCTTCCATACATAGTATGCAGCCATGCCTACGTTTTAGGGGCGTTTTTGACAAAAAACTGATTTTCGACAAAATTTTAATTTTAAAAATATTTGAAAAAAGTTGCACCAATATACGGTGGAAGAAGAAGCTTGTGTATAGGAAAGGGATAGGGTATCAAACGATCCGCTCCAGATGGATTGTAGCATTTTCATATGTTTTTTTTCCAATGAAGGATATATTTTCTTCTTTGTTTCTTTATTATTTTCTTATAACCTTAATAGTATTTACCAATTAATAAACAAGTTTTGTTATTTGCACCGCGAAGTTTTATTTGGGCGTTCTAATTAATAATTAACAATAATATTATTTTGTATTATTTTTCATATAAGAAAGGCTTGTCCTCAGATTTTGTAAATTTTTTTTTAAAAGAATGAATTCAGTTTTCTTATTAATTTCTGATTGCGAAATAGATGAATTTTCGTCAAAATTTGTCACCAAAATAAAAAAACAAACCATGAAATTTCATTTTCCACTCAACAGGATAATTTTTTTTAAAACATTAATCAAATAAGCAATTAACATCGATTATGTGGAAATAATTATAAAACACAATAAATTTTCTACCATTTTTTTTTTTTAATATAAATTTATTTAAATTGATTTCCGTGACGCTATTTAGTGAAATATTACATTAATATTTTCTAGATTTAAATAGATTCAAGTTATAGTTGTTCTTTAAAATAGCATAGGTACCAAAACGCAATTAAGATTGACGTTTATACGACTATTTTTTATCTGTTTCTAGGTCAGTAACGATAATGACACAATTAAAGAGCTGGGGCGACATCTTATCTTGTTTTATCCAAACTCCATCCATCCATTTGTTAGTGTTTTTATAATAATTAAATTTTTTAAAAAAAAGGTTTTTTTCTAATATTTTTATCCCTACATTTTGAAAAACGACCCATGTAATAGTAAGCTTTCGCGTTTCTTGAAATAATATTGAAAAAAAGTCAGTTTTTCGAAAAGTAGGCGTGTTAGTTGGCGGATGAAAATTGTAAGCAAATAAGTAGATATCCCACTACTTGGCATATCTTCCATAAATTGTATATGACCCCGCCTACACTAAAGGGGCGTTTTACTCAAAAATTCTTTTTCGAAGGTTTCATTAAAATAATATTACTTCTTAGGAAAAAAATACAGTATGGGTGGAACACCCACTAACTTGTCCACTTTTTGAGAAGATTTTGGATTAATTTTTGGAAATTTCAAATTTCAAAGAAAGTACAGTTTGGGCCTTCTTGTGGTTTCTTTTTAAATCATATGTTATTTTGAAACTGAAAGCTGTTTCCCGCTCGAAATATTGACAAAAAGTCAGTATAATACATCCGTGGAACGAAATGAGTCGCTTTACGCTTGCACAATGTGTAAAACATTGAGAACTCATTTCCAAAGTGAGTGCTGTGAAGCCCAAACAGTGTGTTTTTTGAAAAGAAGTTTTGCCCGAAATGCAGCACTGTACGTAAGTTTGTGCAAAAGTTAGTGAAACTGGTATAAAAATAGAAATAGTTACTTATTGTGGTTACTTTTCTCAGTCTACTGGCAGCGCTGGCCTAGGGAATTGTTTTGAGTAAAAGCACGTTATACCACATTATGAATGGTTGTTTGCACTGAAATTTAGTACAAACTGTAATGAATAGATTTTCCGTGTAAAGTAAAGAGAGCCGAGTTCATCGGAGGCGTATGAGTATTATTTTCCCATGATTTTTGCACAAATTCACAAGAGAAGGACAGTCCAAAAAGTGAAATTCCAATGTTGCACTAGACACACATTATATAAATCAAATAAGTCAAATAAAGGTGACAATGTACTCAAATGTTTTAAATGGAGTAAAATCAAGATGAGTGGAATACGGGAGTACAGTATATAAAAAGAGAGTACAAATACTCCCTTGGTACAACATTCGGCAACTCTGTTTACCAGTTGGCCGATACTTTAGTTTGAAGGCAGTCGGGTAGCACTTCAAAAACACTAAGTTTTGAGCAAATCTTCTGAACAAGCATGCTAATATAAGTTAAGTTGGTTTTTGGATCATTTTATGAAAACAATTTGGACATTTACTCCCTCCTAAATGCTCCTCTCCTACTTTAAATCATTTTGCCAGCCACAATTAATTTTAAAAATATCCCTGGGAAATAAAAACATTCAAAATGCTTTACATGACAATAACCAGTTTCGGTACCATTGTTGTTTAGAAAATTCAAATTTGTGCGCACAGTTCACCAGGAAATTCTTCTCCTCAACGAATTTTTATTTTCCATTTGCTCAACTCCAGAATACAAAATGTGGTAAAACCTATCATAACCTTCTTTTAGATTCTTAGGAGAAATGTGCTTGAAAGGGATTAAAGGGAATACTGGAGTATGTCACTCCTGTATAGATTAGAAACTTTTCTGAAGCTTCTTCCATTTTTAAATCAACTGTGGCAACACAGCATCTATAGCCTCTATAGCCAGCTGTGCAGGGAAATAGTCACTGAGTTCAACGAGGAAGCTCACTAACGATTGTGTCAATTATTTCTGTTAATTTGTGTCAATTGCAGACAAATCATAATATACACAGAGAATTGAAAATATCATGAAACTCAGTCCTAATAAACATCTTCGTTTGGTTTGACGTTTCGCTTGCCTAGCCAAACAAAATCTGCTCCTTATTTTGTATGTATTCTGACGTTCTTGTAAAACCAAATGGGGTTACGTTCACATTAATTCACCGCCTCCCAACAAACAAATGCCTACATATGTCAGCTGAACTTTCAGACATTCCACCTGACATATTTTCTTTACAATTAGGTGGGCAAATCACCACAGAACATTTGACTTATTGAATGAGCGTTTTTTGTATGAGTATGTGTGATACATTCACTATTTTCGAGTGTTAACATAAAATAGAAATATTGCGTTAAGACTTAGTAAACCAAAAAACAAAAAGTATGCCTCTTTCAAAAGTTAATTGCTATTAAAGTAATTTTGTTCAAATTCCGATGTCAGGTGGCAAGACCTGTCAAAAAAATGTCAGCTTTTACGCTCAAAGTGACGTCTCGAAATAAAATCAGACATTTAGGTATGTACTTCTTGAAAAATTGCTTGCCTGCAAACTACCCAACTCCACTGGTTATTTTGAATTCATTAAACGATTCGTAACATGACTGATGTCTCGTGGAGAGGAGGAATTATGGTAGGAATAACATTGCATATGTCAAAACAGGGCATTGCATGGTAAGCAATTACATAGCAAGGAATGTTAAAGAGGAATTAAAAACTAAACGCTAGCTCTTACATATTAGTCCAGCACTAGCCACAGAATAATAAAAAACACTCTTGGGAGTTCTTTCTGTTTGGATCCGGATGACATAGGAAACACTGAGCCAAAGAAACTCCTAAAACTAGTACACATATCTGGCGGGTTTAAGTTTTCTGAGATTCTGAAATAAGCCGTTGCAACCTAACTCATATGTCAAATTCTAATTCTAAGCAGCAATCAACAGTAGTTTATACCTGCATTAAAGTTTTAAAACAATTTACCCAAGTTATTCCTGAAAGTTAAACTCAACTGCTGCCTTGACAAGGTAATGTAAAACCACTTTACTTCAACAAATCCATTCCATAATGCATTTCATGGTAATGATTCCCTAATTTAGATGGAAATTAACGTTGACATGCTTGGTAATGGATTAAAAGTTTTTTTTTCCCCACCCACAAAAATTCCTGATTCCATTAATCAATAATTTCTCTAAAAGGATAAAATGGGAAAACTACCAACCACCCTTAACCACCATCTTTTAATGTCTTGCGGATACACTAAACCCCCATTCATTCAACAAAAAAAAAAAAAAAAGGAGAAGAAAGTAGGCACTTCCAGGAAGTAGTTACGGCAGAAGTGTCATAAATTATCTACACCAGGAGGAAGAAAAAAAAATAAAGAGTCCTTAAACGGTTTAGAAAATTTTGAATCCTTTTTCTTTTCTTTTTTGCAAAAAAGGTGGGACACTGCACTGCACCGAGAGTGCGAAGAAGAAATGGGGAACAAAAAAAAAAAGAAGGAAAATAAAAACAAAATCCTTAAAGGACGATTAAGGAGAATTAAATTGAAAAGAAAACTCGAAATAGAGAGGAGCCTCGCCTAAATTCCCACGAGGAAATAAAGGGTGTAGGTCGGCAATGTGTTACGTCATAATACTTTTTACATTTCCCACAAAACACACAAAGAGCAAATGAGAACGAAAGAGTAAATGACAGAATACACCCATACCACACACATAGAAGGAAAAATAAGAGATTCCTTCAGGACACCTAGTTGCCTAAGAGCGAATCCAGTTCCAGTCAAAGTGATAACTACAGGATGGCAAAATGGCATTCCGCCCAAAAACAAAAAGAAAGCCAGAAGGACGA
The DNA here is from genome assembly GCA_949716465.1 of Chalcosyrphus nemorum. Classification (NCBI taxonomy): domain Eukaryota; kingdom Metazoa; phylum Arthropoda; class Insecta; order Diptera; family Syrphidae; genus Chalcosyrphus; species Chalcosyrphus nemorum. Next base: position 42,293,991 of record OX454333.1, on the reverse strand, counting down.
ATGAGAGTACAAAAAGTCGACACACGAAATGAGAAAGAGAAAGCTCTCGGATAACATCGAGAGCATGCGTTAAATCCACATGTGACAATGTCAATGTAACACTACACGACTCGTCATTATGCTCCTGGCTGTTTTGTAGTGCAGTGTATTAATATCCCCATTGTTGAGGTTGTATATGTGCAAGAAGGCTTTGCTGGCTTTACACATATGAATAGAAGGATATTTGGCGAGTGTATGGGTGCAAATCAAATGTATGATATTACTGTTATTCTGATTTTTATTATCCTGATAAGGACGATGACGACAAACGAACACATTTACACGATAGCTGTGTAGTGTAGTTTAAGTGTAAATATGCGAATTTAAATTCAAGGGAGTGTACCGCAGACTTTTTTGTTTAAGGATATTTGGTAGATATCTGTGCTGTTGGTCGCCGCTGCCGCCACACTAGCTGGCATTGCTGATGCTCCTGCTGCTGCTGCGATAAATGACTTGTGCAGTTTTTCACTAAAAATTTTATTTATTTATTTTTGAGTCCCAAAAAGTAAGCGTTTTTTTTTTTTGTTTTGTTTTGTTTTTGCTGCAGAGTCCTCCATGTAAGGGTGGGGTAGTAAGAGTTAAGCTTAAGTGACTATCTGAAGGGGATATATATGAGCAGAAGACGAGTATGAGTGGAGAAAGGGAGGATTGTTTGATGACGCTGATTGCGTGAATCTCTTTTTCCTTTTTTTTTCTTATTGTTTTTTGTGTGTGGTGCTCTGTTTTATTAGCATGATAATGCTCTTTGCAAAGTTTTTAATTGAACGCCGTAACTATTTGAATTAACTAAACGAAGTGATGTGGTATTTGCGCAAGGATATACACTGGTGTGTGTTTGTGTGCGAGAGTGATTCTTTTTGGTTGTGTGAGTGCGGAGGAAAGGGAAAGTTGGTTGGTTATTCTTTTATTTTTTTTCTTGCACGTGATACGTGATGTGGAAGAATTGAACATTTTGTGGTATGCTTTTGTCGGTTTTGATTAAGTTTGAGGAGATTTTAGATTTCAATTGTTCATTTGCATTTTTAGTGGGGAAATTTGCGTCTTTTTTTTTTTAGAATGAAAAGCAGTTTAGAGGTGTTTTTATGTTAACAGAGATGTGCGTGCATATGCTTGGATTAATTTGAGGACTATTCAGAAGAATTAGGTACCTGGCACTTTTTTTCCATGCAATGCCATTTTTTTTTTATTTGCCTTAAGGATTCTTAGTCGAGAAAGCCAAGACTTATGTTCTGGCAATTACATGTGTTGAGCGTGTTACTTGTTTAAAGTTGCACTTATACAAAGATCGGCTGAGCAATTTTTCTATGGCAGAAGTGTTCATGGGTTTTTGTCTGATAGAAAGGGTCTCCATTAAGCATTTCTTATCTTCAGATTTAAATAAAACAAACTAGGAGTGAAATATCATTCAAAGTTTATGTTTATTTAGAAGCCTCATGTATGCCATTATTTATAGAGTATAACATATTCCAAACGTGTGGATGTCGAGCATTCGAAAAGTCAAATTTTAACTCTGGCGCATAAATCTCGCTGAATTTGACATTGATAATGTCGTCTTTCAGGGCAGTGGTGGTTTGTGGCTTATTGGAGATCAGGAAACCCCACAAGAAGAAGTCTAAGAGGGTCAAATCGCACGATCTCGAGATAACGCTCTTGCAAAGCTTGCATTGTGGTACGCGCTGCGTGGCATGTAGCCCCGTCCTGTTGAAACTATATGACGTCGGTCTCCATATCATCCAATTGGGATCAAACGAAATTGGTTATCATCGGATAGCGGGTGGCCTGGTCTACGTCTTTCTCAATGAAGATAAGCGATGATGCCACCCGCCGATAAAATACCAAAAAATACACCGAGGCATTCCGCACGTATCCTAATGACACTGTGGACCGTAATTCTGCTAGATAGGATCCATGTATTGTTACGACTAAAATTCACTAGATAAATCGGCCTCTTCTTGTTGTGGGCAGAAGATAGTCCTCTGGGGTATTTAGAATTGCAACAGCTTTGGTTACTGCCCAGTAAAGGGTCACCGAAATGACTCTGGATGTAGAGGAGTGACTTACAAGTGCTTCAAACTTCGATATGTATATAGGCGGAGCCTAAACTGTCTTATCTGTGAATACTTACGTGCGACCAGGACCTAATTATTTTGGGCTGCTTCCTCGTTTCCTTTGGACCATAATATTTATTGTAGGTTATGATTGCATTAACATCAACAAATTATGCTCACATCTTTTACAAAATGGCCGCACCCTTGTCACCTTCGTCAGTGAAACGTCAAAATACAAATACATGTTTGGATGGAGTGAAACTGTTAAACGACCCTTGACATCCACCTGTTTGTATCGACAGTTATTATTTTGTTAAAGACTTTGCTCCCGTTTATAGAGTTCGTCATAGAATCTTCGGTGTAGAAGGCCCCACCCGAAAATTGTGTAAAGTACGCCGAGTTTAAATTTCCTATCTGTGAATACATGTCAATGAAAGTGCGAACGAGACGTAACTATAAAAACAATCGTAGTATCCCTTTTTTCCATTAAGGATATCACATTTTCAGCAGACTGTCATTCAATGAACAACAAAATGTACAGGAAAATGGCTGCTCTCATAAAATGTACCATCTATTGAGAATGTGTGCGTGGGCTCCGATTCGATTTTGCCGCGAACGTCAGAATACATTCAAAATCGGTGGTACTTTTGCTCAACGGTCAAATCGACCGAAGACGACCGTCTATATTAGTTTTTCTATGGTAGAAGGTCGGTTCTCTTGTGTAGGCTATTTCTCTTGAAATTCGCTAAGCAAATTTCCACAAAAATACAAGTATCGGCTGCATGTCTACGGCGATCAGACTGAACTGGGTCTCCATAGCCGGTGTGGATGTTTTTCTTAGTGATCCCATGCTTAAAATTTACAAGAGAGAATGACAAAAATATTGCCATAAAAAAAGAAATATAATAAAAGAGCGCTGATTGAAATTATCTATGAGAATGTTGAGGTTAAGGGTTGATTTCCTGTTTCCTGTTTGTGAGTGGAAAGGTTTTAGCGTATTTCTATGAGAGGAAAGGGGGTTAACATTTAAATTATCAAGAGACTAGCAGCAGCCTTTGGTACAGCAACTCGGCAGAAGGCATTTTTTATCTTGTGGAGCTTGATTCGATTCTAATTTTGGCATTTGTTGTTTAACGCAGCTTTCATTACTGCACGCCCGCAGGAGTTTGACGAAAGTCATATCAAGTGGCTTTCCTCCTTTTACCAAAAGCATTTCGGTGTTTGTTTGATTGTTGCTGTTTCTAAGTCAAGATGAGCCCTCAAGTGTTGACGCCCTAGGGCATCCTTGAGCAAGTCAATACTGAATCTGATTGTATGGAGCAAGTTTAAGCGATTGCTGCTGAAGAGTGCAGTATGAAGATTTACATGAGCTTACCTAAGATGATGATCACGTTGATGATCTAGGAGAGAGTTTCTAAAGCGGCGACTAAGCTCTTAGTCCTGGGGCTTCCTAAGATGTGAGTACCCAACTCGTGTTGAAACTAATTGTTGCCAAGGCCTACATCTGTCTGATGGTAAACTAGGTTCTAATCTAGGCTACAATCCAGCCCCAAATATTAAGTAACTGCGAAGTTTTCCGCACTGAATTACTCCTGCATTTTTACATGTTTGCTAGAGTATTCTCATTCTTGCTCACCAGTGTAAAATTTGTAGGTCAAGGAGAAGATCCCTCGATGTGACTATCTAATAGTAGATTATTTGTGGTTTCGGTTATCATCTCCTTGAATAGCTCTGCCTTTTCACCAGTTTCATTTAGTTGAAATAGCCATGTAGTTTCCTTTCTGCATTCGTCTGGTCTTCGTCACAGATTCTCTGAGATTGCATAACTTGGGATCCGCCTTAACTTTGCAGAGTATTTTCGCGTAAGACAGTCCTTCTCTTGTTGCATTAGGTCGAGCTTTGCCTTTTAGGGTCATTTTTATTTTTCCCGCGACGTTTGACCGGGCCTTTCTGACATCGATTGATGACTGTGTAAGGTCGCTTGTGGTCGGTCCATTTAGCTTTAGCGATCCCGGCAAACTCTTGAAGCTTGATTTTAGCGCCTCTCTGATATTTTCTCCCTCTGTGGACATGCTTTGCTCCGGGGTGCTTTAATTCGCTCGTCTGGGGCTGGTTTATGTTGGCTACTTCGAAGTAGTGATTTCTCCAATTAGTTTTGGGCCTCTTTTGGACTCTTTAACCATATGTAGCGATATAGGTGTCTGCAAGGCGTTGTTTTAGCGTTTAACATTCTTCGTCATGTCATCGCGTATCTCTATGGGTGACAGCTCATAAAGGGCCTTAATACTTTTGGTGGTGTCTCTCATTTGTTGGTTAATGGAACACTTCTTACTATCTTCCACCATTTGCACTAAGCTTTTTATTTGTTCTCCCATTTTGTGGAAGGTCGACGGTTGGTTGCACTTCAGGTGCCGAGCTCACCTTTGTGCACTAGAACTCCTCGGAAAGGGGTCTATTTCTTTCCCCTCGTGTACTCGTTTTTTTTTGTAATCATTTCTATTTGGTCCCCACTCAAGGTCGTTATCAATGTTTCGGGTGCTGTGCAAGCAGTGAGACCATGCTAGGGTTTACACAAGTCCTTATTAAGTCTTGTGCCAGAGCAGAATTAAACAGGAATGTTACATCTACCAACTCACAACCAACTTAATTGTGACGAAAACATGGATCATTTCTTGAGAGCTGCCAAGGTTCAGTGGTTAGTGCATTGGACTACTGCGCAAGCGGTTCCGAGTTCGAATCCAGGAAATTACCACCAAAGTTTTTTTCACGGCCCCACCTCTTGCGAGCGTCTGACAAACATCCAAGAGTATTTACTGTCTTAAGAAAGCTTCTCAAAAACCCCCCCTGCCCTTCGGATACGGAATAAAACTGTAGATCCCTTCTGTATGTGCAGAAATGTATACCACGCACAATACGTACAGCTGTGAGAAGCTAGGCCTTGGCCCTCTATGGGGTGCCTACGGCCTAATATTTATTTATTTATTTATTTTTTGCCAAGGTTTAAACGAGACGGAGGCGCTTGCAGCTTTAGCCTGAGAGTCGTTTCCACGGAATTTCACAAGCGTCAGCAATCAGCGTATAACAAATCGGGCGGTGCATGTGGTCTGGTATTCAGAATGCACTGACCCAAGTCATAGACGAACTAAACTAAACCTCTGCCGCCTTAGTGCTGCAAATAGGAGGAGCATAATTACCATGTTTGTGAATAAATGTGAAGTAGCGTGTGACCCATAGACAAATATAAATTAGACCGACAACTTCGGTTCGTTTGACACATTCGCTCCACCAAGCTAAAATCCGGTAGATTTTGTCATTGTATTCTGACAGGCAAGCAAAATCAAATGGGAGCTCACTAATTTCACACATACAATCACAAAATCCGGCGATTTTTTTGACATCTATGGCCGCAGCCATTTTTTACATACAATTTGTTGTTGTTAATGGAATAACAACCGGAAAAAAAATGTTTGCTCAAAAGGAATGAAAGAGATAACCCGACAAAATAATAGTTAGGTCTTGGTCACACGCTACTTCACATTTATTCACAATCATGGTAATTAGGCTCCTCCTATTTTCAGCACTAAGGGGGCAGGGGAAGTACGAGTTGACTGTCTAATTTAGGTTTGTCTATGGTGTGACCAAGATCTAACTATTATTTTGTCGGGTTATCTCTTTCGTTCCTTTTGAGCAAATATTTTTTTCATTGTATGTACAAAATGGCTGCGGCCATAGATGTCAAAAAAATCGCCGGATTTTATAATTGTATGTGTAAAATTGGTGAGCTTCCATTTGATTTTGCTTGAACGTCAGAATGCAGTGACAAAATCTGGCGGATTTTAGCTTGGGGGAGCGAATGTGTCAAACGAACCGAAGTTGTCTGTCTAATTTAGATTTGTCTATGACCCAAGTGTTCCATCATGTACATGGTACTGTTTAGCGCTTCCGCGGTGTCCTTCGTTGGCCACGTCATTTTTTGCGGGTGGTTTGAAGGTCTTGCCGCCCCTACCCGGTCGTCAGAGCCTCGTCAGTCTAAAGCAGGGTATACCACTTGCAGGTGAGGTTGACTGTTTGTAATTTGTACATGTATGTAAATGCTCTTGCGCCCATCAATGTATCTGATTAAAAACTGTCTGCAATAACAATTGAATAGCAGGCTACCCATTAAGATTAAGAATAGTAAGCAGTCCTTGAAATAGTAATAGACGTCTGCGGGTTAAAAGGGCCGACCTTAAAATTGAATTGCAACAAAGTTATTTTTCATAGTCAACTTTTTAATAGAAACACGCTTCACATATCCTTTCACTTAATTAATTTTTCTTTTCTTTTTATGATTAACTTTACATAAAGTTCTCACTTTCATCTCTATCTTTCTCTTTTCAGAGCAGCAACACCGTCGTCGTCTCGTCGTCATCATCTACTAAAAGTCTTCGTTTCGAATTTCATTCAAAATTTAAATTAAATTCAATTTTCATCTGAGCGAGAAAAGTCGTCCTATTAGATCCTTCAGCGAAAAGAAGGTTGTGCCAGGAGAATGAAATTAAATTTTCAACTGGATGATCTTATGACGGTAAGTGTGAAGAAGAAGTAAATTCCTTTTGCTCCTTTTCTTCTTCGCTTTTTGACAGAGTTTTACTTTCATAAATTAATATACGAGTATATCCTCGTGCACACACACACATAGTATAGTATAATATAAAAGAAAAGAATAAAGTCCTTCGTGGCTTTTGAAGTATACTATAGGATACATGTGCTTTTTTTTTTTCTTCTTCATATCTTGTTATCTGTAAGTTTTCTCAATCAAATCGACGACGAAGCAGGTACATACACACATGTCAGGATGTGTGTATGTATGTCTCTATGGCACCACATTCCTGATGGTCAACTCCTCTTTCAACGATTGGGAACATAGTATATTTGGTTTTTTGTATGCTGAGGTATTAGCAGCATATAATAAAAATGTACATCACGATCCTAATATCAATTCACTAAACCGTTTTCTACTTTATACACATATCTATGCAGTGTGTGTGTGTATTTGGGCAGCTTCCGCTGAGCTGTCGCTCACACTATTATCCTTTGTAAGGGCGAAACAAATCCTATCCTGCTAACTAGATTTTGGTATTGCCACGGCTGATGCAACTCCCTCATGTCCTCATGTCCTTTCACATCATAGTGTGTTGTCTTGAATAGAATGTGTGTGTGTGTGTGTTTTTGTACCCCTTACACCCTCTGCCGACGTCGATGATAATAGAAAATTCCAATCGTTAAAAGTTTCTCTCTAATTTGTCCTTTTTCCTTAATTCTCTCGCTTCTCATGATGTTGATTTTAGACGGGTTTTCGCTCGTATCAAATGAACGGGTGTATGGCGTATTGTCCTGGCACACAGAAAAAATAAATTTATTTAAATATTAATGGCTTCGATTGAATTTTTTTTTTGTTTCCCTTGTGCACTTTATGGAAGGAGTAGCTAGAGTCCTAGCTCTCCTAGTGTGAGAGAATATTTTTTTTTCTAGTTTTTGAAACAATTTGCTTACGAGGCGACAGTGAGTTGTGTTCTGCAATATCAAGTTATCAAGCAGCTCAACAACAGATCAAATGAGTGATAGGTACATATCTTACATGGGATGATGGCATCTATGAGTAGAGAGTGATGGAAATTTGGTGTTAAGGACTTTTGCTGTTTGGTTGCTTGTAATCGTGTTTACAGGCCTTAATAGAATTTGAATAAATCTCTCAACGGGTTTGTAAAGTAAAGTGGTTCCTTAATGGAATTTAAAGGATATACGAGTATCATTGAAGCAAAAGTGCTTTGAGTTGTAAAACGAAAGAAGGAACAAAAAAAAAAAAAAAGATAAACTTTGTTCACAAAGGACTTGATTATGAGAAATTTAAATGTAATAGATTCGTAATTGTAATTGACAAAAGGGACATAGAGTAAAGAAAAGGCTGAAAGGACGACTGAAAAGGATGTTAAGATATAGTGGCAGCAGTATCTTTGGAGTATCTTTGTATTTTCCCTTTAGCTGGACGAAGGGTGTGCTGTGCAGGAACAAAAAGCCCGACAAAAGAAAAGTCTATGGTTGAGTGCGATTTTCGTGTGACATATTCTTCATTTTGATGATAGCTACTGTTCCTTGAACGTGGACCGACGGAGAAAGATGTGGAAACAATCAGCAGTTCACTGCCATCATCCAGGACAATTGGTGTGCTGTGAAAACTTTTTTCACATAAGGTACTTAAAGGTTTGTCGGTCAATCGCAGGGAAGCCATAGGGCGTGGCGTAGCGTAAGTTGTGACAAGCGCAATTACATCAATGAGATGGAAGCTTCGCTTCTAAACTGAGTAATCGCCGGCAATATGCACCCAAGTCAGACTGAAGTGCCAGTAGAAAGGAATTCCCGAATTCGCACCACAACTTCCGGTAAGGAAGGGATTATTATTATTATCAAAGCACTGAAAACCAATAAGGCGGTTGGACTTGACGACTAACTGCGGAGCTGTTTCGAGCTCCAATAGAGCTACTGTTCCTACTATGGGAAGCTCAGACTTTTCCAGATGAATGGAAAAAGGGAATGATCGTCAAGCTGCCTTATAAAAGAAAATCTAATGCAGGAATTACTGGAGAGGTATCTGCGTGCTACGTGAAGTGGTCAAGATAATAGGTAGAATCATCCTGGAGCGAATCAAAGAACGCAATCGATGCCGATTCCCACTTCGGATGCTGCCCTTTCTTCTTCCTTTACGCTCCTCGTAAGCCTGTTATCGTGTCTATTCGCGACAAGCCTAGTGAAAACCCTTTGCATTTCATTGGCAAGGATGTCAATAGGTATCATCTCAGCTATGATACAGGCTGCTTCGTCCGAAATTATTCGGAAACCGCAAATTGTTCTGATTGCGCAGAGCCTGTAAGCAGACGAAAGTTTCCTCCTTAATTCCTTTGTTGAGAGTGCAGCCGCCCAGACTGGGGCAACATACAGAAGGATGGAGCTCACCACTTTGGATAGCAAGATTCTCCTTGCGTATGCAGGCCCTCCGATGTTTGACAGCATCCGAGAGAGCGTACCCTGTATCTGTGACTCCTCTTTACTAGAATACTCGACATGTACTTTAAATTTTAGCCTAGATATCTAGACTCCTAGATATTTTAGTGCCTCTTTAACCCGGATTGACTTGCATATTCCGCAGTCTTTCTGCTGGTTATTAGGATGACTTCTGTTTTGTGCTCTGCTAGTTCGAGGTCGGCTGAGTCAAGCCAATATTTAATCCTGGAGACTGCCTCATTCGTGGCGGACTGTATCTCATGGATATGCTTCGCCTCAGTCACCACGGCGATATCGTCAGCGACACCGATCACTTTATCTCGTTGCGGTAGCATTAGGCGCAAAACACCGTCGTACATGATATTCCACAGAAGTGGTCATAGGGCTAACCCCTGCGGAACTCCTGCGGAACAGTGATCTGCCAATGCAGGTCCAGTTGGCAGAGTTGAAAGCGTTTATTTCTTTGCGCCTCCTTTCCATCTCGTCCTTTGTATTGCTTCGGCTGCTGTATCTTCTACCGTCTTTATGGCATCGACCGACGGTAGAGCGCGATTTTCTGCAGCCATACTGGGCGTCTGACAAAGCTTCGGTTTCCTCGGCCGCTGATAGTAGTCTGCTATATATGATGCGGTCAAGGTTTTTTCCCAGTGTATCTACCAGGCATATTGGTCCATACGATGAAGGTTCTCCTGGTGGTTTATTTCCCTTAGGTAACAACACCAGATGCTGAAGTTTCAGAGAAGATCCCCTCCTCAAGGCACCTTTGCATCGTTGCTATAAACAGGTCCGGTCTCTTATGGACGGCTGCCTTGATAGCAATATTTGGAATGCCGTCAGGTTCAGGCGCTTTATTGTCACCTATTTTCCTGCATCCTTCGCATAGCTCATCCGTTGTGATTTCCGGAATATGTTCCGGAGTTATTGCCCTCATGGGGATGGGTTCCGTAGTTGATCTATGGGAGAATAGATGCTCAACTATTATGTTCAGCATTGTCGGGCAGGATATTTGTGGGGACTTACTACTCTTCAGTTTCTTTGTCACTGTCTGATACGCCACTCCCTAGGGATCAAGATCTGTTTCGTTGCATAATTGTTTAAAGCATCTTGCCTTGCTCTCCTTGATAGCCTTATCGAGGTCGCGTCTTGCCAGAATGTAGACTAGGACCAAACTTATCAACTTATATATGCATTGCTGGACAAATGGTTGAAAGAGTAGAGAGTTTCCAATATTTTGGTAGTATTGTCTCAACCGATAGCGGAACCGAACTGGATATAGCCAGCCGAATAGAGCAAAGCAAAATCTGCGTTTGGGATGCTATCCGACTGTTCCGACTGTTCTGTTCCATCGTTGAATCTGTGCTGCTATATAAGTGTGGTACCTGGAGGGTGACCGTCACTATCACTAGGAAGTCGCAAACGTTTGTCAATAGGTGCCTGCGCTACATCTTAAGGATATTCTAGTCAAAGTGTATCACTAACGAACAGCCCTATCAGAGAATGGGCCATGAACCTATAGGCACAACCAGATGACGAGGAAAGTGGCTGTGGATTGGTCACGCTCTCCGAACCTGCTTAACCAGGATGACAGGATACGCGGCAGTCCTAGGAGTAAGTACCGCAGAACAGTTGAGAAGGAAGCACGGCAACTGGGAAAAAGTTGGACAGAGCTGAGGAATGGCGCGTATTCATTGTTGATGTCGTAGGACCCATAAGTATTTTTCACGAACAGACTCAAAATCTAACCAAAATCTGTCCAGCAGCTCTCGACTTAAAGATTTCAGAAAAAAACCCAAAGTATTGCCTTAAAATATTCTCCCCTTCCCTTACACTCAATTCAATCGTTTTCGATTTTCCCAAAGGAAATCGCCTTGAAAGCTTAAAAGCATGTGAGAACATAATTTCACTTTGAGCGATAAAGAAGATTGCTTACCACCTCAGGTATGCACCCTCATACATTAACCCCCAGTCCGATTTGGCGAATAATATTGATTACAATTGCATTAAACCCTTGTTCATATGGAAACCTATGATGACAAACATAAGACTAAAAGTTAATTAAAAACGTGCAAAACACTATCCGCCAATAGAGTGACCCACCTCGCACTTGTCCTGAAATTCCCGACTGGATTACGCAGGCTTTGTTTTTTCTTTTATCCGTCGCTATTGACAAATGTAATTCAAAATCCTTTCACGGTACGTAATTGTTGAGTGCATAAAATTGTAAAATTTATAATCCTCAACCCTAATCTCCTTTAAAATAAAATAATTTCAACAGAAACAGAAAAATAAAAAAAAACAAGTTGGTTTGGACTATTTTTTGCGCAGTAGATAGATGCCAAAATAGGAGTAGATAAAAACGAATCTATACAAACGTGTACATGCGACAATAGTATCTCGAGAGTGTAGGGGATGTGTGCAGTAGCACAGATACGTATCTGATGAAATTCTATCCCTTTTTGCCAAGTTTATTGTAGTTCAAATCATTGAAATAGAAAAAGAACTTTGAATCGATGTGTATCTGCATTGGGATGATAGTAGGTATACGGGTACTTTTTTTTCCAATCTGACCAAATGTGCCAGTAAAATGAAGTTATGATTAAATTTTATATGACTTTATGGGGAAATATTTTCATTACGAGTACTCTTTGTGGTTTATAACTCCAATGGCGATATTAGTCTATTGGTACCAAACCAACAAAGGGGATTTTCTTTTTTATAAAAACGATTTAATTAAATTTGAAATTGAAAGCGAAGAGTGGTATTTGTGTGCTGCCTGCTGTGGAAAAAGGGTATGATCATCAACTTTTCCTGTATCGCATCAAAGAGCAACAGGCAGGCTTTCATGCTGGATCCTCCTGCATCGATCACAGAAACACCTTACGGAATATAATCGAGCAAAACGTGGGGTACAGGTCTCCGCTAGATCTACTATTTATCGACTTCGAGAAGGTTTCCGACAGAATGCCATCTTGTTGCGCAGAAAAGGCATCCTAGACAAACTCACAGCAGTAAGAATCACCCCTTGCACAATGGTAATACAGAAAAATTTGATGTCCAAAGTGGAGTACGTCAAGGATGCATACTATCACCGTTGTTGTTCTTGGTGGTCATCAGCGACGTACTCCGTACAGCAATGATAGAAGGAAACAATGGAATTCGTTGGACTTAATCATGTATGACAACAATCGTAAGACGATATTGCTTTGACGATAATTTCGCTTTACGTAAACAGCAATCGTGCTGACAATTCATGGCTTGCTTCACGTAATAATTTATCTTATTTCTAGCACAAAGAGAGAAGAAATGTGATACTTTGTTTTCACAGTTGTGCTTAAACTTTCAATTATATAAACGATAAACGACGCGATAATTGATCAGTTGCATGAATAAAACTTACGTTAACATCAATCGACTAGATGATGATCGGCTGAAAAGTTAAGTCATGAGAGCTCTTGAATGTGCAACGAAGACTGTTTGAGCAGAGCATCGTTACTAATGGAAATTCTACCTTGAAGTAGGGTAAATATTTCTCAGCGACAACATTGCCAGTTCTAAATTCATTCTGCAATCTACAATCTAACACAGAACATTTAATACTTTGGCCTACTATGGAAGTGAAAACAAAAAAAAAAAAAAACTGGGTCACAGGACCTCAATAACGCCTATGCGCTATCGTCTGCAGTCTCTGGCAATGTGCTTCGGATCTCTCTACTTCAGTTTAGTCTGACCTGAGTGCATATTGCAGGAGAACACACACACCGAAACAAAATCCTGCTTCAATCTCTTAGGTCGACACTCCGATATGAGCAACGAACCGTCTTAGTCTTTTACTGAGTGTTGAGTAGGGCTTCGGCCATCTATGAGCTCTTTAATGATAACATTAAAGTAAGTCCTTCCGAAGCCAGCGCTTGTCACGACGTACGCTGCGCTGCACTTCTCTCATCTTCAGACGATATGTATATGGACTCTAGCTTGCTCCTCCCTACTTAGTTCTTGGAGCACTGTGGGAACACTCAGTGGACCTACTTTGAACCTAGGTATTCTTGATTCATTAGATCTTCGAACGAAAGCACTACGTAACCGGAAAGTAGCTTTCATAAGATGGTAATCTCGTACCAACCCCATGTTCGCTTCTCGTCTGTTTCGGACGTCTAGAAGGCTACTTGGGACTGTTGGGAAAACGGTCAATTTGATTGGAGGTTGCTTGCCTGTGATTTTATGGCAGGCTTTGTGCTTTAACATAGTGCTACTTATGACAAGAAGATCCTTTCGCCGTTGTCATTGCGGTTGCCTGATCCGGTAAAATGTTTGAGCCCTTTGTTGTCGCTACCTACCTTGGCATTCAGGTCGCCCATCACAATGACAATGTTGCCGTTGGGTGTTGCTTTATAAACATCTTCCAACTGGTTGTAGAAGGTCTCCTTTTCTTCCTCAGACGAATCATCCGTGGCGGCGTAACGCTGTATAATCATGACACGACGTACTCTAGTCCGAAATCTGGCTGTTGAAATACTATCAGCGACCGTGCGGCTTCCAGGATTTTAGTCCTCTGCATGCTGTAGGTGCTAACAGCAGTCCAACTTCATATCCACGGGGCTTCAGGTTGTTCAGTTCAGTGTTACGCCTTAGGGATTGGTACTCACCCGCATCTAACCATCTTATCTGGCTTACTCCCAATATGTCCAGCTTATATCGCATGAACTCGTGCTCTAATTGAATCTGGCTTTCTGAGGTCCTTCACTCTAAGCTCAAGGAGCTTCTTCACATTGAAAAAACCAATCTTGGGTCGGGTACGATAGGCAAAGGTCGTCAACGTGCTATCAGTCCTTATCCGAGGCATTGTGTCGGCTTCAGTGGCGGGCTGGTTTCATTAACACGGATTGCTGGCTCAGGTTACCTAGCCTAGGCATAAGACCCCATTGAAAATCTCTTACTTTCAATTTTGGCCTACATGTATAAGGATTTATACATCCGGAGACCACCACGGGGAGGTAAAGCAAGACCTACATTACGAACTTTTGGGGCAAACAAATTATTATGCTAAGTACAAAGTTGACTTAAGTACGGTCATAGAATGTGAAGTTGTTTTGGGGACTTTCTAGCAGTAAACAATTTTCGATGGATACCGACAAAAACTGTGATCTTCTAAATTATATAATCCCTTTTTAAAGCAAGAATTCCAAATGACTTTATCTCAATTGCACATTTTAAGTAGGTCAAATACTCGTAATGTGTACTCCCACAAATTTGATAATTTTCCAATCGCTGGTTTGCCATGAGGCATAACATAACACAAAAGTTAAGACATGCCATTCCCCTGGCATGCAAATCTCAAAGGATCTTAGTTTTAAATTTAGACTCCCCCCTTCTGGAACGCCATCAGCTGCAGAAGGACTATACATATGTACAATGTATGTGCACTACCTTCATTCCTTTCTATGTATAAGCACACATCCTCTTCCAACCCGTTTACAATAACAGATGCCACTTTAATGCAGCCACGTTAAAAATGTAAATAGCTGGAATTATTTAAGGCACACATAATACCCAGAGAGAGCAAGAAACTTTTGTCAATTTCAGAAGTGCATTGTGTGGCAACGAACGATCCACCCGTGTCGCATGTCGCGCCCTCCAACTCTTGCTCCTTTGTCATAATTTATTCAACAGAATATGGAATTAATTCGGTCATGTTCAGGCTTATCCGCATACACGGCCATCTACTATGTTGCATAGAGGGTGAAGGAGTGCAGGGATGTCTCCTTTCAAGAGTGCTCACACCTACAAAGCCACATATGGCGCCTTGCATATGTGTGTTAATGTGAGTACCTGCATAATCATCTTAAAAAGGATATGTCACACTCTCTCGCCAATATGAGTCAAACAATCTTTTTTATCTATCTCGCTCTTTCGAGACATAAGCCTTTTATCTGCTTCGCCTTTTTTTGGGTTCAGCATCAGCATTGGCACAACATCTCGCCATATAGAAGACTGCCTGCGGCAAGGACGATGTGCGGCTCTTCTCATCTTCTCAGTAGAGGCCTTGTCCAGTGGATAATAGATTCCGAAGTGTAGTGGAGGATGAGTTGAGCGACCGGTAATGCACTTGCTGATGTGCAACATATTATTGTCCTTTAACTTGATTACTGCAGTTTACTAGGTTATAGTCGTTTTTGTTGCCATCACGTCAGTTGTGATACGTTTATGAGTAAAAGCATTTGCTGCATGATGCAAGGAAGTTTATACGGCAGACGAAGTGGCTTTTAAGTGCTGAATTTATTGGAGAAAGTGGGCGATTATAGAGGAATTCAATTCAGTTTAGGCAACATGACTTCTTGTCTGGATTGATTGAAATTCTTTGTTTTAAAATTAATTGATTTGATTGTGCTTGGGATATATTTTTTTAGGTGAATGAATAACATGTTCTGTGAGGTAGTAAAAGATGTAGTTGTAGGCAATATATGCCTATATACAGAGCCAACTTCTGTTCTGGTTACGTTGCGATGCAATTTTGACTAAAGATTTAGTCCCTTTTTTAAGGAAACTCTCAGTTTTCAAGGCTTTCGACAGAAGTGAGAAGAATAACTCACCCGGTGTCGTTGGTGCTGATCTTAAGGGCTGCACTCGCATCCACTGTCTTGTTGCTTGATCGCGCCAATGATCGTTGTCGATGCTTTCTTTATATTGTATTGATCCCAAAATGAATGGCAATCTAGTACAAAACTTGAAGTTGTGGTAGACGATTCTAGGGATTTGATGGCCTCTTGACTGTCTGTGGCGATGCCTTTCAGACAATACATTCCACCCTAGCCTTTGATTGATTTGAATCCTTTAACCTCTCGTGTGCCATCTTGTTCGTAGTTCTGCAACGCGTTTGAGCTCTCTCCAGCTCAACCCCAAAGAGCTCGATTCCTCCTTGACGGTTCTGCGCCACGTTTGCCTAGGTCGTCCCGCTGTTCTGCCTGCTTGGGTGAGCGGAATTGTCTTCGCGCCGTAGGGCGTGTCCAATCCACTGCCACTTTCTTCCTTCGTATTGTAATGTTGACAGGTTCCTGGCCCGTTCTCGTATAAAGCTGTTCGTTGGAGATACGGTTCGGCCAAAAGATCCTCAAGATGACTCTTAAAAATTTGTTTACAAAGACTTGCAGCCGGCGTGTGTTAATGGTATCCACTTTCCAAGTACTGCACCCATAAAGCAGTACCGATTCTATGTTGGAGCGAAACAGTCGCAGCTTGGTCCTTAAGCTGATAACATTGCTTTTCCAGATTGTGGACAGCATGCCGAACGCAGCTTTGGCCTTCCTGATTCTGCTGCATACATCCAGTTCGGTGCCACCACGGTTTGCCGAGACCACACTTCCTAGGTATAGAAAGTTGTCAACTTTCCAATGTTAAGTTTGGCGCTGGTGTTAGAAGCGCTTAGGAACCCTAGCCTTTGATTGCTAGTACTTCCACCTGAAACACGTTTCAAGGATCAGAAAAACGGAAGGAGATGTTGACGTTGAGCTCAGAGCACTAAACGCCGCCACCCACTTTATCAAAAGTTTTTGATTGGACAGTGTAAATGTGGATCGATCGAACATCCACCTACTAAGGTTGGACCAGAGGACAATAGCATGTAGCTGGTTGTAAAAAGAAAAATTTTCTAGGCGAGGCGTCTAAATAAGTTTGGAATCTTACGGAAGGAATCCTGTCACCCTGTTGCTGCCAGGTTTACTATTACAAATACAATCCATTTCCTCGTCATCTTCCCGTCGCATTGGGTATTGTGGCTCACCTGCTTCAAACCATGTCGATAGCCCCAAAAGTGTGTACTTATGCTCGATCTGGATTCAAGTCTTCACATTCCAGATACCAATATTTGTTTATGCAAAAGTCGTCAGCATATTTTAGGCGTATTTGAAGCTTTAATTATTTAGGGTAAATAAGCGGCAGCTAAGATGAAGATGATTCACTTGATAGCTTGATGGATGTCATGGCGTGCGGATTTGACATTACCCGTCTCGTAATTGAGCATTCGCTATCGAAATTTGAGATGACAGGAGACATCATTTCTAGTCATCATCGTCGAGCGAAACAAAAAGGATGTGAGCACAGGAAGCCTACTTATTGACCAGTTATCAGCCCTTTCCACGCTTGCGTCCCGTTCCAACTTCTACAGGCCTTAGTACCTCGATAACCGTGTGTTTCTTGACTAAAGCTGTAGTTTTATTCCATCGCCTGACGGTTCAGCTACGTGGTTTAGGTTCAAAGTTTGAGAACCCCTTTTGCTTTCTTGTTTAAATTTCTGCTTCTTTACCTACATTAGGTATCTATGTAGTTAAACAAAGTTTTTACCAAGAGGGTTCAAGCTGTAAGGCTGCCCTTTCCATTGCTAACAATACTGTCGTAATTTCAGTAGTAGTCATCTTGTTATAGAGATCTAAGCAAAGCAACTTACAAAATTTAGTTGAATTCTAGCTTTTCATGGTCTTCTATATATTTAAATGCTTAAGGTCAATCTACTTGGTTGGCCTATCATACACACTCTTGAAATCCTCGTGAAATCTCTATTGCCATAGAGAATTGTTTATCTGTGTATGTGAATCAAGGTGAATGGAACAATGTCACATTTATGTCTGAAAATGAATCCACTTTGTGACGTCTGTTCTTCGAAGGATTCAAGTGGATACATGTGGAATATATACCTACACAACCAAGAAGAAGTAGAAGAAGAAAAGGAAGAAGCACAAGTACCCAACAGAACAAGTGCAAAGGTCTCTTATAACATAGAGATCCTTATTCTCTCTCTGTACTGCTGTGTGTATTGCCAATGACAATTGGCTCTTATTGATTTTCACTTTAACGTAAAAGATACACTCAACTGAAAACGGAATCAATAATTGAAGCACTTTTAGAGAGCATTGCTTCGAGGAGCTGTATGCAATACAATGTCGTCAAAGCGAGTGTCATTCTTTAAGGAAGCTAATCGAATCGGGAATGCTTTTAGTTTTACTGGATTCAAATTATTATATTTTGTTTACTGATTACTGATGCAGTAAAATTGGTACGAAGCTTTTGATGTAGGGAGAATAGCTTTTCTCCAGAACCTGTGATACCTTGTAGTATGAATAGTGCATCCTAGAGTTAGTTTGAAAACACCATCTTGTACTGCGGACTAAGACAATAATTGAAGTTTTCTATGTCTGTCATGGACACGACAACATTACCGCCGGAGTTGCGCCAGGGTTGCATGCATCAAATGCGCATTGCAGGAGTGTCCGACCTTTCATTATGATAGATCCACCGTCAACAAAGAATAACTGATGCAATGTGTGGTTCGTCACCATTGGAAACGACTGCAATAAATAGCAACGGACTGAGGACACTTCCCTGGTGCACAGCGAATTTAATTGGGAACATGTTTTTGATAAACGTAGGTTCCTGGGACTCCTCGTTGTCCTACAGCCACCCATATCAACAAACCTATCAAATGCTCTTTTGACGTTCATCACCGACATCATTGATGATGGAGAAGTGGTAATTTGTCATGATGATAGTAAAAGCTTCGCCGTTTCATTCATCCAGTTTGTAACAATTCTTTTCTCAGCTTGTTTTCCTCATAAAAACTTACGTCAGGAGGAGACGGTGTTCCTGGGCTCTTGCCTCTTCCAAGATCACTTTGCAGTCAGCCCCGGCTTTCTTTTATGAACATGGTATTTAGGACCATAAGACTGTATAACTTCACTTTAAAGACAAATTGGTTAAAAACTGCGAAATGGAGACAGCGATTTTGTCAGCATTTTACCTGGCCAACGCCCTTCTCAAGGAGGTAAGGACCGATGATGGTCCAAAATCCACACTTTCTCCGGATGCATTTCAATTTGCTGGATCTCGAGTGAAGTGTAATGGTCCCGAATTCGATAATTCTGCTTGCTGAAGGGACCATTCATCCAGAAACCGGGTTCATCGCTGAATTGGGGTTAACTATGCCAACAGCTCGAGAGCCCACTTAGCGAACAAACGCGCTTACCTCTGCTCATTAATTTTGAGCTCCTGGACATATGATGATTAAATTTGTGAAATTCGGTAAGTTGTGGTCTCCAAAGGAAAATTTCTTGTACGCTACACGCTACGCAAAAGTGAGTGCAACTTGCTCACAGCGGTATAGGATTCAAGTAATAGTTCAACACCCGGTAAAGGTCATGGACATTTTTTTTTTTTTAATATTTTCCTGAATTTTTCGAATCCCTGAGGTCTATCTCTTTCTCTATCTATCTCTTTACATCCATATAACTACGTTCGCTCTTCATTTAAAAATCGCACAGATACACGTTCTCCCGTCAAAGTAGTTAGTAGAAATGTAAAGTAAATTTCACCTAACAAACTGCATCCGCAATTTAATACTTCACTTTGTGTGTTCTAGAGACGATTTAGTGCTCGGCTGTGTACGACGACTATTAGAACAAACTAATTGCCGAGTGAAAGATACAGCTTAACTCAAGCAAAGTCGCTCCTCACTGATTACTTCGTATTTGATTGGAGCAAACAGTAGAGTCTCTGTGTTTTTTCTCGTGAGTGTTTGTTTTGCATTACTTTCACTGCTTTGAGCGGAAGAACATCCATCGTAATGGTAATCGGGTTGGAAAAATCTACAATTTATCTACTCCAATTGGCTTGATTTTGTTTACCCATTTTGTGGAATCGATTTTTCTGTCATGTTCGTTTCTCTAATAAAAAAAAAAATATATCTAGGATTGTATAGCATCTCTATACAAAGGCGGAAAGATTAATATTATTTTATCTTGTTCTTGTTTTTTTTTTTTTTTTGCAGATTTCCAACAAATGTAATTAGGACGTGTTGTACCCTAACGCTCTAATGCAGACGATATGGTAAGTGTTGTGGATATAAAACCTATTGACTAAGGTGGACCGTTAAGTGTTATTGTACATTTTACTTAAAAATATTGCATAAAATGGGTTGCGTTCCTTCATATTGAAATTAGAAGTGCTCCTTCTATAAGCAGTAGAATTTTAGTCCGTCAAGTCGTAGGTGTGTGTCCTTAAGGAGTCCTCTTGCTTCGCTCTAGGAGTATCTCAGCTTATATCTGCTCTGTTTCTTTGAATCTAAACGAATTATAGTTTAACATAAAACCTGAAACAACTGGAGCCTAACAGAGTATGAAGTTAAGTTGTCAAAACAGACGAACAAATACCTGAGACTAATGACAGACTACAGTCTAAACGTGGAGTATGCAAGGACACTGCCAATAGTCTAAAGTCTTGCCCAAAGAAATAAGCTCCAAACTCAGCGACCTGCGAACACAAATGAGGAAGTATTCGTAAATTTTGGCATTCACAGCAATTTTATTATCTAGTTGTAACAATCTGCGAATTTCATTTGACATTTGTGTTCGCTGTTCGGTCATTCGCCGGTCCCTAAAGTGTGAATGAACTATAATGCACAAAACCGCTATTGCTGCTAATACAATGGCAACAAAAGAGTCCGAGTTGGAACTATTGACTTTAGACAGTATTATAGACTTAGCAGTTAAGGAACTATCTAGTCAAATCGGACAGTGTCAGTGATGGTTCCATGGATAGATGGTTGATGAAACTAAGCCACACACAAAAAATAAGAAAGAAAGAACATGCAAACTCATCTGTAACCATACAGTTCCTAAAGATCCACTAACAACTCAGTAAGAAAGAACGAATATTCCCAGATTTTAACATTTCATTGGAAAACTTTTTTATATAATCGTCATTCACAAAAGAAATAGATTTGGGAGGATGGAGGTGGTACTACATCTCTGTAAGGAAAATTAACAATTCGCTGCTTAGAATGTTTGTTCGCAGTTTGTTCCATTCACAGGTCGCAGAGCTGTGGCAGGCATTCTTCGATAACACTGTCTTTGAGCCAAGGGATAAACACAATGAATTAAGACAGCTCATTCAAGTTATTCGATCAGAAAAGACCTGTGATGATGACCAGTGGGTGCAGCCACACTTAGGCCAGGAAGGCCCATGATACCGATGGGATCGAGTATCCTCAGTCTATCTATCCCCATAATGTAGCATCCCATGATAACACCTACCATAGTACTAATATGAGATCTATTTAGCTTTGGATACAGCTTGGACCAGATCTGCTTTGCAATTAAGCAAGTAGTACAGCTCTATCACCTGCGATCAGTAGCGTTGATCGCGTTTTGTTTAATTAAAAATGCACATGTATCCATAGGCATTGTTTTAACACCGAGCGAAAGAAAAAAGTTCGATTGAATTAATTAAACGAGAAAGAGAAAGGGGAGGAAAATGAAAACGAAAGCCTTTCTTAAATCGTTATAATTTAATTCTAATGTTACCAAGTCGCTGGTCCAGATCAAAGTGAACGAGAAATCCACTCACCAGCAACCAGCTACGCACCTCCGTGACTTACGCAGTTATCTAAGTGCATCTCTCAGAGAATATCAGCTGTTTAATCGGTTCAACTAATAGCGATTTTGATAACATGCCAAAGTGACGAGAGTAGAACTGTTAAGAGAGTGATTATAACGTGGGTGCTGCTGGGTGGATAGCTCGTACAGTGAGTAACAATGTACATGAAACATTTTTTTTTTTTTTTTACCACAATTGCAAGTTACATAACAAAGAAATTAATAAGAATCCAAAACATTCCGCCGCCCCTGGAACAACGTTTCAGCACACAGGTAGCACCGCCAGCTTATGAATTGGGCGTTTAAAGGTGCCGCTAGCCGTTCGCACGGTTGCTACTCGAACAAGGCCGTCGCAGCCGGGGTGAACTTCGCAGATGCGTCCCATAGCCCATTTGCCCGGTGGGAGGGTGGAGTCTTTTATGACAACCAGATCGTTGACTTTTATGTTGGTTTCTGCTTGCTGCCAGCGGGGACGTTGTTGCAAAGACGTCAGATATTCAATTTGCCAACGCCTCCAAAATCCCTGAATTTTGGCTTGGAGGTTTTTCCAGCATGATAAGCGATTAGTTGGGATGTCAAGCATAGGCTCCGGCACTGCTGCAAAGGACTCACCTAGAAAGAAATGAGCGGGGGTTAGTGGTTCTAAGTCGATGTCAGATATTTGGCATAGAGGTCGTGAGTTCAGCAAGGCTTCGATTTGCGTTAACAGCGTGTAATACTGTTCGAAGGTAAGAGTATCAGCTCCTATGACTCGACGAAGGTGTTGTTTCACCGACTTTACCCCCGCCTCCCACAAACCTCCGAAGTGAGGTGCAGAAGGCGGAATGAAATGCCACGTAATACCGTCGCGAGCCAATGATTCCGCTACCAGTGAGTTATGATTTTCCGATAGAACGAGTTCATGCATCTCCGATAATAAGCGATTGCATCCGCGAAAGTTTGTCCCATTGTCGGAATACATGTGCGAGGGTTTTCCACGGCGCGAAACAAAGCGATGGAAAGCGGCAAGGAAAGCTTCTGTGGTTAGGTCGCTAACAAGCTCTAAGTGAACCGCTTTCGTCACAAGGCAAACAAACAACGCGATATAGCCTTTGGTGAATGTGCTTTTCCTGCCAGATTTCACTTTTAGCGTTACGGGACCTGCGTAATCACAACCACCATGTGTAAATGGTCGGCAAGGCTGAATTCGTACTGATGGCAGATTACCCATCAGCTGAGTGGCGGTAGCTCTTCGTTGACGAAAGCAGGGGACACAGTCGTGGACGATTTTGCGAAGGAGATTTCTGCACCCGATGATCCAAAATTCTTGGCGAATAAGAGCAAAGAGGGTCGACACCCCTGCATGCAAAAAACGTTTGTGCGCGTCAATGATAATAAGTTGAGTGATGATATGCCCTTTAGGAATGATTATGGGGTGTTTTGCGTTGAATGAAAGGTCAGCTTGTTGAAGTCGTCCTCCGACTCGTAAAATGTCATCGCTATCCATGAAAGGAGAAAGATTGAGAAGCTTACAGTGGTTGGGAAAGAAACTATTTTTTTTATAAAATTTTATGTATTCACCAAAGTATTGATACTGTAACCATTTGATTATACTTATCTTGGCGTCGTAAACTGCTTGGGGTTGTTTGAGATAGTCGGATAGCGACGTCAGTTGTTTGCGAATCCGAGCAATGAAACCAAGATATCGAGCTACTGTTCGGATGAGGATATTCCACGATGAAATTCGAGTTGAAAGCTGCTCATACGGATGCTCCTTGTTGATGATGTGATGTGTTTGGCATGAGCCTTTTCTTATTTCAAACAGGCAGGTAGAGTCTTCTTCAGGTGTGTCTGCAATCGGCCACAAAGTAGAATTTTGGGAAAGCCACTGTGGCCCGGTCCACCAAAGTGAATGATCGACGAGCTGCGAGGGTGGTATACCGCGGGAAGCACAATCCGCAGGGTTAGATTTACCCGAGACATGGAACCATCGATTACGCGGTATTGTGCCCAGAATCTCTGAGGTACGGTTACCGACAAAAACACTCCAGCGACGAGGGGGAGACGACAACCACGAAAGTACCACTTTTGAGTCACACCAGGCATACACTTTTGCAACGTGAAGATCTAGGGAATTTCGAATCGCGACGAGTAGTTTTGTGAGTAGAACGGCTCCACATAGCTCGAGACGCGGGATACTTAATTGCTGTATCGGGGCTACACGAGATTTAGCAGCGACGATATTTGTTACGTAACTTCCGTTTGAGAGTTTATAACGCGCATAAATGACGGCAGCGTATGCACACTCTGATGCATCGGAGAATCCATGCAATTCGAAGGAATCATCTCCGAAACCGATTATTCGCGGAACCGAGATTTCGGTAAGCAACGAAAGTTCATCTCGATAAGAACTCCACAGGGTAGCGATTGCAAGCGGAACTTGGTCATCCCACTCCAATTTTCGATGCCAGAGCTCCTGAAATAATATTTTCAAACGAATGACTGAGGGGGACAAAAACCCGAGGGGATCGAAGATTCGCGCTACGTCTCTAAGAATCTGGCGCTTTGTTATCATTTCAGTTGGGGTATAATTCAAGTGAAAACTGAATACGTCACTTCGAGAGTTCCAGCGCAACCCGAGAACTTTGACCCATGGATCCGCGTTGTCCCGAAACGTAATATTTTCCCGAGCAGAGCTATTTACATTTGTAAGGAGTTCGGGGCAATTACTTTGCCATTTGCTTAGTTCCATACCGCACTTGGAAAGCAGTTCGATAAGCGAGTTTTGTTTCGATATGGCTTCTGACAATGTGTCTGCTCCTGAAGCTACATCATCCACGTAAAAGTCGTTAAGGATCACTTCCGACGCGATTGGGAAGTCATTTTGATAATCCTTGGCGAGCTGTTCGAGAGTTCTAACCGATAAATAGGGTGCACACGATGTGCCGTATGTTACCGTGCGAAGTCGAAAATGTTGGATTGCTTCGGATGGCGATCTTCTCCAAAGTATGCGTTGGAAGTCCGAATCCTTCTCTGACACCCATATCTGACGAAACATTTTTACTATGTCCGCAGTAAACACAAAGGCAAAGCGACGAAACCTGGTGCAGACAGAGAAAAGATTTCGCTGAATGGGGGGGCCGATCATGAGGGAATCATTAAGACACTTTCCCGTCTTGTCTTTAAATGATCCATCGAAAACGACACGCAATTTTGTAGTGGCACTATCAGGCTTTAACACGGCGTGATGGGGAAGGTAGTACACATTAGGATTTCCTATTTCCGCGGCAGGAACCGGTTCCATGTGTCCTAGTGCAAGATACTCGTCAAGGAAATGGGTGTAGTTAGCAAAAAGTTCAGGATTTAGGGAGAATTTTCTCTCCATCGATTTGAGGCGCGAAACCGCCCCAGATAAGGTATCTGCGAATTGTGGTGGAGATTTAAATGGGAGACCGACGACGTACTTCCCTTCTGAGTCACGGTGATGAGTTTTTTGGAAGTGTTCCTCGATTTCTGCATCTTCCTGTGACGGAAGCAGTTTAGGATCTACCTCCTCGACTGTCCAAAATGCTTGCAAAATGGAATCGGTATCTAGCAAAGTATGATTCGAAACGATATCGGGGTTTAAATTTGGTGAAAGTTGTCCAGCTAGAATCCAACCAAAAATGGTATGCTGGGCAATTGGGTGACCCTGGCTGTTTTTGGTTACCTTTCCATGGAAGATTTCCCAACACTTATCTGCTCCTAACAAAATATCAATTGGCCTAGATTCGTTGAATGAAGGATCAGCGAGATCTAATCCGAATAAATGATCCCAGTCCTCAATCGAAAAGGAAAATGTTGGCAAGTTTGTAGTGACGCTCGGTAAGATATAGGTATCAACTCTGATACAAAATAAACCACAGCGTGACGAAATTGCTAACGAAGTGAGGCCTCTGGATGTACCTGCATTGGTAGATCCAATACCGTTGACCGATATCCTAGCGTTTCTTCGTTTGAGTCCTAATCGCTGAGCACATGACTCAGTTATAAAAGAAACCTGGGAGCCAGAATCGATTAAAATACGAACTTCTTGGGATTTTCTATTGATGTCTCGGACTAATCCAACAGCGGTGGGAAGAAGAGTTTGGGGTAATTGATGAGCGACGTTTACCGAATAATTATTATTAGCAATAGGTGATGACGAAGTTGATGGTTGAGGTGACGAGTCGATGGAAACTGGATCGAAAGAATTGCTGATATGAGAGCCAACCGAGGAGTTATTTACCGATGATAATTGCCGAGGATGATTAACCGAAGGGTCATGGACCAAACTGTGGTGGCGTGAATGACAAGATTTGCAACGATTGTTAGATGGACAGCGAGCAGAAGAATGTCCATTGCGTAAGCAATTGAAACAAACCTTGGACGACTTGACGTAATCTCTTCGAGATGGAATGTTCATTCCGAGAAATTGTGGACATTGCCAAAGTCCGTGAGACTCACTGCATTTAATGCAGTTCGAAGGAGGAACAGCATGCATGCTTTTAACAGCTAATGACTTCACTCTTGGTGCATTACGAACGTTGCCCGTGGAGTTTTCCAAAGCCTCACAATGAGTCTCTAAAAACTTTAAAAATTGATTAATGGTAGGATAGTCATCAAGAACACTGATCTCCGACCATTGTTTTCGAGTGTCGGGGTCCAGCTTGTTTAGCAGTATGTGTATCAACCATGGATCCCGATCAAACGAGTTCAGCGAAATAAGACCTCTTACTACCTCGTCGGCTCCATCAGAGATTTTACGAAGAATTCGGACGTTGGAGGTTTGGGTTGAGGGTAAGTCCATAAATGATCGAATGAAACCCGTAATCGCGTACCGTGGTCGATTATACCTACTGTCGA
The DNA here is from genome assembly GCA_949716465.1 of Chalcosyrphus nemorum. Lineage (NCBI taxonomy): Eukaryota > Metazoa > Arthropoda > Insecta > Diptera > Syrphidae > Chalcosyrphus > Chalcosyrphus nemorum. The sequence goes on along the minus strand of OX454333.1, from coordinate 42,267,584 downwards.
GACGTTCCCAAGCCGTTTCATAAGTGGCATCACAAAGTGGCAAATGATTTATTAAGCTCAGGGCCTCGTTCCGTAGATAGGACTTTAGATAATGAAATTTTTGAATGGGCGTTAAATTGGGTTTATTATGTATAGCACCCTCAAACATATCTCGGAAGGCAGGCCAATCCTGATAATTTCCCGAAAATGGCTCGATTCTAATTGTAGGAAGAATAAGGTCTGTTCGCGGCGAATTTTGCGCGTTTGCAAATGACTCAATAAGGATTTGTTGTTGTTCCGCTATTCGATTAATTGTATCCTTATTTTTTTCAGCATTTTCACGTTCCCGAAACGCGGATAATAGAACCGATTTGACTAATAAATATTTAGTCTCAAATTCCTCGTATTCAGGCATTGGGTCCGTATAACCCTCTGTGTCTGCAAACTCGTACATGAGTTTCTGCGAAGAATCAAACTCCTTCCACAAATCATCTGCTTTCAGAAGTTTGACGTCAAGATCAACTAATGAAGAATTTTCATTAATGTCCTCTGAATACTTGGCTAACTTGGTCAACGAGCCTTTAATGTGACCACGTGTTAACCGAAGGGCGGAAAGCTTGGTCGAAGAAGGCATTTCCAATTTTTCTTTTTTCACGAAAGCAAAGCGAAATAAATTTTTAATAGGGACGATTGGCGATAATTAAAATATTCCTAAGAAAAGAATCGACGCACTACGACGAAACGAAAATGTTCAAAGTTCACGAGATGGTTAGGTGCACGTGGTAAATTTTTTCTCGAATTCGATTGATTTAAGAAAATCGACAGAATACCAATAATATTAATAATGGTTATTTATTATATCAAAATAACAAACTATTCACTACAATATTGTCTAAACGAAAGTTCTTAGCAATTCGAAACACAATAATCCGGCTCGATTAGGACCAGAAAAATGTTTTAACACCGAGCGAAAGAAAAAAGTTCGATTGAATTAATTAAACGAGAAAGAGAAAGGGGAGGAAAATGAAAACGAAAGCCTTTCTTAAATCGTTATAATTTAATTCTAATGTTACCAAGTCGCTGGTCCAGATCAAAGTGAACGAGAAATCCACTCACCAGCAACCAGCTACGCACCTCCGTGACTTACGCAGTTATCTAAGTGCATCTCTCAGAGAATATCAGCTGTTTAATCGGTTCAACTAATAGCGATTTTGATAACATGCCAAAGTGACGAGAGTAGAACTGTTAAGAGAGTGATTATAACGTGGGTGCTGCTGGGTGGATAGCTCGTACAGTGAGTAACAATGTACATGAAACATTTTTTTTTTTTTTTTACCACAATTGCAAGTTACATAACAAAGAAATTAATAAGAATCCAAAACAGGCATGTTGAGACTCTCCTTTTCGGGTAGAATCGGAAGAGTTGTGCCATGCCTGGCAAGTTCATCAGCCATACAGTTTCCCTCGATGTCACAATGTCCCGGCACCCATATAAGGTGGATTTTAACTTGTTCAGCCATCTCGTCTAGATAGGCGGCAATTGAGGACAGTTTCGGAGTTGAATGTGATCGAATTAATCGTCGCTTGGCTGTCAGTAAAGATGGTGATATCCCTTGCGGATATTACATCAAATGGCTTCGTTTATCGCCATTATTTCCGCCTGAAATACAGTATAGTGATCACGTAGGCGGAAGGAGATCTTGCAGTTTAGATCTTGCGAGAACACACCTCCCTCTACGCCCGTTACTGTTTTAGATCCATCCGTATAAATACTTATAGATCGGGCATTAGGGTTTGGAAATTTTTGTTAAAAAGGCGCTGGGGAAGTGTTTAGTCTGTATCTGCTGGGATGCAGTTTAATTGATTGAGTATAGATGAGTGATCTATTGGAAGACATAGATCTCTTCTCCTTTTGGCTTTTCTAATTGTTATTTTGAAGGATTTTAATGCCTCCTTATAGGAGAGTCAGTCGTTAGTTTCGCGAGAACGCTTGGCTTGGTCAAAGAGTTTTCTACACTCTTTGCGAAGCGATGTGATCTCCCGATTCCACCATGATGGTTTAGGCTTGCCTTGCGTTTTCTTACGGGACATGAAGCAGACATTGAACGGTTGAGGACTTTTGTGAAATCATCCACCATTTTGTCCAATTCCTGAGTGATTGTGCGGCAGGCGGGTGTACTGTTAATCAAAGAGATTAGGTATGTTCTCTTTCATTACAATCCAGTGATCGAATTCTTAATAAAGCCTTATACCAGAAATCGCGGTCGAATAAGAGGACCATACAATCGCATCTCTCTTCACTTAATTAATTGAAATATTCATATGTATGTACACGTTCAAATATTCGCATGTATAATGGTAGGTACCCCCCCGCTAAAAGATAAAATGCAATTTGTAAAATTCCCTCCTCCTTCGCACCCCATCACATGAACATCAATGCATATCGCATTCCACTACCAGACAACATCTACTTAAAAGATTTTTGGCTCCAGTTTGTTCGAATTGGGGGAACTCCTTCCCGCTCATAAACGACGATGCCAAAGGATGTAACAAACTATTCTTCCACTATGACAGTCCTCCTCCAAAGTAAGGGTTAAACAAAGTATAAGCAAAATACCAAAAAAGGAATACACACATACACACATTTAACATCAGCAAGAGTTGACAACGTTTTACCAGCCAAGAATCCCCTTTCACAAAGGACCAAATTCATTTTGGCTTCCCAGCAGCGGCGTGTCCTTGTGAACACTAGCGTGCGTGTATATGAATCGGGGTCTGTACACTTGTGTTTGTTCGAAGTTTGTTATGCATAAAGCAAAGTAAATTTTTTTTATAAAAAAAAAAACCAAGTTTACTTCTCTATTTTCGTTTTTGTCTTAAAGTTTTCCAATCGTAATGGCTGTTGGGCGGTGGAGGGCCTTTTTACCCTTCATTTGGAGTACGCTTTTACACATTCCAGTACTGGGTTTTTTTTTTTCTTTTCATCCTTTGTTCTTTGAGAATAAAAATAATAAAATAAAATAAAAAAAAAAAATGGGAAAATAAATAAACATTTGAGCAAACAGAGACAAGTTTCCGGCGTAAACGACACGATGATGAATGAGAGTAATTCTTTTTGTTTAAAGTTTTTTTTTTTTTGTTTTCCTTCCTGGGGTAAACTGATGGAAGGATATCCTGCAAATAACAATAATCAGAGAAGTCTTATTAATTAAATGAAGATAATCTGGGAATACTTTAACTTTGGTAGCGTTATTCGAACTGAGGAGGTTTTTTTGAATTCAGGGAAGCATATAAATTTATTTTCATTCGTTTGGTAGCTTTGCTATTCCAGTGGTCCAGCTGATTAGGTTCTATATATATAGTGTCTTGAGCAATTTTAAAAGGACTTCTGACTAATTCCAACTGACCGACTAATTCACGATACGCTAGTAGCATAGGCAGTTTCAGATGTTGTACTGCAGAAGGGCTGGTGGGCTGGCGGCGAGAATATTCTTCCCAGGAACATATACCTTGCGTGTTGGAGCGCAAGGCAGTGGCACAGACAGTGGATTGTGTACTTAATAACTTCTTCATGACCACAAACTCTGCAGAGCTCGTCTTCTGATACTGCAGAGTGATGCCCTCTGATGATACCCTAAATTTGTCTGAACAAGTCTATCGGTTCTTGGTTTCTCAAGGGTGTGCCATACTTTCCTTGTAACAATGCCGCTTTCTATGGATCCTATTTGCCTCTTACTGGTTTAAGCTTAAACGTGCAAGCATTCACGGATGATTCTGTTGGTTCTGAGGCCGATGCTGAGCCACTTTTTTTCTGTTCAATAAGGAAGCCTTCGGAGGTATTGACTTACGGGCTGATGTCTGATGCCTGGAAGACACTCCTAGATATTTGGAGTAGATGATATGACCATTTTTCTAATTGTCCCTGCTAGGTTAGTTTAGGTCTTACAATCTTACCTTTATGTATAGCAAGGTAATCTTGGGAGAGATAGACGGTGCATTAAGCTGCGGAATATTCCTTTTAATAGCCAAAATTCATTCTTCTGAGGATTAACAACGAGTCTATACTTCTTGGCCCAGGTGCTTTGGGTCTTTAGTGCCCCGTTGATTTGCTCGCTAAGGGTAGAAAGAACAAGGTCATCTGCATCGCTTTAAGCTGGCGCACTTCATTCAGGACGATGATCCAAAGATGTTGAGAGATAACCCAGTCTTAAGGTGTACCCTCCTAATCATAATCAAGCAATGAGTTGAGTACAGGTCTCCGCTACATCTGCTGTTTATCGACTTTGAGAAGGCCTTCAACAATTTGAATAGAGATGCTATCTGGTTGGACTTGTGCAGGAGAGATATACCAGAAATACTCATAGCTATTATACGCTACGTATGAGGGCAGTAAGTGTCACGTCTTGCAAAATGGCAAGGTGTTAGAAGAATTTGAAGTCCAAAGCGGAGTACATCAAGGATGCATGCTGTCACCGCTGTTATTTTTAGTGGTTATCAGTGATGTTCTCCGTGCAGCATTGACGGAAGGAAACCATCGAATTCGCTGGACTATGACATCTTACCTTAAACACCTAAATTACGCTGACGATGTTTGTCTACTTTCACATCAGATAATGGACCTCCATCTTATGGTCCAGAATCTGGAAGCTGAGGTAAACAAAGTAGGGCTCAAAATTAACACAGCGAAAACAAAAGCCCTAAGCACTTATCTGGAAGCAAATCGGAGGAGCACTCTATGGTAGAAGAAGAAAATGATCAGTAAAACATAGATTTTGCTTCTTTTGGGTTTCGGGTCGTTTCCGAGGTCGCAGACCTACATATGTATGTCTAGTGAGTAGTGTCGCTACTTATAAAAGTGGAGTCCGTAGCAGCTCGGGAATTAATTTCCTTAGCGACTTGCTTTCGTTGCTCTTATTGGAACAAAGTCCAAGAGAACTTAAAAGTATGAGTTACAGTGAATTTACTGTCTACACACACACACAGTCCCAGGTCGCACTAAAACTTTATGTGCTAACGCGGGTCAGTGGTAACAATTCAGAGAAAAATAATTGTGACGAAATCTTTAACCTGCCTGTCGAATGACTGTTTTCAGGTCCTTTTAAGGCACAATGTGCTAGATGTGTTGTCCAAATTGGCTACGTGGTGAATACCACATATGACATAAGGAACAAAGATTTAGTGCCTACCTTATGTCATATGTACGACCTCATATTGTTCAAAAATCTGATCTGATGAGCTAAGTACAATAAAACAGTTTGTTACAAGCTTATGCTGTCAATAAAATCAAGTTTGTAGGTACATATAAATGTTGAATGATATTACTTAGAAAAAATTGCAAGTTTTCTTATTTTAATACATACGACTATCTACATATGCACATGTATATACATACATTCTTAGGTGTGCATGGTTTTGATTGAAAACATTTGCTGACAAAACAAATGTGCTTTTATGTAATGCCACGTGGCATTGCTGTTGAGTAAGGGAGAGAACGAATCTCTCAAATGACTTACAACTCAAGCCTTATTTTCCTTCAACTTTCCCATAAAATCATGCAATAAAGCTCTACATGCTATAAAACATAAACTTAAGACAACCGGAAATGGCTACCATCATAATTTACAAAGCTTATCATAAAAATCATTCGGTGGGTGTACGAAATAAAGCTAAAAAAAAACTTTAAATTTATGTGCTTTAATGGCGGTATTAGAAGCTTGTGTAATGCTTTCAGTGAGAGCTTATTTTGAATACAAAAAAAATTTAAAAAAAGGAATTACAATTGTATTTACGTACATATACAGTGTTGTGCAAAAAAAAAACTCAACAAATTTAACTTGCACACATAAATGTGAATATTTGTTTACCCAGAGCACTTAAAAAAAAAAAAAAACACCAAAGACGCAAAATTATTCAATAACGAATCAGAAACATTGTAGTATACTTTTAAAAGCAAAAAAATCTTTTTCACGAGAATGCCTTAACAAAAACAACATTGTGTAGTCCATGGCAGTGTGCAAAACTAAAGCAACAAGGCTAGTACTTGGTATAGGAGGCACTATTTTTTATAATTTCAGCACATTTGCGTGGCATTGAGGTTTTTACATTTGAAATTTTGCTTTTAGGTATTTTTTTCCATTTAGTCCTTAATGCTTGAAACAGTTCTCACTTGTTTTGGAAACGTTTATCTATTACTTATTACTTATTGCTTATTACTTATTACTTATTACTTATTACTTATTACTTATTACTTATTACTTATTACTTATTACTTATTACTTATAACTTATTACTTATTACTTATTAATTATTACTTATTACTTATTACTTATTACTTATTACTTATTACTTATTACTTATTACTTATTACTTATTACTTATTACTTATTACTTATTACTTATTACTTATTACTTATTACTTATTACTTATTACTTATTACTTATTACTTATTACTTATTACTTATTACTTATTACTTATTACTTATTACTTATTACTTATTACTTATTACTTATTACTTATTACTTATTACTTATTACTTATTACTTATTACTTATTACTTATTACTTATTACTTATTACTTATTACTTATTACTTATTACTTATTACTTATTACTTATTACTTATTACTTATTACTTATTACTTATTACTTATTACTTATTACTTATTACTTATTACTTATTACTTATTACTTATTACTTATTACTTATTACTTATTACTTATTACTTATTACTTATTACTTATTACTTATTACTTATTACTTATTACTTATTACTTATTACTTACGATTTATGACTTATTCTACATATAGTTACACAAAGTTTGAACAAGCACTGTATCAACGACTCCCATGCCTCCTCTTTTTGGCCTCACGTTTGACAACTTACTTAAATAGATAAGTGTTCTAAGGAAGGTTTGTCAATGGAACTTTTTCTTACATACTTTAATGAATCCGGTAGTAAGGTCTCAATAAACCAATTCTCTGTCAGTAGTGCAATTAAGTCTAAGAAAATTGTACTATCCACCTTCAATACAGATATCTATCTATAGTATCTAAGAGATCGCACGCTAACCGTATTTAAAGGTCTGTTTAGGCAGATTTCCATAGCTTTATTAGGAAGGTACAATACAGCCACCATCACTCAAGAGTAGGTGGACGTGGGTGCCAAGTCTGCGTACTTAGATAATTGAAAGTAATATTAATGCACAAGCATCCCATAGAGAGGCTCAAACCCTAGGTTATACATTTTGCCCTAGTAGAAGGTAGCCGAAGGGCAGATAGTGTTCGATAAGCTTTCGTCTGATAGTAACAGTCTTGCTTGACAGTGTTCTTTTTATGTTCGATGTATGTATGTATGTCATGTTCAAGAAGGCCTACAAAGGACTATATTTCTTATAAAGCCCATCCTAACTGAATGCAAAGAAAAACTTTCTGCAACACACTAGTCGCCGTTGCATATATGTACATATATGTAACATCATCATCATCAGTAACAACTTTGGGATTGCCAAGTATAACATGGTTACCATTCTAAACGAAACAGAATGATACTTGCTTCTTGTCCAGATCATAGACCATCATCATACAAACATGTTCTTACTTTAATTTTAAGCTCATGGCATTTGGGGGTTCCTAATCATATTTGAATTTCTTTTAAAATATCTTTCTTACCCACCATCGGTAAAGGTCTTCAAAAGGGTCACTTAGTTCTTGTCCTTTCTCTGTGGCCACACACTTTACAATCAATTTATTTTCTCATTACCTTCGCTCTGGATCGATTTCTCTTTAAGGTTTTGTATCGTTATCTTCTAAATTTTGTGTTTTTCATCCCATTTCTAGGGCACAACATGGCCTCAGCACATATACTACAATTGTATTATACAAAGGACAACAAAAATCAACAAGGAAACCAATCGAAATACCATCATCAACGTAGTAAACCTCTTCTACAAGGGCGGCAGTCGACGATTACCATCCCTTGCAAGCAATACCCAACGCTGCCGCAAAATAATAATACATTTTCAAAGCTTACGGAACGCTTCTACTACTTTCAGTCAACGAGCAACGATAACAACAACAACAACAACAACAACTCGAAGGACGGCAAAAGTAAAAGCAAACCGAAAGAAAGCACCACAGATTCCTGGCACCAGCTGCAACACCACAAAAGCCTATTTACAAACAACATCGAGAAGTGTGTTCCGAGGACGGAGTCAGCTGCCTCCAAAAGCTATAGTAACAACAACAACAAAAACGACGGCAGTGAAGACGAAAACATCGAAGAAAAGGATACCACCACAAAAGACCATATTCCAAAGGAGAAAAGATGCTTATGGTGGAAGGATATTTTCCATTTTCCCAAAAACGAACACCAGAGTTCGGCAAAAGATGATGCTCACACTCTTACTACCATTGCTGCCGATGCTCTCGATGATTGTGAAGTTTCCCTTGTCGCCTTTCCTGGGACTGTTCACCACTACCATGGATGGCCTTCTTCTACTTTCTCTAAGGCGAAAAGCTCTGATGCGGCTGGCGTTGGAGCCACACCGACAAAGATGTCGTCGTCGTTGGCTCCATCACAGCAACACAATCACACGGGCCACAATGGCAAAGAAAACAATCACTTCCAATACAATATGTGCTCACCTCTACCGTCGCAGCAGTCACCATCACCACCATCAGCACAATCATCACTATCGCCATCGTTTTCTCCTTCTCAAATTTCTAATGACGACATTGGAAATTCTAACAATGAATTTGCGGCAAAGCAAACTTCAAGTATTCCGCAAAGAATTGACAATTTTATTACAGGGAGCTATAAGCAATGTAAATGTAAAGGAGGGGAGAATACGTCAAGGACGAAAGGCGATGTTGCTGAAGCGCCGCCACCAGCGTTGGACAAGAGTGCTTCGGCGGCGACAATTTGTGTCATTGAACATGAACAAGGGGAAAAGAATTACGCTAAGCCAACAACAACAACAACAACAAAAACAACAACCGCTACTACCACAACTAGAAAAACGAAAAACTTTGCTACATGCTGCCAATACAATGCCAATAGCAACACGCCGAGCGTCGTTGTTGCGGGCGTTGATAAAACGTGTTTCCTTCAAAAGCGAATTGATTTCTATAGGAAAGACAGTCTTACCGAGGCTAATAATCTTCAAGGCTGCCTACTGTGCAAATATAAGCCAAATACCTGCCAAAAATCAAAATCGCCAGAATGTTGCTGCGAACAATGCTGCACAACGGCATCAGCAACATTGGATCAAAAATTTAAAAAACAATGGAATTGGAGTGATGCCAATGCGAAGCGGTTACAATCATCTAACATTACATCAACCAGAGATTCCTCATCCTCGTCCTTATTATTGCAATCAACTACATCAGGGTCAAAAACAACAACAACAACATCATTATCACGATTATCTTCCAAACAACAATGTTGCTGCAACGAAGAAACAACCGATAGTGGCACATTCGAAACGATCGAACTTCAACATCAACAACAACAGCAACAACACCTTCGACAACAACGAACAACAAAACTATACCATTTCGACTGCCAAAAATGTGACAACAGAAAATGGCCTCTATGCAACACCAACAACAAAAACAACAACAACATTGAAACCAATCATAAAGTTAACACTAACACCACTAGTAAATCAGGATTATTTTCTGCAATACCGGCGACATCAGTCGACGCAAATCGAAAATTCTGCCGAAAACTTAGCGAGAATGCTATTAATGCTTTCGCTGATGTCCAGAGGTTTACCCGTGCTATTCTTCCACTTATTATCATCTTTAACATACTGCCATTACTTTATGCAGGTGAGTAAATAAACAAATTGTAAATATGCACCTTTATATAATATATTTTTTATATTTTAACAAGTTTGCATAAATGCAGTCTCAATTTCGCAAAATATTTCGTCAGAATTTACGTCAAACATATTCATTCTTTTCTGACACATTGTCAGAATTCAGTCGGTATTGTTTTTGTGCTGTGTGTATACCCACTGACATGCCCACTTTTCAAAAAAATCACTTTTTTCGCTATTTTCATATGAAACTCGAAAAAACTTACTTGGGCAAATATGTAGATATCCACTTAATCTATAAATTGTCTATACATTGTATATGGCCACGCCCACTTTTTAGGGGCGTTTACTTCAAAAATTAATTTTCGAGTAAAAATATTAGTTTATAGGGCAAAATACATTTTCCACCGATAAGATAGGGATAGGGTATCATACGATCCGCTCCAAGCGGATTGTAGCATTTTTCACTGGTTTTTTTTTTTTATCAAAATACTGTTTTTCTACGGTTTTAAGAACAAAATACAATATAATAATTTAACAATCCTCTCACTACCACGCCCTTTTTTTTGAAAAAAATTCAGTTTTTAGAGTAATTTTATGAAAAATTTGTAAAAATAAAGAAAATAACTTTTTCAATCAAGTATAATGGTGGGAGAAGATATGTCTATAGGAAAGGGATAGGGTATCTGGTGAACTCTAGAACTCTCCATTCGATTTGGCAGAACACAGCTGACAGCTGACAGCTAATTCGACAGATGTGGCTTCTACAATATGGCCACAATCACCTGTCAAAGGTCGAATATCCCTTTTGGAAAAACTTTTATTTATCAATGCATTATAAGAAATCTGACGCCAACCGAAATGAAATAATTGCAGTATTAGATGTCAGAGTTCGTGAAAATGTGAAATTTTTTTAAAAAAAGCCCACAGAAATTTCATACTCTCCCGGGAGCTCTCTCTTCTGCGTAAAACTACGAAAATTCTCCGTACGCAAACAGCTTTAGGTAAATATTCACTGCTTTAGGAGGGTACGCGAATGGACCTATAAGGAAATAGACAAAGATGAACAGAAAAAAATATTCAATAGCTGCAGAGATTCAAAACTGATTTCTACACAAATGATGTAGGTACTAACTGGAAAAGATATGTACATTGAAGGACAGTGGTTATCCGCCTCCTTGTCTAAACAGCAAGTGTTTGTTGCTTACGATCGTCAGCTAATAATTGAATTGATGAACTGCATTTAAGTCACTATGTAGGACTTCATTTCCCAAAACTCATTTATTTTCTTTTCAAGTTGTCAAAATCCTTCAAATTTATACCAATATTTACTCGTGTCAAAGAAGACAGTCATTGATTATTAGATTCACACTGCGAATCTTCTCAAAGTAAAGGGTTTTCCAATAAAGAGTTGACGCAACGCAAACCATTTGAGATATTTCAAAAACTTTGTTATCGACTTGAAGTACAATCAAAACATTTATGAATGGAACTCGACTTCGTTCATATGACCACTGCGGGCACGTTTGCAGCTGTCGATTCGATGGACCCGATTTTCAACGACTCGGCAACAATGTTGGCTCTGAGTTCTTCCAACGTCGTCGGCTTGTTGGCATAAACCAATGACTTAATATAGTCCCACAAAAAATAATCAAGCGGCGTTAAATCACACAAACTTGAGATAACACGCTCACCATAGTTACTCATAAATCGATGGTAACGTCACAGCACACGGCTTGTGGCACCATCCTGTAGAAATCACACGTCTTCCAAGTCCATATCTTCCAATTCGGGCCGAAAATAATCGGTAATCATGGCGCGATAACGCTAAATATTCACAGTAACGTTACGATCGTTTTCGTCGACGAAAAAATTTGGCCCAATAACGTCGCCGGCATGCAAACCGCACCAAACAGTTATTTTTAGTGGATGAAGTGGTGATTCATGAAGTACATGTGGATTTTTGCCGCATATTTTGCTTAATGACGAACTCATTGAGCCAAAAATGAGCTTCGTCACTGAAGATGATTTTGCTATGAAATTCATCATCTTGGAGCATATTCTCCATAACCAAATCGGAGAACGTACATCGCTCCAAATGGTCAGCTTGATCTTTTATGGGTGTAATCGAAGATCTTTACGCAAAATACGCCACAATGTTGTCTGAGCGATGGCCAATTCTTGAGAACGCCGTCGAAGTGACTGATTTGGATCGTTTTCTACGAACGCCTGAACGGCAGCGATATTTTCGACACTTCGACCAACCCGTTGTCTCACTGATACGGCAACATCACACAACGAATATGTAGACTCAAATTTTTGCACTGAACTTGTTATTGCCTGTCTACTAGGGCGAGAATTACGACCGAATTACGAAATTGAAGTTAATGCTCTTAAAGTTGCAATCACCGACTCCGAATTTCGGTCGGAAGTTTTTATAATTTATGGACGTTTTTCGTTCGTGTAGTTTACCATGATGAAAATGTTGAGTTTACTGAATAAATTGACGTTGACAGTTTGATGAAAGAGTGCCTTCTCAAATTAAATTCAAAGCTGTCAAGTCACGATTGGAAAACCCTTTAAATCCCTGGGAGATGATCGATGATCCAATCGGGAAATGACCCTGAGTGATTATTTGGGTATCTTTTCTGACATTGCTTACTTTCAAAAGAAGTCGGGCGTTCAAGCACACCTCTTTTTGCGCTAAAAGGGTGAATGATTCTTCAAAAGTTAAAATTATATCAAGAATTCTCCCAAGGGCTGCCTGTGCTGTAAAACTAAGAAAAATTGTGAGTTCATAGTTGAGCTCTTCCTTTAACAGATTTCCTGATTAGTCTATAGCTAAAGAGTAAAACTCTAATGTTCCTTTGAATTTATATTAAACTCTAAAACTACCAGAAGTTATAGAAAATTGTTTTCAGTTAGACGAACAGGAGCTATTTTTCGAACTACGACCAAAATGTGGTGACTTTATGCACACGAGTCTTCGGAACGATAAGCAAGTCATTGAAAAGGTTAGGTTTTAAAAGGGTTATGGGTTCATCATAAAACACTAGGCACCATAATCATCGACGAACTAATATTAACGGTCGTCCTTACTGAAAATTCCCCTGCTGAAAATTTTGTAAATTACCGTCCATATAAGTTTGTCTATGACTATAAAGGGCACATTGCGATCCCTTTAGTGAGTCTAAATGGTAGAAATCATGTAGTCCTAGCATTTCATTGCCCTGCAGAAATTGAATAAGTCCTTCGGTTGTTCTACTTCTTCCAGACATCTAAGAAAGTATCTCCCTAGATGCAAAAGTCTATTTGTGGAAGTTCCCTCACATTCGCACAGTATGTGCGTGATATCCTTTGAGGCGTGTAGATCCTTACAATACCTACAAATAGCCGGTAGTCCTAGTCTACTGACGTGCCTTCTATGAAGAAGCTTGATAATTTCACCTGATCTTTTATGGTTGATCTCAGGCCATGAGATGAGATTAGCCCATCTGCGGTTAGCCTAGTTGAATATTCAATATAATACCTCTCCTAGCAAAACACAGAGAAGTGGCCTAATGCTGTTGATGACATTCCTATAGAGGAGTTCCACAGCTTGCTTGGCCAGTCTTAGAGCGCATTTATTACCCTCCAGGTACCCAGCATAAGTTGTATATACAATTATTAAAAAAATAACATACATAAATATATGTATACAATACGTGTGCTCTTAATTTCGCTTATATCACTGAATTGCGAAAATACTGCGTCATAATTTCGCAAATAAACTTTACATTATATTCTGCAGGAAAAAATAACCATTTGTCAACACCCCCATGATTCACCACTCGTATCCTTGTATCCTTCCCACCACAACCAACACACAACTATGACTGCCCAAAAAAGTTTGTTTGGCATGCCCTTGTTTTTTTTTCTGGTCGTATTTTGCAAAGTTTTACAAAAAGAAAATCCGCAATAGCATCGTGCAAAGCTGGCCAAAATAATGTTTAATTAAATCTAGTGCGGCATTACTTTCCATAACATACCATACCATACATCTGGTAGGTGGTATTTGTATCTGAATATAAAAAAAAAAAAAAAAAAACAAAAGATGCACCATACAGATGCTGGAAAAAAAATAGATCAATAAATTTGTAACCGACCCTTACCAGCATACCGTGTCGCGAGAAGGTTTCTCCTACAGAAGTTTTGCCCCTGAGTTGGTATCTTTATCGGAAAACTGAAAGTGATTTCGAGTATCTAGAACGTGTATGATGCTGATATGCCATATATTCCTTGCGGACACAAACACGAGGAGCAGCTATTGTCTATCTGTCGAGTGTATGTCAAGAGGAAAATTTCACAAATTTTTTTCTTTTTTTTTTCTTGGCCTGGACATAGAAAAGCAATTTCCATACAATCGTTTGCATATAGTGGTGATGGGGCACAGATATGCCACTTTGTCTTTAGATAAATATGAGCAATCTCCTTCTTTCAGTTCTGTCTCTGGTGATGTGTTGAACATGCAGGCAAAGTTTCTTTTTTTTTCTTTTTGCTCTCTTTTTTAAACCTCTGCAGTTGTCATTTGAATGTTTAGCATTAATGTAGTCAAGTATCTTCTTCTTTTTTCGCCCACCTACTTTGTTCCTGTCCAATGGTGTCCTTGCAATTAGGAAACAAGTTAGGGAGAGCAATCAGATGTATAAAGCTGATTTGAATAGTTGCCTTTTTGAAATTATCGGAGTGTGAACAGAAAGAACTGGCAGTTTCTAAGTGTCAAGGAAGATCTAAGGACTTCTTAGATGGGAAGCGATTTTTCTTTGTCATCGACAATTCGATTGAATTGTAACTGAGTATAGACAAATCTATTCTAAAGGCAATGGAAACCCATTTCTATGTCAAAGCGTTACCTATTTTTAAATTTAAATAAAAGAAATTGTGAGTGAGATATCGCACTCGAAACATTCAATTCTCCATAACTCTGACTTTCCATAAATCAAACTGAATTTGACCAATAAAATTGTACGAGTAATTGTTTGGATTTTTTAAGCCCTGATGCATTGGTTCAGTGGGTTGACAAATTTTGTGACGTTACTATTTAGTGGAAGCCAAACATAGAGTTCGGTTGATCAAAAGCAAACGAAGACATTGTGGTCGTCGTAAGCTTCGTTAATGTGCCGAATTATCTCATCCTCTAGCTCTTGAATTGTTGCAGGCAAGTGGCATCGTCCTGTTGAAACCACATACCGCCCACATCCATATCTTCCAATTCGGGCCATAAAAAGTGATGATACCGCACCAAACAGTCACTCTTTGTGGGTGCATTGGTTTTTCGACAGTCACTCTTGGATTATCATTTGCCCAAATGCGGCAATTCTGCTTATTGACGAATCCACTGAGGTGAAAATGTGCCTCATCACTGAAGATGATTTTCTTCGAAAATTGATAATCCACTGTTGCCATTTCTCGCCACCATTCTGACCATTGACGACGCTTGAAATGGTCAAGAGGCTCTCCATGGTTCAAATTGTTAGGTGGGCAACATGCTTGATGACAGACTTCAATTTGAAGAGAAACTTCGAAGTCAGATCATGGCGGCAAGTGCTCTTGTCGCACTGTTGATAATTGATAAAATATTTATATTCCCATAAGAAAATTCGAAATGAAAAATGCTCTAAAGTTGTACAGGTTGTGTTCATACCAAAATTACCTTCAATACAACAAATCTGCGGACTTAACGAAAAAACCGGGCAGAGTCATTCTCATGAGAACCTTGCATCACGACAAAGAAATGATGGATGATGCCCAAAACAAACATAAAATATTATAACTCTACAAAATTAGGGATAATTACACTTGACCAAATTATATATATATATAGTGATGTACCTCTCTGAATAACATAAATAAATATTAGGCCGTGAGCAGCCAATAGAGGGCCAAAGACTAGCTTATGTGGTATATGGATTTTTGGATTCGAACTTAAAACCCCTTGCACAGTAGACACACTAATATCCGAGCCACGGCACCCTCGATGTACCTCTCTATCTTTCCAAATAGGAACAAAGAAAAACATTTCTGACAAAGGATGGTTCTATGAAGCGGTCGATTCGAACTTATCTACCACGTTGTGAATAGTCCTCTCGAAAGGACGATTATGGCGATCGTAAAATGGGCAAAGAAGACTCACTTCTGCATGTACTCTCCATATTAATTTAGCAAGATCGACAATATAAAATTTGGGTGCCGTGGCTCAGTGGTTAGTGCGAGGGTTTTCCAAATTCGAAACCATACCATCAAAAGGTTTTTCACGGCCCCACCTCTTCTGAGTGTTTGACAAACATTCAAGAGTATAATTGTCATGAGAGAGCTTCTTAAAAAGCAGTAGGTCCTTCTGTACATGCAGAAATGTATAGCACGCACAACATGTACAGTTGTGAGAAGCTAGGCTTTGGCCCTCTATGGCCGCTTACGGCCTGATATTCATTCTTATTTAGACAAAATAAATGACGGCCAATTTGACAGATGTAGCTTTAACTATATGGCCGCAATCACCCATCAAAGTGCGGGAAACCTTTTTAAAAAGATTTTGCGCGGCAAGGACACAATTGCGGAAAGCTTTTCCTTATCTTGACCAACTTTCGGTTAACTCCTTCCTTCGAGCTCTTCATACTACTCTACTATTTGGCACTGGGAAATAATAGGCGTTGAAACAGTTTACCAAAAGCGGACAATTCTGCTTCAAAATCTATTCAAAAACTTCAATTTTACAATGTCCTTCTTAATTCTAGCTTAAAGCATTTTGCATAATCAATTATGGTAAATACTTAACAAACAGTGTAGCTTTCTTGAACTGTAATGGGAAATTTTATTTGCTATTATTTGCACAGTGATGCTTCGTACATATGTACATACACATGCTTCCTCCAAGGACACATTAATCCCCTCAAAAATAATTTGAAAAAGTCCCACATCAAAGCCAACTTGCCCGAGGTGGTTCTTAACTTGACAAAAGATTTACCTTCAAGCAAAAAAATTCCCAATGTATTACGAATAAAAGTGTAAACAATATTTTAACATCTGTAAACAAACCCTCCATGCTATTCTAGTAGTTTCCAAACCCAAACCCACACTCACCATCCCACCCATGTGTTACTCATAACAATAATCACCAGGTATCCTATTAAAGGCAAGACTGCCATGTTAAAAGCCGGTAATGAACGTTTCCCTAAAACCAGACAATATCACATCAGACAATTTTAGCAAAATCCAATTTAGAATGTAAAATTTCATTTCAGAGCAAACTTGTTCCTTACCACCTCCTCAGGACAAACGTCAGATGTGTACTCTCTCCTTTTTTGTGTATGTGTGTGTGTGTGTGATTTGTAACAGTTCGTTTCACTATGCCATCAGAAAATTCCTAACATTCTCGGTACTTAACTAGTAAACATTTATTTCCCAAGTCGCATACTTACGTGTGCTGCCACCTTCTGAAAGTAATCGACTATACCGAAGAGAACTTTCAACATCCTCCTCCATTTGTCACTATGTGTAGGGATAAGTTTCGTGGGTTTTTTTTTTTTTGTAGTTTTACGTTTACTTACACGCTACGCAGCTTCTTCTACAGTGGAGTAGGTTCAACTAATGTGGAGCCAAATTCTACTTGAAGTTGAACTTTTCGAGGCATAGTTTTGTCGATTAGCCTACTTCTATCTGGTTTTCGGAATGCATTCCAAGCGGTTGAAAAATTATTTTTTTAAATTCCAGTATGTAATGGACGGGTCAGACGGTCGACAATATTTCTCTTTTTTGTTCGTCTCCTCCAACGGTTGCGAGGTACAATCTTGTGTGCGGATAATTGCTTCGTTTGTAGCGAATTCAAGTGAAATTATTGTGGGCCCTCAAGGCGTAATTGTAGGGCTCCACCATATATGACGTTCTACAATAACGGGTCTAGGACCGATCTCTGTAGAACTCCCGCAGTGACATTCTAGCACATATATCCTTAGGGTAGGGTATACAAAGGATAGAGTATCACACGATCTGCTCCAGACGGATTGTAGCATTTTTATATGTTTTTTTCCAACTTGTCATAAAATTACTTCAAAACCTGGCGTGGTAGTGGGCGGATTTTGAAAATTCTACAACATATACATATTTAAGCCCTTTATCGGTGTCATGTCTCAACTTCCTGTTGTTGAAGTAGCTCGTCAGTATACGTAGCAGGAAGTGTATTCATTCGTGCGAGTGATCCTCTAACAAAGGACCAATTGGCCGAGTTAAAAGCGTTTTGGAATCTAGCCTTACTACTAAACTAGTAAACTAGTCATCTTTGTGTCTTCTTGTATGCCTTTAGCATGTCCACTGTACTGACGCCTCTTACAATATTGCACATAGTAGCATTTGAGGATAAAGGTGCTCTTCTATGGATTATTGGACATTTTAGGTATTGGTATAGCCCTTCAGATTCGTCATTATTATTCTGTCTTCCTTACATAAAATAAAAAATAAATAAATAGTAGGCCGTAAGCAGCCCATAGAGGGCCAAGGCCTAGCTTCTCACAACTGTACGTATTGTGCGCGGTATACATTTCTGTACGTACAGAAGGGACCTACAGTTTTATGCCGTATCCGAAGGGCAGGGGGGTTTTTGAGAAGCTTTCTCATGATAGTAAATACTCTTGGATGTTTGTCAGACGCTCGCAAGAGGTGGGGCCGTGAAAAAAACTTTTCCTGGATTCGAACTCGGAACCCCTTGCGCAGTAGTCCAACGCACTAACCACTGAGCCACGGCGCCCACATGCCTTCCTTACATAGGCATTTAAAACATCGAATTTTGCCCTCCTTGTACGCTCTGTTTCAGTAAAGTCTTGCCAGTTTCAGAGTCTCCAGGTCTCCTTCTTGATTGCTGGACCTTGCATCGGGCTTGTCCCGAGTGTCACAACACCACTGTCCATATGAAAATGAACTGAGTCGGTAGCTACTTGCTTAGAGTCCTTCTAAAAGTCACAGGAAGGAATAGACGTATGGAAATTCCATCTTTCAGTCTAGGTAGGAAGAAATCGAAGGATTCAAATCCAAGCTCAGTTTGAATCCATAATCTTCTAGGAACCAAAATCGAATCGACGCGACGTTTAAATTTTAACAAGAACTTAAAGTTAACTGAACTTTGTTTGGCTTATCACTTTTGCTTTTCAAAATGATATTCACATTCAACAAATAAATTTAAGTAAGTACCAGCGCTAGGAGACCGTCTGCCTTCATCCAATACATCATATTTTATGATAGCCGCCACTCAAATATAGTAGTAGAACTTCGCTAATAACGTCACCTAGCAAAAAGAAGAAACACATCGACACTTGTCGCGGTTTTTATTGCGGGCCATAAAATGTATGCCGTCCTGCTCACATATTATAGATATGTCACTTTATAGCCTACCATATTCTGACAAATAAGGCTATCAATTGACTTTTTTTTATCATTAAATGATTGCTTCTTCTAAGACAGTCAGGGGGAAAAAATTCCATAAATTTCAAGATTTAAATATAAACCACCAAATTAACGGCACATGGGTGTGTCCTGCTCGCCACTTTTTTTCAATTCAATCTACCCACTGTACTACAGTACAATATCTTCGCTACTATGGCCAAATACAAGAATGAGAAGGATACTTACCAAGATAGATTACTGCAAGTGTATTATCTACTGTTGTGTGTTTGGTCCTGACAGTATAGGATGTGCCACCACATGACACGTAATTGCCTCTTGCGGCTGATGTGACACCATAAAATTGTGCGCCAAAGGACCACCCTCACTACCTTAACCAGCGCCATCAGCACAACAACTCGCACAAAAAAAAAAAAAAGTTTGATTGTCCCCGATTTGTCGAGAGTCGTTTGGGTTTTAGTATGTGTAACCCATGTCAGCGGGTGGTGTTGGTGTTTTTTTTTTTTTTTTTTTTGTTTGAAGGATTTCAGTTTCCAACACCCAAAAGCGATTTGAGGGTGTCTGTTGTTTTTTTATCACCAGGCTGATGAAATTGCGTCGAACCCAAGATGTCCTTTGTTGCGATACAATACAAATCATATACATTTGCACTCTCATAACCCGTCCAGGACAAATTAAGACGTTCCCTTTCCTACTACGCCCCCAATTTTCGTTTTTTTTTTCTTTGTTGTAGGTATATTCTTCTTTACAAATCGCAACTAATTTATTTTGACTTCCTTTCACATTTCATTATTCTCTGCCATCCAATGTAAAGGACACGACACACACAAAACAAAACAAAAAAAAAGTGGGAGCAATCAACTTTCGGTGGAACTGTACTATGTTCCGGCTTAGTTCTCGGATAAGAGATCTAAACCGTTCCGATAACGTCGGCTAAATAAAAATTTATTTGTTAGCTTCGTCTTAAGGATGGCTATATAGAAAGTCCTTTTGGTCATGTATGTGTGGATAAAAATCAGAGTGGGTGCAAGAGTCCCTGCGCGACATAGACCAATTGATAATGCGGGGTTCATCCTTATCAGCCCAGGATAGACGAATGAATTTTTGCACTTTCCAGAGCTTTTAATTTGAGTCACCTTCAAAGAAGAAGAGAGCAACGAGCTTTTGAATTCAGTTTTCATAGGCACGTAGACGTTTACGGTCCTTAGATTAGGAACGTGGTGTTTATGCCTCAAACGACACACAGAGAGAGTATCATGAATGGGAATCCTTCCGCATTTGCATAATTATTTTCAGAAGAAAACTTCTAAGAACGCGAGACGAAAATGAAGAAAGGGACCACAATTATATTTCTACCAAAAGAATGCTGTGGTTAAGTGGAGATAGTGGTTTGGGGGTTTCCAGGATTTTTGAGAATAATTGAAATGTTCATTCAGACGAATCGGCATTCATGGTATACTCGACCCTCTGTCAGGGTGTGATGGAGTTTCTGTAATGCGAGATTAATTTGAATAAATATTTTATGAACCGAATGTCAAGCGTTGTACAATGCTCTAATGAAGTATTCGCCTTGACAAAGTGTTATGTTTGACTTTCAGCATGTATTTGCATTTCTCCTCCCTTCTACGGCTGAGAGTTGTGTAAGGATATCTTCTGGGCAGTAGAATGGGATTGTTTTACGGAGTAGCTAAAGCCACAAAGCGTTCCGGTTAAATGTTTGTTCGACTTTTGTGTGAAAGTAGCTTGAGGCTGTGGTTGCTTTAAAGGACATCCAACTGTTCAAAGCGTTAGCTGGTCAACCGTCACAGCTTAAAGGAGTTTCTTTGAATGTTTTTGGTGTAAAACGATGCAGAAGAAATCACTTGAACTAATTTGAAAGACGGCTTTTGAGGGAACAAATCCTGGGAAATAATTCACTTTGACTCGTTTGGAGTCAAAATATTTCAGAGAGGCGGTTCTTCCTCCTGTACCCTCCTGGTAAGTCTGGTACCCTATCG
The DNA here is from genome assembly GCA_949716465.1 of Chalcosyrphus nemorum. Classification (NCBI taxonomy): domain Eukaryota; kingdom Metazoa; phylum Arthropoda; class Insecta; order Diptera; family Syrphidae; genus Chalcosyrphus; species Chalcosyrphus nemorum. The sequence goes on along the minus strand of OX454333.1, from coordinate 42,246,356 downwards.
GTTCGCGATAAGCCTAAAATGTAAACCCTTAGCATTTCATTGGCGAGAATATCAATAGGGGCCATACCAGGTATCTGGCTGCTTCTTCTGAAATTGTTCGGAAGCCGCAAGGACAGTAAGCAGGCGAAAGTTTTCCCTTTCTCTCCTTCATTGAAGGATAGCAGTGTTCTCCTTGCTTATCTGGGCTCGCCCATGCTTCGCAGCATCTGGGAAAGCGTCGACATGTATTTTGAATTTCATTTCTTTTATACTTTTGCTGTCAATCCTTTGACCAGATTGTATAGTTCCCAACCCGAAAACTTACATATTCCACAGTCTTTTTGCTGGTTATTAAGACAGCTGCAGTTTTGTGGTCGCGAAAACACCGTTGTACATGATATTCTACAGAAGTGGTACAAGGACTGATCCATGCGGACGGTAATGTTGTTAATGCCTATATCCTATGGTACCTCAACTTCCTGTTGATAAGACTGTCTTTAGTAGATACTCTAGTGCAATTGCATAAAGATAAAGGGGTAAAGAAGTGTTTCTTTGTGTCTCCTTTCATCTCATCCCTGTATTTCTTTGGCTGCTATATTCAATACCGTCTTAATCGCATCGACAGTAAAATGCCATGTTCTCAACCCATACTGGGCCCGTTCTAGAATTATTTTCACAGTGTATCTAGCACCAGATGTTGCAGTTTGCATGGTGCAGGGAAGATCTTCTGCTCAAGCCACCTTCGCATTTAATAATTTGAATACAAATTCTAATAATAATTCCCGAGGTCTAATTGCGCTTAATTTACAAATATTACATCGTGCATTTAAGACTTCTTCCATCTCAGTATTTTTATGCATCTACAGACGCTCGTTGTGACGAACTGCGTTGTTTTTAATTACATACATCATCGTCTACTATAGCCACCATGGGATATTCACTATTCTCTAAAGGACTTTGTTTGAATGTTTGTATCTTAGTATCTGCTTATTTAATAAGATCGTAATTTCCATGGAACAACAACGATTTCTACATCCAATGCTTAATGTTTAATTCTTCTTCCACTTCAGTTAAATATTAAGATTCCTACATATTTAGATCCTGACATAGATGTGTTAGATGTTCTTTCATTTGTAAAATTGATAAGGGTGAACTTATATGTACATATGTATGTATCTGGTTGACTCAATTTTGTAGGGGAGTACTCTGTTACCTTGTCGGCAGTTAAGTCAAAAATACATTTTACATGACCGTTTCTTGGATTGCAGCCTAAAATTCATAAAAAGGGTAACCAAACTAAGTACCTACGATCAAATCCCATAAATTTTTTAAAGTTGAGAGACATGTAGACATCATCAGTTCAGAACTTCAGTTTATCAAGCTATTAATCATGAATGCGCATCTTCATCGTGTCATACATTCATCTTATCATCTAAAAATGCGTCATTGCCATTTGTGTTCAACTCTAAGTCGTCCTGATTATCATTAATGACACACAAATATGTACCCCGTTCTTAATAGATAGCACAACCTTCTTCTGTCGTGATTCATAGATTAAATTCTGCAAACATGTCTCATCCAATTTCTAACAGCCGTGACAAAGGACCTCTTTTAATACTAAAAGATTGGTATAAAATCTGGTCTAAATGTGTTTAAAATACAACTAAAGCAACGCATGTAGGGTACTTATCAGGTATCTCTCAGTTCAGTGAACATCAGAACGGAAAATCCTTTCCATGTAGGTATCTCGTTTTCTCGTTTAACACAATTTCCTCTCAGGAAAATGCTGCTCCACCCGTTTTTAGTATCTTAAGACTCGAAGTATGCAGCAATTCTCTCCTCCCCCATACAAACAGAACAAAAAAAAAAAAAAAAAGCTTCCCAACATCAAGCTTTATAACTGAGAACGCGAGAGAAAGTTGCCTACACATCTCCCATACTCGTACATTTCATCAGCTGTTGGGGAAAATTCTTTGGAAAAATTCACGACGGGAAAGTTCAACCCCAAATAAAGGTTGAACTGAAAATTCATTCATCGGCACAGTTTAGTCGATTTGTGTCGGCCGAGATAGTAACTTTAATAGCGCGCTTGCACCTAATAAAACCCACAAAAACACTTTGTATTAAAATCTCCAAAAAAAAGGAACTCCATAAAAGTATCTTAAAGTCTAAAAGAAACGCTTGCCGCCGCCTGTGTATTTCTGTATCTCTTTCTTTGATCTAAATTTTATTTCTTTCCAATTTCTGCCGTGCCGTGTATCGCGAAAGTTTATGTGAAACGTACCGTACATTCAGTCGCATCTTGCTAGCTTCTTTTAAAATTATTTTCGTCTAGATGATTAATTTTTGTTCGCATAACATAAAGTTCGGTTTCTAATATCCTTGTTTCGACTACAAGCTACCACCGTCGCCGCTGTTGACACTGTCGCAATCTAAAGAATAGCAGTGATTAGTGTTTGAGAAAAGTATAAAAAAAAAACCAAGGAGAAGATAGCAAATTCAACGAGTATATATGTATAAATATCTGCATAACAACTGAAGGATAATGCACACAGCTATAAGCCAGTCGGTACATAAAGGAGACTAATGAAACTGCCTTTTATCATCCAATCCCTACGCTATTATAATGGGGGTGGTAGATATATTCATCGAAAAAAAATCCCATGGTCTGCAGATCATCATCGATGCATGACGGAAGGGTACTTCAATAAAAATCAAGTTTCTGAAACTTTTTCTTGCACCGTCTAATGTCGTATCGTCATTTTAGTCTCACCATTTGGTGTGAGGGCGTCGCGGAGGAGGAAAATCTTTTACTGTACTTTTGTCCATTGAAATTGTTCGGGCAAGGAGAAAGTTTCTTTTCTTTTTAATCTTCTTCAAGTGGCGATGAGTAACCATGGGAGACGTAATCATTTCAGGGGCGTTTATCATCTAAACAAAAAAGAAAAAAAAAAATAACAAAACCACATCCTGTCCCGTGTGCACGAAAGAGAACCATAATTTGATTACCAAGAGGGAAGCGTTTTCCACTTAATAATCTTCACAAAGAGCAATCGAAGGACACACGAAAAGAGGTTAGAGGGATGTGCCGTTTAAAATAAGTCGAGACACATCTTGGAATCACTTTTGATTCGTTTGGAAATTTACCATAGCGATGTGAAATTTGTATTCCCATACAAGGATCTCTGTTGGGCATCATTATTAATTCCATTTACTTGCAAGTTTGTATACAATCAGTTCAGTTCTCCAAGTCGATTTCCAAGAAACTTCTGTATGGAGAAATCCTTCGTTATCCTTTGCTCTACAAACTGAATTATAGTAGTTTCAAAGTGCACAATTTCACCGGGAATGATTTCCAACTATACATTGAAATACATATATAATATTTGTTGACATTACTATGAATTCACGGTATTGAAACAAATTGAACAATGTCTTTCTTGGGAATCCTTTAATTTGAGTTGATTTTAGCTCGATTTCTTGGAAGTTAATTCCATCAAAAGTACATATTATTATACGTATCAGAGTTCATGTTAATTTACTGTAGCTACATCATTATTCGGAAGGGATATTATTTCGACAAATTATAGGTAAAAATAATATTTAATTTCATTTAAAAATTTTTCATCAACCTCACCTACTAGTTGGCAGTGGGAATTGCGCGACTGGGTCGTTCGTACTTGCGACTTTTGTAATAATTTGTATATAGATAAAATCTTGCGAAAGGAAAACTTTGTACTCAATATCAGTGGCAACGGTTAGGTGCACGAATGCACGAATACTGTGAATTACAAACGAATGCGAAAATCACATATAACTTTCCCCAGGCAATTTAGGAACTTCCCTGAGTTTTAAGTACCATTACACCAACTCTTTTTATATAACTTATTCTCTTTTTCAATTTAATCATCGTCATTCCCCCGTCAGAGTATTCATATCCTCTTTAGTGCTCAATAATTGTACTCGTAAAAAGAACAATTTGCAAAAGTGTTCAATGTTGACAAAGTACAAGTTATGCTACGTTTTCTCTAGATTATTGAATTACACTTAATCTTCGAGATTTGAACTACAAATTTCAATCTCCTAGACACAAAACAGTTAATTAATCTCAAAAATTCAGTAAAGTTTGGTGAGTTACTCAAAATATAACACATCACAGCTGGTGATGTCGAAAATGTAAAACAAACTGGTTTTGTTGAAACCTCCACAGCCAGCAGTTCATTTGGACAATTCGCAGCAGGCTATCGACAGCTGAATTTTTATATTTTTAGGTTGGTATGAGTGTCTTTGGTGTTATGACATAAGCTGTCAACAGAATATGTTCGTGAGTTATAACTTAAACTGCAGCTACCTCAAACATACGCCAGAATGGATGTTTCTTCTTTTATCGAAACAAAATACACAAAAATGATTGAAGCTTTTGAACATTAGACTAACAGTTGTTATACCCTATCCTAAATGTATATTAAGTTTAAAAGATAGTTTGGAACATAGAGAAATATTAAAGATAGACCACATAAAGTGTATATATAAATGAGCAGCATCAGTGGCCGAGTCGATTGAGCCATGTCCGTCCGTCCGTCTGTCTGTACGTCCGCCCGTCTGTGACAAGTTTTTGGGCCTTAAATTTTGAGCTAGATCGATGAAACTTTGTGTACGAGATCCTTGGAAGAGGAAGCAGTACAAGTGTAAACATGTTCAAAGCCCGCCCACTTTTCTTAAAAGGAATAGGTTTGCCTTTCTGGAAATGAAGAGTATACCACTGATACTCTACTCGTCGGACACGATTTTTCCCCTATTCATATTTGACTGATGACATCAGATTCAGTTATTTTATGACTTCTATATTTTATTTCGTACATTTTATATATGGAACCCTTGTAAGATTTTCCTTTATTTGGTGTGGCACATGATGGAAAAGAGAGCTATTTGAAAAGCTATTCGTTCCTATATTGGTTTCGAAAATGATTCGGTCATTCCAATCAATCGTTTAGTGATAGAGACATATATATTGTACTGGCTCAAAACAACGATCATCAATCCCAATCATAATGTTCGAATTGTAGTGGTTTCGTACCGGGATTCGTTCATTTTAAGAGAATATGCCCTTTAATCTCAATCTAGGCTTAATGATTCACAGCAATGTTCGCTATGATGAGCTATTTTTTCAAATATGAAGCAATGTTTACTTCATTTACTTCTGCACATAAATTTCAAAAAAGAGTTCAAAACACGAACAAGAAGTAAGTTTTGATTTAATCATTAAAATTTATGGCAATATCAAAATTAATGTTTCCTTTGGCCCCCATTGTCTTGGCCTGATCTGATACTATGTCTTGAAATCATTCTCATTAAATTCCTAAAATACGACAACATTTCATCGAATACACATGAACGAAATTTTCAAACTCACTGCCCAAAGTAGATATTAACTCTGATTAATCCTCGTATACCATCAAATGACGTTTTTCGGATGATTAACACAAATTATTTAACCATTATTTCAGTGATTAAACCAAGTCCTCTGTGAAATACAAAAGTCGTCTCTTATTCCCCTTCCCCGTCAGCAATTTGTCCTAGATCTCGCCATTCCACCAGCCAAAAGAGGGCAGCCATAATATTCAGCGTTAACTGTCGTGCTTCGCATTTTTATCGTTTCTGTGGTAATCCCTTGTAGCGCTATTAGCATCCTTGTAAATGGTGCGGGTTTTTGGAGGAGATGACGAAAATATTTCGTTCGTTTCAAGTGCTTTATAATACGATATTTAACTCGGTTTTTAACGTACGTGTTGCCAATAAAGTGTGAAATCCAAGTCAGTTTATGTTGTCCCGTGGAATACTCTTACATAAGGTTCTGCTTATTTTGAGTGACGCAGATGAGGGAAAAAAAGAAAGGAAGTTAGTTAAGAAGGTGTACCTTTGGGGATTAAATTAATTTAAATCCTTAGACTGGAATGCAGAGTAATAACTGGAGATGAAGTCAGCAAAATGTATCTCGAAACGTGAATACGTGACTTGATGGATATAGTTGATTGGTCATGGTTGGGGGTATTTGCCTAAATCGACTTATTCTTTGTATAGGCCAAATACTAGACAGTGGGAGTAATTTAATTAAATTTGGAATGCAAGTGGTTCTTTACTTGATGTCATTGTGGTTCAGTGTGATCAATCGAATTCTCTTTGGCTTTGTGAAGCGCCGCAGGCCATAATAATCTTATATGGCATTTGTATAGCTTTTAATTTTGCTTCTAGGGTTTAATTAAATTATTGAGGTGGGAATTGATTGCCTTACCTTGAGTGGTAAGTGGGTGGTTATGGATTAAATAAATTATCTAATGGGTGAGCTTATGAATACAGTGTTTGTATCTATTCCTAAAGCAAATGCTAAGGCTTACAAATTTTTAATTTACATAAATAAGTATAGTTAGCACAGAGTTAATTACCGGGGATATACATACAAATTTGTTCAAATCCAGAATGTGTGATACGACTTTCTCTTACTCGTACATCCTACTCGGGGAGAAATATTTTTAAAATCTCTTTGTCACTCGTGTCTTTAAAAATAACTTGCAACTAGTACATATGTATGGACTGTAAGTTGAAATAGAATAAATTTTTAAATAAACAAAATGTGTACCTATACCAGATCCTTGGCAAAGAAGGCAAAACAAGGATTTTAAAACAAAACTTTTTTATACATTTTTTATACATACTAGAACCTCACTTGTAACAGTAGATAGAAATGTGTCTAAAAGTCTCGAACTTATGCAGAATTGTCCATGTCGAGGGTCTAAACATAAAGATATTGCCATCTTCATTGACAGTCAGGTTGTGTTCAAAGCGCTAGAGTCGCAGATGGGCTAATTTGAAAGGACACAGAGTGTGGTACCGCTTTCTGTCTTGGTCAATGCGGGCCAAAAGTTATGCGATGTCCTCCACCCTAGAACATGATACAATTTGGTTTATCTTAGAAGCAACCAAAACATAGATTCCATCAGAATTTGTAATCCATTAGTTGCTCTTTGCCGTGACATACTATGCCATTACAGGTACCAGGTAATTTTGTATTTAGATGCGTTACTCCGATCGTTTCTCCCTACTTTCAGAACAAATGGGTTAGTCGATTTCTTAGCTGATGGCAGAATAACATAGGCGGAGCTATTGCTTTCCTAAAAGGGCTCACGACTGCCTTCCATCCTCTTTGGTTCTGGGACCAAGGGGTCTAGCATCCACAACAACTTGTATTCTTACTGCGATTTAAATATCGTCTTTGTTGGAGCATTGTTATTCATTCGCTCTATGTGGCCGAGCCAATGTAGTCTGCGTATCTTGGCTTTTTGGACTACATCCACATCCTGGTACAGCTCATAGAGTTCGCGGTTGTATCTTCTGCTCCATTCGGCCTCCTGGCATAAGAGACCTAATATCCGACGAAGCTTTCCTACCAACTTATCGTCCAGCACTCGGCTCCATACAGCAGGACTGGTAAGATGAGCGTTCTATAGAGCAATAAATTGGTCCTTCGAGTTAGGAGTTTTGAACTGAAGTAGAAACGGTTTGCTAGAACTCCTTAACCATCTCGACAATAGCAGTGCCGTTTGTTTGTTGGTAACATATACTTCGTCTTATCCTCACTCAATTCAAGATTAACTCATTTCGGCTCTTCTTGAATTGCTGCAAACGTCTTTACGTAGGGTTGCTAATATCGTCTGCATACCCCAGCAGTGGGACAGATTTGTGAAAGATAGTTTCCTATTGATACTTGCCCTGCGCACTATCTACTCCAAGACTATACTGAAGAAGCCATATGAGAACGGATCTCCTTGCCGGAATCAGGTGCACGTTCAATAGAGCTCAGAAGACCTTTTGCCAAGTTGCACAGAGCATCCCGTGGTTTCCAGCATTACGCCTGGTAGAACTCGAGATGAGCTAGCTCTTAAAAAAGTTCTAGCTTTTCAAAATACAAATCCACAAGGGTACATAGATATATAATTTCCTTCTAACCTCAATGTAATTTGTTAAAAACAAAAACTCATGAGAGAAGAAAACTAGGATTACATCACTTTTGTACAAGTGTACTCTACTGATGTCCTTTTTAGTATCTATCCTGCACACAAAACCTCCACAAACACTGCACTGTTTTGCATAAAAGTATCTACACACTAACTACAAAATTGCAGAAACGCTTTCATGCAATTCAATGCAATATTTATTCAAAAACTTTTCTCTTTAGGGAACTCTCCACCGCACTTAATTTATTTGAAGAGTCCGTCTTTATTTTTCATGAAAAACACTCACGTAAAAGGACTATTTGAAAAAAAAAAACCGTTTAATAGAATATTTAAAGTCAAAAAATGCTTCCTCCTCTGCCTTACATTCAGCATTGGACTTCTAATTAGCTGGTTATGTAGTAATAATGATGTGGGGTATAGGGTTAGCTCGTTAAAAAAAGGATCTTTGCTCCTTCGTTTAAAACGAAAAAAAAAAACATTCTGCCTTTTTTTTATAAATATTTCAGGACTTCCATTGGAAGCGGCTAACCACGATAGATACCAGTATGAATTAATACCGATGGAGGATGAAGGAACTGGAGCAAGGATTCATTTCGCGTCGTGTCTCCTTTTTGTGTTCCTATGTGATGCATATGAAAGTGAAATATAAAACACAACACAAACAAAAAAAGTGAGAATGAAAAAAAAAAAAGAAATAGAAAACAGATGAGTTGGAAGAATCCGCTTCAAATAATCGTCATCAGGACGATGTCTGTTTGCTAAAGAGTCAAGAGTATCCAATGTAAATAAAAGTTGTGACATTGTACAGTGTTGGCTGTTGAATTTGATTTCGTATCTCGTTTGTATTTTCAGTGCAATCAGAAATTTAAATTGGCTTTTGGTATAGCATTTGACTTTTTTTTTCTAGTTTTTAAGTAAACAATGGAAAAGGATTCGAGGTTTTTGTTTTTTTTTTTGTTTTTTTGTTTTAAAGGTTTTATGATACTGAAAAGTTGAAAAGAGTTTACAAAAATTGAAGAAAAACTTGTGAAAGTTTCATTTTCTAAACCAATTGACCCGAATCTTTTTGGTCCTTTTTTTTGGGCGTTATTTGAGGTACAATTTGAGATAAATTGCATTTGTGTTGTTTTTAATCTCATCAGAGATATATTTGTGGTTTGATTGTAGCTTGTTGAGCAGTGTCCAATTGCTGTGAACGACATGGGCTAATTTGGCTCATTTGGATCTGAAGCACTTAAGACTTTTTTTCATTCGAAGACGAAACTGAGCCCGTACTCGTACGCATCTCCTCTTTGACCGCTGATCCTCGCGGGGGGAGACTTTGCCTTCGCGTTGGTAGTAATATGCGTTGCGTCTTCATGATAGTAGCCACAGTTTCAGTGATGGCTTTCTAAGCATCCTGCGTGCTCAGCATAAGTCTGATTGTGTTCTGTGTTGTGTTGTGATATTGTCTGATAGACAATAAGGGCTCTCCCCATGCCCAAATATGTGGAGGTATGCTCTGAAACATCCATGGCAAGAAAGCTTCTGTGGCAGGCAGAAGTTCAGCTCTCCATGATTCCTATTGATTCCTATTCCAGTACAAATGTTTGACATTCAATTATGACCTCAAGGATTATTTTAGGAAGAAATTGGACATATATGCCAACTGCATCCAACTTATAATTGCTAATCGTCCATCAGTTGCGTACAATAGTTGCACAAAAAGTCTTAACTCACAAGTTAATACGTACAATGTTAATCTGATCCTATGTCCCATTTCTACTGACCTAAGTTAAGTACTAGTAAATTATGTCACAGCCATTTAACATCGGTCCAAAATTGCAAATGTATGCCCTCGTACAGTTTCAGTTCCGAAACAATGTTTTCAAAAATAAATTCACTTTTGATCCCTTCAAATATTTCAAACCCACAATATCGCATTAAAATGCAACTCACTTCGCATTCCAAATGATATCACTCATCCGCCCTCTGGCCAGCTAAAAATACCAACTCATGAGTCATGCACACTCATAAAATCCCATTCTCCCACAGTGTGAGACTATTTCTGGCATCTGGTGCTGCTGTTTGTATGATGACGATAATCCTTTCGCATAAAACCCCCCAAAATGCATAAATAATTCAAGGGATGATCTTAGTTGGAGCTTACGACTCTCTCTCTCTAGTGCAGGCACACGACCCTTCAGCAAACAGAATAAGAAAATACACGTTTATGGTCGAAGAAGATCCTTGTTTACCACAAACCGTGACCTTCTGTGCTCACTAACCTCTAAATGTGATTACAAAAATACTAGACTTATTCCTTGGAAAATAAACAAACACACGCACACTGGACATGAGTGTGTGTGAAAAATGCAGCGAAATGTCAAATATCCATTAAAATAATTGCTCTTACCTGCGAGATTGCAAGACATATCCTTGCTTCCTTCGACTGAGTGGGCTAAGGACGGGGTGACGCAGAGAGAGGGTCGCCTCTTTTGCGCTTGTAATTTGAGCGCAGAACACTTGCTGCGAAGATTTCCTGTTGCACATTGCTTGTACCTTCATTTCTGTTCATTGCAACATCCTTGAGTGGGGAGGACTGACGCCCCCCACCACCCCTTTCCCATCCTAGGTAGCCAACTAGTCGTCGTAAAGTACATTTGCACTTGTATTGTCGTTGTTTAGAACAGAAAATGCTCTGGTCTTTCGGCAACATAATGGAAGAATAAATCATTTCAATGTCGTGTGCCAGGGGGGACACTTTCGACAACACACAAAGAATTGTTTAAGCTTTAAGAGCTTTTTGATGGGGCTGCTCTGCTACCTTTACGGACGATGTCTGCTCAAAAGGATTGAATGCTCATTTGACTTGTATTTTATGTTTGTTTTGTGCGAAATGAATGTGCACATTCGAAATTGTTTACACTTTAGGTACACGATGTGAGTTATGAGTTTGCAGACGTTAAGATACTTTTGGCAAAAAAACCCGATTCATGAGATCATAGCCCGCAAATGTATATTATTTCTAAGAAAAAAATATCACTCATTCGCCACCATGTGCCATTTAAAAAAAAAAGCGAATACATACACACATAGATGGGAATATCCCATTACAGACAGAAATCTATTGTCATGGGGAATAAATCTGGTATCATCCCCATTACTTTGGTACACAAATTTCGTTTGCTGTGCTGCGACACAGTTTAATGAGATAGATATGGCTATTTGCTAAGGATATTGTATCCCGCCCGTAAAATCACACAGAAAATCTGTTTGATTTTTTTGTTCCATTTTGTCACAAGTAATGTTAGGAAATAATCGTTTCTTTTGGGGGATGGAGAGAAAAAGCATTTTCCACCAAAACGCTTTTGTTTATTTTATCCTTGTATCCTTTTGTGTGTTTGGTTTTTTTTCTCTTATATTTTCTGTTTACTTTGGTAAACGGTAAACGAGGGAAAAGAGATTTAGAAATTAATTGCAATAAAAACGAAATGGAATCATTACTTTTGCCAGGAAGTATCTATAAGAATAGCGACTGTCTGTCCCAAACGGAGTTCGCATATTAATTGCAAAAATAATGAAGATTTGAATGGACTTTTGGTCATTCAGAAAAAAAAGAGAAGTAATTAAATAAAGCCCCGTAATGAGGTCATCTGAAAAGTGAAATAATTATTTTTTCTTAATTAAAAATTCTTCCAGCCTGTTAATGAATATTTTTCTATAAATAAAGGAACTTCCGATACAGAGTTATCATTTAAGTTCGCTTGAGCAAATGACTTCTGAAATACTCTAAGAAAATTCGAAAACTTTCTGGGAACTTTGAATCAAAGAGCTGCCTCCTACGGGCAATTTTCAATATTCACGGTATTAAAAAGTAAAAAAAAAAAAAAAAACTGTGAATTATGAACGAATAAAAAAAACTTACATACGACTTTCCCCTCTTAGTTTGGACTCCACCCACAGAGAATATGTGTTTCCAATTAGCCCTGTATATCTGTATAAGAGTATTCATATCCTTTTTGGTGCGCGTTACTTATAAAAAAATTGAAGTACCTTGCCTTTCACTTACACAGAAAATAAAGCTCGAAAATCAGTAAGGAAATCCACTGACTGTGGACGTGTACTGCTACAAGAAAGGTGCAGAAAGCAAGTCGAGACTATAGCCTTGAGTTATTAAGCTTAATCGTGTGCAAAGAAGGACATGGACAGCGCGACTATTTGTCTGTGAACTAGTCTTCAAATTGGTCACTCGTCTGTTCTAAATCAATTAGAAAACATCCCAACAAATACTGATTACATCTTCCCCCATCTCATGTTCCATAAAGACTTCTCATCCCGTTTTCCCGCCTGGATAGACTGCTTCTTTGATTATCCACTTGTTTCTGCACAGATTTATTTAACAGAAGAACTTAAGTGTGTGCTCTTGCATCCTCCCAATATATCGAAACTGTAAGATCTCCTTTGTCTTCCTAGTCACTGGGATACCCGCGAGGAATATCGACATTATAAGGATCAAATTTCTTATAGAGAAGAGTTTAAAATTCAGGTGGTATTATGTTTGACTGGAGAGAGTTGTAGTTATGTGTGATTTTTGCATTCGTTCGTAATTCACAGTATTTTTTCGCATTTATGTGTGAAAGTTTGTAGGAGCGGATTGTACAACCTACTTGATCGCTATAAGCTATGTGCCATGATCTTAGGTTTAACCACCTTGTGACCGCTAACAAAGGTTGTATTTTAGCAAAGATGAACTATTTATTACCCAAGGCCATACTGAATAAATAAACAGTGGTTTTGGAAACATACAGTTCTCACCACAGCATCATCGAATGTACATCCCCAAATAACGCATTACGTCCGCCCACGATTTGATGCATAAAATCGCGTTGCAACACACCCATACTCACAAACGATTTAATTGAATTTACACAGGAACAAAGCCACAAAAGAAAAAAAAACATGACCTAAAATAAAATAACCTAAATAACTCTTTCGAAACGTGTTTACCTTATTGGCCGTTAAATTAAACGCTCGCACTTACATAAGTGTCGTTATTTGCAGCACTCACCGTACTCAGTTCGAGAACACGTTCTTTCTCCGTTAATATTGACTTTATAAACAATAAATTCGACAAGCGAAGATATAACATCCACTTGGCGTGTTTTTCAAATTTTTATATTCCACATACCAACTTTTTATTCTGAGATTTTGTTTTGATTTTTGTAAATATTCACTCGAAAGATATTAAAGCGAAAAAAAAAAATCAATTAAAAATCTACTCTTACGAGCCAAATACGTGCATTTTCTTGTGTGACGAGATTAACTTGCCTAGGTAATTATTGTTGCTAATTATGTATATTTGATGACCCATGCAAAGATTTATAAGAAAACATTTGCTTAAAGAAGTAAAATAAACAAATAGAGATTAATTTCCTTGTTAATTTCTTATAATATTTATTAGATGCTTAAAAAGTGAACGGCAAGTAAGTTTATTTGTCGGCGCTTCGGTACTAAATTGCTTGCTTAAAAATGAGATGAGTGTTGTTTATTTGGGAGCGCGTTACTTTATCCCAAGCTAAATAAACACAAAAATGTTATATGAAGATTGAATGAGTAAAGGGCGGGTGGCACTATTTTGGGGCTATAAAAATATGTTTTATTGATTTAGGGGAAATGTTAATCTTTAAAAAAAAAAAACTGAGCAATAGGTCAATAACTTCTTTAATGCCAATCGCCTAGAGTGTTGTCATCCTGACTTTTATAGAACTTTCTATAACATTTTATCCATAAGATTTCAATAAATATATTCAGAGAATAAACTAAGCACCCTCCTGAGTCTAAAATTTACATCTTGAGTTTGGGCTTTTAAAGGCGCGAATTTTTTAAGAGAACTGCGTCTATGTTCCATTCGTTAAGTTGTTGTGAAACCCAGTCCTTATGTCTGAGTTTGACCGACAATTCAACACCGAATTGAACAGCTTCTCAAAACCCTCTGTCATTCGGATACGGCATAAACCTGTAGGTCAATTCCCCGACTTTAATCTCCCAAAGCTAAGAGGCACCCCCTCATCCTCTCGAATAGTGCAAAATATCTGGGCCTGAAGCTTGACCGTAAGCTCCTTTAGAGAGATAACGTAGTCGAACGTGTTAGGAGATCTCTAGCTGCCTTATATATTTGTAAAAAGGCAGTAGGACCCGCCTGGGGCCTGCAACCAAACATAATGTACTGCAGGCTGTACACATCGGTAATAAAACCGATACTCATGTTTGGAGCACTGGTCTGGTGTCCTCCTCTGGAGAAGAAGTCCAACCTAATCCTAATGGAAAAAACTCAACGAGTTGCTTGTCTCAGTAGCCAACCATCGGTGGTAACAGTTCGACCACTGTAACACTGCAAAGCTGCTCTGGCCCATACTAAATAAAACCAGGTCTATCGGACTTCTTAAACAAAAAAGAGAAACCTTCTCCAAAGATTGGGCATCCCCTATAAAGACTTCTGTAGAAGTTGTAGGGATAAGAAAGAAGAGGAGACTATCAGTCACCTCCTATGCACGTGCCCCGCTCTTAGAAAGGCCACACTAGGTGAATACCTGTTCAACGATCTAAGTGATCTCAACAATGCTTGTACGGCTAAGATTGGCTCCACCATACTAAGGAGTAAATGGTTCCCTGACCCACCTTTACACATCGGCAGCACAATGGACCAACTTCTGGTCTAAGTGCATCCTCACCGAGAGCCGGTTTCAACCAACCAACCAACTGCACTGTCTCTGTCATAAGGTGGTGTCCTCGCATTACCTTCTCGACTGTATCGAACCTCTAGAGGACTACTCTTAACTGTCAAACGCTTGCCCCTAAGTTGGTTATAATGACTGGCTCAGTTTAATACTTCAAGTCTTTGCTGAAAAATCACGGAACGCATTCTCAAAAGATTGCATTCTTTTACAGTCTTGCATATTTTCAATCCAATGAAAATTTTTCTCGAGATTGGAAAAATTCCCCACAGCTAGCATCGCTGCCTATGGTGGCGCTCCTCATAAATTTCTCTGCCCTTCTAGTGGGGCACAATACTGGAGGTTCCTTCTATAAGTGCATATATATGTACCTCGTAGAACACGTATAGTTGTGTAAGGCTGCTAATTGTTTAATAAAATTTTTACCTATACCATAGGGCAAATATTGGATTCGTGCAGATTTACGATCTCGAGATTTTGCTGAATTTGGACATAACCTACTTATGTATATGGGGAAGATCGAAAAACAAGTGGGTCTGCCGATGCCATCTGTCTGTCTTTTTGAGCATGAAGCCTAAACGTGTAGACGGAATTCGATCCAACTTCATATCTAGAATCTGTAAAGTAATCACTAGAGGGGTATTGAAATTTTTCTTTTAGCCCATATATTAACTGTTCTTTACTTAAGGCCCACTTAGACTTGCTCGAGAACGGCTCTTACCAAAATTGTTAGCAACAGTACTTTACTTATAATTTTTCTTGCAAAAAGCTGATTTGCGCTTAAACGATTTCGTTTAAATTTCACACTGAGTTTAGTAAAAAACACGTGCTAGAAGGTGACGTACCACATTTTGGGGCCAAAAGTTGGTACAACGGTACTTATGACCAATTTGGCTAAAAGACGATTTTTTTTCTGAAAACTGATTAAATATTTTATATCATTAAAGTTTGATAAATTAAATTGCAAATCAGAAATGCTATAAAATGGCTTTAAACTTTTTTGGCCATAAGTGCATATAACGGTACTTTTTCAACTATTAAAGGGTTTTAGTAAATTTGCTCGAAAACGGCTCTAACAATTTTCCACAAATTTCATATGCAGTTCGCATTTGGTAAAGTCCTATAAAATGGCGTATCAAGTTTTTGACCAAAACGGTTAATAACGGTACTTTCCTTATAGTCAAATTGCCAAAGTTTTATTCGAAAAACTTGATATCATATACAGATTGTTTATTTTATGGATCTCAACTGCACATAAAACATATAGATGTAGGTGCAAGTTTGTAGGACCCAATCGTGCACTTTATTTATCGTATTTTAGGAAGCAAAGTGCAAAATAAATTTAGTTTTAGACGTGTTAGTTCTTTAGTTTATATATGTCTGTACAGCTGTGTCACATTTTGGGTAGAAAATTAAACCACTTGTCAGTTGGAGTCAGGTACATAGGCACTCGCCTGCTCTATAATTCCTAATTACTTCTTAGGATTATTTTTTTGTACCGGCTTATTGTCAATAGCCATTTAACAACCAAAATAAATAGTACATAATTGAGTAGTTTCTTATCATGGGCACAAAGTAAACCATCATCCATCATGTTTGTCGGCTGAAAAACTAAGAGGTGTAGGTGATTACCAATTAGATGACAGCAAAGACATTGATTCCATTAGTTATGATACACATCAAATGTCGACCGTGAAATATCGCCCATTTAGCAATATCCAGAGACAGTGTGCTGCTCTTTCAACCTTATCATCTCCATCTGATTAGACTTTTATACCTTAATTATCCAGGAGGCATTATCTACACCTACGAGGAGTCCAAGCCCAAAACTTACTAGTCCTTCCTTTACGAACTAACTTGAATAATAAATGATACCCGCATCCGTTAGTAGTGGTGAGTTGGCTCATCCCTAATTTAACTTCTCCTATATTATTTATTAAAACGTCCGGCAATAATGTTTGTTGGTGTATTGGTGTGCAGAGTAACTCTATCGAGGATTATAATCGCTCTCGCCGCCGCCGGTGTCATGGCTCATAAAGTATGTTTTTTTTTTTTTTTTTTTGGTCAAAATTTTGACACCTGAAAGGAAACCAAACTTTCAGTCAAGTTGTGTTTTTTCTGTGTTCGTCCTTTTTGGCAGTTATGGATTTTTTCATTAACGCTTAATTGCATATTGGTGAATCCCTTGCGTCAACCCCCAAAACTCTGAACGTACGCAGGATGGATGAAAGACGTCCTGAAGATTCGACTTCATTTTTGTTTTTCTGCCTCATTGGGCTTCTATTTCTTTATTGTACATCGAGTTCTTTTTTTTTTTTTTTTATCGGACTTGCGTGCTTGGAATAATTAATTTCTTTGACTTATGAAGGACGGAAATAAAGGAATGGTAAAGAAGGATCCTGGCTCCTTGAGTCGCATGGGAAGCCTTAAAGTTCGCTTTTGTTCGGTAAACATCTGTGAAATTCGATGGAATTTTATTTTTCTTCTGTCTTTTGGCTTTTCTATTCGCACAAGAACGCCCGCTGTTTCATGGCGTGTTCTTGGCGCTTTAATGTGCCTGCTTTAGTGTTTCCTTTTACTATTATTATTAGAAATGGCAATTAAAAAGTTGTATCTGCCTGGGATTCATTCAATTAACTTATGAAATTTCGCACAAGAGTTTGTCGAACTTTTTCTTAAGGAATTTCAATTTTAAGAAGAATTTTGTATTTGAATGTGGCGCGGTCGTAGAGTAGAGGATGAACATCTGGTAGCAGAGTTATGCATGAAATTAATCCGTCTTACAAAGAAAGAGAAAAAAAAAGAAGATGTAAGGGCTTTGTACATTGTAAGAGTACCTAATTTCAGTCGGCAAAACACTAACCATAATCCATGCCTCCTTCTGATTTGGTTTTATAGCCTGAGACTGTATTTGGATTATTCCCCCAATAACAGAGTTTATGGTTTGACCCGGTTTTGATGGCGGTCTACCAACATACATATAAAAGAGAATTGAGTCTGTCATTCCTGTTGATGTAGATAAGACTTCTGGCGGGATTAAGCAGTATTTCGCAGTGTTGAAGTACTTTCGGGGGTTGCTTACGAGCTCACCTAACAGAGATTGGCGCCCATAGAGTCATTGAATAGGGGTTAATATTTTATACCCCTGTTTAGTTTATGTACAGTGGATGGTACCTATTTATGTAACTATTTTGGCTAAGGAGGTTTTATTTGTCAACAAATCCATTTGTGGAGAATGGCTATGGGTTTGTTTGTGATTAACTTTTGGGACATTTTCTACATATTAATTGAGCTGTATTTCCAATTTTGAGATAGTAATGTTTGGAGCATCAGAAAATAGGTCATAAACAAGATTGTCGTTTGAAAAGTATTGCATTTGATAAACTATTAAGCCAAAGATTTTTTAGGCAAATGAGCCTAATCGATTGAATTATAAGAGTATACAATTCTACGATATTTTTAGTAAGTTCCTAGACACTACTGTCTGCTATTTTCAACTACTACTACATACTTTCTTGCCTTCCTGTTCATCAGGTGAGTGTAAGGAACTCAGAACTTTTGTATTGAAAGTAAAAGTGGTAGTTTGCTTAGCAGAGGAAACCGGTATCTTCTTGATACCACAATCATGTTTGTAAGTCCACCCTTGGGATTTTAATTGATTAATACTTTTTCGTCACCAGTCCCTCCAGATCAGACTGAAGTTAGAATGGCTTCATAGAAAATAAGGCGATACACTTCGAGTGCCTTAATCTTAATCTTAAATTCCGTCTACCAAACCATTGTAGCGTGTTTCAGGCGGAGATTATGGCGATCAAAGAAGTCTTATCGTGGCTCAAGAAAAACGTGACATCCGCTAAAGACATCCATACCTTTTCCCTGCACTCTATCTCTATATCTTCTCCAGTAGCCCTCGACTGCCGATCGTCTCTTATGGAGATGGCAGAGCAGTTCAATATTCACCTGTGTTGGGTGCCGGGGCATAGAGATATTCCAGGGAATTGTAAGGCCTTACCTTACCTCTGCTACCAGAAAAGGGCACCATAGGTATACCAATCGCTACATGTAAACAAAAATTCAAGTTGGATACAATCGAGAGTACAAATCTTAGGTGGACAAGTGGTACAACATGTCTGGCGACTAATTTGGCTTAAGCTGTAGTTGCTTTATGCCTCCCGTGAAGCACTGCACTGGAACATAACCTGTTCCGAAACTTCCTCCTCATCTGCGCAAAAGGGCGGTCCTAAATCTGTATAGGTATTTTCAAGAGCCGGCATACCCAAATAGGAACTCCGTAAGATGATAATTAGAGTCCCACTGTAAGGCCAAAAAATAAGTGCACTATTGAAAATTTTGATTTCCGATTTTAAGACGATTAAGCGTTCAATATTAGCTTGAATTGGTATCAAAGTAAAGCTAATCGCTTGTAGAATAAACCTACCAAATTCACCTTAAATCCTCTTTAATAACTCCAATGATTCATGAACCATAAGACAGGTGAAATCACATCGCCTTGGGGTGTTCCTCAACTGGCAAATAAGGTTATATCGTTGTTTCCTAGTGTTCCTAGTGGCTTAGAAAGGTCAAGACTCTATCGCCAGATTAGTGAGGGATTCCACAATTGCTTCAGTGTGAATATTATTCAAAGATCCTGCAATATCTTGACAAGTAACTAAGAAACACAAGTAAGTAAGTATTATAACAATCAAATTCTTACATTCCTGCTGCAGTTTAATTCAATAATTTAAGCGTCATTATCCTTCAGTGTTATCCTAACTGTGTACATACTCGTAAGTTAAAAAAAAAATCATCAGATTTTGCTATTTTCTCAAAAAGAAAAAAAAAAAAAACCTTTCCTATTAATTAATACAACATCATTCCAGGATCACAATGACTGAAACATAAAAATAAATAAATTAAGACAATTAAAATATCTTCAATCCTCCTATATACCTACTTAAATGAATAAATTAATTCAACAGGAAAAAATGACGAATCTCAGTATAAAATGTTAATATCAAAACTCTTCAAAGTGTTCAACTCTATCACTCTACTTCTTCTCTTCTCCACTTAAAACTAAACAAAACAAAATATAAAAAATAAACCAAAATTCTAATTTCGTCAACATCAACGCCTCTATAGAAAGTATCTGCAACCGCTTTTTCTCAGTTCTTTTCCGATTTAATTTAAAATTTAATTTTCGTGCAGCTAAAGTTCTTTAAGTTTTTAATTTTGACAAATTTAAACACGCGAATCCTAACCTAAATATCAGCCACGATACGTGTTAATATTTTGTGTTGTTAAAAAAACAACAACAACAAGCTTTTATTTAATAAAAATTCTCTTCACTTCAAACGGTTGTATGAGTAATAGTGCAATGGTTGCTGTAGCTATATGTTGTATTTTAATCCTATTGGCCGTCTTCATTGTGATCATCATAGTGGTCGGCCAGACAATGGGTGAACCCAAGTGAGATAAACTTCAACTGGGACCCGGAAATTTCCCAGATGGATAACAAAGGTCCCAAATTTGTTAGTGCATAAATTTTATATAAAATTTCATTTAACGCAAGAAAAAACGGCAAACAAAAACATTTTAGGGATATCTGAAATTGAAATTGCGCAATTCATTTTCATTAAAAAAAAAAGAATACAAATTTTATAAGAGTCACACTCAGTCACAGCCCGCAATGGCTGCATACAGTCGATGCATTTAATCATGAAAATCTCACTCAAATTAAACTAGTGACAGAGCGAAAAAAAAAAGGATAATAAACAAGATAATAAAAACAATCACCACCGACCGGAGAGCAAGCATTTCCATCGAAATGAAAGCCAAACGAAAGAAACGACGCAGGAAAAAAGAACGAAAGATACATTTTCTGGGAATGCATTTGCATCATCAACCCAGAAGCAAATAAATGTGCAATTCCATCGAGAAGAAAAAGAGTGCTTGCGAGATCTTTCCCTATGATGATTGAATAGCAATCATAATGCGCAGCAGCTCAACCTTTCCACTTATAAAATATATATCCTCCTCATATAGATTGTTATCTATGGCATCGCATCATTTTCAATAAAAGACTGGAATTCATTTTACGTTTACATGTGGATGCACCTAAAAAAATTTCAATCAATAAAATCAGTTTTCCTCTTTTTCCGTGTTATATTCAATAAAAATAAAATATTCGTGTTCAATGTTATAACTAATCATATCAGTTAATTTGACGAATTCAAATTTACAAAGTTATCAAAAAAATGTTCCCGTGACATAATTCTATTGACAATAGTTACATATCTAGAAATTCTTTTCCATTAAATGCTCAAATCTAAGCAATACCTATTAATTCGACAACAAAAAAATCGGTTCAAAATTAATAACATTTAAGCCATCAAATTATGCAATAACCAACGTTGGCCAACATTTATTTTTAATTAACAAAACACATTTTTGTAATAAATATTATTTGGATATTTATACAAAAAAAAAAAAAAGAAGAAGAAATAATTAAATTTAACAAGCAAAACAATAATAATTTATAAGTAACACACAATCAATATTTTGTAAATAAAAATACATTTATATAAAATCTTAAAACAAAACAAAACTAATTTTAAATGTCTATAAATATACACGAACCTATATATATATATACTGTATTTACTGTATTCTGTATCAAAAACATAAAACACAGGTAATTGGTTCAAAAAGTTAATGGAAACATTTTTCGATTAACTGGGATAGTGAGTGTTATTTTTTAGATGAACATTTTACACTGTAGTAACTTGTAGTTAACAATATATATATTTATAAAATGAAACAAAAAGTGTTATACAAAAAAAAACCTTTATAAGTGTTATATGTAATTTATTACAAAAAAAAAAACGAAAAGAAAAAAAAAATGTTGTAAAGTTGTAAAAGTAAATTTTTCTATTATCCTGTTGTAATTTGTTGTTTTTGTAAGATCTAAGACTAAATGTATAACCTATTTTTATTTGTGCAAAAATCCCTATATAAATTTGTGTGAAGTGTGAGTTAAAAAAGAAATTATCCCCCGCGTAATATATATATATATATATATAAAAAACAAAATTAAAAATACAAACGTGCTTAAGGAATCCAAAAGAAATGTATCGTACAAATGTTTTTTTTTAATGTTTTATAAATATAAATGAAAATTGCGAGGAAATCCATAAAATTCATGGTAAGGCTACTGAATATTTTAATAATCATATTTATGAACACATAAAAATACATGTAGTAAAATAAATGAACAATATTTATGTCTGGATACGGAGCTAATTTTGAATTTGATTTTAAAAAAATTATTGATTTATCTACATTAAGTCAATTGGGACTTATAATAATGATTTTATCAGCAACCCATAGAGGGCTAAGACCTAGCTTATTACAACTGTACGTGTTGTGCGTGGTATAGATTTCTTGCACGTACAGGTGGGTAATATAACCGAAGAACAGAGGGATTTTGGTTATACTCTTTAATGTTTGTCAGACTCTCGCAGGAGGTGGGTAAAAAAAAATTTTATGGCAGATATTCCTCTGGATTTGAACTTAGAAGCACTGCAGCCGAGTTTAGTACACATGCAAAATTCAAGTGTATTATTGGACCTCGTTGCTATGATCGCCGTGACTTCATTTGCAGCGACCGAATCTTTGGAGTCAATTATGAAGCAGCCTTTCACTAAAGTCGACTCGGAACGTTTGTAATTTTGTGTTTGGTATTATTTCTGAACTCCTCTGACACACCTCAAAAAACGCACCCAATAGCGTCAAATCGCATATGCAAGAGGGGCTATTTAACCAGACCATTTCCCAGTATTTCATG
Organism: Chalcosyrphus nemorum; assembly: GCA_949716465.1. NCBI lineage: Eukaryota > Metazoa > Arthropoda > Insecta > Diptera > Syrphidae > Chalcosyrphus > Chalcosyrphus nemorum. The sequence continues at coordinate 42,223,806 of OX454333.1, read as the reverse complement.
ATTCCTGAACTTCCCCTCCAGAATCGATTGTTTGAATAGGTATTTATGTGCCATATAGCACCTGTTGAAATCACATATTACGTATGTTACGTCCATCTAATTCTGGCCAAAAAATAATCTTCCAACATGGCACGACGACGATCACTTTGAGCATAGAAAAAATGCGGTCCAATCACGCTTCCTTTCGACATGAACACACCTTCATCGCTGAAAACGATTTTTCGATGAAATTAAGAATTTTCTTAAAAATCTTATATTTCGATGAAGTTTCGATAGTTTAAATGATCTAAGCCTTAGTTCTCGAGTTTTCTGTTTTTTGCAAGGGTGTAGGCAAAGATATTTAAGCAAAATTAACCACGATGTGGACTAAGAGCGCAATGGCGTGGGATAGACTAATTCGACTGAAACACACAACACGGTTCACGGATGATTCTCGATACTTCAACCGCTTTCTTACTAGAGCAGGAACATTCAATAGTGAATATGTTGACACGAATATATCCACTATGCTATAGCATACACAGACGGTCTACTGCGCCGAATATTAGCTACGTCCGAAATTTGGAGAAAAGTTTCGACCACTGAAGAAAATAGACGGCTTCGCTTACAACACATACAGTACTATTTAGACTGCACCTGTTTTAGGAAATGTGCGTGGAGGGGGATGTTACAAATACAAGCTACCGAAAGCCTCCAAAACGTAAGTTCCGGTCCCCTAACTTTGTCTACCAATCTCATCGGCAATCCTATTTTCCAAGATCCTAGTTTGACACGGAGTTAGAGAGTTCAATATTGCGACCGAGTTCGATGATTTCATGCTTCGAAACTATATTCGAAATAGTTCAAGGACTAAGCAGATTGGTTGTCACTGCAGACATATAGAAACTGCGAATCTTTAGTTTTATTACAACGTTATCTATAGCAAGGTTGTAAAAGAATGCATTCCGTGATCGAGTTCATTCAATTGACTTCACTCATTTTGAAGTATATGACTGAGCCAGTCATTTTAACCGAATCAGAGATTTGAAGTCCCAAGACTGCTCCGCATTCTTTGAAGTCACTAGCATTCACTTGAAGTCTTAGCATTCATTTGAAGTCTTTAAGACTTCACAAAAGACTTCAAGACTTTGAGATGGCAATCTTTGAGACTTTACTATGTCTTTGAACTCATTTCGACCATAAAAAAAATCAAAGACTTGAAAGAAATTAGTGAATTCAAAATTAAGCATTCTGTTGACCTCAGTTCTCAAAAGATTTAATTCTCTTACATCTCTGATCTATAGTCTAAGTCTCCGTTTGGAAAATGTTTACCTAGAGAGCCGTGAACTTAAATGTTGTAACACTCCATGAAGACTCCAGAGCCAGACCCATAACCAGTTCTGGAATGACTATATTCCATCTAGGTTCTGGAACGAAGCCAGTCCTGAGCAGTGAAAAAATCGACTTTATATTTGCGCCGCAGCTGAGGTTCTGGTGTCACTGCATTCGATGGTACATATATAAGACAAGGGTAGGAAGATAGATGTTGGCGTCGCACAGTGGGCACAGTGACCCAAAAGTTAGCATCAATTCCAATTACTAAACCGAGAATATCGATATTTTTTGCTTATTTTTCGATGCAAATGATTTCTTTTTAGACTTATCTGATTCATCACAGCGCAGCTCATTGATTTTTTCTCAGTTTAGGTTTTTTCTTCTTTGTATGAAGCCCGAATTTTTGGTATCTGCAAATATTTTTGAAATCTTGTTATGGTGCCTTGGACTTTGGGTATGTAACAATGTGTTAGGGGTAAAAAAAAACAAAAGACAAAAAAAAAAAAGTGAAATAGAGGTGATCTCCTGTGGTCAGTTTTTAAAAGGTGTATTTTAAAGGATTTCCTGAATCCCGTAGACTTTTAGTTGGGTTCCGGGCTCGTCCGAGTTTTTTATTTTTGAGTTATTACAATCTGCGCGATGTGTGTTTTGTATTTCCGTAAAAAAAAATCCTGCTTATTTTTCTGCACTTTCGTGATATTTGGATTTTTGTATGGTGCCTTCTGCTTATACATTTTTTTTTTTTTGTTTTAGGATATCGAAGATATCGAGGACATGACATAAGTGGTTACATATGTATATCCATCGCAAAATGCCCTGTCATACCTTACCAGTATGCATTTTGCAGAATTTTCAACAGATAATGTATTTTGTTCCTAAGAATTGATATTATTCTAAGAAAATCTTCAAAAAAACTGTTTTTTTTTTTAACAAAATCGCATCAAAAAATGGGCGTGGGCATACACAATGTATTGAAGATTTGTAGAGTAAGGGGAAAATCTACATGTTTGCTAAAGAAAGATTCTTCGTAATTTTTTGTGAAATCAGTAGTAAACATATTTATACACTTCTATAACTAGACGAAATTTCATGTTCCTATTTTTATTGGTTGATTTTATGCCAACTATTAGAGTAGTCTGCCCCACTGTGCGCTGCACAAATTCATTAATATCCCAGTGTGGATGATTCCCGAGTGATACCATCATCTAAGACGTTCTTTGTTCTTCTTTTTTTTCCTAAATGCCTGAGAATATGTATATAATGACTAGTTTTCAGAAATTGGCATACAATGTCATGTCTTAGAAAGAAACGACAGTAAATGATATCAAACTCTTGACACTCGCGTCCACTTTTGAAGAGACGAATTTCCTAAAAAACAAAGTTCCATGACCTTAACTTTATTATAAATATATAGATTCAAGATGTTAGGTTAAAGATTACTTAGGTATGTATGTAGTCTGAATTTGGTTCTAGTCTGTATTCACTGCTTAAGGGCTTAGTGTATTTGTATTTGCAAGAGATTCTCTTAGCATCATCTGTACTAGGTACTGTAAACTGTAATATAAACCATTTCAATTTACAATGAATTTAAGTCACATACTACTTTTCTAAATACCAAGGTATTACATATATGGATATGAGTGTATATAAAATTATCGACAGCCGGTTTTATAATCCTTTTTATGGTACATACGTAAAAAAAACTTATTTCCAAATGTTAAAGATAAAGATTGCATTTTCTACTCATTCTGTTTGGCACATCCGTTGGTACAAAAACGAGTTTTGCGGAAATAAAATGCCAGAAAGCAAATACAAAATTGCTCACTGAGTAGTCAGTTTTCTGCACTTTCCACGCGAGTGCATTTAAAATCCTTTCAAATGTGAAATTGACTTTTCATGTTGGCAATCGCTCGCACTCTGTTTTCCGCAGTTGTTGATAGCTGGAAGCAAAATTTTGAATTCAGCAGAAAAATTCTCATACCTATCTTCAATCGTTTTTTTTTTTTTTTTTTTGTGAAAGGTAAAGGAAACACATTTCAGATTGCAGTGAAGCTCTTTACTTTTGTATGTATGTACACAAGGATATCTCTAACCAGTAATTAACAATTACCCTTGAAGTAATGACATTGTACTTTATTTACTACAAATTTTAGTAATTAATCGAAATTAAATTTGCGCGAATGATATACCTATTTTTTTTTGTCGGCATATTTTTGTCATGCAAAAATAACATTTGTATTTCTTTTATATGCTCATTGCGTGTTGTGATTAATTAGCTTGTTGCTCCTAATTTTGTACATACATATGTTAGTGTAAAACTATGATTAAGTGCCATTTTGTCACGGTAGTTAGTCGCGCATAGAAAGGATTGTTGAACAGGGTAGCTAATTTTGAGACAGCATAGTTGTAGGACCGCAATCGTCCTTCTCTTGGGCTAACAATGGAGCTGCTTTTGTCCATGACTTTTTTGCATACTGCCATCTAGACTTGAGTGAAAGCTGGTATTGCTTCTCAAGTATCTTCCAATCATATGTATGCATAGGTCTCACAACAGGACTTTCGACGAGTTTATGATTCGGAGTAATATGATCATTGGCCTTGCGCGCAGGCTTCTCAGTTTCAGATCACTTTATCACTGAGGCTAGTCAAATGCTGGGTCCTTTTAGTTTTAAGCTATCCAGTTCTTTTTTGGACTGCTTTTTTTTTCGTGATTGTGTAAGAACCTTGATTGCTGTTGACTTTTTGACGGGATTCGAAGGACCCAGTCTTACTCTAGCTTGAGATTATGTTTCTTATTGTTCGGTAAAGAAGACAGCGCAGTTTTCACTTTATCCACTCTAGGTACACATACATATGTCTCTGGAATGCTAGACATTTTTAATTGTCATTCAACATGTTTAGATTGCAAATTTTGCACAGACATTTATATTTTCCAAATCCTCATAAAGAATGATTAGTCTCTTATAGTTATCAACAGTGACGTTCTGCCCAATGTTTTGGATAGATAAAGTTTTGTTTGTTGCGCATCTCGTTGTCTGAATCCGGTGCACATTTGGAAGAGCTCAGAAGCGTTGTTTCCAAGTTGCACAGAGCATCGCGTGTCTTCCAGCGTTACACGACACATCTGGATAGGTTTTGTCGGTATCCCGAATTGTGCCATCGCCTGGTAGAGCTCAAGACAAAGAATGCTCTTATAGGCGGCTTCAAAGTCGATGAAAAAGTGGTGGGTTTCGACTTGGAATTCGTTGATCTTTTCCAGGATTTGTCTGAGTGTGAAAATTTGGTCTATTGTCAATCTGCCGGGCTGGAGCCCACACTGGTACTTGCCGATTAGTGTCTTGCAGAAAGGTTTTAGACCTCGGATATGCCTCGGTAGTTCTTACAAGACATAGGATCGCCTCTTTTTTTTACAGCCCTGGTAGTAGGTTTTTTTTGTTTTACGTGTAAAATTTACCTCTACTGTCTGCGGAGGTTTCAATAAAACACGTCTACTGTGTGTATAAAATATATTAATCTGTATAAATTTAACATTTCCAATTTAGAATTTCATTTCTATTTACCAAGGATAACAGCCAAAAAATCCATCCTCGGCTGAGATATAATTACATTTCGACCAACCAACCGTTATCGTCGTCCCTGTGGACGATGGAGATACTTGCCAACATGCACTCGAAACGTGATTACATTCGTGTTTCATGAAAAGCCGCAGCACACTTTATTGCACAACAAAACTGATCAAATCTAACTAACATGCAATAGAGAGACAATTGTTGTCACGAGGCGTCAATTGAAGTGGCTGCCGCGCTCCGCTCCAATTTAATTAACCAAACGTGAGTTCAGAGAGTACAGGTATAATTTAGTAAAACATTTTCAATTCGAGTCCTTTTGGCAAAACTCGAGTGGGGATACATAATCCAATTTTTTGATTTAAATTCTTTCGTAATGGCTTTTGGCGTGTGCAAGTGTGCGTGATGGAATTCAATTTATGCCCTGGAATATAATAGGTAGTGGCGGATCTCAAAAAGGACACATTACATTGTGCATACAAATTCATGGAAGCGCACACATAAATAAAGAGCAGCTAAATTAAATTGTGTAACAAAGTTGCCGCTAAAAACCTTTTAGTTGGAATTTCAATGTGCTCGTATAGATTGCACTAAAACTGCAGAGTACTGGAAACTGGGTAAAAAGTGCTTAATGGTCAGTTTTTTGTATTTTTTGCAAAAGTTAAATTCGGTTGCGTTTTTCCAGCGAGTATGTGCTTTAAATTGTTTGGCGATGCTGCACTGAACTTTAGCATTTTTCACTCGAAGACGGCTTTTTTTTTCATGTGGGTTCTAGACGTGGAAGTGGGAATGTTTTTAGGTCTAGTTATGCATCATTCGGGGAATGAAAACAAAGTTTGTATTTCGTGCCACTGTTTTATAATTTCAAAATGTATAGCACAGAACTCTACTTGTATTGTACTTAATGCTGATGCTGAGCCTCTGCGTGGAAACAGCCAGCGAAGCGATGGTTGGAAGGCGAAATTGAGCCCCTCCGAACCCTGGTCCTCGCTCAGGGCAAACAAGCATTTCAAGGCGAAGGTTTTCATTTACCAGCAGGTTGATATTGCATTCAATGGAATTTGATGTATAACTGCAACTTCGATTGCTGTGAGGATTATCTTCGTATCAAAATCTGTGAAGGAAGCCTCGGGTCTGAAGTATCTTCATCAGGTAAAAGTTCCACGCTCTATGCTATATTATTTATCAATCTGTATCCATATGTATGTCTTTTTACAGCGGTCATCTCTCTGACCATCTGGTCCTTGGTTGTACTTCCATATCATTTTGTTGTTAACACAAGACAATGTCTGCTGGAACGCAATTTCTGAACTGAACAGACTTTTTTAGGTAAGAAGGGCGCAAGCCGCATCGTTGGAGGTTGTTTGAAAGGCGGTGCATATTGTTGGATCGTAGATTCTATAAACTTTGTCCATCTTACTCATGTATTAAAAAAAAGTCGTGTTCATGGAATTAGCTCATATTTGTATACATGTTGCAACTATTGCTATGAGCAAGTCTATTCTTTTCCTTTGGTGCTTCGATATTTGGCTCATCTGCTATTTGTAGGCCTATGCTTACTATCCAGCCGTGACTGCTTCATTGCAGTCATAAGTTTGGTCACCAAAATGATTGCTGTGTGGTCACCAAGGCCTTGATATCATACATTTGTACATAGTATAAAAGGTTATAGCGGCCCTAGTATGGAAGCTTGAGGAATACCGACTGTGTAATAATAATAATACTACCTCACTTCAAAGTCGGTATGGTAGCGCGGTATTATTTTTCTCGAAACCTTTGAACTATCTTCTGCAGGTTACTTTCGATGATGGTGGTAGATAGTGTGTTCACTCGGTCGACACCCAAAGTGTGTAGATTCGAACCTCTGGCGGGAAAAGCTAGAGAATTGCTTATTTATTGGTCCTTTCAGGATATCGAGGGAACTTAAGTAATTGATTGGGTTTTTACCCTATTGAACGCTCATAGACTTGCCACTTGTGTGGCTAATAAACTTGTAATTTTTTTTTGTCAAAAGATCTTCCTCAGGTTTCGGTAGTTGGCATGCATCCGTGATATAGGCAACCCCAAGCTATCAACATCAACTAGGTTGTCAGTATTCTCCTATTTTGTCTCAACTGGAGTAGGTCCAGCAGTAGAAGCAGTGGCTGCCTTAGTGAAACCCTAAGCCAAGGCATGCTGCGTCGTTGAGAGGTTATTGGTCGACTGAAGAACCTGGTAGCTTTGGACAAGATATTCTTGATCTACGCTTCTCCGTTGATATAGCATACTTAGGTGCAGAAAGTTTTCCATAACTTACTTTGGCAGCTCTGGTAAGCTTGCTGAACCTTATTTTAGTCTGTTTGTACGATTCGATGTCTGCTTCCTCATACAGGCATCGGATAGCGGTCTTCCTCTGTTTCTATTTAAGCTATTAGCCCATTGAAAATCTGACTATACAAACGATTTGAACAGATTGAATGCATTCAATATTTTAACTTTACCATTGTGATCGTTGAAAATGATTGATTATTTAGAGCAAAATGAATGGCGGTATACTTTTATATGCTAGTAACATAGAGAGTATATAAGTTTGGTATATAGGTACATATGTAAATAATCACCATCATTAGTTGATTCAATTGAACAATTGTCCGTCTGTCCATCCGTTTGTCCGCTACTCTAGCTTTTGGCATTTACATTTTGAATAGCTCTTTGTTGATAATTGGAAATTAGTACATTTTTAATAAATAAATTTCAAAAACACTTTTTTGAGCATCATCATAATGTCAGAATTCATTGTTATCTCGAGTTCGAATTTTTGCACGAATCCAATACTTGCCCTATCTAAATATATTATAGGTGCAAGTAAAAACGAAAGTGTAAGGGCAGCTTTAAAGGCAAAACTATACTATTGCTTTCCATGTAGAGAATGTGCGAGAGAAACAGAAACAGCACTCTATGTATGGAGGCAAAAGTGAACGAAAACTCGACGAAACTGAGCAAAGAGTCATGTATTCGCATGACTATGTATGGCAGCGTCCAGAACCTTAATTCAATTATCGTTGGCCGCTTAGCAGTGAGTAATTTGGACGATTTTTATAATCCGCTGATTTTTTTCAACAGATATTACAAGAAACCGTAAAAGAGAAAAAAAAAACTAATAAAGTTAATAGGTAGGAACAGTGGCTCTAAGGGCGAAGGATACCTTTCGATCCGTTCCAGAAGGTTTGAGCTAAAACCATTGTTGAATAGATGGAGTCTTAAAAAGTCCATCCGCATTCAAAGTACCAAAGTTATGTCAAGTCAATTTCTAAACAATTTATACATTCGTTTTCTATTCTTTTTACAATCTGTGTCGATACAAACACTGACTCGGTTCGTCCACACTTTCCATTTGCAGCGCAAGTAAGTGCTTATCGACTTTGAATTTTCCATTTAACATCTAAATTGATTAATTTCCGAAGCTAGATTGAAAGTGCTGCACGTGAACGTGGTAAACACCCACCCGTCCGTCCACATATCTGGAATTTTGTGCGGGTATCCCATCAATTTGTAACAGGCCACACCATCGCATATGGGGTGAATTCCCTTACATGCATAGCTCCTACCTGTCATCAAATTGCTAATTAATTTCCACTACAAGTCATTCATTTTCACTGTGCGTTTTCAACCCACCTCTCAACACACATGTGACAGAGATACGCCTAGTCATTTGGGTTTGGTAATAGGACCTTAACAGTCCCGGCCACAGTTAATAATAATTATTAGCAACTCACTTAAAATCAATATTCGCTTCGACGAACGGGCTAATTTGATAGATTACTTTTTAATCCAATTGTCTGATGGTGTAACTTGATTAGTAGTTCGAACTAATTGATGAGCGAAATTTCTTGTTTAATTTTTTCTTTTTTTGTCTTTCGTCCTAGTCCCATCGGGATTGACACAAAGTAATTGTCTTGAGAGCTAATGGACATTTAGGTCGTCGACGGTTCATTGCAAACTTGTTAAATAAATAATTATAATTATCTTATATCTATTTCGACATCTGTATTTGTAACAATGTAAAACGTTTTTCTTGTCTTTTTCTTTTCAGGTGAGTTTTGACTATGGTTCAAGTGTTTTTTCTTTTCTAAGTACTTTTGTGACGTAAGTATTTTGTAATTATTTTGAAATGCGTAGTTTGAATGAAGTATGCCTTTATGAAGGAGATTTTATTCATTAAAATTTGTAATCCATTAAAAGATGAAACGTGAGAAAATGGATTGGTTGGAGGATTCAATTTTAGTTTGAAATTCAATCAGTTTCTTGACGGTTTGTCCTTTGTTCTTGCCTTTGCTTCGTACACGTGATGTTGTCGTAAAAGGGATGGGATTACAGACAAGCTGAAATCTGTCTTTAAGGATTATATAGGGCCATACAATATTGATTATTTTATCTATACAAATTTATTGTTCTTTAACCTTGTATTGATGGTACAGCATTTCGCGGAAATAAACGAAGTTGGGGATTTTTTAGAGTTTCTGTTGCACTACTACAGGGTTTGGCAACAGCTGTTAAAATTAATCAAATTAAAACTTACGCAAGGAGTTCTTTGAGAAGTTTGATTGGTTCTACGTCATATTAATTCCATTGATATCTTCGGGCCAAGAACAGCTTTTAAGCAAGCCCTAAGACTTAGAGAATCTCTGAAGTGGTTAAGCTCACATAGTAGCCATATGAAAACTGTTCAAAGCTCCAATCCACCAAAACATCAGAGGGTGCAATTAAATCCAGTTTTTCGATTTCGTTACCATTGTGGTACCTGCTATTTATGAAGCAGCGTGCAGACTCTCTGTCGTCCTATACACTTGACAGTAAGTCAGCGCTAAAATAAGATAAAAGATTCTTAAGCATAGGCACAACCATACGACGACGAAAGTGGTCACACTCTCCGAAAGGGTGACAAATCCATAGCTAACCAAGCGATGCAATGGAACCCGCTTATCCATGATGGCTGGATACGCGGCGGTCCTATGAGTACGTGGCGCAGAACAGTGTAGAAGGAAGAGTTGGTGGGTTGAGTCACATTTCCAGAAATCATACACGATGGCGCGTAGGCGTTGTAGAGGCCCCATGACCCACAAGGGGATACAGGACATAAGCAAAACAGATGCAACATAACTCTGCACTGGATCACAGACTGCAGATATTCCATTCTTAACGAAACTGGGCAACATATTATTTCTAGCTGATAACTTATTGGTGCTGGCAACCCTAATTCAACAAATGACAGTTTGCATGTTCCATGAAGCATACGCAATTATAAATAAAGTGACACGACTGGGTCGTACAAACTTGCACCTACATGTGCAGTTGAGATCCATAAAACCCGTGGTCTCAGCTGATTAGATAATATGCAAACTTAACAACATGCACTTAGAAGGTACTTTACATTAACTTAAAAATACATTAGAATGAGTACAATTGGTTGTCAAGTACAGTGTTGCCATAAGGAAATGCATATTAATTAAGGCCACGATTACAATCATACGATCTAGATATAATATGCATTTTTATACCCTATCCTAATTATACCCTATCCTAAGGGTATATTAAGTTTGATACATAGTTTGTAACATAGAGAAATATTACAGATAGACCCAATAAAGTATATATATAAATGATCAGCATCAATAGCCGAGTCGATTAAGCCATGTCCGTCCGTCCGAATGTCACCAGTTTTTGGGCCTTAAATTTTGAGCTAGGTTGATGAAATTTTGTATACGAGGTCTTTGTAAAAGGAAGCAATACAATAAAATCCGCCCACTAACACGCCCACTTTTCTCAAAAAATAACTTTTTTCACTATTTTCATATGAAACTCGAAAAAACTTACTTAAGCAAATATGTAGATATCCATTTAATCTACAAATCGTCAATACATTGTATATGGCCATGCCCACTTTTTAGGGGCGTTTACTTCAAAAATTAATTTTCGAGTAAAAATATTAGTTTATAGGGCAAAATAGAGAATTTTGTGAATACATCTTCCACCGCCCACTGACACGCCCAAATAAGATAGGGATAGTGTATCATACGATCCGCTCCAAGCGGATTGTAGCATTTTTTCACTGGTTTAAGTAAGATTTTGTTACGTTGGCTATAAGTAAGGTCCGTTATTGGGACGTTTGGCTGAAATGTGAAATTCAGTCTTATAGAACGTTAAGAATCTAATCTACGTATGCACTTTAAAGAAAATCGTTTGATCCGTAGTCGAGATAAAAGACATTTTGATAACTTGGCTATAAGAACAAAACCTACAGTTATTAACAATTTTGACTAAAAACTTGGTACGCCTTTTTGTAGGACTTTAGAAAACTAGTTTAAATATGAAATTTTAAGAAAAGATAATTTTTTTGTCCGAGAAAAAGTACCGTTATACCCACATTGAAATTTTCAATGTATAAACTTTAATGAAATCGTTATATCAGTTTTCAAGAAAAATTTCTTATAGCTATAAGTGCCAGAATGTGGTACCTCATCTTTTTACAAGTACTTATGTACATATTTGTTCCAGTCTCAGTGTGGAATTTAAGCGAAATTTATTGGGCCATTTTCGCGCAAATCGGCTTTTTGCAAAAATTTTTTTAAGTAAAGTGCATCCTGTTGTTAACGATTTTGGTAAGCGATTTTATATGTTTTATAAATCTAATAAAAAATTTAATCAAATCTGTTAGAGGCGTTTTCGAGAATAGCGTATTTTTATAAGTTAATAATAAAGGGCTAGAACAAAAATTTTAATTTCTCCTCTACGGATTATCCTTAAGACCATACCTATGTATGAAGTTTGATCAAAATCCGTTCCACTCGTTTTGGCTGTAGCTTCGTTCAGTCTTTTGACTGCTCTCTAATGGTAACGTCCAAATTCATCAAAGTCTAGAGATCGAAAATCTGCACGATCCAATGGCCTTATGTTATAGGTTCAACAGATAAGATGACTTGAGATCAGAAAAAAGAGACTACTAGGAGAATACTTCTTCCAAAAAGAGATCTGTCTGATTTGTATGAAAATCTAGCTGATTTAGGTGATGCAATAAAAAATAAATAAAAATTAGGCCGTAAGCAGCCCATAGAGGGCCAAGACCTAGCTTCTCCCAACTGTACATGTTGTGCCTGGTATACATTTCTGCCTGTACAGAAGGGACCTACAGTATTATGCCGTATCCGAAAGGCAGTGGGGTTTTTTAGAAGCTCTCTCATGACAATTATACTCTCGAATGTTTGTCAGATACTCGAAAGAAGAGGAGTGTTCTAATTACGTTTTTACTCCTTAGTTTCTTCCTCGATCAGATGTCGATTTCCATGTACTCCAGATTCGATTGTTCTTTTTGATGACGTGGTTCTTCTTCTCCGTCTTTCAAAAAGCTGGTGTTCCAACATCCAGTCAGTTGACTTACGACAACGGCTGAATAGTCAATCGTTTTCACCAATCGCCATGTAAACAACTTTTTTTTTTTATATTGATTGCATCAACTCTGCATCAAATCGTACACACCAATTTAATCATAAAGCAAAATGCTTAAATTCTCAGAATCAGAACAAGCAAAAGGAATGCATGAGTTCCCTTTTGGATTCATTCAAGAATTGTGGCAGCTCAGCACGGAGTCACCCACAACCGCAACCCATATGAGTCGGTTTAGGACAGTATTCACATCCAATTGTGGAACACAATGAAAACCACACGCAATTATCCCAAATAGTTGAGAAACTCAAATAAAAGTATTAAATCCACAAAACGGATAGAGTGTACCTCAATTAAATTGAAGGGAAACGGTCTAGTGGTTTCTGATCCTTAAATCTTTAATTTATACCAGTATGGTACTCACTACAGCACGGAAAAATAAACTTTAAATAAAAACAAAAAAAAAAGAGAGACTTCAAAAGGTTTGTTGAATAAATGCTGAATCCTTGTTAACGTAACCAATATGCCTGCTTCACTTCTACAAACATACATCAGTTACTCGTTGAGTGGAAAATGAAAATGAAAATCCGAGCGCACGCTGTGTACCTTGTATTTTAACGGAATGTTTCTCTATTTTAATGTTGAAAAAATTCCACGAATATTGGAAAAACAAAAGCAAATTAAATTCTTATCATCGAACAGCACAATGGAGAGCTGAACTCATGCATCATGACACGTACCGAGGTATCCTATTGACTTTGCTCATTACGGAGAGGAGAGAAAATCACGATCCCCAGTCCATGTCGTCATTCAGCAAAGCCATTTATCAATTCGAGTGCGAAAGGACATGGCACCGTACATGGTACACGCGCTGAATTTGATTAAATTGTTCCTCATCAATATTAGACGTCAAATTAGAAGGAGCGCTCCCACATACTAGGATACACTTTGGCGGGTGGCTTCGGGAAACAAATCACCTGCGTTACTCAAACAGACGACTCGGGGTGTTGTTTATAAATGGTTTGCCGAGGTAATTGCATTGAATCACTTGTGGTATGTTAGTGAGATTGTGTGTATCTACTGATTTATTTGGCTTAAAAATTATGCACGTGGGGTTGTGTCAGCCACTTATCTGGGCGAAGAAAAATTGCACATCCTTTGCTAGTTTGACATTCAGCTTTTCACTTTGGGGAAATCGGAAAGAGTGAACGATATAAATGATCTGTCTTGGATTTAGCTTTGAAGATAATTGATTGTTAGTGGATTATAGATTGATTTACTAAGTCACAGTATCCTCAGAGCAGAGCATCTGGTAAGACTTACATGCACACGCAACATCGACACAATTTTGCGACCCAATCACAACAATCGATAACGACTAAGTTGAGATTGAAATGTGCGGATTTGGCATTACCGCTCTTGTAATGGATGCAGCAAATCAGCCGATGTATTTGGCGCTGCTTGAAATAGTTCGGCAGGGATTCCATGAATACTCACCCCTTTGGTTTTCTCGAGGGACCTGATTGCTGTCATGTTTTCGTTCCTACTGGTCTTCGGAATGTATGTTCAAATTTGAGAACATAACGACATCGCCTAAGTGGTTTAACACTGTGGCGAAATGTTCTGTCCATCTACCGAGCTGATCCTCATCCGAAGTCAGAAGCGTTCCGTCTAGACTCTTCACTTTGTTGTTTGGAGTTCTCCACCAATGAACTCCGTGGTGATGATGATGGACTTAAGAGCCTTATTGAGCTCCAATTCCCGACTTCCGTGGACTTCCAGCTGGCTTACCAGAGCAGAGCATGACAAAGCTTTTTATTGGGAGACGTATTCCCTAGCATCAAACCTTCTTATATCGCTCAACTCTAGGATGTCTGTCTTATACCGTGCCGCATCTTGGATTGAGTCCAGGAGGGTGTTATCGTTCCAGAATCCGATCGTTGTCCGTTGTCGATAGCCAAAAGACGTGAACAAGTTTTCCGTCTGTATCCGAGGCGTTATTTTCCATTTCGGAGCAATGCAAATGGCTGGCCCCCAGACCAACCGACACTAATCCTGTTTGGTGGCGCAGCAAACTAGCAATTCGTCCTAGGTAGCACTACGAGGAGGTGCTGCTAGATTTTCGAGTGCAGTGGCTCTCTACCTATCGGAAGGTGTTGTTACTACGAAGCTTTTGTTAGTCATTAGTCGCAGCATACAAAAGAATAGAACTTTCCACTCTTTGTGTATCCATGCCTGTCAACTGTTTGACAGCATCCTAGAAAGCGGAGCCTGCGTCTGTGACGCCATTTTGCTCGAATATTCGACATGTGCTAAGAACTGCAGCCTGTTATTGAGCATGACTTCCCGGTACGCATACTAAATGTAATGATGTCTTTCAGTCTTAACCTCAGAAGCTTATAGATAGTTTATTTCTGCTTTTGCTTCTAAGACTTTGCTTTTTAAAAATCTCCGACAGTTCTCTGTGAATCTGCTGGCAGTGGCGAATGGATGTTATACTTTTTGTAATATCATCCACACTCTAAGTGCCTTCTTGGACAGATCGAAGTCTTCTTCTATTGGCCTTAAATGCCTCTCCATTAGCAATCGTGGCCTCAGCTTATCATCTTCAGACTAGGTTTTGGTATTCCTCCGCATTTTGTCAGTGAATTATGTAGTCCAGCTCCATATCCATATCCAGCTCTGCCAGTGTCTATTCCCCTTCGCTTTTCATATTCTGGATTGCAGGTGTGGCATTTGAACATTGTTTGGATGCTGTTATAGTGCTCTACAAGGTGTTGTAGATCTGTTGCTTCGTGCACTGCACAATACACAAATGTGAAGATGGTGATTTACTATACTTTGCCTACTTATAGACGGTCTTAGCACTTCATTTCATTGTATGTTGCTTGCCTGTTGTTAGAAATCCAAATGACGTTGTGGACTTGCGTCCAATCATGGACCAAGCTATCACAAGACGATTGGAATTGTAAAAATGTATTCTATGCTGTTACCTATCCTGGCATTCAAGTCCTACGTTAATTGACTTCTTAAAGACTGCGCTTAGTTGAGTATATAAGGTCTCCTTCACGTCGCGTAATACAGGATAATAGTATAGTCCGAATCCCCATCGCCACATTACTGACAGAACATTAGACTTTCGTGTGCTGTTCCTTCGATTTAACGCTTCGGGAACTGGTACTTTCCTGCTTCTTACCACCTTATTTCGCTAATCCCTAGGATGTCCAACCTTAAACGTATGAATTCACTCTCTAGGTGGAGCAATTTCGCATTTTCCTATCTCATCGCTAATCCTCTATTCCTTCTCACCAATGATTGATCAAATTCAAAAGTCCTCAACGAAAACATTCGAATAGCATCCCCATCATCAGCTTAAATGGACGACATTCATCCAAAATCATCACCTGTCACCTCTTTAGTGCAAACACTCGACTGGAACGTACAATTGATAATTTATTTCAGCACATTCCCTTGCTCATATTAAATTCACACTGCATCGATACGCTCCCAGTGTCTATCCAAATTTTATTGAAATTTTTTAATATCCGCTCAAAACACTTCCGGAGCACGCACAGCAAACAGGAAATGGGACCGAATACAGATTTCGCCCATCCCCAGTCGTGCACACTCCCTCTGTCCGGTCCACTTAACATTGAAGCAGAAAATAATTTAGGTTGAGATATATTGTATCTGGCACAAAGCCTAAAGGGTGCCATTTTCAGCCATTTCACGTCCTTTAAGCACCCTTAAGTTAGCCCCTCATTGTCCCATTCCATTCATGTCCGTTCCATTGAAGGACGTTCGTTCCTCCGCACACTTATTCAGAGAGGCGCCATTCAACCAAACCATTGACCCTCAAATTCGAATTGAACGTAAACAGAACATCACAATCGGCATTTGGCACTTTGATATTACAAGCTACAGATATCAGATACGAATACCGGAAGGGGCGTATGTTTGTGTGTTTGCATTTCAAAGTAATAACTCTTTCCTTTGATATGCATACGCGGATATGTTACGCAAAAGATACTTTTTCTCTTTTGTGTCTCACTGGCTTCGGGATTATTAAATCGGGCGAATATTTCCGAAATGTGAAAACAAATAATCAGCACATCATCATCATCAGGCCATGAGATTCGCCAAATGGCTAATTTTAGGTTTGTGTTTGCGATCGAAATTATTTGTTTAGTATAGTACCGTACAAATGCTTTACATTTGGATACAGCTATTCGGGTTAAGTGATGAGCAACCATGCGGACGGAGATTGTTTGACTAATTACATTGCAAATGGATGATTATTTATTTAATTTACTTACTACGCCGTGTATGTATCTATATCCGGTACAGTTGTTTATTAGATCGAAATTATTCATCGAATTAATATCTAATGGAAAGAATCCACTTGAAATCATGTACTGCAGCGGGCTAAGCAATTTGTTTTAAAAGGCACATGCGGTTCAACAATACTCCGGCGCATGCAGAAAAAAAAAAAACAAACATTGCGAAATGAACAATAAATAATAAATATGAATCAATTTTGAAGAGGAAAACAGAAGAGGTTAAAGGAGAAAGGTAATAAAAAGCCCAATGCTTATCCCCGCTGACTCTATTAGGGCTTCGTCTAGAGTAAGCACTCTGGCCCTACCTTTGTTTCCTGTTCGGTAGCGACATTGCAGCTGCGGCAGTGAGCATTAAACCTAATGCCTACTCTGGCCGCATGAATCTAGTGCTGATCGAAAGAATTCTTGCAATATCAGCACGGTTTCTATCTAATAGTTCTTGTGTATGCTTGAGTTGGTATTTTGGCTTAGATATGACACAACTGTGCACCTTGTATCAGCTTTCGATAGGTAGTGGGCAAAAATGTTTTCCCTGGTGACACACGCCATTTCCACGAGGAAGCTGTCAAGGGTAGAACGTCCGCTTGCTCATTGCCCTCGATGTTGCTATGATCGGGCACCCAAAGAAGACAGATATTGAGCCTTTGAGCCAGCATGGAGAGCTCCTTTTTGCACTGTTCTACCAGCTTCGAAGATTTGGTGTCAGATATAAGAGTTTTTATAGCCGCCTGACTGTCAATTAGGTTGGATATAGTGTTTGGGGGTGAGGAGATTTGGCTAAGTAGATGGCAAGCGGAAGCTGGTAAGAAATGGAGATTCTGAGGGATTCAGAGAAAACCCCCGCCTCCACCCACAGTCAACTTTTAAACCTTCGGTGTAAATTGTTGTTTAGAACTCGTTTGTCACATCGCCTAATTCCCACTCCTCCCTGGTTTCCCAACTTATATACGTATATAGCATTGACACTGTTATTAAAGTTCACTTAGGGAACAGTTGAAGAGTCTACCAGATATGAATACCCTTTTACTGATTAACAGGGCACGGGCGTTAGTTAATTTGGAAGAGGGAAGGAGGGATTGGAAAGAGTTGGTGTTGTGATATTTGAAACTCAGGTGGTATTGGTCTTCAATTTTTATTCTATATGGGTGGTTTCCAACTTGACTGGGGAGAGAGTTGTGTGTATTTTTTTCGCGATTTCACCGATTCAAGATACTGCTGTGATCATAAGGTTTAGTTACCCAGCATCCTGTGTCCCTTAGTCTAACCGCACTACAAGAGGATAAAAACATTACATGAAGGTCGAGAGGTAGCAGATGAAGTATAACGTTCTAGGCTTCGGATGGACATGTTCTCATGGCCCCCGTTGCGCCAAGAGCCGCCGTTCTTTGCACTTTACTAATAAGTCTGATGTTATAGTCTTTTCCTAGAGCAGGCCACCAGACCAGCGATCCATAGGACAGGAGTATGGGACGCACCACAGCGGTGTGCATCCATGACCATCTTCGGACAAAGTCCCCACTTCTTGTCGAATGTAAAAAGCCACACAAGCCAGCTAAGTTTTGAGTCAAGTCCCACATCTAGGTACTTTGCGCTGGAGGATAAGGAAAGCAGCTGATTGTTGAGCTGTGGAGGCGTGAAGGTCGGTACTTAGTGGTAAAGAGTATCAGTTCCGTTTTGCTTGGGTTCACGCTGAGTCTACATCCAGTGGCCCATTTGCTTATTTTACCCAAGGCACCTTACATAATCCCACTCGTTACTGAAGGCAACATCGCTGATACTACGATTACCACATCATCCGCATATGCGACAACCTTGACTCCGTCTATATCTATGAAGAGGAGATATAACCCCGCCCTTTGCTTCTTGACGAACATAATACTTATATTAAGCCGGAAAAGCGTATCATCGCTGCCAATTCATCTGCTCATTCGTTTCCTTCTATATTTCTGAGGCGCCAGGTGTCTAATGCAGATCAGTGAGTATCGACTCTATTAATTTCAAGGCCGCTCTGCTAAACAAAATGCTGACTGAATTTTACCATTTTAGACGGTAGTAGTACTTGTATTAGTTAATGTATACATAACTTACTAATTGGCCTCTTAAAACACCTCAGCAGATGCAGATTATTCACTTTAACTGTCATTACTTGTTACTATCTGCATAGAAGGCGATTATGAATCCTATTCAAGGACAATTAACGCCCATCCTATGCCACCTTACAGTGATTTTGACCCCTACGATCTAAGCACTCATGCTTGCACCAAGTGCAAATCTTTCCCTAAGACGAACTAACACCCACCCATCTACAAGGACGTCGCTGTTCTTATCATTGAAACTGACAGCAATAAAAACAAAAAAAAAAGATCAATCTCTCCCACAAATCTACCATCGATTAAACTGCAGGCAAACAAAGAGGCACCATGCTTTTGACCGTGGCACAAAAACCCCCCAAGGAAACTACAGCTTACAGTGTGTCTCTGCATCTCGATTCAAGTGGCGCACATTGATTTCCAAGGTACGAAACCGCCAGCCCCTAGAAGAAGAACCCTGATCCATTGCCCTTTTTTTTTTATTCATATCAACACTTGCTCTCCTGCCTCATCGGTGCAGCAACCATCCGAAGGACATGGCCAAAGGATGACTAAGCCGTTAGCAAATAAAACGAAAAAAAAAAAAACGCTGTATCTGTAATCCGTGTTCTATGGTCCCTTGTTACTAACTTCCGCTTACTGCATAGCTCATAGCGACACAAATTAATTACTCTACAAAAGTGTAGTCGTGTTTTATTTGGTAGCGGCATCACACACAAAAAAAAGGACACAAAATCAATTCCACTTCAGAATGTGATAGAACGATTTCGCTTTTCATCTCACATGTGCACATAAATGTGTATCTGTGGGTGTCCCAAATGATTAACAACCCTGACCCCTATTCTTTCACATCGACACCATGGAGAATGGAAATTTACACTTCAAACTAAGAAGGCAGCCAGATAGATATTACGAAAGGATCTCGCACACAGACTGCGCCAGCAGCAGCGGGGTGAATATTATGTCAAGTGACGATGGGTGGGTGGGACACATCAGGCCGGGTTTTTTTTTTCCGCCTTAGAAACTAGCAAATAAGGACACAAAAACGGTTTTCTTGTTAAAGTATGATTGAATAGTCCTTGCACTTTACAGGATCCCTCACGACCGCTCTCATTTTCTTTTGTCATCCGTTTATGCTGGGTTTGTTTTGTTATTCCATTGCCCTACCCTGAACTTTGAGAGATGAAAAAAAGATTCGCAAATCCTTCTTAGACGAAAGGATATATTATGTATATACGTGTATACATTTATATATTTTAAAATAAATTGCTACAGATTTGCCTTCCTACCGAGGTTGCTATTAAATAAAACCATCCGTGTCGTTGTTGTTGATTTATCGATTCGTATCTTCGCATCTGTGTATCTATCGAACCATTCCTTTGGGTTTGAGCATAAACCAAGCTGGTAGTGGAGAGCTTTTGGTCCTTTTTTACTTGCCATGGAGATGGCCATCTGAGACGGGCATCGATGTCTTTCGAAAACTCATTAAAAGATAATGCGATAAACTTGATAGATGCAGCCATCTCTTCAGCCTTCGAGTCCTCAGTGTCGGGTAAGGTGCAAATGCTTCGAGCAAGGGGCAACATTTCAGATTGATGGTTAAATAAATTGATTGGTTGAGATTATATGAAATGTTTTAGCCATTCAATAGCCGTTTGAAATTTATGTGTGCTCGGAGAGTTGCTTCTGCGAAACACAGCTGTTGGTCGGATATTATACCTTTGACAACGAGATGTGAACAAAGAGGATTCATTTTTCAGAAAGTCTTCGCATGTACCGTCAGCACTAGACTAGATATGGGCTTTCGATGTCTGTACTTGGCCTGCATATATGAGATGAAGTGCTCTTTCACGGGTAAGTGTTTCTATAGAGCAATTTCTCGGAAACAAAGTACTCAATGGACTACAACGTCTAGAGATCACATTTAGTCCTTCGTAGAACAACAAAAACTGTAAGTTAAGTAGAGAGTCCATGCACTTCGATTCGATTCACATATGTATTTGATGCATTGGTCAGCAAAAAAGTCAGACAGTCAAGAGGAAATTTTCGACGAAAATCCTCTTCAGCGAAGAAGCTTGGGATTGAAAAATGGACGTGTAGTCTAGGCAACCAGAATATGTGAAGGCTTAGTGAGAAGTTCGGGCAGGTGGAAAGATTGTTTTTGAAAAATGCAAAGCCCACCGGTATGAGTCAATGGAAAACACTATTTGTGGCTTAAATTGGAAGGTATGCGCTCGGTCGACATGTAATTCCAATATGTGACACAAAGCGAAGGAGACTCTAGACTTACTGCGATCATATTTCTATGATGAGTTCGCTTTTCTGACGGTCAACACTCTTGTTTCGTTTTTGCAACTTAACGCTCCAACCGATTTGGTTGAATGCTACAGAATATTAGGAATGCAATGCTACATATGATGAGTCCACATGTCACGTTTTACACAAAGAAAGGCTGTCTGATGAATTCAAAGTCCAAAGTGGGGTTCGTCAAGGCTGCATACTTTCACCAATACTGTTTCCATTGGTGATTAGCTGAATGCTGCTGAATGTGCCTCGACTACGATGTATGTATGTATGCCTTTTGTTTCACAGAATAATGGACCTTTACCAAATGACAGCAAATGTGGAGAGGTAAGCAGCCGTCGTAGGGCTGAAAATTAACTCGGCAAAAATAAAAATCATCAGCCCAGGACCGAAATCATCAATTCATATTTGCTGGACAAGCGGTTGAGAGTAGAGTAGAGTGTTTCCAATACCTTGGAAGTATTGTCTCAACTGATGGGGAAACCGAACTGGTTATAGCCAGCCGTTTGGGATGCTATCCACAGTTTGGACTATGACTGTTGCATTCCAACCTTAGTGTACCTGAAGGGTGACCAGCACTATCACAAGTAAGATACAAACGTTTGTCAATAGGTGTCTACGCTACATCTTAAGGATATTCTGGCCAAACTGTATCTCTAACGAACAGCTGTTTTAGAGAACGGGCCATGAACCTATAACTACAACCATACGACCATGGATTGGTCACACCCTCCGAAAGGGTTACAGATCCATAGCTAACCAAGCGATGCAATGGGACCCGCTTACCCAGGCCAATGAAGCACGTCAACTGGGAAAGAGTTGGGGAGAGCTAAGGCACATTTCCAGTAATCGCACACGGTGGCGCGTAAGCATTGTAGAGGCCCTAGGACCTACAAGGGAATACAGGACATAAGTAAATATGATGATCTCCTCGTTCAATGACATCTCAGTCCTCAGAGCGAATCTTTTAGCTTAGAAGACATGGAAAAGTCATTGGGATCCATATCTGGTAAATACAGTAATTGGTCGACCAATTTGAAGTATGATTTGTAAATTTTGGCCATGGCGACCGCTGAAGTGTAAGCAGGCGGGCAAAAATGCCTTATTTTTAAGAGTGAGCCAACAGATGGTCTGGGTGTTGACTGACAATTACTGCCATTTACTGAATTAAAGGTGATTGATCTTTTTGACAGATGTCAAGTACAATCTTTGAGAATTTTAGACATTCAGTCATTTAGCACTCAATGAAAAAGATGGACAATCTATTGAAGTAATATTTCGTATAATTTGTGAAATTTTTAGTTCGTGCAATGTTGAAGTGTTTCAAAGAAATTGGTTTATTATCTGGCCAATCTTCATATAATCAGAACGCTCAGCCAGCCAGAACATCACCACTGTGAGTGCTCAAAATTAGCCAGGTTCCTCAATTCGTGGCGCTTTTTTGACTATTTTTTTTTTTTTCAAAATTGAATGAATTGGGTGCTGCCACTCACACAAGCCATCAATAAATGAGGAATCATTTTTTGGCCTCCAAAATCATCAGACATCTTCCTGTGGGGTTATTTAAAGCAAAAGGTTTATGCCAATAATCCATTCAGGATCTCAAGCATAACATCTGAACTACTTAAAACCCACTTATTTTATTTAAGTAGTGATCTTTCCTATCGAAACACCGAAATTGTTACTCTAGATCTGGGAAGGAGTTTCTCGGAAATATATTTCTGAAGTGAAATGTAGTGGTGAAGACCCAGACAGTGGCATAGGAATTCATTAGTATCCTCAGGAGCACCCTCATCCGTCAGGCGTAGTATATTCATGTTGTACACCAGAGTATTATGCCCCGGGATGATGGCTACGACGATGGATAGGTATTTCCTGTCTTTTCGAATTATTCTCTCGGTCCTTGCTTTGCCATTGCTACACAAGTATCGATGGAACTCCATCAAGTGTTTTCCTCTCTAATGGCTAGGTTCCCTGTAACGACCTCAGGTAGTATGACTCTAGAGGTGATTCCCGTTACCTCCTAGGCTTTCTCGTTGTATGGAATACTAAAAATGACTTCAGCTTCCATAAGAAACCAATTGCTCTGCATGTGTGTCAAGGAATCGATGATGCGTTTCTGGTATACCATACCAGTATGCCTGCTACACTCCCACCATCCTTTTCTAACTTTGCACGATGTATTCAATAATTAGATTCCAAACCCAACCAGGTTGCTGCCTCCAACAGATTCTGCATTAATAATTATTTTCCAGAATTGAGTCCTTTCAACGGATATACGAGTACAACACAACTCACAAAAAAAGAAAAAAAGACTTATATGCATATGAAAGGATCTCTCGTTATTAGCTCTCCTGCCCGCTGTCTTCGTTTTCTTTTCATTACTTTCGTGAATGAAAAAGAATGTAAAAAATAATTTTCATTACACATCACGTTTCAATATTACGCACACATGAGTCGTCGCAAAAATGATTTTCCTTTTCAAATCAACCCACACACATAAAATGCACAGCTATTTGGGTTTACGAGTATTGCTAAATATTCGGCATATGCCTTTCAAAGGATTTAATTTTCCCATCCTTCCAGAATGACATACATATGTACACAAACTTAACCTATGTTTATGTGTAAATAAAGACTAAAAACCCATTAGCAAGTTTAACGTATATAACATTTGTGACGACGCGACGGGGAAAATGGTTTTCAGCATTTTAAAGTTGCAGGTCCTACGGAGAAGTTTTAATCCATTTTGGAGGAACAAATTATTCAGGACATCGTATCTCTTCCATTTGATGTAATTAAGTTAATGAGCACAATGGCGGGTGTACACCTTTATAGAGGAGGGTACGGTTTCCAATTCGTTAAAAGGAAGTTTCAAAGAAATGCCAACCAAAAGGAGTTCGTGGCAATTAAAAAGGTAGAAAGGATGTGTCGGTATTTTTTTTTGTATCCATCTACGGAACCCACTTGCATCTTAACATGCTGTACCAATCATTTAATTCCATTAGATACTTATGTATGTGTTATGCATGACAACGTATAAATTTCAATAAACACTCTCATTGGTGGTAGCATAAAACATTGCTGGTGAGTGGCACTTTGAAATGATAATCATCTTGGTGTACCAATGAAACCAATTCAATGCATCTGCACGTAAAACTAATAAAAGATTCTACCTATACATACATATGTACATATGTGTAATTTGGACCGCAAGAAGTACTTTTCACGTGTGTCGAAGTGGTTGCGAATTTTAATCTACTCTCAACAGTCATTGTACAGATACAATAGTGTATCGCATGAAAGTAGCTAATATTTCTGTGGTTTTGTGTTTGCGGGTGGCATTGAATTTTAGTTCGTTTTCCCATCGAATGAATTGTTAGGATTCTATTTTCCGAAGCTATAAATGGTACTTTAAAAAAAAAAAAAAGGAATAAAACCCCTGCGGCTTCGACTATAAGCACCAACTAGTTGTTCACCCATTAAAGCGAACAATACATTTCTTACACCACTTTTATTACATATATGTTCTGAAGGCCGGCCGCTGGGCATTTAATTTTGCAGGCATCTTTGGAATCCTGTGTCTTTTGAGAGTTTAAAATTATTTATTTAAGATTTATAAAACAGGGTTTTCCAATAGGGACTTGACAGCTTTGAAAGTGATTTGTGAACGCACTCTTTCATCAAACTGTCACTGTCAATTTATTCAGTAAACTTAACATTTTTATACGAACGAGCAACGTTCACAAATTATACAAATTTTCTACCGGATTTCGGAGTCAGTGATCGCAACTTTAAGAGCGTTACCTCCAATTTTCGGTCGTAATTCTCGTCCTAGTAGACAAGTAATAACAAGTTTAGTGCACAAATTTGAGTCTACATGTTCGTTGTGTGATGTTGCCGGGTCAGTGAGACAACGGGTTGGTCGAATGTCGAAAATATCGCTGCCGTTCAGGCGTCCGTAGAAAACGATCCAAATCAGTCAATTCCACGGCGTTCTCAAGAATTGAGCATCGCTCAGACAACATTATGACGTATTTTGCGTAAGGATCTTGGTTTACACCTGTAGAAGATCAAGCTGACTCAAGAATTGAAGCTGATGGACCATTTGAAGCGACGAAAGTTCTCCGATTGGGATCAAATCCAAATCATCTTCAGTGACGAAGCTCATTTTTGGCTCAATGAGTTCGTCAATAAGCAAAATATACGTTATTGATCGGGTGAAAATCCACATGTGCTTCATGAATCACCACTTCATCCACTAAAAATAACTGTTTGGTGCGGTTTGCATGCCGGCGGCGTTATTGGGCGATACTTTTTCGTCAACGATAACGATCGTCACGTTACTGTGAATTGTCAGCGTTATCGCGCCATTATTATTTGGCCCAAAATTGGAAGACATGTGGTTTCAACGGGATGGTGCCACAAGCCACACAGCACACGTTACAATTGATTTATCTTAAGTTAACTAACACGTTAAGATCTGTGATTGCGATATATAACTGCGAATGGTGGGATGTTTTTCGTCACAATTTTTAGGTACACCTCAGGTGGGAAATAACTCTTTCACTAACATATTTTTACCAATTAAAGTGAAGTTAATTCTGGTAAAGTTCTTCCCTTACACCCTTTAATACAATTTCATTTGGAGGAATACATATATCGGCAGCAGCATCCTTTATGAGTCGCCAATACTACTGGTTGGTTGGCAGTAGTGAGCCGCGACACACTTGGACCAGAAATAGAGTCCATTGTGATACCACAGAGTATACTCCAACACTCGTTAGAACCATTTTGAGCGTAAGAGACTTTTTATGTCTATGTTATTAAGATCTTCTAAGTCTTTATAGGATGAAGCTCCTAAGTGGAGCAGCCTTCTACGGGAGAGAGCTGGACCGACACAAAGAAGGTGAGGAATATAGTTTGCTTCTCTTCCTCATCCCAGCAGCTTCTGAAAAAGTCGATTGCGAAAGGACCCAGCCTTATTGGGTGCTTGCCTATGAAACTATTAGTTTCAAACCCGTCTTAGGCTAAATTTGTTTAGTCGCTAGACATGTTGTACCACTTGTCCACCTAAGATTTGTACTCTCGATTGTACCCAGCTTAAAGTTTTGTTTACATGTAGCGATTGGTATATCTATGGTGCCCTTTAGCATGGGTAAGGTTGTTCCTATTCATAGGCTTTACAGTTCCCTGGAATATCTCTATGCCCCGACACCCAATACAGGTGAATACTGAACTGTTTTGCCATCCCCGTAAGAGACGATCGGCAGTCGAGGGCTACTGTAGAAGATATAGAGATAGAGTCCAGGAAAAAGATATGGATGTCTTTAGCGGATGTCACGTTTCCCTTGAGCCACGATAAGACTTCTTTGATCGCCTTAATTTCGGCCTGGAACACGCTACAATGGTCTGGTAGACGGAATGGAAGCTTCAGATTAAGGCTTTCTGAGAAGACACCACCCCCCACTCCATCCTTAGTCTTTGAAACGTTAGTATAGAAGTCTTAACTTCTCTGAAGCCGTTCTCACTCCAGTCTGATCTGGAGGGAATGGTGACGAAAAATTTCTTGTAGTCAGTATTTTCTTGTTAAGTTCTGTTATCGTTCAGAATAGATGCGTGGCCATAGTTCTTTCTTGACCACTGTGTGGTTGGTTCAAGACGAATGGCGGCACTCGTTGCCAGCAGTGAGTATCAGTCTTATGACCAGAGCCAATGAGTTATTCGACGTTGTTAACCCCATTTATACCCGATACCTCTTTTCAAGGGAAGAGTGCTACTATGGCGTTCTTGACTCTTTCTTGTATATTTGGTTTCCAGCTTGGCTTCCTATCCAGGATGAGACTCACATATTTAGCTTTGTCTGAAAAAGTTATCCTGATTGACGTTGGTCAATTGTCGGAATTTTGTACTTTCTGGTGAAAAGCTCAAATTAAGTTTTATGAGGGCTTACACACAAACCACAATGATCGGCCAATCTACTTGGCTTGTTTAAAGCATATTGAAGGAGTTCTTAAATGGTAGTTACATAGGTGCTTACCTACGGCCACAGCAATGTCATCTGCTATCGCTCCGCATCAGAGCCCTTCCAGGACTATCAATAGAAGAAGGGGAGATAGAACACCTCCTTGCAGTAGTATTTCTGATCACATATTTTGCTTTCCTGGTTTTATTTTACGCTTTGATTATTTTAGCGCCATACTGATTTAACAGCAGGGATGCCGTTTTCCATCTTTGAAGAGGAGTATTTTATGAATTTACAGAGGAGTATAGTTTGGGTTTTAAAATTTTTTCTGTTTTTTATTCCAGTAGTTTAAAAGATGCTTTAAAATTATCTGACCACTTTCAACGACAGAATATAAGACAAAGCCTATCGTACACGGGAGTAAAGAAAATGTATAAGTTTTACTCCGCCTTACAACTGCTTCAACAGTAGTTGAAGACGTTTCTTACTTTACACTTCATCTCCCTCCTCAATGAAGTCAGTTTTACTCCGGGATTATTGCACCAGTTTGTGATGGTCAATAAAATAAAGGTGACAATGTACTAAAATGTTTTAAATGGAGTAAAATCAAGATGAGTGGAATACGGGAGTACAGTCTATAAAAAGGGAGTACAAATACTCCCTTGGTACAACATTTGGCAACTCTATTTAGCAGTTGGCCGATACTTTAGTTTGAAGGCAGGTTTTTGGATCATTTTATGAAAACAATTTGGACATTTACTTCCTAACAAGTGCTTCTCTCCTACTTTTAATAATTTTGCCAGCAACAATTCATTTTAAAAATATCCCTGCGAAATAAAAACATTCAAAATGTTTTACATGACAATAACCCGTTTCGGTACCATTGTCGTTTAGAAAATTCAAATTTGTTCACCAGGAAATTCTTTTTCTCAACGAATTTTTATTTTCCATTTGCTCAACTCCAGAATACAAAATGTTTGAATTTACATTTTACTTTGACAAAGAAAAGGATTATTTACACACAGTGGGTTAAGGATATCGCAGAGGGATATAGCTTTTCACCAACCGACCTTTTCGGCTGAGTTAATCTCACAAAATCTCACAAGCTAACCCTTAGGTCCTGCTATATTTATAATAAAAGAAAAAAAAAGTTCAAATGAAACTACTTTCATGATCTACACAATTGCTCCCACTACCAAGCACCAATATCCTTCTTTATTCCTTAAACAAAACTGAACTGGGGTTTTTAGCACTCAACTCACATTGCTGTGCCTACGAAGGTTTTAATTTATTACCTTCTACTCGAGGAGATCAGTAAATCATTGAGTCAGTAGAGTATCCCCCAGCAGCCAACGGAGGACGAATAGTCAATGTGTATGCATCCGTTAAGAAGGATGCTGGCCTAAATCGATGTCCTCCGGAGCGCCTAAAACGTTGATAGTTCGTAGGTTATAATATACTCGTAGTGTGAGGAAAAAGTTTTTCGTTTTCCAGATGAATTTTGTTTGTTCTAGTTTTCTCTTGCGTTTTTTGTTTTGTTTTCAAATTTATGGTGCCGCGCACATAGAGCAAAGTGGCGATAAAATTTAATGAACACTTTGGCTTTTTGTTGTATTATTTTCTTACTCTCTCTCTCTCTCTTTCTGCGGCGAACCGTTAATGGTGAAGAGATTTTTCCTCACAGGAGGATTTTGTTTTTCTGACATCGACACAAAAACAAAAGTTTGTGCGGCTTATACGTACGTTTAAATGATATTTAGGTACCTAGTGATGAAAGTGGTGAATTAAAGAAAGCAGACAAGAATCAGACAATCCTCTAGAAATCATTGAAGTTTTTGAAGTTCATCTTTACGCACCAAATTCAGGTACTAAATAAAGTCTCCGAATTAATCTAGCCGATTATTGAATCCGTTGGATGCACTGCGGAGAGAATCAACCTCCACTTACTGGAAAGTTAGCAAGTGGATTGAATGTTGGTAAAACATAACTATTAAACGTAGCTCTTCCGTAGTCCATGCAAACTTTTACGTTTGAGATTCTCGCAGATCGCTCATAATGTTAGCGGTAAGATGCTTCATCATTGAATGCAACTTATCAGGAGGAATTCCTGGAGGGTTCCAAAAGATACGTCGAACTCGATCCAACCATCTACCAAGCAGTCACTTACCTGATAGCACTGCAACCATTATACGTTTTAGAAGCCTATCTGGAGGCATATGCACCAAACCGTAGGTCGTTCCCTTCAGAAAGTAGCTGCTTATTATTGAGTGCCCTGGTCTGCCACACTGGTTATTCGAAATGTTTCGCGAAAGAACCTCATTTGGGCAGCATGTGTCTTATTCTTTCGGTCAATACCCAGACTTCATGTTGAGGTTGAGCATATACCGTGTTAAAGGGTGATAATTTAGCTTGGAGACAAAGTTCATCCTTCCTTATAACAGACAGGCCAAACACTCACCAAATCGCAGGGTAACTCAA
Organism: Chalcosyrphus nemorum; assembly: GCA_949716465.1. Lineage (NCBI taxonomy): Eukaryota > Metazoa > Arthropoda > Insecta > Diptera > Syrphidae > Chalcosyrphus > Chalcosyrphus nemorum. The sequence goes on along the minus strand of OX454333.1, from coordinate 42,194,330 downwards.
CATTTTTTGATAAGACTTTAAGGTATTTAAGCTTCTCCTTCTGCTTCAGTGGAACTTCATTAAAATATGTATGTTCATTGAATTGACATTCTAGAAACCACCATTAATTCGCAGCATTATAATAAATGGCCGCAAAGCTTTCGAATGCACCCTGATGGTTGGAAAACACCGGAGACCCTCATCCGAAAGGCTTCCTAATTTGTAACTCTACTGCGGCTGCGTCATGCAGTCCATGTATGTATACAATAAAAAGGAGAGGAGACAAAACGCACCCTTGGGGAAGTCCAACACCCACGATGAAAGGTTTGAACGTCAGTTTGTTTACCTTTCGAGCAATTGTTAATTTTTTGAACTTCTTCCTTAAAAGGACAGTGTAGACTGTGACACCATCTTGTTGGAACCACGTTTCACTGATATGAAGCTCACCTAATTCTGGCCAAACTTTGTCTTCCATTGACCTTATCATGGTGATCATTTCCATCTGCGACAAAATACGGTCACGAAATCAAACCTCTGATTTCGGAGAAGTTTCGGCGCTTTAAACGACTAGAAAGCTTCGGATCTTAAGTTAACTTGATCCTGTAAGGATACAAGATCTTTACGGAAAATTCTAAGGGCGTAAAATCAGCTGATTTGGCTCATTTTGAACTGAAGCAATAACGGCTGTGATATTTTTGATTCTAGACCAGGAGCATTCAATAATGAATAATGTTGACTCGATTTTTTGCCGAATTTTACGACCAAAAATTTGAGTTAGTGGTCTTTAATTTGCGACCACCGACTCCATAAGTATAAGGGTGATATCCTTTAGTGCGCAAATTTAAAAAGTTGGCTGAGCCATGTCCTTCCAGTTCTTGGGCCTTAAATTTTGAGCTAGGATAATGAAATTTTGTGTACTAAGTCCATGGAAATCGGGACAGAACAAGCGTAAGAGTTTTTAAAATCCGCCCACTGACACGCCCACTTGGCATGTCCGTGACAGACGAACGGACTCCTAGAATAGGGTAAAAACACTGAAATGAATCAATTGGCTTTTAAATTGCTGCACTGAAATATTTCCGGGTTTTGCCTGTGAGAATGAAATCCTAGATCCTAGAAAATACAGTAAACTTCAGACTAACATAAATACATAGAAACTGTCGTCTTGCGTTTACACTATCCTTCCAAACTTTGATTTTAATTATTAGTTCTACCGTTCTATCTCAGGAATCCAAATTAATAATCCTCCTCGCAGTTTCCTCCTGCGTATACCTAGTATAACTTTTCAATTTTAATATTTCCTTCCACATGAAACCGGCGAGGACAAAAGGGATAAATCCAAAGAGTTTGGCGAATTTTATTTAATTCGTGAATAATTCAAAAACTCCCGTCAAACTTATGTATGATATAATCCTTTTTGGAAAATCCTCTACCGTAGCGCGGATGAACAATATGGATTACATTATAAGATAGATAGGTGGTAGCCTACGTTGATGTGAGGGAAATAAGTCCCCCCTAAAAGTTGAATCTGATAGATAGTACTTTTAATTGTAAGTACTCCTTAAGGTGCTAAGCCAAATGATGTGTAAACAGACTTATTAAAATCTTTGACAACACGTCCACCCAGATAAAAAGCTTATCCTTTTAAATATTTGTCAACAAATATGTTGTAAAGTCCCTATCTGCTCTTATTCACACATAACATTTCATTTGCACATATTACATGACATTCTTCTTCTTCTTACTAGGTACGTGTATGTATGGAGTTTTCCAGGACACTTTGCATAAATGCACCAAGTTTGTAAATTTTCTTCTTCGAGATTTGCACTGTTGATTGACACAAGGGAACAAGTGCAGTGTAAACAGACTACACAAAGATAAACAACACTATACAATACGTTTAACGTCTGAGTTTGCATAGTAGACCACCTCAGATCTCTATTATCCTGGGCAGAAGGACAACGCCTGCTATTGTTGTTAAAATGAAGACGTGTTGAGAAACTTATATATATATGTGTGTGTGTGTTTGGTGAATGGGTGGGTGGAGGTAAAATACATATACAACACCTCCTTGCTTATGAAGTGTGTATTTTATATCAAAGTCATGCTCGCAGCACTAATGTCATCCTTAGCAAAGGATTCTATTATACACACACTAACCCACATAGAAGTGCTGTTTATAAACTTCTTTGTGGTCGATTTCATCCATGGGGTTCATCGCCTACAACCCCCCTTCAATTTATTGGGTTGTTTCTTCTGTCTTCGATACAGCATAATGTCCTGGAGCAATCCCATCATAATTCTGCCCTCCTTTGGTTTGTCTGTCATTTGGAAAGATAAATGTCCCTTAGAAGGAGAAAAACAGTTTCTTCATCCTTTGATATCATTTTTCGAATTCCTGTTTTTTTTTTTTTTTTGTCAAATTTTCGACTTTATTGTTTGATGCCGTCGTTGTTGTCGTTAGGAAAATGATGTTAGGTCGTTTCTATACATTTGTAGGTAGGTATATGTATGTGGGGGAATATTGCAAAAGAGGTTGGTGGTGGTATTTGCAGCAAGGATGTAATTGAATTCGGTGAAGCCTGTGGATATTTGAGTGAATTTCTATGCGAAGGAGCAATTTGGGACAATTTTTGAATAATTTTTGCAAAAGGTAAAAAGTTAAAGGCAAAGAAGTATTTCGATGAGGAGTTTCACCCTAATTTGATGCAAAAGACTTACGAGACCCTTCATAAATGGAATACCCTCGTTTGAGTGAAGATTTGGAATGGAAATACATTCGTGTCTGTTTTTTGGTATCACTGAACTTTTTTTCCTCCGATTATGGTTTTAATCATGAATAGCATTTATGAATGACGTCCACACCGATCACAAAATTAAAAAATTGGGAAAGTGCGAAGAGGGCCTAGTTCCGGACCTAGTAATACTCCTAGTAATACTGTGTTTAGACCGTCTTTCCTTTGAAGATCCAGAACAATAAAAACATTTTCATAAGATTCTCTCCAGGAGCGTTGGGCATATATATTGTCATGTTCAAACTATAGACTGCAGTTCTTTCATCTAATCAATATTTTACTCATCGAGTTTAAAGTGGTTCTCGATTCATCATTTTGTTGCAGTAGAAACAGAACGTTTCCCAGTTCAGTGAAGCACGATTCGTATAACGAAATTCTTAAAATAAATAATTATTAGGCCCTAAGCAGCCCACAAAGGGCTAAGACCTAGATTCTAAGAACTGTATGTGTTGTGCGGGGTATATCGTGGTCTGCACGTACAGAAGGGACTTAGAGTTATTCTATATCCAAAGAGCAGAGGGGTTTTGAGAAGCTTTTGCATGACAGTACTAGTCTTGGATATTTGTCAGACACTCGCAAGAAAACGGGCCGTGAAAAAATGCTGATGGTATTTTCCTGAATTGGAAATTGAAACCCCATGCCCAGTAGTACACTGAGCCACGGTACCCACAATACTTATCTTTTTTTTAGTGAAAAATACATTTTATTACTTAAAAAAAAACACGTGAGAACAGTCTTTTGAACCTTAAGCTACCAACCAGACAGGGTATGATGCGAATTGAAGAAAACATAGCCGCCGTACTGGCCAATATCAAGAAGACCGAGAAACGTTCATTAGGCCCCAAAATATCTTCATTTGAACGACTTTGAATTTCGAATTAAGTTCCGCTAGATCTGTGAAATAACACACTGTGCGCCGATCTGCTGAATTGGCCATCGCCAGAGAGTCAACCCGGCAGTTGGATTTGGACCTAGGAATTCAAGCCAGGCGACCATAGACAACGCCGTAAGTTCGCTAGAAAAGTCTACCGGATTTCGAAATCATCTTTTCAGACGAGGCCGATTTTTGGCTCAACAAGCAAAAATTGCATTTTCGGAGCAAACACAATCCACAAGTTTTCCGCTGAGTTTCCGGTTGTTGTTTCATTTTCTTATTTGTTAAATTGGACAGTAGTAACTAATAACGATCAGGCCCTTAAGCTTTGAAAGATTTTGTAACTGCAGAAGGGTAACCATATTTTTTTTAGTAGTAAATAGGATTAAGTACTTTCCATAAAAAAAATAGTGCTTTTCAGCTTTATTTCAAAAATCTGCTCCACTCTCACATATTCGAACGACAACTCGAAATTCTGGATTCTTAATATTTTATCCCTTAAATTTATGCAAATGATTGCAAACGAATGCATTGCTTTAGTTTAACATCGAGAGACTCTTTGCATGAATTCAATTGGGTCAATGCAATGCACGCCCCAAAATCTGCCTCTCCTCCCTTCCTGCCTCAATAATATCCTTCGAAGAATTCCCAGAAAGGTATCTATGTATACTTCTTTGTCCAATCTGTTCCATTAAAATTCAAATATTCTATGATGTGTGACAGTTTGAATGGCATCTCGTACAGGAATCACTTACTCTATGTATATTTCTTCCAAGAAAAAAAGGAATACCAACGTAAAAGGCCTGTCAGTCTATCACCAGGTGCTAAAATCGCTGACAAATTTTATTTCGAAATATTTTTGTTGGCCAGATTGTTAAATTGACTGCGTGGCAAGGAGCGTCACAAGTTTATCTTGATGCTGACATTAGCCTCTATGAATATTTAATGAAATAACATTTTAAACCCATTAACCCAGTTTTGATGGCAGAGTTCAAAATAGGTAGCGCACAACAGCTTACGTTATATAGTGGCATAAAATGTATGCACTGCACACACATCCTGATGCACGACAAACACGACTGCCCTGATAAACTGTGCGCTGCTGATATCCTGTTCGGATATGGTGTTCTGTTAATGAATGTGGCATAAACGAGGTGGCATTTATTTTATGGTACTGCCTGTGGCGAAAAATTACAAAAAAAAAAGAAGATATACTTGTCTGTAAATGGGCAACGCAATAATGATTAATTATCATGTACCTATATCCTTGAGAGGAGTGGCCTGCTAGTTGTAGGATTCATATGAATTTATCTTAATTTTGTTGAATTGTTTGTTTGTCTATAGAAATTTACTAACCTATAATTTTTTTTTTTGTATTCTTTTGTCTATCTCGGCAGTGGCGTCCAATTTTGACGCTACTGAGCTAAAGGGCGGACCAAACCCAGACCCAAATCCTTGGATACCAGTGGTAGCATATCTGGAACCTCTGCCGAGACCAACAAAATCTCCAAGTAGGTTATTCTCATTTCCTCTCATCCGCATCAGTGAATGACATTGTTAAATGTATTTTTCAAACTGAGAATGCCTTTAATACACAATTAGTAGTAGTTACTTGAATATGTAGATTTACACACGTTCTCCAGCTGGGAAAAAGAAAAGAAAATTAAGGAACATTTTTCCTGCTTCTTGTTGAATTGCATTGCGTTAGTTGGAAAAAGTAAATTAAGTATCTTTTAGTTGGTGTTGTAGTGCGACTGTCATTACTGTTCTTAAAGTAGAATTTTATTTTATATTTTTTGGTAGTAGTAATTTGGAAATATCATTTTGATTTCGTTTCAGAATGCGATCAAACATTCGTATCACGTGTTGGTGGCCCACAGAATGGGACATTCTCAGCACCACTCATCCACAATCCGAGAAATCATTCCCGACAGTGTTTGTACATCTTCCTAGCAGGCCCCGGGCAGCGAGTTGAAGTAGTCTTTACGACATTTAATTTAAGAGGAAGTCCGCCAGAGTAAGTACAAGTGGTATCACCCCTTGGGGTAAACTGTTGTCTTTTTTAGGGACAATTTATGTGTACTTATCTTGACAAATATTGACTAATTTAAACTTTTGTTTATTTTCCAATTAAACAGTGGGTCTGCCGTCGGTGAATTGCCAACGTAAGTATCATACTTTTGATTGTGTTTAATTAATGAGGTAACAATCAACAAGGGTGGTGTGGTTTTAAGGCAAATACGCATTTCATTTGATTTTATTGGACACCAACTTCAAGTATCCACTGGAATCTAGTGGTGAATGAGCTGCTTCTTATCTTAGAAGGGGAGGGTTGCAGGGTAGTTGCCTATGCGGACGAAGTTGCTATTGCTGTCTCCGGGAAACCCCTTAACACGAATGCCCTCTCCAAACCCTCCAATGGACCCAAAAATGCGGTCTGGGGGTAAATCCTTAGAAAACAAAATAAGTCCTCTTCGCCGGGACATACAAAACTCTTAATTTTGGCACCCCTTTGGTGCTCTCAAGTACGGCCAAATACCTAGGTCTCATCTTAGATAAGAAACCGAGCTGGAAACGCAACATCCTTGAAAGAATCAAGAAAACCACTACGGCGCTATACTGCTGCAAAAAGGCACTTGGCTGCAAGTGGCGGCTCCAGCCTCATATTAGACACTGGATGTATGTGTCTGTAGTCAGACCAATACTCACCGTCTTGTGGAATGCACTAGAGAACCAACCAACTTAGTCGCGTGCAAAGATCAGCATGCATTTGCATCAGTGGTGTCCTCAGGACCACTCCCACTGCGACTATGGACATAATGTAACATCCATTACCGCTAGACATTTACTGCAAGCAGGTGGAAACAAAAACAGCCACTCGCCTTAGAGCATCCCTTCCGTGGACCAGTCTTCCAAGAGGTCACTCATCTGTACTCAATCAATTAAACTGCATACCAGCAGATACCGACTACACACTTCCCCAACTTCTTTTCAACAAAAAAGGGGGTGATGAGATACTCACTAAACAATCTATAAGTGTTTATACGGATGGATCCAAAACAGAAACGGGCGTAGGGAGAGGTGTGTTCTCCCAAGATTTAAACTGCAAGATCTCCTTCCGCCTCCCTGATCACTGATCTGGCCCAAGCTGGATCCAAAGCGTTCCCACAACCTAATAAAGCTAAATAGGTCGCATTTTAGTACTATAGTAGATGTCATCACGGGACACTGTATTATTGGGAGGCATGCAGCAATACTGGGCCTCCCTTCTAACGACTTTTGCAGGAGCTGTATGGTCGAAGAGGAGGTGAAAACTATTCCCCATCTTCTGTGCAGCTGTCAAGCGGTCTCAATCCGAAGAAGGTTGCATTTAGGTTAATACTTCGTCGACAATTTAAGCGAACTCGCTGAATCAGACATCAATCGTATTCATCGCTTTATAATAAGCTCCTGTTGGTTTTAAATGGATAGACTGAGGATACTCAATCCCTTCGGTATCACAATGGGCCTCCCTTGCCTAAGTGTGGCTGCACCCAATGCAGCCAGCCGTTCTAACCTAACCTTACCATATTCGAGGAAGCTAAGGATCTAGCCTTACGATTCATTAGTTAGCACAACAATTGGCCTGAATCCAAGTACTCATTCGGTGCATTGTATTCGCTATTAGACGTACTTATTTGTACTTCTTACTTGTTAAGTAATGTTTACCTATTTTTAGTTACCGTCCATTAGTGCCCATTGTTATACCCTATCCTAAGGGTATTCGATTGAGTCATGTCCGTCTGTCTGTTACCAGTTGTTGGGCCTTTAATTTTGAGCTAGGACAATGAAATTTTGTAAACGAAGTCGTTGCACATCAGGAACAAGTGTAATCATTTTCAAAATTCGCTTACTGCCACGCCCACTTTTCGAAAAAATGCCATTCTTTCAGTAATTTTACATGAAACTCGATAAAACTTATTAAAGCAAAATATGTAGATATTATTTTATACATATCTTCTATACAAAGTGTATGACCACGTCTACGTTTTAGGGGCGTTTTTATAAAAAAAAAAAAAACTGATTTTCGACAGTTTCATCAAAATAATAGCACTTTTTAGGAACAAGATGCGGTATGTGTTGCAATTTTTTTGAAATCCGCACACTACCACACCCACTTATTGAGGAAATTCGTATTTTTGAGTAATTTTATGAGATTGTTAAAACAAGTGGTTATATTGGTGGAGGAAGCAACTATGTGTATAGTAAAAGGATTTTTCCTCTCATTGTATACAAATTTAAAATCACTCTAAGCTATGAATTCTAGTTGAATGGAAGTTTTTAACATAATGACACCCCGCACATACATATTTGCATAAGCAAGTCTTATATTGTATCTACATTTGCTGCAGGCTCATGAGAATGTATAAATGCGTACACAATTTACCTTCACAGTAAGGTATAGTCTCATTGTGTGCCTACAATACTTAGTTTTCATTTCAAAAGGATTTCGTGCATACGAAAGGGAAGGTTATAAATGCTTTTCGAAACATCAGTTCAAATGGGGGAAACGAATTCTCTGTTAAGTATATGCTACAATATGTACATATGTTTGAACATACATTGACATTGTCATTTGTAAAAACTGGAATCAGACGGTTTAATGATGTACAATTTACGTGATTACTGGATAGTTCCAATACACACTTTGGTTATTATTGTAATTAGAACCTTTCGAAAAATAAACGTTAATGTGGGTGGCCACGGTGAAGTGCTAGTGCATTTGGTCATTAAATGAAGGTCCTAACCATATCCATTAAATGTTTATAATAACAAACAAATAGCATGGGCAGCACGCAAGGAAACTCCATACAACTGTTCTAACTTCAGTCGCATCATTCTTCTAAGCTTATAAGATTTATCCGCCAAGCTGTGTGAACGTCTAAAACCATTTGTTAACAAGCTCATTGGTGCATAACAGTGCGGTTTCAAATCAGGAAAGTTCAACTTGTTTACCATATCATTTGGAGTGGGGTTTCCGAGTGCGAAATGTCCAGGTGTTGCGATCCTAGGTCTCCTCATGACATTGTTGACTTGGGTTGGGCTGTGTTCATCTCCATAATTTTTCGTGTCATATACTCCTCAGGTTTTCTTAAAAGGCGGCCACACCATATCAAACGGATCTCTTTAATTTTTTCCGCAACTAGCTTTGTCTCGAATATGTTCATGCTAACTATGTCCAGCATTGTGACGCCTCTGCTCAAAACAGCACCCTCATTTCAGCCACATGTCGATTTTGTGCTTTACGTTTGATTAGTGGCCAGCATTCGGAACCATATATCATCGAACCCTTGGCTCGGACTTAAAAAAGTGTAGCACAAAATACCTCTTCTACTTCATTTATACAGTTTTGGTACCGATGACCTACTTATGTCCTCAGCGATCGATATTTGAAGTTTGTGACTTCTTTTAGTAGATATACGTCGAGGTACACAGTATCCACTGACCACTCAATCATTTAACCCTGGAAAGGCTGTAAGAGAAAACCTGCCATTAGAACTACCCAGATAGTTATATAAATCTCTGGAGAGCGTTCAGCCTAAGTCCTCCAGCTCCAAGAAGAGAAGAGACTACCAAGAGTTCTCATTATTGTGACAAATAGATTCAAATTCTCGCTAGGAACTGATTGGACTATTTCAATTGGAACGTCCCAAGATAGGTGTAGCGCCGACCCGTTTTTAGCGAGCTCGTCAGCCTTTTCATTTCCTTCGATATCCACAGAGTGATTTGCAGGTTTTCACAAGCCTCGATCTAATTACAAGACTCCAGAGCCTCAATGACTGCCCGGCTGTCTACATAGACAGTGATCGATTTCGTTGGCATATAATTTCACCAGCTTGTATAATATAAATGACTTCAGCTTGAAGGACACTCCAGTCATCCGTTATTCTAAATGAATGGTTTATTGCTACGGCTTCACAATAAACTCCGGCCTCCAATGTCCAATGTAAAAACCGTCGCTATAGAACGCCAAGTTCTCTTTCTTCTCGTTTCTGCAGACCTTCCAGTAAATTCTGTCAAGATTTCTTGAATTGCATCCCATTTCCTATGTTAGTATCGGACTCATGTGATCAGTTGCCATCGATTTACTGGTAGCCTCCAAAATGCAAGCTTCAAATCTTATCCAGCTGTGGCTTTCTATCAGCTTCTTAGTATTGTTTTAAGTTTTTGTCTTGTTTTCTTTTACCAATCTCCTGAGTATGTTCCTTCATACCGCAGAGCAGTTGAGATTCAATGATAAGTATTGGAGTTCCTCGTCTTGGCAAGGTGTCTGCTGCTTCGTTTCCTTGCTTGACTGTCTGACTGTATTGCTTTTTCGCAGGTACTGCATTGTCTATCGAGATATTTTAGGTTTTTAGTGTATCGTTCTTGGCAGAAGCAAACCTCCTTTCATTCCTTCCTTAGTTTTCAAGACGTTTGGGTATCAATTTATTGTGTGCCTAGTCCGTGGATGCCTAGTACGGAACTTTGCCGAAAAGTTTTTGATCCCAAAGTACATTTTTCTTATGCCAGCATCCCTGGAACTGCAAGAAGTGGAAGTGCATCGTATTCCCTCGAACTAATGCACTTCTCTCTTCCAGTAGTGCCTACGTCGTAATCTTTTGGATGCAATTTTCTCAACTACAAGTTGGAGCAGTGTGATCTTTACTAGCTGCTCCAGTGATAGCCGCAGTGATACAAAAACACACTAGTCCTTGCACTTTGATGAGCATTCCTTGCCTTATCCAGACTATCGCGCCATAAGAGAGCACTAGACTTACCCGCTAGGCCCCTCAGGATGTCATTATAGCTCAGATGGCCCTTTTGGAGTTCTCCTCTGAGTACTTTTCACACGAGTTTACTACCTTCTTATGGCTTTTTAAGTATAAATAAATTAAGGAGATGCTTTGTCAGTAAAGCGAGCACTAATCATGGTACTATACATATTTCGGTATACTACGTGTCAGAAAAAGGATTCAAAAGTCACGACACAGTCAGAAGTAGAAATAACTGCATATCAGTCAAGCAAATAGGTTCATATTTTTCCAAGCGAATGATTAAGGTACGACAAATTAGCCAATAAAAAGTCTCCGAACTCCTTTAGACCGTAATAGACACCTGCATCAAGTTCTTACAAAACTTCTTGACGAAGGTTTTTATCCTAATTAGATCCCTTTTTTTGATTCATATTATCCCTTTTCTTAATTGAAGCGTAAAAAGGACATCGCATTCAATACATTTGCCATTCATTTCAAGATAAAAAACAAAAACAATCCAACTTTTGTTTGAACAGGTGTAGATATTAACATATGTATATTACAAGTAAAATTAAATCAATAAAAACGTTATCCTTTCCACAAAAACCACTACACTCATTATTGACTACCAAAAGCTGATTTAAAATATTTTGTTGATTTCGTTACAGTTGTGTTCACGAATATATGGATATATACTCGGAGGTACAATCATCGGATCCAGCTGATTTAATTAATTCACCATTCGGTGGACGATTCTGTGGTACAATACCTCCACGCCGGCGAATATCCATGCATCGGGCAATAGCAATATCATTTTTTACCAATAAAAATGTATCGGAGCCTGATTTATTCGAAGGACACTATAGATTTTTAAATGCATGTAAGTTGTTTGATTTATCCTGTCAATCTGTATTACTGCCATTTCACTCTCACACAACAACGTGACGAATTTAATTGACCACGTAGAGAGAGCTTTCATTGACACGATTATGTCAAATTAAATAATTTTTTTTTTTTGTGTTTTTATTAGCGGAATATGAAATTGGTATACCAATAGCTGGATCACCATGTTCCTATACCATCACTCCGAGTATGAGTATCAATAAAACGGGTGCTTTAATATCGCCAACTTATCCAGGTGCCTATCCAAAGGATATGTCGTGTACATATCAATTTCTCGGTGAAACAAATCAAAGAGTTAGATTAGAATTTCGTGATTTTGATCTATTTTTTGGCGGACCACAGTGAGTACTAAAAAAAACTATATTAGTTTAATCTTTCTGTAATATTTTTTTTTTTTTTAATTTAGCTGCCCATTTGACTATGTCAAGGTGTATGACGGTCCCGACAATTCGTCAGCATTAATCGGTACATATTGCGGACAACAGAGAAATTTAGTTTTATATTCAAGCGAATCGAGCCTTTTTGTTCATTTTTATACGCTGCCAAGAACCGCAAATACCCAAAATCGTGGCTTTAAAGGAATTTATGAATTTAGCGAAAGTTTTGTTAAATTAGATTTTATACGTAAGTATTTCAACTTTAGTTAATGGTTTTTCAAGCTTAGGATATTATTTTGGGGACTGGAATCTAAAGCATTCAAAACGCATTGAGTTTTTTTTCGTAAATTTACAACCCTACTAGACAACCCTGGACGTTTGCATAGAGGGCGGGGCCATCTAGTGGTTTCTTTTTAAATCATAGGCTATTTTGACACTGACAGCTGTTCCCGCTCGAAATCTAGACAGAAAGTCAGTATCATACCTCCGCGGAACTAAATGAGTCGCTTTACGCTTGAACAACGTTGGGAAATATTGAAAACTTATTTCCATAGTGAGTGTTGTATAAACAGTGCGATTTTTGAAAATAAGTTTTGGCCGAAATGAAGCTGCTGTACGCAAGTTTGAGCAAAAATTTGGTGAGACTGGTATGCTGGTGGGAAACACTCATGGTTCCCATTGTCGTACAGACGAGAACTACTGGCTACTGTAGCCGAGATCACCATTGATCTCAAAATTTTCACGCACTAGCCTGAGGAGAATTCTGAAAAACGATTTTGGGCGAAATATCCAAAATATGACGAAGCCAATGCATCCATATAGAGTGGCATTTTGGTGCAGATTGTGGAGTGGTGGTATCATTGGGCCATTTTTCTTTGAAAACGAGGCTGGAAACAATATTTCAGCCATGTTAACCGACTTTTTTTTTTCTTACTAAAATTGAAGACATGGACTTGGACAACCTCTGGTTCATGCAGGATTACGCGTCAAGCCACACAGTCCATGCCACATTTGGTATTTTGCGCCCCAAATTCCAAAATCGTGCTATCAGCCGTCTTGACTGACTCCGATGCCTTGGATCTGAAACCGTGAAGGATCGATATTATGCCAACAATCCGGAAACGATTCAAGGACTTAAGGCCAATATCATGCAAGCAATCCATGAGCTACAGTCCGAAACCATCAACAAGGTCTTGGAAAATGGAAGTGGCAGAATTCGAAGCCAGCCGAGGCAGCCACTTAAACGTCTTTCTATTCCATAATTCAGGGTAATGTTTGCTCTTACTATTAAAGCCATAAAACTTGGAAAAGATTTAATTTTGATCATTTTATTGCATTTTTGAAAATAAGGCCACCCTGTATAAAATTAACTTATTGTGAATTTATAGATCTGAGGGCAGGTACAACGCCTACGTGTCAACGTACACATTTCTTGGTAATGTGCCTCAGCTCTTCTCACTCTTTCTCAGCTCTTTTCCGGTTGTTGCATAATCTGAGACCAAACTTTCAGACTCCACTGTAGGTACCACATGGTTCAGTGTGGGAACCTGTAACTTTTACCTTTCGCTAATAGTTTCTGCTGGCTCTTAGCAAGGGTTACTTATGACCCAGCCCAGCGTAGTCTAGGTGTTTAAGGTAAGATGTCATAGTCCAACGAATTGTGTTGATAAAGCTTTGAGTTATTTTGGAATGCCTCTCTTGCGCATGGTCCACCAGATAGCATCTCTATTCAAATTGTCGAAAGCATTCTCGAAATCGATAAACAGCAGCTGTAGGTACCGGGGACTTGTACTCAAAGTAATGCTCCTTATTATGATCCGTAACGTTTTCGTGTGCTGGATGCAGGAGGATCCTGGTCGATGTCTATCTTTGATACGATACCAAATATTCTTGCTATTATTTTGGTTACGGTACCAGATTGGTTATCCAGATATTGTCCACTCATTTAGATGAAGTTTGGTTAGAGTTTGATAGTAAAAACAGTGACAAACATTAGAAACATTAGACATGGCCCCCGTCTTGCATCAGCTTTAAGAAAGGTTTCTAGCATTCAAACTACTTTATAAAAATATTCAACCAATACAGGTGAAAACGATGGCATTCACATACGTGGCTCAGAGTGCGATCAAAAGATTCTATCGAAGAAGGAGTCAACGGGATTTGTGTTGTCGCCCAACTATCCCTACCCCTATATCCCGAAGACAGTTTGTAGGTAAGTCTTTCTGTCAGCACCTTTCAACCCTCTACAGAATTTAACGGTAATTCCATCCATCAGATACTTTATATACGGAATGCAAGATGCTCAGCATTTGGAACGAGTTCGTTTAGAGTTCTCAGCGTTTAACATTCCCAAAGTTGAACACAAGGATAAGGGAGAGTACGTCTCGTCATATCTAGATATGGAAAAAAGTATTTCTTAACTTTTTAACCTTTTAGAACAAACTGCTCCGATGGATATCTAAAAATCTATCTAAAGGGCCAGGAGACAGCCGATGCTTACGACAAATTCGATTATGAATTATGCGGCAACGAAACACAACGAGTCGTTAGCGATGGACCACGACTAGCGATGGTCTTCAGTTCGGGTGAGTTACAGGGACGCGGCTTCAAGGGGAAGTATACATTCGAAACAGAATACAAGATCCCAGGAACAGCCGCACCCGACGGCACATGTAGCTTCACCTATGTGAGTAGTTCGAAGAAGCGAGGCGAACTGAACAGTCCACGTTATCCTTCCAATTATCCATCCGAAACGAATTGCTCGTATCTATTTCTGGCCGAGCCAAACGAACAGGTTACCATCGTCTTTGATCATTTTAAGGTTAAAGCGGACAATGTCAACTCCACAGCTGGTGCATATGGGTAAGATAGTTTCTAAGATACATACATATGTCTTATCTTTTTTTTTTTGTCTTAAAACCATTCGTAACCACTTGCTTTGTGTATGTTAGCGCGTCGGCTTGCTTTGAAGACTGGCTGGAGATGTATGTCATATATAGAGATAATAATGACCGCTTTCTTGGTCGATATTGTGGTCTAACAGCGCCCGGCCCCGTCGAGAGCCCAAGGGGTGCGGTTGGTCTGAGAATCACGTTGCATACCGATCAAGAAAATGTGGCCAGCGGTTTCAAAGCTCGCTATTACTTCGAAACGGCCAAGTCTGAGGTTGGTGATTGTGGCGGCAATTTTTCCAACGAGGACTCCGGTATAATAACATCACCGCATTATCCCAGCAATTATAAGAGCCCAGCGAAGGGACTGGCATCAATGGCATGCAATTGGTATATGACAGCGCGTCCTGGCTATAAGCTGTCAATAAACTTTGAGCACTTTTCGGTGGAAGGCGATCCAAGTGGTAGGTGTGGTGTCCTCTTTCTTTTGTAAAGGGACACGTCTAAATATCCTTTTATATATATTTGTTCTTTATTTTTCCTTCTATGTACTATTGTTTTGATAAATTTATATAGCTCGGGGTTGTCCTGCGGCGGTATTGAGAATGTGGACAAACGTTGACTCAGAAGCAGCACCCATTGAACTGTGCGGTGAGAAGCCACCAACGGAGCACTGGCACTACATAACAACGGGTCAATCGGCCAGAATAAGTTTCACAACAACGGACAAAACTATCGGTGCACAGGTGAGTAGTTCACTGGCCGTTCGAGTGGCAATAATGTGGGCTAAAAGAGGAAATCAATTTGATTATTGGGTGGCTACTTTAGTGCTGGATGGAAAAGTTGTACAAGTGTTGGCAATTTGCAGTGGTAGCCAAAAAGTGTCAGAAGCACTTTTAGTTGTAATTAATGAACGGGAGTTGGATTTTTTTTTTTTGCTTGGAAATCATTAATTAGAAAATGTTGGTATAGAATTGTGAACCATGATGGTCATATGATAGAATTTAAATGCAGGGGGTTGCTACCAAATGACAAAGAAGTACAGAAGTGTCATTAAGGTATTTTTTCTTTCTACGAATGTGCCGCCCCTTTTCAAACACAGGCGGCGAAGAGAAAACCATTATGGATTGGACGATGTATGTTCAGAGAGAGTGAACGCCAACCTTTGGCACATAATTTAAGTACACGTGGAGCCTTTCTTGTGAGCTCCAGCAAAAGTCTAACGAACATCTTAAAGCGCTTTTACTTGACGTCAAAGTAGGGGGGCTAATTCATATTTGTCGAGCTGGGGAACTATCAATGATGTGTAACCAAACTCGATTAGCACAGTTAAAAATTTGTGGGTTCTATAGTTTTGGTTCAATGATCACATTTTAAGAAAAAAAAAGCCACTGCCTCACTTCTTGGGAGTGTCTGGCGAAAACCGCAGATTAAAAGTATAAATGTCATTAAAAGACTGCTCAAGAACCCCACTGTTCTTCAAACTTTGGTCTGACTACTTACTCTTAGAACGTGCCCGGAATAATCCATATGAAGAGTGTCTTTACATCATATGATTGACGCCAGATTATCATAAGAAACATATTCAACGAACATAAGAGAGAAAGAGAGCACTTTCAGTCGCTCATACCCAAAGTTGACAGATGACATGTCTTTATAAATGCCAAAGAAGTTGATTTGACAGATAAGTATGCAAGCAAGATTATTATGGTCACCCAACGGAATTTACAGAACATACGTCAACATTTCTTTCAGTTATGTCTTTGGCTTTTGGTTCCAAAGTCACCTTGTCTATTTGACCATTACGTTCGTCTTAGAATTTGCACTTCAAGTTCCAGTATTTTTAAAGTACTACATTGCAAGTACCAAGTATTGTATACTTAAGTACAAAAGTACTTGAGGAGTACTTGAACAGTATTTTCAAGTAGTTGATCAGTTCTTCGATTCCATTTAAACATGGGCTAGAAAATACTGCTAAAGTACTTGGAAATGCTGTTCAAGAACTTGGAAGTACAGCTCAAGTACTTGGAAGTACTGCTCAAGTACTTAAAAGTATAGCACAAGTACTTGTAAGTAATTTTCAAGTACTTGCACCTTAATAGTGAGTTTGTACGATCTTTTTATCTTTGTAGGAACGAGTTCGGCATAAAGAGTTTAGTTTGTCTTTTATTTTCAGTTTCCATCCAGTAATGATGTGGTTTTTATTTTGGCCAATCTTTGATACAACTTTTTGCTGTGCTGTCTGATAGCTCACAGAATGTGCTAGGTACCATAAAGCTAGACTGTTTGTGCTGGCTAGTAGTTTAAAATTTATAAAAAGAGTAGGTTTTTTTTTTTTTTTTTTTTTTAAAAGTAGTAGACAAGTTTTGAAAATTTTTACACTTTCACTGCTCAAAAACGATCAGGGAAGTACCTAGGCTTAGCGGTTGATTTCAGGCCGACGTCTAGCTTCTCACTTCTGTCGTTAGGGGTTTTTAAGTAGAATTTTTGAATATCTGTCAGATTGTCGCAAGAGATGGGCCCTATAATTTGTTTGGTACTTGAACCCAACCGTATTCCTGCTAAAAAAAAAAAAAACCAAAAAGTAGTTTCCATTCGACTGAAGTTGTTTATCTTTTTAGGGCTTCCGTATTGTATGGACTGAAATTCAAGACACCGGTCCAGGACCGCCGGCCATTGGACTAATGTGCGAGTCTACGTACCATTTTCAATGCAACATCGGCTATTGCATATCGGACAAACTACGTTGTGATGGCGTCAAGAACTGTGGTCCTGGCGACGATAGTGACGAAATGCACTGTGAGTCGTGAGTGAGTCGAACGGTTCAGTTCATTTTTTAATTTTTCTGTTATTTATTTATTTTTTTTTTTTTCAATTTTAATTTTAAGCCTATTAAGTTGAATACTTTGAGTTGGTAAAGGTATATATGTATATCAACGTACATATATACTGTTTATTTTTTTTATTTTCGATTGATTTGTGTAGTTAGTAAATAATATACACAAATTGTTATCGTTTATTTATTACTCAACAAAAAAAAAAAATATTTTTGGTTTGTATTTTTTTTTCACAAAAAATGTCGATTACGTAGAGACGTTCGTAATTGGTTTAAATATTGGCTAAATAAATAAATATGTTGTTTAAATAAATAAATTAAATAAAGTCGTCGACATTTGAGCATTATATTGTGTTATTTTTACTTATGAATTTTATTTTTTATAAGTTGTCTTATTTTTTTGTTTTTTATTAATTTTTAAACAAACATTTTATTTAATTACCAGAAGAAAACTTGAACCCGACGAACACTTTATAAATACTTATATATATATATATATATTGTATATAATATATTCAAACATTTAATAAATATACAATCTTAATTCTGCCATACACAAGTTTAAATATTTCAACATGACCTTAATATTTCTAGTTAAAAAATAATTGGTTAGCTTATATTTAAGCTTGTGTTCCTAATAACAAATTTCTTATACTATTACCTATTAAATAAATCTTAAAGTAGTTTGCAGCACGTGAATATGTTTTTTTCTTTCTTTTCTATTTTGTATTATGTAAATACCTAATAACTATTAAATATTTTTTATATGTTTTTTACAATTCTTATAAACATACATATTCGTAATTTAATTTTTAGTTCATTTACAAATTTTAGGGAAATATTTGTAATCTAATGCAAAGAAAGACGTTAGTTAAAGATAGGCATAATTTTTTTTATAAACAAACGATAAAATTTTACGATTGGTGTGTAGTGTACAACAGTCAATGTTTTAATGTTGAAAGGAAAAACCGAGCACTTATAGCAGCTTTGTAACAAAAATATTTCGTTTCTTTGGTTAGGTTTTTCAAGGGCTTGAAAGATTCAGAGTCTATTGTAAGGTTAGAATTCGAAGAATATTAATTCTCTGCCTAACTCGAATTCGTGTGGTAGTGATGAGATCTAGAATTTGGTTCTAAAGAATATTGGTCTCAATTTAATATATATTTTGTCGTACCTTTTTAATTTCAGCATTACGTGTGGAACTTTTTCCAAAAAAAAGGGTAATAAATCAGATACATCCAATTATAGACCAATTTCGTTGTTGTCTACTATTTTAAAAGTTGTTAAAACGAGAATCTTAGCCTATCTTAATAACTTTGATTTTTTTAGTCCCCTACAGTTTGGTTTTCGGACAGGTCATTCCACTGAGGACGTTCTACTGGACTTACTTTAGATGACAAACTTTTCTGTGCTGGCCTGTTTGTCGACACTACCAAGGCGGTCGATATGGTTGATCATGCAATTCTCCTAGATAAATTATATAAGGCCGGATTCAAAGGATTCATTTACAATTGGTTTGAGTCATATCTTAAAGATAGAATACAGCGAGTTAAAGTTGGAAGCAGTCCGAAAACGAATAACCTGGGAGTTCCCCAAGGTTCTGTACTTGGTCCAGTTTTATTCATATTATATATGTACATAAATTCCTTATTTTTACTTCCGTTTTTGGGTAAAACTAAAGCATTTGCCGATGACCTTGGTATTGCTTATTGTGCAGTTAATCCTTTAGATTTAATTTCTAACATAAACCATGTTTGTGTTATGTTTAACAGGGGTATACCTGTATTTATAACGTCAACAATCAACAATCGTCTATATTTATTGAGTCAACAATTTCTTGGAATAGGGGGTGCCTAAATTGTTCTATTTATGAAGAAATAGATATAGCTTATATTTTCAATACACATTTATTATTGTTCGTGCGGTGGCTCAACGCTGCATGGTGTTCCAGGTTCGAATCCCAGAAAAATCTTTGAAGGGCATTTGCATGTTACTGTCTTGAGAAAGCTTTTCAAAAACCATTTGCCCTTTGGATATGGTATAAAGCTGTAAGTCCTTGACTGTGCAAGAACCCAGGCCTTTGCTCTCAATGGGCTGTTTATAGATCAATTGTAGAGTGCGTTTCGTCAACACCAGAGTAATGCACGTTCCTGAATCGAGATCCGTGTACTTTCAGTCATTATGGTTACATTTTGGTGTACCGGACCGAAAGGCCGTCTTTGTTAAACTTTATGCTTAAGTCCAGCTGTGAAATTTAAAGTTGCTGTTGCTTTGTACCATTGAAAAGCATTCTTAAATTTATTTGTCATTTGCTGTAGTTGCCTGTTGTGTTACCTAATGTGTTTAGCATTACAGCATCGGTCTCTCTTGTGGAAGTGGTTATTGGCCACTATGACCATTTTTGGCTACTTGGTCTGAAGGTTGAGTCTTGTTCCTCGTTTCGAACCCGGAGGCTGTGTTATGAAGATCCTTTTAGCTGAAGCGTTTCTCAATGTGGGCGAGCCAATGTAGTAGTAGACGTATCTTGGCTTTTTGGATTTTGGTTGTATATTCTCTTCTCTTCATCCGACGAAGTTATCTTCACATAAAGCTGCCTAATATTTGTTCTACCTTCTTACTTATCGTCGAGCACTATATGCGCGATATTAATTTAATCCATCAAGTTATGAGTTTTAAGCCAAATTGTCAACGGTTTGCTAGGGATATCTTTCCTTGGATCTTCAAAGAGTTGTCATTCGTGGATTTATATCCAATTGTATTCCAAGATAAGTAAACTCCTCAAATGCCAATATATTTCTAGTACCTATCGTTAATTAAACTTCACTATTGAAAAAGCAACCTTCCGCTGTGACAGCTGTCAGATCTCGTTTCACTTATGATTGAATATGTCACTAAATTAAAAATGTCCTTCAGTAACCTTTGTGTCTTATCTGACTCTATTTGTAGCCCTATTTTCCAATTACCGAAAGTGTTAAGCTTAAAGTTTTAACTATCTTTCAAGATTTTACATTGAAACTTGTCATAAGGGTCTGCAAATGCTCTAGAAAGATAAATAGTTTACATGTTTTAAGTAGATAAGTAAACTCAGCGCTTTTTTATATATGAATAACAAATTTATGCCAAAAATTCGCCTCAAATACTTTCGTTAAGAAACAAATATTTTCTATACAAGCTTTAGTCGATATCTAAAAGTGCGAGGTATGAATATAAAATTATAAAATTAGTTTGGGAAATTTATTTTATATCAGTTACGTCAATATAATGTTAGTAGCGTGACTAACATACACTTTGTGTTTTAACCAATAACGTAACGTATCATTAATGTCGAATTCTGTATATACAAAATTCCTATTGATATAATAATTTCTTCCACTCAGTTGCCAAAGCAAATAAATTTGTTAGTAAAAATGTTCTTAATAAGACTCTTAACTATTTCTTTTTTAATGAACTAAAACCGCTTATAAACTGTGAACAGTTTCCCATAATTTGGAAATTAATATTGTAAAAATTATTTAACACAAAATTCACCATTTACCCCAGCTTGTAAGAAAAAAAAAAACTTACTCACTAATTTAGTTAATCTTATTTTTTTTTTTTAAGTTTAAAAACTATGTATTCTAAATACTTTTTTTCCATTTAACTTACAAGAAAATTTCCTTTTTCTCTTTCTTCTCTTTCTGTTTTATTTTCAATAAAAAAAAAAAATTCTTTACGATGCCCATCAGGTCGCGGGAGTAGCGTTCTTTTGCCAAAAAGTATTCAGCTCCTCGGTTTAGCATTTTGGGCAACAAAATTCTTCGCACTGTTCTAAATCCAGCAGCTGCTTTTGTTTTTAAAATTACTTTCTCTATCCCCATGATTGTTTATTTTTTTTTGTTCTTTCTTTCTATCTCCCAAAACCTGGCTTTTAAGTTAATTTCAAAACCCTCTCCCCTATTTTAGTTATTTATTTTTTACACCTATTTCTTCTACAAACAAACCTATAGAAAAAGGGACAAAATAACTGCATGCTATGTGGCTAACACTTGATTGAAGGAGAAAATAAATTTTTTTTAATAAATAAAACTATAAAATATATAATCCGATATAAAAAAAAAAAGAGATAAAAAAGAATAAGAAACAAATAAAAGCTAAAAAACTAAACAAAAACGAAAAATTCAAAAAAGTCGTTTTAAAAACGTTTAACAATGTAAAACATGTGAGTCTATAACATTAACTTATGTAGCTATAAGTTTACAACCAACACCAACCAAAAATACACCTCTAAACACACGTTACTTATTAGTTTCTTGACAAATCATAGCAGTTCACATTGTTGTGTTTTAATTTATTGTTTCTTTGTTTTTTTTTGTTAGTAGAGCAAACATAGATATATAGTATTTTCGAGTTCACAATACACACACACACACATTTGAATAGTCGTTATCCTTAAGCTGTTTACTTTAGACGAGTGGTAGATTTTTTCATTTAAGTTCTTTTATTTTTGACTAGGATTCATGTTATAGACATTAGTCAGTAGTTAGAGGCATACACTTAAGTACACTTCTCGTGCATTGGATTTTCATTGGCTTTTATTGGTTATACATTTTCAATCGATATCATTTTTCAGGACATTCTGTTACTTACTCATAAGATTTCAGTAGATACTTCTAATACGTATCATCGTGTTTCATGGCGTGGAGAATTGCAAACAGATTTAGCATTCCCTTATAATTCACAGTACTTTTTTTTTCTATTCAGATAACAGAATAAAATAAAGTTTGCTGTGTTATATTGTGGACTATTCTATTGGCAATATCAAGTTCCTAAGAGTAAAGAAAATTTTTTCAAAGAAGAAAAAGAAATAAATCGTTCTTTCAAAATCACCTTCGCAAATGACATTTGAAGAATCAAATCTGTCAGTTCAAGTTATCACGTTAACCAGCATTTTCTTAGAAAGCTCATACAACCTTCCTGAACTAGCCAAATCTGGCTTGAAAGTCATAAGCCTTAAGCCCTTTTTTGGTTTACCTGTCAACCAAATCATGTATTTATCGATTTTCTGCGATTCTGGTAAAATCTACTCGTCGTCAGTTACGGCGGATTGCTAAAAAAATGACAAGAAAACCAATTAAACGAAAACCTATGCGGAAGCGAGAAAAATTTACTAAAACCATTGACGAAGTCGATTTCGTTGGTGGCTTGGCCGGATTTACTGGCGCGATGCTTAGCCAAATTCGTTTTAAAGGAGACCCACGGATTGGTCTACTTTGCCTTACAATAAAAAACAACAAATTTTGTCGGAAAAAAATATTCTTGCTTATATGGAACTCTTGTGAAATTCTCTTTAATGTGATATGCCGCATGATGGAATGCAAAATATTGAAATTCAATGCCGCCATCTTGTGCGGGCTCCTACATAATGTATACATAGCGGCTCTCTATGTGGTAGACTGACTGACAGACACCTTATCAAACCCATAAGTGTTCCGTTCTTCCTTTTAAGGTCCGGAACACTAAAAAATCAAATTTTTGCCAAAAATCTAGTTCAAAATATATTCAAAATTAAAAAAATTTCAAAGTTGTATGCTGAAAAATTTGTTTTTCGCTGATGAGTCTACTTTAGCTCGTCAGCATACATCATACGAGTGAGCATGCGACGAAAATTTGTCCGAATATTAGTATACAGTCCCAAAAGGGATATTACACGATATGTTCAGGTCGCCATCATACATATGCTATGACATATGATGACAGAAATTTCGTTATTAGACGATTTGTTGTGTTTGGAACACATTTTTCCGCATATGTATGCTGATTCAACAATCGTCTAATACTAGCTTTGATCACAGTTTGTTTCATTTAAATTTGAAGATAGGAAACGCTTAAAGGATCTTCGCTGTTCTCGTACGAATACTTTTCGTAGTTTTTCGCAAAAAAGAGCGCTCACGAGAGAGTAAGAAATTTCCTAAGACTGCAAGAAAATTCTGTGGGCTGGTTTATGAAAATTGTCAAAGTTGTCAAAACAGTGTATTTTAAAATTTTTCTTGTTCAACCCGTTCGTTTTCTTTTTCGTAATTTTAGCTCACTCTGAGATAATTTTACCCCCACTCTTCGAAATTTGATAATCTACGAATTTTAAGGCAAAAAGTACGCGAACGGACCTAATATTTCGTAAGTTTAGTTGGTTGAAGAACCATACTCGTACCTGACTTCCAAATGTTTGTCACATAAAGAACATCTTTCCAAATCAGCTTTTTTTCAATTCTCTATGCAATTTTTACGAAAGCATATGTTTTATGCATCTTATGCGGCATACCTGTTTGGTTTCAAATGAAATCAAGTTCTGGTATCTCTTTCAAATTTTACGATTTTTTTAAAAGGTAACTTCATGCTAAACAAAAACAAAAACAATAAATATTTGAGATTAAATTAACATCCAACTAAATTGTAAAATTAATATGTTGATCGCTTTAAAAAAATCATTCACTAAAGAAGAATGTCGGTTAAAATAAATTTGGGGAATCGTTTTTTAAAACTCAAAACTTTAAATTTAATCCGCACTTTCTAGTCAAATAAAAATAAAATGCGTTGGCTGAATGCACTTTTTCAATAGTGCACTGAATATGGCCGATCAACTGTCAGCTGTCAATGGGGGGATTAGAAAAGTGTGCTTTATGTATGTCAGGCTTAATAAGAGGTTGATCAAAAAACTATAACGCTCTCCTTTTATATTTTTAAATAATTGTACAATATGGTCCGCAAACATCGACCTTGAATAGAGAAAACAAATTTCGAAAAGGATTTTTAAAAAAAAAACTTAACCGATAGCTTATTTTCTAAAGCTCGATCTGGTTGTTTTACATTGGGTACTTTTTTATTCTATTGATGTAGAATGTAGAAAAAAAAGGAATTCCATTGTTATATTTCATAAACTTATAAGCGGATAACAAAGAAAAGTAATAAATTTTAATGGTATAGTCCAAATAAGACTCATTTCTCCTGCTAATCCAACTAAGAACCCGATACTCACTAATGCGATCCCATTTTTAATTTCATTTTTACTAACATTGAATTATTTTTTTCAAATGCTTATAAAAGTTTTTTGAGTAGCTGCAGCTCATATATATTTTTGTTTAGTACTTCAGTTCCGCATTTGATTGAAAGCGCACTCAGCAATCACCTCCACCTCACATATATTTAGATTTATTCAAAAAAGCACTTTTGGCACCAGTTTTTTTTTTAAATTCTATTTAAAAAAAAAAAAAAAACTAAATTAAAATCCTTTGCATTAAAGAAAAACAAAGCTTATTAAAACTAAACTCACATATTCCATCAACAATCAAAGTTAAACATAAAAAGAAAACTAACACCAATATTAGTAAATGCACATGATCAAATCACAAAATAATATTTATAAAAGAAATCAGATAAAAATGAGAACAAATTTTTTTATATATTTACACCGTATTTAATTTAATTTGTTACGAATTCAAATTATCACAGAACATAATCGTAACCTAATTTAAGTTATGTGCAAATTTTTTTTCAAAAAATAAAATATATATATTAATTCATCATAATTGTGTGCATTAGTTTGTGGTTCTTCAATTTTACTAATTGTGGATTTGTTTTTTTCTTTTTCGTAAATGTTTTTAATTTGGGAAAATAAAACAAAACAAAAAAATATTTTCAATGGACCGGCAACGAAGGTATCACGGAAGCTCCCAAAGAGGATCACGGCGTTCTAATTATAATCAGCATGGCCGCCGTCTCGTTCCTAATTTGTCTCCTATGCACACTTTGTCATCGCCAAAAAAAACGCCGGCATAGACAGCTTGGATTACACCGAAACACTGGACATTATGATTCAACAACAAGTGCCACAGGTACATTTAATTTATATCTTTTAATTTAAATTTTTATTTAATTAATTTTTGTTTTTAGTTAACGTTTCTTAGTTTTGGTTGGTCAATTTTATTTTATTTTTATTTTATACTTACATCAAGGTAAACCATAAAACTTTGTAAAAATCCATTATACTTAAGAGAAAACTTATCTGTTCTAGGATTAAGTTCCAGTCGACGACATTTACAGGGTGGAGGCAGCCTATCCGGTAGCCTGCATGGTATCAATAGTGGAACCTTAATTATACCACCAGCACCACTTCCGCCAACAAGTGTTCCGCCCCCGCCGCACATATGCATAGCCGGAACTGGTGCTGGTGGTGGCCTAGGAATGGGTGGTATCGGTAGCGGAATGATGATTGGTCCCGGCCTTGATGACGACGATGATAATGACGATGACGAGGATAATCCTGATATATTCATTAATGACATACGATTCGATGAAAATAATCTTGATCAATTAGAAACTGTTTAACAATTGTTGTTGGAAATGCATAGAATTATTAAGAAAATTGCTCATATAAATTGTAATAAGAAACACAAATCAAATTTAATCAATCCTAGAAGAATTATAAGCCGACAGTTATATGGGAAACGAAAACAAAAATAAAAAATAAAACGCGCTAAACGATATACACACACAAATAAATTAATACAAAAACAACACACTCAAAAGTATTATTTATTTTTATTTTTAATAAAATTACTTTAGACATTAAACTCAAGCGCAAGCAAAGGAAGTAAAAATTAAAACAAAATTGAAAGCTAGTAGAGTTAACAAGAAATAAATAAAGCATGCGTTAAGTGAATATATACAAATTAGGCAAAACATTAAAAAAAAAAAAAAAAAACAAGGTAAGCTCATTTTTAATTTTGAAAAAAAAAAAAACAATATAAAAGTTAAAAGAAAACGTTTTTACAAGAAGAAGAATATAAAAATAAATAAAATATCTAAATAGAAATTGTACATTTTCATAATGAAAAAAAGAAATAAATAAATTGTTGATTTTTATATTTGATACGATTAAAATAGTAAAAAAATAAAAATGAAAAAATGAAAACAAAATGAATTTAAAAAAAAAAGTAAAGAAGGAAAGAATTTTGTGAAATAGAAATTTAACTTAGCCAAATTATATCGTGCAATGATTTTTTTCGCATTCTTTCAACAAAATTTTTACCGTATGAGTTGTGTAATTTGATTGTATAATATTTAAATTGTTTAAGTTGTAAGCATTTCTTTTTCATAATGGGGAATATAAAATAAAGGCGAATAGTACAACAATCAACAAATTTCGGTTTTACCTGTCTTTAAAATTCAAATTCAACGAATTTTATTTTTTATAAAATCTACATATACATACATATTCCCTTTTAAGAGATGTATGTATACATGTCATCTTACCCTTCTAAGGGTCATTTCCTTTTCTTTAATCCAATATACTTTCTATTTCGAAAGGAAATTGCTTCGTTTCAAATGAAATCAAATTCTCTTCTATATTTAGGCCTATTTAACTTCTATCTACTCACCCGTAGCCGTTGTTATATTTCCCCTAATTAAAATCTTTTGGTTTTTTTTTTTGTAAAAAGCACAATTAAATTAAAAACTAAAATTGTTGACACTAAATATTGTATTATTCTTTCTTTCGTTGTACAATGTCTTTAAATTTTCACGTTTAATGAATTTACTAAAAAAAATGAAATAACAAACAATTAGTGACTATCAAAACTGCATCTTCCAATAAGAAAAAAAAAAGTATATAAAATTTAGTAACACTAAAACGAAAAAGAAAATAAATAAATTATTCATATTTCTATGATCTAGAGAATAACATTAAAAATAGTGTAAAGAATTATAAAAAACAAAAATTATAATTCACCAAAATTTTCATTTCGCAATTGTTTTGATTAATTTATTTTGCAGTTTCTATATGCCATTTTAAGCTCTCCACGAAGGTGATATTATAATATATTATCTCACAAACAAGTACTTTCTCCTTCTTTTAACATAAAACTAAATGTTAACAAAAGTGAAAAAAATACGAGAAATTTAAATTAAGAAAACACACCGCATCACAACGTTAGTAATGTTCTTTATCACCACAGCATATTAAAAAAAAAAACAAAAAACAAAAAATAATCCATAAAAAGCAAACGAAGGCAAAAAAATAACTATAAAATCAACTAAATTTCACCACGATACGGTAATTTAAATATTAAATTAAATTGTAAAAACTAAAATTAAGTCATTAATCAAATAATTAAAAAAAAAACATGTGCGAACAAAAAAAATTATACAAGTTTTATAAAAACTACATATTAAATATCCAAATGGTTAAAACACATACTCGAACTAATATCTAGAATTAAATTAAAACAAAAAAAAATAATATGAATGAAATTTAAAAACCAAAAATAAGTAAAAACGTTTATAAGAACAAAGTCAAATAAATATATCTAAACTTAATGCAATGCTAAATTAAAAAAAAAAAAAAAAAAACAAAATCGCCCGTAAAGTGGAAAAATTGAACCCCGCAAAACCTATCTAGACAATTCTATGTTTTCTTTATGTTATCCAACTGTCTACGCTTTTAGGACTTTTTTTTCTTTTTTTTTCGATTTTGTTACAACAATTACACTTTTTATTTTATTACGTAAACGAATAGAATACAAAAAAAAATATGTTTTTAACTAAAGAAAAAAATAACAACAAAACAAAAAAAAAAACATTTGTATCGAAATGATTATTGGTTTCATAGAGCACGTACGTATTTTTAAATAATAAAAAGAAATTAAAATAAAAAACAAAAACTGTAGTAGGTGTAAAAAAAAAAAACAACAAATAAAATATAAAATTTAAACAAAATGAAAAAAACACTAAATAAAATGGCAAATTATATGGGGAATAAATATATAGGAGAAAACAAAAATCCAATAAGTTTATAGAGGTATTAAAATAAATCAGAAAGTGCATACACATTTTTATGAATACGTAAAAATTCAGTTATTGTCTAACAAACATACCTGTGTAAGTTTTATGTTAAAGCAATAATCGAACAAAGAAAAAACCACATAAAACTTATTGTTAAGTTGAAAATGGATTTTATATAACAAAAAAAGAAACAATGAGTTCAGATTTAGAAAAAAAAAAGATCGAAAGAAAACCAAACAAAATGTAGTGTGTGAAATTAGAAACAAAAAACAAAATTAACATAAAAAGTAAAAAGAATAACTAATTATTTATAAAATAAATTAACAGTAAAATTTAAAAAGAAAATAAGAAAAAAAAACACCTACTCAATTCCATGTTAACATTATAGATAAATATTAAAATGAAACTACAACATTAAAAAATAGAAGAAAGGCGTAATTTTAAGTAAGACACATTCAACTAATTTAAATGAAAAAAAAAAAAAAAAAACAATACCAGGACGGTAACATTGTTCTGTAAAATCGTTTTTATTTCTATATTAACCGTATATATTATATACATTAAAAAAAAAATTGAACATTATAAGAAGAAAATATACAAAAAGTGAAACACGAACAAAAACATAGGAAATACATGACGATTATTATTAAATATTATTATTTGGTTTTAAATAAATTGAATTACAAAGTAAAACTATGTGTTATTTATTTTCTAGTGTTTTGTAAGTAAGAGCATGTATGTATGTACAAATGCACCCTGTAAAGGTGGGACTCCAGCTCAGCTCCTTACACAGCACAGTTTCTTCTCATGACTGAAAGTGTTGCATGTCATCGAAAAATATTTACCTATTTTTACATATACATTTGCAAAACATGCCACAACCCTCTCAATTGAATCCGTAAGGACGGGAATTGGTATGCCAATTGTCTACAATTGATGCTATAAGCAAGGCCAACGCTCTTTGGGTACATAGCCCCTTCAAAATTTGAAGAGAGCTCTGGCCTAACCTTAACCAGAAACGTTTAAAAGAACTGTTACTTCTAAAGCGTTCTGAGCACCATCATCGGTGATGTCACTGCCTAATTGGCCTACGCGCTAGACGTTTGGACCTCCCATCAGATCTTTTGTAGTTCGATTTACGAGAGTCTCTTAATAGTGACCAGCAATGATCTGCGAGCATCGTAAGCACATATCAGCCTTAGCAAAGCCTTTCAAACCTTGCAATGTCTTGGTGGTAACGTTCTTCATGCTCATCGCTCATATCAGTATCATGCAAGCATTTCGTGATATCATTCTATCTTTTTTTTTTTTTTTGTTCTTGAAAGACAGAAGATCTGTTACTGCCAATAAAAACTCCTTTAATTTTGGCATCGCAAAGTGCAGGAAATTTTTGTTTCAAAAATTGAAAACCAAGTCCATCCTGATTTAATGGTATTTTTTTACCGATTTAGGAATGAATGAATGTTACAAAATATTCCAGCCAAATAAACGCGTCCAATACTTGAACTAGAACTTCTAACTATCAACATAAATATCCCTAACTGTTGCAACTAGAGTCAAATTGGAAAAATCGGGATATTTATGTTTAGAGATGTGCACCCGATTAAATGAATTTACTACATGAGTGGAACATAAATTACTAATCAGAATCGCAGTGAATTTTTCAGTGTTGTATAGTGTAATCTGGACGTGCCAAAGGGGATATGAATGTCCTTATACTGATTAACAGGGCACGAGCATTAATTAATTTGAAAGAGAGAAGAATGTATAGGGTGATATTAGGGGTGTGTTCAAAAAAAATTAAAAAAAATATTATTGCAGCTGTACCTACATATTTGTATGCGATCATAAACGTCAAATGAAGGCTTTTCTTTTGCAAATTTGCAGCAGATTATGATTTGCTATGTCCTCGCTATTTGTTAAAATATGTTGCTTCCAAAACAGTGGTTTCGATTTATATGACCGCCCGCATGAAGGAAGCCCAACATTTTTCAAAGACGCTAAGTTTGAGGTATTGGACTGTCGAACTCAATCATCACTGGGGTTGGGGAACGAAAGCGACTTTAATTGATGCGATTGAGCTGAGTGGACGTAAATATTTATGTACATTATTATATTACATATGTATGTATGTATAGAAACTTTTATCACTTTACGTTCAAATGCTGCAAGTGGCAGACAGACGAATGGATGGATGGATTAGGGCCAGACCATATCTACATACGTTTTCCTTTGTTCATTTCTAAGGATAGTCAATTTGGTAAAAATTTATGGGGTTAAAAGTCTGAAATAAAAAAAGTTGTAAAGCGTTACAACTATAACGTGCGGTTCGCGCCCTGAACTAACACCAACCACCAGCCCTGTAATTACCGCAGTTTGAGAAGACTTGTCTGTGACTGTGCTCAAATGCTTTCAATTTGATTTCAACCCTTACTGAGAGAATAATTTCTTGTAGTCAAGACGTAAACCATTAATCACCTTTTATGGCATAAAGTGCGCGATGTATAATTTCTCATAGATGGCGCATTATGGATGACTACAGGAGCGTTCGAAAACTATTAACAGTTTTTCAATCCCCGAGTTTAGGGGTTTAATGTATTCCAAAACAACTGCTGTCAATTGAGTAATTCACAGCATTTTTCTAGCTGTTTTGACTTAGGTTTCTTTCTGTGGACATTATTTTCTTTTACTTTATCCGCTTGTAAGCAATTCAATATATATGCATTTTTTTATCACCCCTCCGCTAAGAGTGCCGATGTAAAACTCTCTGCATTTCGATGTGGAGATTGTACTGCAGGCAGACCGAGACCAGATAGCAATGCTGCTTTTGAATTGTTATCAGTGAACTGGCAATTTCAGAAATTCCGGTTTCTTTTTAAATCATAAGTTATTTTGAGACTGACAGCTGTTTCCCGCTCGAAATCTTTACAGAAAGTCAGTTTCATACCTCCGCGGAACTTAATGAGTCACTTTACCCTTGAAAAACGTTGGAGAATATTGAAAACTTATTTCCAAAGTGAGTGCTGTATAAACAGTGTGATTTTTGAAAATAAGTTTTGGCCGAAATGAATCATCCACCGCGCCAGCTGTGAGACTGGTGGACAACACTCAGTGTCTTCGTCGTTGTACAGGCGAGAATGTGGCTGTTATAGCGTGAGAGACTCAATTAACGAACATCAACTCACCATTGATCTCAAAATTTTTACGCACTAGCCTGAGGAGAATTCTGAGATAACGTTTTTGGGCGAAAAATCAAAACTATTTTCTGACGAAGGGCACAAACAAAATTGCCTTATGTGAAAACTCGGAAAACCCGCACCTTATTGTCGCGAAGCCAATGCATCCATAGGGAGTGGCAGTTTGTGGGTGGCATCATTGGGACATTTTGCTTCGAAAACGAGGCTGGAAACAACATTTCAGCCATGTTCACCGAATTTTTTTTTTTTTACTGAATTGAAGACATGAATTTGGACAACCTCTGGTTCATGTAGAATGACGCGCAAGGCCACACAGCCCATGATGCGAAACCATCAATAAGGTCTTGGAAAATTGGAGCGACAGAATGCGTTACTGCGAAGCCAGCCAAGGTAGCCCCTTGAACGACCCTAATCAATGGGAATGTTTGTTTTGTTCATTTTATTGCATTCTTAAAAAGTATATACGAAATGTGAGTTTTGTCGTGAAGTCGGTCGGTACCACGGCTTCAATTTGAAGGCAATTCGCCGCACCGTGGAAAAGTTTGAGTGTTAGCACACTCTTTTGGACCTTTAGCCGCCAATCAAACGGATTGGTACGAAATGAAGAAAACAAAGCCTTCGTAGCGGCCAGTGTCAAAGAAGACCCAGAAATGTCGATTCAGTGCCGATCAGCTGAATTGCGTACCGCCAGGGAGCTATTATTTTGCTTGTTATTTTGGGCCTACATTTAGTTGCCCGACAAAACACCAATCGGTCAGCAAAGATTTACTGCTTGGTGGGGATCGTGGTTTCGCCTATCCTATCTTGTTCATTATCCGCGTCCTTTCTCTCGAAGTCTTTTACTAAAATTTGTGTTTGGAGCCAAAATAAGAGAGATATTGCGATTTGAAGTTCCACTACCCTTTCCAGTGGTTCCTGATGCTAAGTCCTTGCATGTAATATGGCAGTGGATGACTCAGGAGCACACATCATTAGTAACTAAACTAAAGTTTCCAATTATAATAGATACTAGGTAATAATTGTCTCTAACATACAAAGTGCATTCATTGTGCGCTCTATGCAGTTCCATACAAACGATTCGTGGAAGATTAACCATTGAGCTGTTGACTCACCTTAATTAGCCCACCAGGGAACGTACACAAGCAGACACTAATCTATGTCAACTCACCCAAAAGGTGACTCTTCATCATTATTATTTTCGACCTTATCTCATTCTCAACTCTCAGCATACCTAATTGAATCCTTTTATTAAAAATACTGTCATTCCATTTTTGCCGTTTTGTGTCAATTACTTTCCCATCCCTTTGTAGTAGAGAACTGTTAAGACAACTCAACCCAGAGTCAAAGTCAAAGGTTTGCCTCCAATTAACTTCATAATTAAGAAAATTACATTTCGACGGGAATACAAAAAGTCTCCTTGTTCTCGTCCTGTCATTGCGTTGGACGGTAATACATTGTCTTGCGAATCAGTGCCAAAGATGTATATCTTCTGGACGAAAAAGTATCTACGCAACGAAGCTAATGAAGGAGTGGGCAAATACTGTGAGTTAAGTAAAGGCGTCCCTTCCGCATCACTTTCCCAAGGGAATCGAATAATGGTTGCGAACAAAATGAGTAATTATGCATTAATTAGGTTTGCGTGACAGGAATTGACGTTTGGCGTTCAATGCAAAGTGCCTTTGCTTTTGCTTTTGTTTTTGGCCAGCCTTGAACCACCGCTAGTGGTCCCTGTTGCTTTGACACGTAACTTTAAATTGATATAATTATTGGAAAATCCTTTTTTTCTTTTAATCCCTTTTAATTTCAAAAATACATGAAGTTGAACATGAAAACCGGGTTAATGGACGTATACATTTGAGGCTGTGGAAAATTATAAGAGCGCGCAAAGTTTGAGCTAATGTTTTAATATGGCTTACTTCCGTTTTAAAATGGAACCCGTACTTTTCAATATCCTGGAGGTGGTGGAGGTGGAGGTGAATTTACTTTACTTTTGCAGTAATACTTTCAACTATAAAGCCCTATCTTCCTAGCATCTAGTAGACAACTATAATGAATTACGCTCTCAAGGATCTCGCTTTCTCCTATTGGTAACAAGACCAAATCCTGTGGTTTCCAGCCGCCACTGCTGCCTTGTTGGGAATGCCGTAGGGTCCGCGTGTGCTGTTGTCGCCTATCCTTCTTTTTTATCCAGGTTATAGATGAAGGAATTTAAAGGTGAAATGATGTTGAAAGGGCTCTCAGGCTAATGCTACAAGCGCCTCCATCAAGTTAAAACCTAAGCAGGCCTCAAGAAACGCTCAATGTTCTCGTCGCCATTAAGTTGGTAGTGGCCTCCGTGACATTCCGATCTGGCTCTGGCACAAGATCCATTAACCAAGAAATGAGAGACACCACCGAGAGCATGGGCCCTTTACAAGCTGTCAGTCAAAGAGACGCACAATGACATGCTCAAGGAGGTCATACGCAAAAACAACGCCTCGCAGACATCTCCATGGCTAAAAATAGTTAAAGAGTCCAAAAGACGCCCAGAACCAATCGGAGAAACCTCTACTAATAACCGCCCACAGACGAGCGGATTAAGACACCCCAGAGCAAAGCAAGTCCACAGAGCGAGAAAATATCAGAGAGAGGTGCTAAAATCAAGCTTCAAAAGATTGCCGGGATCGATGAAGCTATATAGACCACAAGCGACCTTACACAGACATTACAGTTATACTCTTGAATGTGTGCCAGACACTCGGCCGTGAAAAAACGTTTGATGGTATTTTTTGGATTCGAACTTGGAACCCATTGCGCAGTAGTCCAACGCACTAACCACTGAGCCAAATCAATGGATGTCAAAAAGGTCCGGTTAAACGTCCACTACTAGATAGTCTCCCTCGTTGTGACGAGACCAGTTCGCTATCATTGTCCAGGCTATCATTGATCCCAAGACTCACCCGCTTGCACGGATGACCTTCTGAATATCCTGAATATGTCCTTTATTTACTGAACTTCTTTTACTGGTGTCAGTTATAGCGAGGTCAATATTGAATCCAGTCGTAATGAGGCACTCTTGGGCTTTAGGCCACTCTGTATAATATTCCAAAGGATTTCTTTAAATATTTCCATGGCTGTCAATACAATTTCATCAGCATCACCTTAACAGTTGATTCCATTTACCTTTCAAATGGCTCCTCCAAAGCAAGACACCCCTTTGGAGGATATCCTTGTGGGCATCGACTTGTTGTACTGACCTTGATCATTCTTGATGTTTGTGTTTCTGCTGATCTTGCTCCAAGTCAAGAAAGTACTATCTATTTGAACTATTTCCGTGAATCTACCCATTCGCATAACGCATAGACTTCAGTTTCAATAACTGCAAACCATTTGGCGTCCCGCAGTGTGCCATTATAAGCCAATTAAAATCCAACTGAACAAATAAATCTACTCAAAGTCCTGGTGACACTCTGACAAAGGTTGCATTATCCTAATTTGTGTCTGATTCTTTTCAAAACACAATTGATTTTCATGGATATACAATAATTAAGCTCTCCACATGAGGTCACCAACTGATGAGTAGCTCGAAAAAAAAAAAAAAATACAATTAACCATCCACAGCTTCGCTCAGAAGAGGTCCTTGGATAATTTAATTATCTCATACAGCCCAAAGCATAGTCGCTGAAATGTTTGTATCGTGCTGTGTGCTTATTTAAACGATGTGACAAAAATCCTTCCTCCTTGGTCTTGCACCATTGAAAGGGTAAAACTTTAAGAAAATTGGAAAATGAGTAAGTGCCTTCGTCATTGGTGGGTGTGGGTGTGGGTGTGGACGACAACGCTTTCAACAAGTTGATTTTCACAACTCAGCCCGTGGTATACATCAAGAGCCGCACCCGGTGAGCTGCGGTGTGGTAAAGGAATTCCCATTTTGTCGTTCATTTTAACAATCTGTTAAGATATTTTTGCCTTCATGCTCATAATTTGTGCTTTTATATTCCGGGACATCAAAATTAGTCTCTTTCCTTTGGAATGTTGACAGTGTTCCTCGGTGACTCGCGGCATGCGGCATTCGGAGGAGTTCGTGCTCAACGGCGACAGGATGTGAGAAAAATCAACATGAGTACATCTCTTCTTGGGAAAGCTCTGAGTGGGTTTGAATGCCTGATGGGGGGGAGGAGGATTGCTAGTCTTACTCCTGTGTTGGAGAAAGTTTCTCTTCATCCCTGCCAGAGTGTAGTCGGCACTTTGGAGTTTTCAGAAAGTTTACCCTAACACTTACCGGAGAGAGATCATCGTAGGTAATTATTATGTTTTTGTTGCTTTCAGGTGTTTTCTTTGTCGGCGTCGCCGCTCGTCGGGAAGGTGTCCCGTATTTATGCTCCATTGTTTCGTTTTTGATGTTATTCTGGAGGAAAAGTTTTCGAGTTTTAGTAAATTTTAGTAATATTGTTTTAGATCATGAGGACCATGATGGGGAATAGATAATGGGGATTGTGAGGATACTAAGGCGCTTAACCTTGGAATTTGTTATTTGACAGCAACATGAAGGGGATATTTTTAAACTTACGGCAGGGAATAAGGACCTAAAATTATTTGTATTTACCAAAGTAATTAAAATTAACAATTGGTTGATTAAGGCATGCAAGCTAATTGAATTATTTTTTCATGAGAAAATCATAAGCAACACACAAATGTGCTGCAGGGCAAACATCTTCTAACATGTGGGTACTTTGAATCCATCAGCACACATTGATTGCAGTACTAGTGGGATATGGATTTTGTTTTGAAGGCGTGACCTTTATATCTTAAGGGTAATGATGGGGCTGTCGTATCAATATCAATTTGATATACAACAGAACTTACTTGTTATTGTCAGTGCTGTAGGATATACATATGTGTGCACTATGGTTAACGCCAAGAGGCATTCAATAAATTTATGGAAATTTCAGTAATTGACAATATGATGGTGTCCACACAAAGGGTTCTGTTCTTGAGCTAGATGATCCAAGAACTTAAATGCATGCAGAGTGCAATAATTAAAGTTTAAGGCTGAGTGGAATGTATCATTTGATTTGCACTTCTCTTAACCTCACAAATTAGTCTTGTTGATTGCAAAATGAAGTGAACACAGTTGAGCCTTTTTTGATACCCTCCGATTCTGACTATATTTTCAATCGGGCTGGCATCAACTTCTGCCTACAACTCAATTCTAAGGAGCTCGATACCTCTTCAGCTGTTATGCCCCACGTACACCTAGGGAGTCCTCACTTCAAAACTGCAGGAAAATGCTTCCTCCATATCCACCTAAACTAATGCGGACAAAATTTGGGTGGTTCTCTTTATTTGTCTGCCACGTTCTTGATGTAATTGGACTTGTCAAGTCGTGCACTACGCCGTAGTATAAGGACTTGTTCTTATAGCTAGATGCAAACTTTCAGCTACTTTCGTCCGTCAATCTGCCTCTAGATATTCGCAGAAAGCTAAGCTCTATGGCTTTTGTCTTGGATGGTCATGGGGAATGAGCAGCTGGTTGCTTCCATGCAAAAATTGTTACTATCGAACTGTTAGATTCCTTAGTGTCTGACGATGTTATATCTAAGCATTCTCTCGTTGTGGAGTCTTCACATTGCCACAGCTGAACTGTAGCTATGTACCATAAGAAAATGATCTCAAGCTATCCCTACAACGGCACCAAGAAACCTACTATACTATTCGGTGCATCCACTTTCTTCTTTCTATAAGTATTGGATACGTTATATATTTTTCTAGGGATAAATGGATCTGTCGTTAAATATTTCATTGGCTTACCATATTTCTGAAAAATGTTGTACTGTACTGTGGCGTATACGTGACGTAAATTGGTCGTGTTAAAGAAGTTGAATTAGTATTTCGAAAAATATGCTGAAGAAGCCTGCATAGACGGAGAATAGAGAAAAAGGTACAATGCCGAGCTATACATTCACATATAGCGACTTAAATGGCTTGGTCATGTAGAGTGGATGGAGCCCAACGTTCCAGCTAATAATGTCTTCGATTCCACCCCTGATGGGCGGCTCAATAGAGGACGACCTCGTGGTAGGCTTCGCAAACAATTGGCGGGGGACCTCAACCATTTCGACGTGCGCAATCGGAGGGAGCTGGCTTTCACTTAGGTCCACCCATGACGTGCACGATAAACGGATCAATGGATAAATAGTAAACAAAAGCATTTCTCCACATATTTCAAAGTCATTCCCATTTAAATGACATAAGTTAGCTTAAGTGTTCCCTTTTTGTCAGATGACAATGCAGGTGAAACGCCTTTAAAAATATTGAAATGTTATTTTATTTTTTTTTATACAAATATAGTTATAATCCAACCTCTAGTTGTAGGGAATATTTTATTGCATTTGTCCATTAGGAAAGGATATTCCCTGCAATAAAATTTCTATATAGATTTCCATTTTGCCATCGTAAATCCCGTACTAATGTCTTTTCGCTGTTCGACATTTAAACCGAAATGACGTGAATTCTTTCTGCAGGCAAAATCAATTCACTAAGGAAGAAAAACCAGAAAAAAGGAAAAAAAAATATCAAAGCATATCTACAGGTGAAATAAGTAATGCAATCATCTTAAGTGCTCCTCTGGTATCGCATTAGAATTCCTCTTCCATTCTTAACTTTCGAAGACATCGATGGGAATAGCGTATGTCCTATAAGTAGATACATTCTATGTATAAGCAAATCAAAGATAGTTATTTATACCAAAAGGAAATATTATGCCATGCGTCTGTATGGTACGGCAGGATGACAGCGGAGCATGTCATTCACCCGAATCAGATTGATTGCTTTCACAGATATTAATGTTGCCCTTTCTGGTTCGATTGTGTGTATATGTATGTGTATATATAACTGAAGAAGGGCGATTGAACACTTCAATTCAATCTTTGTTGATCGATTGATGAGTAGCTACCTCATCAGAAAATTAAAAATCCAAATAAATGTAATGAAATTGTTCCTTCCGCCATTTTGAACCTCCCCAAAATTCAATAGGACAGCGTGCACCGAAATCATGAGATAAATAAGAACAATACCGACAGTGACATTAGGAACCATGCTAAGTTTCATTCCGCTTGACATTCATACATATGTATAATGTTATGGTATGAGGCCCACATCCGCTGTAAAACTAAGAGAAGGCCGACGGTGGTCATCGGACATGTCTCCAGCGGATTGATGGAAACTCTTGACATAGTCGAAATTCTAATATTTTAATGAAGATCCAGTACAAGCATTCCCGACTGATTCTGGTAGAACCGAAGAACCATGGAAGCGAATTTCGGGATCACCCCCCGAATACTGAAAAATTGGGTTTTCCCCCAATTGTTGTTAACAATTTTGGTAAGACATTTTTTATGTTATCTGATAGGAATTTTCCAATCTATATCTAATATGAAATTTAGTCAAAATCGTTAGAGCCGTTTTCGAGGAAATCTATTTTTAGTAAAATCCACCTTAAGTAGGTAAAGTACCGTTAAAAGCAGCTCTAAAACAAAAATTTTCATTTTCCCTCTAGGGATTTTCCCCCAGACCCTTGATATGAAGTTTGATTGAAATCTGTCCACCCGTTTAGGCTGTAGTCCAAGACAGACACAGACAGGTTGACAGATCTACTTTGTTGAGCTTCCCTATCATCGTAATGTCAGAATCAGTGATGTTCAAATCTGTGTAAAAAAAAACTATTTTTACCTTTTTTACGTTTGATTGGCGTAAATAAGTGTAAACAACGTAAAAAAGGTAAAGAAAATGTAAATAAAGTAAATTACTGAGAAAAATTACTGAGGCATTGCAATCAGTGTTGCCACAATGATACCAAAGTATCAAACGTGATACTTTTTAATCTTAATTTCGACGTGATACTTCGGTTTTTATAAAATGCCTATTTTGATACTTTTTTAATTTGAACAACAAATTACTATAATTTGCCAGGCAATACTTCAATATTCCCTGAACTGTGAATCGAATAGGTAAAGTGCAACTCAAGCCCGACGGATTCTACGATAGGGGTGATTATTTCGTAGTTTTTTGATATTTCATTTAAATATTCTTGTAGTTGACTGGCCGCAGGTTTGGATTGATAGGTTTTAAAAGAATTAAGAATATTTATGTTATTATAAGCATTATCGTTTGTCTTCATGTTTTTAATATTAACAAAACGATAATAATGGCAGTTTTACTCATAATTGCTACTTTTGATACTTTTCTTCTATCTGCGGAGATACTTTTTTCTAAAGTCTTGTGGCAACACTGATTGCAATATCTGTCAAAATCCAAATAAATAATATAACTGTCATCTTAAGCGTTGAAGCTTCTTAATATATCAGCATCTTCCGCGCAAATTGAAAGGGTTTTCTCAAACTGGGCTCAAATGCATAGTCCTTTAAGAAATCGATTGACCTTTGAAAGGTCTAAAAAACTCCTTCATGTATATTTTTCACTAAATTCAACTAATGCAGACTATATAGATATTGAAACAGAAGAATAATAAATATTGTTGAAAAAAATCAAATTTTTCTCGATTTTTTATTTGGTCAGACTTCATAATTATATGTATTTCAGAAAAAGAATACAGTATAATATTATAACAGGGTTACACCTGATAAATTCATTGCTGGGGGTCCGTATTCCGCATATTCCGCATACGCCTAAAGGTTGACAAACGTTGGATTAGAGAATCTGTTTCCAACAAATCGGGCTTTTTAATAATTTGATCGAAAAGAAGATAAAACCCAATAGTTTTTTGTATACCGCAGAGAGTAATCAGATACAACTCTCATCGTCTGTTTTGAAGCTCCCCAACTTATATTATTTACCGTGTTTTTTTTTTTTTTTTACTTTTTTACCTTTTCTAAGTTTTTTACATAAGCATAGTAAAAATTCATCATGTAAAAAACTAACGTAAAAAAAACGTGAAGTAAAAAAGTCGAACCATACTGGTCAAAATTGATTAATATCTCGAGTCTGCATTTTTGCACAAATCCAATATGTACTTGCCCTTTATTTCGAGTACAGGTGCGAGTAAGAAGAAACACTAAGGGCGCCGAGAAGGTTAATCCGCCACTGAGAGAAACGTGTTGAAGTACATTACATGGAATATGGATGGCTAATGGAAAAATAACGAATGGATACTAAACTTGAAAAATGTATCAGAGAGACCGAGTTCTCAACATGCAATTGTTGCATTTAGATATATTTTATTTTTTTGTAATTGTGGTTGAGAAGGTAAAAGAAGAACCGGAAAAGAAATTAGGATAATAAACATCTTTTACGAGCTTAACCGGATAATAACTTATCTACTAGTTGATAACAATACAATCCATTATACAATATGTTGTACAACAAAAAGAACGCAACAATTATGCGAGGTGCGATGTCCGGAAAGGAAAGATATTAAATATCCAAGATACCTACTACCATCAGGGACGGCGTTTTCCAATTACGAAGGGGAGTACTTTAGAAGTTTATAGGGGAGTACTGTTTTGTGTTTGAGGGAGTTTGCGTTTTAAAGTTGTTTTCGTTGCCTTTCGTTTTATACATATGTATCTACATATATGTAGATGTATTCTACTTTTCACAGGATTTTTTTTTCTGAGAATCTGCCCGTGAACTTTAGAGCTTGCAATATGGATTCGTTAGGCGTTAACTCCTGTATACTCTTATTACACACTGGATGTTTAATGTGGGGTAAAATTCAGTGTACATTTTCAGCTCGAATATGACAACTTGTGTTTGTATTAGTTTTACCCCGCTGTTCAACTGCTTCAACACTGGATGAAGAATTTAACCCGTTTCTTGCTCTACTCTTACTCTTCTATAAAATCTCTTTTTCACAGAAGGACTGCATCAGCTTGTGGCTCCTAGGGCCTCTGCAATGACTAGACGCCATAAAGTGCGGTTTCTGGAAATATGCCTCAGCTCGTTCTACCTTTTCAACTATTTTGCACTGACTATTCCCATGACCACCGCGTATCCTGCCATCTGGAGCAAGAGGGTTTATGGAGTCCAAAGTTAACGAAGTTATGCCCGACTCCATCCTCTAGCATTTTTACGTGCTAAACCACCGCCCCCCAAAACTGCCCTGTTACCCCCTACGGTACCGCCGATCAAGGCATTCCTTCGTAGTGGCAGGCTTTTGACGTCATGTCTTCTTCGTTATGTTGCAGGGCTCTGTTCTTCTTTGGCTCTTTGTGCTTAGTTTCCCAGCCGTAGCTCCTGCATTATGCTTCCGATAATGTTATCAGCGGTTACCCAAGCTTCTCCTATTGAAAGTATGAAACCTATTAGGCTCCTTGGGGTTACCGCATTCCCAATCTGTCCTTCTAGAGTGTTTCTCGCAGTCTCATACTTTTTGCACTCTACAAGGACGTGTTCCGCGTTTTGGACTTTCCCTTCACAGTGTCGGCAGAAAGGATCATCTGCGATATTGTATTTGTGCAGGTAATCCCGAAAACTTCCATGTCCTATTAGGAATTAAGTGAGGTAGAAGTTTACCTTCCCGTGTTTTCTTGTGGTCCACTCTTCGATATTTGGCGGCAGTTTGTAGGTCCACCGGCCATTTTCTAACGTGCTCCATCGTCGTTGCCATTCTACTTTTGCAGTCGCTCTTCTTCTCCTTCTTTCCTCGTTGTCGCTATTCTGCATGCATGCTGCTACTCTGACCTCCAGGTCGATAGGCATTTACGCTGCTATTTCAATCGCATCCCCCGATACTGTCCTATATGCGGAGCTGCAAACATGAGAATTGACTTGCTAACTGTCGCAAGTAGGCTTCCAAAAGGCTGCTTTGGTCCTCCAATTTTGGGCATTAGCCTGGATATTGCTTTCACGCTTTTATGGGCTAGGTGTTCTCTAAAGTTTAGCAGTACTCCCAAATGGCTGAGCAGACCTTTTTGCTTTAAAGCGTCTTTTCTATTGTACTCGCAGGTCTTCGCTCTTTCTGTTGGTAGAGTATTACTCCCTAAATCCAAGTTGTTGGATAGTTATGACACTTCTTGGCTTAAGTATTTTAAGAAGTAGCTTTGATATTTTATGAAAGACATCGGACTTCTGACACTTTCGACTGTCGCGGAACTGTTTGTAAATAGCTTTATCCAGGAAGTATTTGTTTTACTAATAAAGCCGCCTTGTGGTTAACCTTATTTCATTTATGATCGCAGGTAAACTCCTTAATTTCCAAGTAAATAACTTCCCCAAACGGGAAAGACCCTTATGATCACAATCAAGTATTGAACTGTTACATGGTTTAGTAGATCCCTTTTTCTTCAAAAGCAAAATAACTTTAAACCGCAAAGCTGGACATTATTATGTATTAGGAACAACAACAAAAAAATCACCATTAGATCGGACTTCAGAAAGAAATTATGCAAAACATTTACCCAAACTTTTCTATTTAATAACTTTGCAAAGTGTTTAAGGTGTTTCAGCCCGAAACTCGACTAAGCTTGTAAGTAACTTTTTCTTTTACAATTATTTCGAATGTTCATAATATCCGAGTTTATGACGATGAGAGAGCAAAAACAAATGGGTAAAGTTCACAAAAAAAAAAACCAAAAAGAGAAGGAAATCTATTACACCACTGAACGTGCATCCTGACGGTTACCATGCATCCAGCCAAGGTGTTAGCTGGTAGCAATGAAAAAGTTATAGCGTAAATGATGCAAAAACTTTGTGCTCACTAACTACGGACGCTATGATGAAACATTCAGTAAATTATGCTCTTATTCTTCATTTACAAGACGTGTGTAAGGAGTAACCCTCTAATTGTATTTCTATGGGGTGTTTTTCACTTTCTTTTGCAGCGAAACATGATAGGGAGTTAGCCAGGGTAGCTATGCACTTTGTACATATGCACGACTTCTTTGTTAATCCTCTAAAGACGCAACTGAATCGTCGTGGACTGTTACACTGTGAAAAGTATCTAAGACAGATAGAATTTTTGTGTGGTGATATTTTCTTTGTCGTGCAGTAACTTTTCACCGGCCCACAAGAATTAACCCCTTCTAATCCTCTTATGACTATTTTTCACAGAGTTTTTTTTTTTTTTTTTAAAGAAATTTGGGAAATGTGCACATCGGTGATAAGGGAAAATAATTGTTTTTAAGTAAGTGCTCATGCTATTGTCAATTTTTGTTCGCATGAATTGCCTAATGACTCTTAAAATAGTTCTAGTGAAAGGGATTAATTTTATGCTCATATGGGAATTGATCTATTTTCGTCTGCCTACGCAATAGAGGTGAGCATGATGTAAAATCGATGGATTTAGTGGTGTCAAGACACCCCTTTGCTGTCAAAGGGGGCAATCCTTTTTGAAGCAATTATTTATTGATTCTCGCTCTCAAAATCCTGCTTCG
Source organism: Chalcosyrphus nemorum (assembly GCA_949716465.1). Lineage (NCBI taxonomy): Eukaryota > Metazoa > Arthropoda > Insecta > Diptera > Syrphidae > Chalcosyrphus > Chalcosyrphus nemorum. Next base: position 42,150,516 of record OX454333.1, on the reverse strand, counting down.
TACACGAATGATACGCGTGCTTTTGAAGTTTTTGCATGTGTGAGTTTATTCTTGGTTCTAATCTAAGTAGTATGCAATTATGTTTGGTTAATGTAATTCCATTTAATTGGAATTTCATAATCATCTTAAACTAATTAAAATTAAATATAATTACTTAGTGTAGGCGCTATCGGTGGCAAAATATGCTGAGTTGATATTATTCAATTTTGAAACTAAAAGTTATCTTTACTTAAATATGTTTCGAGAACGGGGTTACTTTAAGCGCCTAATTTCTGCCATAGTTGTCCAATACGTTGAACTCTAATATAATTTAATTATAGTAAGCTGCAAAATTGGGCTTGACGATAAGGTGCAGCTTGCGATCGCCAGATCATCTCCGAGGTCAATTCAGCGCTAAAAGCGTGCTTCTCTTTCACCCTAAACCTTAAGAATCTAATAAAGGTGATCGCATAAGCCAAGGAACGATGCATACCTGACCATTTACTGAAGCGAGAATCATCAAAAGACAATAACGTATCTGGTTGATGTTTCGTATCCATTGTGGGTGATTGAGGTCACTCAGGATGCGGGTACCACAAAAAGACTGAGCTGCTGAACCATTCATTGGGATTTCCATTTCGTCAGCTATGTTAAGCTTGCTGGGAACCCATCTCCACTCAGAATTCTGCGATGCATCTAGGATTTCGCCGACTCTGAACATGTTGCTGGAACTTCGCGGACCTCCTCGTAGCCATGCAAGTAAAGTTTGTGAATCAGTCCACAGGAACCTTTGCTCCTGTTCTAGTCAAGAAAGTGATGACGTTGATGTTGAGCTATGAGTTTTTCTGGAGTACCTCTTCTGCGCTAGGCCAACCAGATAGCATCTCTATTCAAACTATCGAAGGCCTTCTCAAAGTCGATAAACAGCAGATGCAGCAGAGACCTGTGCTGAACGCATTGCATCCTTAAGGTGTTAATATGGTCGATGCAGGAGAATCCTGCAGAAGGCTGCCATCTAGACTTTTCACCGGGTGTTGTTTGCAGTTCCGACCACCAGTGTTTTACACTAGTATGACCAAAATTGTGGGTGGCGTGGTGCAGGGGTTAGTGCATACGATTCAATGTTCGAATCCCAGAACAAATGATGTTTTTTCAGAGAAGAAAACAAAGAGATGATTACTTACCGTAATTCTACCCTGACCACATCTGGCTGGCCTATACCAACATGATTCCAATACTCAGTAGTGAAAATCAATGATATATCTTCTTTTTTTTTGAAGAAATTTGTATTGCCTAACCAAACAGCAAGAGAATACATTTCATTAGAGAAATTTCCATTCAAAGGATACGACTATAATGTACCAAGGTTTCCCTTTACTCCCTCGGGCACTCTGTCCAATTTAGATCAAATGAATTCACTTATCGATATTCTCGAATGAATGAGAAGCGCGTAGCATTTATTCAACCGGAAAGTCGGCTTCTTGAATATTACTTCACCGCCTGCCCGTGTCATCCACTATCCCCATCGACGTGTACATAACAAAGCAGTAACGTGGTGAAAACGTTAAAAGGATACCAACCCCCTTATACCTTTTTTTGTTTTTTTTTTTTTGTTTCTAGTTCGCAAGTCTTCTTCTAATGGAATAGGGGCAACAACGAAAAAAAAAAAAATAAAGAGAAGCGGAACTTTGCACATAGATCTTTGTTACAGGGATCCACTTTCTCGTAACGTACCCTTACTCTCCAGGGGATCTCCATTTGGATTTTATTGGGATTTTTTCCACCCCATCAACTCTTCATAGATTTCTTTCATCTTATTTGCTGCAGTCGAGTTGTTGTTGAGTTTCTTCTTATTTCTTTTTCTTCTTTCCTGCTCCGCCTTTATGGTCTATTTGTAGCTAAGCTAGTATCTAGGTCCTTTTTATTTTTTGTTGTGTTTCCTTTTTTTTCGAGGGGCATCTCGTTTATCAATAGCGCGCCAGAAACGGCAAACAGCTACTGTGATAAGGACCTATCAGTGGGACTGGACCACCCACCGTTCTGTCTGTTTAAGACACTCTTTTCGTCCTTTATATTTTATATTTCATTTTATTATTTCCCCCGAAGCTAATTTCGAAACTATTATTGTCACCTTTCCAATTTATTGTAGAGCGCTTGGTAAGGAGGGATGCGTTGGCTCTCCTTAAAAAAGTGAAATAAAATGGGCATTCGGTATTCTATGAAAAACGAAAGATGTCAAGAGCTTGTTCACGGAGTGAGAAAAAACTAACTCTCCATTGTAGAAATATAGATTCATGTCCTGTGTACATTTCAAAGGACAACACCCTAAGCGAGAGCATTGTCTTTGCTGTCGTCGTTCCTCTTCCTCTTCTATTTTGATATATTTTATATATTCTTTTCGTTTTGTGTATCTCCTAGAGAAAAGGCAAAGAATTCATTTATCGGATGGTATAAACGAAAACTTCAAAGAATGAAATGTTAAGCAACGGTCTCGGGTAAACGAGTGAGAAAAGGATGGTAGGAAAAAAAAAATCTGTAAATATACGTAAGAGAAGCAGAGCTTGAGATGAATTTCAAAAGCAAAGGCAAACTATTCGAATGTCTGCTAAAAACACCCTCCAGTTGGCTTGAGGTATCTCTATAGTCAAAAGGGTGAAATTAGTTTCCATTGCTTCTTTCGCTTGTCACTGCCTTAGCGTTTCCAATTCGTTTTTTTTTTTTTTTGCACATTTTTTCCCCGTTGTTGTCATTCTAAGGAGCATTTCAATGTTGAAGATAAGGGAAGGAGAACAACTATAATAGATACTGTAGAACGAGTGAAATCTAGGATACGGAATTAATGAAAAAAACTGGTCAAAGCAAATGCAGTGAGTTGAAATGGATTTTGCCATCTCTAATGGAAATAAAATGGATTATCAGATGGCAAACTGGAGCCGGGTTGTCCCTTTGAGGGGTAAAAATAAAAAGCTACTTGCTGTTTATTAAAAAAGATAGCTCACAAAGAGTTTCCCTCTTCTAGTAAAGGATAGTAAGATCCATGATGTGGATAATACCTTTTTATTCCCTTTAAACATTTTTTATTGGTCCTTTTATTAAATTTATTCATACACAGAAGCTGTTCTCGTAAGAAAATCATCTTCTAATTCAATTGAGGTGGACTTTATTGTACGTTTATATGTGAAATAAACAAAATGTGAGTCCTGTAAGAGAAGCTACATATTCCAAACTTGCTTGTAAGTGCCTGGCTTACATTTGTTGACAGGACCTTAGCGAAACGAGTCGTCGCATGAGTGGTTAAACTCTGCGAGGACCACCCAACTCACACTTGAAATGAACCCGACTGGCATCCTTTGCTACATTGCTACAATTGAACTTAAGTTCAATAACACTCAACAGTAGCATGTTCTGTATAGCACAATTAATTGACAATGGAATTTAAAGGCGCCCAATGACCCACAATGTATAAGTAGCGCACTTAGAACAAACTGCTTTCGGGCCCGCCAGATATCAGATCGACCAGAGTTTCAGGAAGGTTTATCTAAGATTAGACTGGCGGGACGCGATATCAAAACAGACACAAGATGGCGTTAAGAACTACAGCATCGCAGCGGAAGTTCCACAGGTGTCAGAACTTTGGTATGACGGTATTTTGCGCCTAATTTGACCTAACGCCACGGTAAGAAATTTAGATGATTAATATCCCGAAAAATTGGCTTGACTCTGCATGCCTTGAAAAAGCTGACTACAAAACTTAGGCTTAGGACCAGAAGAAAGAAAGTTTTTGGCTTGGGATGGTTGAAAGTATTCTAGAAAAAAAGGCGTCACAGATGTATGTAGCGCTTTCTCGGGTGCTTTGCCCAGGAAGAATTTTGTTATCCGGAGTGATAAGTTAAATTGTTTGGTATTCTGTATCTTTTCTTTTATTTAAAGCGGAAACTTTCTTCGACATCAGTTTTGCGCAATTAGAACATTTTTATGTTTCCGAACAATTTGGGACCAAACAGCATGTGTTATAGCTGGGGTGATTCCTGTCGACATACCTTCCAGTGAAATGCAATGGGGTCTCATTAGGCTTTTCGCGAACTGGCAAGATACTAGACTTGCTAGAAGGGCAAAGGATATAGAAAGAAAGTATAACATCTACAGCACTCTGGCAAACGTCACTGAGCCCAATCAAAAAAGACTTGACAATACCAACTGCGCCGCCACTCGAACTCTACCTTGCTTTTGGTTCTTTCACACGAAGGCTTCCTCGAATATTCGAACTTCTTATTATGTATATCAAGCTTTTTATTACTCCATGCACAGTTTTCATCTGAGCTGCAGTTTTTTATTCTACCTAATATTTTTCGTCTGGTATCCAACATTGAGAGCCGTATGTCAGCGCCGAACATAGAGAGGTGTTGGGCCTTCCTTTCAACTAAAGAGTATTTCGAGGACTTTAGGCACTTTTTCGCCTTGGAGCATTTTCCCATTCAATTAAATGTCCGAAATCGTCCGATGTGGATCCTAGAATATTCCACATAGATACTCTGTTTAGTTCGGTACCAAATTTCTGGTGTCATGAAATAAATTCTAATGCGAAAAAGTTCCAAAACGTAATTCTTTGACTTTATTGCACATTCAAAAGTTTTGCATCCTTTGCAACCCCTCTGCTTGATGTGTCACGGTAGGATTTGGAGTGGGTGCGAAGTTTTTCGTATGTAAAGTTCGGAACAGCACACTTTTGCACTTCGATTTGGACTTTATCACACCCACCCATAGGTACATCAAATGCTCGTCCTAGGGACGGTTGATCTTCACTTGTATGATAGATCCATCGTCAGCAAGAAATGACTGATGCACCATTTTATCCGTCACTTTGATTGAGTAGTTTTTCGACAACTCACCTATGCCTTTGCTCTGTTATAAGGATAATAATAATTCTTCCTACGTAGAATTCTGTGACTCTTTGATGTCCTGCCGTCTCTTGGTTGCCTGTTCTACGCTTTTTCAAAAGATTATTAAGATTTATATATCCCCTCCGCAATGTATTTGAGACAATTGATTCGAGTGATTGTTTCATACATGTGTCAAAAACATCATCTTTCTATCGCAAGTGATGTCAAGAAGAATTTCTGGCTATGCTCATTTCTTGGACTGACTTTTCTTGCTTTGTCCAAAACGTAAGGAGTATGGCTGATGATTTTTCATCCGGAGTTCAGCAGTCCTGAAATATTGGATTGCCATAAGAGACTATTTTGATTGTAGTCGAAGAGAGAACTAATTTAAATATGTATCTGTATAGAAGAGGAACACTCAACATCTTCTTGTGACATTTGTGGCTTGACTCACCGGTTCTAGGATTTGATGTTCCAAAAAATGACTAGCCTGCCATCGCTCATAAACATTGAATAATGGTAATTCTAGGAAGAGCGTGCCCTGATTGACTGTATCATAAGACGCTTTCAAAAGGTCGATCACAGCTCTTTTGTGAATGGTTAAGAGTACAAACGTCACAGTACGTAGGTTTAGAGTCTTGTCTTCTTCTTAAATAATATCAAGATTTCATTGTTCTCCTTATTAAACTGCAATCTAAAGGACGATTGATGGCGCTTTCGTAAACATGAGTATTAGAAGATTGAGTAGATTTTCTAGCAGAAGGATGACAAGTCATTTGTCTGGCAATGTTAAATAATAAACGTCACCCACAAAATGATACTTCAAATATGACGGATTGAATAAATAAAAATGACGGATCCCTTTAATCTCCCATTAAATATAATCAAACACGTGGGCTGGGACAAAAATAAGAACGAAAATGTTGACAGGACCTTTTACTCACATTTCCTTAGTAAATGGAATATTTATGATACATTTTAAATTTGTTGACATATCTTCTTCATGGCCTATTCACTGAAATGACAAAGAACAAAAAAAAAACACAACAAACAATCACTTTTCCAACAAATAGTCACGCCTTTTGAAAACATGTTTACCATGAAAGTCCCTTTGAATCTCTTCTGTGACCGAAAAGCTCTACTCTACGACGAATGGCTATTTAATTCCAGCCATCAACTTGAATTAGCTCAGTAATCAGATGAACGCCAGCAAAAAAAAAAAAAGGGAAGAAAAATAATAACAGGAGCACCACCGCCGCCAACTCCCCACTGCTGTTAGTCATGGTCAAGAACAATAAAACTGTAATTTACGTTTATAGCTCGCTTTCACCAATTTCGCTTTCAATCTATTCTCTCGTCCTGTTTTTATTTTCACTTGATCTTCCATTAGGCCAGCATCCACCCACACACAAAGTATATCCCTAGCCGTTCGAAGAAAAAAACAATGGAATCCTTGTCACCTACACCGCGCCAACGGCCGGTCGCCCATTGTCCCACACATATCCTTATACTTTCCGGGCCGGTTGTTCCTGTCAAAAAAAAAAAAAACAAAAAAAAAACTCATGAATACGTAAAAATCTTTTTTTTTTTTTGTGCTGGTAAACAACGCATTGTCCTTGTTGTTCTCGGGCTAAGAAACACAACACGCTTATGTTCGAGTAGTCCCCAAAGAATTGCCGTCGAGCAAAAGATATGGAGCGAGGATAATACACCAGATGATGTTGTTTATGATGGTAACGATGATATAAACCATTCTATATCCTTGGGTACGGTTGGGTATCACAAACCACCATTCTCCATGTGCTTGCTTGGCATATTGTATCCGTGTGAGTGAGTGAGTGTGTAGTTCGCAGAATAAAAGAACGGAAGTCATAGAAGGATGCTGCTATATATTTCGTATTCAATGCTAAAATGTATCCAACTGTCCCTATTCTGAACACGATATACCACACACATCCTGACAAACCTTCGACGTTTTTATGAAATTAAATTTGAGAAAAGTGCGAGTTCGAGTAGGAGTGTGCGGGTGCGGGTGCGGGTGCGGGTGTATCCATCTAAAAGATGGATGAGTGAATGCCAAAAGCCTTTTTTTCTGCTTCATAGTCTGCATAGTGAACGCCCGGCTGGCCCAACTACTATCAAGGAAAAGAAGATCTTTTGAAGCTGCGTTCTAGAAACGACATGACGGACGGGCGGGCGGTGGGTGTGAATCCCGTATATACTCCGTACGATACATCCTTTTCAATTTTTGAATCAAGATATCACGTTCTAATTCTTAAAATGCGCCTCTTTTATCCATCCACTGACTCCTTAGAAGTGGGGTGCTACTGTTGAATGGTTATCCTGTGTGCGAAACCGCACAGCGAAAGATGTTTTGGAGAATCCTTTTGTGTGGTATCAAGCGCACACCTTTTGTTATTTCGACACAAAGGCGAGTTTTATTCTTATTCATGTGCGACTACAGGAAGACACACGTGAAAGAAAAGAAGAGGCACACAAAAAAAACACCCTATTCACTTAGATGGATTTACGAGGATTCAAGGACCTATGTCACTTTTTTTTCATCAATTTCAGTACAACGTAGATGTATTCAGGTATAGGCACCATAACACCGCGACGGGTTTCAATAATTTAATTAACATCTGCACGAAGTGTTGTACGTACAACATATTTGAATATTACAATTTTTGTGAAAGGGTCCTTTGGCTACGGGTACTACATACTTCCGGGCGTGTTGTTGACTTTCTCTCACGTTCTCTCTTTGTTTTAGATTTTCCAATTTAACACAAGTTTTCCGCAATTGAAATATTCATAGCATTTTGCTTAAGGCTTCGGCTTGAAAGAGGCTTGAGGGTAGCTTTAAAGCTGTTGACATTGCTTTAGAGGTCACAGGAGCTACTATGACTTTTAACTACCCTTCTACCATGTATAAGCAGTGTATTTATTTAAGATGGACGTAGCCCAGGAATCTCTTGCAATAGTATAAGGCAACAGCAGCCTTTTTGAAGGTTCGTTTTCCAGCACACCTCCCAGCTAGGAATAAGAATGAGAAGTTCCAAGCAACAACAACACATTAGACACCCAGAATACTTCTAATACACCGCCATCTTCCAAAGGTCACCGACCACTTGCCCACTGAACACAACTTCAACATGGGCTACAAATACATAATACCCGACGGAACAGAATGGACACAACGGGATGTTCTTCACCATGAATCGCTGGCAATCTTCACGGACGGCTCCAAAACCGAAGAAGGAGTCGGTGCTGGTATCTTCTCAAAAGATCTGGACAGTTCCACCTCTCCTTCAGCCTTTCTAGCTACTACAGCGTTTTCCAAGACGAAGTCAAGTAGCTGACTGGCTAGCGGCTAATGCAGTATCAGTATCGGATATTGTCATATATGTACATCGACAACCAAGCGGCCATCAAATCCCTCGGATTCAGCACAACGAGATCCAAGGCAGTTGGACAGTACAACCTCACTCTCTGCTGGGGACCGGGTCGCTGTCATATACCAGGGAATTGCGAAGCTGACGAACTGGCCCGATGAAGCTCCTCAGGGCTAAACAACATAAACGTTACCGACTTCTGAAACATAAGAGAGAAACCCTCTCCAAAATTGTAAACACCGTCACCGGACACTGTGCTATAGGAAGGCATACCCAAAGACTGGGCTACCCCTATAATGATAAAGGTAAAGATTATAACAGTCCAAGAAGTGGTGACAGTAAATCTCCATCTGTAGTACCGTGGTGAACTGATCTTCAGAATTGATCATCCTGCTAGGCAGCACATATGTAGTGACCTAAACTACCGTTCATTTTTCCAGGCCCCTTCTATATCGAGGAAGGCTCTTTCAACTGAGGAACATTGACAGTACGCATGCTGCGATGTCGAAAGCCTTTTTACGTATAAGCTTAAGGTCTGTTAGCCTCTCTAGAGTTGTTAGGATGAAGGAGGATAAGCTAGTAGCACACAGTCTTTTTGAAAACTAAGAGAGATTACTTTAGAGATTAGATACTTCTTTTCCGTTCATGGAATGCCAGGCCACGCGAGATCGTGTCTGAAATTGACCGCATCCGCCTTGACAGTAAAGTGAGCATATACGTAAGTCCAGTGACACATAGAAACCAGGTACAGTAGGGGATTTCAACAATATATGTCTGATCTTAACATACTTCTATAATGAAAGGATCATCAGTATGAAAGGAAGGGCTAAATTCATACTCAAGACAGGCAAAGTGAGACGTTAGCGTCAGACCATATGCAGATGATGTGTTTGGTTATTGAGTAAGTTCTTAGCTACTCTAAGTGACAAGATGGAATCAGCACTTACAAGACTTCAAAATTGTGCTAAGAATTGAGGACTTAACACATAGGAAACTGAACACAGAAAAAAAGATCCCGTATGTATACAATGCTCTCTTTATCTGTATGAAAACAGCACGATAATCAAAGCCATCCTTTGACGACATCGAAAGATCGGCAATTATAGCCGTCACGGTCAAGCTAGTGAGGGACTCCGGCACAATGCTTAAGATATTACACACGCAAAACCGCGTTAAGTGCCTGGACACTGTGCTATAGAAGGCAACTAATGTGCCGATAGACTGGTCAAAATTGCTGAAAAATTTCCATCAGGGAACATTACCGACAGCGTCAAGGAGCCGATGTCTCTTGCCAGAGGAAATATTCTCAACAGAATAGGTAGGTATGTAGGTATATAAAATGGCCAATCGCAGATGGGCTAATCTGGAGGGGCCCAGTCCAAAGCCTTGTGACCGGAGACAAACAGTAAGACATTCAAGGAAACTATTAAGCTGGTTCGATGGGAAATTAGACCTATGATTAGAATATTCTCTGGACATTGTCTGCTGAAGAAACATGCCAGTGACTTAGGACATTTGGTGGTACACCGAAGATTTTCATGTTTCAGAGGAGGATATTACTCATATACTGTGCGAGTTTGACCTGAAAAACTACTACTTTAGTAATTTAAGAGGTGGGAGAACCAATTAAAGGATCTATTCAACTTAGTAGGGTCATCAAGCGCTTGGACAAGTTGGTTAAAAGCAGAACCAAGGTAGAAGAAGTTCCTTTACTCGAAGTTGTAGCTGCCCACTGTGGCGTTTTGTTTAATTCGTTGGTGTTGATTGTCCCTTCTTGTCCTTAGTTTGTCCTTGTTTATCGCTAAACCGCTTCTGAATCAATGCTTGTAAACGCACCGGTGACAGCTCGCTGAGTTCTTCAAATTATTTCTATGTCGTCGGCGTCTGCAAGCAGTTGTATAGACTTTTGATAGATTGTGTCACTGGTGGTGGCTTGTGAGTTCCGCACAATCCGCAAGACCTTTTTTGACATCATAGGTCTCATTATCGACCTCAATGAAGCAGCGAGCGTTCTCCATCGTCATCCTGTACTGGCTGGCAAGCTCAGCAGGGTTGTCAAAACTACACATGGCTTGTAACATATCTTCTTTATAGATCCTGTCATATGCTACCTTGAATTCGATAAGAGATATTGAGTACCGATGTTGACTTCTTGGGTTTTCTCCAAGATCAGTCGAAATGTGAAGCTTTAATCGATTGTGGATTTATCTGGCCTGAAACTGCACTGATAGGCACCAATTGATAAAAGCTTTCAGGCATTCGCACAGTATCGCAGAAAAGATCTTGTACGCAATGTTGAGGAAACTGGTACCTCTACAGTTGCCGGAGTTGAGTAGGTCTCCTTAGGCAAACGATGCTCTGGTTCCATTCGTCGGGTATACATTCGTCTGACCACATCTTAGAGATGAGTTGGTGTATGATTTTAACGTCATGCTCGTACTTTTTGTCGAGGTGCCCTTAGAAACAATCTAAGTAGCACATATTAGGTATGTCGGCAAATATAGCCCTGATCCGAATTGTCAACATACGCTAGCTCACGTGTCGGAAGCTTTAGACTTCTTGCCTAAGTCAGCCGCGTACGACAAATCCGCATCGAAATAGACGCTGCCTGTTTTCTCTATTTGACCAACGTAGTAGATATCACAGTTTTTCATCCTCTTTTTGCCTCCTCTTTTTGGTTATATGTATCTGCTTTGTAGCAGCTTGGGGTCTCTGCTAATTGTTCGGCGCATGTTCTGCTAAGGGTCAGAGAGTTCCACTTACAGATGCGAAGGTCGTTGTTCTTATTTCGTTTTCATCAGTTGAATTGTATTCATCCGAGGCTTGTAGTTGTTTTGGAACAATATATCCAATTAAAGGCTCACCATCTCTGTTCCAAGGACCTGACTACCCTTGGAAATTCTTTGTCGACCTGTGATCCGAATATGTCGAAAAGTGTTCGACTTCATCTAGGTAATTCTTCCGCTGCCGTCTGGATCAAGGAAAAGTGCTCTAGTGAGGAATCACTCTTCCACTCTCTGCCATCTGCTGCCGCCAAGGATCCTTCAAATAGAGTTGGTTTCCATTTTTTGGATCAAAGTGCTAGTTACCCAACGGTCACCACGTGGAGTTTAAGAGCAAGAGTTGGTAGCACTCAGCTAAATGAATAACGCTTGTGTTTTTATTGATCGCTTACGCTACCATTTGAGGACCTGTCTGTTGCCGGCATTCAACGAATTGGATCTTCTTTTTAGTGTTCCGGACCTTAAAAGGTAAGACGGAACACTTATGGGTTTGATACGGTGTCCGTCTGTCCGTCTGTCCGTCAGTCTGTCACAGCCCTGTAACTTTTGAACCGATAGACATAGAGAGCTGAAACTTTCGCTATGTATACATTATGTGGAAGCCTGCACAAGATGGCGGCAAAGAATATCATTTTGGGAGCCCTTTTTTGGGCACCTTGTATGAAGGGCAAAAAAAATGATTTTGTTTCCCATCATGTGGCATATAAAATTAAAGAGAATTTTGCAAGGGCTCCATATATGTAAGAAATGATTTTTTTTTTTTGGCAAAATTTGTTGAACAAAAGAGCTTGCCAAACATTTGAAAAATGTTGTCCCAAATTTTAATTTTTAAAACTCCAAATGCTGTATTCCTCCGCATGTCAAGTATTGCCAGTGTTTTGCTTTACTTAAACCATTTAACAAGCAAAGTACCGTTATATTCATTTTTATCCAAAAGCTTGGTACGCCATGTTTTATATTGAAAGTGTAAGTTAAAATGGACTCGATTCTCAGCTCAGTATTACTAGGACATACCTACGTACAAGACATTACATTATTCATATCAAAACCAGTATTAGGTGTACCTATGCAGGATATGAATAAATTGCCTTCTATTAAATAACAATATAAAATGTCCGGAACACTATTGCATGAGGCCCTCCTCGCACTTACCCAATTTTTTTTTTATGTATTGCACATCTACTGTAGTTTAATTCTTTTTGCACAGCAATATTGTCTTCTGTCAATCGACAAGATTTTCCAAGAAAATCAAGGATGTGACTTTAAGTTCATTTAAATTCCATTTAAAATTAATGACTGACAGACACCCACATAATTCTCATAGATAGCTATTCGCAAAGGCAGTTAATTTCCAGACAGAATTCAAACAATGAGTTCAAGCAACACACATAGACGATCAGAAGAGATACCCATCCGACATGCTGACAATCCAGCTGATACGAGCATCCTAATATATCGTTAGAATAATAGGGGTAATCCTTCGCATGCATTCGCTCCCATTTACTTGGTATTCATCGATTCATAAATTTCCCTTTACCATACAAAGGAGTGCATCACTGTGCGCGCACAGTAGTAGGGTAAGCCCAGCCACTTGTGGTCCTTATACATATTTCAAGTGCAGTTAAGTGTCACTTGATATGCCTAGAGAACAATGGGCGTATAGTAAAATTCACATTCTCTGTTTCAAAGAATGAAATCGTTGTCGGGGTCATATTCCGTTATTCCCATTAAATTGTAAAAGTGTGATAAAGGGATGTTTGGACTCCTGACTGACAGTTGAGTATCAGAAAAGGAAAGCAACTCTTACCCCGGCAACTGATTTACAAAGCAAAGCAGGATGTTGTTGCTCTTACATCATTCCGCCCTTCGGGCTGTCTAGCATACATTCATACAGAGAATGCCACAAATAAGCCTTGTAGAATGGGCAATGCCTGATCTACATCTCCAGATGATTTGCATTCACAAGTGGAATATTTATGGAGGTATCCTCTTCATCATCATGAGTCAAAGTGACTATCTTTTGCGGAAGTTTGGGTGTACTATTTTGGCCTCTGGAAACTCTTAACTTTCTGTTTGGTTGATGTGACCGAACGAATCATAATTTCTAAAAATACAAGAGAGATTAAGTCACCGTGAAATTGAAATAACTCAGCACCATGACAGAGGAGATTAACCACTGGAGTGCAAATTTATGGATCACAATCTGAAAATTCAATGGCTCCTAACAAATATGCATACACTTGCTGTTTGTGGATGTGTGCAGTACCTGTCGGACGAAAGATATACGGATGGTAGTATATGACATTAAAGATATCTTATGGTAATAATGGTGTAGGGTCTATTAAGATTTGGCATGGAATGATTGTCGTTCTAATTTTAATTAAATTATTTAGCCTTGAGCTGGACACTGGGGAGAAACTCAAAAATTATGACGATGGAAGGTGAAAGAGAATCGGAATTTGGTGAAGGCTTGTGACTTGGTGCCTTAGCTGCGTTTAAATACCACATTTCACGTGAGCATAGTGATAAGTGGCTTAGATACAATGCTTACTTACTTTACTTAAATTCGTGAACACCTTGGAGGGCATAGCGCCAGTAGCCAACACCTCTGCAACTCGTTTGAGCTGGCTCCAACTCGATTTCTCCACAACGGTATTGCTTTAAAAGGACGTGTGCCGCTTCTGTAAAGAAACTGTCAAGATCAGACCGCCCCGCCATGCTAGTTCATCAAGGAGCTCGTTCCTTTCCCAGCACTAAACCTGAAGCGAGTTCCTTTATACAATGAAGACACTGAAGGAATCCTGCAGACGTAGTTGGATACGCGGACGACAGGTTAATATTAGAACCGGGAATGTTTCTCCCCCGTGATAGCCAAGTCCATGGAACGTGTTATAACTAGAGCGGAAAGTATGGCTTTGGTGTCAAACAAATTTTATTCTTCGTCCACTTGATGGTCTACTACTCGCTCTATCGTCTAATCATAAGTAAATAGGAGTTATTTTGGGTCCTAAATTCAACTGAAAACTACATATAGATCAGTGGGTAACTAAAACATTCATAGATTTCAATACCTATAATAGTACACCGCTGTAGAACGCTTTATTGGTTTGGGTAGCCGGCTCTGAAGAAAAGAACAACATTTACCAAAGGCTTCCCTCAGATGATCTAAGGTTCTTTCTGCATGATTTACCTTTAGATCGATACATTACAAACATTTAATCACATAGCTCTTCCAAACTGAGAAGTCCTATTGGAATCCTTACCAAAACTCAAACCTTTTCCAACAGATTATACTAGGCTAAGTTTAAGGTTGCCTTGCGATCACACTACTCACTTCGACCAAAAGCCCATTTGTTTAGCCCAAGGAACATATAAAAATTAGACTGCTGTGCTACAACCACAATGACAGTGATATCAATCGCAGAAGGTCTATTAATGTCACGTACTCATACATAAGTCCTCAAGATCTGCGAAGAACAAGCTGGCGATAATCTTCATTTTTCTGACAAATAGGGCAGGACAGTCACACAGTAGGCGTTAGACGTTTTAGATTTCTTCTCCTTGCAGCTCTGCAATAGTCACTATGCTGTACGCCGAGAGCTCCGCATACATACCAGTGGCACAGCGGTCGGAAACTCTGTTGTGGAAGCTAGGATGATGCTGGAGATGCTGGAGATGCTGGAGAGATTTGTGGCGACTAAGATTCCCCAGAGAAATAGATCTCTTCTTGTAAGCGCTGACCAAAGGGCTCTGGCCGTAGCTCATGTGTCCAGATGGCTCTTTGAATATCTCAGACTACACGACACAACTGTATATTTGTATGATAGCTCTAGGAGAATCATTGCAACGCGAACACAGTGACATGGCAATATGTACTTGACAGGATCCATAGAAGTCACGGACTGGTTCTATAGACCTCGATATCTAATACAAAACTAGGTTTTCCAGCCGATAGGACTGCACTGGAGAATAAGACACTAACGAGTCTAAGAAGGACCAAGGTGTCAGATCTGAAGTGTTTTCTGTAAATCTCACCAACTCTAGTCATCAAGTTGTATAGACTTCTGAATTGGTGCAGAAGATTGGTATCGATGATAACAATGTCATGTAAGACCATCAACAGGTATTCGATGATAGCACTCAAACATCCGATTATAAGATTAAAACTGAAAAAACAATGTCTCCCATCATCAGTACTAGATAACAGAACTCTCTGACGTGCCGGGTAATGCAGAAGAACTAGATGAAAATTGCGTAAAATATGGGATCGCAAAAGGAAGAAGGGGCAGGGTACACTGTCACTTGTTCTGCCATAAGCTAACGAGAGTATTTAAGCCAGACAAGCTCAACTTATGTCTAATCTACGAAAAAGATAATGTTTACTGAGCCTTAAATCTTAGGAGGGATTTTAACTGGCCCCTTTGTGGTCGATATCCCAGCCAATGAACTGCGACGGATTCTATATCTCCCTTCAACTTTGTGTACCGAGCACTTTTTTCAATACTCCTCCAAACAACTTACAGAGGACATTTCCAATTCGAAATTCGCCAAAAAACAACCTGACTTCAGGAATACAGGATTTCTGGTAGCACAGTTGCCTGAATTTGTTCCACTTGAATCCAACTGATCATGTGAGACAGCCACCATACCTATAAACAGTTCCTTGATTCTTTCAAAGCAAAATCTTTGCCGATTATTCTTCTGTTGGATGAACATAAAACTCCGATAAAGTTGGAGGACACACGCACCGAAAGAAAATAGAAACCACAATAGTTAAGACTTTTTAATTAAACCCATACTAATGGCCTAAACTGGTTCTAGTTCCGAAGGATTCCTTATCCCTGCAGGCATTAGTACACTTCGTTTATTATATTTCTAATTAACTTGGCTTCCTCACCTCCATATATGCCATCATATGGGCTAGTTTCCTTTAAACCCTCAACATGATTTCGTTTATT
Source organism: Chalcosyrphus nemorum (assembly GCA_949716465.1). Classification (NCBI taxonomy): domain Eukaryota; kingdom Metazoa; phylum Arthropoda; class Insecta; order Diptera; family Syrphidae; genus Chalcosyrphus; species Chalcosyrphus nemorum. The sequence goes on along the minus strand of OX454333.1, from coordinate 42,134,524 downwards.
AGCCCTAAAGCCAAATGGATTACAAACCATAAAACTTTTCTTGCCCAACTTAACCTTTACTGCTACGTTTCACCTTAAACAGTACATTTAACATGATTCCCAAAACTTGAACCACAAAAAAGTACGAATTAGCAAACTCATCTTCATAGAATGTAGACTCAACTTGAAATATTGTGCATGAGATCTTTTTTTCAATTCCTACACACTCACACAACTTTTTGTTTTTGTTGTGGAAAACAAAAAAATGAGGAAACAGCAAACAGCCTTAATACATGCGATTAAGAATTTTTCAGAGGATTAACCTTCTTCATACGATTCATACACTCAAGCAACATTGTCGTGCAAAAGGTAAGGCATAGAAGGTATAAGCGAAAGCCTACTTCATCCCCATGTAGCATAAGAACTAGGTTAAATTAACAAAACGAAATTGTTTATTTTACCGCCCGTTGTGCCCGGAAACGGAAAATCTTCTTGCGCTACCCCCGCTCAAACTCACAGATACAAAATCCAAGGCAACAATACTAATAGTTGGCTAACGTCTTCGGAAAAACTTTCAGCTTAGAGAGTCGGTTAACCATTTTGTTCGTTTGGTCTTTTTTTTTTTTTCTTGCCTTCGTCCTTTGTCAGTGGATTGAATGTATATGTGTGTGTGTGTGTGTGTGAAAAGGTAGATTCTGTCAGTTTTATACGAAAGTACAAGGGTAGCAGGATACTTCTTTACTTCTCTTTGGCCGTACTTTTACGATCCATTAATTCACGCTGGATTGCCTTTTCCATTAGCACCATCCACGTCCAAGCCAAGTCGACAACGCCAACGACACAACGAAGAAGAAGAAGCCGACGAAACCGGGAGAGCGAAGAACAGCACAAGTTCATTTACAGTTTTATGTGTGCGCTTTTGTTGATTTCACACTCTGTGAATACACACACGCAGAGGTTTTGTTAGTATAGTACAAGGGAGGATGGGAAAGTGTGCACAAGGATAAGGATGAAGATGCTTAATCGATGTACATAAAGTCGAACTAACTTATCCCCATCGCTGCCTTTCAGGTGGAGACATTGATAAACAGTGTTGAGAGAAAGATAGGAAATTGGAAAATAAATCAAGCCACTCAGTTTGGTTGAATAATGTCCTTTTGAAACCGCCGTGGTTGTGGTTTAAAATGACTTCGCATACAATAGCCATTGCAAAGTGAGAAATGGTCGCTTGATTGGATGCCATTTAACAAAAACAATACGCTAATTAACCCAAATGCCATTTGAAAGTTGAGTTCTGGATTTCAGATCTGTGTGGAACCAAAAACAGCTGGACTCTACATGAGAACAAATCAACAACTATGTAGTTGCGTGAAGAAAAATTCAGCAGGAAACTTTCAACTCTTCACAGATGGGGATGAACTGCAGCATCATACCTGGGACAAACAGCAAATCCCTCAAACAACTTTTGCATCAGATTGGTTCACTGACAGGTCGAGGATGTCAACGGGCTCTGATCCGAACTACAAACTATCTTCCTCTAGGGCAAGCAATCGAGCTCTGCGCTAGAGAATGTATTAGAAGAAACCCCCTTAGACCATATATAAATATACTATCAGATCAGCTCTCAATTCTTTCAATTTTGAGTCAAAATAAGTCTTGAACTGTCTCCAATCTCTCTTGCAGCTTGCTGCACACAAACAAATTAAGTTAATGTAGGTCTGTGGGCCAGGGCCGGACCCAGCATATGTACAGAATGTTCAAATACACAGGGGGCTCAAGTTAAGGCTTGCACAGGGCACTCAATTGACTCGGACCTGCTGCTGGACACAGGGGCATCTCTGACAGTGAAGTTGCCGATGAGCTTGCCAGACAGCTCTATTCCTTTCCTATATATGTATGTAATTTTTTTTTTAAATAATTTACGCCAAAGGGGTTATGAATACCCTTAAACCGTTATTTAGTACACCGTCCCTTCTTCCACCAATATACTTGCTTAAGCAAGGTTTTTTTCAAAAATCTTATAAAACTACTCCAAAACACGAAATTTCTCAATAAGTAGGCGTGTTAGTGGGCGGACTTAAAAAGTTTTCAACAACATACATATGTAAATATTTTGTTCCTTATTTGTTCCTTAAGAAATAATATTTTGTCGAAAAACTGTTTTTTGAGAAAAACGCCCCTAAAATATAGGCGTGTAAGATGTGTATTTATGTATTTGCTTAGTAGGTTCAATCGAGTTTTATATAAAATTACTGAAAAAGTAAGTGCATTTTCTAAAAATGGGAGTGGATTTGGAAAAATTGTACACTTGTGTCCTTGCTTCCTTTGCAATCAGACATACAGCTATGGTCAAGGAAACAATTGTACAGGAACAATTTTATCAAAAACGGCTCAAAACATGTACAAATAGATGTAAAAAAAAAAATCGCCGAATTTTGTAATTGTACGTGTGAAATTAGTGAGCTCCCATTTGATTTGGCTTGAACGTCAGAATACAATGACAAAATCTAGCAGATCTTAGCTTGGGGGACTGAATGAGTCAAACGAACCGAAGTTGTCTGTCTAATTCTGATTTGTCTATGTCCTGTACCCTTTCCTTTCTTATGCAGCTCATGTCTCGAATATACAGAGAAAGGTTCGCTGTAGTAGTACAAAAACTGCAAATATTCACTTAATTATTGGAAAATTCTGTCTTTCTGATGAAAAAAATGCAACCAATATTAAACATAAGACACATCCCTTAGAGTCACCAGATCTAGTACAATTTTGACATGGAACAACTATTCCACACGGTTGAAGTAGTGTTGGAAATGAGTATTTCACAGATTTAAGGAAAGTTACAAACACACCAAGCGTCGTTAATTTGTGTGCACTTGCTGCCCTATTTTTTGTATCAAACAGATAGAATGTTACAATCCTACTGAAACAAACTTTATTCCTGTCCTCTGTAGATGGACATATTACATGTACATATGTACAATTGTAATTTCTTTGTCCAACAATATACTTTCTTAAATCTTTTATTTTTCAAATTTCTTATAAACTCACTCAAAAACAGGAATATATTTGAAAAAAGAGCGTTTCAATGGGTGGATATTGAACATTATTTCCAACATTTATTGAATTTAGTTCCCACGAATTGATCTTATTCGAAGAAAAACAGTTTATTGGATACTAAAATTGTTCAAATTTCATCGACACAGCTCAAAATTTAGGCCCCGAAATAGTGGAAAGTCACGGACTGAGCAACAGGTTATACGCCTCTGGGATTTCTTCATCTCGCAGATCGTTGTCTGGTTATCTTAACTAGCCATTTTATGATCGATCCAATATTTAGGCATTTTTTTTCGGAATTTACCATTCGTTAGGCTCAAGACGTTCTCCAAAATTAGTCAATAGAACACGGAAGAACAATTCCTAACACAGTCTGCCAATGACTGTTCTCCTCCGTTTGATATAGTTGGGTTTAAATTTAAAGTAAGTCATTATTCTTATTTTGGAAATTTGCATAGGTAATGACTCCCCGGCAAAAACCATCAATGCAGACTTTTGTTTTCGAGAGTACCTACCGTACGGGATTAAAAGACTGAGGTTTTCCAGCGCATGGTCACAGTAGTTTACAATTCTTACCCACTAAACAAACAAGCTTTAAAACTAATTTTTGTTTTGTTTTATGTATGACAGATGACTGAGGAGAGAAAACTTAATTATGGCAAAAATGGGCTTTAATCCATGCCATCAACATGGTTCAATAAGTATTTCTTGTGAGGTAAACTGTATGTACCAGTTGTGAGGAAAAAAAATGTATCCCTTGTCCCACGTTGCCTTGAATCTCAATTCCACCCACCACCATGTCAAAATGTGTCTCATGAATATTAGCCCCAGCTTTAAAGATGGACTGATGCGAACCCATAACCATAGCACACGAATCGATACGCTGTTACAGATATACATAGAGGATAGATCGTAACATTTCGCATTGAAGGCACCAAAAATACACAATGATAATGGTGACGAAGAAAAGGAATAAACCAACTACAGTGGACACTATTTAGTTTTAAAATGTATCAAAGAATGTTTATACCCTATTATAAAGTCCATATCGTTTCTCATAACCTCTTCATAGATCAAAAGCTGAGGCAAACAAAGGGACTGATTATGAAAACAAACTTGTCCCAAAAGCCGTCAGTGCTTCTAAGACCCACACTTAAGTTGGCATATTGAATATTTTGGAAGTGTAGTCTTACCAACCGTGGTGGTATCGAAATGGATGTTAGCAACAAGACTTATGCTGCATTAGATATGGTATTCAGAATCTGGGTAAGGAATGTTAGTAACTAAAGAACCAAGCTGCGACTATTTCGCTCGAGCGTAAAATCCGTGCAGTTTTATGGTTACGTTGTCTGGCAGGTTCACACCATTAACATATGTAGGCTGCAAGTCTTCGTAAATAAATTTTAGGAATCATCTTGATGAATTTGATGGCTGAACTGTATTTCTAATGGTCCGATTCACGTCAGAATGAACCAAGAATCAGTAAGCATTACTAAACAAAGGAGAAAATAACATTGGAATGGACGCATCCTGCGGCGCATAACTCCATTGCGAAGTGCCAGGCACTTGAATCAACTCACTCAAGCAGGCAGAAGTCCAAGGCAAATTTGGCGCATAGCAGTCGAGGAACAATTGAGCTCTTTAGGAATAAGTTGGGTATACCTAACTCAAACATGACACGCAGGCTCAATTCAACTCGAGGCGTTATAGGACCTAAGTAAATAGGTAAGTACAGGTAGCCACTAATCTGTTTATGCATAATGACGATGGAAAATGTTCGCATCAGTAATACACTTGACCGCGTTATGTGATGCTGACACTTCGATTCAAAAAGCCCTTTCGATCTAAAGTTTCAACTTATGTTTTCGGAATTTTAGAATGGTTATGAATAGGAAAGCATCGACGAACTGGACTGAACCAGTGGACAGGTATTACTTTTGAAATAATAAGGGACGTTGTCCACCTAGGCTCTGGTATTGGGAATAGCCGCGTATCCTGCCATCCTGGGTAAGCGGGTTTAATTGCATCGCTTGGTTATCTGTCACCCTTTCGGAGAGAGTCCACTTTCGCCATCGTATTGTTGTGATATGGTATATAGTGTAGGCACTCATTGACGAACGTTTGCAGCTTTATAGAAAGGTAACAGTCACTCTCCAGGTACCACGTCCATATAGCAGCACAGATTCAATGTTGGAACAGAACAGTCGTAGCTTGGTGTTAAAGCTAATTGCATTCCTTCGCCAAACTGTGGATAGCATCCTAAATGCAGATTTTGCTTTGCCTATTCGGCTGACTCTCAATGCATTAGAAACTCTCTAGTTGTTGAGTTTGTTCCTAGGTTGATCACTTTTGTTTTTGCCTCCATTTCCCGTAGATAAGACGGCATTTATCACATGGCTAATAATCATTAGTGAAAGTATGCAGCCTTTCCGAACCCAACTTTGGCCTTCGAATACCTCAGATCCTTCTCTGTTACATGAAATGTAGACCATATGCAGCCTTGCAGCTTTAATGTTGTTATGATATTTGCCCTTCTTTTAAAGTCAACTGCTCCACTGTGCGACAATGTTCAATGAACACAAAAAAAAAGGAATAAACGTCCTGTGTGCAGAGCACACTCAGCCAGAGGAGATACAAGGACACGAAGGAAAAGGTAAACATCTTCTAGGGTAATGTATTTTTGGCTTCTTAGAATGATGGAAATCGATATCCTCTATTTTTACAGGTAGATTACCTGTCGTGCTGTCGTGTGCGTGCGTATGAACTTAGCTATGTGTGCTTGCACGAAAAGATATATCCTGGGAGATAATTTATTGTGCACTAAGATGGACAAAAGGAAATGTTGTCGTCATTTGGCAGAATAGTTTAGATGAGAAACATGCGAAGTATATGATGTGGGATAACAGCTCGGTGCGAGGACTAAAAATTAGGCCGCAGGGAGAAGATGCGATAGATGATGCCTAATATTGTTATCGTGCGTTGGAATAATCCTGTGGAGCTGCGGAGACGATGATGCCTTGGAGAATAATACGGGTTTTTATTAATTCGGATGAACGTTAAATGGCCCCGGTTTTATGTTCGAACGCATTGCATTTAACGAACGTTTTGGATCGGCCGTAATTGAAATTGAATGATGACAGTAGTTCCGGGAGGAGATTTCACTTCGAGTTCGGTAATGTGATTGGAATTACTTTCTCGGTTTATTGTTGTTGACACTTTTGATGGGAGTGTTTTGTTTATAGTCTATAAAATTGAAAACAGAAGGAAGACAACTTGGAAACAGTAAGCGAGTTTCTAAAAGTGTCGACTCTTGTCTCATGCAAATCATAAAAGTGTTTAGAAAGTTTCCCTTAGTCTTATTAAGGTCTAGCTATATGGCGCACTTACATATGTAAGTAGGATTAATGGTCCTTGCGTAGCTCTTACGAGTAAGTTCTTTCGTCAATTCGAATGATAGTTGCGTCTTAACTTATTTAATATTGACTAACTTTGCAAGGCATCTGTTCTTGGCGAAAACTTCGGGATTTATTAGCCATAGCCGTTGTATGTGTCACCAACCTCCACTTATGGGATTCCATATGTGGACATACGTTTTATTGCAGGCAATAAAACCGAAGTAAGCGTTTGTATGCGGTACGTAACTTTACCTTTTATTATTTCTGGTTACGTGAGCATAACGTGACTACCTATTATAAAGTAGGATAAGAACAGTGGCCAATGATGGCTACTATTGTATAATAAAAAAAAATACTAATTTACAGGGTGAGGCAAAATGCACGTTACGGGTCGAATGCTAACCAAAAATAATAGAAATGATTGTATTGATCAAACATTATGGAAAAGAATGTTACGCATGGTCGTGTGTGAAACGAGAATGAATGCTCGCGTAAGAGTTCTTTGGTTTCCGGTTGACAACTTAGGGCGTAAGAGTCGCAAGGCGGAATCTTGAAAGCATGAGTGGTGACTAGAGTGGACCATTCTGTGAACTAGATATAAAATGGCGGAACACCAGAAACCGGGCAAGGTTCTTGGACGTTAAGACGAAAACCTATAATACTTTCTCCTATGGATCGGAACAGGGTAAAGCGGAATTGCTACTGCAGAGCTACTTGGCAACATCTTGACTATTTCAAAGTCCAGTGACCATTTGATGTCACTCGAAGTATTGATATAAGATGAGGTGTGAAATATTATAAGCACATACTATGCTCCCGTACTATGGATGCGACTTGACTATGACTATGAAGTGCAGAGCAGAGCAGGATGTGGTATTCGCCACAGTCATCTTGCGTGGAGAGAGCCAAATAACTGCTTGAAAAGGACCTTGAAACGAGCCGAATATACAGTGATGGATAGATGAACCCAAAGTAGTGATAAGGGGAAAGAAAACAGCTTGGCCGAACTGCTCTTCTACTAAGAAAGAAAAAAGGCAAAAATCTAGCAAAAAGGAAGTGCATCCAATTTCAAGCCTGGAAGGTTTTTATTGGGATTTAAAAATGAATATACCTAGTCTTCTACGTCTGATAGGAAAAAAGGCAATCCAGGAGCTGCGACAAAACAACTTTAATAAGGACGCAACTATATCTTCAAAGTAGACGCCCAAAGAAGAAGAAGTGCTGGAGAGATTCATTGATTCAATTGCAAAAAGTTCAAGTACCTGTGATCTATGATGAATGAATGAACAACTCGTGATAAGGATATTAATTATCACTTTGGTGGATGAAGTGCAGAAAAAACTACACTATCTTCTGTGACCGAAAAATGTTCCCTAAGCCAAAAAGGAAGGCTCTACACGACAGTTGTACACGTCTGGGGCTCATATAAAGTTCACAATGTTGGACAATGTACAAAAAGTATGAGTGTAAATTGACGGCAGCTGAGATGAAGATGCTTCGCAGGATATCGGCAGTAGTAAGGATTAAAAGGTTCAAAGATAAAGTCGGTTCAAGATACACGTGGAGCAGAGCTCACAAGTCGAAAAAGAAGCACGGCAAATAGGAAAAGTTGAAGAGAGCTGAAGCACATTACCAAAACCTACGCAAACACTTGGGGGCAGGCATTGTGGAGGCTCCAAGATTCACAAAGGGATACAAGACTTTGTATGGAATGTTGTTCAATGTAACCCAAATTCTCTGTACGGAGCTCAGCGATAGGTTTAGCTGTGTCAAACGTGTACTGCTTGAAGTTCTCTGACTTTTGTTGGTTTTGTTCTTATCTATCATTTCATTTTAAATTGCCCTAGCCCTCTTCTTCTAAACAGAAATACATATGTATATAGAAAAATGTTCAGGTTCTCCATTAAGTACACCACTCTGTATACGAAAGTATTGCATATTCGCATGAACTACGAAGCCATGCTGAATTCCTTTTGACTTTCGAAATTGGGGACCTCAGGGTCCTATTTGTCCAGGATCTGTGGATCATTTCTGAAGTCTTGCACAATGAAAGGGGTTACAGCGTGCCATCTTGCCATCCTTAATGGCCATTTTACGAAACAGTATATTTAGAATGTGCCTAACTACTTAGACCTACATTGTAGGATATCCCTTTGCTCGTGAATTCCAAAGCGTTTACTATTCACAAAATCAAAATTCTAAGAAAAATGTTTTTCTATCATATACAGGCACACATCAGAGAAAGAATGGGTGAGCACGTCTGTTTTCTAAACACAAATTACCGAAAAAGCCTCGTGGAAATTTCCTAAATGAAATTTTATCTTCCGGTGCTCCCCATGTTGTAATTTTAATCCTTGCCTTCAGATGCTAGAATTTAAATTCCTTAATGTCGAGGATGTGATTTTACGATTTCGTACGAATCCGATTGAATTCCACATCGCGCCTAAAGCGAATATTTTCAAATAATCGTAGATTTAAGATGTATGTACTTCATTGGGTTTCCGCCGCCCGCGGTGGTGGTAGCGTACAGACAGGATGAAAGAAAGCCATGTTTAGCAACAGGAAGGAAGCCGCTGCCACATAAAGGATATCATACAAAATACAAGACACATTCAAGTGGATACAAATTCTCCTCTCTTCGCTGCCAAGTCATCGTCGTCGTCGTTATTTTCGCGTTACAGACACAGTGCTCGCGCCATTTCTTTAATTTGCTGCTAGGCATCAACGTTCGTCTTCGTCAGGATTCTTCTTCTTTTTTCATTCGCGTGTATATGTGTGTTTGATTTTATCGAATTTTCAAGTAAAACAGGACACAAAAATAACCTCTACAGTAATGGCTTTGGTAATAGTGCCATACTCAGCTACAAAACCGATGACGACAACGACGATGTACAGCACGTAGTTACGAAGCAATTTAAGGATGCCACACTGAAATTGGATTGCAATAAGGAATAGAATTTCCATCCTTCGGTTGTCTGTTTACGGGAACAATCTCCACAGAGTGACATATTGAATTTCTCAACATGAAAATCGAGAAAATGGAATAAAGGGCAAAATCAAATATAGCAAAAAAAAAAAAAAAAAAAAAAGCCAAAGAGGAGCTACGAGCTGCTGTGATGAGATACATAGTATATATTCATCTCTAGCGAGGGCGACTTTTCTTTCGTCAGTGAAGCTGCTCCCGTCTTAGCCCAGTTGTATTCCTCGGAAGAAGTGTCTTCGACTCGTACAATGACAACGAGTGTGCTCTCTTCACTAGGTACACCACTAACTATCGGGATATAAGCTGTTTCTTGCCTTCTCGTAGAAAATGGCAACGCGGATACAGTCAAATGAAGCCAATGGTTGGTTGCTCCATAAGATGAGTTGTTCTGCGCGAGGATACAGTGGATTCCGCCATCTCTGCATATGGAAACGTTACATTCCTGCTAAACTAACCATATCGACATCAATAAATCATCCAATAACGATATTTTCTGTGGGATTTTTTTCTTTTCCTTTTTTTTTTCCTTAGCCAACCATGATAAAAATATCTTCAATCCTTTATCGCTGCAGGATTCTGCTTCGTTCCACTAGCTTTGCGGAGGACCCCTTTTGCACTGTGTAGGTATGGTGATGGGAGGTATTTTTCTACGAGACAAAGTTTTATGTTATCCCTTTTTTTTGCATGAAGAGATTTGAAAAAAAGTTTTCCAATTGAATGAAGGGTAAGGGGAAATAGTTGCCGAATTAGCATATGTGTATCCGCTGGTGGTTGTGGTGGTATCTCATCGATGCGGTGGACGTTAAGGGGATAGGATGAAGTCAAGGCATTTAAAGTGTCATTACAGTTGAAATGTAATACGATCTGAGCTAATCTACGACTTTCGAATGGATATACTGTGTCGCATTACCTTTTCACGTCCCTGGGGGAATGATGGTGTTTTCGTTGTTGGATGTCATGATGAAAATTCGATCGAATATTAGCGCACAGGGTAGCGACTGGAAAATTGGCAATTTAACAAGAAAAACTTCGGAAATGATATTGCAGCGAATGATGGTTTTGGTGTAATAAAGTTTTATTATTTCAGAAATTCCTTATTGTTGACAAGGAAACGAGAGTGAGACTTGGTAATGAATCGGAAATAATAATAAATTTGACGTTATGAATTTCGACGTATTATATTCTGACGTCACTTATGTATGAATGCGTCTTGAGCTCCTTAACACTTTTTTGAAATTTATGGGACAATAATTTTGATCGGTATAAAGGTGCAAATACGTACGATACGATCCAGTTATGCACTTTATATAAATTGCGAAACCAGTATTGACGCCTTTGCTTTCCCTCATGAATAACCAAAAGGCTTGTATTTACATTTATGTTATAGTTTTTATACTGACATCAATAAGATGTCACTTGAAAGGCAACATTTTGATTATGAATAGAAATTAGTGAACAGACTGTAGAGGGGTTTCGGCAATTTGGCAATTAAGGTAAAAAGCGAGTTCTTTTAGGAGTCCCACTGTTGCATTTCGAACCTTAAAAGTGTTTAGTGCTTGCAACCCTGAGTTCAAGAGTAGTAGCCTCTAGTGACACTCGTTTAGCTAGTATGAATAATTGTTCTTATGATCAAAACAAGGGTCAAAGTGTGGAAAGACACAAATTCTACACAACCTATACGCAGCAGTGTGGAATAGAAAGTAGTTCCAGTTGAAAACAGATGAAAGACAAGGATGCGCATTTGATCCAACTTTTTTGACCTCTTTTCCCGGAATAGTACGCTTCAAAACTCTTGTCTTTGCTGATGACATATGTATGTATGCATATACATAGTACTACTTATTCACCTCAAAGACCTCGACTAAAGATAAGTCGACTACAGGCCTCTTGCACATCGTTTCCTTCGATATCCATATGCCCTGGTACTCAATTGAGGATTGGCTCCGGATATCTGGTTATAGCAGAGTCCAGAGCCTTAATGGCTGCTTGGCTATCTGTATGGAGAGTGATTGGTCTTTCCAACGATATTACTCCTGCGTATAATTTTAGCAGTCTGTATAATGGCAGTGACTTCGACTGGAAAGACTCTGCAGTCTTTGTTTATTATAATGGAGTGGTTTATTTCTAGTGGGAAAAAATCTAAATGAAAGTTTACACATACATATTTTTATTAATATTTTCAACGATTACTGGGCAGAGTGGTTTGACGACAGTAGTTTGGCCCTTTAACAAACAAGTGTAAGCAACTCCCTCAGAGTCAAATTTTAGTGTTTTTCCAAAATTCGTTTGGCTTATACTTTATCCGTATTGAGAATATAGTTACCACCATGGATCGTTTTTTTTCTAAGGCAGCATCTTTAGTCCTACTTAGTCCTGTTCCATTCTCATTCTTCTCAATGGACATAGAAAATAATTGGTACAGTGTGGAATAGCACATCATTGAAAAGGGCTCCTCCACTTCGCTAACAGTACTTTAAGTGGTCTGGTAGAGATAAAACAATCGCCAAATTTCTCCTTAACAACTTTGTGCAATCTGTCGCTTGTATGGCATGTAGCGCCTTATTATTGGAACCACAGTTCGGATATATCGATGTTGTTGAGCTCTAACTACAAAAAGTTAACATGGGTCTAGACCTAAAACCACTGACGCTGAGCCAAAAATGGCCAAAATTCTGAGCTTCAGGGAACATTTTCAGTGCCCAATTAGCGAATTCTCTGGTGATGTCTAATTCAACAAGCCAGATATGTTTTGATATCGCATCAATCTCAGTCTGGTTCTTTTTTTTGATGGATACTCGCAACTCGTGCTACCGACTCTAATCTCTAGCATGTTTTCGTAATTAACCACCTCCCCCCAAACCTATCCTACCCTACGCTACCGCCGATAAAGGCATTGCTTCATAGAGACAGCTTTTGAAGTTTGTCTTCTTCACTATGTTGGAGGGCTTTGTTCTTTTTCGGCTCATGGTGTTTGATTTTCCCGTCGTAGCTCCTGCTGTCGGCGATTTCCCAAGCTTCTGTTTTTGATAGCATGAACCCTATTAGGTTCCTTGGGGTTACCGCATTTCCAATCTCTCGTTCTAGGATGTTTCTCGTAGACTCATATTGTTTGCACTCTACAAGGACGTGTTCCGCGTTTTGGACCTTCCCTTCACAGGGCCGGCAAAAAGGATCATCTGCGATATTGTATTTGTAAAAGGTATTCTCCAAAACATGCATGTCCTGTTAGTAATTGAGTGAGGTAGAAGTTTACCTCCCCGTGTTTTCTTGTGGTCTTCGATCCAGGTTTTTTTTCTGGGAGGGTCACAAAGGCCAGATAGGTAAAGAGTGTATAGTATTGCATTGCAATTTGACTCTGGGATTCATTCTCTATCAATGACATACCGATCCGAATAACTATAAACAAATACTTTTTATAAAGGTTTAATAATACAAAATTTCATGTTTAATAATGACAGTTTTCTTTTATGTTTTCTGCTGAGCACAATCAGTACTTCTTCAAGGTTCATCTTTGAAACAATGTCTTGAGTTAAGGCTAGTCCATTCACGTCCCAGTAGAAAAATAAAACAACAAAAAACGAAATTAACTCGATCGTGAGAAAAAAAATAAAAAAATTATGGATTTCTATTTGAAAATCAAAAGAAAAAAAAAAAAATTAACACAAGAACATACACACAAACACGTTAGTGCATATATAGTATGGCGGTCGGCTGGTAAGGTTCAGTCGGTGATCCACCTTCGTGGGGTGCAGGTCGGCTACTCGGGTTCAGTCGTGAGTAGTGATGGGAACTATCGAATGAATTCGACTATCGATAGTTAGTAACTGAATGAATTCAACTATCGAATAGTTTTATTCATTCATTCATTCATGCATTTCATTAAATTTTTATAAGGGGGAGGGGGGGAGGAATATTTATTTTACGGTTTGCAAAACTTATACACGTTAATACAAATTTATGCACGCTCCGTTTCCACATCACCTATTAAACAAACAAATTTAAAAGTAAGACACTTGATTCTGCAAAGCAGATGAAAATGAAACTCTTATGAAACACTTTAAAAATAAAATTGTTGTTCACGAAAAACACCGATCGGAATTACTGAAATTTATGGGCGACAAATTCGTTGTACTCAAATATGTAAATTGTAACTCCGACTGTTCAAAGTTCAAACGAACAAAATAATCATTCATTCTTCAAATGTGCAAAAACAGCCGAACAATTTTTCCAATCGATAGTTTAAAGTCCAAACAGATGCAAAAATCATTTATTCGAATGTTTTTTCACCGATAGTTCAAAGTCCAACAGCATGTTGAACCAAAATATCAATGCAAGACAACAACAAATTTTAGCAGAGGCACCTTATTGCCAGAGCTAGACAGTATATGTACCGTACATCTGCATACACAAATATCATTCAAAGTGTGCATAGCACATACATACACAAAAATCATTCAAAGTCGAAGTAAACTATCGGATTTCCAACCCATTTGAATGTTTTTTTTTTCATTTATTGATTTGAATGAATGAATTTCTGAAAAATAGTAACAGATCGATAGCTATCGAATAAATGAACATTTTGCAACCATCGAATAAACTGATTGTTTTTATTCGATGTTTCCCATCACTAGTCGTGAGTGTGGTTTCGTGGATGGACCTTCGGGTCAGAGTATATCCATTATAATGAGTAGGGACACTCTCTCTACATATACATTTCCTACTACCACAAGACAAAAGATAAAAAAATTGTACAATAAGTGGAAGTAGATCAAAAGTATACACTTTAACCCGTATGCAACGACCCCTTGTGAAAAAAAGAGTACACAATACATTTTACCTGCACCACTACATGCGGCTTACTGTGTAAGACGAATGGTTAGGGATTTTTTCATAATGCTTTTTTAAAGGTGCGACTCCGATCATCGTTGTGTATATCTCTACGTTTTAGTCAGTGTGACCTGCTGCGCCTTATTGACAATTTTTCTATACCTTTTTTTTATGATTGGCTTTTCCGCTAATTAAAACTAAATATGAACCCTTTTACATCTAAAATATACAAGTGTTTATTATTTCCTTTGACCTCCATAAAAATAATAAAACCAGATGTTCGGCCTTAAAACAATAAAAATAATTTGACTCAAAATTTCCTAGTTTTTTATGGCAATAGGTCACACTGATTTTTTTTTTGGAGGCTGTGGTTGGTATTGCTTTCTTTTTCTTGACAATGTATTTTTAAAGGCGGTATGACTCCGACGCTTATCAGCTGTGCGTCATATCGCTATCTCTCTCTCCCTACAACGCTTCTTATATCCATCTTCTTCTCATATCTGTGTAATTTAGTGAAAAGGACAGAAAACGAAAACGGTCGTGAGTGTCCCTACTCATTATGGATATACTCTGCTTCGGGTGGCCCAGGTCGGTTTAGTGGCCGGCTACTTGGGGTCCGTCGTGAGATGGACCTTTGGGTGGTCCAGATCGGTTTAGTGATTTGAACTTTTTTTGTCGTGAGTGTTACTGTACATACGTACATATGTACATGCAAACAGTGGATTTTGTGCGTTAAATAGAAATAATTCTTTGTTTTTGCAATGGATATATTTTTTTAAAAAAATTTTCGAACAAATTTCTTGGTTTTTGTTTTATTTTTCGACTGCAACGTCGCAGTGGTCGAATAATTTATTGTGCGTGTGTGAAGCTGTGAGCTGCAATTGGATATAAGCTGATCTTCAAAAGGATTCCTTCAAGAACAACAAATAAGGATGACGAAGGACATCTGTGGATCGGGAGTTGTAGCAGTGTAAGCAGCATAAATAATTAATGTGAGTCTTGTTTTACTTGCACCTATAATATAGGGCAAGTATTGGATTCGTGCAAAAATTCGAACTCGAGATAACAATGAATTCTGACATTACGATGATAGAGAAGCTCGAAAAAGTGGGTCTGCCGATTCTGTCTGTCTGTGTGTATGTACGCTGGACTGCAGCCTAAACGGCTGGACCGATTTGCTTCAAACTTCATATCTGAGCTCTGTAGGGTCGCAATTCGAGGCGACATCGGAATTTTTGTTCTAGCCCTGTTATTAACGGTACTTTACTTAGGGCCAATTTCACAAAAAGACGATTTTCTCGATAACGGCTCTAACGATTTTGATTAAATTTCATATTCGAGTTAGTCTGGGCAAATGCTATAAGATGGCGTACCAGGTTTTTGGCTAAAAATACGTATAACGGTACTTTTCTTATTAACTGGTTTTAGAAATTTGGCTATTTCTCGGCTAAAACTCATTGGATTTCCATGAAAATCGAAATGTGGGCAGGATTAAATGTTTAATAATATATGCCATTTAAACTTATGCAAAATTAAAAAAAAAAATTAAAAAATCTATTGTACATTTTTTTTTTTTTTAAATTCATTTCCAACTACCAGCATATATGTATGTAGGTGCAAGTACGTACGACCCAGTAGTGCACATTTTTTTTTATATTCTATTATATATTTGGATCCTCACTTCACGTCGCCGATAAGTTTTTACGATACGATTTTTTTGTCGGAAAATTGAAATTTTTCTTTAAAACCATAATAACAGCTGAGCTATACTTAATTGTAAAAATTTAATACCTAAGTGTCTGTCTGAGTTTATAGCTCGCCTTTATGGACGTGGAAACCGAGCCCATCGCCTTTGTTAATTTTTACTTCTTCGCCGTCTCAAATCTGGGGGTTGGAATTCGAAGATCCTCTTGGCTGGAGCATTGTTGTCCATTCGCTCGATGTGGCCGAGCCAATGTAGTCTGCATATCTTGGCTTTTTGGACTACATCCACATCTTGGTACAGCTTATAGAGTTCGCGGTTGTACCTTCGCCTCCATTCGCCCTCCTGGCATAAGGGACCTAATATCCGACGGAGTATTTTACGCTTGAAGGTGCCCAATATTTACTCAGCTTTCGTACTTATCATCCATACAGCAAGACTGGTAAGATGAGCGTTCTATAGAGCATTAATTTGGTCCTTCGATTTAGGGGTCTTGCACCTCGTTGATGTGCCAAGCCGAAGTCGGATCTCTACAAAGGTTTCATTTGTAGGATTAATATTTCTTCCAAGGTAGTTGAACTCCTTAACTACCTCGATATTGTAGTTATCAACAGTGACGTTCTGCCCAAATTTTTGTTTGTTGATAACATCTACTTCGTCTTGTCCTCGTTCACTTCAAGACCAACTCGTTTCGCCTGTTCATTAATGGCCGTAAACGCCTCTACGACGGCTTGCCGCGATCTTCCCATGATGTCAATATTGTCTGCGTATCCCAGCAGTTGGACGGATTTGTGAAAGATAGTGCCTTCCGTGTTGACACCTGCCCTGCGCACTATCTGCCCCAACACGATATTGAAGAAATCATGAAAAGTTGTTTCCAAGTTGTACAGAGGATCGCGTGTCTGGATAAGTTTTGCCGGTATCCCGAATTGGATCATCGCCTGGTAGAGCTCAAGACGATGAATGCTGTCATAAGCGGCTTGAATTTGTCTGAGTGTGAAAATTTGGTCTATTGTCGATCTGCCGGGCCGAAAGCCACGCTGGTACGTGTCGATTGGTGTGTTGTAGAAAGGTTTTAGACGTTCACACCAAACGTTCTGAATCCGATCGAGAGCCTGTCGAATGATGTAGAACATCACATGAAATCAGTAAAACCGTGAAATACAAATGATTTGTGGAACAAGATTGAAATCATTTGGATATATATGTATGTATATCTATCGCATGGAATTTCGGATATTGCTAATGCAATAGTGATGCCAGTTTTGAGGTTTGTGTTTCCACACAAGGACTTCATCCTGAATTGCATATTAATATCAATCACAAGTCTAAATCACATTGAATATACTCTCCTCTACGTAATATGTATATAGGCACTTACATGTGGTTATTTACTTACATAAATGTTAGATAGATGCACTGTTCCGCTTCACTGCGGGGACATCTTGTAAATTTATTATAATTGATAATTCGATGAAATTGCCTTTCGAATCTGAATTATTAATGCAAATCTGCATTGGAATAAATTTATGCCATTAATGCAAATTGAGATATCTCGTAATTAATGCACACACACATGCAGTCGGTTATTGTGACAGTAATTCAAATAGGAAATGCAAATACCACCTACCAAAATGCAAATGTTTGTCTATCTTATGTACACACTAGTATATCGGTGTGTGACGGGTCTGATAGCGTCTCCTTTTGTAATTGGATTTATGCGTACAACACGCACAAATATTCTAATCGAAAATACATATATTATTAACCGAGGCTACGTGAACAAGTTGCATACCCCGCTGACCAACCCCCAAGCATCCGTTTTCCTGATGCTATGGATGACCATGTCCAACCAAGGACCACCCAACACTATACACCCACACTCACACTTTAGACTCATCAATAATGAAGTTTATGGTTCAGTGAGCCGTTTTATCAGACGCATTCAGCGGATGCCCTTTGGCATTTCGTTGGTCCCGTAAAATAATGACATGCAAACACATGTATGTATGCTACATAATTTTGTTAAATTACGTTGTGCAACAAACGAACGGATGTGTGTAGCCAAAAAGGACATAGGGAGCGGGGTAGGGGATTTAATGCTTGCCTCTAATATGACTTAAAAGTGATTTGAAAGGGATTTGATGAATTTGATGGATTTTAACTGGTAATTATGAGGGTCGTGGTTGGTGGAGTACCTGCAGCTCCATTCAATGTTATCCTTTTCTAATTACATTTTGAAATACGTGAGAAGCATTTTGCATGCATTAACTACATTAGTACGATTTATACAAAAGTGTTAATATCCTCATCATATCGATACTATAAGAGTGTGGTATATCTCTGAATGCTCTTTTGAGCTTTGGGAAGAGATAATACTCCGAGGGAGCCAAATCGGGCAAATATGGTGGATGCAACTGCGATTGGAGCCGTAAGTCATTGATTTAAGCCATGGTTGCGATGATCTTGTGCGCCGGCTTCATGTGAGACCGTTTTGCTCCAATAACGCACAGTAATACTCGCTGTTGATGGTTATTCCTTTTTCGAAGTAGTTCACGAAAATGCCAGAAAACCGTAGCCATAACCTTTCCGACCCCTTGAGCCTTCCTTTGGCCGCTTCGGAGCACTCAGCACACAGTCAGGCACTCATTCTGTTCTCTGGTGAATGCTGATGCGGAATCGGGCGGTCTTTGGCGTCGATTGGACGCAGCAAGTCCAAATACTCTTTCGAGGTGCTCTCGCGTTCGTGTTTTTGGTCAGGAGTGAGCATGCGCGGCACCCAGCGGCAGGATAACTTTTTCATATGCAGAATATTGCCCAAAATATGGCTTGTGCTCGCAACTTCACTTTTCGGTCAGCCAAGACCATTTCATGTATTTTTTTGACATTGTCCTCTGTAACCCCATCGGATGTCCTGCCGCTGCGGACTTGATCGGTAGTGGAGTTACGGCCACCATGAAACTCTCGTAACCAATATTTGACATTCGCCCCATAATATTTATCCAACTTTTCTTTTGATATCTTTCGCCGTTTTGCCTCTAAAAAAATAATGTTTTATGAGAGAACGAAAATCGTCGTTGTCCATACTCGACATGATGCCAAACACATCAGCAACAATCAGCTGTCAAAACAACACTAAAGACAGTATCATACTGAAATTTGGCATGTCTGCCTAAATATTATCGAACTTCAATTCACCATAACATTTTTTGCAGTAGCAGCGCATTCTGGCGGTCAAGGAGGTTACTTTTCACCTCACCTAGTATTGTATTTGTAGCATCAAGTCGAAGAAGAACTTTGGGCAGTTAAAGTCTGGATTCAAACTTGGAACCCCTTGCGCATTGCACTTATCTCTGAGCCACGGCACCGTCAAATAGTCTATGTCACATAAGGACTGTTAGTACGAACGAAGATTAGTTTCTGCAATGTGAAGACGCTCCTTGAGACTTTCAACAACCAGTTGGGAGCTGTTTATAATGCAGCACCCAGCGGCAACATTTTCATTGTGATGGGGGACCTGAATGCCAAGGTAGGCAGCGACAACGAAGGGCTCAAACATGTTGTGGGATGGCACGGAATAGGCAACCGCTTGTTGACTTTTGCAACGCAAATCGTCTTGTCATAGGTGGCACCATGTTGGGCACAAGACCTGCCATAAAATCAGTTCAATCAAGCAACCTCCAACCAAATTGACCATTTTGCCATCAGTCGCCTTTTTAGAAGTAGTCTTCTAGACGTCCGAAACTGCGGACAAGGGTTTGGTGCGAGATCACCAACTTATGACACTTGGGTATGTGGTTGCCTCTTGCGCCAAACTACAAAAAAAGTTTGTCTGGGAGCCTTTCCGAGTACTCTGGGGTCTGCTCTAGATACTGGGTCTTCTTCCTCTTGATATTTATATCATGGGATGCTGGTTAAAAGAGGCGCAAGTGTGAGGTCGACTTTCCAGGCTAGCCAGGAGTGGAGTGTAGTCGTATTTTTACAGATTGGTCCTAAACCGATCAAGGATCAGGGCTGGTGTATTTGTGGAGGACGATAACACAAGACTGTAATACCCATTGGAGATGTTTGCAATCATAATTGTGAGTCACATCGTTAGTATCTGTGTCTGTACTGATAGTCAACCTGCGCTTGTCCCTTTAACTACTTCCAAATTAGTTGGGAAATGCATTAGAGCCTTAAACTGTGTTGCGGGATGCCAGGTCACACTGGTATCAAAGGAATTAGATATCCCATGAGGTTGCTAGATAAGGCTCAGATCTTTCACTGATGATTGGACTGACTAAAGGGATGCTCCCAGACGTTAGTGAGAAATCCACGGCATACTTGCTGCCTCTCAGCAGAAAATACTTCCACCATATGATTGAACTTAGTGAAACCTTTATCTGTGACGCTCTTGGAAAGGGTGGCGACACTGTGGAATGTGCCTTTGCTCGTATCGGGCTGCTGCATAACATCTAGGTGCGGATGAAGTGAAAGCTGTTAATGTAAACTCCTCGTCACTGAAGCGCCTATTCGAAGTCAAAAAGACGACGAAGAAGAAGATTTATGATGTCTAATAGAGAGATTAGGAAATATGACCAAATATCCTTAACCCTCTATAGGCATTACAACGAAAAAGTATTGACCTAAGTGTGACAGGAGAAGCTCTTTCTGAAATTCTACTTATGGTTCCTTCAATCTTCATTGATCGAAGAGATGAAAGTCATGAAGAACACCTTTGGGGTATTGGTATTGGCCCACAATACACAATGGAACTTTCGAACTGCTGGAATTGAAAATGGCTTTGTTTTAAATTTGACTGCAGCTTTAGCATAACATAGATTTTAAGTCAACAAAAAAGGGAAATAAAATGATGGTAAAACAATGGATTTTCGCTCAAACCAATTCGATTTCAATTAAACCCCTTTCGCTGTTAATTTAGTTTTCAGAGTACGAACTTTTCCCCACCCAAAAGTCAATCATTCACCAATCGATGAACCCTATCCCTGAGCATACAACCTCAAATGTAAGGCATACTCAATCCATACTTTATCCATCAGTAATTTTCTATTTGAACAAGATAGATGAATCTCAGCGCCGCCAACCCTTCACACTCCGACTCCACCAATGGCTAGAGCTGATTTAATGCAATCCTAGTGCCCCTCTAACTAAACTATCAACTATTCGCCACGCCATAGTGAACTAATATGAAAACCATTAATATTAGGATATTTGGTCGGGATAGAATCGCTATCATCTGGCCGAGGTTATTATGGAAGTTTTTCGTTCAGAAAAGGATTTATGTGAGCGCGGTAACTTCCCTCCCCGACAGAACACGCCCGTTCCCATTGAGAGGCGAAAATCCCAAGAAAGGGGATATATAATAAAACGAGAGTGAATTACTTGTGTCTGCGTGTATGTGTGTTTGTTAGGCTTCCTCCATACATGCGCTTTTCCTCGGTAATAAATCAATCAATTTATCCTGATGATGATTATATATTGAACCAGAGGGAATCCTGGTTCACATTATTCTTTGCCATACCAATATATGTATCTATGTGTCTGTGTTGGATGTGTAGGCTGACGGCCAGATAGCTCATAAAAATACAAAAAAAAAAGAATATTTTTTTTCCCCTACAGAAACGATTGCACAGGATTCGATGGAGGTGGTTTATAACAGACTTTTGTATCCATAAATTGGAAATAATGTTCTTATAACACCCAATTGAACATTTGCGATAAAGTGACTTGATGAACTGCGAAATTAATGCAATAAAAAGAAGGGGAAGGGCGAAATGCAGGCCAAGTTTTACTCGCCCCCATATGGTCAGGCTGCAAAGTTTGGTCGGCTTTAAGGATTTTGTTTTAGGGCGAACTTAAAGGAGCTATTTTATTGGCAAATAATGTGGCTTTTGATGTGTACTGTCGGTCTTTTCTGATCGAACTTAGATGGAGTATGTATAAAATAGCATAGAGCCAGCATAGGTCATTATATTCTCTGATTTCTACATAAATGTGTAGAAAAGATACTTAGATGGCGCTACATTCCGGGGTGGACCTGAGCCTCAAACAAAAAACCTCTCCAGCCAACCCGGATATAAGCCAGCTCCTTCTAATTGGGTACGCCAAGTTGGTTAAGGTCCTCCCTTCTCTTGTTTGCGACAACTATCGCGAGATCGTCCTCTACAAGGCCGTGCATGTTTCTCAGACATTATTAGCTAGAACGATGGGCATCTATCCGCTCTAAACGACCCAACCATCTTAGTTGCTGCATGCGACCAAGTTGATGTCCTTGTATAGGCCATATTGTTCGGCGTTATATTTTCTACGCTACTTGCCAACGGGACCAAAGATCACTTTCTTACAATAACCAAAGGCATCCTCATCAGATTTTGTTAAAGTCCATGTCAGCAGGACTAGTGTCTTATAAAAAGTTTCCTTAGTAGTTTGAAATAGGGTTCTGTTACTCAATTGCCTTCATGGCCAATAGATCTCCCAATGGTGTTCTTCATCATAGAGCCTACGTAGACCCAGCCCTTTACTACCTCGAAATTATATCTGTCTATTGTGGCATTCTGTGCAAGACGCCGATGTTGAGTGTCCTTTTTTGTAGAGAGCATATAGCTTTCATATACCGCTGAACCTATCCTTGCTGCTTCGTTCTCAATGCTCGCGAATGTCCCACTGATTTTCTCCGACTATGTCAATGTACATACTCCGTTGTACATCCAACATCATTCGTTATTTTCGTTTCTGTTTTTTTACACCTTGACGAATGTTGAAATTAGATGGCTTCTATCCATCTTTTAGAACCTACAAGTCAGTCCTTCATGAACAGAATCCTGCTGTTGTTTTCTAGCACCGATACGATCACGAAATTTTGATAAATTCTGACATAACCTTTATAGAGCCTAAACGAGTTTAAGGATATTGATAAACAAAAACGCTACGCGCCGCCATGCAAACTGCACCAGTTACTTTTATTGGATAAAGTGGTGATTCATGAGGCACATGTGGATTTTCACCCGACCAATAACGCATATTTTGCGAAACCATTGCGCCAAAAATGAGCTTCGTCACTGAAGATGATTTTGCGATGAAATTCATTATCCTGGCGCATCTTCTCCAGAACCCAATCGGAGAACGTTCGTCGCTTCAAATGGTCCATCAGCTTCAATTCTTGAGTCAGCTTGACCTTGTATAGGTGTAAACCAAGATCCTTACGCAAAATACACCATAATGTGGTCTGAGCAATGCTCAATTCTTGAGAACGCCGTGGAATTGACTTATTTGGATCGTTTTTTACGGACGCCTGAATGGCAGCGATATTTTTGACACTTCGTTGTCTCACTGTCACGGCAACATCACACAACGAATATGTAGACTCAAATTTTTGCACTAAACTTATTATTGTCTGTCTAATAGGGCAAGAATTATGACAGAAAATTTGAGTTAACGCTCTTTAAGTTGCGATCACCGACTCCGAATTTTAGTAGAAAATTTTGATAATTTGTGAACGTTGCTCGTTCGTATGAAAATGTCTAGTTTACTGAATAAACTAGAATGACAGTGACAGTTTGATGATTAGTGGAAGAGTGCGTTCACAAATTAAATTCAAAGTTGTCAAGTTCCTATTGGAAAAAAAACCTTTATATGTTAAAATGTGCACTTTTTTAAAAGTTCATTTATTTTCAAACTAACAGCATAGAAGTGCATGTACGTACGACCCAGTCGTGCAGTTTATTTTTTATGGAAATGGCATACACTTAAATGATCCAATTACATAAAACTATATAAACAATAACTGGTGCTAAGTGCATTTTCAAACAGTTTTTTTTAAAAAGAAAAGCACTGGGGGATATTTAAGAGAATTCAAATGCTCCGCAGCCAATTTTTCTGTCAAAAAAAAAAAATCTGGGGGAAGGCGTTTTACCCCCTTGGAAACAATTAATTGCTCACAGTAGTTTGTGGAAATAATGCACTATTACTTCTCGTAATAAAATAGAAATGAGCTCAAGAGTCCATTAAAGGATTTGATTGTGTGCTGCTTCTTCTTATTCTTGGTTCAATTTCACATCGATCCACAACTGCACACAGTCATTAAATCTTATTAATACGCTGCCATTTCTCACTGTTTTATTCTAAAGTGGCTTCGAGCATTAGAGCCCACATCTATCATCTACTTCAAGTGACGGTTGGGTGGGAGGAGGCATCTCTTGGATTTTATCTTGCACAATGACTGTCGCAACACCCCCAAACCGGTTGCTAGCGTGGTGCACCGAGAACATTGTTGCATTTGCTAAGAAAGAAAATAAGCTCCTATAATGCGGTTGACTGTATTATAGTCTCCCCCTCAAACACATAGCTAGATTCATTCACCGACACGCATGGAGCACGAAGCAGCTAGCAACACACAAATCCTTTTACAAACTGGATACAATATCTCCTTATACAGAGTTCTAAGCCAGGATACTTTTTTGAAGCGCACATACCTACTATGTGCACACAAGAATGAGCAAAGAATAAAAAGTGAAACACTTTTTATTGTTGGTCGCCATCTTTAGATCCTTGCAATAGACTTTCCTGTTGCGAATAATATGTCCTTGCAGAGCCATTCACTGGAGTTTTTTTTTTTTTTTTTCGAATTCACTCACTACGTACGTTTGTTCCTCCATTTTAAGTGATTACAAACGGGCGAAACGGGGTAGCATCTCTTACATACATACATACATCTGTGTATCAGAGAGGAACCTTCACATAATGCTGGATGATAACATTGTCTCCTTTGCCTCGGGCTTTTGATGGTGGGTGACGACGACCGACGCCGACGAGAACTCCGAGGGTGGATGTGATGCGCCACGGCAATGGACTACATGAAATGCTCTTAACAAATAATGAGGTGTTTCCGTGTTTAAGAACGACTTAAAGTTGGTTACGATGGGTATCTTTTGGGTTCAAGATACTTTTGTGTGCCATCTCGTGGTAACATGTTAGTGGGCGGTCGGAGGATATTTCAGATGTTTGTTCGGTTTTTTACCGCGAACCGGAGAGATGTGAATGTAATTTTTTTTTTTTTTGTATTGTCATAAATGCGTTGGTAGACATTAATTTCCGGCGCTTAATTATAACGAGAAGCAGAGAGCTCAGGAGGATGAGACTAAGAGATTTCGTGAGTGTCTCATAATTATAATGGAGCCCACGAAACGAACCTCGTTTTAATTTGTAAATGTATACAAGTGGCAGTCGAGTCGAGAACGTAATGAAGGCTTTAAGAAATTACTCTGTTGGATTTACTGGAGTAGGAAAACATATACTTATAAGTGGGGTTTTTGAGTGGATAAATCACGGTTTCGTTTCTGCTCTCCTTAGTCTCGCCGAAGCAGTCTCATCAGATATAAATTAAATGTGGACTCATTACGAGGAAGAGTATAATTTAGACAAACTGCAGACTACATCATAAAGTACGTGAAGAGTGCTGATCTTACGAATGTCTGTTTTTGCAAATCACCAACAAGGACCTATCAGATTTGGATTCTTAGAGCAACCTCATCTTGACACCGAAATATGTTTTTTACGCGACACTTTATGAGGGATATCAATTGAGTTAAAAAAAGGGAACTATATTCACTTTGACTAGGACTCTAGGGAGAACGAGAATGAGTAGCTTAGAAGCAGAAGTCTTGGTGAAACAAATACAGGGGAAGCACAAACCCTAGGCTCAGAAGAACTAGAAAGCGAACTAGAAAATGATTTCTACTTAGTTGATCTATGTTAGCTATCAAAGCTGTTCTTGCACGGGGGAGCATTGGTCCCTTGTGCTTCCCTGTCTTATTGTGGTACCATACCTTATTTGGTTGCATTTCGGTTGATCTTGAGTTGAACCAATCTGTATTCTTAATAAAAAAAAGATCATGATGTTCCCTAGGGGAACTTCCACCTGATCATCCAGTCCTCCGAAGAATCTGTTTCCCAATTAACGGAAGCGAGGAGTGTAGAGGTAGAGATCCGAGGACGCACCCGCGAGTGACTTCATATGTGTTGCATATTCTCTTTATCGCTTGTCTGCATGCGGAAACTCCTTTTGATCTGATAAACACGCTGTCCAGTGCCTTGAGCGCGACTGTCCACAGAGGCAGTAACCCTAGAAGGGCTTAGCTAATTGGAATCCCTCCTTTTCAATGGTAAAGACTTCTGCTTGAAAGATAGATAGATGTTAAGTGACTCATAGAAAACTCACCGCCGGTTCCATTTTTTACCTGTCAGTCCTGTGCTCTTGGACTCCAACTCATGTCGAGATCTGTTCTTCTGTATATTTGAAGTATAGATCTCTATCCAGACGCTTACTCCTGTGCGGCTAGTCAGTTTCTGTGATTCTTTTGCTCTTTCTTGTTCCTCAATTTTATACAGATTTTATACCATACTATCGTCCTTAAGGAAACTTTCTTTAGAACTGTTTCAAATTATCTTGAACCAACGCATTTTGCGTTTATTTTTTTTTTTGTCATGGAAAGGATTGTCCGTATTATGAGATGGAATGGCATCAAGTTGCCTCCAGGAGTACCTCCATGGCTGCACTGTTTAAACCCAGCAATTCCACTGCGGAATTGGGCTCCATTCTTCATCCAATAGGAATATATCAAACAAGAATATCGACAGGTATCTAAAACAAATGAGCGAGACAATTAAATGAACGATGAACGAACCGTTACTTGGTATTGACCAACTGACAACAAGTTACGTAATGCAACAATTAACGACTTGCTAGCTAAAATATCCTTCGAGCAAGGATCTTTGGATCTAAAGGGCACTGTCCATGAAATAAAATCTAATGCGAGAGGTCTACAACATAAATTTGGACATATCAATTTCAATATTTACACGGCTGATCTGATCCAATCTCATCAACACGTTATAACGTACGCGGACGACTTGATAGCGTACTGATCAGGACCCAAGAGGGACCAGGAAGAATTGGCGAAAGTTGTGTTTTGTTGGTGAGATACCTAGACTCTGGCTAGACCAATATATGTATTTTAATAAATATGTCGGAGAAGAATACCCAATCTTAAATTTCTTATTCCAAAATTATACTTGTTTGGAATTTTCGAGATTAGAAAACGACACGTCCACGTAGAATGAATGATACTCTTTCTGCCGTTCCATAGCTCTCTCCTCTCAATCATTTGTGGCGCCATCTCTGAAACCATAGAATAAGTATTGCCAGGATGCCACTTATCTACGATAAATATATACATAGATGGTGCTCTAACCAGAGCTCGAGGTGCTTTCGCGAATACAAGGAGCATATTTTAAAGCAGCCAAGTTGACGAGAAGGTGAAGGTAATCTGCTACATGGCCATTATTCGGACCATACCATACTCACATATGGAAGTTCGGTGTGGTTCAACATAGGGATCCGTTACGATCCTGGTTTTTGGGACGGCAAAGTCTGCCGCCGCATTCTCTGACATCCCTGAGAGAGACAGAGTCTCTTATCTGGTGAGTGTAGCAAGTTCAATAGGTGGCAAAAAAGCTATTCGAAATAAAAATACGTGAACTCTAAAGCTGGGTCCAGACCGAACGAAACGCTTCTGAAACATTTATTAAATGTTTATGAAATTTTTCAGAAATGTTTCACTCGGTCTAGGACACACCCTTAGACCTTTGTAATTCCTTATATTCTGTACTTAGAAAAACGTTCGTAGTTTTATCTTATTTTGTTCATTTCCTCGTCATAACGGCTCCAATATAACGACCAACTCTTTGTGGGTTAAGAGTCAATGATACACCACATTAGCTGCATTGATGTACGTCTTATGCTACATCGGTGACACAATTTAAATTTTTGGCCAGCACTCTGTAACCAGCATAACGTACCTCTGTGAACCATTTTGCTTCGCATAAAACATTGGCTTATCTAGTTTGGCAGTTACACGATCTGGGTGTTTCCTCTTTTTATTTTGCTAGCACCAGGAAACATGTAAATTTTCCTTATCAAATTGCCTCTTGCGCTTTTGAACGCGAATGAATGTTCAGCCAAAAAAGGACTCAATGGGTATTTTCTTATTTTATTGAGAGTTTCTTTTACATTAACCAATTTTTCGTTATGGAATGGTGTTGTATATAAACGACAGAGAATATGGTATATATTCGTAGGTATGTATTGACATTTTTTAGCTATAATCGATTCAGTTAGTCATTAGCCTTTTGGCACAATAAAAGCGTCTGAAAAGAGCTTAAGACTTAGTTTGGAGAAGAAAGCCCAGTACTGCAGCACAGGATCGAATTATACTGCCCAGCAAAAATTTGAAACGACAAATTACTGAACGAAACGACAAAGCCTGAACCTGTGAAGAGATTTCAATTAAACGTCATATTTGTGATCTTTACGTGGACACGAAATTATAATTTTTGTTAGTCCTTATAATAGCGTTGAACTACTGCACATGGGGTTCCAAGTTCGAATTCAAGAATAACTTTTTTTCACGACTCCATTTCTTGCGATTGCTAGCGTCTAGCAAACCTACAAGAGTACTAGTAACTGCCGTCTTTAGGGATCTTCTGAAAAACTCCCATTGACCTTCAGATAAAACAGTATATATATTTTTTATATATATAATTTGAGAGCGCCAAAGGGGATATCAATACCCTAATGCTGATAGCTCAGGGCACGAGCGTTTAGGAAAAGGAAGAAGAGGAACAGAGGAGGTTCCTGTGCACGTTGGCTTTGAATGCTTCAAGGCTGTAATAACGAGGAAACACAGAGCCTGGGAGATTATTCCACATACGTGTCGTTCGGCTAATGTACACCCAAAAAAAAGGTGCTGTAAAAATAGAGTAAAGCGCTGTAGATTCTACTGCAACCATTGTCAGAATCCACCCGACAATTTTCGTTGGAAATTTTGCAGAGGTGTGGTTGTACATTTAACAATCTAGTTGTGAAAATAACAGCTAAAATTGTAGATTTCACAGCACTTTGCTGTCGAACAGCTGTAGATCAACTGTAGAAACAACAACAATTTGCATGTAAAAAAAAAATCGCTTTCATAGCACCACATAAGCTTAAAGTTCTAATTTATTGGTATGGTGCGAGAAATGAGTGGAAATAGCTTTTACAATCCAATTAGATGGGTCTTGTCCAAGAAATACTTAGTGTGTGTTTAAACCGAAATATATAATTTAATTTACTTACAAAATGTGAAAAAAGTTTGGATCTGGCTGGGGTTGAACGTGGAACCTCTCACTCGGCGACTGCATACACTACCACAACGCCATGGCCTTTGAAAAAATAAGCGGTCTTGAGTGGACCTGACCAGATGTGGGCGTTGTACTCTAGTTTTGGGCGAATGTATGTCTTGTATATTGAGGCCAAATCGGTCGGGATAAAATATTTCTTGCACCGCTTAAGGAATCCTAGACATTTCGCTGCATTTTTAGCGTTTTCGAATATGTGATCGTTCCAGCAAGTCTTTCGGTTTCCGCGGTGCAAGTACCATTCATGGATAGTGGTTGGGGGTTTTGATTTCGCTTGAGTGACACATCATTTATGAAAATGAAAAAGAGAGTGGGAGACAGAACTGAGCGCTGGGGGAAACCAGCATTTATGTGGTGAATAGCAGAGTTGAAGCCATCCAATGCAACTTGTATTGAACGCCCCGATAGATAATTTCTAATCGACATAAGAGCCTGATGCCAAACTCTGTCCAATGCCTTAGAAATATCAAGCTTGCATCGCCGAAGTGATGACGAGATTGGTTCCACTTCTCGGTGAGATATGCCGGTCATTGAGAAGTTTTCGTGAATTAAGATATTTCATGAGCTGACGATTTATCAGCGTTTCCATGACCTTGGAAGGAAAGGACCAACAATTTTTACTACCTTTGGAACACTGTACAATTTTTTGCCTCAATGTTTGATCGTATAGGAATCTTACATGTAGAATGTACCTAGGCATTGCAGTCTTTTCTGGCTTGTTTGAATTTTTTCGCCTTTTTCGGTACGCATGTTCAGCGAGCATGTTCGTCGTTTAGGGCTACCTTTACAGACATTAAAAGTTTTCTTATTGAATGGGGTGGGGACAGGACAGGACTTAATCTTTACTCTATTTACCAATCCCTATTGGTTACTAGCCTTTAGTCACTTGAGTTATGGTGCTTGTCTGCTTCTGCTTACGTTTCTGTATGTCTTGCTGACACAATCACCTCTATATCTACTCCTGCGCACCATTACTGCTATTTTCTTCCCTCCAGCCTTACATCAGTATATTTAACCTCATATTCATATGTAAATGCAGTTTAATTTCACGCCTTAATTACTTACATACATATGTCATCTCAGACTCTTTGATATGATACAAATCCATCTGCATCGCATCGTCCTTTGCTCATAATTAATTACGAATTAATGCAGTTATTAAATTAGTTTTTGACCCACATGCTACAAATTTATCACATTCCAAACCTACCATAACGTTCGACCAATTGCTTCGTGCTCTCAGTGGAAAGCAACCCTTTTCAGCATAATAATTAAACAAATTGCCCGTCAACTCCTTCCTGCGCGCAAGTAAATCCTTTTTTGTCCATTACCTCGAATTACTCGCCGCACAATCAACATGATTTAGCGGGGAAAGAAAAAAAAAATTCACGCTGACTCAGACCTCATCATCAGCAAATCTGCAAGCGTGGCAATTCTAAGTATTCAAATTGTTCCATGAACCACCACCAGTTTATTACACAATTAATATTTCATATTTTAATTGAACGCTCCGCGGGGAGATTCCCTCTTTGTGCTTAATGCGGCCGTACCCAGAACTCTGTCTCTGACTCACTTTGTTACCTGGTTCTTCTTTAGCTAACAGTTTAAGTGATAAATTCCCGTCATAATCCCAGAGGGAGTTCCCATCAACTCTGGGTATAGAGGATATATTCAGCAACAATCCTCGCAATCACTCACTTCTACCCTCTACTCGTACATCTCTACTCGATGGTGTATGTGTGTATTTTAATTTTAACCGTCCAACGCGTTCAAAGGATTCCAACTCTTGTGGGTGGATAGAGGCGTACCTATATCCCTTAGGCGCAGTCTTCATTTCGAGAGCTCAATGGTGGTAATGGTGGAGGAGGCGAACAAAAAGCAACAGGGTGGCAGTGGGAGCGGAGGGCGAACAACTTTGTGTTGTGAGTAATTTTTATTCATAACCGACCACAAGTATGACTTTTAATGGTGAATTTGTGGTGTTTTTTAAACGATCCCATTTAAACCACTGCACAAACACACACATAGATATAACCCACCGCAGGAGCTTCCAAGTGGCATACCAAACGTAGTGGAACAACACAGAGAGAATGGAATGGAATGGCAACCCTCCCTCCAGCACTTTATAATAAAACTGAGCAAACATTTTCTTCCACTTGTTGACTTTGCACAAATGTGTTAATTGTTTCCTCTTGCGTCGTCCTGGCAGCTTTTTGCGATACCCAAATGAGTGCTGTTGGCCAGAAGCGCGAAGGCGGCACTGGCTGTAGATGGCTTAATGTGCATAGAAAGTACTTTGTTGTAAAATCAGCATGAAATTAGTTTGAGATGAAGTGGGAATATTACATTCCAACTGGTTGTTCATTGTTTGGTGTGGGGGTGGAGCATAGTGGCATGTCTGGGGTCTAACTGATTGCAGTCCTTAGTGTGTCTGATGAAAGATGTGAAAGCATACCTCTCAAGAGTCTTTACTAGAGACCTAACGGGATTGAAATTGCATTTCATTTAAGTTAATTCTTGTAGCGAAGGAAATGTATTTCGAACCGGGAAATGGTATTTGATTTGTTGAACTGTTTTCGCATGATATTGGATCAACATGCGGAGAAGTTTTACCCTTTCTGGGTAATACGAGTAATTAGCGAATGATTCGAAACATAACCCCTTATCCAACGCATTGTGCGTCGATATTGTTTACAAAGCCAGTCAAGCTTCTCGCTAAGCTAGTGAAACGTTACCGAGAACTCATCTGCTGACTTATCTGCTGCATATTGCAGATTTTGCTTAAAAGTTGACCTTGCATCTATAGTAATGCCAAGTCACTCTTACAGTTTTCATAACCTGTCTGTTACTGACAAGTGCTTCCTCTGTCTTTTCCTCTGCAAGTCATAGATCCATGCTTACTAGCCAGTCCTGTACCATATCGGCTTCACGGCAGACATGCTCTAACTCTTCAAGAAGTTTGACCACTACAACGTTCGCTTTATTGTCGGCGAAGCCAATCAATTCGCAATTTCATAATTTTCTGATGGGTCTACAGGAAAAATCAAAAATTAAAATCAACATCGGTGCTAAAACTCAACAGGGTGATAACATCCTTAGGTTGGTTTCAGGAAAGGATTGCTACATATATGCCTTTTTCTTCTTTTATTCTAAACCGTTTTCCAAACTTTGACAAGTGATTGATTATGACCATTTTTATATGACAAAAAACGGCTTTTACTGCAACTTCTGTTGATTGTACGTAAAAAAGTTGCTTAACATAATTTTTAGGAAATTTTTCAGGTATAAAAATTTTATAAAAAAATAAAAAAAATTATTAAGTAAAAATTTTGAGAAAAATGCATTTTAAGTAAAAAAATGGAACAACAAATTTTCATAAGAAGCCATAACTTTTTTGTAGCTGCACAGATGTAACCAAAGTATTTAGGACTTGTATGTGCTACTAAATTGTCTTTCCAAAATTGACAAAGCCTTTTTTGTACCAATAAGAGTTTAGAAGTTATAGCGTTTAAAGTGGCTACACCTCCAAACAATTGCAGTCCATAGCTTCCGAACGTTTTATATTGTCATTGAATAGAAATCCATATTATTCATAGGCACCCCTAATACTGCTTTCGATATGAACAATGAAATGTATGTCAGTAAATGTTAAAATTCTAATTAACGCCATCAAATGGTAAGACCAAAGGTACGTATGTTCTAGTAATACTGTGCCGAGATTCCAGTCCAGGTTAGCTTGCACGTTCAATATAAAACGTATTGAATTCGTGAAAAAATTGGAACTCGAGATATTAAATCGAATCAATTTACTTCAAACTTCATTGCATGGCCACTAAAGGGGACATTGATTTTTTTTGTTCTAGCCCTACTCTTCGAGTTCCTTAACGTAGCGCCATTTTCACAAGCACGAAGTTTTCTCCAAAATGGTTTCAACGATTTTGATAAAATTTCATTTTTCAGTTGTTTTAGGCGTAAAAAGCTTTTTAGTTTTCTATAGCAGCTTAGAGGTAACATATACGATCCATTCCTGCAAATGACTTAGTTTTTGAAAAATCGAAATCAAATGAGGTAGCAGCAAGAGAAGAGAATATACATAGGGAAGTCCATGCGCTCTTTTAAAATCTGTAACTCGGGAACTACTTGGCGGATTTATTGAAATCTGAGATAATCATAATATTAGAATAAATCTCTGTAAAACTTACTTATTTGGAAACTAGATACCCCAATTTTTTTAATTTTTCTCAGAAAATATATAAGATACAGGAATGTTCGTATTGTTTCCACAATCTACACAAAATTCTACGTATTCCCAATTTGTTTTCATATTTTTACGATTTATGGTCTAGCCGCTAGGGGTAAGGGGTTCAACGAATATTGTCAAAAAAAATATTTTTTTACATATATGGAGCCCTTGTAAAATTCTCTTTAATTGGGTATGCCACATGATGGGGAACAAAATATTTTTGTTTTGCCTTCCCTCAAAATGAAATTCATTGCCACCATCTTGTGCGTGGCTCCCACACAATGTATACATAGCGAAAGTTTCAGCTCTCTATGTCTAGCGGTTCAAAAGTTACAGGGCTGTTTCAGACTGACGGACAGACACCGTATCAAACCCACAAGTGTTCCGTCTTATTTTAAGGTCCGGAACACTAAAAACTAATTGCTGATTAGCTAGGGCCAAAGCCATCCTTGGTCCACAATTGTTCAACAACGACTGAAGCCGAACACTCGAATGCAAAACCGATCGACACTCCACAAAACTCCACCCACAACTGAACCTCAGCAGCCGATCATAGGACCGATCTGCACCCCACGATTGAACCTAAGTAGTTGACAGTATATCCCATCTGCACTTCACGAAGGTCCACCTAAAGATGCAATAATCTACACCCTACGAAGGACCATCCGTTACCACACACACTGTGATTTCCGAACGTTTGCAGCCACATATTGGCTGGGTTCCCAAATACATCATTGTGGGTGGGGGATAAGGTACTTCTTTGTTTTCAAGTGATCTTTTTGGCAGATATTTTGAAAGCACGAAAGTTCTAGAAAAAATTTAGACTTCATTGCTTCGCTTCATCCCGCGATTATGCGACTTGACACACTACTCGATTATTTACTTTCTACGTCAAACTCCTAGTCTGTCACTTTGGACAAGCTTAGCTTTGTTCCTAAATTATGATATTATTTGAAGGAAATCGAAGAAAATCACTCTTATAAAAAAAAAAAAAAAAGCTCCGGGTACTATAAGTCCAAACCAAACAAATTCAACTTCGACTAGTTACCTTTAGGTCAATTAAGATACACCTGATTAAAGTGCTTTCGCCATTGCCAGTGACTTCTAAGGGGTAATTTTTTATTCAAGAACCTTTTTTATGGTCAAAATATCTATTTCTATTCCGTGTTCTGTTTTTGGGGTATAAGTAGCAAACCAATCCCTTTTAATTATTCTACCTTTAAGTGCTCTGCATCATTTAGGTTTATGAAAGAAAAAACAGACCCCCATCCCCTCCGCTCCTAATACCAC
This sequence comes from Chalcosyrphus nemorum, assembly GCA_949716465.1. Taxonomy (NCBI): domain Eukaryota; kingdom Metazoa; phylum Arthropoda; class Insecta; order Diptera; family Syrphidae; genus Chalcosyrphus; species Chalcosyrphus nemorum. Next base: position 42,099,815 of record OX454333.1, on the reverse strand, counting down.
AGACAGACCATTTTGGATGCAGCAAAGTGGAAGGGTTTTGATTTTTCTACTCCAGATCATAGCCTCTCCGATAGGGTAAAAGAAAGAGACAAAGAACAGGAAGACTAAGGAGACAAGGACTATAGACATCTTAAACTTGTGTTATATTGGACTAAGTTCAATATTTTGTGTGACAAATTCTGTGTCACAGCTAATATACGAGTACCTTATGGGATAGAGTTTAAAAACATCTTGTTCATCTAAGACGAGCAAACTTTAATTTTCAATGAACTTACCATCCATTCTAACTGATGTCAATTTAGAACTCAAAAGTCCATCATATACTCTCAATTCTTGTGGGATTTACTGTATAGAAACGATTCTGCACGTATCCAACAAATGTTACACCATAAGAGGATATACTATTCAACTCACGCATCACGTAACCAATCTCAGTGTCTAATTGCAAAAGTAACAGCTTCGACATCATTTCAAAAGTTTATTCCGCCCAACTAATCATCAATTTGATAACCTCTTACCCTCAAGTGACCAATATCCTGCCGCATGCACTAGCTCCTCTATGTGGATGTATGTGCAAGCAGGATAACACAATCTATTCTAAAATAAATTCGTCTCGGCGCCAATAAATCATAGCACTCGGTGTGTTCTCCTTGTTAGCCTCATGCAATCGGGAAGGCTCACAAATTGAATTTATGTAAATGAGATATCTCGATGTCCCTGCCGTCGGTCATAGTTATCCATGCAATGCAATGGCTACCAGCATTCAACTCTACATACGAATGAAAATATCATTAAGCATTAAGGATGAATTATTCGTCGATTCAGGAATGTTCATTTATTCGGACTCGTAGGATGAGTGTATGACCGTTATTAAGTGGGTCATGTTCGTAGCACTAAGGATACGCAATGATAAATAACCAAAGAGAAATGAAGAGAAACGTTCTACTTACACGTGAAGAGAGATTCGATTGGGTGCTTAGTGCGCAATCTCAATTATTTGTTTATATTCTCTGGACTCGCTCTTGGTGAGAATTAAACAAAACACGTGGACTTGTAAAATTCGAACTTAGCGTAAGAATTTTTCGAATATTTTACGCGCTTAGATGTGGGTATAGGTATATGTGCAGACCTATACCAAGAGATAACAACAGAGACAGACCGAACGCACGAAGGGTTTTGTAAAGGACCAACTAAAAGAAAAAAAAAAACCAATGAATGAGAGTGCACAACCTCTTAAACCACCCCATTTGTGTGTTATGGCGGCGTGTCATAGGGTTACCAATCCGTGTAAACTATTTCAGCTAAAAGAATGAGCTTATGTGGTCATAGATATTTGGTAAAGGTATACTGCAAAATGGAGTAGGATAAATAATTCATTGGATCTTGAGTTCGACGAGTCCTGTTGCTTGAAATAAAACTAAATAATGTCCACAGGTTGTATTGCGATTCTGAACTGGAAATAGGGACCACTATGGAAAAATTGGAAATAGGCATTAAGGCTATTAGATCAAATGCACTACATCCAGGTATGGAACTAAATATTTCTAAAATACTTTTTGTGGTCTTGATGCCGCAAAAGGAGGCACGGTAGCCCCACTCTGAGGACATAACATAACATTTTGCATTACTGTCTGGGTCTCCTTCGCAAAAGACACTTTTTTCAGGATCTAGAAGTCCGATAGGGAAAGTCGTAAACTTTGTACTGGGCACGATCATTTAGTTGAGAACCGTGTCATAATGGGACAATGAGGAGGTCACAATCATTTCCAGCACTGATCTGGCATTGGCATAAAGAATTTTCTTCGTCAACATACTTATGTACGCAGCTTAAAGACAAGCAAGAGAGAATATCAATGAAAGTTCCAAAATTCCTTTTGCAAGACAAAGGAATTTTTAAGTAAATCGTCGACTAATTTTTCTTTTGTTCTGTAAGGAAATTTAGGATATGGAATTACTGAGTGAAACTAGAACGTTCATAAAATACAAACTGCAGAGTTAACTTAACGAAAATAGGAGAACAAATTTCCTTTTTATTAAATAAATTGACAACAGTCATAAACTTTTTTTATGATGTTGGGGGTTTTTACGCTTTTTTTTTACGGAGTTTGGCAACCCTGTTTCAATTTAAAGCCGGTAATATCGTAGCGGTTACAATTGCATTGCCAATCCCTGTTGATATACTCCGTTGAATCTTCGAATATACTACGTACGTATGTGAGATACTTCCATGTCGTGCGCACAGCAGTACATATTCATTCAAACTGACAGAGTACAGAATATCCTGCCGCGCTGTATGATGTCTGGCAAAAGTGTTGGGGGTGCAGCAAATGCCAGTCAGAGAATGATACACAGAGCATAGTCGAATGGAGCTACTTGTGCATTTCACTCTGTCAAAGGCGCGCACGGCAGGGGTAGACGTAAATTGTGCAATTCTCAATGTATGGGTTGGTAGATGGGTGGGTGGAAATGGTCTATGGATTTTGTATCATCTCTCAACTCTACAGGGACGAAGGACGAAATATTTTACCACGAGAGAGACACATACTCGCACTACAACAACAACAACAACAACGACGACGATATCGAAAAATACTACCAAAGAGAGTCTGAGTCCAATAACATGAGGCTATGTTGAATGATTTTCAAGTTTCACTGTGAAGTCACAGAGATACAAAAAAAAAAAACTCTGTGAGGCTGCTGGCATTCTATGTGTTCAGAGTTCAGAGCAAAGAAGATACATTTTAGGATTCAGTCATTTCAGTCATTGCCGGCTTTTCAAACTGCTTGGACGTGCCATCCTCGGTTATAAGACTTGGAAACAGTAGTTGTTTGCCTGCCACATAGAGAGATACCTTCACCTGTAAAGGATTTGATAATTGTGTGCTTTCACATGGAGATAGTGTTGTGATAGTGTTGGGGTCGATGGATACCAGTGGCTGCCCACCATAGATACAGAGCTATTGTGAGATTTTGTTTCAGTTTTTTTTTGCCCACCCCCTGTCTGGTGTGTGTTTTTTTTTTTTTTTTTTTGAATACCTTTCGGTGGTGGTGTCCCTATTTTAGGGCTCGGTTCGGAAGTGGAGTCATAGGCTATCCTACCTGCAGGGGTTGTTTAATGTGGGCTTCCTGTGGGCAGTGTTGTGTGTGTGTATTTTCTTGTTTTTGGGTCATCATAGTTGGAAATTGAATAAAAAAAGTTGAAATTTTAACCCAACCAAAATAAATCAGTTAATAGTCGTATCCTTTTGCGAACGAACAGGAAGTTTTGTGGCATCTAAATAATGTGAAAAGTTCTTGGACGCTTAGAGAGAGAGAGGAAAAAAAAATTGTTATCCCTTTTTCGGTGGGTGTATATGGATGGTACGGAATCGCAACGCGGGTATTGTTTTCGTTTATCGAATTTGTTTCAAATCGGTGTTGAGTGAATTATCGTGCGTTCAGATTTCGGAATGAAATAGTATCCTTTTTTTTTGCCCGGCCTTCAACTGATAACGGGTGAATTCTTCGGCCAAATGAATGTGCCCCAATCGTAAATACAATGATAAGGATGTGCTTAGTTTGGGAAAATTTCGAAAAATCGTAGGATATCGATTGTTATAAAGGTTTTTCAAAAACACAGTGAAAGTTTTGGAATATCCATCGACGGAAGAAGACACAGGAGCAAAAATAGTGGGGTATTTTCCTTCTTTTTTTTTTGGAAAAGAGGCCCTTGATAGTCTGTACGTGTTGTGTTTTTGTTTTATTTATTTCTTTCGAAATGATTGACATGGATTAGTGAGATCCTAACCCTGTACGTGATCTTTTGTGAATTTTATGTGCTTTGCATTTGGAAGGACTCCGAGTGTGTGTGTGAGGGAAAAAAAAGGGTTCTCGTAAAATTCCTGTGCTGTGATGTTTGAGGAAATTTGTTGCCATTGGAAAGCGGAAGGATTACATTGAGTGCGAAAGTTTGGATTTTACATTTGAAAAAGGTAATATAATAAAAATAAAATCGAAGAATCTACAGTGTGAGGAAGAAAATGGGTCGTTAAATTTTTTTATTGGGCTTAGTACGTTGACAGTGTATTTTTTTTTCTTTCTCTTTGGTGTGGGTTGTGATTAAGTTGCATTAACATTTTATATTGTAAAAAAAACTTATTGTTCATAAGGAATTTTACCTTAGCAAATGGGTTTAAGAATTTTACTTCGACGCTTAAGGACTTTGAATGCAATAGAAATTTATTTGTCAGCTGTTGTTGATTTAGCATCTGGACTATTCTAAATATATTAGATGCTGTTATATTTTTTTTATATTTATATTCAGTATCGCCACCGGTATTCAATTGGCGAAACTTAAAGATGATGGCATGATTCTTTGGCCTCCCCTCTTAACCTGAATGCTAAGCTAGCATATCTCGTGATCTAGATAAATTTTCTGCCACTCTGGTGGAAAGCCAATAATACGTTCACTTTATGTTCGTACATTGGGAGTGAAAGTCTACATGCGGGATCGCCAATTCGACTCATGAGACTCAATCAAACGTAAAATAAACATTTGGCCATAAGCAGCCCAGAATGGACCAAGACCTAGCTGCGTGGTATAAATTTCTGAACGTACAGAAGAGACTTAAACTCTTAAACTCCATTCGAAGGGCAGAAATATTTGTTTTGAGAATCATCAGAATCGCTACTTAGTTCCCCGAAAAATAACTGGTCGGTGATCTCGTCGAGCTACCATTAGATGGGCTTTATTTTGTGCCATTGAAAAAGTGGTGCCCATGAGCGACCGGACTGTTATTAAATGTTTGCCAACAAATAGCAATCCTGGTTGTCATTTTTGTCACAAAATTGAGTTTGAAAGATATTCAATATTTTTCCTATCATAGACGTCAACGCAATGGCGATTGGCATCAAATTTTATCAATTTCGAGTCATTTTTGAGACACACAATTTGAGACACACAATTTGAGACACACAATACGCAATAACGGTTAGTTGAATTAGTTTTGAAGCTAACGGTATACTGTGCACTAGCTATATTAAATTAAGAATAACAAATATTTCAAGTATGTAATAACGAATAGGTGATTTATCTGGAAGTACTTCTTTCAAATGAAAAGAATTATATAAAGGAAATACTTTTCAAACAAAAGAACTATTTTTGATATTTTTTTGAGGATTATTTCTTCAAAATGTTAATTTTAATTGTAACTGAGGTTAATATGGTCCATATGGGTCTATTTGTCTAATAATGAAAATTGGTTCTCAAACTTTTAGATGGTTTAGCAAATCGAAGGTTAAAGAGTTCGATTATGTAGACCTTAAGATGCTCTAAGTGCACATAACACATTCCTTCTAGACCGCTGATCGTGCTACGCCCGTGCTAAGTCTTTCCATGATCAAATGTCAAACAATGTTGAACAAAATAATTATGACAGATTAACACAAATTATGTGAAATCTGTCAAAAAGTTCATAAGCAAAAAAGTACTTTTAAATGTATTACTGTTTACAGATGAATGATGATTTTTGTACTGTTTGTGTTGAACATCAGTGCAAACGATGATATTCAAAATAGAACAAGGTGTTTTGCAAAGAAAGTTGCAATCTCACGTTTTGTGCATAGTTGGGAGTCGAATTGCGTGAAGACTGACATATCTGTTACTATTTACGTCTGTAAATGTCAGTACCGGGTAAATGGCCTTGTGTAGGTACAGTTGTCATAACCTATCTTAGCATTATTATGAACTAGCGGACGTAGACGCTGTTTTTGTAAAAATGTTTGCTATATTTTCATGTGGAAGAACAACTGAAGAAATATGGCTATGTATAGTTGTATAATATTTCTGTTACATTCGCCAGTTGGTAGTTTGGTTTTGATTTCAGTACAACAAGGACCTGGACCATTATTGTATCATGTCTAACGTAGGTACTAACTGAATTCAGTTAAGGCTTTAGTTCTCTACATTTCTGAAAAAATTGATCTCATTATTTTCCCATCTTATAAATGAAAACATGAAATTTACTTTTGAATACAGTTTTGAGAAAGTTCCGAATACGCGCAATTTACATCTAATTTTTCGTACCATCCATATAATCAAGAAAATATTCGCGAGCATTTTTATTTTCCCTCAGTTTTGGCCAAATTTTCTCATAACATTTTCCCCAAAATGAAGAAAATTCAAAAAAGAACTTAATATGAAAAAATGTGACTACAATCAATCGTGATTCAAATTCATTAGATTTTGGATTGTCTAATGCTGTTTTTTTTTTTTTTTTCAAAATCTTTATTGCGACAGTTTCAAACAAAATTTTTACAAATGTGCACTAAATTTTGTTCCTAAGAAGTAATATAAAGCTGCTGAAACCAACAAAAACCGTTGTGTTTAAGAATAGCTAGCCTTAAAGTGGGCGTGGTTATACACAATTTATGAGCGATCTTTGGGGTTAGAGATAAGCTCCTTATTTGCTTGCCGATTTTTCCAGTTTCATGTAAAGTTACTAAAACAAATTATTCTTTTTTTCGAAAAGTGAGCGTGTCAGTGTCATCGATAAAGCAGATAAGCGTCAAAAACTAGTGAAAGATACACGGACATGGTGCAGTCGACTCGACTGGTGATGATTATACAAATACTTCAGTACCTACAAAAAATAAATTAAATAGTGTAGTGCACAATATATGTACATCCTGTGGTTCAAAGTCTCTAATAAAATGCATTGCCATTTCACAATGTAAACGAAAATTGACACGTCACATATTCGTGCCATGCCATATCGAAAAGTGCTACTACTTGTGCTAGATAACATTATCTAGCTACATATGTCCTGAAACGCGGCAGCCCTTTGTAGTGACATTGACATATTACTGGAAATGGCGTCAGATATGTCAAAAGTGACATTCAGACGGGATAGAACTCAAATGGTGGTTTTGTGACGTAATTTTGGCATCACACTTCCATTTAAAAAAAAAATAATAATGACCTTCTAGTGTTATATTTACACTTATTGCCCATCAGCCATTTATTTCTTCGAAAATGCTGTCGGCATTGATCCGGACGATATGTGAAGCATTTAAAATGAGAAAGAATTCAAACTGTCATGAAAGAGCGTTTAAAATTCATTTTACCAAGAAATGTTCATGTCAAATATATGTAGATTTACATATATGTACGTATGCAGGTATTTAGATACCTTTTACCATCCTTATCCGAAGCTATTTCTCGGGAAACCTCACAGGCGGTTCATTAGAAATACAGTACCTAGAGTATTATAGAAGTGGGACAAGCTAAAAACCACCCAAAAAGAATTTTTATTTAACGTTTGACCAAAATTATATGACTCGCATGACAGTACAAAAGTGCGACAATTTTGTGGATTTCATGTGTATAGAGGAAGAAAAACCAGCATAATACATTTATAGCTAGGTCCTGGTCACGCGCAAGTTTACATGTACTATTCGCAAACGAAATTATGACATACTATCAGAAGAGAATGAACGAGTTCTTCCAAATAAAAGACCGATTATCAGATACTGACATTTATTGATTCCGTTGTGATTTCGAGCCTCGGAGAGAATATTGCATATTTTTTACATGGACTTAAATTGGGGAAAACCAATGTGTGATTCGATAAGGAAAAATCTGGCATCACTGTTCTAACCTAAAGGAGAAGATGATTCAAAACTATTTTCTCTAATTAGTAACGTGGTATGCCATCTGATAGGACTTGCCTAAACTAACTCAAATATGGAATTTAAACAGTTTTCGAGAAAATCGTGTTTTGTAATATTGGCCTCAAGAAAAGTACCGCTCATAATGGGGCTAGAACAAAAAATTTAATTTCTCCTCTGCGGAGTACACAACAGACCCCAAATACATACGTATGTATGAAGTTTGAAGCAAATTGGTCCACCCATTTGGGCTGCAGTCGAGCGTACATACATACATACAGAGTGACGGACAGACAGAATCGGCAGACCCACATTTTGGAACTTCCCTATCTTTGAAATCCAGATGAGATCAAGAGTTCCCCAGTCCCCTATCATCAACTCTAGGCTTCGATCCTAAACAGATGGAATATATCGTGATTTTCAGCGGAAACGGACTGCATCATACCACTTACAAACTGTGAGCGGTAATGAGGAGGAATTGGGTACGGTCTGTGTCGAAAATGAACTCGCCATCTCCACCGACGAATCCAAAATGCATGCAGGTACTGGTGCTGGTTGTGTACTGCGAGTCCCTAAATACAAATTGATCTCTCAAACTTAGGTTTCTGGAATAAAAGAACCTGCCGATATGATTATTGAGGAAAATATTTCAGGATAAATAATCAGTATCTACGTCGACAGTCTGGCTAGCCAGGGAAGAGTCACATCTAAGCTCCTCGAAAGCCCTTCATGAGGCCAGCACACTGAAGAGGGACATAGACCATGAGCTCTACGAGACTAATAAACTGTGGTGTCGATTAGACTCATACGCAATAGCCAAATCGGAACGCCTACGAAAAAAGGAGATCGACTAATCTCAAAAGACTAATTCGCAGGGGTATATGAACGTCATGACAGGACACTGCGTGATAGACAATTATGCAGCACGGCTAGGTATACCCCAAAACGAGTTCTGTAGAAGTTGTAGAGGCGAAGAGGAAATAGAATCCATTCATCACCTACTTTGCGACTGTCCAGCTTTAGCCGTGAAAAGGAAAAATACTCTAGGGAGTTATTTCTTTCCGTAGCTGGATGGATCTAGGAAATATAGAGCTCAGCAAACTCCATTGGCACCGGCTATCAACTTCAGAACTCGGCCGCTACGCAATAGGAAGTAGGCTAGTCGTGGAGAGAAGGAACACCACCGGCACCAGTTCACGATCATGTTCCTGTTCAAGAGGAAGATTAATTGATATAACTTTCCCGCTACTTTATTTTTTCTTCTAATATAGTTTGCTACTAGTGTCGAAGAGATTATGTTTTTTTTTTTTTTTTTTTTTGCAGTGTAAAATGATATGATTCACACAAATTCTAAATCCATTAGGGTCGTTTGAAAATGAAAAATAAAAGCCGAGCTCAATTAAATTGAACTAATCTAGTGAAGTACTAAGTGACCTCTATCGTTAAAAGCAAAAAAAAAACAATGTTCTTCATCGATACTAACTCGTTGATGCATTTACTCTAAATTCCATTAGCACATCCAAAAGAATTTCATACAACCACGGATGGATACAGAAAAAAGAAAAAAATGGATAAATATGGCGAAAAATCCATTATCCTTCCATTAAAATGCGAAACCTTTAGAGCACGAAAATTTGCAAATACACAGTAATCACATTTCATTCGCTACTCTATAGCGCATTGAATTCATCGAAATCAAAATCTCGATAAGTGTGTTTCTACTTTTCTGCGCCACATAATAACTTCCTCAACGACGCCCCCACTGGATGGGGTATTTACAGATGCGACAAGGAAAATGTGACGACCCCATCCATCGTCTGGCCTACTCGATAAATGCATTCAGGATGTGCACTTACTCCTTCAACCCAAGCAATCACATCGCTTCTCACTCCTTGTTCCGGTTGGAATTCAATGGAACTTGGTGTAGTATTTGCTTGCTACTAAGGATTTTCTCTCATAAAAAAATGGACTTTTCCAAGCAAGGAAGAGAAAAAAAAATAAATACATTTCACCTCATTATATTCCTGCGGCTGTTGAATCATTTAATAGTCGTCACCTTTTTGGTTTACACTTTTTTTTTTTTTTTTTAATGCCACGCTTGGGTGGGTGGGAGGAGTTATCCTTGCAGTAGGATTATCATCGTCGCCGTCGTCATCATAAGCAACATCCTTGTCACCATCGTCATCAGTAAATGGATTTTCACTCAGTGCACCGTTGTGGTGTGGGAGTGGTGAGGCAAAAACGGTGTTAGTAAAGGAAGTGCATGAAGGAGAGGAGATTTAAGGACATACCTAACATTCTATATAGGTACATGTATATTTTTTATTTTTTATTTTTTACTCTCAATGGTGTAGGATGAGAAATGCAAACAGTTATTAGGCAACACTTTAGATGTGAAAACGTTGATGGCTATGAATAGAAAGGAACTCATTATGTCCTTTGTACATATGTTGGCGCAGTGGTGTGCTGCGAATCAAGGATGTATGCATTTTTGGACTTAGTATGCAAAGGGGAAATCCACATCGCTGGGAGGGGGAGGGGGAGGGGGTGCGTTCTTGTCGGCTTGGGGGTAGGTTTATTTAAGATCTTTTATTACAATTTTTTCACATGGACGCGTTGTAATTGTTTGGTGGCCACATGCTGAAGGACTAGCAGATATAATGGCAACCATTCAAACAAAGGTCCCCGTCTTTGAAGTGCGAAAGAGTTTGTTAATTACGGCAACAATTTCTTTTTGTTCGTTGTTGGTTTTGCTTCATTTCAACAGAAAAGAGGTGAACATTTTAATTTACCTTTTAGACAATAGAAAAATGTTGGGGTGTTTTAAAAGGGCTGGCAGACATCCTTCCGCACAGACATTTTTGGTGGCGCAAGATATTTTTTGAGGGACATTCAGCGTACGGGCGAGTACGCAAGTTATAAGCTACTAGGAAGGATTAGATTACATTATAATCTTAAGAAAGCAACCCTTTTGGGCCTATGGAGATTTTCTTGTTATTTTCCATAATTTTATTCTTTGTTGTCTGTTAGTGTCCTGCAACGATTATAGCTATTTCCTTTCAAATAAAAATGGAAGAAATGGAAATACATACCTTTCTATATTAATTCTTAAGTAGATTGTGTCCAATTTGACTGGGGCAAATGTATGAAATTTTTCCATTCGTTTTTAATTCACAGTATTTTTTGCGTTCGCGATGAAATGTGTTAAGTACTTTCTGAGGGAATCTATTAGTTCTTGTGATGTGAAATTCAATGGGGATGCTTTGGACTTTTTCATCAAATCTAACTTTTCAAGGATCGAATGCACTACCCTTACAACAGAGCCCAGAAGTGTTGATATGTTCACATTTGAGCTGCTTATAGAATTTAATTTATATTTTATACATTGCTTTAGCTTCTAAATTGTGTCCTGTCAAGTAAAGATTTATCATCCTTTGTGAAAGAAAGTAGCAGCCATGGTTACTTTCTGCACAGAGTACGTCGCTGACAATCACTAAAAATAACATTGGTCATAGTATGTTCCCCTAACGCATTCCGAATAAGTCGCCGCAAATAAAAAGATAAAGGAGATGTAGATGTTTGTACTTGACGAATTGTTTTAGGATCTGTAAGGTGTTGTTGGCCAAGAGATATCCAGAAATAAATCTAAATGCTACTTAGTTTAAAAACTTTCATGATGGTATCCTCGTATTGTTCTCTCTGTTTTTATATTCTGAAAATGGTTTAGCGGTAGAGGGGTTGTTGAGATCGTCTATATCGTTGATCGTAATTACCTACAGTAACCTTTCGAATGTTTCCTTGGACAATTGCATAGGAAATCTCTCTTAGCTCTTCCTGTTTCTGTAGCTTCTGAAGAAATCATTGGAGAGGTTACACTATAGTTAGGCGTTCCTTCCTATTGTGAGGCTTCCTAGAAGACCGATGGATCTGTTTATGTTCTCGTTCATGTAATGTCTACCCACTTGTGTGAGTAAACTTCATATAAAACTTTGGTTACTCTTAAACAAGAAGTACAACTTGCAGCTTATCTAGGGAGTTCATCAGCTCCCAAACAAAATGGTTTGTCAAATGAATCATACTTTCTACTATTCAACGCTGCAATGTCCTTGGAGACCTACATACAACTCGTTGATTGTTGTTTCATTAAAATGAGAATTGAAAATTCTTTTCCAAGGCCTTTTTGTGTATCTTGTTTCGAAGTCCAGGCATTCGATTCCATCCCGGAGATTTATATGGATCCAAGATAGTCACAGTTAATCTCATTTCATCCTTGTTGAAGATGAAGTTTGCTTGGCGCCTGACACTTTATAGAAAAAGAAGAACAGATTGTCAGGACTTGGCGAACAGCCGTCGAATAGTTTCATCTAGCTAGACCAAGTAGTAGCGCAAGTTAGTAAATGGTTCCCAGGTATGTAAGTATGACAGCCTATCATACTGTACGCTTCAAACTAAATTTACCTTTTCGGCATGTTTCAACTTAAATCTGATGTTAAGCAACTCTCCGCATATAGACTTACAACTTAGATTAAAACTTAAGGTTGTCACATATTTAGATAGAGTACACATCAACATGAGTTTTCAAAACAAAACACGGCCACCTTCATTGCATCTACGAAGAAGGCTTAAACTAATAACCCCACCAGACTAATGAACCACCCTATAGACAACAAGTGCAAAAGTAGTACCTCGTAACGAACTTCAAACCAATTTGCACTCTAGCATGTCATTTAAAGCGTACGTACACATCAAGTTAACTGCCATTCATCCCGCAACTAGGTATAATCCTAAAATAGAATGACGAAAATTGTCCCCCATCCCCAGTAGGAGTAGGTATCCTAATCCTCTCAGCTCCTTGCAGTACAAAGCATTATACTCAACGCGAAAATCCTCTTCCTAATACCATAGATAATCATCATCATCATCATCGTCGTTGTCGTTGTCGTCGTCCTCTCATCCTTGTGTATTCCCTTCCTTAGCTCACTATGGCAAGAGCAATGTGTGTCTTAGCAAAGTTCATGGTGAAGGCATTTTGTAAATTTTCAATTTTCAACACAAAAGTTAACACTTTTGCTCCCTGACTCCCACGAAGTGAAATGCCATCCCCCCCCCCCCACACATACACACACACACATATCTTCTCGTCATCGTCTAAATGACATGAGGCATCCTCGCCTCGCATTCACAGCCGGAAGTCATAAACTTCACACAGTACCTACACGTCGTGGTAGCACAAAATATTATTCTTAAATCACACAGAGTCGTTTGAAAACCCTGCAAAGTCGCTGCCTGTTTACGTAAGGCTTTAGGGGGCTCCGCCGCCAGGTTCTCAGAGCGAAAGAGATACGAATGCAAAATTTTAATGAGCTGACGCTGTCGCTGCGTCGTCCGTTTATCTCATTCACTTTTCAGATACCAAGATACGAGTAGGTACAGCCGTGGATGTCTAACATTCGGCCGTGCATTGAAATCGCTTATGAATTTTGAATTTGACAAACAAAGAACTTCAAAGCATAACGTATCCTGATTTTTCTGTACAACTCCCAGAGATCCTGATACAACACTATACATCAGAGGAGTTGTTTGTTTGTTTGCAATTTTCTCTTGTTATTCTCGCCCACCCCCACCCCCACATCCACAAACGAACGCCTGTGTCGGGTCGAGTTTGAGTGAGGGTGCGAACGAGTGCAGGTGCAGGAAGCCCGAGTATGCTTTATGTGTTTGCTGTTTATGTTGCACTCAACTTTTTCCATTTGCAACACACCAAGGTGTTGAATTAGAATGTAAACCCAGCAATCTACACCCCCCCCTTTGGAATTGGGGTGTATTATTAGGGGCGAGAAAAATTGTTTTCTATTTATTCCATCGTCACAATAAAGATGTCCTAGTGATATGTAACTCTCGAGTTGAGTTTGCCCGCTGGGTAACAATGGGATGGTATCTAAATCGATTTGGGAATTAATGTCGTGTGTAGTAGAGTGGGCGTACAAAAACCGTGTATGTATGTGCGACGAAATATCCTTTCGAAAGTTTCTCCTTGGCATAGTTTCTGTTCACTTTCTCTAGCATAGTTTTCTAGTTTTCTGCCGCATCACCATGGGCTTTGTGTGTGCTCGCAATGAACAAACAAACAACGTTACGATTCTAGGGATGCATGGTAGAATTCAGAGTGTGTGTTACAAGTTTTATGTGAAATTGTTGTAAATGGATTGAGTTTGCAACAGCAATGTACCATGGATGGTGGGTGGGCTATTTGATGGCGGGAGGAGGAAAACTTAAACTTAAACACCTGAATGCAATTTGCATTTTCTTTGACTTTTCGTGTAGGTATGTACATGGGTACTCTAGAGAGCTAGGAAGCTGTAATGTGTTTGCTTTCAATGATAATGATTGTGGGCGGATGGATTTGAAACACTTCAAAGAATCTGAAGGTTGAGTTCTCATTTAGTTTGTGGAATTTCCACAGGTGCTAAAAGGTTTTCAAATTGCTTAAGTTCTAAGTTGTTTCAGAAATTGTTTTATGTCATACTTTATTGACTTTGTGGCTTCAGAAACAAGACAAGCTTGGGTTATTAGTAGGTTGAAGTCTTTTAGCAGATAGAGGACTCTTAAACATTAGTAAATACCATGCTGGTACGTTGAGCAACACCTTTTGTCCTTGTCAAAAGTTGACACTAGTTGTTTTGCAGTTTTGCAAGTATCTAAGGACTCCCCTCTCAAGTTCGGCTGTCTCATAACCAGTTTCCTTGTTTCAAGCCTGAGAACGCAGGGCGGGGTGCATATGGAGAGGTCAGTCAGTTCAAGTGGGTCCGATGAAGCTTTCCTTGCTAATTCATCTGCGTTTTCATTTCCCGGGACGCCCTCGTGCCCAGGGATCCAGCAGAGCAGAACCTTGTGCTGTGTTCCATGAACCTTAAGCGATTCGCGACAGCAATTCACTCTTAATTCTGAGGTAATTGCTTTGATAGCTGCCTGGCTGTCGATAAAGAAAGTGATACCTTCTGGTGGTATTGTTCTTAAGACAGACTCTCGGACAGCTGTTGTCACTGCCAGGACCTCCGTTTGGAAAACTCTGCTGTAGTCTGGAAGTCGTTTAGATCTGGATATTCCCAGTGATTCCGAGAAGATTCCAGATCCTACACCGGTGTCCATTTTTGATCCATCAGTGTAAATAGCTATGGACTCAGCATTTGGTATGCGGCTGTCTTTCCGCTCTTTTCTGTTAGAGTAAGCTGAGGTAAATGGTATTTTGAAGTCAAGGTAAGGTCGCGTGCCCTATTCTACTTGACTTCCAGCACGCAGTCTGACTTATTCTTAAAGTACTGATGGCTGCCGTTGGTCTCGTGTAAATGTCTAGCGGAGGCAGGTTGAAAATGTGGTTGTGGTTCTCATCGTACTGGTGGCACCAATGCACGCTAATCTTTGTACTTTAGTGAGCTCTTTCATGTAGGTGGACTTGTTTAACGCTGGCCACCATACGAGGCTGCCATATGTCAGGATGGGTCTTATGATAGCCGTATACATCAAGAGAATTGTTTTGGAGAGGATCCCCAGGTCTTCCCAAAAATTCTTCTGTGTAGCACTGTCTCTAAGTTTTTCCCTCTGGTGTAGGACAGAACATTGAGTATGTCTAACAAGTAGGTTGCATTGACAAAGCAAAATACGGCACAAGAACGCCAATAAGTTGTATGCAGTCTTTTTTTTCTAAATGCCAATGAATGTTATGTGAATTCATAAAAACCTTTGCATTCCTTTCATTAATCGTCTTCATACAATGAATGCAAAGGAATGTATATTTGGTAACTCCTGTAGTGATACTGTCTACAGCCCTCGCTGGTAGCATGATCCCTCTCAGTCTTCTTCGGATTACTGCAATCCCGATCTCTCTTTTTGTTGCCTTTCTAGCAGTCTCATATGTTTTGCATCCTACATGTTCGACGATCTAGAATTTCTCTTCGCAGTAATGACAGAATGGGTCACCTGCAATATTGTATTTGTGAAGGTATTCCCGAAAGCTTGCAGGCCATATTCTGAGGGATGTTCTTCTGTATTTTGCTTATGTATGAGTTTGGGGCTGGATACATTGACTTACGCACGGCGTACTTGGAAAGGAGTTCTGTTGCGCATAAAGGAGAAAACTTCAGCCACCAAACAACGGACGCATAAGTTCTTCTATCCGATGGAAAACCTCATATCCTTTTTTCCTTATACTAACACAAAACTAATAAAACTTAGAGTTGCTTTGATGCATAACTCCAACATATGTATTAGACTTCATCTACGAACTGTGACGACTTGTAATACTGGCTTTTAATACAAAGTACGGCGTATACCAAATCAAGCAGAAACTCCACCATCAAGCACCACAACTAAGGGAGCTCAGTACACCAATTTGGGCGGGTAGCCCCTATTTTTCCCCACAATACATATTGGCTACAGTTTGCACCCCCAACAAATGTTTTTATTATCGCCTGGCACCTAGTTGAGTCACAGAAGCAAAATACACAGAAGTTCCTGGTGACAGAAGCTACCCTACCTGGACGTCAATAAGAAGGAATATATTCCAGTGCAAGTGATGTAATGTATATAAGTTGGAGAAAAAAATGAAAGTATTAGTAGAAAGTAGCAGGTACAGTAGTTCAATGTTCAGGTCCTCTTTTGCTACCCTTTTAGGAGTCAGGTGCCTAGCTATCATTGAAAATCTTGTATAAGCAGGAATGCGATATGTGGTTTAAACTAAATTTGGTTGGGTACCTTCATCGATACTTATTTGGTTAACCCCAATACTTACTTCAAGCCATCGAATAAATTTGAATCAATCGAAATATTTTGGCAACGTAAATCCAATATATTTCTGATGCATGTCTCCAATTCTCCGCAGCTTCATAAATTAAAATTAAAAACTTCTAAACAAAAAATTGAATCAACAGAAAACAGAGAATTTAGTTTGAATTTGTCAAGTGCTTGTTGCCTTCTCATCTGCTGCAGTGGCTGGACTTAAGCTAAAAACCAATTTGTTTATTACTACATTCGTAAAATAGGAAAAATGAATAAAATAATCTCAGCAAATAAATTGATTTACCCACCGCCTGAGCCTTGCATTATAAGTGGAATTATCCTCTGTCCAAGTGTTTGGAAAAATTCTACAAGTTTTCTAACAGTTGTTAGGTCATCCAAAACGCCTCGGTCCTCCAAATCAACCCCGTCCTCAGTTACAAAGCGCCTTTTCCTTTTGTTTTCTTCAGAACCGCTCATATCTTCTGCAGATTCCTCTACGGACTCAGAGGAAGATGAATCCTTTTCGTCCTCTAACATGGTTGTCGATTCCTTTTGCACAAAACTCAAATACAAAGTTCTTCATTAGATTTAAATAATTTATAAAACTTACCATTTCGGCGGATATACGAGTACATATCACCAAAATCAATGTCCCAAATAAAAGATACAACCAAAACGAGGAACCCCAACGGAAGTTCATTATTCCTAAAAGTAGCTTGACAGTGATGCGGCACTAAATGCATAAATAAGTTATGACTTTTCGAAATTTAAAACTCTAGCATTTGAAAGTTTATCTTGTCAGCGCAAACAGCGGTGTTTACCGTCTTAGTTTTAAATGTAAAATGCACTTTTCCATTAGAACGTTTCATCTACTAATTGACATAATTTGTCATCATGATATTCTGAATAGAAGTCATGCATTCAAATAATGTCATGCAATCAGTCTGTTGGATGGAGTTACCAATTTATTCAGTTAATTTTCAAAATTACCTACGAGGTAATTGTATTGGCATGTCAAGTTAATTTGTTTCAATCATATTACTATGATTTATGGAGAAAATATATGGATGTACATTCTAATCCAAGATTTTGTTGTTAATTATATTGTCTAGTTAAGTAAGTAGATCGAAAAGTTTGCAGCTTGAGGGTGAGCTCCGATCGGAATGTTATTAAGTTGATGAATGACAGATGAATTGTCCCCATCTCTGTCATTATACTTCAAATTAAAAAAACTGCACTGAGTTAGCTGTTATAATGATCAGAGTTATGCTGGGTTTACACTAGTGACACATTAGTCAGAATTTATGAAAGTCAAATAATGTCAGAATTTTTTGCTTGGAAAATAACACAAATTGATAAATAATAAAGTACACGATTGGGTCGTATGTACTTGCAACTTTGAGCTGTTGGTTGGAAATAAATGAACTTTAAAAACAAAAATTATATGAAAATTTGCTCATATGATTTTGCTCACGCTTTGATTTTGACTAAAATCCATTAAATATTAACTGAGAAATAGCCAAACTACCTCAAATATGATATTTAATCAAAATCTTTAGAGCCGTTTTCGTGTAAAACGATTTTTTGTTAAGTTGGCTAAAAGTAAAGTACCGTTCAAAGCAATTTTGGCCAAAAGTGTGTTCGGCTATTTCATTAGACTTCACAAGACTAACATAAATATGAAATCTAAACAAAAATCGTTAGAACTGTTTTCAAGCAAATTGCCTAAAACCGCTTGTGGTTATTATCACATTTAGCCACAAATTTGGAACGCCATATTTTAGTATTAGCACAGTTTTATACACACAATAAAATTTAATGAAATCGGTTGACCCGTTTTTTAACAATACGGCTTTTAACCAAATTACCTTAAGTGCCGTTATAACAAATTTTGGCCAAAATGTTGTAAGGCATTTTATAGTGTGTGCTTAAACTCGATTCAGCATAAAGTTAAATAAAATCGGTATGGCCGTTTTCCAGCTAATCAGTTTTTTACCAATTTGGCCCTAAGTAAAGCACCGTTAATACTAGGGCTAGAACGAAAATTTAAGTTTCGCTTCTAGGGATTACCTCACAGACCCCAGATAGGTATGAAGTTTGATCAAAATCCGTTTACCCATTTAGGCTGTAGCCTCGCTGACAGACAGAATTTTCGACGAAATTTTTTTCGACTTCTCTATAAAGGTAAAGGTAAGGTCTAAAGGAGTGTACATACTCACCATCAAACTTTTCCACGGTGCGATGAAATGCCTGCTTACTGAAGCCGTGATGACAACTGACCTCACGACGCCATTCACGGGTCGTATTTGTAACTAAACCGGAAATATATTCTTAATAATTTCCAAGCGTGAAAGGATGCATGATAAAACGGCAAGGCTCATGAAATGTTTGTACACCTAGATATAATTGGTTACTTTGACAGGTTTTAGTTTGCCCATGATAATAATTTGAAGAGGTATCATTGCTATCTGGCCACCCTTCGTTTTTTGCCGTCGCATGTAAGAATATGAAAATATTATTTCTGTAAAATGTCAGAACTATTACTATCGTTGCTGACAATTTTCGACATAAAATTCTGACGAATATGTAACCCGTGTAGACCCAGGACTAGTCTGGTTGAATTCGTTTTCAATGTATTTTTAGTTCGGGCATGATAACCTTTATAATAGGCTCTGCATCTCGACCTTTAGGCATTTCAGGGACACTTAGTTTTTAATTTTGTCTTAAGGTCTTACGAATTGGAAAAGTATAGTGGATACTGAGATCTGTCATAGCGCTTGAATTTATAAAAATTTAGAGCAGTGAATTCATTCATGACCTCTCTGCAGTTTGATTACGTTAAAACTAACTTATCCTTTCATGCTTCGAGCTTAAGGATGTAGGACGGGATATTGTGTCTTAGTTTCTGAACCATATCTTAGCAGCACGTTAAACCTCTCATTTCCCGGCGTTCCTTCAGCCGGAACCCAGCAGAGTTCAACCTCGTACTGCGTGCCAAAAGTCTTGAGTTCTTTCCGATAGCACATCACTAGCTTCAATTTTGTTTTTAAGACAGTAATTGCTTTTAAAGAAGCCTGGCTGCAAATGCCCTCTAGAGATACTGCTTTTACCGAAGATTCGCGGTCCAAGAGAAAATCCAAGGATCTACGCACGCATCCATTTTAGAGCGATCTGCATATATACATAGATTCATTTTTCTAATCATCCCCAATAGGGTAGATGGAAGGGAAGAGAACAGACTTCTCGTAAAGTCTGATTATGGCGTTATGAGGTCAGTAACCGGTAAGTAGCCAAAATGTTTTCGAAGGATCGTTGTATGACCTGATTGGCCTACTCTTAGTGCACGAATGGCTGCCTGTAGTTTTGTGAAGATGTCTAGCGGAAGCAAGTTGAGGATAGCCTAAAGACCCGCATTAGGTGAGCACCCATGCAGGCTAGTCTCTGTTTCTTTGTGAGGTTTTTTAGCTGCTTGCTACCACACAAGATTGCCATAAGTCAGTACAGGTCTTACAATGGCAAATAAGGTATAACAGTTCTGGATGACTTAATCAAAAACAAACATTTAATGTCCCTAGTGCTAGGCATGCAATACACGGCATCCTTACCTGTATAAGTACATATTTTGATGCTTGAATCCTGTCACTAATAAAAGTATTCTGACGTAAGGAGCTTAATACCGAGTACTAGAGGTTCTACTACTAACATCGCTCACAGGGTCGTTCTTCTACTTAAATCTCCGTTTGAACAACAATGCCAACAAAAATTGTCTTCAACCATATTGTTCTTCTTTTTTCTTTTTTTTTTTGCAGATAACAGTAGAACTCACTTAAAGAATACCTCGTGTTATTCTAAAGAACTGCCTCTTTTGGACAAAACTACTCAAACCACATTGCTAATGTATAGCAATGATTTCAACTGTGATTGTGATCTTGACGAAGGGTAAGTTTAAGTATATATGTAATAGTCGCCATAACTCTCCCCAGTCCTTACCCCCAGCATTTATTGAACCGCTCGTACATGTATGTTATTTTAATTTCACCACAATTTGAAACTCTCCTAATTAGTCTCCGCAGTGTAATTGCGGTCTATTATGCAATTTGTGAGCACACTTACACTAATGCCTGCTTATTACCGCATTATTAGAGCCGAGCGTTAGAGTTGGTTTTGTCGCAACAGCAGTCAGAGGGACACAAACATGAAACTCTCCCTAGTAATCAAATGTGCAACCGACTGCTACTGTTTCCTGCCAAACCCTCACGCTTAAACTTATCCCACCCACGCACTTAATATCCTCTCTACCCCTGAATCCTTGTTCAACATCATTTGTATGTCTTTAAATATAGCAATTTCCCTTTTAACACCCGACCCGACAGATGCTGCTGTTATACTCCAACTTGTATTTATCTTGGGAGTAATTACACCGCAGGGCAAAGCCACAAACGGATTACGGGTACCAACTTTCATCCAGGAGCCACCACCACGTCTTCTATTTAGCAACGATACCGGAACTCAGGTTTCATGCTCTGCACATGGCAATCCACCACCTATTGTGACATGGGTTATGAAGGATGGCTCGATGGCGACACCGGTTCCTGGTTTAAGGTAAGTACATGAATGGGAGAAGTAATTTCATTTTTATGTTTCAGTTCTTTTTTTTTTTTCCTCCCCTTTTTTCGTCTCTCTTATTTTGTTGATATAATTTTTTTTTTTTTTTTTTTGTGGGGAGGAAGGAGGAAAGGGTCTGTCAGCCGGAACATCATATTGTTTGCGAACTCGTATGAATTGAAATCAGTTTTAATAGCTTTTTAAATGGAGATTGAGTTGGGAGTTCCATTGGAAACAATTTGAAAAGCGTTCAGTCATAAAAGTTGCTCAATAAGGTACGTTACTTGTCTCGAGGATAAAATTTGTATGTCTTTTATTGCTATGAGGTGGATATTTTGTTTGGTTGATCCTCTGTACTCGGTCAAATGATGGATGGCACTTTCATTAACAATTACGAAGGAAATCATCTTTGTCTAGATGTCAGTTAGTCCCTCATCTTTTGACGTCAACGACCGAAAGACATCTTCCCAACAAAGAATGCATGGAAGCAGTCTTCCTAGACGTGAAAGGATCAACTAAACATAGACTCCAAGCTCTCAGCTGGACAAAGGGTATGTTTAGGTCAAGAAGCGTGATAAAACTTGTGGCATATGCCGAGGATAAAGTCATGCGGGGAATTTTTTGGAACACTTAAGGAATTGCTCCAATCGGCCCTAAGCCATCTCAATATCTGGGCAAATGATTGCGAACTGAGCACCCGACTAAACTGGAAGTTCTTCTTCTTCTCTCCGACTAGGCACGGGACCTATGTAGGATGCATACTCGACTGTAAGCTAAGTTGGTGAGAACACGTGTCGGGTAAAGTCAAAAGAACGTACATAGCGCTCTAACCGTATAGTAAAATCATGGGAGAGGAATGATGCCTCAAGCCCGCTATAACCAGCCAGACCCATCGGCCAGAGGTAGAGAAAGCAACCAACCTTAAAGATACACAGGCTAGCCAGACTATGAGCTAACAAATCTTGCACTGATTCTGATTTGACATTATTGTAAAGGAGTCACCAACGATAAGTGTTCTTGGGTAGAATAATCCAACATCTGGAGAGAGAGCCAAATAGCACCCCACATAATGAAGTGGTATCAATTAATGGTCAACACTACATCTAGCCATACCCTTATTTTAATCTCAATGTCAAAACACCCTTGAAGGATGACTGGAAAGACGTAAAGATCGCAAGCTCGAAAAAAAACCTGCTCTAAAATGAACGATATGGTAGACTCGGGTATCGGGCTTCTAGTCGTAAACAAAATCCTCACACCTATCAAATTCAAAAAAAGTCCACACAGTGCTATGCGCAGGTGACTCAGAAATCTGGACCTTTATAGGATAATACTAACCGGTGAACAGGACAGGAACTCCAACTGTATATAGACGGGTCTAAAATGAATTTAGAAACAGACGCTGGAGTTTTCTATGAATCTCCTTCCAACGCGAGGTCTTTGCCATCAAGAAAGCAGCACAGACTACAGATGCTAAGAATCTATTGGATTGAATTGGATCGAAAACAGTCAAACACTTCGCTTTCAATGTCTGGAAAGCAAATTGCTCGATGACGTAGAAGCCCTCTTGTAAATCCCACTGAGATAGGTTCTCCCACAATCTGCAGAATATTAGGTACAAAGGATCAAATGGCCCCGTGAAGCATCCGTTAAAGATGTTCTCCCTTTTATCATACCACAATATACCAAAGACCTCAGCGTTGTAGAAGGTTGACTCTGATGCGGATTATAGCAAAGAAATAATTTGCCACGGTGATTCCGAATCCGGACATGTTTATGTTTTAGTCTCCTTGACGAACGGCCACTTCCACGAAAGTATACCACTACGCCATTAGCCCACGTAGGGTGCATCCTCTACTATCCTTTCAACCCTTTCAGATCTTCACTTCTGTCAAGCTACTTATGTAATCTGTCGAAAGAAATCATCCGCACCCTCTTGCTAAACACATCCCAAACGCATACCCAACGTTCAGGTCAACAAAAGATGCATCAATCAGTCCTAAAAGAGGGCTGAATTTCACTCAGTGGTTCTCAAGCACTTCCGAGGGTTCAGCTAAATATGAATATATGGATTGGGCATACGGCCTTCGTTAAGAGGACTAACCAAAGAGCCCCGTGTGGAAGTGGTGATGCGGCATTTTGTTACCGCCAAATAGAATGAGAGGAAATTCATGACAGGTGACGATGCCTTCAAGTCATGGAAAATAGACTGCGAATCGACGTTCTGGACTTAACAGCAAAGTGGAAGACTTCGATGGGAATAATCCAGGTCACAACTTTCCTAGAAAAAGGGAAAGAACAATACAACTCAAGATGGTAGTCTTCTAAAAAACTATCTGCCCAAACTAAATATAAGGAAGCATAGTCTACTTTTGAAAATAACCTTTGACCAGCTCCTTTTATGTATATCTTCATAAGACAAAATTTATCATCGTCATTCGTTCATTACTCGTTTATTCACCATTAAGTCTAAATGTAACCCCCTCGCTGTATTACAAGTCAAGGAAGCCTTCATCCAAATGTCGTCCTATAGAGCCCATTATACCTTCAACAGTATAACACGCCATTTAACATCTAACCGAATCCCATTGGATATGATTCATTCCATTATCCCATCTCCTAAGAACTGATTGCTTCCAATAAATCCACTCTCGGTCGGAGTCTCTTACACCGCCGTATCCATGCATCTTCTACAGCATAGATGATATAATCCCTCGAATATCTCATTGCAATGTGATGTCATTTGTAAAAGTTCTCCAGCAGATTTTCTGCTTCATGTTCCTTTTCCATTTTTGTCTACTCCCGCTGTGTTGTTGTGTTTTGTATACGTAATACGTCCTTCCAACTGCAGCAGAATGTCACCGTGCTGACATGAATGAATGAAGGATAATAAAAAAAACAGAACCTCCCATACAATAACAGAGACTAAGAATTCCCTCACATTTTAGCCTGCATATCTACCAAAGACAGGACAAAGAAGATAAAAATGAAATAATAATAACAAGACCAAAAAAGAAAAAAAAAAAAAAAAAAAAAAAACAAGAAACAACTCCCGAGCCCGACCAACATCATTTCAGGGATTTATAATACACATTTCATCCCGAAGGGAAGCCGTAGTGTAATGCAGACTCACATTGTTTGACAGTTGAGCTTCAGGCACACTCGCTCGCGCAAAACACTGCTCCAAACTCAGAGTATTCAAAATCCCAGCACAAGAATAAGAATCACAAAGAAACAAATGGCAGTCCACACAACAAATGTAGGAGGAAAAAAAAAATAGCGCGCCGCACACATTTAAACATTCAAACGTACAAAACATACACACATTCATTCCTCCTTCCGTCAGTCTTTCGAAGGACCAAAACAAAATGTTGAAACTCTGTCCGCAAAGAGTTATTGCGATCGTAAATAATACGAACGAGCGACATGCTGAGCGATAGAAACGGCAACGGTCGCAACCACTTCCATTACAGAGCAAACCAAACCCAAAAAGGATATCTACTTGTATCTTTGCGCGTACCGTTCAATTGTTTCGGTTTACTTTTTGTACGAAAGCAATCCTTTGATGTTATGATGGCCGAGAGCTTATTCGGTGCTCAGAAATGCCTCGAGTGTATTCGAATAATTGAAAAACCATTTCGGGACGTTGTGGGATTAAATCCTGTGGTCAGTTAGTGAAGACTCTTTCATTATAGAGAGATGATGATGAATTTTAGTGATGACTTGTGGCGAACAATGGCACAACAACAAGCAGCACTAGACTTTTAATTAAAGTAAAATGTTTCCTGTCCCATTGGATTGGCTTATTTTTGAAGTTTAATCCTTTATGTACCATGTATCTACTTGGCTTGAAGAAGAACACAGATTCGAAGATATCCACACTGAAAAGGGCTAAGAAAAACAATCTTCCATTACGTTAAGAGGGCAAGAAACTGAATACAAAAGCGGATATTTTGTGTTTGGGATACATTATTTGTATTCGTGTGACAAGTGCGTATATAAGCGGCTGTCGCAACCTGCCGCCGTAAGCTGCAGTGGATTCATAGTGCAATCGAAATCGATCACGTGCTAATCGTCGACTTGTTGCAGTTAAATTCAGAGCATGACTGTCCAACCAAAAGAAGATGCGAGCCGTCCAGAAGAACAAGCTAAACGTTGGACGCCTTACTACATCAGAATGAGCCAGAGCCTATAAAGACCAAATAGCCCAGAAACCCTCTGCGCTAACAACCAGTGGACCAAATATCGCAACATCAACTGAAGCGATAGCCGTGACCACCCTTGACTACCAACTACCACAAAAATGCCCTAGATATCACTCTCTCAACGGAAAGATTGCACAAGAAAGCCTGAGAAACGACAGGAGAGGAGCTATATTTTGTAAGAGTGACACATATCTCTGGTCGCATATACTCGTGAAACCATATCCAAAGTATTGCATAACCGTCTAAAACCCTTCTGCCAGTGTGGCTTCAGGATTGCTAGATCGTCAATAGATCAAATTTTCACACTCAGCCTGGAAAAGGCAAAGAATTTCTGCTTTATGGTACCTAGTGCTTACTTACTTATGTCCTATATCGCCCTTGTGAGTCCTAGGGCCTCTACAACGCCTACGCGTTTTCTGGAAATGTGCCTCAGCTGTGCTTCCTTCTCTACCATTCTGCGTCATGTACTCCTAGCACCGACGCGTATCCTGGTACCCAATGCTGGGCGATGAATAAAAAAGCGGATATTGGGTCCCTTATGTGGATTCAGTCCTAGAACCCAAGATTACAAGACAAGACTATATCTATAAGTTTGGCCACATCCAGGAAATGGAGACCCATAGAGGACCAAGGCCTAGCCTTTCACAGCCATATCTACGTGTTGTGCGGGGTGTATATTTTTGCACGTTTAGAAACAACCTTCAGTCTTATGCCTTATCCCAAGGGCAGTGGGTTCTTTCTCATGACAGTAAAATGATCTAGGATGTTTATCAAACGCTAGCAAGATGTGAGGCCGTGAAAAACAATAATGGCATTTTCCGGGGCTCGAACCTATGCATAGTAGAAGCCATGGCACCCACCTTTTTTGCTTGCTACCAATGCATTATTATTCATTCTTCTCCCAGGCTTCTAAAATCCTTGTTCTGTAAAAAATGGTTTAAATGACAACAAAATTATTCCTTCGACTCCATCGAATAAAGTTTCTAACTTC
This sequence comes from Chalcosyrphus nemorum, assembly GCA_949716465.1. Classification (NCBI taxonomy): domain Eukaryota; kingdom Metazoa; phylum Arthropoda; class Insecta; order Diptera; family Syrphidae; genus Chalcosyrphus; species Chalcosyrphus nemorum. The sequence continues at coordinate 42,073,592 of OX454333.1, read as the reverse complement.
TAACCATTCAAATGACTTTACCGACTTTTTTGAATAGAGTTTTTGATTAAGCATCCTCTTATGCTATAAACAAAAAAAAAATACTTCAACAGCAACAAACAATTCATCAACAAGTCGGGACATAAATCCTATTAAATCTCTTTTGGCACACACGACATCCTCGCTGAGAAATGACAACCAGAGAGCAGTTAATTACCCGCTAAAAATCGATATCGATTTAAATATCATCCGAACGAAAAAATACTAGTCTTTAGCTTAAATGATCAGCAACAGGGGGAATGGAAGCACTTATTAACGGAAAACTGGATTAATTAATACGTTTTTTGTTTTTTTGTTTTGGTGTTTGAACTTTTTATTGCTAGATTTATTTTGTTACAAAGAAAGAAGGAATTTTCTGAAGTGCTAGGCACACAAACACACACAATGAGTTAATTAATTAAGCTTAGCACAAAAAAAGTTTTAGCATTTATATATACTGAACTGTTTCATGGAAAAAATATATTCGTTTACTTCATTTACATTTCAATCAAAAGAAGAAGGAACAAGTACCATTTTTTCTTTAAATAATTTTTATTCCTTTGTACTTTGAAATAAAATAAGAGGAATCCTGCAAGAGTCATTCAGAACTACCCTCCAAAGTCTAAAGATTCTTCTTATAGAAGCGCTATCTTTGCCGGAGTACATCCACTTAATCCGTAAATCAAGAACTCTCTCATTTTTACTGGAAGGATAATTTGCATTCAGCTATTCTTCCATTTGCAACTAAAAGAAGTCAAGTATCTTTCCATCCAGTAGTGACAACCATTATTGTTCACCTTAGATTCATTTTTGTTTTCTCTCTGAATTTCTCAGATATTTTAATAAATTCATGAGATTTTTTTCTTTTTTATACAGTTTCATGGAATATATGAATTTTTTTTTTTGTATTTTACAGACAAACGCCAGGAAACGGAACACTGTACTTTCCGCCTTTTTTGGCGCAATACTTTCGAACGGATGTGCATGAGGCCACGTACAGATGCAAGGCTAGCAACGACGCTGGCACCATATTGAGTCGTAATGTTCGAGTGCAAGGAGGTGAGACACTTAATTTAGAAAAACTTTATTTTTCCTTTGGTCTATCCTAGCTTGTATTGCAAAGGTAAACTCTATTTAAAGGACAAGTGATGAATGGAGAGATATGCTATCACATCAGAAGTAGACCTTCTTTTAGTAAAACCTTATTGAGAGTTTTTGAATCAAGATACATTTATCTCAACCAATGAGCCATGTATTGCTTGGCAAACCTTCATGTTCATTTCCCTTTTCCAGTGAGTGTTATGATGTACAAAGTGAATTGTAAGCCTTACCTCTGGTGGAGGGTCTTACAAAGAAAAAAATCCCTTGCTTTATGGCTATTGCCATGATACACATCCAAAGACTGGGCTTAAAACATACGCGCCCCACGGAAGATGTTACAGATGAGTTATTCGTTACGCCTGCTTTGCTAGATGGATTTCCAGTTCTAGCGTCACTGTCAGTTTCGTAATTGCGTGTCGTTTGTTGTAGTAAACAGTGACTGTACGGACATTCATATCCTTCCCTTGATGCAGTTCAGTTACTTTGTCTAGTTGGTGGCAAAACTATTATCTTTGACCAATACCAATGTTCCACTTCCATCTTTGTTGCAGTTGCGCCAAATATTCGGAAGACCATCTCTGCTAAAAATCTTGGGTGATTTTTTGAGTCAGCAGCCACCGTGAACGAAAACTTCACTTTTGATCTAATATTGGACTAGGTACTGCATTTAATCTGCTTAAGGAGATTACAAAATGTCCAGGTGTAAGCACTGGGTTATCATCAATGTCATTGCTTATCGTAACCAAAGGACGACAGGCTTCGACTTGTGTTAAAACTGTGGACAGCTCTTCAAATGTCAAAGTAGTATCTCCAATGATTCTCTTTAAGTGAAACTTCATTGCTTTTACTGTGGCGACCCACAAGCCTCCGAAGTGTGGTGCGGCGGGTGGAATAAAGTGCCACTGGATGCCATCCAAAATTAGCTATTCTGCTACTTCTTCATTGCTTTGAGGTATAAAAAGCTCTTGCAGCTGTTTGTCCGCTCCGACGAATGTTGTCCCGCAGTCGCTGTAGAAATGTATGCAGTGTCCTCTTCTGGACGTGAATCTTCTAATGGCCCCTAGAAATGCTTCTGAGATCGCTGACAAGTTCCAGGTGAATTGCCTTTGTTGATAAACACACAAAGACTGCAATGTAGCCCTTTAACGGACTGGACCTGCGTGATCAATACCCGTGTGAGTAAATGGTGTTGATGGCGTTACCCTCGGAGTTGGCAGCATTCGCATAATTTGACCGTTCGCAGCTGCATTAAAGCGATAACATCGTACGCAATTATAGATTACTTGGCGAATTACAGATTTAGCTTGAAGGACTGACTGATGCAGTGATTTCTCATGAATGTGTTTAACTAGTAACTTGGTGAATATGCTGTTGCTCTGCTCTCTGTTGTTGTATGGATTGTTTGCCTTCTCTCACAGATTTGCGTTGTCTAGTCTACCACCAACCACAAGATTATTTTCGTTATCTAAGCGCGCGGCTAGGGCAAGAAGCATGCTTTTCTTGTGAAGATTGTGTTCTGTAGGCACGTTTTAGTTTTAAGAGATCACAGCCATCCTACATTTCTGGATGTCTAATAGTTCTCATGCGGTATTTGCCGGTTTTGGATCATATCATCACAGAAGCCAGTCAATTCATGAGTGTATTGTATTTGTTTGATCTAGGACTTGTAGATGAATCAAGCTTAACTCTCTTCCTTCGGTAGCTTCATGTTTCAATCTATTTTCAAAAAACTTAGTAGGGATCGCTTTAAGGAGATACAACACCAGTATTCAGTGCCAAATTGAATCTGCTTGTCTTGTCTAACAGTGCATCTGCACAAAAGCTTTGAAGCTGCAGAGCCGTAACCCTGTCAGGCTTTCTAGTCAGAGTGTAATCCTATTGCGTATTGCTTGACAATTATTTTGGCTTAAAAGACACCGCGAATGTTGGCTTCACAACAAACACCAGCTTCAACATTAAACTCTAAACCGATGAAACTTTGGGTCTTCCACAAAACCTCGCCAAGAGTCCTGAGCTTAAACCTACTTCTATAGGAAGATGCGAATTTAGGTTCATGTCATCAGTATCCGTCAATTCCTTAGCAGCATCCCATCGGAACTTAATGGAGCCATGGGGGTTCCCTATAAGGTCTTAGGCCATCATTATACAGTAAAGCTTTAGGTATAGAGCGGAACTAATTTTGATTTCTCTTGGCACAGGTCTTCACAATATTTTGCTTCAGCAGTGCCAAGATATTATCTTCTTTAAGGAGTCATAAGAATGAACAGCGTGCCCTCTTCGTGATGATAGCGTCCGTTCTTACATTCTTACATCAGTCTGCTCTAAAGGTGTTTAGTTTAGCTCTATGTAGGCAGCTGAGGATTGCGTCTGTGTTCAAGTTATTGAACGCTCCTTTAATATCTAATACGGGTATTTTCCTTTGGTTGCGCCAACGGTTGCATAAAAAGCTTTATTATCCGTGCTGTTATGCGCGATTCGTGCTCTCAAGTCAGGAATATGGGTACTAAACACGTATCCTACACACTTCACCCTTTTTTCCCCACAGACTGCCACGAGACTGATTAGCAATGAATGCTAAAATATTCCTTATATTACTATTTCTGCTCTTGAATGTCTTGCATATTCATTAAGAGTGCGCAAATTTCCACCGAGTTCTCCTCGAATCGTCTATAAAAAGCAGGGGACTCTGCAAGCTATTCCTCTATCCTGCAAATCGAGTCTAATTGAATAGAGCGTATTGTGATCGTGACAATCTAGAGAGAAAGGTGAACTATCACGCCCAACGTGACTCAGTGGTTAGTGCGTTGGACTACTGTGAAAGGGGTTCCAAGCTCGAATCCAGAAAAATACCATCAGAAGTTTTTTCACAGCCCCACTTCTTCCGAGTGTCTGACAAACGTGTCATGAGGAAGCTTGTCAAAACCCTTTTGCCCTTCGGATAGGGCATAAAACTGTAGGTCCCTTTTGTACGTGCAGAAAAGTATACCACGCACAACATGTACAGTTGCAAGAAGCTAGGCTTTGGCCCTCTATAGTAGGATAGTAGATCCATTTTCAGCAGCTTTATTTGGCATTCCACGAGCTGTATTGTTACCCACCTTCTTTAATGCCTTGAATAGTTTCTCCCAAGTAATAATGGGAATGTGCTCTATGTTGGTCCGAATAAGTTATACAAAGTAAGAGGTCTATGGAGCTGAGATGCAAAAGAATGCAATCATTTGATTTAGAAATCATCGTCATATTTTTGACGCCAAAGTGAATGCAATCATTTTGTCCTCTTGAAGTCCCTGGCATTCATTGCATTCAACTTAAAGTCCTTGAAGTCAGTGAAATCATCTGAACAATCATTGAAATCTTTTAAGTCTTTGATGTGATTGAAGTCATCTGAAGTTGCGGCTTGTTTTTCCTACTTTAAGAGTAAGAATTTCACATCTGATTCCATGTTTCACGAATATAATATACTATTAGCTTTAGTGTGGATCATAGATCGGATGTTATTCGTTGGTATTTTACTAGGGTGAAGCAAATTGCCTTACCTTTTCCGCGTTTTTGTTCAATCTTCTTGAGTTGGATGTAGGAAGGGTTCTGTGTGATACATTGAGATACAGATGAAGCAAATGTCCTTCAATCGCTTGAAAGATGCACAACGTTCAATCGTCAAAGAATATTTTTGAGTATTGTATGGTATTGTATGGCAGCGGATTTGTGAAAACTAATTCGCTGTTTGAAGTGCTAAGAACTAAACACAGTTCCAATAGAAATGCCATTAATTCCCACTCGAAGAATTATAATGATTAAGACATATGTATGTATCAGATTGAAAGCCAACTCCCTAAATCAGCCTGGTGTTACATAATCCACTTCAGAATCGAATGAAATATGAAGTGACTCTCCACAACCCAGTACTCTCTATTTCTGTAATCATCTTAACCATCAACGTTGTACAGCATCCTTACCTCGTAGAGCGTGCATATCCCCGCAGTTGCATCAGTAGCGCGCGTCAGGAAGTTGTGTATAGCTGCAGGCGTTCAACATAAATAATATCACACATAACTCCGGGCAAAATTAATCAACGACTACTACACAACACTCATGTAACAGCTACATGCACCAATTTCTCTGTAGAGCATACTCTTCTATTTTGTACACTGGGACGAGACGAGTGTATCTCAACTGCATCCTCTCTGCTTTGCCAGATGTAATTGATTTTGCTGCTGTATCCTTTTTTTCTTTTTTTTCATTTATGTATTTCCAATGCCTTTCGTTACATTTTCTCGTTCCGGTTTGCTATTTTCTTATTCAATATTTACGTTTGCAGTTGTCAGGCGAAATTTCCATATACGAGTGGAAAACACGGAGGTCTATTTGGGAAACTCGGCTCTGATGAAGTGCACCATACCGGACTATGTTCGTCAATATGTTAAAGTGACCAGCTGGAATCGCGGTGATGAGATTCTCCTACCGGATCAGTCGGATGTGGGTGAGTGTGCCTTTATGTCCTTAAAAGCAAAAAAAAAAAGTAAATAAAAAGCCCAGCGTACAGCGTGCTCTTCCTGTAAGGCGGCCCGGAATAGAGCATGATGGTCTGCGTTTAAAAAGCGGAACGTGGTTCACAAAATCGAACAAAGCACGAAGTGGATAGTAGTAGATACGAGTGCAAAAATAATAAAGAAAAAAAGCTCAGAATGATGAATGGAAAGTTTACATATATATAATAGTATGTATCTGTATCTGTGCGCGTATCATTGGGTCGGCAGGAAGTAACTTTTGTTGTTGTTATCCCTCGGTCATTGTGCTGAATGGAATGCAGATAAAAATGTTCCCCATATGGATTGGTTTTATCGTCACGGATTTTATTTGTGTCCATCGTAGGTGCAGGTACCTGTGTTGTGTTGTGTTGTGAGTCGTTTTTATTTGTTTTCATGTGGACAACGTGCCAAATGTATCGTAAACCATCGCGAATGTCCTGTATTTTGTTTTTTTTTTTGTTTTTATGCTTTACATACATATTGCTTTTGTTCGGTTATTTTTCTTTTATTTTTATTCATTGGTCGGGCTTTTTGTTATAATTTAATAAGGAAACAGCGAAATGATTGAGAAATATTGAATCAATCAAAAGTACTTTCGCTTAATGGTATATTAATGAACGGAGATGAGTAATAATGGAGCGTAATTTATTTTTATTTAAGTCCATAAAGAAACCGTAACTCTTATTTATTATTGAATAGGAGTTATGTATGTAATTTTGCGTTTATTTTTTTAATTTAATCTGAATGATTCAGCTTAATGCTAATGTACTTAAGATCATTTTCGAATTGATCCGTCTCACGTCAGTTTGAAGTAATCTATTAAAAGAAGCGCAATTGGCATTAGTATTTCAATACTGGCTCATCCTGATAGTATAGTCTACCATCTTGTTATAGAAATTCTCCATCCTTCTCTTCACTTTTCTGTAAAGGTTTCCAGTTGCCAGTTGGATTTAAATCATGAATTTTTGTAAAACTATAAACTGATTGGACGCGTTGATTTAAGAGCAATTTTTTTGCAATTTTGTTTGAATTCTTGTGGCAATTATGGCGATTGGATAAGCACAGTCTACGACTTAAACATTGCAATTGGTCTTTAAAATATTTATAGTTTTACCAACATCCATTCAATTTTCAGAGCAACAAAATTAAATAATTCTCTAAAAATGTGCTAAATTAATCCATCGGTAAAAGGTAGTTTATATTCCCTTTAGCACGAGCTGGTTATATAAAAACAAAAATTTCACATTATTAGACCACCTCCTCCAAGCTTTACCGTTTGCCAGTATAAAATCCTTTGTAGATCATTTGTAGCTGACGACATGAGTGCTACCTCGGGCGTACATCAAGATTGCCACCTTAGACCTTTGATCTTCACCTTTACTGTGTATAAGCGATATTGGGTTCATCGTTAATAATTCTTATCTGTCTATGTACCCTGATAATATGGGATTCTCCAGGCACACATCTTCCTCGGCTGACTCCCGTCTACTGCAGGATGACCTTCATAGCTTTTCAATATGGGGCCAAAAAAATCTTCTGAAGGTCAACATCAGTAAACGTCAAACTTTATCATACCATATGGGGTTTATTCTATTTACAGTCAGTTTTTCCAATATGTTTTTTCATTCCGTGACTTTGGTGTCTTTTGTGTTATTGACAACATCATCGGTAGAGCCATCTGCACACTCGGTTATGTTAAACGATGATCTAAGGAATTTTCAAGCGAATACGTCATAAAATATGTACATTACCTTTAACAGAGGGCCATGGCTCAGCGGTTAGTGCGTTGGAATACTACCCAAGGGGTTCCAAGTTCGAATCCAGAAAAATACCATCAAACATTTTCTTCACGGTCCCACCTCTTCCGAGTGTCTGACAATCATTCAAGAGTATAACTGTCATGAGAAAGCTTCTCAGCGAGGTCCCTTCTGTACGTGCAGAAATGTATACCACGCACAACATGTACAGTTGTAAGAAGCTAGGCCTTGGCCGTCTATGGGCTCTTACGGCCAAATATTTATTTATTTATTTTTATCAGACCCATCCCTAGAAATGCTAGTCTGGTATGGTCTCCTTATCACGGAACTCATACCTTACCAATAGAAGCTGTGTAATGGAGGTTCATCCGATTTTTCCTTCTTGGTCTTGACTCGGTCGATAGTAATAACTATTTAATACAGTAAAAGCCTACAGCCGCTTGAAAAACGTCGAGCAATTACTGACATAATATTCATTCATCAGCTATTGACTGCCCTGCGCTACTGCAAATTATCTCCTTTAATGCGAACCCACGTAGTCTTAGGTTTATTCCCGATTTCCAATCTTAGAGCACAAACTATGGCTATCACGAACCGATGCATAGTATGCTGCTAAATGCTAATGACATGTAGAGCCTCTTTGACTCTCACTTAATCACTCTCCGAGACACTTTCCACTTTTTCTAACTTCTCTTCCACTTCGCCTTTCCTCAGTTTTTTGTTCTTTCAGTTTAAGTTGTATTAAGTTAACAATAAATAGTACTATGTGTTTTCGAAGGCTTTCGTCTGATTACTTAAATACACTTACTACACTTTACGATGAAACCCAAATCTATTAGTTTTTGTTCCATCAGCCCAATCTTCCATAGTCCAGTTCTCATGTCTATTTTGCAGAACTTAAACCTTTTTGTCGGACGAAGACCAATCCGATTCCACACAGTTTCTTAATTGCTTACATTTGTTGGAATTTTCCGCCACCGACTTAATACTGACAACTCGTCAGAAAATAATGAACGCGTCCATTTTTTCCCGTAGCTTGTCAGAATATAGAAAGATTATATGAAAAAAATATAAGACCGTTAACATAAAATTGACATTTACTGACGTTTACTGACATATTATACTGACGTGAATTCTTACAAATATGTCAAGGCTCTGACCATTGTCATGCGAATATACACAACTAGCTAGTACCATAATATAAAAGCGAGTGCCTGAAAAAAATTATGGCTACAAGTAGATATAAACAACAACCGAGCGAAACTTTCTTTCACATTGGACATAAGCTATCTCACTCATGACAAAATTGGGCCTTTATGTTAGTAAAAGTTGACGAACATTAAGCGAATCGACGCTGTGCCTAATATGCATTTTTAATACGCTAAGTAAGGAAACGGCATAAAACATTATCAGTAAGTAGGTAGAAGAATCACGTGACTAAAATTCAAGGTATGCTCTAACCACACCGTTAACATGGACAACGGACTAGAAGGTTCAACAACGAAAGGGGAGAGAATGAATGAAATGCGAGGAACCTCGCTGCAATTTATTTATTTAACTCGTGCACTCCTTAAATTCTGTGTAACCAACTCTAATCGATCGTTAATAGCTGGACGATACGTGGTCCTTTCGACATCCGGTGACCTTTACATTCGATCTGTACGTTCCGAGGATGGATTGGTGAAATTTTCTTGTCTCACTACGAACAGCCTTAGTGGCGAACGACAACGAAGTGACTCAGTAACACCAGCTATTAAAGGTGAGTTTAAATATTTGCTTCTTCCTACAATTTAACTTTTTCCTTTTGCAGAACTAAGTAAAAACCTAGCCCCTCGCACTAATCAAAAACCTGTGATTGAGATTCACGTTGAGCGAGGGAATGACGTCCACTTGCCGTGTAATATCCAGGGAAATCCTTTTCCCATCTTCACGTAAGTACAACGGAATTAATCAAATAGTCCACTCTTCGTCGGAGTACTCACTAATGCTCATCATTAAGAAATATCTTTCACTTTTGATTTAAGATGTATTTGTAAGTCTCTGAGATCCTTTTCAGATCCTTATGCTTCGAGACTATCTCCCAGCTCAAAGTCTTTACAAATTATCTTCTGCTCTATGCGAGCACAGGAGCAGAAGATAAAAAAAAAAAAAAAAAACTCAAGCATAAGAGAAAGAAAAACAATCAATTACAATGTTAATCGTAGCAGGAATAAAGCGCCAGAGATTATAGCCTCTCGTCCCATTCGGGATATTATTTACTTCCACCTCTCTCGTGGCAGTAGAGTAGTGTACTCCATTTATGCTATTTCATGAAAAATCCACTCGAATCTGAAGTGCTTTGCCTGATACATTTTTAATGAGACTACTATCTACTAGGAGGGAGGAGCACTGGGCGCTAGAAGAGCACTGTAGGTACATCGGATGTATAGTACGTCATATTGAACTCCAGGAGTTTGTTTGACTTCCGCTCAAATGGGGCGCCCATTGACTTTGAGTATCCTTGGTGAATAACATGCATAATGAGATGAGCCTGCTGTGTTTATGTATACATAATTCATAGACGCCGTGCTGTGTCCCGGTAATCTTAGATAACCTGGGATGAAGCACGAAATAATGTTGATTTGATAATTGATAAATAATTTGCAATTTTTTTCTTTTTTTCTTTTTTGCTATTTTGCAGTTGGTATAGGGTGTCTGACTCGTCAGCGTTATATCCCATTCCTTCGTCCCAGAGGATTATACTTTCGAGAACACTCTTACTGATAAAAAATGCTGATGATCGAGATTCCGGAAAATGGGTGAGTTTTTTTTTTTTTTTTTTTTAATAAAGAGATGTGTACTTAATTTTTGTAAAGGGAGAGTATTTTTTCAGCGCTTGCGGGCAATATTTATTTGCATAACGTGAAAGTATGTAATTGTGTAGAGGATTCTAGCAAATGTTTGCACTTTTTTTGGTGCTCCTTTTAGTGAAGAAATTCTGAGTCGCAACATTAATCGGTCGTGAAAATCGCATGCTATGGTGGATAAATTCTTTTAACGCTATCCACTTTTGAATGTTCCTGTGATAGTGAGACGTAGATGCTAAATAAGTCGACTCCACAGAAATTTACAATCTCTTAGTCCTCACTGTTGAAATTTTGGGTAAAGATCTTAGCCCTTAGCCCTCTCTTTATCTTGGATGAAAATGATCGCTATGTTACAACAGTCAATAGAGTTATCCTTTACCATTATTTCGTCTATAGATTTATATATTTGGTGCACACATGAATTCAAAACAGATGGAGTGTTAAGGTGTTACTAGAAAAACGTTCATACCCTCGCTTCTGAAAAATCCAAGCCGAGTATTTGTTACTTGCATCAGCGAATGTATCAACAGATTTCTAGCCAAGTCTCTCTCATTTGAGTACCCGTACGGAGGGGTTCTGAAAAAAAGAAAAAGAGGCTAACCAACTGGCCAGTAGGGGATCCACATCCAGAACAGCCAAAAGTGGCTAAAGGAAAAAGCACTGGACGGCATGTTACAAGCCACACTTTTTATGTCAAACTCCTCTCCTGAAAAAACTATGAAACAGCTCCTACAAGTCATTAGGAGTTAGATTTGTACTGGAACATGTCTGGACATAGACATACCAAAGATATACACAGAATGTGGAGGGAAGACGAAGAATCAACATATGTACATATGCTCTTATTATAAAAGTTTAAGTCAAGAAGAATCTGGCAGTTCAGACAGTGGCATTTATGACTTCATTCCCAACATTGGCTTTCTGAAGAAATTGAAATAAATAGCCCCATTGTGTTTACAGTGACAAGGAGACCAGATCTCATGCTAAAATCATTCAAATTACACAATTCAAGAAACTAATATACGAATTTGTCCTCCAACGAGCTTTGTTAAGAAATCTCATCGAAGATATCATAAACAAGGATAAAGAAATCAGTCTAAAGTCCCCACTAACTCTGGAGTTTCTTCTCTTCTTCTTCAAGTCCCCATTTGGTGTTAGGCGTCGGGGTAGCCTCGGGATATCCGTCTTCTCCAATTAAGCCGGTCTCTTTTCAGTTCTGCCCCTCATCCTTCCCACATCTTGGATGCGATCTTTCCAAATTTTTCGTTATCTTCCTCTCGGTGCATTGCTTTCCGTTCTCATTGCCGGTACCTGTTTAGCTTTTCTTGCCTCGTCCATCCGATGTAAAAATTCCTCGACATCGACTTCTTCTGCGCTACTTCTGTACGTATTCTATCATTTCTGACCATATCTCTGCTCGTTTTTCCTGCCACCCTTCGTACGTACTTCTTTTTTGTTGCCTGGAATTTACTCAGGTGTTTGTCTAACAGCAGCAGATACTCGGTACCATACAGTGCTATTGGTATTATAACCATGTTGTAGAGCTTGAGTTTTGTTCATCTGGTAGTACGCTGAGGCTGCTCAGGGACATTTTTGGTTTTTAGCGCCTCCCATACATGTTGTCTTGGTACCTTATCAAACGCCGCTTTAAAGTCTACGAACGCTAGGAAAAGATCCCTTCCCTTGGCCATCCACTTTTCCATGAACGCTCTTAATGTGAACCGTTCTGAACGCCACCGCCTGCTCCTCTTTCAGGACTTCTTCCACTATTCACCTAAACTGTTTTTCAAGTATCTTGGTATATAACTTAGGTATACACTGTAGATGATAGTCTTATCGGCCTGTAGTTGTTACAGTCGTCAATTCTACCCCCGATTTGCTTTCCAGTCTGTTGATATCCTATTTTCATTCCATGCCTTTTGAAACAGTTCAGTTAATGATTTTTTGACCTCTGGGCCACCATATTTAATGAGTTCTGCGGCTATTTCATCTGGTCCGGTGGCTCTTCCAAGATTTATCGTTCGTATTGTATACTCAACCTCTTCTTCCCTTACTGGTCCTTCTGTGGTTTCGTCTTCGACTTCTAGGAATGGTCCATAAACGATTCCGTCCTTAGGTATGGTTAGTTTCACACCAGGTCTGTTCGTCACCAGGTTAGGGTTTCTAGGGGTCTTTCACTGGTGGATAATAAAGATTTTTCTCATGCCCAAATCTGTGTGTGCTTTGAAACATCCATGACCATTGAGCATCTGCGGCAGGTAGAATTTCAGCTCTCCATGCTTTCTATTGATCCAAATGTTTATACTGGCGATCAATCTTATCATTCTTCTAGGTTTGTTGTTTCCATGTGGCTTCATTAATGAGGATTTACTTAAACTCCAGTCTAGAAACGACAACGTGGTCGCCAACAATCACTCCTACAGTTTAAATAATCCGTCTGCTGCTAATAATTACTATTTCCGTCTTCTCTGCTGTTGGTCGTAGGTTCTAGCTTACTAACCAGTACTATGCTATCTCGTTGGCTTCATTGCATAGTCATCCTCTAACTCTTTAAGAAGTTTGGCTACTAATACGAGCGAAGCTAATTCTCTTCGAGGAGCTCGGGATTCAAAGTTTGAGAATAAGGTTAAACAGAAGTGGACCTAGTACAGAGCCCTGAGGGTCACGGCCTGTGATGTTATACTACCTAATCCCGCTGTCGGTATCGTAGTGCAGTATTCTATTTCTCAGTCATTGTCTTCCGTAGGGAGTCTGGTACTCTTTAAGCAGTAAGTGCCTGGCGAATTTTGATCCAGTTTAAGGTGTTAAACGCGTTCTTAATATCCAGCGTTATAAATGCACAGTGCTGTTTACTTCCACCCTTCCATCGTCTTCCTTCTGTAGTTTCGCTTCGCTGCATTTATGGCTTCGCCGATGGCTTGGATTGTGGACCCTGCCTGGTGATACTGGGAGGCCTCCTGTTTTACGCTCCAGCATTTTATTCATTGAACCAAGCTTGCAGAGAGACCTATACGAGTAGGGATCCTGTTTATCAGTCCATTTTACTTGAATGACAATTCGTAAATCTAATAAGGATATTAATAGGAATATTGACAGGACTCATATTGTGTGTCTCATATATTGCCAGCCATTATATCTTTGCAGAGTCTACATACATATATGACGAGTCTACAGTTTTGTTCGTCCTTTAGCGTCGTTAACTCTGGTGTTTGAGGGGCAGAATACAGGATCTGCATTTGAGCCACTCAGCAAGAACACTCAGCGCCACCAATTAATTTATTTAAGGCAAATAATTAAAGCACTTCAGTTATTATAAAAGCTAAAATGTTAAGTTTTAGATATTATGTCATTTTTATATAACACATCCCCATAATCACCTTTATACACGTGTAACCGAATAAATTACAAAACAATAAAAATCAATCTTATTTCAACAGATTTGTCAAGCATCGAATCAGTTTGGTGAACAAAGGATCGAAATTCGATTGATTGTGGAGTCGTACGTCTCGGTGCATATCCTGCCGCAAGTACAAATTGCCAATTCAGGCGGCACAGCAATATTTAATTGCTCAACGACTGGATCATCAGTAGATGGCGTTGAATGGCTGCACAATGGTAGACCCGTAATGGAGGATAATATTCTCACAACTGGACGAGACAAGTGAGTGAACTTCAAATCTATTGTATGTAAATTGGTATCCTCTGGGTTTGTCCTTCTTTCTACAAACATATACGAGTACATGTAATGGAATGCATTTCGATCAATATTGTGTTAATCTACATGCGGGAGAGAATGACGTCTAAAAGGGCCCGGCCACAACAACCATATTGTCATCATTGACAAACGTTGTCCTTGTCATTTGTCCGGCTATTTCTCTAGCAATTCACTGTTATTGCAGCACTCAAATTGTATTTACCTTGCTTCGGGTCCTTTCCTTTCGATTCTCATCGATTGAAAGAAAACCAATTCTAATGGAGGAAAACTCACATATTCAAATTGGGCGTACGTCGTCGTCCTTGTACCATGTTAGGCAAACACAAGCTCATTCAAATAATGAAGATGAAGAGAGGACCGACCAACCGACAGGCCGGCCATAGCCTATGTCAATGTTTGTCTCATACCTATTTCCTTTTTGATAAAATTACATATTTTGTTTGCTGTTCGCAAAACAAATGTTGACGATATTTGATCAACGGAGAATGTCCTCTTTTTGGTTGGCTTTTCTCATGAATATATTAATGGGTAAACTGTATGTGTTTGTGTGTGTACGTGGACGTGTGCACCTTAAAAGCTTTTTGATACAGATTTGATGTAATATGCTAACCCTAGCGCTTCCCTCTTTTTGGGGGCGCCATCATTTATTTTGGGCCCCCCACTTACTTGATTACATCCTGAATATGTATGTCATATGATGTTGGTCCTGGAAGCCTTCGAAATTTACTTACAGTCTGCCTGCCTATCGACACATAGATGAATGCATATATTGAGTTTAGTTTGTTGTCGGACATGTACCTATTTGGAGATAATGTGAATTCAATTATGTTTGCCCTTCTCTCGTCCGTAGTGTCCGGCTGTTATCGAAGACATCACTGATGGTGCAGAATGTCGGTCGCAAGGATAAGGGAGTCTATCAATGTTTGGTCGGCAACCACAAGGCAAGTGCACAAGCAATGGCTGAACTCAAATTGGGTGGTGAGTATCTGCTATTATTTTGGCATACGTTTTTGTGTAAATCTACATATTTTGCGGTTGATTGGAGTAGTTGGATAACATTTATGGGTTTTGAACATACATCTCTGCATATGTATTAAAGTTAAAATTGTTCATCTTCAAATAGCTGAGTTCAGGAAGTTTTTTTTTACGAATAAAGTACAAGTGAGAGCAACGAAGCGAATATTGCCGGGGATGGTTATTAAGTTCTTTATTTAAAGATATTAAAGCTAGGTATAGTTCTTTATACACCTGACTAGGTACACACATAATTTTCAGTTCTACGCATTAAGGTCAAACGAGGCTCTTAAAGCTTAACTCTGCACAACCAATCATTGATGGTTGGGAGCCCCTTGGACTACATTATTATCGATACCTGATCGCCTATAAATATTATCCAAAGTGCATTGTTTTGCTTACGCATTATAAATCAATGCAATTCAAAGCACTGCACTCAGAATGTTGTGTATCTGGCGCCACGATCACTGTACAATCAAAGGAGACCCAAAAAGAGCATCCAAAATAAAATTCATTGCCGCCATCTAATGTGGGCTCCCACATAATGTATACATAGCGAAAGTTTCAGCTCTCTATCTTTAACGGTTTAAAAGTTACATGGCTGTGACAAACTGACGGACAGACAGACACCGTATCAAACCCATAAGTGTTCCGTCTTTCCTTTTGTATTGTTTATAGTATTATATTGTTTATAACGACCATCGGCTTTAACATATTTTCACTGTACTTTTAACTTATTATTAGCCGTGTTTTATTGGAAAGTGTATAGCCAGTTCTCAATAAAACGTCCATACTCGCTTTTCATTTATATTTGCTAAATGACATTCGAACCTTAGATGGCGCTGATTCGGATTGCAGACACCAATCATTAACGAACAGATCCTACTATCAGCCCAAAACAATAAACTACTGGTTTTTATTTACAGTCTGAGTCAAAGCTTTTGGTTACTGACTAAGTTATATTCACTTTTCGTTTTGGTTTTGCTATATGCTATTATTATGTTTATTTTTGCAGATACTGTTCCTGAACTGATCTACTCATTTATTGAACAGAATGTACGACCGGGTCCAATGATATCGTTGAAATGTTCTGCAAGTGGATCTCCACCGCCGCAGGTAAGCTTTAGTATGAATGAAAATAATTTTAACAGAAAAATCGGTTTGAAAACACTCCTTACTGAAAGAAGGAACTGCTGCAACTTCGTCTTATTGTCCTACGTATCGCTCAGTACTCTACTCGGCGACATCGTGGCTGAACTACTAAGATGAGACTTAATTTTGTCTGTCTAGTCAGGAGTTTTGAAGCCAATTATTTTACCAACCCAAAGTACCTAGTACCGGACTGGTATCTTTCTTTACCATTTTTACCGTATTTCTATCTTTACCACCGCTCCACCAAGTATGGAGCATGAGTTTAGGTCTTAATTACGAAGCTCACGTCACGATTGCACAAATCTTAAAATTTGCATTTCAAATTTTTACTAAATTCCCCTTATTACTGTCATATGTAAATTCTTTATTCACTTCACTTCCTTTCATTGCAGTTCTCCTGGCTGCTGGACTCTCAACCGATAATGGATGTGTCAGTTCATCATCGCGTTGCCATTGGACAATTTGTCGACATGTCTGGAGACGTGATAAGTCATTTGAATATTTCTCACGTTCGAGCCGATGATGGAGGACTCTATAAGTGCATTGCTTCCAATACAATGGGCAGCGTGGCACATGCAGCAAGATTAAACGTTTATGGTATGTAAAACCACATCATATCCTCCAATATAGACCAATAAGTAACCAAGAGTATTCTCCAATCATGATGTATGCATACTTGTGTGAAAAGAAAAAGGAAATTCTTTTTTATTTTTTTTGTGCCTGATAGTTGAATCGAATGCTCACGGAACCGGCATCACCTGGTCGTCCCCATAAGCATTTGATCTCGGGGCGTGTTGCTTTGTGTGAAGCTATTCAAGCGAATCCAATTGGATTGATGTCTATAGGGATGTGTGTAGGAATATTTTGTTCAACGATAATAGAATTTCCCGTGCACATTGATTGAACTTCGAAGATACGACACAGAGACACGTATAGCTGGCTTGTGGGTAAAATAGGTGGTACATTATCATGCATGGGATCCAAATGACAATGGGGTACTGCAACATAGAAAGGAGAATGGAATTAAGTTTAAATTTGAAACCTTAACTTGAGGTAGCATTGAACGAAGCCATGGATTACAGTGGGGCACTTGAGTCTGAAAGAGAAAATGTTTCAATGATTGTAAAGCTTCGTTTTCAAATTATAGATCGGCAAGTACATGTACAGAAACTCAGTAGCAACTAACTCCACCTGAGCACAAAGAAGATGTCGTATCCGTCAGTTGATTGTCAGTTTATAAGTTTGCAACTTATATGCAAACACAGCATTTTGGGACCATCTTTAAAGTCGGTTTGGAGAAATTAACGTTCCTTTCAGAAGCCTTTACCTACAGCCGTTAGGCCTTTTTCAACTAAACTGTTCTTTCAAACAAACTCTATTGTCCAGCGTATGTTTTTACACATTTTGGTCTAACGGTTTTACATCCAATTTTGTGTTGGTGTAGTCCTGACCGCGCTTTGTTTTGCCTACAAAGCTTTAGTATTCCCTATTCTGGTTCAAAGTCGAGACCACATTCCGTACATATGTACATATGTAGGTATACAAAACTGCAATATTGAATTGAGCGAAATTGTTTGAAGCTTACAGTACCTCGGTAGCAGCTATGTTTATTTTCAGAATCCAATGTGTTTCCCTCGGCTTCTAGGAAGTGGGCCCTAAAGTGTAGGTCCATTGTCCGGTATGAAAGTAGCATCATCAACGTAGGCGATGTGTTTAATGTAAGATATGATAGTCTAACGAATTCCAAAATTCATTACTGCACGGAATATAAGGGTGACGACGAACAATATTGGTGACAGTACGCCTCCCTGAAGTGCTCCATTTTGAATCTCGAAATCTGTTAAATGTTAAATTTAATTTATTCGTGTATAGCCTTGATTATAGTTGTAAGAATTCCTGGGATTCCTCGCCTGTAAAAGACCAACCAAAGTTGAATGGCTTCTCCATAAAAAGTAGATGTAACAGAAATCAGTAACAGAGTTCGCCGCCATTTACCACATTTCAGATGATGGACTTTGTTCTTTCGTAGCAACAGGCTTTTAGATTGGTTTCCCCTACTGTAACAATCTTCGATGGAACGATGACATATTCAAGGTCTACAAAATATTTATGACGCAATAGATTTAAGGCAGACCCGTTCAATGCTGGAATACAACGTAAATACTGAATAAAGTGACTTAGTGGTTAGTACATTGGACTACTGTGCCTCGAAGTTTAAGCCCCTCTTACGCTTCTGACTAACATTCAAGAGCTAAGCATCTTATAGTCTAATATTTACCTATTTCTTAGATAGGGTTCAGAATCAAGCTTTCTAAGTTATAGATGCTAGCCATGTTGTGAACGCTGTAGTCTTGGACGAAATTTCAAAAATTCAATTCACTTTCAAGCCCAACTTCGGACGGACTGTCAATATACACCTGCATTTCCTTGACGTCACAATGTTCAAGCATTTATAGGCAACGTACAGCGACACGTCATCTGTTCGTCTTCTCCTTTAAAAAGAAACTTTCAAGTGCTACGCAAGTATACACATGCAAGCAATTAAGCTAGAAAATCAAGTACATAATATGCAAAAAGGAAGTTTTTACTCTTCCAGATGAACAATCACTTTTTCAAATTTAATAATTTTGAGTACACTCTTCGCTTTTGTCGCATTTTGTTCCACTGTTCCACACAGATGTAGGACGATGTTAAGAACAAGACAGCGAATTGACTATCTACCAGGCAAAGGACTGCGACAAGGATTTGCAATTGAATACATGGCACAGCTTTTTCTATCTCTTTTAGTTGGCACAACATCTAATACCATTATCCTGATTCGCATTTTGTATCTCGTTTTATTTTTTTTGTCATAGTTTCCCAATTTCATGCAATATGTCATCCCAGTACTGCAGACATGGAAATGCCACGGAGCATATGCATAATCGGAATTCTTTGCTTCTCGTTCGATACAGTCCACATGTTGGTATGCTGATATTAAAACTACAGCAGGCAAGGATTATGGCCAAATGTGTTTGTTGTACTCGTCGTTGTATATCAGTGTATATGTATATCCTTAGACGTGTATAGCATTCCTCGGACTGATATTGGCTTGGGACTATTTTGTGTTTTGAATGGAAATCCATTTTTAGTTGGGAATACAGATTTCGTGTAGTACTTTTTTTTTCCAAATTGTGCGGTAAGGATAGAAGGCAAAATAGAATAACTATTTGTATCGATTCGCAGTCTGTTATTGGATATATTGCGGAGATTATCGATTTGGTGTATTTTCATAACAGATAATGTTTACTGCTGACAAAAAAGAGAAAAGATTGATTATAGTTTCAGTATGCTCATAAAAAGTGTCAACATTTTTCCACAGTTCTTCTTGTGTTTTTTTGATTTTTTTCTTCTATCGGTACTTTGCCATTACCATAATATTTCATCAGAAAGATTTTGTATTTGAAACGTTAAGCAAAAAAAAGATGTCGTCTTTGAGAATGGTCGCTTCCCTTTTCCAATGATCATAACTGCAACTTCTGAAGTAACGAGCTGAGGAGTACCTACATAATGATGTGAGTTTGTCGCCAATGATTGTATATACATACTTTCCTTCATATGTAGGTTTATAGAAAAAATATTGAGCAAGTGTCATTTACCAAAATTTCTTCAAAATTAGCCGATTAATCTAAAGGGTGAGCGCAGAGCTATTAAACATTTTCCAATTGTTATGCTAGATACACACGAGGCAACCGTTGCAGCAACACAGACATGTTGAAGCAACCGTTATGCTTCGTGTGTATTATTGATTACCGTATTTACAAGCGAGTAAGAAGGTTCATGCGGAGAAAGACAGGAAATTATTTGCCACAGCTACACACAGTACTGAGGTTGCGGCGAAAGTCGCCTCGCCACGTGTGTAGTCAACAAACAAAACACGTTGCTCCAACACGTTGCTTCGACGATTGCCTCGTGTGTATCTAGCTTTATGTTTCAGTAGCTGTCAATGATAGCTATCAATGACAGTTAATTAATGGCATCCAGATGTCATAATATTCATTATTTCCAAGTTGTTGAAGTTGTGAAGGAGAAATTTGGCGTTCATTTATTAACCACCACTATCATCATCATGTGACTTCACACCACTCATTTAGTTTGTCTGAAGCTACGTTAAGGCATTTTTTTGTTTGTTGATAGCATATACTTCATCTTGTCAAGACCAACTCGATATGTGTGATCTTCTCTTGCCGTAAACTCCTCTACGATGGCTCACCAAAATCTTTCTATAATGTCAATATCGTCTGCCTATCGCGGCCGTTGGATGGTTTTAAGAGAGATAGTGCCTTCCATGTTAACATTCTCACTGCGCACTATCTGCTCCAACACGATATTCAAGAAATCACATGGCAACGCATTGTCTTGCCGGAATCCGGTCATCCCAAGTTTCGCAGAGCAGCGCGTCCTTTCCATCGTTACGCTACACATCTGGATACATTTTGACGGTATTCCAAATTGGGCCATCGCTTGGTGGGTTTCGACGTAAAATTCGTTGGTATTTTCCAGAATTAATGTCCATTGCCGATCTGCCGAGCTGTTTAATGTGTTGCAGAAGGGTGTCACCAGTTTTTGGGCCTTAAAGTATAAGTGTAAACATTTTCAAAATCCGCCTACTGCTACGTCCACTTTTGGAAAAGTTTTCTTAAAACTCGATAAAACTTACTTAAAGCAAATACGTAGATTTTCTTTTACACTACAGTTTACGGTCACGCCTAAGTTTTAGGAGGCGTTTTTCTCAAAAAATTGTTTTTCGACTATTTTACTAAAATTTGGATTTGTGATTTGTATTAGTTTTATAAGATATTTGAAAAAGCCTATGTACTTAAACAAGTAAAATGGTGGAAAAAGGAGCTATGTAGCATTTTTTTATTAAGTGCAAACCATGTTTCAAACAAGCAGTTTTATCGCAGAACAGGAGCCGAATCGCAACAATCGATAACGAGTAATTCGTCTTCGAAATGTGAGGATTTGGCATTACCACTCTCTTAAGTGAGCATTCACTATCGAAATTTGAGGTGACAGTACACGTTATAGGGCCTTATTATAGGGCGTTACGTCAAGCGAAACGAGTTTTCCTGTGGTAATTCAGCTCCAGGCGGCAGGCCTTGAACGTATAGGCACAACCATACTACGACGAGATCGTCAGTGGGTTGGGCACACGTTCCGAATAGGTGACAGATCCATAGGTCATCCCGTAATCCAATATAACTCGCTTACTTACTTTGGCAGGATACACGTCATTCCTAGAAGAACATGACGTAGAACAGTCGAGAAATAGTTGGGGAGTGCACATTGTAAAGGTCCTATGACCCAAAAGGGGCTACAGGACTTGAGCAAGTACATACATACGTACTACAAGCCTCGTGCAAAACGAGAAAAAGTTTAAAAATGCATTCCTTACATTCTGTAGCGATAATTTGCAGCTAAAGGACTCCAGTGGAATAAATTTGTGGTTTCCTTGCGAAATCCTCTTGTAGCTGACTGATCCATAACGACTTTCTCATTTCCCATTAAAATATTCTCCACAATTGATTGCCCAAATTATCCACTGAGAGAAGAATATTTCCTCCTTCAAGAGTATTGAAATAAATGTCTACATATTTTGAAGTCCTTTTCCTGTTATCCTTTTTTTGTGATACTTACAAAAAAATAAAAAGTGTACATTACACACGACAACGGAGTAGCAGATGCTGTTTGCTTAAAATTCACAAAGGACTAATTGAACTACTCCCCAGTCTTGGTTTTCAAACCACTACACGCTCAGTGCAACCCAATATCAATAACTCAGATAATTAATTACCATGAAATGTATTATTTTCCCCTTCCCCACTTGTCGGGCACTACTACTGGGTAGTTGTTGTTGTGTGTTTGCGTCCAGTTTCGCACCCCCGCCGCCGCTATATAAGGACAATTTTTCGGTTTGCTTGCGTATAATTGGATTTTCTTCCTGATGGTGGAGGGGAGGGACAAGAACACAAGAGGCGGCCGGCGAATGGATGGAAATTGTGTTGTGCTATTTCCCATGGTGATTTCGATTCTGTTTTATTGAAATGAATTTTGAATTAGCGAATGTCATAATAGCCGGCAGAAAGAGAAGGAGCGTTAGTTAGCCGGACTACTCATTAATATTAATAAGGCTTCCTTCCACTCAAGCATCCTTGAGTGGGTGGTGGTGGGCTTAAATCCGAGCAAATATCATTGCAGTCGGGGGGTAATCAGTTTCCATTAGAACACATCCAATGAGTGTTTTGAGGGGGCATATGGCAGCGTTTGCACCTGTTATTTGTTAGGATTATTGAAAATTTGATGTTATGGCAGAGGTGGAGGATTTAATGAGGTGCTTTTGCTTATGGATAGGATACTAAGTGAATTGATTTACAATAATGAACGGCATCCGATTGGAGAGTGTGAGTCATGTCAATTGGAGCACTTTAATTATATTTATCTTGGGTGTGACGTTAAGCACGTACTTTAGTATAGAAATAGCGCTGCGGTTGAGTGCTTTAATACGTTTTTGAAATGTAATGTCACAATAATTGTGTTTGAGGTTGTATTATGCTTCTTATAGCTAGACACGTGCTTTAATTTTTTATCCTTCACAACAGAGATATTAATAGAAAGCCTTTAGACGTACTTATTTTTGGTTGTACAGTTGGAGGCGTACATTCGAATCCTTAAATGGAACGACACGTCGGATATATATTTAGACTTTGATTAAATTGGCATGCGGGAGTGGTTCTGAAAAGGTTACCAAAAATGTTTTGAAGATATTTACCGAGTTAACGCGTAGAAATCGCTGAGTTAAGCCCACACAATCGGCAGGATTCATGTAATTAGACAACTTGTGCTTTATTAATGCGGATATGGGATATTCTTAGAACAAATTTCAGCTATGTTAGTGTTTGGATGATGGATAGTGCTAACAGCAAAGATGGAAAGGTGATTCCTTTTACTGCTCGTTCATGCAGCTGCGACAGAAATCATGGTATATCTACCATAGTAAGTAGTAGTAAGTATCCCTACCAGATTATGCTTTCTGTTGATGTTCAGGCTTTTGCTTTTTGGAGATAAGTCGTAGGAGGCATCTGTCAAGATTGCGCTATTTGTAGCACGGACAGTAGGCGAACTTCATTGCTGGCCAGAGCTTTCCTAAACCCCGAACAGCTACATGTCCAGAAGTTTCTGGTTCCATCTTCCATAAACATATTAGAGTGCATCCTGACTGTCAGTGAAAATGGCGTAACCTTACTGAATATTGATCTCACCTGAGCTATCAGCCTGGAAAATACTCAGCCACAGCGATATATCCATGTTCAAGCCTTTGAAAAGATACCTGACCCTGTTCCCTTATTGGTTTTAGACCAACCAATTTTGAAAATGAACTTCATCATATCTTCTTTATTGATATAAGCTACTTCGTACGGTGCTCATTGCTCTGTGTCTAAGCGACAGTGTTTTCAAGAATGGAACTGTATTTCTACCCATTAAGAATACCTACTATATGTTTGGGCCGTGAATCGTAAGGCTGTGTTGCACTATGTTCTTCTCAGACCCTTACGAATTAAGGGGTTTCATCACATTGCCAGCTAGGGTATGGAATGGAAAGTGGGACTCATTACTCGCAGTCCCAAGAAACTCTTCAGGAGTTGCGCAGGACCTGCAAATGGACACTAATCACAAGAGGTGACTATGTAAACGGAATGCAGCCGCACAATACAAGGACTATAGCTCAATCCTCTCTGCTGCAATTCGAACTTTTAGCTCGTTGATCCTCCTTTATATACCCTCGGAAAGCCACCACCTTTATCTTCCCACTGATCGAATTACAGCCCATCATCTGATGAGAGAACAGAACAGTAATAATACTCTAGAGATTTGGGCTGAGTGCTGCCCTTCGTGCTTGGCAAACTGTGTCCTTTTGTGGTAAGATCCAACACAGCCTGCCGTTGCCGTTGATCTTTGCATTGAAAACAACGACAAAACGGTTATAGAAGATATCCTTACCTTGCTCCGACTTTTCATCCGTTGGTGCGTTACGCTGTATAATAGTTCTCTCCCTCGAATGCCCATCATTATGAGAGCAGCGCCTTTACTTTCCAGAAGTCAACCATTGTCCTGGGCACTATAGCAGTAGCTCATCAACGTGTTGTCACTTCTTACCTTATTTCAATATCTCGGAATTCTGGCCCATATTATCTAGTCTTGACAACCACCTACCACATAGACTACATGTGTAAGAATTACTCATACCCTGGGGACCACCAAAAGGAGTTCTGGATTATACATTACATAGTATAGACATAAGTATAGACTTACTGCCTCCAAGTAGTGCATGCTCTTGATATGGGCTCTTGGAGTGCAAATGCGTCCATACCGTAAATATGCACAAAGACCAATCGAATACAACCTAAACCCTCAAAGCAACAAAGGGAAATAGGGCTGTTTGTGGTTCTCTGTCAAATTTTAGCTTAAAACTAATCACTTTACCAAGTTGTAAGTCTCTTGCAACTCCAAAGATGAAGCCGATCAATACCTATGAAAAGGAGAATTGTAATCGTACAACAGTTCTATTTTATTTTTGTTTCGTCTTGCTGAAAATACATTAGGACATGGAATATAATTCACCTAATGTTGCGGTTTTAAGGTACAAATATGTATGCTCATGGTTCCAATTAAAATCCTTGCTTTTGACAATCCCAAATGAACCTTACGGCACATCCAACTATTAATTTGAAAGTACTCACATAGTACCTTTGTACATAACACTCACCCTGTTAACATTTTCTTCTCAGGTCCACCTTACGTCCGTGCCATTGGTCCAATTAAAGCTGTAGCTGGAGACGACATCACAGTTCACTGCCCATTCTCTGGTTACCCCATCGAGCAGATTAGATGGGAGAAAGGTCACCAGGAATTGACGTCAAGTAAGACTAATGATTGTTCAAAGGACTCGCTCTTAGTGTTGGTGTGTACTGAAAATCACCTACTCACCCTCGTTTTTTTTTTTTCAGATTCTCACTATTCCCTCGTTTCGGTGCAACAAGGTGGTTACTTGCTGATAAAAGAGGTGGACTCAACCCGAGATGCCGGTCTTTACACATGCATTGTACGTAGTCGCACGGGAGAAGAGGCTCGACGTGACATGCAACTGACAGTGAACAGTATGTGTCCTTTAGACTATATAAGGACGAATCGATAAAAGAATGACTTGATACTTTTTTTTTTCTTCTTTGTGTGTTTGACAAAAAAAAAAACAAAAAAAAAGGTCCCCCAGTAATTGAACCGTTTAAGTTCCCAAAAAACCTTCAGGAGGGCGGAAGGGCACAAATAACGTGCGCTGTCTCATCGGGTGATATGCCAATCTATTTTAGCTGGAAGAAAGATGATATGTCTATACCGCTGAATTTACAGGTGGGTGGAGAGAATTGTGACAAGGAATGTTGTGAATTGGTTGGTTACCTTGGTAATGGAATGTCTCTGTTTGTCATCACTCAATAGATAACAGAATCGAAAGAGGAATTCTGGTCATTGCTGGTCTTCAAGGATATTAGCTCGAAGCATAGTGGGAAGTATACGTGTTATGCTGGTAATGCTGCCGCAAAGGTGAACTATACGGCTGAGCTGCAAGTAAGAGGTAAGTGTGGTAGTGATTCGTCGCCTCATGATGGGACGAGATGACTAAATGAGTGTTTGGATATTGAAACGTGTCTGTTTGCTGATTAGTTGCTCCACGTTGGTCATTTGAACCTATGGATACGGCCATAATGCTGGGTAACACGATTGCAATCAACTGCGAAGCTGAAGGCTATCCAATTCCGGTCATTACGTGGTATAAGGGACAAGGTGAGTTTGCGTTTAATAAACTGATTCATCTAAATAATTTCAGGAATAGATATTTTATTTTGCATGAGTGTGAGATATTTTGGAAACACAAACATGCAAACGTATGTATATTTTGATAGTTTCTACAAGCAAGTGTCGGTTGTTTGAGGTGAACCCGTACTTAGAATGTGGATCTCCATCCACTGGAAGTAAATCGGGAGGGTCGTCTTCAGCCTCACACACTGGACGCGTTCGTGTTGACAGCCGATTGCGCTGGGTTTCGTTGTCCCTTCTATATCTGTATAGTATCGCTATCTCTTTTACACACTTCTTCTCCGCTCAGCATCTGATTGGTCTGGGATCTCTGGGGTCAGACACTCACCTAGGAGAGAAATTATCTCCTCAAAATGTCGTAGAATTGTCTTCTTGTGCAAACTTGTGAAGGTAGGACCTGCAGCGGCCATGAAACTCAACTCCCTATGGTTTCTATTGACCCAGGGGGCTATGTTGGTGATCAATCTCTGAGTCCATCTGTCATTCTCTCTTACAATTCTTCCAGGCTTGTAATTGGTATCACTTCGAATTGTCACTGTTAACACCATTGTCCTGCACGTATCATACTATAGCTGGGCTTTCTTTAAAGAATGTCTATTGCTGCCATTCCCGCCTTGCAGGAAGTTTTACGGAAGGCGCTGCATACTCTCGACGACTTAGTCTTCATGACACTAGCCTATAATTGGGAATTGTAGAGCATCATTCATGTCATAATTTTTGCTAGAAGCAGTCCTTCTTCTTCTTTGATCCTCCAATATTGGAGTCGCATTGTAGTCGGCTAAATTGTCAACGCGGTCTTTTCCTCTTTCAATGGTTTCGATATTATGGACTATCCGTTCACATTCTTCCTGCGTTATGCTGGGAGGAGCGGAAGTAGCAATTGCAAAAGTAAACGCCATTGACTTTGGCCCACTCAAAGACTGTCACTTTCTTTTGTTTCTTCATATTTCGGCTATGCCTGGAATGTCCATCGGCCATACATTTTCAATTAGCTGCTTAGAGCATACATTCTGGCTCTAAGTAACACTCAGTTACCTTGTGGCCCAACGGTTACAGTGTTCGCACAGGCATTAGCTCTTACAAGGTGGCCACAGCTGAATCAGCAGTAACATCTCTTCATGTACGGTTTCGGTCTTAGTCGGCGGTTTATCCAACCAATTCCTTATTCAGCATTTCGGAGTACGCAAACTCAACTATTGCCGAATTACCTTCTTCCACTGGTTTTCACGTCCCTTCATCTGCATCGATACCTGTTTTAAAATAAAAGGATGTGGACTCAGCGTCAACCTAAGAAAAACAGAACTGATACTCTTGATCACGCCTCCACGGCTCAACAATCAGCTGCTACCTAGGTGTGGCACTTGACTCAAAACTTAGCTGGAAGCCTAACATCCAGATGCGGGTTAAGAAGGCCTGTGTGGCTTTTTACGACTTCGTCCAAAGATGGTCATATGGGTGTTTACCGCTGTGGTGCGTCCTATACTCTCTTATGGACCGCTGGTCTGGTGGTCTGCTTTAGGGAACGACTATTACATAAGACTTATTAGTAAATTGCAGAGAACGGCGGCTCTTGGCGCAACGGGGGCCATGAGAACATCTACAACCGAAGCCTTGAACGTTATACTTCATCTGCTGCCTCTCGACCTTCAAAAAATGTTTTTATCCTCTTGTAGTGCGGTTAGACTGTAAGGGATACAGGATGCTGGGTAACCAAACCTTATGGTCACAGCAGTATCTTGAATCAGCTACCAATGGATCTGGTAGATTCTTCAACCGACTATAGTGTTCCCAAAGTGAACTTTAATAACAGTGTCAGGGCTATATTCCCAACCAGGGAAGAGTGGGAATTAGGCGACATGACAAACGAGTTCTAAACAATAATTTACACCGATGGTTTAAGAATGGACTGTGTGGTGGGGGCAAGGGATTTCTCGTGCAGTGTCTTCCAGGCTGAAGTACTTGCTGTACGCCAAATCTCCTTACCCCCAAATACTATAGCCATCCTTATTAACAGCCAAGAGGTTATCAAGTCTTTTATATCTGCTACCACATCTTCAAAGCTGGTAGAACAGTGCAAAAAAGAGCTCTCCATGCTGGCTCAAAAGCTCAATATCTGTCTTCTGTGGGTGCCTGGCCATAGCAACATCGAGGGCAATGAGCGAGCGGACGAGTTAGCACGGAGTGGTTCTACCATTGACCAGAGGAAACTTTTTTGCGCACTACCGATC
This sequence comes from Chalcosyrphus nemorum, assembly GCA_949716465.1. Lineage (NCBI taxonomy): Eukaryota > Metazoa > Arthropoda > Insecta > Diptera > Syrphidae > Chalcosyrphus > Chalcosyrphus nemorum. The sequence continues at coordinate 42,045,320 of OX454333.1, read as the reverse complement.
GAAAGCTGATACAAGGTGGCGGGGGTTGCGCAGTTGTGTCATATCTAGGCAGATGTGGCCAAAATACCAACTCAAGCGTATCTATATTGCAAGAATTCTGTCGAGCAGCACTGGTCACTGGCCCATTGGGATTCATGCGGCCAGAATAGGCATTAGGTTTAATGCCCACTGCCGCAGCTGCAATGTCGCCACCGAACAGGAAACAACCATTCCCTTCCTTTGTAAATGTCCGGCTCTAGGTAGGGCCAGACTGTTTACTCTAGGCAAAGGTATTACCTAACAGAGTTTGCGGGGATAAGAATTGGGGATTTTACGGAGGACCTATGTACCTTAAGACTTGCTAAGGTTTTAACTTGATGGTTGATGGACACTTGTATTGAGGGCCTTAGCATAATACAATGTAACCTTCAGAACACAGCAAATCAATCGTGTGTTGATCCGGTATACGGTATACCGTAAATAAGGCTTTACCAGATTCAGTTTTGATGCCTTGCAGACGTGCTACATGTGCTGAATATATATTACCCTTAAATGGTACTTATTTTGCCCTAACTCAAAGAGTTTATAGGCTTCTTGAGGCGTTTTCATAGCTAGGTATATTTATACATAACTGTTGATTAGGATTCTTCTTGATTCTCTCCTACAAATAGATTCCACAAGAGGGCGTTTCGTTTATTGTAAAAAGTATTAAAAAATTAACCTACTACTAGCACTTCAAAAAGGCTGCCAGTTTATATAACGCCATCTAGCTCTTTTTTCTCCCCACAAACACTAATAACTTTTGACCTCCCTTTTCTCTAAAAGCTGAAATATCTCAAATGAAATAAGGTTACTCCTTGAAGTATAAATTCTCCACTACTTTCCATTAAATTTAATTAAGTTTTTTCTCCCGACCATCGTTTAGGAAAACTCTCGAAGGACTTTAAGGAACTCAACATGCGAAATCACTCGCTTATGCTCAACTTAGCCACCGATGCTGACGAGGGATACTACATGTGCCAAGCGACGAATGATATCGGTGCTGGCCTCAAAAAAATTATCCGCATCAATGTTAATGGTGAGCACATGTGGCAAACATCTCCCCCCTCCAAAACCGTATCTTGTACCCCTTGACACATTTTTTCCCCTAAAAAAAAGAAGAAGAAAAACGAAGCAAATTAAGCATCCATGTCAAATTTCATTTGTCCCTTTACCAGAACCCGCACGTTTCGAACAACCCGCACGTAATGTATCTTCACGCCGCAATGATCCAGTCGCCCTACAGTGCCAAGCCAAGGGCGATGAACCCATTACCATTTCATGGACGCACAACAATGGTCGCATCGATTTGAACAACTACCGCTTCAACATAGCCGAAATGAAAACGGACAAAGGCGTTGATTCCCATTTGTCCATATCTCGTTCGGACCGACACGACTCCGGCCTATACAAGTGCATTGCCGAGAATCCCTATGGACGCAGCGAACAAGTTATATCCCTCGCCGTACAAGAACGCCCCGATATCCCTTCGAATTTGGAAGTATTCGAAGTTGGTAGTCGCACCGTTAAGCTCTCGTGGCGTCGTCCTTTCGACGGAAACTCCCCGGTTCTCAGCTATTTGGTGCAATATCAGCCGTTGAAATATCTCCAGAGTCATTCGGCCCTGGGGCTGGCGAAAAACGAATGGAATGGACCGAATATAATTAACGTTACCCTACCGTCGACAAGTGTCAGCAAGAGGTATGTTTGGCGTTTGGGTCCTGTCACATTGGTATCCTCTTTTTGAATAAATTTTCACAGCTATGACACTGACCTAAGGGAGAATGCCATTGTATCGGGCTTGACTCCAGCTACCACGTTCCTTATTCGTATGCAGGCAATAAACGAAATCGAAAGGAGCCAATTCACGGAACCCATCGTCCTGAAAACGCAAGAGGAGGCACCAACCGAAGCACCATCCAATGTTCAAGTGCAAACTGGCGGAGAAAGTGAACTAATTGTCACATGGCAGGTTTGTATAAAATTTACACGGAAAATTCCCTAAACCCACTGCCATCACTGAATTTTGCATAGATTCCTCCACGTGAATCCTGGAACGGAGAGCTCATCGGATACACAGTGAATTGTACCGAGGAGAAGCAAAACATCAACTACATCAGCGTCGTGAATAATTCATTAAAATCCGTCGTTGTCAGTGGGTGGGCCACAACAAAGGCCACCCTTCGCAATCTTCGAAAGTACACACGATATGCGGTATCTGTGCGCGCCCTCAACAGCTTCGGTTCAGGACCATGGAGTGCCGCTGTTCTGGGTACAACTCTGGAAGGAGGTAAGTCATTATTATCAACTTGGTTGCATTATCCTGTTTGACTCTTTGCAGTTCCCGAAGCTGCACCACAGACCGTCAACTGTACCGCATTGTCATCGCAAAGTCTTAAGATATCATGGCTAGAACCGCCATTGCAATTTCATGGTGGTATTATTCAAGGATATAAGATCTTATACCGGCCAATTGTGAATCAGAGTAAGTGCCTTTTCTTGCCTTGTATACATTTGTACTGTCTGTCTGTATTCCCAAGGCGACAAGGAAGAGTTTTATTTTTAAACTTTTTTTTTGTTTTTTTTTGTGAATTTCCTCAGTTGACTTTGCATCGAAAATGGAAATCAAAAGGACATCCAATTTAGAGACATACCTGCATACGTTGCACAAGGCGACGAATTATTCGATACGAGTCCTGGCGTACACTTCATCGGGCGATGGCCTGGCAAGCAATCCAATCTACTGCCAGACAGAGGATGATGTTCCAGATGCACCTGCTGCCATAAAAGCAGCTGCCCTAACGGCCGATTCGATTTTGATTTCATGGCTGCCACCGAAGAACCGAAACGGAATTATATCACACTATACGGTATATTCGAGGGAAGCTGGTCGCAAGGGACAAGCAAAATGTGAGTATCCCTTCTATGTACATAGGGCGAGCTTTTTTTCTCTCTCTACTTTGGCTGGCAGTTCATTTATTTGAAGTCTAATATTTGGCAATCGAATTGGTTCTTACTTGGACGGAATAGTAATGGTGTTAAGCTAGTGACATGCACGTAATAGGTGTTCTCTCGATGTAGACGTCAAGTAAACCTAAAATGTATCTCTTTTTTTTTCAAATATGTATGCAGACGGGTTTTATTTGTATCGAACGAAAGTGGACCAAAGTGTGATATCATATATTTCTTTGCAGGTAGACTCGACGTTGACATTTAATGCACTCGTATTTCATATTGGGTTGGGTTCAAAATTGGTGTCACTGGGTCTTTAGGGAGTACACTGCAATTCCCAGAGTGAGTAATGGGGCTCGGTAGATACATTAATCCAAAAAGATCTGGTAGTTTGTCACGTTCTTGTAAATTACTAGGCAAAGGAGAGTTAAGGGTTTGTACAATATATTTGCTGTCACCATCTTTAGTACCTATTCTAGAACAATGTGGGCATCTGCTTTATGAATTCCAACTTTCTCCAACTTATTCCCAAAGAAAACAATTTTTTCCATATCCATCCCATATTAGGCTCCTGTCTTGGTTTTACCTTCTGTTTCAATTGATGAACAACCCGTGTTTGGGAATAATTTGAAGTAAAGTTTAGCAGCTGCTATTGGCGAACTACTGTGCAAGGGGCTCCAAGTTGGAATCCAGAAAAAAACAATCAACAGTTTCTTCACGGCCCCACCTCTTCCGAGTATCTGACAGACATTCAAGCGTATAATTGCCATGAGGAAGCTTGTCAAAACCCCTTTGCCCTTCGGATACGGCATTAAACTGCAGATCCCTTCTGTACGTGCAGAAATGTATACCACGCACAACATGAACAGTTGTATGAAGCTAGTTATTGGCTCTCCATGAGCTGCTGAATGCAGTTTAAAGACGTATAAGAGCTAACATAAGATGGTGATTGGGTTTTTGTTCCTAAATTGGCAGCTCGTCCGTCGTCTTCTTCCAACGCTATAAAAGTCCATGGAAGGTATGGTATGAATGAAACCCACCAAGGTGGAAATGGATTTCCTAACTTTCCTAACCAAGAGACACTTAGTTCTTGATTTATCAAACGCAGTCCATAGTTTCCTTGTGACGATACAAGTCTCTTTGTATTTCCCTCGTGGCTTTTTTCCCTGCTGCAAGTTTAGGAGCACAAAGCAGGATGTGCACGGCTGGGTAATTTGGTTCTGTGGTCGATGCTAAGCCACCTCTTGCCAGTTTGTCAGCCTTTTCGTTTCCCGGTATTCCTTCGTGTCCGGAGACCAAGCTGAGTTCAACCTTGTGCTGCATACCAAGAGCCTACAGTACTTCACAAGCTTTGATTTTATCTCAACGGCAGTAATTGCTTTTATAGAGCAGTCTGACTGTCAATATAGAAGGTAATACCCTCGAAAGGTATTGTCTTACTGGCTGCTATTGTCACTGCCCAGACCTCCGCTTGGAAGACACTGCTGTAGTCCAGAACCTACGCCCGTATCCATCATTCAGCGGTATTGCTTTTCTTATAAGTCACAAGCTCCATTTGTTCACAATGTTGCTTTAAAACTCTTTTCAATCTTGACCTTGCGTACCTCCAGCTCCCATTTCATTGATCTTTTCGGGAGTAATTTTATGACTCCGATTTGGCTAACGCAGATGATGGCGATTAAATGTCATTGGTTTGATCATCCTGGCTCCATATCCAAGTGACCTTAGGACTGTTTAATGACAATTGAAAGAAAGTGGATATTGGTGAATAGGGGGATTGGTAGCAAACTAATCGATATGGTGGTGTGCTGTCCAAGCTGTATTCGGATAAATTAGGTGAAGATGGTACTATATTGTTCTTAATGCGACTCCCTGGAGAAACACTTGAACGCTTCCGTAAGCGAGTAGGGTCTATCGAATCAAAGCGTTCAGCTTTCTCTGGAATTTTTTTTCCAATTTTAGCTCAAACTAGTCTATCAGTTCTGAGCTTGATGGTGTGGTTTGTATTAGATAATGATATTCGCCAGGACTAAAATCTTTTATCTCAGTCTTAAGATATCTATCTTATGGTGTGTATTAAGAAAGATTTTAAGTCATGACGTTTCATAACCTGAACGTTGTCCTTGTCCGATAGCAAAAGGTGGTCCATAAAGAGTCCTCTCGTTTATTTAATAAATCACTTCTTTTTTAATTTTTCCCTTGCCAAATAAAATGTTTTCTGCAAAGAAAATATTAGAGATAGATTGTGAAGTAGTCTATTAGTCTATATTAAAATGTAAGAGTGAACAATGAAACACGAGTCCTGCCACATGTCATACGTATTAGCTTAATGCTCCTTAAGTACTCATCCTAGATAAACTTTACTGAAGTTTTTAGAGTGATTTAGGCTCTTAGAGTTTTCTGTACTGGTGCTCTCTGGGTCTATATACATTAGGCGGTCGCGGTAACATAACGTGAGTAAAAGATTGCAATTCGCATTAAATTGTCTCTAATAACCAAATGGTATACTGCGTTGAAAAAACATACAGTTCTTTTTAACAAGATGGCGACAAGAGGACTGTGAATAATAACCAATAGCGAAATTACATCTCAATAGCTGAGACACAACCCATTAAGAGAAACCTAAAACCAGTTGAGTTTCAGAATTCACCATACCAGCACTTTCAATTCCTTACCCCTGTCTTTGAATCCAAAATTTTATGCACCGTTTCCGCTCTACTATGAGTGTAGTATCAGGTTACTATCGAAAAAGAAGGATATCATACATGTCTTCGCCGTATGAGCGATTTTTTTTTTTTTTGTGTTTGATAAACAATGAATGCGACAAAATTAAAATGTTTGATATTTGAAAAGGGCAGTCGGCAGGAATCGTGTTATATGGACCCAACCCAACCCAATCATATTGTATGTCCTAGAGTCGAAATTCTTGAAAATTCGAATATGGCTGTACGAAGAAGAAGAAGTTAATCGCACATTGACCCCCATTAATTTACCGGGGATTAGTGCATTAATGGGTTGTAGGGATTACAGAACAAAGGTGAAAGGGAGTGGTCCATCAAATGCATACTGTTAATCTGTTATTTATTTTATTTATTAATTTAGGTTAAGTTCTTCGCTCTGCGAAAAGAGACGTAGGTACATATACATAAGTACTGGTAAATGAGTCTGATTACCACTTACCTTAACATAAGTATATCGATTATTTTCTTATAAAAATAATCCCATAAACTGTTGCACGTGGAAAACTTGCCGATCAGCTAGGAGTGAAATTTCCTACTCTCCTAAAGGAGTTGTCTTGGTTAGGAATAGTTTGAAAGTTGGATTGGGATAGAAACCTCCTCAACTTTAATGATTTCCTTTGCTTTCTTATTAAATTATTGATTTCTTAATATTTAAAGACAAAGCTTTACCTGAAATTCGATTGATTTGGTTCATTTTGAAAAGGCGATAGTTCAAAATGCTACGATATTTTTGATATATCGGCCAGTACGTTGTCACACTACCATGATGAATGAAGTCTTTTTATCGTTGGAATTGCCTTTTGAAGTGTATTACTAAATAAGAGAAGTTAGTTATACCTAAATAAGAGAAGTCGAAAGAAGATATACATACATAGGTATAGATAAGACCTTACACCAATAGTTGACTTTGGATTGATGGAAAGCTGTATGCACGTAGCGCCAGCTGTCTTGTTGAAGCCACATGTCGTCGGTGTCCATATGTTCTTCCATATCGACCGATGGCGCTTGCCGTGAATGTTGATGGCCTGACCAACAAGTCCACATTAAACAGAGACTTTCTCTGGATTAGAGGATGGAAGACAACGATGTCTCAGGCAGGGACTTTACAAGGGTCGGGAGCCTTTTAAGTAAGTAAGTAAGTTTCTCTGGATGCAATATGGCGCATCTCATGTGGATTGTTATTGTCCCAAATTGAGGTCAACTTCCAACTGCTGGAGAGCCCAATCAGTACACATAGGGTGTTGTCTTTGGTCATTAAATTTGAGCCCCAGGTTTAGTTCAGTCTTGTACAGGTATAAGCTCAAGTAGTTCGCCAAGTTGTTGTCTGCGAAGGCCGAGTACTTGTGCCCAGAGCAAAATTCACTGCCTCGGATTGTCTTGCACACTCTCACGGATAGCGGCGATATTTTCGGCAAATTTTACGATTAGTTGGTGAATAGTTTACGGAAAAATTTGAGTCGAATAACTCAAATTTATCTACCTCCTCTCTGAAGGACCATTATGACGACCGTAAAATGGGAGCAGCGCGGACTTGTAAAAAAAGCGGCTCACTTATCCAAAGACATCTAGCCTCTGACATACCGACGGCGGACTCAGCTAGGTAGTGCTGGCCATTGATACTTATTGTATACACGTTGTGAGGTCTATTTTAATTTTTATACAAACCATGTGTCAAATTTTATATCCCTTCAAATAGTTTAAAGCGTAAGTCGCCCCTTTAAATACATAATCATATCTCGACACCGTAAAAACAATGAACTTTTCGATTCCTCTCTGTGACATTTGTGAAAGGGCCTTATGCACATGTACACAAATTAATTTGCCTCTTTAATGTCACTGCTGTCACAAAATCACAACACATTCTGCCTGCATTCCGCTCTTTTATATCCCAAAAAAAGTTATAACTCCAACAAAAGCCGATGTGCAAAAAAAGGAAACCCATCCAAAAAAAAATTCTTTTGTGTAACTATGATAGAACTAATAAATTAAATTTTCTGGTCCCATTCAATGTCTATCACACATGCCCACACACGATCGTCCTCGCCTGAATCTCGAAACAGCTCACATGGTGCGGGTAGATGAATACGGATATCCGGTTACGTTCGAAGCCAGAGGACTGGTCGAGAATCAAATGTACGAGTTCTGGGTATCAGCCTCAACATCTGTGGGTGAAGGTGAACCAACATCAGTGGTCGCACAGGCCACAAACACACGAGGTAAGTGTACGCTTTCATGTTGCATTTGTATGCCGCACCATAGGATCCTCTCCTCCCCCATAATAACCGCACATTTAAATAAATCCAAAATAGGGACAATCAAAATGTGAATTCAAATGACTTGAAGCAATGGCAATGCTAGACAAATCCCAAAATGCTAATACCTAAGAGTGCAATTCCAACCGAAACAATTTCCTATTTACCAAGGCAGTGCCTTTCCTACAAACATACGAGTATATAGGTCCTTAAAATACCCTACAGCACAAGGAATAGATGAGAGAGGATACATTTGCAATAATTTTCTTTTGCAGCACCCGCCCGCATAGCATCGTTTGGGCAAACGATACGTAAAGCTGTCGGAACTGGTTTGATACTGGAATGCCTGGCCGTAGGTAATCCTACTCCTCGAGCACGATGGCTGACAAGAGATCGTCCGGTGACATTTAGTCCATTCTATGAGGTTACCAATGAGGGCAACTTGAAAATTCATCGTGAGTATCTATTTAGCTTTTTCTTTACTTTTTTTTTCTTTTTGGTTCTTCTTATTTCTAAAGCTTACGAACTGACTAAATCAGAACAGTGTGTCTAACAAGAGAAACCAATTCATGCAGCAATGAGTTCTTATTTCTCCGAAACTACTAAAATTTTTAAAAATTGTCACTATTTCGGGAGAAAATGCGATAGATTTGATTGGGATTTGATTTACCTAAAGCAATACTCCCATCGGTCAGTGAACGAATCGTTCATTACATGGTTTCATCTTCTTCTTTTATATGACGGTTGAATCCCATATTACTTGGGGACGGTGCTCCTAGTCCTGATTGTCGTTTCATCGATTGTTGAGCTTTCATTTTCCTGTTAATTGCTCCGAGCCAAGAAGCAAGCTGTTGGCCGTTCAGGCTCTCTATTTGGACCTTCGACCTATTGCAGGGATTTTTTTCTCTAGGCGATGTTATGATTCGGAGTTGGAGGACCACAACCCTCCCATCAATCTTAAAGGTCCGCCTGTGGGGTTTGTCGATTTATCATCTGGAAATACAGGCCGGCTGCCCGGTTAAGGATCACTTTGAGACCAATTCAATGCTGATGTTTTTGCATTTGTGTGATCCAGTGTTGTTTTTTCCTCTACATTTTCTTGCTTTATGTTCGCAATTGTGAAGGAACGTTGATTGACTTTGCCCTTTTGATGGGATGTGTGTGAAGGATCTTCCCTTTGAACATGACAATTCCACCTGGGCCGGTCGTACTTTGCATAGTTTTCCATGGTTTTTGACATAACGACTTCCTTGAATCCCCGAACTTCTTTAGGGGCTAAATGGCAGAGTTTTTTCGCCACTTCTCCCCACCCTACGCTTAAGCGAAGTTATTTCGCTATTGATCATAGATAACAGATATTTGACATTTTACACTAAGAAAACACTTTTTCATTCGATTATATGTATGTCTGCAACAGGCCGATGTAGATCAGGAATAGGCAGCACTGATACTAATTTTGGTACCCATTCCCCTCTCAGACATTCGTCCATGAATCAAGTGTTCGCTGCAAAGGCTTTTGATCTTCTTTATGATGGCTCGGATCGCCAGCAATGAATAACTGATGTACTATGGGGCTCGTCACTTTTTCTTCAAACAGATAAAGCATGGTTAGAAGAAAAAGCAAAGGGCTGAGGACGCTTCCCTGGTGTAAGCCGACCTTGTTTAGTAAGTTTCGGTAACTTCCTTGCTCCTTCATTCAAGCCCATGATCATAGGTTTTTAGGATTTTATCTTAGAGCCACCCAACCATATATAACTACTTTTTCTAGAACTCAGAGAGTATCTCGTCTGGCCCAATCGCTTTTCTTTTTGTCGACTATTTGACCAACTTCTTCGATAGTAATGTAGGATACTTTATATTGGTTTGGATGGGTTCTTTGGACGTACACCTGGGGAGACTGTTCGTCCAAAAATCCTTCACAATATTTTCGTTAAAGTGGTGAATTTTGTCCGTCTTGCACCAGAAGCTAGTTTGGGCATTACTAATGAGCTTCGGAGGACGAATCGTATCAGGATTTATACTTCTCTGGGCGGCAGTTTTGAACATAGTTGCTCCTTTTAAGTTATTTTGTCGCTGCTGGTGAATAGCCTGGTTGCTATAATTTTCCGAATAGGATTTCCCCTCCAACTCAACAAAAACGCACTTTTCTTGAAAAAAGGATATTCAAACTCCAAATCTTTGGTTTATTTTAGGACCAGAGAGAAATTTTCATATCCTGCTATAACTTTGGTAATATGTATTTGTTTCTCTTCTATGAATAGGTGACTCGGTCGTTGATTCTCTGTTGGAGCTCGAATTTGGATAGAAACACTATTTCAAGTTACACTTAAAGCGAATGCAACGTAACTTGTCTTTGGAACAAGAGCCAGTAGTCCTACTAATTTAAAAGTGTTCCCGTACAGTGAATATTCGGTTGCCTGCCACTTTTCGTCCTGAGTACTCCGAATAATTATTTGTAGGTCGCTATCTACGATTTAAAATTAATATTTCGTCCCCAATCTCCGACTGGTGTTCTGACTTAAAATGCATACGGAAACGCTCATCACAAAAGGGGATTTTCTCGAAAATGGTTTCAACGATTTTGAAAAGGTTTCATATTTCAGTTAGTTAAGGCGTACCAAGCTACTTTCAAAAAGAAAAGTCCTTCTTGAATTCATTTTGAGTAATCTTCCAAAAAAATTAAATTGAAATAAACTTTTTTAAGCAAATATATTGGTGATCTGTAGGATAGCTATGTATAGTTTTTTCACCTCAGTTGTAACACATACTGTACCTAGAATTGTACAACTAAGATATTATCATTATACCCACAGCACAGGTGGGTTTCCTAATGGAAAACTTTCGTAATGCGATTTAATTTCCCTTTCACTTTGAGTGAGGACGACGATGGAGGAAAAAAAAAGAGGATAGAACTTTTTCACATATCCTGACATGACAAAACAACATAAAACTTAACGTCATCCTCTTTTTGTTTTTTCTGTTTGTGCACTTTTGTTTAATTTCCTATCTTTGAATTCTCTTCATGTGCGCATATGACCAGGTGTCGAGAGTAGTCTGTCCGGAAATTACTCCTGTACAGCGAATAACCTTTTTGGCAACGATGAAATCCATTACCAGGTTATAGCCATGAAGCCGCCCGCATCCCCGCAAATCATAGTGCAGTACGCATCAGCCGAAAGCATTCGTGTAAGTTGGGATGCTCCTGAGGATGGTGGAGCACCCCTGCAGGGTTACACAATATCTTACCGAATGATTGGAGGTACATGGTCGCAAGTCGAACTGACGCCCGAAAACACAGCCTACACAATAATCGGCCTGAAGTGCGGCAATCAATACATCATCAAAATGTCGGCGCACAACATTGTTGGCGATGGCGCGGCATGTGAGGAGATAAACGTCTGGACTAAGGGCAAAGGTGAGTTAGAGTCCCCAAATATGCTGCAGCATAAAGTGCAACTCAATTTTGCGGTTGAGTCAATTAAAATTATTGATTCTCCGTGTGCGGTGACTGGGTGGGTGATTGGGTTGCGTGAGTGCATGTATCTACGCGGTCATTCACATCTAGAACCACAAATTGATTTTGACCATTCAATTCCGCATGTTCACCCTCAAATGCAATTAAATTTTCATCCCTGTATCTTTATCTGTTTTCTCTTTATCTATTAAACAGCTTCACAGGCGCCAAATGGCAATGAACTAATCGCAACCAACTCGACGTGCGTAAATTTGAAATTGGCAACATGGAACAATGGTGGATGTCCAATTAGTCATTTCGCAATCGAACATCGTCCATTAGGTGAGTTATGTTGTTCTGTGGTAATTCTAAAAGTAATATTCTAAATTAGTGAACCATTTCTGGGGGTATTTACGTGACGCTAAATAAATTAAATTTGTAATGGTATTACCAAATTGTTATTATGTTTTTCAATTTGTATCTAATCACTGGCTAATTGTTTGGCAGTGTTTTATTTGAAATTTATAATGATTTTGTAACTTCTGTCTATAGTTTGTTCAGAAATAATGACTGGGAAAACCACCAATGGGAGCTTAGTGCATAAAATGGACTCGAATCGAATGGATAATCGGTTTGTGGGCTTACTTGCACGGAGGTTAAGTTAGAGTGTCTGGCTACAGCGAATGCAACCACTTTTAAGATATAATAGGACCATTGTGACCCCGATCCGAGTCTCGTGTATCTCTCGAATGTAAGGTTTTTTTTTAAATGATGGGGCAGCTATTCCGACGACATTAACTCCAACCTATGGAGTTTCAAGCTTTATAGACCCTCGGACCGAATTGCGGTTCAAAAACCGACTTCACTAACACAATAATATCTAAGACGCATTAGGACACTCGGGTCAACAGGATATGCTTCGTCCTACTTGATAGCATACAGATCAGGACCTAAGATTGACGTCATTGCTACAAAGATCAACTTTCAGAAGTCTGAAACCATTCTTTTCAGAACGTCATTGTCTAGGGCCTTTAGGGATACTAGGAAGAATTGGCGAATGCGCGGACTTCCACTTTCATGTCAAAATTTAGTCAGATACCTGGGGATTTGGCTAGACCAATATCTTTATTCAAGGGTTGATCGCATATGGATGTCCTGTGTGGTTCAACATAGTGGCAAGCAGGATGGAAAGGATTTGGGTGTTTGAGAGGGCCTGCTTTCGGGCTTGCCTTCACTTATACAGAACACCAGAGTCTCTGTACATAAAATTCTATTCCAACGAGATCGTTTACAACAAAGCGAATCTGATAAGAGTGGACAATTTCCTAGTCAAGATGACTCGAAGGCGCATGACCGAGCAATGACCTCGATGAATAACCTGATCTCCGGGGCTTATCACCCCAACTACGAGTACCACGAGAGCGTGCGCCTTAGCGGCTTTGTCCCCCCAAAAGCATTCCTCTATTACGATCAGGCAGGTCTAATCTAGGATAGAGCCCGAAAAACTGTGTATACGAGACGTCGTACGGAGCGCTGAGGAGCGTCTGTAGTAGGTCGGTATCAACACGAGATATCAAAGACGTCGAGTGACAGCACCAACAATTCTGATGGCTTGAGGAAGCATTTAAGAGTATTAAAAAAAAGAGTGATGCACTCACTTCGTTGAAGTCTTTTAAGTCAGCCTTCAAAGACTTCAGGTGACTTCAAACGACTTTAACTAAGTGTATGCAGTCACTCACTTCCACTGACTTCAAGGAACTGAATGCAATCAGTGAATGCTAATGACTGCAAAGAATGCAGAGCATTCAAAAAGATTGCACTCATTCTGACTTCACCATTCTGAATGCTAAAATTGATTGCTGCAGTCATGACTTCAAAATGAATGGTGATTTATTTTTTTCTATCTGAAGTCTTTATTGAATTCAATGAATTAAATCATTTTTCGGAGCATTCCAACGAATTATATTCAAATCTTTTACAGCTCTGACGTAGGAATCACTGGAGCTTTGAAACTATGTCCCATTGACGCTATTAGTCTTATGCTTCAATTGATCACTTTTGTCGTCCATTTAGACGACCGAGTTAAAAGATCGAATTTGCATGCGGTCGAATATTTTTACTTAACTCCGCACAACAGCTGATCCCTACAAAAAAAAAAAAAAAACACGAAGGCAGAAATTTTAAAACATTTTTACTCCATCAAAGTTAATCTTTCGTTCTGCGTTTATATGGAAAATCTCAACTCGATCGCAGAAAATTGTTTGATCGGATCGAGTCAATCCTATTTCAATCCGATTTGCGTTTATATGGTACTCAACTCGAATTGAATTCGGTTTCAATCTGCCATATAAACGGGGTACATGAATACGCAGACGAGCTGACCAACAAAGATCAGCCCTTAACGTCTCCATGGCAAAGGCAGTCGACAAACCATTGGGTTTCGTTTCGTCGTCACTTTTTCCAGCTAGCAAAGCCTATGTGGAATAATCTCCCCAAATGTGTTATATCGAGAAAGATATAGCCCGGTTACAATATATCTGGATCAAAAGAGATATTTCTAGAGTCGTAGATATTAGATATTATTACCAGTCGGAGACCACGCAGCCAATTTTGGCATTCGCTACAACAGTTTCTGTAGAGGCTTTAAGCCCCTACATATGTATGTACATCTATACGTTTTATGGGCAGTTGAGATCGATAAAATCAAGGGTCTAAAGTAGGTACATATGTAATATCATTGTATATAAATCTAATAGTAGTATTACTTGAGGAAATCGACACTAGCGCCTCTAGGTTTTCTCGAAATGATTTTCTCACTTTCTCTTATAATCCCAGATACCAAGTGGGAAGAGAAAAAATATTAAAGAGAGAGCCGAAAAAAATTAAACATAGCAAAAAATATTAAAGAGAGAACCAAAAAAAATACCAATACCAAATGCCAATTGCCAGTGGAAAGCGAGAAAAAAAAATTGTATGATCCTTCTGTCGTGTGAAGTTTCTACCATGCCATGATGTGTATTGTGTGCAGCTTCGCCTGTATACATACACTTATGTATGTACATCCTTTTTTTTTCATGGTTGCGGCGGTTAAGGGTTAATTACAGTCACATAAAATGCTCAGTCAATGATCTTGGGAAGATTTTTGTTTGCGCGAAGGAAACTGGGGGTTGAGAGTAGGTATGTTAAGGAATTCCACAGGGTAATGCACCACTTCTTCCATATTTCCTACTGTTTCCTTAGAGTTGTAGGTATGTTTAATGTGTATTGTAAAGTTTTCTACCATATGATGTCTATGCGTGTTGTGTGGGGCCTATCTTGATACATAAGCAATAATTTCAAAAAACCCAATACCTACACTTCAGGTATGAAGTTTAAAGACAATCGGCTTAGCCGTTTAAGCGGCAGTCCAATAAATGGACACATATGAGTAGACAGACAGATTTAATTGACAGACCAACTTTTTTAGTATTCTCTTTAATGACAGATCAAAATATATCAAATCTCAAAAGCAGATTTTTTTACGATAACAATATTTGCATCATATTACAAATACTTAGATGTACCTAGGTACTTTAGTAAAAATCGAACTAACTATACATACAGTGTTGGCCAAAACTAAAGCAACTTAAACACAGACAACAAACACATGAGTAAAATTGCTTAAATAAAAATATATTCAATAAAATTTGTATGTAGGAATGTAGTGGTTACATTCAAAAATAACATTATAAAAAAAATCCATTTATTTATAACAAAAACAAAGAAAAAACCAATAATATTAAAATATGCTGGACAAAACTAAAGCAACTCCATACTAAAATTTTGTTTATGTTCAAATTCGTTGTGTTAAACTCAGTATTTTAATGCCATTATTTCAGATCACCGCTGCATACCTATAATTTTTTTGATTTTTTTTTTTTTTAATTTTGCAAATTCTGTACGAAAAACAGTGTTAAATTTGGAGAATTAAACGCACATACATATATCCAAAACGAGGCCAAAATTTAAAATGCTATCTCAACAGAACTTCGATTCGTTCATTACCTATTGGAAAGGTAAAAAAATCAAATTTACCAAAAAAAATATCAAATTTATACTGTTTACCGGCTTAAGTTTTGTTTTGAAAATTGCTATTTTTCGTAAAACACACGAAAGTTGTCTGAGTATATTTTAAATAAAACAACAACAAAACAATTTTCCTAAATTGGGACTCGAACAAAACTTAGATTCCCATTCTTTAATATGCCAAAATAAACGTTGCAATTGGTTCACTATTGGCCGAATGTCGTTGTTTTGAAAATGCACAATTTTCGCTTTTTGCTCAAATTCTGGATGGAGGCCTCTTAAGAAAAACATATACATATATTATATATATTACATATATGTATATGTAAATACTAAACCGCATTAAAATATTAATCATAATTTGCATTCACATCGAAACCTGCGATACTACATTGTAATTGTACGTGAAATTGCAGACAAATAAATTCATTCATTAGTAAGGCAAACACCAAAAAATACAAAAACAAAATACGAAAGTTTCAATGAGACATAACTAACAACACATAACGATACTATCCCACACAAAACGAATACGTATGGACATGAATCAAAGAGAGTTTTTTTTATATTCTCTGCCGTTGCTAACCAGTCCAGTCGATTATCCATTCGTTCGCTCAATACTCTCTTTCGTGAAAGAGAAATTACTTTACTTTGGCGACGCAGCGCCACCTGGGTACGTCAAGGAATAAATAAAAAAAATCGTCAAGTGATAATACTATTAGATTTATATACAATGGTAATATCAAGTTTTTAGTAAGATTGGGGTAGGTTGGCTAGGTTGCAATTTCAAGAAAATCGTCAGAGCCGTTTACAAGAAAAACATATTTCGTTAAGTTGGCTACAACGTATAAAGTACCATTACTAACAATTTTGGTAATAAATGTTTTACATCATTTTATAGGACTTTACCAAGCTAAAATCCTTGAAAAATTACCGTTATACATACTTTTGGCCAAACATTTTCTTAAATCATTTTATAGAACTTGCGATTTGTAATCTAATGTAAGAACTTTAATAAAATCATTAGATCCCTTTTTAAGAAAATCGTCTTTTTGCTAAATTTGCCATAAGTACGTCATCTTATTGCACGTGTCTGTACTAGTCTCAGTGTTTTTTAGAGCCATTTTCGCGCAGATCGCTTTTTAAAAAAAAATTACAAGTAAAGCACTAATTGGAATTTAGCAATCTAAATCGAATATAAAATTTAAACAAAATCGAAGGAACCGTTTTCCAGAAAATCTGTTCCTTAAGGAAAGTACCGTTAATATTATGGCTAAAACAATCGGTGCAAGTAAAAAGATGGCTCGTAATATAGTAACTCAAATGATCGATATGTAGAATAATTTGTAAAGACTCGATACATTGAAGAATGTTCACAATGAGAGGTTATGTAGAAACTTTAGGGTGGTTGTAAGTTCTTATAAAATCAAAAACAATTTTAAAATTGTATGCATAGTTGCTCATCAGTGCAGCAGGTACAAAATATATTATATTTTAGGCATAGGCAACACAAAACCGTAACCCAAAAATGTTCAAACTAAATTGCTTATCTCCGTTTCTAGTCCCATTCAATATTTAATGAAAAAAAAATAAACTCTTTTTCTCTTTCTTTCTCATGCAAACATTGTACAGGCGACATCCGATGGACAGTGGTTACATCCGACATCTCGAATGCCGAGGAAAATCGTGAAAATTTAATATTTTGCGACTTCCTGCCAGCAAAGTGGTACCAACTACGAATATCGGCAACAAATGACGCCGGCAAAACCACCGAACACTATCACTTTGCCACGATGAGCCTAGACGGTGTTACAATTCCACCGCCGCCAGTATTCCCATCGGAAAGCGATTTGGTTAACAATTTAATAAATGCAGGCCCAACCAACGATTGGTTCTCCACATTAATTGTCATCATAATCATCACCATTGCCATTATAATAGTGTAAGTGCATGCTGGCTACGTCTATCCGCACAGGACGACACGGCCAGTCGCTATATGTATCCTTAAAATCCATGCCCATTGCCCAAGTGATTTATTAGATCCTTAATAAGGAAATAATGTCTGTGCGGTTAAATATCACGGGCCAGTCTCTCTACTAATGGAAATCCTGACATCCAATGGCCCACCTCTATCTCCTCCACCATCACTGTCACATCCTTTTCCTTTTTACCCAGTTCACCATCTGTCCTCAATCCCATCTAATACCCGGTTAAGTTGTTCATTAACTCCGGCAGCACAATGTTGGCAACTGTGTATAGTACGTCCCAACTTGTTATATCCTTTGGGCTTAATTGGGGTTTTTTTTTTTTTCTCTCTTCTCCTTTCCTCATACATGCTCCTGTTCTTACTCTTAATGCTCGACGGAATCCTGGATGTTATGGGCCTGTTGCTGTTCTTCTACCACCATCACCATCACCATTGCTAACGCTATACAAAATCCTTCAGAGGATTGATTATTAAGCATCGGAGAACTTTGTGCGGACCAATTTCCGACGGATACGAGTCAAGAGCTCTCCCCAGCGACTATAAGGAAGATCACGACAATCGACGAAATCAGCAGGTCTACAGTGCATCTCCGGTTAAGACCGTTGACAAGGGAAATGAATCAGGTATGACGGCATCCTTGTTTCGTTCGTGCATTAATTTCAAATTGTGGAATTTTAATTCAATCCTTTGCTACGTGCCTGTGCCTTGTATAATAATAATGTCTTTCTTGTTTGTCTGTTCTCTTATTAGAAATGTACGAGATATCACCATATGCTACGTTCAGTGTGAACGGTGGCCGGACGGGAGCATCGAACCCAGCTAAAACACCAACGCGCGGGGTGACGCCCTCCACCATGGACTATACAATGCAATTCAAAACGTTCGGTCATCCGGAGGGAGATAATTTAAATGCGACTGCTTATCCCATTCTACCGAGTTCGGGTTTCGGGCATGTTAAATCCAAATCCAGTTGGCATAAGCAACGCTATTATAATACAGATGGTAAGTAGGTACATAGTTTTATGTTTGAAAACGGTTGTGTTCATACGTATCTGATTTGTATTGGTTGTATCTATGTGGCTTATATCGACCAGAGAGGAATAGATGTTCATAGGAGTGGATACCTTCTCGCAATTTGCGTTCCCATCAATGGGAACCAAGTTGAATTGGTTGGGAGTGCGCTTCAAGCAACATCTGTGAGGATATTACTTTTGATGGGAGTTAATAGGTTTTTGCGCAGATCAAATCTATCAGCCGTATGTGTATGGATTGGTTTAGAGTATCAAGAGCAAATAATGTCCTTTAAAAAAAAAACAGCAAAGGTTTTCCACCGTCTTAATTAAAACGTGAAGAGTTTCAACACATTCCATACCCTGAAGCCCAACTTCGGACGTACTGTCAAGTACAGAGATTCATTTATCAGCCGAACGACACGCATGTGGAATGAACTCCCATTCTCTGTGTTCCCTCATCACAGCAGCCTTCAAACATTTAAAGCCAACGTTTATAGGTACCTCCTCTGTTCCTCTCTTCTCCCTTTTCCAAAAGCCCGCGCCCTGAATCGTCAGTATAAGGGTATTCAAAAAAATATTACTTATTACACTAGACGTGATGAATAGAAATCAAAGTTTTTCTAGTGCTAGAAGTAAACGTTCTTAAGCTATATAAGACGGACTCTTACATCTGAACTCAAGCACCTCGACAACGCCGATTATGTATGCCTTCTGTCTCACAGAATAATGGACCTTCACCAAATGAGCTACGATGTTGAATCCGTGCTGCTATATGAATGTGGTACCAAGAAAGTGACCGTCACTATCACGAGGAAGCTGCAAACGTTTGTCAATAGATGCCTGCGCTACATCTTAAGGATATTCTGGCCAAACCGTATCTCTAGCGAACAGCTTTATCAGAGAATGGACCTTGAACCTATAGGAACAACCATACGACGACGAAAGTGGCAGTGGATTGGTCACACTCTCCGAAAGTGTGACAGATTCATAACCAAGCGATGGAATGGAACCCGCTTACCCAGGATGGCAATATACGCGGCGGTGCTAGGAGTACGTGGCGCAGAACACTGGAGAAGAAAGCACGGCAACTGGGAAAGAGTTGGGGGAGCTGAGGCTTATTTCCAGAAATCGCACACGATGGCGCGTAGGCGCTAAAATAATTCTGGAATAAACTAAAGAACGAATATCGGCGTTGAATTTTCAAAAAGATATACACCTTACGAATCATACGAGAACAACGCATTCAGTACAAGTCTCAATTGTTTCCTATTTATCGACTTTGAGAAGGCATTTAGTAGCTTAATCCGTAGGCAGGGTATTAAGTGCTACGTTTTACACAATGTTAAGGTGTTCGAGAGATTTGAATTTCTTATTTTTATGACTATCAGCGATCAACTTTAAAATTTGTTGGCCATTGCCAATGTATCTGAAACACCTTGGCTACGCTGAGCATGTTTGGCTATCAGTATTACATCTACTAATGGACCTTCATTTGAAGGCCCACATATAAAGTGCTTACCCAGGAGCTAAAGCAAACAAAGTAACACTCAGCACTCCTTACACCTACAGTGAATTAAACGTTATCCAGCAGAAAGTCTAGAAAGAAGAACCTTTTTTTAACCGTACTGGACCGCAACAATCGAGAAAGCTATGGCTGCCTTGGGAGTGCTATTAAAAATCTAGAAAAGCAATCTTATTAGCTTAAGAACCTGCAGCTATCCGTCCTTTACAGTCCTTGCAAGGTTGCAAACTTTAGACCTAATAAAATGTCAAAGCAATTAATTGCGACCTAAGCAAAGCTCAGCTGGCATGTGTTGCACATGAAGCCTTAAGAACAACAAGCTCTTCGGCACTGGATATTATGTTCCATATATTTGTAGCCCCTGTATATATTCAGCAAGCAATGGCAGGACAACTCTCTTGCGAAATGTACCTTACAGAAGAATTTACTCACTCAAGCAGTCAGAGTAGTGGGATACCTGAAGAAAACTGTGCGTCAAGGAATCAAGTTTTTTGGAAATGTGTTGGAGGCAACTAAACTTTGAAGGAGATGTCAGGAAGGCGTATATAACCGTCTATGCAAGTCGTTCTCCGGGATCATATTTTATTCAAAGACACACCCAAAACATGAGAATACCTATCAATACTCGTAGATATAAATCAACGACGATTCAACTTAGTCTGATAATATGTATGGCTCGTCCTTTTTTCCCTAACCTCCTTAAATGCTTCTCGTACCTTCTCATACTCGATCGCAGGGTATTATAGGTGTGTAAACGTAAAGGACCATGTTAGTTGAGATTACCAGTCCGCTAGAAACTGCAATATCTATTTTACTCTTTTTATTTCCAGATGATTCAACACTAAGTAAATCAATGACAATGGTAGCAGGAGCCTCTCAGGGCCATATAAAAAAATCCAGTCGTGATGGCAATCGCATCAAGGGTCAAAGCCGTGTAAACAGTGATCCAAGTCATTGTGGTTCCGAATCGGATACTAGTGTAAGTCCCAGTACTGAATTCTCCAATATGCCTACGTACAGAGTTCCTGTGAAATCGTCAAGAGGAGGAGGTGTGTCTTACTTTCCTTGATTCACTTTTAATGCAGTACCTTAACGCTAACCTATTTTACAGACCTCTTTCGACCTGACTCCAGTACAGAGTCGAATAATGATCAATCGTCGCCAGTCGATCGTCGTCTAAATACACCCAGGCACCTTGGTGGAGGTGATAAACGTTCGAATCGAAATCGTAACCATCCGGCTCTTGATCATACAAAGGAGAGTCATTCGATGGATTTGATCTGTCCTGGAAGTAACAACAGGTAGTTCAGGTACCTAAACCCCAACAAACATTAAACCAGTCAACCAGTGTACTCCTTTATTAAAAAAAAAAAATACATAAATATATATATATTTAACTAAGGAGCACCGCTATTCTATAGCACATAAGTCTTATTATTTTTAGGGTAGGTAACCTAATTTCAACATCTAACTGGGGTTAGATGAGCTGGCGGAAGATACTTTTTTTTTTTTCATTTATTTAGAAAATAAAACTCTAAATTTATTAAGCTCATTACTTAAGGACGAAATATAATAAAGTTTTAATTTTTATTTCTTTTATTCTATCCACGTTTCTTTCATCTCACATCACATCTATCCGTTCATTTGCTTGCGTTCTCAACTAAATCCTGCAGTTTAGACAGTGAGGTTAATTCAGAAACAGCAGCAGCAACAGCAATAGTATCGGCCACAGGTGTTGTTGCCGGGGATTTGGGATTTCGTCCACCTTCAGGATTCACAGATTCGAGAGAATTTAGTGAGGCAGAATGTGATAGGGAACAACGGGCACTGGATCTAGAGGTACAGAGGGTAATGGAGAATAATGACGGACAATTACAAAAAATGGACAGAGAGGAATTAACCTCACTGTTGGCGAGGTAAGTGAAATTTATATATAACTTGACAACTGAATAAAAGGAATTGCCTCACAGGGAATTCCTTTTTATTTTTATGTTCTGATAAAAATAATTGTGAAGGCGAAAGTTGTGTTGTGTGTAAAATTTAAATGAGAATGTGGGAGTTTCAATAAAGGGAACACGAAGCTCTATTTGTCGGAAGAATTCCAGTGTAAATTGACATTCGTTCGACATTTTAACAAGAAAATTGATCTGTCATCCATGGTATGCCACAGGCAGTGCATAGTGGGCCAAGGCCAAGCTTTTCATAGTTACAAGTATTACGTGCGGTATGTGCGGAACAACAATTTTATGGCGTAGGTCGGAGGGCTTGTGAAAACGTTTCTCACGACATTTGAAATTCCAGGATATTTGTTACATTACAACATTCAAATAATAAAAAAAAAAAATTCAACTACAATGCCTAACCAGATATAGCAGGTTATACCTTGGTTGGGTCAGTGGATTCTATAGAATTTTAGCTAAAACATCTTTTACCTATGGGAAGGCAAATGTAGTTTGGTCCACTGAGAAAATATTCAAACCATTTGATAAGGAAAGTATCAGAAACTAGTCTTATGAGACACTGTGACCTAGGATGCTAAACTAAATGAAGATCACTGAGCTTATAGAAAACAACGAATGAACCTACGACGATGAAAGTCGCAGTGGATTGGTAACACTCTCCGAAAGGGTGACAGATCCATAGCTAACCAAGCGATGCAATGGAACCCAGGATGGCAGGATACGGGGCGGTCCATGGAGTAAGTAGCGCAGAACAGTGGAGGAGGAAGCACGGCAACTGGGAAAGAGTTGGGGGTTCCAGCGTAGGCCCTCGTACCCACAAGGGGATACAGGATATAAGTAAAAGTAAAGTTATAGAAAAATGGTATCCTGTCAATAAAGACAAAAGCCTCAACTAGCTGAGCGAAGTACTTATACTTCTATTTATACATTCCTCTTTTATCTCAGGGTCACTTACAGATTACAAAACGTCCGTTCCATTGGACTTTTGGCAATAGCTGTGTCTCTTTGGTAGCTGTTTCACGGAATGATCACTTCACTTCTAAAACTTTTATAACTATTGGGCTAATTGGCTTGCACATTTCTACTCATTCAGCGCAGAAAAATATGCAGATTTTGACATGATATTTGACACAAATCCCAGTGACAGTACTATATGTATATTTTAAAATTAAACTTTACTATATTTTACGATCACAGTTGTACAGTTGCGGTAAAAAAAAATAGCACCATGACACCTAGCAGCCTAATACAATCTATAAAATGACTTTTTACCTTCGTGTTTAACCATTTTGGTCGTGATTTTTGGGCTGTATTTTGTATTTGGAGGTCTTCTTACATAAGGATGAGAACCTTTGCAACCAAATTATTACTATTTTACCCTCTTCGGTTCATAAAATGCCCCTCCAGTTCTCTACTAGCCAGTTTAGACGTCTTTCATAGGCTTGGTTGTATGTTTAGCGTTTAAACAAATGACTTTTCTTGGGCGACATTCCTTTAAGTTTTGACTTCTAAGTCGGCTTTAGCACACGCCTTAATATTAAGTTCTATTTTGTGCTTAGATGAAGGTTTAAAGGGCTCATTTTTGCTTACTTACTTACTACTTAATTAACTAGAAATGTTTATATATTTTGTATGGAAAAGCCACTTAAAAAAAAAAAATTGGGTAAGTGCGAGGAGGGCCTCGTGCAATAGTGTTCCGGACATTTTATATTGTCATTAAATAGAAGGCAATTTATTCATATCCTGCATAGGTACACCTAATACTGGTTTTGATATGAATAATGTAATGTCTTGTACGTAGGTATGTCCTAGTAATACTGAGCTGAGATTCCAGTCCATTTTAACTTACTTACACTTTCAATATAAAACATGGCGTACCAAGCTTTTGGATAAAAATGAATGTAACCGTACTTTGCTTGTTAAATGGTTTAAGTAAAGCAAAACACTGGCAATACTTGACATGCGAAGGAATACAGCATTTAGAGTTTTACAAACAAAAAAAAAAAAATAAAAATATTTTTGAAAAAAAAAAAAATTAAAAAAAAAATGTTATTTAAACTTATTTAGTTTTCAAAAGCAGCATGGAGCTAGCATATACGATCCATTCGTGCAAATGACTTTGTTTTTGAAAAATCGAATTCGAATGCAGTAGCAGCAAGATAAGAGCTATTAGGGAAGTCCATGCGCTCTTCTAAAATCTGTAACTCGGGAACTACTTAGCAGATTTAGATGAAACTTATAACTTGAGCAAATCGTAGTATCAAAATGATCTGCTGTAAAAATTATTTGGATAACATGAAAACTGGGGGAGATACAGTGAGGTAACTAGATGCCCCATTTTTTTAATTTTTCTCAGAAAATATATAAAATACAGGAATTTTTGTATTGTTTTTACAATCTACACTGAATTCTACGTATCTCAAATTTTTTTCATATTTTTACCATTTATGGTCTGGCTGCTAGGGGGGGGGGGGGGGGGGGACAACATTTTTCAAATGTTTGGCGAGCTTTTTTGTTCAACAAATTTTGCCAGAAAAAAATATTTCTTACATATATGGAGCCCATGCAAAATTATCTTTAAATTGATATGCCACATGATGGGGAACAAAATATTTTTTTTTTGCCCTTCATACAAGGTGCCCAAAAAAGGGCTCCCAAAATGAAATTCATTGCCGCCATCTTGTGCAGGCTTCCACATAATGTATACATAGCGAAAGTTTCAGCTCTCTATGTCTAACGGTTCAAAAGCTACAGGGCTGTGACAGACTGACGGACAGACGGACAGACAGACACCGTATCAAACCCATAAGTGTTCCGTCTTACCTTTTAAGGTCCGGAACACTAATAAACTGAAACATTTTGATGCTTTCTTTAATAAAAAAATCAAGATAAAACACTTTTTTAAAGCAGAGAGCTAAGCGTCATGCTATTATTTTTACCGCACGAAATCGTACATCTCTCTCAAGACTGCTCTACAAAAAAAGAACCGTTGGAGAGAGAACATCTTAAGCAATAGAATATAGTAGAAGCAGCTTAAGAAATTGATTCAGCTAATGTTTTTATTTTTCAAATAGTAAAATTACTATCAGTGGTGCTATTATTTTTACCGGCACTGTATATAAAAGCCTATTACCTATTATTAAATCATAGGTTTTTTTGACACTGGCAGCTTCTCGACAGAAAGTTAGTATCATACCTCCGCCAAACGAAATGAGTCGCCTTACGCTTGAACAACGTTGGAAAATATTGAAAACTTATTTCCAAAGTGGGTGCTGTGTAACAGTAGTTTTTTTAAAAGAAGTTTTGACCGAAATGATGCACCCACCGCGCTTGCTCTACGCAAGTATGTGCAAAAAGTACGTTTGACTGATATGCTAGTGGACAACACTTGTCGTCCCCGTCGTCGTATGAGAATGTGACTCCTGTAGCTGAGCGTGTGAAACTCAATTCACGAACATCAACTCGACATCGTTCTCAACGGTGGGTGTTACAGAGCCGACTATATTTTTTTACTGATATTAAAGACATGAATTTTGATGAATGTATGTAGGATGGCGCGCCATGCCACAATCGAGCTTTTGAGCAAGTTCGGAGTTGCAATTTGACCCTTTTGGTCTTTTTGCGGGGAACCCTGAAGGACCCATTTTATGCCAACAATCCGAAAACCAATATCATCCAAGCAATCCGTGAGCTACAGCCCGAAACCATCACACATTGGAGTGATACAATGCGCTAGGGCAAATAAATATCTATATTAATTGATAAGTGATAACTTCTAAAATATAAATGTATTTATTCTTTATAAATACTGATTACATTATCAGAAAATTGTTGTAATAAAGTAAATTTATTTTTCCTTCCAGGTATCATGAGAAAAAGGAACAGGAACGACAAGAATACACTATCCACGTATAAATATAAGCAACAAACAAAAACCTAATAAAGAAAAGTTTTAACAAAATAAAAAAAAATAGCCGCTAGTACATACTCAATACACGATAAATGGAAATAAATTAAGAAATCAACGTTTGAATATTGATAAGACAGGACTTTTTTGTACAATTCTCCAAGACTTACGAGTATGGACAACAACACAGTAATCCTATAGGTTCCGAAACTTATCTCGTTCTATGTGACATTAAATCATTTTCTTGTTTTTTTTTAAATACTTGTTTTTTAACTTTCATACATACATAATTGAGTATTAAGAAACAAAAATTGTGATGTTGTGATATTTTTAAGAATTATTTAGAGTTTCTTGTTGCGATTGATGGGGAAGCAGATTCTGTTCTATTTATTAACAAAATACAAAACTGTACTAACAACAACAGCAACTATGTAATGTTCCAACATAATTTAAGCTATGTACAATTCCATCCTATTTACATAGCACCAGTGTTTATACATATACAACATAAGTACGTAGTATTTTTTAAGTGAAAAATAAAATCAAAATATATAATAAGAATGTGAAAAAAAACATCACTATTTTAAAGATATATATAAACAAATATTTACGAAATACACTGCCTACACATTTAACACAGTTTCATCTCAATGTCAAAGTACTTCAATCAGATTCTTTGTTCAACTGAGACGATCAATAACGGTATGTATTTAATTTTATAGTGTAACTTATTATAAATATACTTAGAACATTTGATAGTAAATTATTATAAATCAAAACAAAATAAAACGGATCGAAGCTCAACTGATAATATATAAGTTAACTAATTGTAACTTAATTTAAATATTTCTATAAGTAATAGCATTAAAAACTGTGTACAATATTAATTAATAATGAATATCAAAATAAATGGAAACTAAACAAATATTATTTTTGTTTTTTTTTTTCTTTCTTGCTATTCATTTGGGAGGAAAGTTTATCGAGTACGAACTTTTGGATAGAAATGTGAAATCAGCACCTTAAAACTGTCAGGCAAGCATAGGTACAAATTCTTGAGTTGACACATTTGGGGATCACCGGTACTATAAAAGTAAGATCAAGCATACTAACTTCAAAAAATTATGAACCATTATGAATGCTACAATCCGCCTGAACCGAATCGTGTGATACCCTATCCATATCTTATTTGGTCGTGTCGGTGGGCGGTGGAAAATGTATTCACAACATTTTCTATTTTGCCCTATAAACTAATATTTTTACTCGAAAATTAATTTTTGAAGTAAACACCCCTAAAAAGTGGGCGTGGCCATATGCAATGTTTGTAGATTAAGTGGATATCTACACATCTGCTCAAGTAAGTTTTTTCGAGTTTCATATGAAAATAGTGAAAAAAGGCGATTTCTGTGAAAAGTGGGCGAGTCAGTGGGCGGATTTTAAAATTTTTTACACTGTATTGCTTACTTTTACAAAGACCTCGTATACAAAATTTCATCAACCTAACTCAAAATTTAAGGCCCAAAAACTGGTGACATACGGATGGATGGACGGACATGGCTTAATCGACTCGGCTATTGATGCTGATCATGATGTTGGGTCTATCTTTAATATTTCTATATGTAACAAACTATGTGTCAAACTTAATATCCTTAGGATAGGGTATAATTAGGATAGGGTATAAAAAGAGAGGCCATTTTCCAATTTCGAAGGGGAGTTTTTTTTTAGAAATTTCCAGAGGAATATTTTGTGTCTGAGGGGAATACAGGAGTAAAGTTTGCGTTTTAAACTTGTTTTCTGCTCACTTTTTCGCAGTTTACAAGACGCTTTGTGTACTTTAACCGACTTTCGTTGTGTTTGTGTTAGTTTTACCCCGTTTTTCAACTGCTTCAACACTCGATGTAGACTTGACCCCGTTCCTTACCCTACTCTCACTCTTCTATAAAATCAGTTTTACCCCGGGGTAATTGCGCCAATGTGACAATGTACTAAAATGTTTTAAAGGGAGTATACTAGGAATACGAATACTCTCTCAGTAGTACCCTTGGCAACTCTGGCCACTATCAATACTACCCATAGTTGTAATCCTGGAGTGGGTAAGAGTTATTCGGTTGCAAAATAATGGAACAGTTTATGCGTAACCTAAAATGCGGATATCTTGTGTGTACACGAACCGAAATGGCGAAACACCGGAATGTGAGAACATCTTTAAGACGTTAAGACCAAAGCGTACAAGATGTTCTACTACTACAGGAATGTATAGGAATCTGCAATCCAAGAACCCTGAGCTCTTCTCGACAGTACTTCACAAGCTTTGATTAATTTTTTACGGCAGTACTTGGCTTCTTCTTGACAAGGCTGATGGTTTCTTGTACAGATCGAACAGGGCTGGTGCCACTAAAGCTTCTTGCGGCAGTCCATTGTTAAGTTTTGTTGTACCATTGTAAGCATCTATTAGGAAGACTTAGTACATCCGGTATGACAGCAATTAAATCGGTTGAGTTATTTTGCAACAGGATATGATATTTAGGAGCTTATAGGGTGTTATATTAGGACTGCAAATTTGGTTGGAAAAATATAAAAATGTATACAAAAACTATCTATTGTGTTCATTACATGTTGTCTGGTATTATCGTGACATGCTGCCTTGTGTCATCATGACAGCCACAGCATATACCGTGAGGAAGGCATTCTGAGTGGTGTTTCGGCGGTGCCATTAATGTGGAATGGAGAGATCTTAAAAATTTTACAAGGAAGAGGAAGAATCTACAATCCTTAATACTTTTTTTAACCGCAACTAAAAGTGACTAAGAAGATTAAGTATCTGGGAGTTTAAGTTGATGCTGGACTGACATGGAACTCTCACATAGAGGAGAAGAGCCAGAAGGCAATAAGAGTGCTTCATCAACGCAAACGGGTACTTATGTGGGCAAAATGGAAAATCTCATATATATACATACATATACATATTTACTGGATGTGTACGATGATAGGTTTAGAGTTGAATGATGGAAAATTGGATTGCAGATTCACAGTCTGCATGTTCGGCATGGCATGGCATAATCCTTGAGCACAGCTTAACCTGAGCAATCCACGGTTTAGATGTAGCATAGGTGATGAGTATGAAATTCTAGTACACAAGCTAATGGTTTGACTGTGGAGGTAAGTTTCCACCTTAAGTTTATCAATTTAAGGCTCCGACCATCGTTCGATACAGCTGTGGTCTTACTCAATATACAGCCCAATTAGATTTGAAAATCCCACAGCAGTTACATGTAGCTGATTCTTTAATTTTTTTTTGTTTTTTTTTTTTGTTTTTAATTAACGTTCAACAAAACTATCCATGTACCAAACAACTCCACATGGACTCGTACTACAGTTCGTAGTGCTCCAATGGTGCATGTCAGCGCGCGGTTGACAGTATCAGCGGCTGAAGGTACACTGTATCATTATTGATTCTGTTTTCCACGTCGCAGTACACACTAGGACGTGTATACTGGACAAAATTGGTTCCGCATCTATCTGCCTCAGTGTCCTTTGTGTCTTCGTCTGATTTAAAATTGCATCCATATAATGTTGTATGATCGATACATCGCAGAGACCGCAAACGAAATTAATTCTGCCTGACTGCTCTGCATGGAGAGCAAAGTGAATGGACTGACAGAGGAAAAAGGCACCCGCTGTCCAACACAAACACACACAAACACACAATAAAGGACTCATCAAGGATGTTGCGGACACAAACTAGACTCTCACATAGCGTTAGCACAAAAAAGATACCACGCCATAGACCCATCAAACATCCACCCATCAATTCGTTTCGTTGTACATGGCAAAACAATCCTGTATCAAATATTGCAGCAGGTCAAATTGCAATTTTAATGAAAAACCCCAGCGATGACAACAATTTTTGAAGTGTTTTCCAATAAACTCGTAACGAACACTAATGCAGGGTATGTGTGTGTGTGTGATTCCAGCAGGAGTGAGCCTCTTGTCACAAATGGCTCGCGCTACAGAGCTACTACCAATTACTGTGGATATCCTGGTATTCATGCGCCACTGTGCATTACATTCAATTAATAAAAGGTTTATGGGTGTTTCAAATAAAAAATGCATATGTATGTATATTGTGTATGTAAAAAACCGCAAAGTACTCCAAATCGATATATCATCGCAAAGTGGTAAGCGGAAATAGTTGAAATTGGTATAAAATTAACAAAAGAGCCACAGCTGCAGAATTTTTAGATTGTTTACTTTCTGCCATCTCATATTTCAGGTCAATGGAATGGCAATGGATAAAAGTCCTTCAAGAGTTATGCACCCTATCAAGTTGACTAGTATATCGAAATGTTGATAGGGCACTTCGCAAAGTTGGTGCTCTTATTGAGGGATTGTAGGACTCAACATCAACAACTTTTGGCAAGGTGGATTCGTCTCAGTGCTCCTGCTGAGTCCAAAACCCTTCAAGGTTCTTAAGATGGCTAAATTATTGGGATTTACCCAACATGTACTTTTGATCAAAACGGGCTTAAGCTCCCTCACAGCATTCGCTCCCTCATCGTTCTTCGCCATCTATTGATACGCCGTCCCACGGAAGAATTCATGAGTGTTTCCTACTGCAGACATCGCCAAGGATATATTGCTGTGTCTTATGTGAAAACTTAAATGCGTAGGAAGTTTATAATTGGAGTTTGCGCTGAGACAAGTCTACGGCGATTGATGCCCAGTTACCGCTGGGGAATGCACCATTTCTTGCGGTTGCAGGAGGGTGACGGTACAAGAGTAGCTATCTACTGGGTCAGTGGTTGGTCTGGCACCTTCGCACCTTCTCACTAGACCTGATGATATAGTAATTGTGGTATCAGGGATATTTCCTTCAGTAATTAGTGAGATGAAGGAATGTACCTTGGATAAGTTTAGCAAATGGGCCACTGGATGTGAACACAGCGTCTAAGTAGATGGGTGCCTTGTGACCAGAAGGTCACTGCTCACTTAGACCCACAATTCGGATCCATTGTGCCCAATCATTTAATCCTGGGAACGCTGTAATAGGGTCCGCTGTTAGAACCACTCAGATAGTAATATAAATCTCAGCAGGTCCAACAGCTCAACATTGCCTAAGTCCTCCAGCTCCGAGAAGAGTTCTCTTTCTTCTAACAGATAGGGCAGGACAGTCACACAGCAGGTGACGAATAGATTCGATTTCTTCTTCTTGCTAAAGGTCGACCATAAAGCTCTAGCAGTTACGCATGTATCCAGATGAATGCAGCGTCTGTTTGCACGAACGATGGCTTCATCTTCTACTTTTTTCTTTAAAGAACTGACTGGGGCTGCTACAAGTGCATCTGAGCAAAGCGGAACTTATGGTCTTAACCCCGAAAACTAAAATACCGACTTTCACTCCTCTACGGCATAACAAGCAACTACTCTCCTTATCCTCTAGCTCCCGGTACGTATGAAGCTAGCTAGAAGCCTGTGTGGCTTTCTATGGTCATATGGATGCACACTGCTGTGATACGTCCTACACTTTCCTACGGAATATAGGAAAACATCAAACTTATCAATACCGTGCATAGAATTGGGGTTATGAGACCATGTCCCAACGAAGCCTTAAACGTGATACTGCACTTGCTACCACTCGATCTTAAACCAAAGTAATCTTGAGAAACGGTGGCAAGGCTAGTTCTCCAGCAAGGGAGGAGTGGGAATAAAACGAAATGGCAAACGAGTCAGAAATAACAATTTTCACGGACAGGTTATAAATGGACAGTCTCTACATCCTATCGGCTTGTAGATTCGTACATCACTTACATATGTGAGGCTTGCCGCATAGATATTCACAAGTCCAGAATAAGCCTTACTTTGGTGCCAAGTCACACCAACATCTAGGGTTTGTCCAGCTAGCGAGGAGAGGGAGGTAGCTTAGCCCAGCTAAGTCATATCCATATAGACATGGCCTAAATACCACTTGAATAACCACTTATCAAATTATTCGTGACCATTCAAACAAAGTACAGAAAAAGTATTAATCCCCATTGAATCAAATAAATTTCGCCATACACCAAACTAATATCATAAATCCTGGCTTATGCAACTACGGGATTTACCCGTATAAATCAACAATCCACTTTAAATTGATTTTTATAGAAAAAGTCATAACACAATATACTTTCGAAGGATTACCACACCGCTAAAAACTTTCTAATGCTATTGTGCTCTATGCACCTCTTGCCCATGTGCCAATAATCGGTATGCAAAAGTGGACTAAACAAAAAACATTAATATAAAGCACATTCTCGAGCAAGACTAAATATCCATCTGCCACTAATAAAAGCGGAAATAAAAGCCTTCCACAAAAACAAAGGGATGCAAAATTGTATTTACAAACCGGATCTCAGAGAAAGGGGAAAGGTTTTGGGGGCGTACCGGCCATATGTGCCCAGGCAAAAACAGCGGCAGCAGAAAGAACCACACATACCCATGTATAGAATTGAAATCCCAGGATCTGCCGTAGGAGAATGAGGAAGAATAGAAAAATAGCTCGTAAATATTCAACAGAAGCTTTCATTAGCAGTAAAAGTGCTATAAAAAGTGAGAAAAATGGACCTTTCATCTGTGAAAAACAAAAGAGACAACGGAGGATAGGCGCGGTGTTGGTCAATGGAAAATTCATGAGGACTAAATGGTAACAGTCGTTGGCAGTTGGCATTCTCGTTCTCAACCCGATAAAAGGATAAAAGTAGCCAGAATGAAAAAAGTTGCCGCAGATATTTGCTCGTGGAATTGCGAAAGTAACTTTGTATCGGTGTCACAGACATACCTACTCGTATCTGTGGCGACTATGTACCACCCGCACAGTTATCGTTGGCATATAAGGATGTGGTGCTATTCATGGACGAGCTGTTGTTTGGAATTTTGTTTTCCCGCTGATTCCTGACAATAGTGAACCACAGTAACAGCTTAACACATAGGTATGTACGTTGAAAAAATGCAAATGACAGACAGATAGTCTAGGCCAACTTTTGAATATCATTCCATAGTTTAAGCTTAGAAATAAAACAAATGGATGGAGATGATGTGAGAGTAGGTATAAGAGCTACAATAAAAAAATATGAGGAATATATACCTATACCGATCCAAAATCTAACTTCTCACAAATGTACATGTTGTGCATGGTACCTATACATTTCTGCACTTTTCCGTATCCGAAGGGCAGAGGATTTCTGTTTATAAGCTTTCTCAAGACAGTAAATACTCTTGGAAAAAAATTTGATCATGTTTTCCTGAATTTGAACTTGAACGCAGTAGTCCAACGCACTAACCATTGAGCCACGAAACGGCACACACATTGTTCGGGCAAAAGCGTCTCGAATGTTGAGTGTTTGGCTTGTTTGCATATGTATATGTACTAAGAACTTCACGTAGAGCCAGAGGAAATAATCGGCCAATTGATAAACGCTCGCGGTGAGGTGTTGCCAAATTTCTTTGTCTGAGGAGATGATTTTTTGGCCTAAAATTTCCAGCCCCCAATTAGCGAACGGCTTTCACGGCTTCACATACCACATACCTACAAATGTACATCTCACTTCTTGTGGAATATTTTTCACCCATGTTATTGTGCTGTATATGTGGAAAATGTACTTACTTACCTTACACATTTATCAAAAGTCATAACCTTCAAACTGCGCTTATAAAATATTACGATTCACAGTACCTACTTAAATTAAAAATAAAAATTACGGTCTTCGTCACTCCTTCATCTCCCCTTTCTCTTTTTAAGTCTACTCTGTAATTTAATTACTTACAATTTCTCTTTTTTTGTATTCTTTACTTTGTTTAAAATGAGATCAAGATAATATTGTTACAAACTTATCTACTTTATTTTTAAATATATCATTATAAGTTTGGCAGCACTGTTTTAAGCAATTATACCCCCTCCCTCTTACATGCATTTTCAATTGAAATACTCACACATAAATATTTTTGACAGCGATGCCGATAAAAAGTCGCGGTGAATGTCAAATCCAGCAGCTGTCAGTTATTTATATACGACTTCGTGCGTTCGTGTTCTGCATTTTTTGTCTTTTTTTTTTGTCAATTATCAGCGCAAGTGTTCTTATCTGTTTGTTATATACTTTTATCGAAATTATTCGCAATGAGCCACTCATCTGGTCGCGCTCGCCCATTTAAATACTCAATAAATAGACTTATCGAACTAGTAAAAGAACGCCCTGCGTTATGGGATAGTAATCGTGCAGATTTTAGATGTTTCTATAAAAAAGAAATGGCATGGTGGGGAGTCTACGAAGCACTGGATGAGGATTACATTTCGGGGAATCCAAGAACACAACAAGCAATTGGTAAATGCACCCATCCGCTAGCTAATAAAATAATCTAAACTCTTCTCTTGTGCTTACATCAATTTGTTAGGTACATTGCTTTGAAGATGTGTACATACATATGTATATAAATTGCAATGGCAAGGCAATCTCTTTCCCTTCTCAAAAAGAGAGTAGGTAAACTTCTCAGCTGTCAAATACATATTTAGTAGGTCTGTTTACAGGGATGTTTTGATGATGAAAAGTGTATTTTATTTCGTTTAAATTCTGAATTTAATGCATTTTATTTGTATTCATAAAATTTTGTATGTAAGTCAGATTTATTATAAAATTCACCTTCATTTATTGATTGTAATAAGTTTAAACAACAAGTAAATTCTCTGCACTCTGTATCTTCGTATGTATGTCAATTTATAAACTTTTAAACTAGGTTTCCCTAATTTTCCAAAAGTAAGTTTTTCTATTTAAAATCAAAATGTGACAAATTAATAATTCAATTAGGTAAATTTTGAAAAAAACACAAAATATTTTTTAGTTTCGAAAATGTTGATACTACAAATACAAAGCACATTCAAAATTTCTTGCTAGGTACACATATCTATGTTTTATTGCGTTATCTATTTTTTTTCCTGATTTTAGGTTTGAATATAACTTCAAAATGGAGAAATATAAGAGATACGTTCATTCGATCAGTTAAGAAACACGCACTGGACAATAGAGTAAGGAAATACATGTATCATGATCAACTTTCATTCATGCTTAAAACCATCCAAACCGGTAAAAGAAATCGGAGCTCTTCCTCAGAACCTATGTCTGAAAATATTACAGAAGGGATAGAATCCATTGATGAAGATTGCGGAGATAGAGTTGTTGTCAAAAATGAAGCCGGAGAAGTGGAAGAACGTTGTGCTTCACCAGAATTCACCAATATAACAGTAGAAGACGAGAATGTGAATTCAGCTTCAAAACACAAAATAATTGACTTTGATGAAGAAATACCAAATGCAAAAATTCAAAGATTAGAAATGGATTCAGACGATTCACCGGATGAAATAGACCATAAGAGAGTATTAAGCAATAGTGCAAATAATATGATATCCAAACAATCATTACGTTACGATGAAGATCAAGCGTTCTTTCAATCAACTTTATCCATCGTAAGAGGAATGAACGACGAAGAAAAATTGGAATTTCGGATGGGAGTATTGCAGCAAATTCATAAGATGAGAATCAAAAAACAAATGTCTTCTTCAAGATATTCGCTGTAAAAATTTACATTGA
The DNA here is from genome assembly GCA_949716465.1 of Chalcosyrphus nemorum. Lineage (NCBI taxonomy): Eukaryota > Metazoa > Arthropoda > Insecta > Diptera > Syrphidae > Chalcosyrphus > Chalcosyrphus nemorum. The sequence goes on along the minus strand of OX454333.1, from coordinate 42,009,834 downwards.
TCATTTAAAAGTAATATATATATCTCTAATTTTAAGTAATAAAAGTTAATTTGCACGTACTTACTTTTTTTATTCATATAGTCATAAACCTTCTCCTAAAAAATAATTTTAGAAAGCTAATCGGCCGACTGCTATAAAAACGGACACTTTTCAGTAATCAAGCTCAAAAGATCTTCAGAAAGTATGCAGACATTCCGTTACTTTTCGAAATTCACTCACTTTCAGATCGATGATTTTTTTTAAAGTAAGCAGTAAAACTGCAGAAATTTTCAAAATCCGCCCTCCGATACGCCTATATTACTAGAAAAAACTTACTTAAGTAAATATGTATGTACAAATAGAAATTTTTATCACTGTATTTTGGAAATTAACACGCCCACTTTTCAAGGGTCTTTGTTCACAAATAGTTGTTCGATTTTCCTCAAATAATAGCAATACCTAGGAGTGCAGTATTAACACCACCATTTATTGTTATTTTTTATTTAAAAAACATATACATTATTTAACTTAAGACTAGATACAAGTAAATTTTGTAACAGGTGTTTTATGGTGCAAGTTATTTCCTCCTTATTCAGATGAAATACGATTACGTCTCTTCAGTCGTGCAGTTTGGATTAACTGCAAAACGGACATGCGAAATTCGAGTTTCTCATCATCGTCCATGTCTTTGACAAAAGATAAAATTGATGCAAAGAATGCCTCATCTTCATCGGATGGAGTTGTTGTGGCATTTTCCGATTCTTTTAATGCATTAATAACACTTTCACTTGTACTTGAATCTTCTTTGTGGTCAACTGTTGCACTAAGATTATCTTGCGTTTCAGTTTCAATTTTAATAGCTTTTATACGACCCACTTTATCGTCTGCTTCAGTGTGCATACGTTTCAAGCTTGGACTTTTTTTCTTAGAGCAAGCTGGACTCTCGTCTTCGTTTTCAATTTGCCTGGACTCAAAAGATGAAGTATTGACGTTTGTTACTTGTGTAGCTGATGAAAATGAATAATTGTACTCCTCGTCGTCAGGTTCAACTTTTATAATTGATAGGAGTGGATCATCTATGGAGCAGTCATCAAAAGATACACTTCCTTCCGTCACATTGTCAGTGGTCGATTCTGAGTTACGACTTATTCGTTTTTTTCCGGTCTTATCCGGTTCATCGACTAAAAGTTTGAGCATAAAAGAAAGTCGATCATGGTGCATATATTTTTTTACTCTGCTGTGTTGTGCTCTTTTTTTGAATGATCGTATGAAGGCGTCTCTGATATTTCTCCATTTGGCGGTTATTTTAATTCCTAAAACGACAAAAAGAAAAAAATAAACGAACTTCATGCAATGAAATGGTAACAAGGAAATAAATAAAATGTTTTGTTGCAATCCCCACCACAAAAGATATTCTAAGAGATCTTATGTATTTGTTTCTTAAATGTTTCTTTCGGACTCAATGTATCTTTATAAATTTATATCTATTTTGATTTATTTTTCATACATTATAAAAATTTTAAATTTTTAAGGAGCATATAAACATGCACCACTTTCTCTTCTCTAATGTGCTTTATATTTTATTTTTACAAGATACTATTTTAATCATATTTCTTCGAAAAATTCTCCAAACCTCAAGCCATCCCTGTTTTGTATATCAACAAATAGCTGAACCCCTTAACGACACAAAACAATTTCTTCTTTTTCACAAGTGATTATCGCTGTTCCTCACGGCATAAGTTCGATACGATAAACCGCAGTACATAACCGGTTACAATGAGTTCTATAAACAACCCCGATTCCCAGGTACGCACAAATCTAAACACAAAACACAGCCAAAATGTATCTTCACAAAATTTATAGAGCATAATTATTTCTCCATACATTAGACACGTAGATACGTATAAGATGTGTGCATGGGTATGTTTAAGAAATTCCAGTACAAAAAAAAAATATGTATGAAAATGTACTACGTATTGAGTTTACTCACCGGTTTCCATTTGTCGTCTTTCATCCATTGAAAGATATTTGCTATCCAATGCTTGGTACACCTCTTTCCACGCATATTCTTTGTTGTTGAAACTGCGAAAATCCGCCCGAGTACTATCCCAAATAACGGGCCGAGCTCGAACCAAATCAATCAATTTATTAACTGAGTAACCAAATGTCCGATTATATTCGCGAGGTTCCTCCATCGCGGGTATAAAACACAAAAATATTCAATTAAAGACAACGGACACAAATACACACTTTCGCCACCGAGTTTCACACCGAACTGTCAGTTTGCCAATGTATCGCTGGGTTTATCGGTGTCGGTATCGGTTTTTCGTTTTGTGTATCTTGTGTGAATGAAACAGAGGAATATTGGGAACGAAAGAGATAGTTATTATGTTGTCAATTTGCTGTATACTCTACTGGCAGATGCATATATCGGTGGTAATATACAGTAGGTATAGATAGTAGATTTGTGGATCGACGATAAACTTGTTCGTGCTAGACTTCTTCGATTTTTATGACTGATGTAGTGCGTAGTTGTATTCGATATAAAATGATTAGCGGTTTTTATTTAAATTTGTTTAATATAATAGCATATGTACATATGTAAATAAAACATATACACCGTCATGAGTTTAGCAAGTGCGATGAATGCGAAAAATTTACAAAGAAAAACGTATCATCTATTAAACACTATTAACGGAAGGAATATGAAAATTAGTAAAAAAAAAAGATACTTCAAAGATACAAATACACAACTTTATTACAAGATGTTCTAGTCATTGTAAATAAAAAGAAAATATCGATAATAAAAAAGATAGAATTTCAAAAAACGCATTCAAAACTCCCAAACTGTTCCTCCGTTCAATTTTAAAATTAGGTACAAAAATTTAAAAATACGAAATCTGGAGTAATACATATAATTAAATTATTTTTTCTTAGAAATTTGTTTTCAATTTATATTTATTTTTAGTTTACATTTTTATTAAAAAAAAAAAAAAACATTTTAATAGATTTTAAAATCTTTTACGAAAATGCTATAAATTTACATTAATGATTTTAGCACTGATTTCATTGATGTCTACATATGTACGTTAACACATAAATTTTCAGACGGAGAAATACCTTGATAATTTCTTTAAGTGGATACTTTATGAAGATCTAAAAAAAGGATTAAAGTTAAGGCATTAATAAACGATTGCAAGCAAATTATAGGATAAAAAAATTTAAATAAATATAATGCCCTTAGCAGCCCATAGAGGGCCAAGACCAACATTACCTTTCGGATCCTTTAGGGGCAAATTCACCCTTGGACCTCACTTTTCGAAAATCATCGAAATTTGACCCGTTTTGAAACATACGACCCTCTTTTCGAATTGGTAAAGAATTGACATATTCATTTCTCATTTAACCGATTTGTGTAGATGTATGTATTTGTTTCAAGGCCAAATAATGTATATTTCCTCAATCCCTTTGAACAGATACGTTAACGTAGTATGTAACTGTTTTTTGTTTCGCATACTTCATTTGGAACGCTATCGCTTTGTCCTTGTAATTTTTGATCCGCATTAAGTGTTTTGGACGATAAGGAATTAGACAAGTGGTTTCCTAACCCAAGTACAATACCTACAGAAGTTTAGGGCTTTGATGCCAAAGAATTAACTTTTTTAAAATATTACCTGTTCCATCAAATTTCTTCCTTCAATTTTATATGGGACCCTTTAGTTTTGGCAGAGACCCTTTTGAAGACCCTTTTCGAAATTTTGCAAAGCTAACACTGGTCAAGACCTAGCCTTTCAGAAGTGTACATGTTGTGCATGGTATAAATTTCTGGCCTACAGTTTTATGCCGTATTCGAAGAGGAGAGGGGTATTTCAGAAGCTTTCTCATAATAGTTATACTCTTGAGTCTTGAATGCTTGTCACTTGCAAGAGGTGGGGCCGTGAAAAAAACTTTGATAGTATTTTTCTCGATTCGAACTTGAAACCTTATACATAGCTAGTAGTCCAACTTACTAACCACTGAGCAACGACACCTCCATGCAAATTAAGATACAAAGCTTTTATAGAATTGTTTTTTTTGTGTAATAGCATAAGAGTGCATATGTATTTATGTATTGTTATTACAAGAAAACGACTCCATTCTACTTGACATCTGTCTACAGATTAACCAGATTGAGTTTATTAAGTGACAGTGATTGACAGCCAACATGCACACCATCTGTTGGCTCACCTGTAATTACTCTCCCTATATCCAGTCACCAAGCAAATCACACAGATAGCTACATGTCAAGTCTGGCTTACTCCCTGATTTCCACTTTAGATGCAGCTTTTATTCCTCCTAGTCTAAGTATACGACTTTACATTATTTATTTTGTTCCCTTTATTAGATTTCATAAATGTAAAATCCAATATGGGGACTATTCGATTAGAGAATCATGGTAAAAGTTACTTAACAGCCTGGGTAATACAATTTCAATGAAAATCCAATTAATTCCTTCTAGAGAATATGAAATTTCGTATATTTTAAAAATACCTCATTGCATTATGTTTATTTTAGTGCAGCAACAATGTCGATGTTTAATTGAAAATGTATCCTAGTTTCTAAAATCCAATTATGGGGCCGTTCCATCGTTTGACAGGTAATGGTAGTAGTAGTAGTAGTAGTTAGGTTGTTATGTAGGAAGGATGGTAATGCTGTGTAGACCGAAAAATATTCTTATTTACAGGCTCTCCCATCGCAGGCATAGACGAGCAACATTGCATCCACGGGTAAGTGTAGGTAGACTTTGCTGCAGATAGAATTTTCCATTTTAAATTTAACCAGCGAGGAGCACCACTGGCAGATAGCATCATTGCATCGACATTTTGCTGTGTGTATCTTATGCCATAAAGGCATAGAATTGGAGTTTGGCCAGGGACATAGCCTATTGGTAAACTCAATCAAATTGTAACTTTAATATGTTTGCACAACAGCATAACACACGTTGGAATAGCTGCAAACGCACTGTCATGGAGCGATGTTACGTAAACAAATCCTGATTCAAAAAACATCCTTGATGCGTTCCGATGAGAAATGCAGATTTTAGTGTGACCATTGTCATAATTGATTTCTGACTAAAGGAATACTTTTCAATAAAAAATAAATGTTCACATTCATTAAATTTTCACAGCACCAAACCTAAATAGCATGCAGCGTATTTGAACAAGTACTCGAAACGAATTCTGTAAATTAGGAATGATTGCGAAAATCATATACCTGAATAGGCCATATGCCTATTTTTGTCATACCTGAACTTCGCCAAACACTAGCACACATACCAAAGACACAATCCATAGCTATAAACACAGATTCAAGCCACGGGAAATTTTAAACAGAGAAATGCTTTTCAAGCACAGCCTGTGAGTCTACGACGAGGGCTTCTGGAAGATGACACCTTTTTTATCTACAGCAAGCCAGCTATATATGTAAATACAATTGCAATGCTGTCGCGAAGAACTTAAGACTCTTGGCACATGGTTAAGCCCTGCAGAGTTCCTAGACATAATGAGGTCATTATGTTAGTAAGTTAGTAAGAGCTCAAATTCACATTACTGGTAATTTATCGCCTTCCACAGGACACAACGCCACAAGAGGAAAGGTGGAATTTCATAAAGCTCACTTTTTAAAAAGCCAGAACCAATAGGCTTATAGGAAAGACCATCCTATTTCACCCACGTTGGAATCGCCTGAAGAAGAACTATGCAGAGGCTCTGGCAAATATGGGGTTATTGCATGTAGCGAACAAGTTTCTGGATGGAAGTTCCTCTAACGACCTAATAGAGCTATCCAATGAAAAAAAATTAAGTTCTTCGAATCCAGAGGATGGTTTGCATTTGTATTTATCTAACGGATGGCACAAAGTAAGTAATTAGCTATTGATGGTTAATATAGAGTTACACTTGGAAAAATACGTTTTTTCGGGTATCACAATCTAATCGAACCCTAACCTCCACATAGTAAATCCGAAGTAGCTAAAAAATGGCATTAGTTGATGGCATCCTTTTTCACCCATAATTTTTGTATACAGATGTCAATTCAGACGTTTCCCACTTAAGCCACAACCAACAAAAGTCCGATACCGGCCGTGATACCTCTGGTCACACTGACTCCAATCGCCCAAATTCAAGTAGAAACATATTTGGCACATACATACATACATACATACAAATATTCACCTGATCCTAGTGCAGCGGTGAATTCAATCGGATCGCTATAATTCATTGCGAAAAGGCAAACATTGAAACGAAATCCAATAGCGCTAGCACTATGTGTACTTCTTTATCTGGCTTTTGCGTTTGCATCGACGACGACGGCTGTCGGTGTGGTGCTACTTGATTGTTTTTAATGCGTCGAGTCTCGTTCAATGACGTCAATGGTAACGATGATAATAGGCAGTAGGACGTTGATGGGTATTCAATGGCCATCGCGTTTGGAAGCGCCCCCATTCAAATGGAAGGTGCATTTGAGCTCACTTAGTTTGGCAAATACTGACATTGATTATCCTGATGAAATTTCCAATATATGTACGTTCGTTGCTGTTTGCCCATATGGACGCCAGTTAACGAATATAATTTTCAAACTGAATAAACAAGACGAAAATTATGTTTACTGTTTACAGTACAGGGTGGCGCATTGCGTGTGTTGTACTTGTAATTAATTGCTCTGCGAATTTACGTTATAAATGACCTAACAAGGTCTACTGGCTGATTGTCAGATTTATTAAGCAACGAGAATTTAAAAAAAATTACTAATAAGTCAGAGGCATTACAAATAAATAAATAAAACACTGCTGCAAAATAAGGCCACGCCTACTTTTCGAAAACTTAAATTAACTTCTTTTAGTATTTTTACGTGAAGTTCGAAAAAATTTACTCAAGCAAATATGTGGATATTCACTTGGTCTACAGATCTGCCATACTTTGTGAATGGCAACACCTACTTCTTTGGGGCGTGTTTATTCAAACATTTGTTTTTCTTCGACTTCCTTGAAATACTATCAATTTTTAGGAACACAGTTCAATACATGTATGTACGAGTATGTTGAAAAAATTGTAACCACTTTTCGAAAAAATTCCTATTTTGAAGTAATTTTTTGGTAAATTTGGACAAAAAAACCTTGTTGGAGGCGTAAACCTCGTTTAAAGAACCTTATGAGGATGTTGTAGAAAGGCGTTGAGTTGTATTGCCTTGTAAATGATAAACGATGCTAGAATGCGATTCAATTCGCCAGAAGTCTGTCCGCCTTGTACTTAAGATTGTTATGAAGACCAAATATTTTCCATAAAGCTTGACAGCGGCATTTAGTTTTAATATACTGCAAGTACCGACTCTGATTCGACTATAAGGCTTCGTTCTTCATCTCTATAAGCCTCTTAACTTTTTTGGAAAATTCTGTACATTTTTTCTAGAACAGGGCTTCTGAATATGTATTTAAAAAAGTTTATGTTCCTTCTGTTTTTCTTTTTATGAAATATTGCGGACCGACCCAATAAATTATATATATATGAAAATGATCAGTATCAATAGCCGATTCAACTGAGCCATGTCTGTCCGTCTGTCGCCAGTTTTTGGGCCTTAAATTTTGAGCTAGGACAATGAAATTTTGTATACGAATTCTTTGGATATCAGTACAGAAAAGTGTAAATAAATTTAAAATCTACCTCCAGACACGCCCACTTTTCGGAAAATTCACTTTCTTCCGTATTTTTGTATGAAACTCTGAAAAACTTACTTGAGCAAATACGTAGGGATTTCCTTACTCTACATATGTCTCATACATTGTATATGGCCACGCCTACTTTTTAGTGGCGTTTAAATTTAAATAATATCACTTCTTAGGAGCAATATTTAATATATGTTGAAACATTTTCAAAATCCCAGCTTGTGAGAAAGCTCAGGTTTTGGATTAATTTTAAGACACTTAGAAAAAGGATAGGGTATCACACGATCCGCTGAAGACGTGGAAGTGATGTCGTTTAGGCTACGCCTATCGGCTGTCCTACTAGAGACGCCCTCATTTCAATTTTGTCGAGGAGCTTGTAGAAACAATCTTTGGTGACGGAATACGTCTCTTCAGTTAGATCATGTGAGCATATTAAACTTATGTTTGTTACCGTGTTAGTTTTAAAACTGTATATCATTCTTGTCTGCGTCTCGGACCATGATTGCATTATAAGTAATGTGCGAATCAAACCACTCTCTACGTATGAAGCCAAAGGTTAACGAAAACCCGACGAAATAAAAAGTTATTATGGGTCCAGTATACAAATTATATGCATTTACATGCATGTACTGTAGTGTCCAGAGGCGTACCTAATTCATTGATTCCTTTTAACGGGAACCTTTCGGTCGTTCGATCTCCTTCTTGAACCTATGTACCTCTGGTCTAGGTGTACCCTCTTGTTAGGAAAGCCATCTCACCTAACCTTGATTATGCACTCCACCGAAGAGGATATGATAGGGGCATTTTCGTCAGCAAACATATACTAGAGGGACCATTTCTTGGACTAATCCTAAATAGAAAGCTCAGTTGTCTTGTGAGTCTATTCGGCTGTGGTAAGACCATTTCTAACTTATACGTCTGCTAGTACTATTATGACTATAAAACTCCACCTAATGAACTCTTTCGGAAGATTCAATTCAGTAACTCACGCGAATACGATCTCTGATGAGGGAACTTTCAGGAGAAGTCCCGAACCTCTGTCGGATGCTTCTGTATCATCGATCAAGGCTTCCATTTTCAATTGAGTTTCATCATATCTCTTTTAGATGGAGATTGAATTTTAGTAAAAAAAAAAAAAAATATTTTTTCCAGAAATCTGTATAGACTATAGGAAAGCCTAATTTATTTGACCCATAATAACTCCTGCTAACCATAAACCTCAAACCAATTCCCATTCCCCAAAGATATATTGTTTTTTAACGTCTTAACTTCAAAATAGTAATTATTTTCGCGTTAAAATCATCATCATATAGACAAATACAATAATGATCCCTAGCGAACAGACTGACGTCAATTACAGGCCCCTAAACCCCCACTGCCTTTTGATAGCTCGCCTCTTTCGCTTGATAGCTTAATGAAAATCCTTCAGCGTGCCGTAAAAAAGTTTTTACAGCGAACTATCTTGTCCTTAAATCCAGTTTATCGTTGTCGGACAGAAGGTACCCATAACAGTTAGAAGCTATTTCTTTATCTTCTTCCAGCTGTGTCCAAAGACCTTTTACTGTTCTAAATGCGTAAACGAAAGGCATGGGTTGACCCACTCTATTATATGGACAACATGCCGCCATTTTATCAATTTGTCGCCCCATTAATACTTGATTAGCCCATAAAACAGTGAAAACCTATTCTGGAAAAAAAAAAAAGAAACAGTCAAAACTTTCCATCTTAGGCGTCACTAAAAGCTTTTCCTTCACTCACAGTGGGACATCCTAAAATTCAAAATACTGCGTATCCTTTCACTGAAATTACCATTTAATACTTGTGTGCCTATCCACCCCTCGGCGATACTCGCATCACGCTATACGATACAACTTTAAAGAATGATGGTCAATCGCCTGAGCTTTAAAATCCTTTTGGCCCCGCTACACATGAAACCACTTTCTGTTCGAAAAAATCACATAAATACACTGTTCACAGGATGGAGAAGGAGCAAAAAAAAAAAAAAAAAAACAGAAAAATACAAGGATAAATGGAGGACCGAAAAATGGATCGTGTGTGATTTCCGGGCTATAACATCGTCCAAACATGAAAAACTGTAATAAATTGTTGTTTCCTGGAAATGGTTTAAAACTGAACTCTCCGCTCCCATGCTCACGAGAACATGCATGCAATATCCGCACAGACATCCGCACATACACGCACATAAAACATGAGCTAATTTTAAATTTATGCTCCTGAAGGAGCATACAATTCGCCGCCTCGAAGATGACTTTCGAGGATAATGTACATTCAGAGGCATCGTCTACAGAAGTGTCCTTATTCGTGAACATAAATAAATGAATTAATAAGAAAGGATTCTTTTCGTGCTGGTGGTTGTTTTTGGTGATTTAAATGGCTGGTGTGTGTCTGTCGCGATGATATGTCACGTTGTTGTTAAAATAATGTCCAAGAAATTAATCTGGAACGAGCTCCATTTTCGGATTCATTAATTTTATAAACTCATTTCGCGATGTATTTAATTTTTATTCTATTAAGGACGATGAGAGGGATGATGCTTAATGGATTTGATGTGAGACTGTCTGTATTAGTTTTAAGTCAGTTAGTGGAATACGACCTCAAACATATTGGAAGAAAAATTCCGTTGGAAAGAATAAGTAAAAGTTACAAGACTAACGAAGCGAAACCACAAAAAATCTGAGAGAGTTCTGAAACAACATAGATCCCAAATTAAAACGATGGTAACGATTTTCTCTAGGTAATGGAAGCACACAAGAAAACTACAGCCCCAACCCAACCGTTCGATAGCTAATGTCATAATTGAACGAAAATTCTACTCGCACGCAGTCGAAATCGAAACGTTAAGCAAACGTGCCCGTATGTCATGCCGTTCGAATGTTCGAATGAAATCGATCTCTACGTAAGGAGCGAAAAATTAACGAAAACTCGACGAAACTGAGCAAAAAATCATTATGGGTGCATGATATATATTCGCTAGACTACGCACGGCATCGTCCAGGGTTTCAAATTAAAGAAATTACTTATGTATGTACATATATAAGGTTGAGCCTTAAGACGGACACGGATATACCCAGATATTGCAATAAATTATGTACATGCGTGCATCAGACATACTGGGAGTTACTTCTTTGACAACTGACAGGAGGCCGGTTCACGGAATCAATTCATTGGTTTACCTTATTCCAAAATTGAAATCATATGTTCGCTTTAGATGAGACGATTAGGTACTCCCAAGGAACTCTCCGCTGGGAGTGAGGTCTTCAGTCCGCCAAAAGGTAAAATAAGTAATAAGCTCTTTCAAGTCATGCAGCATGCAATCGACTTCATTATGCTAAGAACGATTGCTTTATTTAAGCCAAGGATACATCAGAACAAACCAGGGATACATTAGGACAAACTAGGTCGTCTTTCTTCTGTCGAAGTCGAACTAGTTTTTGGGTGTGTCTTTCGAATGTAAAATGTCCAGGTTGAGGTCGATTTGTGAAGACTCATCTTTAGTTTTAGTCCGATAGACCTGCCAATATTGAGTTTTAGGCGAAAGTAGCCTAGCGCCTGAGTAATTCCACTTTGAGCTTTGTTTAGCAATCTCACCCTTTATTTCCTGTGATACTAGTATCACCTGGGACCCAGAAGAGAGTCATTGAATTGAATCTTGCGAAACAGATCAAAGAGCTGTAGCAGTCACCATCTGGTTTGGAAGTGGCCAAAAGTTTGATCACGCCCTTAAGCGCGAATCAAATAAAAAGATCTTTCCACCTATCCTGTACGATGTGGCTAGAAGACATGGCAAAGATCTCCGCCTGGAAAACGGAGGCATACTTGCCCATTGAGTATTGTAGTCTAATGTTTTCGTTTTCCAGAAAGATTAAAGGAGCGCTGGATGTATAGATCTGCACGGATTCCGTTCATCATTTTGGACCCGTCAATAAACGATTCATTGTATAGTAAATCGCGTCCACTCAGTTTTGTCTGGTATTGAATAACTAGCTATAGACCACATTGAAGTTGAAATCTTTTTATTGCCTGAAGGTTATCAGTCGTATTGCTGAGTTGGTAGACAGTTGCTTGGTGACAAAATCCAGTTCAAGTTGGAACATAGTTTCCAGCGACACTGGGGTAGAGGACCTCCATCTATCGGTAATACTGGACATGCAATTCTAGCCGCCATACGAAGAATCGCATTTATACTACCGACGCACGTTTATAACGACTGTATATATAGTTGGCTAGCTCAGTGGTTTGTGCGTTAACCGTTATTGTCGATTTGTGAGGCCAGAAATAACACTGGTACGTGTGGAATTGGTAGTCGACATTTGTGATAACTGAAAGCTTTTATCAATATACTGTTGAGATGGCGACTAATTCATTAATTTTTACATTGAACTACGCAAGCCAAATTTCCACATTATACGCCGGACAAGCTCCTTTCAGAAGATTATAGGATTCCTTATTAGAGAGGTCTTCTAAGTTTTCCATAGGGGAATGTGCAAATATGAGGGTGGTGTAGAAACTGTGCTGCAGATTAGAACAATGCAATGGCTTGATAGTTTGCAATCGATCATACTCATCAGCATCTTACGACGAATCCTCATCCAGTACGTCCGGTTACTAAGTTTTTTCTAATAAATTTTTCTTAGTTAAGTCATTTTCAATAAGTTAGTTTATATTCATTTAATAATTAGATTAGTTAGATTAGGTCGAAAGACATAGGATAAGTATTAAGTTTAGCTTAGAGCGCTCGCACAGAGCCAGTAAGATATTATAAGATGGTTAAGTTATTTAAGCTAGTTTTAAGCGTTTTTGTCTAGCATTTAAGTTTTCTAAATTCACATTAATAAAAAAAAAACCTTTAGAAAAAAAAAAAAAAAAAAACGAATCCTCACTTGCACCTTTGTACTGTTAGTTGGAAATGAATGAATTTTAAAAATTAAAATTATGTATAAAAATATATATATTTTTTTAAATTCATCATAGAATTAAATGCCATACTTTTGTATTCATTTAATTTTGCTTACATTTTGATTTTGACCAAAATCCATTGAATATTAACCGAGAAATGGCCATAAGTAAAGTACCGTTATGCGCTTTTTTAGCCCAAAAAGTTGTACGCCATTTTATGACAATTTGTATCTCAAATATGAAATTTAATCAAAATCTTTAGAGCCGTTTTCGAGTAAACCAATTTTTGGTTAAGTTGGCTATAAATGAAGTACCGTTATAAACAGTTTTGGCCAAAAACGTGGTACGCCATCTTATTAGAATTCACAAGACTAGCATAAGTATAAAATATAATCAAAATCGTTAGAGCCGTTTTCAAGAAAATTGGCTAAAACCGCTTGACCCTAAAAAAAAGTACCGTTATTATCACTTTTAGCCAAAAATTTGGAACGCCATCTTTTAGCATTAACCCAGTTCTATACACTCGAAAAATTTGAATAAAATCGGTTGACCCATTTTTTAACAAACCGTCCTTTAACCAATTTGGCCTTAAGTGTCGTTATAACAATTTTTGGCCAAAATGTTCTAAGCCATTTTATAGCATGTATCTAAGCTCGATTCAGCATAAAGTATTAAGAAAAACAGGATAGCTGTTTTCAATCAAATCAGTTTCTTTACCAATTTGACTCTAAGCAAAGTACCGTTATTAACGCTTTTGGCCAAAAGTGTTGAACGCCATCTTATAGCACTTTGCCAAACTAGCCGTTTTCCAGCAAATCTGCTTTTTGTTAAATTGGTCTCAAGTAAAGTACCGTTAATATTAGGGCTAGAACAAAAACCTCAATTTCGCCTCTAGGGATTACCCCACAGACCCTAGATGCGAAGTTGGATCGAAATCCGCTTACCCGTTTCAGCTGTAGCCTCGCTGAGTGACAGAATTTTCAGACCCACTTTTTTTGACTTCTCTATAACGGTAGTTACAGAATTTATCAAAATCCCGAGATCGAAAATTTTCACGAATCCAAAACTTGCCCTATACTACGTATCGGTGCAAGTAAAAATCGCATAGTGATTAACCTTAGTGCACCCGACAGAGAAACTTTTTGCAATTTTCCGAAAAAATACATCCAAGAGATGACCAAATAAGCACGGAATGCAACGAACCCTCAACCCAATCATCCTGCAGGATAAAATAATTACCCACGAAATATACTTTCTAAACCTCTTTCCTTGCGCTTTGTTTGCGGTTCCACCAAACCACCCAAATCTCATAAATACATAACTGACTTTCCAACACGAATACCCGGAACAAAAAACAAAGGATTGAATAAATAAAACAACAGAAGCAAACTTTCGAACAAATCTCCATTTCTAAATGCTGAAATCTGCAACATTTCCAGCTTACCTTTGGACATTTTCCTCCCCAACTGGTCCGAAGAGAAAGTTAATAAATCACAAAATCGAGAGTAAAAGTTGAAAAATGAATAAAATAAAGGATACTGCACTTAAGCAACGAGTTGATTAACAAAAAAAATAAAACCTGGGCTCCGTTTCCCTCTATTCAAAAGTTCCTTTTCTATTCATTTCCTGTATTTATCTACGCGGGGGTACGTTGCATTGCACTTTGAGAATATAAAAAAAAAAAACAAACATAAACCAGCAAGAAATTACGAATAAGTCAAAATGGTTATATATTCGACCGAAGACCAGTAGTAGATGGTATCCTTCGTTGCTGCAGCTTCCTCTGAGGAGTAACAAAGTTTATCCTTTCGAATTGATGACGATAATGGAGCTAAAGTAATAACGGATCTCCGGCTTTCACAGCAGTGTATTTCATCTTCTACTCTTGTTCGCTCTCGGTAACCATATCCTTATGTACATATGTATGTACCTTCCTTTGTGTATCCTTATTGTTGCCCTTGCATTGTCCGCTTCAATCGAATCGGATGAAAATAAATTTATTTGTACACCCAGTGAAGGAAGGGAGTTAAGAAGTCAAAAAAAAAAAAAAAGGAATCGAGACGGTCACTAAGGAGAATAAAGTTACGAAAAAAGTAGTAAAACTAGCTAACGAAGCAGAAAAAAACCCAATAAAACTGAGGGGGCAGCCAACGAGACACGACCATCGGGGAGTATTTAAGAATGTTTGTGTGTGTTTGATGGCGATATTTTCGCTTTTGATTGCTGCAAAAAGGACTGAGGAGTTGGCTGAAGGATGTGACTTGTTTGTTATCATCTAATGGTCTAAAGGTTACTCTTTTTTTTTTAGTCTGTTGATGCATGATGGTAAAAAATCGATTGATTTATATTTGTGCTGTTGTCGAGGTCCTTTTTACTTCTTTCCCTTTGTACAGCGGACCTTTAATCAAAGCGCACAATACTACTATTGTTGTGGTGCTCTTTTATCAGGATCTTACATGCCAATATCTTCCCAATGAAGATGACAGTCTGTAAGGAATCCAAAAAGCCGTTTGTAGAGTTGTCAGTAAGGACCAAGTGCATCAGGAAGTCCGATGGCTGGGTCTGCTGGTCATAGAACATTGCGTCGTCAAAAGAAATAAAGATCCATTTGACCTTCTGTGTCCTTTGACTTTAAGCAAATACAATTCGCATTTCTTTGCAGGATACTGTCCTTTGCCTTTGAGTGACGTGTACAAGTCTTAACCAATGCTGGTTCAATGTTAATATCCTTTTCTTTGAGGAGATACAAGGTATCCTTTGCTGCAGTATGACTCCTTTGACGAAGTGCATTTTGCTGGTCCTTCTTTGGCATTATTCAACGGCACCCTTAATAAGCTCTTCAAGCGCACAGTTCGTAAAATCTCTGTCAAGGACGGTCCTCCTTTAACCTACCAAAAATCACTTAATATTTGTCGTACTTATACAAACGTGAACTAGAATTCATTAAGCGAATCCGTTTTCCTTCGACACGCACACAAACTCTCATAGGTATTCTTTTTCTTTGGGAAATTTGCAATTTTCGAAATGTTAACGATTTGTCCGCCCAATTTACGAGGCATTCGATGTAATAAATTAACTTCAAAGCACGTCATTCAAATGAGCAAGTAAATTATACCCCGGGCACCGCAAAAATAGAGCACCGAAGTGACTTTCTCTGACACCAGACTCCCACACACACACACAAGAGGAATATCGAAACAGGGGAAGGATAAATTTTCGTATGCAGGGAATAAATCGTACAGCAAATTTATGTAAATGTATCTACAACGTTCCCGGAAAATACCACTCTCAATACGTTCGCAATGTACATTTCCCCAGAATCATGGATTTAGAGGGATGGATGGAGTATCAATTTTTGCTCTTTTTTTTGGAATAAAAAATCGAATTTAGATTTTATTGGTTTATGGAGGCTTACAGTTATTTTTTTTAATAGGACATGCTTTCTAATATGTTGTAAAGAGGTTTGTAGTAATTGTTTTTCTTTTAAGAAGTCCCGCCAGTTCAAAATCCGCTCAGAATTGCGATTTTCAATGACCAAAATTGGGGTCAACTTCTAACTGCTTGAGAGCCCAGCAAGCAATCGGCGTTGTCTATCGTAACTTTAAGCTCCTGGGCGAGTTTAAGTTTTCCGATTCGTGACTTTAATTTCGCCTGACTAAGCTTAGGTTAGGTAGATGGGTGCCTTGTGACAAGAAAGTCACTGCTCACATAGCCAACAAAACGGGGGTATTGTACCCAATTAGAACCACCCAAATTGTGATATGAATCTCAGGATTCACGTTGCCTAAGACATATAGCTCTGAGAGCAAATGGCTATACCCAGAGTTTTTATTGTTCTAACGGATAAGGCCATAGCACCCAGGACGTAACGCATGTCTCCAGATGAGTCCAGCGTCTGTTTGCTCGACCGATGGCTTCATATTCTAACTCATTCCATAAGGAACTGACTGGGGATACTACAAAAGAACGATTTCAATATGCCCTGGTACTCAGCTGAGGGTATGGCATTGGCTCTAGATATCTCATTTAAGTGCAATTTGCAGTGGTCTAGACGACGCTTGCATTCATTAAACAGCGATGTGGCTGATGTCCATTGAAGGCATACCTAATAGAGTTCAGAACCAATGACCAGCCCTGACAAGCTCATCGTTGCTTACAATTTTAGGCAAGTTTTACTTTGTTGTGCTTCGCAAGGGATTGTAGAGCATCGTAATAGCACTTTACAGATTTTGAGTCCCACTTGTATATCTGAAAAGAAATGTAGTCTAGCGGCTTTGACGCCGTTAAGTGAATTGTGCCTGCCGCAGATTTCAATGGAATAGATTTCACGCTGAACTACAGTGAGAGCCTTGCCCATAGCTATTGAAGTCTTTGGGTTTGGGTTCAAAGACCCCAGCTACAATTGGTGAACCAAAACAGACGTCTACAGGCCAGTGTCCGGAGAAACAGAGCTCATTCCTGGCGGTAGACAAATTACTCAATTTGCTGGGAAACGAAGACTACAAGGTCGCTGCTTAGAGGGAGGCACTGCCATTAGAGACTTCTTCTCGGGGCTCTTTTTGCTGCTGCGATCTTTTTCAATGCCTTCAATTGAAGCAGTTCAATCTGCAAGTCCGGTATGACTGAACAAATCTTCAAACAGTTCTCCCCAGAGTCATGTGGCCTATTATTTGTTCCTGGCTTCGTAGATTTGCTATTAGCTTGTGAATCATCTGAACTAGAACATAAAATACTCCGCGTCTTCCTCCATTTCCGGGCATTCTGAGCAAAAGGGTGAACTATACCTGTGGAGGTATTTTCGATGCCCAGACAGTCCCCGTGCCTTCTTTTTGTCAACGTTTCAATGCTCGGAATCAGCTTGTGGATCCATTTTGGAGGTGTTGTCCCACCTGGTTTGCCAGGGTTCTGTAGATGCTGCCCCTTTTCTCTCTGATAAATCTGGTATTGGCAAGAATGTCGATAGGGACTATCCCAGACGGCTTCGTTCGGAAATCGCTAATTATTCTCATCGCGCGAAGGCTGTAAGCAGACGAAAGTCTCCTCTTTAGTACCGTCGGCTCCGCCCAAACTAGATATAGATATCTGTAGGCCGTTTAGCCACTCGCTTACTTGCTTCCGTTTGCCTTTAAAACTTCCTACTCAGCCGCTACTTTTAGGGACTTTTAAACTATGAGTATTACCGAAAATAAAATTAATTGTAATCCATTCAAGGGGTATTAGTCCGTCGGTTGACTGATTGATATAATCCTATTTCAAATAAAATATCTACTCGCTCATCGATTTATCGTAATTAAATTGAAATTATAATCTCGTTTCGATACTTTGGAACGAATCTTAACGAAATCACTCAACATTTTTAGTTGACAATACACACACTGATGAAAACATGGTGCCTATGGCTATGTCGTTCAAAAGTCTGTTGTTGTTTTTAATTGAATTCCAATGAAATCCAATATTTTTGCCTCGTTACCTTCCATCCTTCGAATGACTTTGCGTGTTGACTTCTGTACTGTGATTAAATTCGATTTTTCTTTGCTTTTCACAGAAGTATATTGTAGATACAGGACAAGGACATTCTCTCATCAGGCCGATGTTCATCTATACACAGATTCGACCTACTGTATCAAGGAGTTAGACAGGCAACTCCATACACACACTTACACAAGTGGGCTGATGATTAGATTTGTTGTGTATCAAAGGGTTACAAACGAAACTTAATGGATGCTCATGTCCAGTCACTGACGTGTGCCCTAGTATGTATTCTCTTTAGGACTAGTTTTGTGTTATCCTCATTCACGTTACCTTGACTGAACATTGCATAATTTTGCGAACTTCAATCTTTTCTCATTCACATAGATATACACATATGTTGGTGACTCTGGCCAAGAGGCCATCCAATTATCCTCTCGCAAAATGGGATATGCAGATGTACTTGGCTAGTAGGAGGTCTTCTGTGTACGATGTCCTTTATGTCATGTCGTTAGCTTGTGATGCAAGCTATCTACTTGTAGTTATGAAAGTCTCTGGGAAATCAATTATGTGCGAAACATATTGTCCTTTGAAGGATATTAAATGCAGACTAGCTATCATTTTACCTACATTTTTGTGGACTATACGAAAACCGTCTTTAAAACTAGATTTGCAGTCCCACTTATGTCTACGATTGTAAGGCGACCCAAAAAATGGACATCCTCATGCTAGCAGGCAGTAGGTATGGTAGGGTAGGTCTAGGTATTCATAAGATTATACCTGTCCCTTGCACTCGCCTTTCAAGAAATATGTAGTATGAGGTTCTAGACATGTATTGAAAAATGAAAATCTTATAACTAAACCGACACTAGAGAGCATAGACAAGAGATCAAATCTCCAGTTCAACAAGCAAGGTTCTTATGCGTTTACTTAAGATATCCTAAACACACAATAAATAAATAGTTTATAGGTTTAAAGCTATGCAACTGCGATAGAGCAAACTATCATTCTTAGTTCAATACTGAGACACAGATGCATGTAAGCTCTGACTACCCTAAAAAGCATTACAATTTTATACTTCCACTGTTCATTAACAGAACAATTTTGATGTGCAGACAATTTACCTCAAAGGACTCACCGTACCGCCCTTGATCCCATGCCAGACTTAATCTGCAAGACAAAGTTTATAAAACGACTTACTCCCCGAGTATATTAAGAAAATAAAAGAAAGCAATGGAAAAGGCACTGAAAAACAAAGCCCAAGTTCACCAAGTTAAACAGATAATGTCGAAAACTTATTCCGGCAATTTCGCCTATACAAATAGATCATCTTTGTCTACGAGATACACTCCCGCCCCGCCTTATTCTGGCTGTCGCTTCATCTCATATTTGAATATAATTCAACTTCATACCAATTTCAGTAGAAATCCCCTTACCATTTATAAGAGAGTGTAAAGGACGAACTGCTAGACCCAAAAACTCTCCAAAGTTTTGTCTACCCGGTTCCAGTATAAATCAAACCGCGCGCCGCCACCGCCCATCCGGCCCTCCCTCATCATTTTATGTGAGTGTAAGTGAGTCGTAAGCGTAAGCGGCAGTCGTGTTAAAGCGAAAGGAAAACTCAATTCGCAAAGTTTGCTCTTCTCTGTTTCCGTTCCCGTTCTAAGGGCACGAAGGAGTCGAACGGAAAGGGCACGAACTTCCGCTTTACATTAATAACTGTATTCAGTTGTTGCGTTATCCTAAAATTATACAACCATTTATTTTAAACTTATCATGTTATACAGTTGGTTGGTTCACTCTGACTGGTGGCAGTGAAACTTTTCCATGTTCTCAACAAGTGGCTTTGCCATCGAAGCAGCATCAAGGACGAAGGGGGTACAAGGACGAATGGCTGTCGTCGTTCTCGCCGCCGTCGTCCTGTACAGTTTTGTTGCAGAAAAGTTTTGCATTATATTGTATTATGTACGACTATATGTATGGACTGGAAGCGAAAATACTCCTCTCGACAAGTATGGATTGGGTGCTGCACGGCACGACATTGTGTGGTGCACCAAGGAATCGGATCCTATGCAAATGGTTTTGCAGTTGGTAGCACAGACACACGCACACACTCACACTCTGAAAGCAGAAGTTAGGAGTGAAAATGGAAAAAGTTGTTTTGTTTTTGTTTAATGATTTTTCATTGAATAAAGTTTGGAATATAAACAAGTGGGCACACAAAGTGCTTTTGGAGTCATGTCGTGCGGTGTGGCAATTCGATTGAGCTATACATTTCTATCCACGTATGTGTGTTCAATTAAAAATAATTGCAACAAATTTATAAAGTGGCTTGTTATTCTCTGGATATCTTTGAGTGGGCGAAGCTGTATTAATATTATTTTTAATTTCTATAGAACGAATGTCACAGGAGTTATGGATGCATTTTTATAGCTCGAACTTTGACTCAAAATTCGCACATTTCAACTGGTTTAAGTAATCTTGTTTACACTTCAACCCCTGGGCCTTATTAGCGCTATCCACAGTGAGTACGACTCGTGTACTCATATCATTGTTGTTTTGACGACGACTCTATAGCACAATAGAGCTGAAACGAAATGACGCACTATAACGTATGCTGCCAACTCAAATTTCAATAGTGAATACACGATTATGAGACTGATCATAATGCTTCCTCGCATGATGATAAGGAGTTACACGGTGGCGATTTTACACCATTATGTCGCATAGACTTTAATTAGGTAGTTCCTTAAGTGAAAGGACCGCCGAACGTTGAAAACTATCGGCCGAGATATGAACGCCTGCTCTATGGTTAAGGATAAGCTTTTGGATTTCCAACATCCAGGTTAACTTTGGCTTTATGTCACACCACACCAAATCAATCCATCGCGAGGAAGAACTTCAGCTTTACGTACTTACTCGGTTGGCAGCTGACTGCGCTGCGTTTCATTGTCGGCCATACCTATCTTTGTTGATCCTTCATAATGATGGCACAGTAAAGGATCTACGTGTCCGAATCTGTAGAGGTAGTCTATGAAGTATCCATGACCAGCATGCATCTGTGTCGGGTGGAAGTTCAACTCGTCATTCCTTCCTATTGATCCAAGTTTATGTACTACGGTTCAAACTATACGTCTATCTGCCATTACACTATTGTCCTGTTGACAGGATGTTTAAATTAAACTTTTTCAATAGGAGGTTATATTGGTACGATTCCAGAAACTACATGTGCCTTATCGTAGGATGTTGCTCAGAAAGGGCTTATGTACTTTCACACCGTTGAATCTGTCGACTGCCTCCGTGTTCCTTCTATACGGAAGCATTTTTACTGCCACAACTCTTATTTAGTCTTTCCTCCTGTTTAGGTTCCACAATATTTGACATTGGGAAGAGCCCGTCTTCCGTGTTTGATGACAGTTGCTTTGTGGTGAATAATCCTGATGCTATTTCTCTCGTGGAACTATAAAAAGCTGCGTGATCACTGCTGTGACTAATAGCCAAGGATGGTCACGATCATCTCCAGTTGATGTTCTGGCGTTGGTTGGTGATTAGAGTGCAGACAATTTTTCTGTTTAGTGTTCTTTTCATCTGGACAGCTCCCAGATTGTTCTGTCTAGGCAGTCGGCAGTTGAATTTAGCTGCACCAAGTCCTGGAAAAATGCTAAAGTACAGAAGTACTATATTTTTTAATTCTATGATCATAAGGTAATTTAAATAAAACTAAATACTTAACGAAGGCTCTGATAGCAGTCTGGCTTTTAACCAAAATATCGACCTTGAAAGACATTGGAAGGCAGGAAGACACCGGAAAGCAGGAAGACATATTTAAGGATTTCGAAAATCACCCGTATCGACTCCATAGTCCATCTTTGAGTCCTCGGTGTATATTGCGAGATAAAAATCAAGATTGTTCGTCTTGTTACTCGTCTGGAGAATTATAGGCTTAAAGGATATGACAAGACTATTATGCGACCCATATTTGAAGATCAGACGTTCCATCCAAAAGGTACATCCAAAGGGTAAATTTTGGTTCCAGACCCCATTTTTTGTCGAACTATGATTCTTCCTCTGTCTAAACTGACAATAGAAGGAAAATTCATGTCATGTGAGCCATAAAGAAGGTGAAAAAAACACTGCCCTGAGGTGTTCTCTAGGCTTGGCTGAATAATTCTGGTACTAAGCATAGAAACTATTCATTGAAAGATAGTAGTTTCTTTTTTCACTGATTTATCCGCTGCATGTTACTACTACTAGTAGTACTACTTCCTACCTATATAATGCCGATGGCTTCATTACAGTCATCTTCTACCTCTTCAAGAAGTTTGGCAACGATCGCTATAACGTCGGCGAAGCCAATATTATGTACGAGCCCTCGTGATGCGAGGGCGAAGTTTGAGAACGTCGTCGTACACAAGATTGCAATGTAATGGACCTAGAACGAAACAGTGGGGGACACCGTTTTACTGCGCTATTCCGTTGTCGATGTCGTAGTGCAGACTCTTTGCAAAATAGTTCGTCATTATCTTCTATAAGTAGTCCGGTACTCTGTTGGCGCCCGGAGAATTGCTTTAGTGTTTACATTTTCCTTCTATATTTAAAAGGTTAGCTCTTGTTTTTGAGATGTAAAACGACTTAAGGCTCACATGAAAAATAACTATATTAATTCAACGGACATTATTCCTTTTATTTATAACCTCTTTTATGTTGACATCAGTAAATTCGTATAGGATTTTCAAATGTTTGCGTGTATAGAGCATCCCTCCTTCAGCCGTATCCAATTATAAAACAAGAACAAAGCCTCACCTTAATACCTCAAATGATGCCTCGAATAGATTGAAACAGCAAAAAAGCAAAACACAAAGGAACACAGAGCATCCCCAGATTAGATTATACAGCAACGAAAACTCAATGTTGCACAGACACACATGTGATATACATACATACATATGTCAGTCAGTGACAGTACTGGCATATGGAGCCGACGACGACGACGACGGTTTCACGTACTTGCATTATTCCAGAATTGCCTACGACAAAAAGCTGCTTCACGTAATTAAATCCACTTTGTTAGTATAATCATTTCTGTCAGGGCTACATTATGATCTGACAATTGAAGTAGGCTTCTAGGGTTTTCTGGCGTGCCACTCATAGCACTGCTCGAGTTCAAGTACACAGTGACGACGATGACGACGACGACTATGACTACGAAGACGAGGATGCTAAGAATGACTATGAGTCCTTAATGCATTCCCACTTTCATCGTTTTCATCATTATCCTCCTTATAGTCATCATCCACATTGACTCTGTCTGTAATCATGGCAGAGAGAGTGGCACTAAGGGGCGCAGTCTCTTCCCACGGACTTCCCTTAACTCACCTCATGTATCCTTTCTCCTCGAATCAAGTATAAACATCATGATGGAAATCGAGAGGAGTACTTTATCTTTTTAGTTTAAATAGATATTTTCGCTTAAGGTCCCCAGTACCTTTCAGTTCAACTCAGGAACACACTTCAACAGAAAAAAAAAGGACGAAGAACGAATGCAAACCCAAACTGGGGCTGTGTGTTTCAATAGTGTTGGGTGGTGGCGGTTTTGTGCTTAGTGTTTGATTCTGTGCTTCGTTCCATTCAATCCCCCCAATCTTCATCAAGCCTTCCATCCATTCAGTTTATCTATTATCCTGTGAACCAAATTTGAATATCTTAAGTGCAGACGGTACTTCTCATGAATAAATGATAAGTGAAACACTAGTGTTTCTTCTATCTCTCCTTTGCCCACCGTATCCTTTGCCTACACCACCAGCGACATCATCATCATCTACATCTCTTTACTTTAGGTTTTATATTCATTTGGTTTCGCCTTCTTCCTTATTTAGTTCGGCCGTTCACAATGTCGCTGAAATTGTAATGGACTCTGAAGGACGAACGAAAGGACTCTAACGTCGTTCGTCGTTCTCGTCGTTGTCGTAGTCGTCGACGTAGTAATACGACATCTAAAAGAAAGGCGCGCACACACAAAGAAATTGGTATCAGAAGAATGAGTGAAAAATGAAAATTTATGTTAATTTAAGTTTTATCGCGATTTGGGGCAGCACAGCAAGAAAAGCCGAGGGTTGAAATGGACAAAGAAGAAGCGACAATAACGGCTGGGCGCGGAAAAGTCAATTTCATTTCAATTAACATCTTATTTTTGAAAATGAAATAATTTATTGCATTAGAACTAGGTACATGAAATATGAAATACACGGATCTTTAGCTTTTGTGTAATTTCATGAATTTTTCTCATTTATTTGAATTCTTTGTTGAAGGGAGAAAGTTCAAAGGACCTTAGGTTAAAATAGAATTTGTTGGGATGGAAAAGCATTGATTTGATTCCACATGAAGGGAAAAAAGTGCTCAGCTCACCTGTACACCAATTGATAGGAGAAGCTATTAACTAACACTTACAAGTTCATTATGCAGTCCTTATTTTATCTCCTTATGGTACTGACCGGGCCAGATATGTTAGGTTGGGTGGTATATGGGTGTTCTTGTTGACAGAAGGTCTCAACGGCCCAATTAAACAACCCAACAAAATTGTATGGAAACCTAAACTTATTAGACGCTAAGCTAAACCTCTACTAAGGCAGATATTTGTATGAATCACAGGAGTTTGTTGAGCTCTATTCTTCTTACATCTTTTAAAAAATTATCAGATCTCATTTTATCATAGACGGGTCATACCGATTCGGTTCAACCGCATTTATCTGATCGACACCATCGTTTATAAGCTTACTCGCAGGACTCACTGTCTATTTCCATGTGCACTGTACTAATAACTAACTAATAAGCGGTCTACTGGCTTCAAGAAGGGCCGGTTCATCTGCCCATGTGACCCAACAAAGGGTGACCTTATTAGACCAGCTTCCTGAAGTCTCAGTGCAGTTCTAGCCGACAAGTTAGGAAGAAGGTTCAGTTTCGTGTTCATCTTATCAATCTCGTCATCGCGTGGCAGCCTGCCCGTTGAATTTTTGTAGCATTAACATCCAGTCCCCTTCCCTTGACCCAGTTACTTCTTAGAACTGTTATGGGAAGAAATTTTCCAGATACCAGAATGGCAACATCATCAGCATCTATATGGACCCTATAACCGGTCCAGTTTAGTTGTGGAATTATCTAGGTCTACAGAACTGGTCTAGATAGCCTGAGACAGTTTTCTGGGTTAGCAAAAATTGAGGTGCTATAGAAACCGATACAATGACATGGATAAGGAATGACACCGCGTTGTAGACTTTGGGCTATCGTATCCACGCAACTATTGGTTTATAGAACATAAAGGCTCTTAGGGTGAAGAACCTCTAGATTTCTTTAGCCGCATACGTATGTATATAGTTAGACTGTTAATAGCTACAGCATGCAGGCACTTGCCATTGATGGTGATGGCCTGGCCAATGACGTTCTTAGAGAAGTATAGGCCGATGACGATATACACCCAACAGTGACATTGTAGATCTTATGTTATCATTCCAAACTTGACAATTTTGCTTGTTGATGAATCCATTCAACCAGAAATGGGCTTCGTCGCTGAATATGAGTTTTCGACCGAAACTGGGGTCAGCTTCCAGGTAATCGAGAGCCCAAGCAGTGAACAAACGGTGTTGTCTATGGTCTATGAGCTCCGGTGTCAAAGCCCAAGCCCAAGTCACGACGGAAAATTCCCCAAATTATGGTCTGCGTAACGCCAAATTCTTGTGCGCGGCGCGGATTTGACTGCCTCGAATTCTCTTGTGATAGCGGCGATATTTCCGGCAGATCTTGCGTTTCGTTGACGTACGAATGTTGGGGGATTGTTCACTAAATGGGCCGTAACACACTGGATGACTTTCATTTTAGTGGTATTATAACGAGCATATGTACTACTGTCCAAAATATTAGAGAAACATTTCAACACAAATTAATTGCATATACCAACACAGTAAATTGCTCTCTAGTCGTACATCTTTCTCTATACTGCAGGACATGTTTGTGTGTTCATATGAACCTATGTACCTACGAGTATATAGAGAGATGCATAGCATAGATATTCGAGACTCTTGTGTTCGACATGAACTATGCCCGCGGCAGATTTCTGTTAAATCAAAATAATTACTGTCGAACTTTTTATGACATGAACATGACAATCCTATTATAGCTGTGATATTATTGATTCCAATATCGTGTTTTAATTTTTTTTTTTTTTTTTTTTTTTTTTTTTTCAGATTACTTTGAGGATTCAATTGAAATTATTATTAAATATATAATTATTATAGTGTCAGTATCAAATTAAATTCTCACCGCTCAGCCGTGTGGGATTTTCAATAAACGATTTGCTCATTTAATTAAAAGTTTTCTATGACTTTGGAATTTGCCTGTAATATAACAGTTTCATTCAAAACTATTTAAAAATTTAAATTTGATGCATTTTGTACGTCATAAAATAGTTTTCGAAAGAGCGAATGGATAGAGAAGAAGAAACAAGAAGAAAATGTGTGGGATACTTAAAATTTTGATGATTGCTCATAGAAGGACGTTTTATATCGCAATCAGAGGCGAATTTACTAATTTCACCTGTTTTTTTTTTTTTTTTAAAAAAAGCTCAAAATTAATTTGTTTCCCACTTAATTCAATACTATCGTTAGTCCTTATTTTATTTCAAGAGTTTCATTACTGATGGCATGTATATGTACAAAAGATAATCTATCGATCGGTGTTGGAATCATTAAAATCAGTGCAAATATAAAGGGATATTCTGGCCAACCCGTATCTCTAGCGAACAGCTTTATCAGAGAATGGACCATGAACCTATAGGCACAACCATACGACGACGAAAGTGTCACTCTTTCCGAAAGGGTGACAGATCCATAGCTAACCAATCGATGCAATGGAACCTGCTTACCCGGGATGGCAGGTTAACACCTAACACCAGGATAGGGATCTGCATGGCGATTGATTGGGAAACTACTGACTGTTGAAAACATGGATTGGACCAGAAGCGCAACAATCAAGTTCGTAATGTAGTGCTTGCTTTACCTCCTCGTGGTGGTCCCCGGGCAACTACATATATAAATCTCTATACATGTAGGCCTATGCCTTATGCTTAGACTAAGTAACTTGTGCCAGCAAACCGACACAATGCCTCGGATAAGGACTAATAACAACCGACCTTTAGCTGTCGTACTCGGACAAAAATTGGTTTCTGGAATGTGAAGACGCTCCTTGACTCTCAGAATGCCAAATTCCTTCAACTAGAACTCATGCGATATAAGCTGGACAGATTGGGAGTAAGCGCGATAAGATGGTTAGATGCGGATGAGTACCAATCCCCAAGGCGTAACAATGTACTACCCTACTCCGGAAGACCAACTTTCCCACGTGTATATGGAGCTGGACTGCTGTTAATTCCTACAGAACGCAGAGGCCTAATCTTCTGCCCGCCGCCTGGTGACAGGATTTTAACGGCCAGATTCCGGACGAGAGTGCGTCGAGTCACCATTATACAGTGTTACGCCCCCACGGATGATTCGTCTGAGGAAGAAAAGAAGACCTTCTACAACCAGTTGGGACTTGTTTATAATACAACATACAACCGTCGACATTGTTATTGTGATGGAGGACGTGAATGCCAAGGTAGGCAGCGACAACGATGGGCTCAAACATGTTATGGGACGGCACCGCTCCAGCGGCACGGAAGATCGACCTAGAAGATGAGAGAAGTGCGGCATAGTGTAAGACGTGACAAGCGCAATTACATCAATGCGCTGCAAGCACAAGAAGCAACAGCTAGGTGCGACAGCAGAACCGTTTACAGAATCACCAAAGAGCACATAGATGGCTGAAGCTCTACTCAACATCCAGTGAAAGGCTTAGACGGTTCGTTGCTAATATCAGATGAGGATCAACTAAAGAGATAGAACGAGGATTTTGCTTTAGTTCTAAACCGAGTATTCGCCAGCAATATGCAACCAAGTCAGACTGAAGTGTCCATAGATAGAAATTCCCGAATTCTCACCACAACCCCCAATAAGGATCAAAGCACTGAAAACCAACAAGGCGATTGGCGATGTGTTGAATGCAACCTTAGCAGCCTGCACTATATCTTAAGGATATTCTGGCCAAACCGTATCTCTAACGAACACCTTTATCAGAGAATGGACCATGAACCATACGACGACGAAAGTGGCAGTGGATTGGTCACACTCTCTGAAAGGGTGGGCGGCGGTCCTAGGAGTACGTGGCGCAGAACAGTTGAGAAGGAAGCACGGCAACTGGGAAAGAGTTGGGGACAGCTGAGGCACATTTCGAGAAATTGCACACGATGTAAACGGCTCTTACGATATTGGTTGTAAAACGTATAAATATATTTATGTAGGTGCAAGTTTGAACAACCCAGTCGTGCACTTTACTTATGTAAATATATTATTTTGATAGTGCCTTTCTCAATTTTAGTGCTGGCAGCACTGTTAGTACCTAGATATTTGATATCTTGTCAAAATTTAGCAAACAAATCGGTTTCATATAGTTTTGTAACAGGTTCTAGGGCGGGGCTCTTAGTGAAGGCTTTTTGTTTTTTTAATTTCGTATCACTAGCAACCGAAACTGCGCTAATCCATCAGGAAGCTGTCCTTTGACAAACTAAAATGCATCCGAGTAGATGAAATACGCACCTCATTTGTGGATAATTATGTGTAGGCAGAGCTTCGTTTGCCATTCCAGGAAAATGACAAACAAAATGATTCATATTCATTCGTATTCGGTCCATTGGTCGATTAAAGTCTCATCAAGAATAATACTGAGTAAAAAGGAGTAAATCATAGAAAAATGGATTGCAAAAAAAAGCCCCAACAAAGGATCTACTAAAACTACTCGACGTCAGACAGTTCCTTGAAATCTATTGAGGTTCCATTATTAACGTCTCTCCACCCACATGCACTGGGTCACGCACAAATCGCAATAACAAAATCGATAACTCATCATATTTGCTTTGGTAGACCTCTCATTGCTAATGAATAGATGAGCAGGACTCTATGTGTATCTGGCTATGCCATAGAGCAAGTCTCTCTCTCGTATCTATAGAATGATTTAGATACATCATCATGTGAGCTGGTAGATTTACTCAGTTGCATCGATGCATGCATATACATTTGAAACAGGGCCATCCGAATAAGTGCATTGCAGTTTCGGGGGTTTATTTGAGGCCTATGATGAGGTTCCTTCTAGGGTGGTGGCTTGGCTCGACTAAAATTGAAAATTTACCCACTCTACGTACGGTAGGTACTTGTAGCAAGGATATTACCAATGGCAGGCGAATGTGTATCTTTGAGGTTTGGATAGGTTCAAGGCATGTGTGCACCGCTGCAAGGAGAAGCGATATGAAATATTATTATATTCCTGCAAATGCATGCAAATTTAGGCTGAATCCTTGGCTAGATGTGTATGCATATATACAAATCGATTGGGAGATGCCAGAGGAATTCAATTTATTTATACGTGAAGTTGTGGAGCTTTAGTGATTGTTCGCAATGAAGATGAAAATTAAGAAAACGGGTCGGACGTGTGTGTGTTGTACGTTTATATGAATGCAGTTTGAAGGACTTATCATTTGCTTTGTAACAAAATTGAAACTTATTTGATTTGAAATGCAGAAATTAATATGAAAAGAGGTTACTGTATACATGTATACCTACATATGTATCTGAAACAATTATAACGAGTTTTAGGACTGTGAACGAAAGCAAAGTATTATTGGCGAAAGGAGAGAAACAAACTTCCTTCTCGGTATTTTACTGAGAAATTTATATCAGATCCATTCACGTTGGAATCTTTTACGAAATAAAATTTACTTTCAAATATGAGCTGCTAGAAAAATTTAGTTTGGGGCTTAAGGTAAGAATCACCCACATTTTCGATGTTTCAATATCTTGACTTAACGATAAACTAAGCTGGATCTCTAACCTTACAAAACCCATAGTCAAGTCGCGCTCAAGGCACTGGATGGAAGATTTTTAGATGCAAACCAGACTCCGCATGTCGACTTAAGATAGATAAATAGAATATGCAACAGCCAGTTAGTAACTTTTTAATATAGAAGGGAATGAGACGATCAGCGTATTGTCAATATGAACATATGTACGCCAGAGAGCTTTGTATGGAGTATGGTATAAAGTTCAACTACTCATAACGCTAGCCAGATCGGGCAGAGTTCATCTCATTTGCATGCCAGGACATAGCAGTCAGATGGAAATTAAACAGCTGACCAGTTAGCCAGTACAAGATGAAGATCGACATCAAGCTTCATCATGCCAAGACCATTCAAACCTTTCCCACATAAGAACAAAGCAACTCCTACAACTTAATAGGAGTCGAATCAAATTGCGACAGGATTCCTTAGGAGCCTATGTAAAGTCAAAAAACACCTCATTACTAGTGGAATATCAAAGGACAACATATGTCGGATGTGCAACGAGGATGAGAAAACGTCGTCACTACTTAGATAAATTCGATATTGAAGCAGAAGAAACGGCTGCTAGCCCAGTTAAAGATATAGTAGGATTCGTTAACAACACTGAGTTAACTGAACCCTTAAAATAGAGGATATCACAATATCATTCTTTAATCTACAATGGTACCGCAGAAATCTATTATGCCATATGTTGTTGAATAGAAAGGGACCTTCCTTCTCGGTCTCTGCATTGAAAGTCAGAGCGTCCTTCTATTGGCTCAAGTGTAAATGGAATCCACCAAAATATACTTGCTTGAAGGGCTCCCGACCCATGTAGGGTCTCTTCCACGGGCTGCCTTCCATACTCTGCGTGCACGCTGCTTCCACTTCCAAGGACCAAGTTTTCTACGACGACTCTCTGCCGATGATGCCTATATCATTTGCATATCCTAGCACGTTTGTGAAAGATAGTGTTGTATCGGCGGACTATCTGCTGCAACACGATATTGAGGAAGTCACGTGACCGTGACCTTTCAAAAGAGCTATTTCCAAGTTACACAGAGAATCGCATGTTCTCCAGCGATACGCGACCCATCTGAATAAGTTTTGACTGTATCCCGAATTGGACCATTGCCTGGTTGAACTCGAGACAGTGAATCATAGACAAACTAATATAGACGATCGTCTAAGCGTTACCCACCCGAAAATTTTGTAAAGTACACCGAGTTTAAATTTTCTAACTGTGAATACAAAAAATCGTGTTGACCTTTCTTTCCTTTTGCACACCACATTTTTAGCAGACTGTCATTCAATTAGCAACAACAAAATGTACAGAAAAATTGCTGCGCCCATAAAAAAAAACCGCTGATTGAGAATGTGTGCGTGAGCTCCGATTCGATTTTGCCCGAAACGTCAGAATACATTCAAAATCGGTGGTAATTTTGCTCTTGTGGGAGCCAACTGTCAAATCGACCGAAGACGATCGTCTATACTCATTTGTCGTTGCAGTGAATGCTGTCATAGGCAGCTTTAAAGTCAAAGAAAAACTGGAGGGATCCCACTTAGATTTGTTGGTATTTTTTAGGATTTGTCTGAGTGTGAATATTTTGTCAATTGTCAATCTGCCGGGCCAGAAGCCACACTGGTACGCGCCGAGTAGTGAGTTGCAGAAGGATTTTAGAACATTCACACAATACATTGAATAAGAGGTTATATGCACCATTTAACAGGGGTATGCCTCGGTAGTTCTTAAAAAAACATAGGATCGGTCTTTTTGAAGACCATTCCTCCACCCTTATTGATGACTTGGTGCATACATATCAAACCATCACATCAGTATTTAAAAAGTTCAGCTGGAAGCCCATGAGAGTCAGCGGCTTTTTGTGTCGTGGATCAATGATTACTGCATTCAACTACTTTGTACGAGGTTCCATTCCAACTTCGACTCCTGGAAAATACCATCAATCTACCACCACAGGCATGTATTTTATCCGAAACTATTTTTTGTCCTGAGCTAATCTTTGGATGGTTACCTGTAAGATCCCTTTAGTGCATCGGCTGTACAAAGTAATTTATAAATTGTAATTGCAGTAATTTTTATTCATTAAAACATTAATTTCAATGTAAATTAACTCGAATGCAAAATCATTAGCCATGAATTGTGGTGACTCTGTAATTAATGACTCTGAGGTCAACTTTTTGTTTCACTTGTTTTTTGTTTTTTTTTTCCATAAATTTTCACGAATTTTCCTTGTAACTCATCACTCCCGATGACATTACCAGGTCAAGTCCATGTACCCTTTTATTCCACTCGAAACGGGCGAACATTGCATTTTGTAATTAAATTTCATTGCGATACTGTGTGGCGAAAGACTGTCGAACTACGAATGTCCAAAGTGCTACAGGGGTGATTGCGTGGTCATGAAGAGAGCAGGCTCTGTGTTGGGCGCCATTTTTGCTACACCAGCAGAATGGGTGCGACGAACTGTATCCAATATGCAATTACCATATTATGAGCGTAATCGCTTCTGATAAATGCACTTCGCGTAAATCTCACATTAATTTCATTTGCATGACAATGTGCGATAAGCAGTGGCCACCCGCAAAATTACCATCACCAGTTCAGACCGCTTTTTGTATAATAATGCACATTGTATGTTTTGTATTGGGTGGATGGTGAGCCAAACTGGCTGCTGTTGCGCTACTCACGTAATTACTGACTGAAACCTACTTTATCTGCATTGGTGCAACAAATTTCATAGACACATAGAGTGAGAGATATTAATACAAAAAAAACAGTTATACTGTATAAATATTTCTATTTACAGGGTGTTTACAAAAATCGGAAATAAAAATTTCTTTAAATACACAATAAGAAATTTAGATACTAGTACACAAAAGGTGAGTGCATCATGAACAGTTGATTTATCCAAACTAGAGCACTGTTTTAAATAAAACTTGACTAGATTTAGTAAACCTTGAAACAAAGATGGCGCTTTAATTTACCACTTCAAACAAAAACTTCAGATTGGCCCAACATGTAGTAGTCCTTCTGTGCAGGCTATTAAAAAAGAAGCAGAAAACACTGCCGACTTTTTACGTGAGTTTGACGAAGAAGCACTCATTCACGTGCTTAACGGTAAAAGGCATTATTTGAATAATTTGCCCTTCAAGTTTGGCATAAGAGTGTAGCTGTAGAAATGTATACCGAGCACAGGACGTATAATTGTGAGAAGCTAAGTCATAGACTTTTGTTATAGCTGTCACTCGAAAACACCTAGGTACGCTAAGAGACAAATTTAAGATCCACGTATCACCCAGGGCTTACAATTCTCCCAGTTTTGGAATCTGGGAGAGAATCTGATCTGAAAAACGATCTGTATTAACCGGTCAGGTTAATGAACTTAGAGATTTCGTTTCGATCTACCAACCAAATCGCAAATTTACGGTGGAAAGCATGACAATAAAGGAAGCCTCATAATGTCTAAGGAATAATTATAATTTTTTACTGAAAGTTAGTTACTTACTTACTTAGGTCCTTTAATCCCTCGCGGGACATAGGACGTCAACAACGCCTGCGCGCCATCTTGTTCGTACTTCTGCAGCACCTTTGAGCTCTCTTCAATTCATTCCTAAAGAGCTCGATTCATCCTAGACTGTTCTGCCCTACGTTTGCCTAGGGCGTCCCGTTGTTCTGCCTGCTTGGGTGAGCAGATTCCACTGCATAGCGTATTTCGCAATGGACTTGTCTTCGCAGGGTAGGGTGTGTCCAATCCACTGCCACTTTCTTCTTCGTATTGTAATGTTGATAGGTTCCTGGCCCGTTCTCATATAAAGCTGTTCGTTGAAGATACGGTTCGGCCAAAAAATCCTTAAGATTTTTCTTAAAACACTTATTTACGAAGACTTGCAGTCTACGTGTGTTTATAGCGTCCATCTTCTAGGTGCTGCAACCATAAAGCAACACCGATTCTACGTTTGAGCGGAACAGTCGCAGTTTGGTTCTTAAGCTAATACCATTGCTTTTCCAGATGGAGGAAGGCTTACGCAGGCAGCTTTGGCCTTCCCGGTTTGCCGAGACCACACTTCCTAGTTGTCAACTTTCTCGACTTCCTGCCCGGCAATGTTAAGTTGGGCACAGGTGTTAGTAGTGCTCAGGGCTTTTGTTTTGGTTGTGTTAATTTTGAGCACCGTTTTGTTTGCCTCAGCTTCTAGATTCTGGACCATAAGATGGAGGTCCATTATCCGATGTCAAAGTAGACAAACATAGTCACTTTAAACATAGTCCAGCGAATTCCATGGTTTCCATCCATTAATGCTGCACGGAGAACATCACTGATAACCACTAAAAATAAGAGCGGTGACAGTATGCATCCTTGACGTACTCCGCTTTGGACTTCAAATTCTTCGGAAACCTTGCAATTGTGCAAGACGTGACACTTACTGCCCTCATACGTAGCCCTAATAATACCTATGAGTTTTTCTGTGATACCTCTCCTGCGGAAGGCCTACTAAAAAGCATCTCTATTCAAACTTTCGAAGGACAGGAATAAGTTCCATTTGTGACCTCGTTGTCGGGTCCTTTTCGTTTTAAAATATTTGGACTAAATAAAAATGTGTCCTTTGTTATAGTCTTTAGAGAACTGAGGATCCCTTTCCAAAAGGAAATACGAGATTCCCCAATTCAAACGTCTAAAACTAATTGGCAACTACTCACTTACGCTGGCAAGTATTATTTAGATCTAATTCAAATTCTAGACATGAAGCGAAGCTGGAAACTCACCAAGCGAACAAGACTCTAGGAATCAAATGGCTACAACTATTTCAATCGTTTGCGAAGATCGGTATTCATCTATGGTTATGGGCATAATGTTGTAATGCGTACTGCAACACCCTATGGTATAGCTTAAGCTGGATTACAAGCGTTCAACCTCTTTAATAATCTCTTCACAACACCAGAATACGTTTAGGCTTTTCAGCTAATGAATCCTACAGAAGCTGTTTGGATGATGAAGAGGAAGGGATGTTTCTTCATTTGCAACTCGAAGGGCAAACTTGGAGAATATTTTTTAAACAATCTCTACGAACTCACTTACACAAGCATCAGCGCCAAATACTGAGCTCCTTTTAGTTAAACGGGTAGTTATTGATTCATAGATCCTGTGGTATCAACAATGGACCCATGCTGGTGTAAGTGTGGTCTACTCCTGTACTTTCTGCACTAAAATTCGCAGCTTGCTAAATTTTTAAAATTGGGGATAAAATTCTCTCAGAGAAAGATAAATATCCAAAAAGGGAACGGGTTGAACAAAAAACTGCCCACTTTTCAGATGTAATTTTTTTTGTGTTGCTTTAGATTATCTTGTAAACAACAACACAACCATTTGAGACAACTTATATTTTTGCTCGAAAAATGGGGAAATTTTGTACTCTTTCATAAAACTCCGAGTCCTTACTAGATTTCACGATCTTTGTGGTTAATAGATGCTGTCAATTTCCCAAATTCAAAGGCTTGAGAACTCATCTTTCCATAGAGACAAAATTCTGTATGGCGTGACAAATAGCTTTGTCCAGTTGAGACCTCATGTCGGTCAATGGCTTTAATCTCAGGACCTTACAGTTTTTACAGGGAAGAAAAATTCCAAAGAACTGTCCTCCTTCAAATGTTAGGGATCACAAAAAGTACTTTTTGCATTTGTATTTATCTAAAAAGACAATTTCTTAATTATTCTACTCGAATCAGAATTTTTTTAGAATTTATAAATTAATTCAAAAATTTTAAATTTTTATTTGAAACATCCTGTATAGAGAAATGTTGCAGAGCAACGAATATTTCATCTGTGTGCATGGGTGGGTAAAATTGGTGTTTTGAATAAATGAACGAACGCATAAATAATGGTGATTTCAATATTATTTGGCCTGAGTTACGTAATTTTAATTAAAATAATTTTACCCATTAAGTTTTCATTGATGTTTTATTAACACGGATAAACGGGATACCGCAACAGCCAAACTCCTTTGGGTGAGAATGTATGTGCCTCTGATATTTTCTCTTCAATTTTAGTCGACAGTGGTTGATAGGTTGAAATGTGGATATTAATATCATGAACAACTCACATTTGGGTCACTTATAAATTTTATACATTTATTTTTATTAGAACTTAGAGGACATCGACAACAGTATCGCGTATAATGCACTTTTGTTTGACTTAAGATATTTTTCACTTACCTGTGTTTAAGTATGCATTTCACTAAAAATTTCAATTTTAAATAAGTCCACATTGATCGTAGATTTCGATAGTGTCTGTTGGAAGTTCATAAGCCACGAAGCAAAGGAATCTCTTCCGGATGTCTCCTAATTTTGTACTGAAGGCTATCTTGGCTAAAGCATCTATAGAAAGTGTATTAACACATAAAGTAAAAATATCTATTTTATAGATAAAAACTAATGTTTGGCCGTTATTAGGACTTTGTACCAAAAACGTGGTATGCCATTTTATAGAAATTTATTAAATTGGTATAAATCGGCTTGTGGCATTGAGCCATGGTACCCAGACTTACGATCTAAAACATCTTCACTGTCAATGAGGCAACAAAGAATTTTGGAAGACTGTCTCACTTCATGGTTGATTGGTTGGTTGAAACCGGAGGATGCACTTAGACCAGGAGTAGGTCCATTGTGGTCACCCTCTTACTCAGGGAACCATTTACTCCTTAGTATGAAGGAGCCAATCTTAGCCGTACAGGCATTGTTGAGATCACTTAGATTACCTAGTGTGGTCTTTCTAATGTTGCCAAGTGCGGGGCACGTGCATAGGAGGTGACTGATAGTCTCCTTATCTTCTTCATCTCTACAGAAGTCATGATAGGGGATGCCCAATCATTGGGCATGCCTTCCTATAGCACAGTGTCCAGTGAGGGTGTTTACGATTTTGGAGAAGGTTCCTCTTTTATGTTTCAGAAGTCCGTTGGACCTGGCATTATTTAGCGTGGGCCAGAGCAGCCTTGCAGTGTTACAATGATCAACCTGTTGCCACATATGGTTGGCTTCTCTCACCGCATCGGCATGGACAAGGTATTTAGCATAGGACGTTAGCGCCTCGACATCGGTGACCTTTATGGTGTTTAGACCTAAGGAACCTCGTCGGGCCTCACAATTCCCTGGTTTATTACAGTGACCCGGCACCCAGCAGAAAGTAAGGTTGTACTGTCCAACTATCTCACTGCCTTGGATCTCGTTGTGCAGGATCCGAGGGATTTGATGGCCGCTTGGCTGTCGATGTATATGAAAATATCTGATACTGATACTGCACTAACCGCCAGCCAGTCAGCTGCCTGACGAATGGCAGTGACTTCGGCTTGGAAAACGCTGCAGTAGCTAGGAAGGCTGAAGGAGTGGTGGATCGTGGATCTGTCCAGATCTTTTGAAAAGATACCAGCACCGACTTCTTCTTCGGTTTTGGAGCCATCCGTGAAGATTGTCCGCGATTCATTCGGGTATTAAGTCTCACTTCATAGATAGATTTTTCCCTCGGATGCCTCGGATTTTTAATGCGACCGCAAGTACATATGGCCGTAGGTCCTTGTGATTAGTATATATCCCTCAGTCAACGCTGGGTACTCCAACTAGCAATATAATAAAGCACGATGTATTTGTTTCTCAATGAGTTTCTTCACTTCTTCTTTATTTGAAGTGAATATCCTTCAGTTCATGTACATAAGCGTATGCAACCAAGTCTTGCCCTTCAAACCGCTACAAGCCCCTTTTAATATGATTAATAAACGCAGTCTGTTGATAGATAAAACCTATTTTTACATTTTCATATCTCTTAAGTAACCTTGTATGATACCCAAATCAAATGTCTCTAAGGACGTTTCAAGTTTTCGAAACTGCAATTCTCCAATGCATCCCTATTCCACAGTATGCAACTTGGTACCGAACATGATATCATTATGAAATATCCCCGATATATATAATCAATTCCCCTCCCCACTTAGAAAGTGAATTATTCAAATTAAGCCCGAAATCAAAGACCAACGTTGTGGAGTTTGAAGTTAATTTTTTATTTTTTTTTTTTTGCTTGAAATCCCTCAAGTGAAAATCCCTGAATGATCCTTCGCAATCCTTGAAAATCCTTAATTACTTAAAATTGTATTAAAAAAAAAAATAAAAAACGTAAACCCAACGCAATTAGGGTGACAGAGGGCAAATAAACTCAACCGAAGAACGCCTATATTGTCGCCCCAAACTCCGCAACAGAAACGGTAGCTAAGTGATTCTGTTAATTGCGCACAGTTTTCGAAGCGGAATAAGTCACGTACACGCTGAATGATGGCAAGTCGTCTTCCTTCGTCCGTGAGGAAACCCACCCGAGGAGTTCTTCCTATCTACGCTTATAACTTCTCGCCGTATTTTTCTTTATTATTTAATTTTTTTTTCCTGTTCGACATTTTAACGAGCAAACAATGTACTATTAACGATCCATTAGAACAATCTTTGCAACTGGTCCCCCCATGGGATGGTTTCAACAAAGCTGTGTGAGTTAAACCAAGTTAAATTTTTGCCCCTTTAAGGACTGTGTTCAAACGATTCAGCGTACTCGTATATCCTCCCACAACATTGTGTGAACTCACTTTAGCCTGAAATAATAATTAGTTATGCCATTTTGTTTGGTATTTGGCGCCCCCTTTCGCCCGGCAAAAAATAAAAACGGGAAGTTTTCAATGCCATCCCTTTCCGCCTTGTCGCTTATATGTTTGTGGTTATGCCAGGCAGGCGACAGGACGTTTGCTAGTAATTGTTTTCGGGTGATGTGGCTTTGAGGTGGTTTGTGGTTTCATCCCCTGCAGGGTGTTATACAGGATTGAAAAAAAAAAGAAATGGAAAAAGTGATTAAAACAATAACGGTGTAATCTGGGCACTTGCTTTCACAGTTATGACTGACTGACTGCACGATGCCTTAGGAGGTGTTTTAATTATTTAAAAAAATTTTTTTTTGTGGATTTAATTTACCGGCTTTATTCGAAGGCAGTCGTGCATTCAGTGACTTGTCAATTTCAATTGCCTGTCGGTCTGGTAATGAATGCATTTTTGAATAGCTGTCTTGTGTGTTTATTTTTTTCAAGTTTGAGCTGACAAGTTGGATGCTTGTCACTTTTAAAGTGCTTTAAGGCGGATCTATAGCCGTAGGTCGCTTTGATAAGCAAAGAGTTTTCAGCGAAGAAAACAAAACAAATAAAGAATGCAACGCTTTAAAGGAATATATTGATCAATTTTCAGAGACTAAATAATTACGAGGAATGAAAACCACTTCAGTCAAAAACTTATCACCTCTCTTAGTTAGCCTTACTCCCAACTATGTACTTCCCTTGGCACGGTAAGGACTGATTCTAGCCACAGAAGAACAAAGGTTTGCTTTGGTCAGATCAGGTTTAGGGGTTCGCTCCTTACGATAAGCCCAATAAGATTCATTGTATCAATTTATTGAACTCTGGTAACAGCACTCTAACAGAGCCACCCCAATAGTAATATTATCGCAGGACGTCCATCAACTGAACACTACTCAAGTCCTTCAAATCTGTGAACAAAAAACCAACGTATACCGCTGCCGCGCATGTACCGGTACCCGTACCGCTCTGGTGTGTGCCTAGCTTTAAGCTTGGAATCCATTATAACGCACAGATATCGCGCTTATTTCCAGATACTGAATGCTACTTCGCCATAGTGCTGCGAGTGCA
Organism: Chalcosyrphus nemorum; assembly: GCA_949716465.1. Classification (NCBI taxonomy): domain Eukaryota; kingdom Metazoa; phylum Arthropoda; class Insecta; order Diptera; family Syrphidae; genus Chalcosyrphus; species Chalcosyrphus nemorum. The sequence continues at coordinate 41,970,076 of OX454333.1, read as the reverse complement.
AACCCTCCGATTCTTCCCTTGTTAGTGAAGAGTATTTTGCTAGAAGGAAATTCGCCGAGGCCAAAATGACCACATCGGCAATATAGGTCAACGTGTTTAATCCTTTTACGTTCAATATTGCCAAGAACTCATTCACCACGAGGAGATCCACGCCTTGAGGGCCTCTGTAGACCCTTTTCCAAATGGCTAAGTATATGGCACTTGATTTGATAAACAGTGCATTCGAGTTGTAGAGACCGGTGTTTAGTTGTGCCCTGTAAACTGTTTATTTATTGCATCAGGGCCTTTATTGTTGAATGTTCTTTCAATGTCTGGGCATGTCCTTGGAGTAAATTCTTTGAAGTGGCGAAATCTTGTTAATCTTGTTATAACTCTGTGGAGAACCGTATCGAACAACAGCGAGCGCTCTTTAAGTGTGTGGCAACACCAACCGCCAAATCATAGGGGGTATACTAGTTAGATTAAGATTAAAGGAGCTACAGGCCAATGGGACAGTAGGACTTTCTATAAAGATCACCAAAGGCTCATTGGTATTCAGAATTTTGATTAACTTTCAGTGTAACTTTTAGATGATAATGTTTTTTGACTTTGGATGCAGATCAGCTTACTATATGGGGACATGAATAACACTAAATTACAGTTCCTATTATGATTAAGAATCTACTCCCAGCTTCGAAGAAGCATGCTTTTTTTATTGCTGAAGATACTCTTGCGTCGACCAGATAATAAATATGTCAATGTAAAATGATCATCAATGGACCGAGTGTAGGTCTCTGTTACATCAACTGTGTATTGCCCTCGAAATAACTTTTGCTGCATTGAATCGATATGTTATCTGTTTGCCAGCTGAGAATCCCTGCTTAGAACTACATACGAGGGTAGCAAGTGTCACGTCTTACACAATAGTAAGGGCTTTTGAAGCTTGCCATAGAATTCAATTGACTGCACCTCGGCTATTTTCTATAAAAACAGTGTTCTTGGCTGACCTCAATAACACCGAACTGGGAACACGAAAAACAGACTTTTGGAAAGGACAATTTGGCCAAAGAAGCCCTTGGAATTGTATAAAGATGAATTTAAGCAGTTGGACACAAAATTGAGAAACAGATAGGAGCGCCAGAAAAGAAGGCAAAATCTCCAATGTTCAGTCTATAAGGACGGAGTAAAATTGAGTGCAAACTCCAACAGCAACAGTCTTGGCATCTATTGTAACTCCTTATAGGTATGTACTAGATTTAACACCAAAACATTCCTTTTTGGCTCTATAACTAGGATATGAATGCCCTTCTACAAATATGCATGAATCAGGCGATGGATAGATTGGAAGAACAAAGAACGGAATGGGATGGTGCGGTGGAATTCCAGGCAAGGAAACTCGTAAGTAAAGGGTGACCAGACCAAAGGTACCAATGACATCTAGTTGCCAAAATATTTAGTAAGGTTTGCTATCTTATGATGTACCTTTTATTAATACGAGTTTCATCGTGAGGTTGGTCGTCATCGTGGCTTTAGTGTGCAGACAATTAATCGCTCCATGGGGAAATTTGAGCGTCAGTACACTTTTTTGGGCCTTAATCCACCAAGCCTCTGTCTGGTTGGGGCTAAATAAAGAAAACATAGCCGCCGTAGTTACCAGTAACGAAGAAAATCCAGAAATGTTTATTCGGTGCTGATCAGATAAATTGACTTTTGGCTTATTTTGCGGTTGGATTTGGGCCAACATCCATATAAGATTATGCTGCCGCAAGAATTCAACCAGATGACCAGAGACAACGACCTGAGTTCTAATTGACACCACTCGATTATTTTCCATGGGACTACGTCAAGTGCTTAATCTACGCTAGCAAGGCAACCACTTTGGATGAGCTCAAGGCGAACATTCTAGACTCTATTCCCGGTATAACGCTGCACATATTGTACCAAGTCATCAAATATTGGACCGACCGATAATGGCTTAAAGCTATCTTCGAAATAAATCTAGAATCAATTTTATATCTCCCATTGCTGTATTTTTATTTATTTATTTTTCTCCTATCGTTCATATCTGGTCACCCTATATTATTAGGTATGTACCCTTACTGACTAGTATCCAAATTAATTTTTGGAAGTGTTTGTGATTTCTGCATCCATGGACTTAATAAATTTAAGAGTAAAGGGGTTAAAGCCATTTTACTGTTGAAGCAGAAACTCCCAAAATAAAGTATATCTTATCCTTCTACTTATCCTAATTGTAAATGCTGCTGCTTGAATATCATCAACAAAGTGTAACAAGTTTCGAAACACGACTTATGTCGCCCTCAACATATGGTACTATAACAATACTCAAAGAATCCTTTTAACAAACCAACAACCTTCTAATTTCGGAACAAAACTGACCAAGCAAATATTTTAATTATCTTCCAAAACAATGTCTCTTATTCGCATCATTTCTTTTATTGACTTTCTTAACATTTGTGATACCTCTTTTGGTCCTAATTTTCCAAGAATGACATAGAAGTACCATACATACATCCACTTACTTTCTTGAAATACCTCAGACACAAATCTTCTTCAAGAGATGTATCCTGCTGTACGTTTGTCGGGATGAAGAAGAAGGAAAAAGTCATCTGTCGTTTCTCAAGTACTTAATACAAAATCATACCTATGCATTCTGTCAAGTTCATATAATCATTGGGTATAGCTTACAGGATATGCTTGTGCACTCAGCCCTACACTAAGCAATATAGATAAGAACATACATAGACACTCAGTATTGTGGAAGGAGCAAAATATTTTTCACATGGCGCTCGTTAAAGACCAAAGGACTTCTCGACATTCTCCGATCTGGATATAGATACGGATGCATGTAGAGTAAGCTGTGAATAAATCTTAGTTTATCTCATGCAAAAGAGGAAATAGTTCTCATGTTGTATCTGAAAAAGAATACATTTTCAAGTATGTAGTACAAGAATATTCCGCAAATTTTCTTTATTTGCGAAAGATACAAGATAAGGTAAGAAATCTATGTGTACACTTCGGTATGGTTGATAAAAATTGTGAATAAATCCTTAAAAATAAGCTCATCAATGCAACTATTCTGTTGGCTATGTTCGTAGTCTTATGCAACAAAAACAATAACAATCATGAGAGTCAGCAGGCCTATCAAGGAGGTAACTCTCCACTCGGTAGAGTGCGCCATCATATACATATACACGTGGCATTCCCATAGATATTTCAATAACAGAACCGCCTATAGAATCAAATCATGCGTTGTATCGCGTTCTAAAATACATCATGAAAGAAACCGCTGCGCAAACAAAAGCAACCAACGCATCATGAGTTATTGTGATGCGATGTACCTATAATTTGACAGCAATTTTTTCATTCCGAAAAAAAATTAAATTCTTTCTGTTTTATGCCGAAAACATTTTTACATATACTGCCATTATTTGTGCCAAAATTATTCATTAAAACGTTTGAGAATATCACCGCTGCTAATTCTTAGACATTTTTGCACAAGCCGTTCCGAAACGTCAAAGATTTGAAAGCATCGTGATGCATCGCAAAATGAAAACTTCGTAGCAACGCATCACAAAGGCAGTGATGCTTTCACGTTGCGCATTTTTTTGACGTTTTGGAACTCAGCCAGGCATTAGCGAGCATAGAAACCACGGTTTCGGTTCTTTAAATAGAGATGGGTCCTTTCTCGATTCATTGTTAGAAATCTTTAATACCTGGCTAGAAGCATGGCAATTCATTTTTAGGATTTGTATTTTCGAACTATTTATTGGACATTCGAAAGTTCTAACTTAATTGTTCTTACCTACTCCTGTAAGGAAATACCCTTCTGATTCCTATTGCCCTTTGCGCCTTATATTTCTCCGAATGCCATTCTAAGTAAGCGGATTCCATTGCATCGCATGATTATCTATGGACGTGTCCATTTTTTGGAAAGTGTGGTCAGTTGTAAAATAAAATAAATATTAGACCGTAAGCAGCCCATAGTGGGCCAAAGCCTAGCTTCTCACAACTGTACATGTTGTGCTTGTATACATTTCTGCACGTACAGAAGAGACCTACTGTTTTATGCCATATCCGAAGGGCAGGGGAGTTTTTGAGAAGCTTTCTCATGACAGTAATACTCTTGAATACTTGTCAGACAGCCTGAAGAGGTGGGGCCGTGAAAAAAACTTTTGATGGTATTTTTCTAGATTCGAACTTGGAACCCCTTGTGCAGTAGTCCAACGCACTAACCACTGAACCACGGCATCCAGTGGTCAGTTGTATGGCACTTTTGTCGGCATATGAATCTGATCATTCGAGATACGATTTGTATACACAGTACCAAAGCCATAAAGCGAGATAGATTCAACAATAGAATGGATCAGTCGTAGCTTGATAGCTTGTTCAATCTAATAGCAATATTTCCAGAAGGCAGAAGCTTGATGACCGTTTCCTTTCACGGTCTTCCAAGCTTTTCTGAGTGGGAGCAGTAGCTGAACCGATGCTCCGCGAGCGTACCGCAAGATTTGACCGCTTTATTGATTTTCAGTGCTTTGATCGCTGTACTAAACTGATTCTTTTGCTTCTTCTGCAGTCAGCTACTAATTCTTTCCACATTGCGTGAGAGATATTTTGAGATCTCTTGCTGCTTACTTTTGCATGTAGGGCTCCTTTGTGGGAGTTTTTCTGTATCATCCTAACGCTATTGAAAGTGAAGCCACAAAGACCGTAAGTGTAATGAGTTCAATGCCTTTCAGGATCGGTTTTCACTTCATAAAGTAAGACCAAACCATCCAAGAAATGGTTTTATACCTGTGACACACTGGTGGTATGAATACCTTAGTATACGGATGTACTATTTATGTGTCAGGCATTACCATAGTTATACCACACGATACTTGGGTTTGTACGATAGTATTCGGAACTCTCTAGCGATCACAGCGCCATTCTTCTTATTGAATCTTCTTCAAACTACACTTTATCGTCAATTTTCGAGTAAATTGGCTTTTATTTTGCTAAAAATGGACGTTCACAAAAAAGAAAAAATCCTCAGTTTATCAGAAATTGTATTATTCGACATTAAAACCAGAAATCATTATGATTAAAACGATTAATTTGATAAAAAATAAATGACAATTCGGTACAGTGTTGTCAAGGCATACTACACAGGGTGTTAGTTGCCAATACCATGGTACTCATATTGTAGTATCCATACCTCCAGTGTGTCTAATACCTTAGATAATACAATAAGCAATGTCAAGGCTTTGTTTTTAATGTTACCTTAAATTCGACCAAATGACACCAACGCTGTCAGTAGATATTGCTGTATGGTATGGAGCTCCGGAAAGGCGGTCTTGATTCAGCGATAACAAAAGCCATTCTGAAATAAACACAATAACGCCATGTTACACATGACTCTGTCATTATTTCCTATTTCAATAACTCATCATTAGATGAACAAGAGAAAGTTATTCCTTCCTGCGTTTATTCAATATGTATGCACATAAATCCAATCTATCCGTGACAAGCATTTGAAAAGATATACCGCAAAATGGATATCCATCATAATGCCCAGCGGAAAACTAAATTCATCCGTGGTTAATCTGGAGCATGTTGCTAGTGCATAATACTACAAAGCGCTTGTACAGGAAATATTAATTAATTATAAAGCCAACAGTGTTTATTTGAGTTTGATGCAAATGACGACCGTCATGTTGCGGAATAGGAAATCACATTCAATGAAATGGAATGAAAGTTTCAAGTGGATTTTAATCCAATTCCCAAGTATCAATTATATGCACTCGCATATATTATTCCATTCAACTTGTCAGTCAGAATTGAAATCTAAAGAGTACTTCTGACTAGCTGTATCCACTTTTTACGTCAAATCATCAGGAGAGTCCAGGAGCTCTATAGTCTAAGCAGGCGGGCTTTGAAAAACTTTTTTGTTTTTCGAGTATAGGTAAGTAGAGTAACTTCGGGTATTGTGATATGGTCGGGTAATGTGATATACTACAATATTTCCAGAAATAAGCAGGTCTCGAAAAGAATTTTCTTATCAACATAATGGTAATGGAAAAAAAACCGTTCTGCAGTCTTATGAGCCCTCGCATTCGTTCTATTTGGTGTCAGTGTGGTAAAATCGAATCAGCGATGCGGTCGAAGTTTTTTGTGCGTGCGCCTTATGTGTTTTTTAAGCCAAAATTATTATAATTTATAAAAATAAATTTTAAAGTGTGTTTGTGTGTGAATTAAGTTAGCAAGAAATTGGGTGAGTTTTTAGTTTTCTCAAGTGTTTTTTAATAAAAAAATTGCGGTTGTTTCAAAACCTAAATTCGGCTAATGTGATATGGTCAAAGTAGGGTAAAGTGATATACCATATCACATTACCCACATATTATAAGTTTATTATTAGTTATTAAATATAGTTATAATTATTTCCAGATCATGCCAAAGAAAGGTCAGATACGCAAATGGGATGCCGAAGCAATGAGAAAGGCAATTTTGGCAGTCAGAGGAGGAGCAATGGGCAAACTTTTGGCGGCGAAGGCGTTTGGAGTTCCATTTGCAGCACTGCAAAGGGCAGCAGAAAATCAGTCGCAACGGTGCTAACAACATCAACGTATAAAATAGCCTTGGAAGAGAGCATTCGAAATATCGAAAAACGCAAAAAAAACAAGTGACGAAAAGACCCATCCCAGTAAAATCGAAACGGACAAAGCAAACCAAAGAAGTTCCTCTAGCGATTCGGATGAATGTTTCCACTTACCGAGCTCAGACGACGATCCTTGGGCCGAAACTCCACCTAACCAGGACACTGCTTGTGCCTTTTGCAATAAATCCTTCCAGATGGATAAGGAGCATAAGATATGGGTACCGTGCTTGCAGTGTTTGTGCTTAGTAAATGTCTTCCAACACGGGAAGCTGTTTTTTATGCGAGTCATGCAAATCAGTTTAATCAATTTTTTGTGCTACTTTATATTCTATTACAGTAAATATCTATGTTATACTTTTGTGTTCTTATGCGATTTCTTAACATTAATTTGCCTTTGCAAATAACATTAAAATTATGTAAGGATTCTCTTTTTTTTCTATTGTACAAGTTGCTACAATACAATATCACTTTATTTAAAATAATAAATGAAATCATTAATAAATACTTTCAAATATTTTTAGTTTTCAATTTGAACAATAATTCTGATGTATGTATTTTGTAGTTAAAAGCTATTCGGGTAATGTGATATGGTATATCACATTATACGAACCTTGTATATCACATTACCCGCCAATTTCATTAGACGGAGTTATAGTACTTTTTTCCATTTTGTTGACATAACTCAAAATTGGCATAAGCTATGGAATTCATACTTCGTAATCTAATGCGCAATACACCAAAAAACTATAAGGTGTAGTGCTGTATGAGATATGTTATAAAAAATACGAGTAGTTGTAAGAAAACAAATGCCTATATCACATTACCCGAAGTTACTCTACATATACAGGCACTGTTACTTTGTGCTTTATGTTTTATTATCAATTATATCAAGTTTACTAAGCGTTTCGATTTTTAAAAATCAAATCTATATTTTTTTTATTCTTAATCAAGCTGTTCAGCTGTAGACAACTCTTTTAATTGTTAAATATAATTTTATTGTAAGCCGAGTTTTTTTTTAATTCAACTAATAATTATTCAAATCCTACATATATACATATGTATGTATTTACAAATAGAATGGAATATAAATTAGTATGTATATGAGTAGGAAATTTGCACAAGTGGAAAAGTCTTATGTAATAATAAAGAATGGATACCTTTAGATCTATTGTGTTATTTCATTTCATGGTTAACCAGAAATCTAATGAGTCCTGACTTCCAGGTTCGAAGTTAACGCTGGTTTTACCAAGACCCGCCTTAAACAGACTAAATAGACTCTTGGGCATTGATATACCAAACCTTGTCACTTGGCACTAGCAGTTTTCTCCCTTAACGCGTAAAGCTTGTCGAAATGATTAGTTCACCAGGGAAAATATCTACGGATCTTTCGTCTTCTCTAATTGCACACATGTCCGGTGAAAATCCATTGGACTCCAGTTCTGGGATAGCGGCTACAAAGACTACAGAGTAATTGTATTCAGCAAATGGTTGAGGTCGCCTTGAACTTGTGCGCGCCTGCTACCACTCCATCTTAGGCTAGATTTACAGACTTGGCAGAGTCATATCTTTCGAGGGACCAAAGATATATATCTTTTAATGTTTCAGCGCCGTAATGTATAGTACTGGACTGATCAGAGTCTTTACTACTAAGGTTGAGCTTTTCTATTGAATTGTCATATTAGCTAAATAAGTTGCGATTGACAGGGGTTATTCTTCGCCAGATTTCCGCACTGATGGTCTTTTTAAAATAAAAATAATAGCAGAGTCAAAGTAGAGAAGGTGATCTATTGCCCCGAAATTGTAACATTCGTGGCATTCTGTCCCATTGGTTTGTATTGATTGTTCCTTTTTGTTATAAGTATATGTACACATAAGTATTTGGTTTTTAGGTTTATCAGTTCCGCAGACCATTGCCGTTTCTTTCCTAACTTTTACACGACACAGACACGTCGGTGCAAACCTTAAGTCTGCGCACACATCCCTTCGCCGGATGACAATCTGCACAGACATTAGCTTGCATCGTTTCATCGTGGTCGAGGGGTCGGAAAAATGACAAACACTGCTTATGCCAAACCACAAAAATTAGCAAAACCGCCAAATTTTTATAAATTTCCAAAAATTCGATCCAAAATTGTCTATCCGTATTTATTTTCACGTTTACATTATGAATTATCTCGCTCGGTGTGTGCAAAATTGACTATACCCCAGACAGACATGTCGCTGCAAACCATGAAAATTTCACAACAACAAAATATATTGGTCTGCAGCGATGTGTCTGTGTTGGGCCCTATTACTTTGTTCAAGCAGATCCAACACCTGGTAATGCTTGCAAAAGTGTGCAGTTAGTCTTCCCCGTCCAATCAACTGATTTCGTGATTCTAGACCGTGAAATCAGTGGTGCCTATTACCCACTGAACTTTTATGATTGTTGCGCATTGTGGTATATTGTTGTACTGTTTCGAACTGTACAGTTTTCACTTGACAGATGTCAAAGCTTAATGCTTGAGAGAAATCTAGAAATTTAATATGGAGGTATATCATAATCTTAACAAACTTTTACGACTCTTCATCCTTCCATGATACAAATAGACGTGAAACTTAACTGACGTAATAATTGGCGTGTTCATTCGGCTACAAGTAATAAATAAACTTAATTAACTCTCACTTTTCGTCCTTTTTCACAAGTCCGTTAATCAGAGGTTGCAACATGATATAAGAGAAAACTTATCCAATGTCATAAATACAACAGATAACTATAGCATTTGTTTCTAGATGAAATTAGTTCTATTATTTGATGGCTTTATCCTCCCACGAATATTTAGTAATAAAAATCTAATCAAACCGAACCAGTGAGAAAGTTGTCTTCAGATTTATTACCACCAAAGTTTTTTTTTTTTTGCGAAAAAAAGGGGCAAAAGTTCACTAATCACAGGGGAGCGAATTTTTTTCCCCACACTTATTGACATATTATAACAAAAAGTTCGAATATGCTCGATGTGAATAGCGGAAAATATAACTTTAACTTCTGTTCTGTGTTGGGTAAATCAATATGTTCGGATAGACTAGGATTATGGCGATAGTATCGGCTATGCTGGCAGTAAAATTACTCCTAGGAGTAACTTTACCACTAACTCAATTTTGCTCAGAGTTTTTTTCTAGTTTATTGTTTTTGTCCTGTTGGCTTCCTTTCACTCATCCTTTTCCGATTGCTTTGCAAGGATATACGATATACGAAATAAGACAATTTATAAAATCTCACGTTTTTGGTTCTCCGATTTCGTTAGGGAATTTTGTTGGATACGGTAATGGTTGGTATTGATGTTTGCACAGTTATAGATACATTTATACTAAAGCAAGACAACGGCGAGATATCGTGTGCTTGTCTGTATCTAAATCCGATGAAATCATGATTTTTCTCTCGTTTTCCGTATTAGGATTTATGACAGTGCATTGGATATTAGAGTTATAATACCATGACATGGGAACTGTGGTTTACTAGATGGGAGGCATATACTTAAAAGCGTATGTCTATTATTATATAAGTTATGTGGTTAGGTTATGTGGGATGCTATGAAGGATGTTTGGAATTAAGCTAACCTACTTACACAATATATAAACTGAGGGATATGTAACTAGAAGTCTGTTGAGTAACTATGTGAGAATTGCATACCTGATTACATCCAATCCAACCCACCAAACCGTATCTCTAACGACCAGTTTTATCAGAGAACGGGCCATGAACCTATAGGCACAACCATACTTTGACGAAAGTGGCAGTGGATTGGTCACACTTTCCGAAAGTGTGACAGATCAATAGCTAACCAATCGATGCAGTGGAACCCGCTTACACAGGATAGCAGGATACGCGGCGGTCCTAGGAAAACAGTGGAGAAGGAAGCACGGCAGCTGGGAAAGAATTGAGGAGAGCTGAAGCACATTTCCAGAAATCGCACACGATGGCTCGTAGGCATTGTAGAGGCCCTAGGAAACACAAGGGGATACAGGACATAGGTAAGTAAGAAGTTAGTCTGTCTGCTAATCCCATATTAATCTTAAACCCATACAGAGTCTGATGCATCAATAGATACACATCTATTTCTCTGATGTGCCACTTAGGCAACAGCAAGGATATCCGAATTGAACTCGTCCAAAGTCTTTCGCTTAATAGAGTAGAGTAAGGACTTGACGTAGCCCCACAGAATATAATCAATAAGTGTCACGTCGCATGATCGCGCGGCCAATTGATGAACACTTGCCGTGAGATGGCCCAGTTGCCAAATTTCTCCTCCACAACTTCGAGCGTTGCTTCGCTTGTATGGCATCTAGCGCTGTCCTGTCGGATATCAATGTTGTCCTTCTTTGGCCACAGAAAGCCTATAACTGAGTACACAGTGCGATGAATTGCCTGCACACTGAAGCCATGATGACGACAGACCTCACGTTGCGTATGTACAACTGAGCCACGATTTCAATAATAGTCTAGCTGTCAAAGATTCTCACCGAACTCGTCTCAAGCTTCTGTCAACCTATTCCATTGTACAGAAGACTAGAGAAGTCAGAGTTGTACTGCTGGGCTCGGAATTATTTCAACCCATTTAGCTACCAAACTGCTGAATCCTTACTTACTTACTTAAAGGACAGCCAACCCTTGTAGAATCTTTGACGAAGACACAGCTGCCTTCCATGCTGTTTTCTGGCATCCCCGACAACTTGGTCTTTGTACTGCAGGTTCGGTCTTTTTCTCAGTGGCATTCTGCCCAATGTTGTTGATTACATATACTTCGTCTTGTCCGCGTTCACTTCAAGACCAACTCGTTTCGCCTGCTCATCAACTGCCACGCCACTACGACGGCTCGTCGGGATCTTCCGATAATGTCAATATGTCTGTGTATCCCAGCAGTTAAACAGATTTGTGAAAAATAGTGCCTTCCGTGTTGACACCTGCGTACTATCTGCTTCAACACGATATTGAAGAAATTACATGATAGCGCATCTCCTTACCGGAATCCGGTGCACGTTTGGAAGAGCTCAGAAGAGTTGTTTCCAACTTGCACAGAGCATCGTGTATTTTCCAGCGTTACGCGACACATCTGGATAGGTTTTGACAGTTTCGAATTGGCCCATCGCCTGGTAGAGCTGAAAACGATGAATGCTGTCACAGTTCTTATAGGAATGATAGGATCGCCATTTTTTTAAGATAAGACATGTTAAACTAAGACTCAAGGCATCAGGCATGCGTTCAGCCCCCCAAACCCCAAATGCCTACAAGGAAACCTTCTACAAAGAGCACTTTACTCAATAATTGAAAAAAAAAATTAAGTGATGGCATATTCCTTAGTCTCCACTTAGTAGGTTAAACACAAAAAACATGGCTTTTCCCTCCTTTCCTGTCAAATAAAGATTCGTCAGAGAGATAATTGTACCAATAAATAACAGGAAAAGTATAAAATTCATGTTCCATAACTGTGGGAAGACCAATTTGTTGTAAATACGCAAATTCTCCCCTTTGGAATAATATTAAATAATGTATATTCCCAGAAATAGAAAAAGCAATTCAAGAATACTCATCAAATTTGTACTAATTTTAGAGCCAATTTTCATAGATATTGTAGGGCAGAAATTCTGGCCAACATTTATTATTCCATTGAATCCAGTAGGTCAGTTTCACCTAACGTCTTGGATATACCTAAACATATATACTTCACTAAAATGTATTTCATCCTAAGGTCATTTCACCTCATCTTCCATATTGCATTGGCAAATTCAATTCCATCAATATGATGAAACAAATTTACATTGCATCAGCAAATAGGTCACCGGAAACCAAATACTGATCTCGAATCCATTCTCATGTGGCCGACCTGAGAATTAAGCAAATATAGGATACGATATGGGACGATTTCCAATTTCATTGAAATAACCACTTCAGCAGAACACAGAGTGAGAGAGAGCGAGAGGACCATTTTGCTGTACCTATGCCTGTGTCATGAATATTATCCAAATCTATCTTACGTGGCACCGATGAAAACTCGAATTCGGGGCTGAATAGTTGATTAGATTACGTGTGCTCTACGAATGTGGAGCTATATCTGGGACGAGAAACTTGTTTGTATTTCCAATACATGAATTCCATCCACCCACCTCAGACCATCACCTCGTCACGTGTAATCTATCCACTTCTCAAACTCAATTCGAGTGCAAAAAGTATCCTAGTATCTATATCTTTGTGTTTGCTCTTTCAAGTGTTCATTCCGAATTTATTCGCCCGTCCAATTATATTAACTACCCCACTAGGCTAGTAGCTGAGGAGAACATCATCGGCTGAAGAGTCACACAATTTCCTGAAGTAGATACGTGGCGGACAATCAGCATCCTGGTCTCGTTGGTCAATAGTAGTGGTAGTAGTAGATGTGACTGCAAGAATTTGGGCAAAGGCCATACAGTGCTTGACAAGGTAAGTCGGTCATTCGCATAGTCATCATATCTCTCATAACTTAAATTTAGTAGCTTGACAGGAGAGGATATTGTTGATTGAAGCCTGAAGACCTGACGCTGGCGCTGCTGGTGGGGTGAGTTTGCTGATGTTGATGTTCCTTCTGCTGCTACTGTGCTGGTAATGGTGCTGCTGCTGCATCGTCGCTTCATGAGGTTATGTAAACAGAATGCCACGTTGATTTCTGACTAATTCATGATGTGTATTCGTTTCAACTGAAATCAGTCAGACAGAATATTTGCATATCTGTGAATGCTTTCGTAGAGATAAAATTCATTAATTTGCAAATTCAGAATCGATAAACAAGTTGACATAATTATGTACTTGTACTCGTAGCCATGAGTAAGTTTGTAATAAATGCTTGAAAAGCTAAAAAATTATGCCTTTCTTGGATAAATACTTTTCAAATCATAGTTTTAAGGACAAAATCTATACCTAAAATATATGCATCTATATATTGTTCAAACAGCTAAGAGAAATATAAATATAGAGCACGACAGGGTTGTGTATACCTGGTCAGCTTTTCGAAAAATAAACATTATAACAATTGCTGGCCAAAGTGTTGTAAGCCATCCTTTAGCAGGTCTGCTATGTCTGCAAGTTGGCCATTAAAACTGGTGCAATTAACCCAGGGTAAAACTGACTTTAAAGAATAGGGCGATAAAGTGCTAAGTAAGAAACGGGGTAAAATCTTCAACTATCAGCTAAACAGCGGGGTAAAACTAATACATACACAAGCTGTCAAAATTTGTGACATATTCCTTTTAGAAATAAGAACTTTAAAAATCTCTCGAGTTTAACGCAAAAAATCGATGGTTTTTGTATATTTTCGTAAAATAATAACCATAATCAAATTATCCGGGCAGGAGAAATTATCCGGGGTTACCCCAGGGTGAAATTGAACCGGTGTGACTTAATAAATTCATATTGCAAGCTCTGAAGTTTTCTTATGCAGATTGCCAGAAAAAATAAAGTGCACGACTTAATCGCACGTAATTGTACCTGTATGCTGGTAGTTGGAAATGAACAATTTTTTAATAAAAAAATTATGTTTTTGAAAAAATATTTTTAAAAATGTTGAATAACTTTAAATGCCATGTATATTATAAAACATTTAATCCTGCCTACATTTCGATTTTGAGGAGAATCCATTGAGTTTTAGCCGAGAAATAGCCATATTTCTAAAATCTTTTAATAGGAAAAGTACCGTTATACGTACTTTAAGCCAAAAACGTGGTACGCCATCTTACAGCATTTATCTAGACGAACTCAAATATGAAATTTAATCAAAATCGTAAGAACTCTTTTCGAGAAAACCGTTAATAGCGGGGCTAGACCAAAAATTCCGATTTCGCTTCGAATGGTGACTATACAGAGCTCAGATATGAAGTTTGAAGCAATTCGGTCCAGTTGTTTAGGCTGCCGTCCAGCGTACATACACACAGCTAGACAGAATCGGCAGAACCACTTTTTCGACCTTCTCTATCATCGTAATGTCAGAATTGATTGTTATCTCGAGTTCGATTTTTTTCACGAATCTAATACTTGCCCTATATTATAGGTGCAAGTAAAATTCATGTGAAAACTAGAATAATTCTTTTTTTTTGTCACGTACATGTATACAGCGAAAATGCAACGAACATTTGAATTAGCATCAAATAAAGAACAAGGCTTCGTCTCGCATGTGTCCTTGAAAGTGATGGGATGGGATAACTACACCTTAGTAGGGCTAGATTTATAGGCTCAATATAAGTCACTGATGGAGTGATATTTTTACACCCCTCATTATCTGGAATCCTCTGGAAATGTATACTGACAACGGGACCAAATTTTTGGGATGGATAGCAGCAGACTTAACGTGAAAATTTCCATTGCAAAATGCTTTTATCGCAGTCGGGCAGGTATTTAATTCAAGACCGTTGACCTTGGTATCATAAAAAATAACCGACGATGAATCAGTAATACCAAATCAATTCTTTCTTGGAGTTTTGATAATTGTATGTATTTATAAAAACAACAGTTTGCTCTTACATGTTTTGAAAAAGGTGGATCAAGGCTTCTCTACCATCCTTAAACAAAAGAGGAGAATAGTTTCTACAGGTGTGACCCCTTGAAAAGGCATTGTGGCAAGAAACTGCTGGCCAAGAGCAGTCGTCGTAGACATGGTTGTAGCTCGGGTGAGTTGGGCGGTCTTTACAATGCGTGAAAGGTTGAATCTTTGGATCGCAAAGCTACTGAGAGCAATCGCCCATCAAGCAATTCATTGGGTTCCTTAATAAATACACAAGTTTATCTATGAAGCGTCAATTCATCAATGACCTATCCACCTGGAACTTGACAAACCAAAGTTAAACTTATGATGTCATGGACCTCACCTCATTCGAGTCAAATCATTCCGCATTTCTAGTGAAAGCTGTCATCGCTGTGTGCCGTTCAATCTGCCTCAACTCCCTTGACACACACTTCATTTTTATCTCATAAAGTGGTTTTCACCATATGTGCTCACTTCGTATAATATCCTTTTTTTTTTAATTTCTTTCATTTGCATTCCTTCTGGCTCCTACCACCTACCCATAACCTCCATTAAATTTACTGCCACAATATTTGCATTTGAGAGGAAGCATGCGGCTTAAATACACATGGGATGCATACAAGGATACTTGTTTTTGTTTTTCGTTTCGTTCCGTCCTTATTACGTTACGTCGCGTCGTATGTCGGTTGTTGTGAATCAAGTCTGCGGATCTTGGCTTTCGTCCTGAGATATACATACAAGGCCAACTTGGATGCTGCCTATCTTTTGGCATTTACCACTTCGAACCCAAAGTTGAATGTGGTCTGGGGTCACCACGCCATTCCAGAATCATTACGATGAAGAGCGAGTTGCTGATGATGAGTTCCAGGAAAGAGCATGCAACATGCACATTAATTTTTATTTCCTCTGCAACTGTGGTCGTGGGTGGTAGAATTTACCGTGTTTGAAGCGCACGAATCTTCTCTATTCTATGTAAAAAAAAAAAAAAAAAAAATTAAGAAAAACTAAAAAAGAAAAAAAATCAGGACTCATTGTGGCAGTATAGTAGACTCGCAAAATCCCAATTAAGTTGCCACTCTCAACTGGAACTGGATACAGTTCCTTTTATTCATTGTATAAGTAGAAACAGTTCAATTCAATGCTCAAAGTTAGTTTCATGCTCACGCTCTGGCGGAAAAGGTTCTACTTCTCACATTAATTTGAAAATAAAGTGAATGAATGCTTTGGAGATACATCCACCCCCGGAGCTTGCTGCAAGGACTGCAATGTATACATATTTGCTGTGTGCTATTTGACGGGGTTGTTGGGGTTGAATTTGCACTTCATTACGGAAGATGTTCTATTCCTTCATGCGCGGGGAGAGAAAACGCTATCAGATATAATTTCGTTAAAAGCTTTTAGATGTGATTCCTGTCTATCTATCTATATCTCTAAATGTATACAAACGGGTATGGTTTGTCCATAAAAAAGGATATGAGGCAAAAGAAGGCAAATGTTTATTCAACTCCTTTCTCCTTTTGTTTTTTTTGCTCGCCCCGGTCTTTGGGTAGCAGTGTTGATAGAGAGCATATCCTGTCCGTTTCTTTGTCTATTATCAGCACTTTCGTTTTGCAAAGAAAAGATGAACGAAAAAAGAACGAATTTTTTTTTCTTCCTTCCATCGTCCTGCTGTAGCTACATATGAATGTATATACATGAATTGGTGAAACATTGAACTAATTTAGTTGAATGGTTTCGTGTTGCATGTTTTCTTGTTCCTCCTGCAAGGAGTTAGTTGGCTGTGTGCAACTTAGTTGCTAGTGATGTGTATTTTTTTTTAGTTTCGTTTCTCTAATTATTTTTATGCATTTTTAATTGAATGCGAAGCTTATTCCTTTGCTTTTGAGAAAATTGGCAGTAGATTGCAGGAAGTGTGGTAACGTAGATGCTCGTTGGCAAATGTTATGGGCACTTGTTGTACATGCAATAATGACTTGGAGTTGGATGTAACTTATGGTAATTGGATCTTACTTATCGATCAGTTCTCTTGATCGATTGAGAATCAGTGCACATTATATTTAATTTTACTAGAAAGGGATAGTATTTATATATGTAACTACATCCAAAGTTGGGAAATGTTCCTCCGGGCACCAGGGTGTTGGTGTCCATTCGCCATGACTTACATGACCCACGCATTAAAGAAATCACTTGAAATGTCAATATAAATATATTCCTACATATTTGGTCGCAATAGAGATATCCTTGTAATGCTTTAATAGAGTTTATTTTTCAATCGCATAAAGCAGAGTTGTGTTGGTTCGTTTTTCAAGACTTCTACTAGGATTCATATTTAGTAGGGAAAAAGAACTGTCAAATATAAAGCCAGTAGCTCACGGCGTGTAAATGACTAATGCATAGGCGACTTTGAACCCTCTCGCTAGTATACAGCATTTTACCCACTGTGACAAGACTCAGACGACAGTACCACGCCAGACAAACATGCACATGTAACCTTTTATATAGGTACAATCCAGTCATGCACTTTATTTTATTATCTGGATGGGTGTACATATTCTTCATTGATACTTTGCAGTCCTTACTACAAAACTACATAATGTCCTACTCCATGGTCCTGGCGGTCAATACATATATTACGATCCACCCTGGCTGCCTTTGGCCCTGCTCTCCACAGTAGCCACAGTGTATCGTTGTTGCTTCTTTCACGACCTAGTCGATAGGTATTCGCGCCTCTATTACGTATACTATGAATATGTTAATATATACGCAGAAAACCTAAGAATGTGGAGCAACATCTCAATCCACAACTAGTGACAATTTGACTAACTATTTGTGGTCCGAACGAATGGCGCACATAGGGGTATTTGCCCTGAAAAACCAGTTCCAATTCGGTTGACATAATTTAAGAACGAGTTCCAATTATCCCCATCTTTAACTTCTTATCTAATTTATTTGTTCTTTGATATGAATTGTAGTATTTTTAATAATAAAATATACAAATCATCAAGCGTATGGAGCCCATTGACACACAAACACACTCTTACTCCCAAGAGTACACGGCTCCTGTTTCATTCCCAATTTCGCTTGACTAATGGATTCTTATTATGGGAAATCTGTGAAAATATATTAACTCCTGCTCGTCGGGTATTTTATTACGCATTCCCGAATTCAATTTGATTTTGTAAACGTGCCGCCAAGTTCCACTACCTACCCCCCAACCGTTCACATTGCATACATACAGACAAAAGGAAAAAAGCTGCCAACTTCAGGAGAGAACCATGAAGGTTGGAGAATTTCATGGAAAGGGGATGTAGGAACACGAAATTCAACTGTCGTGTACAATGTCTGGCTAATGTGTCACGTTCCTCGTCAGTAAATTGCAATAAAGGCTGACATTTCGTGCGACAAGTCTCTGTCTAATAGAAAAAAGCAATTTCTTTTCTTTCTCATAGATCCCTGCGTCCCTACTTTTATTCTGCTTTATGCCGTGTATACCGGAACCGCAATCGTCATCATCATCCTTGCTGGGTCGTTTCAACACTCTACCGAACATGACCGACCGACATTTTTCTAACCCTCCGTCGGTACCTCTAATAACACGTAGCAGCGCGTTCTCGCAGTGGTAGCGCCAAAGGACACGAGGATGCGTTAAATGTCCGTGAAATATTTGATTTAGGACGAACCGACAGGAAAAACGAAACAAAAAAAAGCACGGATAAGCCTCTGGACCTAGCCACTACCTACGTATGTATGCCTGGCTGATGATTGTTTGTGTCCGTTGATTCGATTCCGGGCTTTATGGGGATAGTGGACATTTTCTACTTAAGTGTTGATGGAAAATGTTTTTTTTTTTTGTAACATTAATCCTTAATGGGCATATAGCTAGTAAGTCACGTGTATCTATCGAGGTATGTGGTAGCTAAGGGGATTAATTGACTTTCTATGAAACAAATCAGTTCTCTTTAATCCTATCTGTATGTTAGATGATTTTTCGTGTACGTGTCTACGATACCCAACAAAGTTGATGACAGCGCACATTAAGAATAATTTCTCCATGGGAATGGAGTCCTCTGTGGCATGAACTAACCTTGTCATATGAATTAATTTCTCAACAAGCAACAGTTATAGCCAGTGGCGTAGCTTGTAAAATACCAGGGTTCGAAACTAAGGTTAGATAAAAGTTACCATTGGCACAATCGCAACCAACGCAGTTGGCATTGCGTTGCAAAGCGAAGAGTTGAGGAAGAAGAGACGGAATGAAATTCATCCCTTGTCTGAGTGCTACTGCATTGCACAGTTTTATGTAGGCAGCTGAAATTTTTGGTCTTTGGTTAAAGTAGTGATAACGAATTTTATTTTTAGAACACTTTGGGGACAAACAATTCATCTTATCTCAGTTCAAATGAACACGCAGAACTATTTTTAAATGCTTGATTTTTCACACTTACGAGTATTTTTTTCGATCTTCATTTGTTCGAAGAGATTGCATTGAGTCATGTAAGTCGCATACGATTTCGTCCACTGCCCTCAGTATGATAGAACTGATTCCATAAATTGAAATTGGCAACCCTAATCAAATTCGACCTGTTGCAAATTACCTTATTTCCATAGAATTGTATTTACATACAGAGTGTCCCAGTGAAGCAGTATAATCATTAAAGGGATTATTCCTGAAGTTCCGTCGAACAAAAAATTGTATGGCAGGGGGAAGCCTATTCTCACCCCATTTCAAGTTATAGCCCACCAAAGTGGGTGATCTCTAATTTGGAGGTGTAGCCACTTTAAACGCTATAGCTTCTAAACTATTATAGGTATAAAAAAGGTTTTGTACATTTTGGAAAGACAATTTAGCAGTTTGGGTACATTTGTGCAGCTACAAAAAAGTTATAGCTTCTCAAATTCAAATTTATGAAAATTTGTTGTTTAATTTTTTTACTTAAAATGCATTTTTCTGAAAATTTTTACCTAGTAAATGTTTTTATGAAATTTTTATCCCTGCTCCTTATTGCACCAATATACGAACTTGTTAAAAAAAAGTTTTTTGTTTTAAAAAAAAGGTCCAAAACTCGAATTTTCTCAAAAATTGGCCTGGTAGTGGACGGTCTCTGAAATTTGTTCAATATTGACCGAAATTTGTTCTTAACAAACGCTATATATAGCGTATATTTGGTTTATAGGGGGAATAAATAACTATCTACATATGCACATGTTTGCTGAAGTATTTTTTTTTTAGAATTTCATGTTGAAATACTGTAAGAAGTGAATTTTTCGAGAAGTGGGCGTGTCAGTGGGTAAATTTTAAAAATGTTTACAATTGTATGGCTTACTATTCCAAGGATCTCGTATACAAAACTTGGTCGATCACAATTTAAGCCATGAAAACTAGTTATATTCAAATCACTTACCTATATCGCCTCGTATCCAAACTTCAAAGAAACGCTCTCGTGCCAATACCGTAGATTACCTGCAAATTTGAGTTATATTGGTTCAGTGGTTTTAAGAGTCCATAGAATTCATAAATATAACAGCGCCGGAATTAGAACTACACTACATTTCAAGCTGGAACCAACCAAACACATTCACAAAATTTTATTGAAATTGATTGGGCGGTTTCGGAAATTAGCTTGGACGAACATCGTGAGACGTAATTTTTATACGAGTATACATACAAAGATTAAACACAAACACAACTCTTCAAAAAACTCCTCAGATCAAACCAACCGAATGAACTGGAAAATAGTGTAAAGTGGATTCACAGCTCAGCGATCAGTGAATGAGCGAATCGCGAACAAAACATTTTTAGCAATAAGTTTGTTAATTTGTCTATCGTTTCATAGAAAAAAAGTTAAAATGTAAATAATTTCTACGAAGAAATCAACAATTCGCTGATTTTTCCACAGATGTGAAACGCTTACGTTTAACCTCACAAAATCATTTTCCTTTGGTAATTGAGAGAGAAATGAAATTAGCCGAATGTGGCGACTAGATAAAAATGTTGCTGTGAATGAAACGTCAAACTGTTCGCTCGTTCGTGTTCGCAATTGGCTGATCTGTAAATGGACCGCCATCTGGTGGAGACCAAAATTAGAAGAAGAAGAACATCCGAAAATAGATTTGATCATTCTATTCAAGAACCCATACGAAAAATTTTAAATAGCTACCCACACATACATACTTAATACTAGGATGGGTAGAACAATTTTTTTTTCCAGTCGTATACTACGGAAAATTTGTCAATTGTGAGCACTAAAACGGAATAAAAAAGAAAAGAAAAATCGGTCTGTATAATGTGACGTTTAATTTAATTTTATTTTACTTTAAAATGCGGTTACCATAACAACCTCGGAACCTCCCAATCACATCCATTTATTGGGACTTGATTCATTGTTATCATGCATTTTTTCATCGTAGAAAAAAGCGTTGTGGTGACATTGAAATGGTGGAATTAGTTTCAACAATAGACTCCTTCGTTGGCGTTGTTGTTGGTTGGTTGTTGTCTAAACTAAAAGCGCGTTCTTATACTGATTTTTGATTTGTCTCTAAATTTACAACATTTTTTATATGTTTGTGTTGAATATCCATATGTACTTATTGAGTGTTTCAACGAAATTTTAAATTTTGAATGGATGTGCCTGGGACTTGATCACGAATTCTCTTACTCGATGACTGGATACACTACCACGAAACCATCGCCACTGGAGATTTTCGTACGACTATTCTCAAATGGTATTTACTTTTAGTGTGCATAATGAATCCATTCATTTCATATAATGAATATGTTCATTAATTCGATGTGTTTATTCAAAAAAATCATAGTCGGCTGCTTATGAATAGTTCATAAACTTATCAATAAATTCATTAAAATAAGAATCAGCGGTTTCACGCGATTAATGAATTGATCATAAAAAACAGAATTTTGTTTTAAAAATCTGTACATAAAATACATACATGTTTTTTTTTAAAATTTATGTTTTTTTACAAATAACGTACGTATGAAATGCACCCTTAGGACACAATTTGCAGAAAGGGTTTAACTTTTCTACCGAAATTTAACGAAACACAGTACCTACCTAACACAATTATGTATTTATGTTAAGAAACGTACAAACGCTTCCAAGGAAATCCGCAAGACGCCATGTTACCGAGCCCCATATTGAATAGGACACTAACCGTCAGAACGTACCGCCATCTACACTTCTATCTGAGTTATTAGTAATTCCATACCCTGGCAGCATTGTCAAGATGTCATTTTTGTCAGTTAAGAAAACTTGTGAAATAAGTGGTTATTGCTGCTTTGCAATAGAACCGAAAGTGATTCTATTTCTTCAGTTCAATAAAATTTGCATCATTAGAGTTTAAAGTTCCCCCGCATTCAGGATATATGTACATAGGATTTGCATTTCATTTGTGATTTTCACAGTAATTTTGTTTTTATTTATTTGGTGCTTTGTGTTTAAACAAGTGCTAATGTTTTATGTTTGGTAAAACTACTGGTTGATTTGAATAATATTTTTCACATTGCACTCACTTTGTTATCGCATCGTATAAGTATTTACAAGGACCAACCGAACATCTCCAAAAGAGATATTACAGTTTATTCTAGTTCGCCTAAATTGAAAACGATTTGACATTGGCATATAAAAGATAGTGGTTATGAAATTCAAATTTCGTGGGTTCTTTCGGAGGCACTTTGTATGAAACTATTAGGTCCGTTCGCGTACTTTTTGCACTAAAATTCGTAGATTTTCAAATTTCGAAGAGTGGGGGAAAGATTCTCTCAGAGAGAGCTAAAAATACGAAAAAGTTAACGAACAGGAAAACATTGAAAATACATTGATTTGGCAGATTTGACAGTTTTCATAAACCAGCCCACAGAAATTTTTTGCACTAAAATTTGTAGCATGGGGAAATTTCTTACTTTCTAGTGAGCACTCTCTTCTGCGAAAAACTACGTAAATTCTCCGTACGCGAACAGCTTTTCGTAAACATTTGTAAATTTTCGTAAAAATTAGCTATGTTGGGAGAGTACGCGAACGGACCTAGTATTGTTCCGAACCTTACATATGGGTTTGATACGGTGTCTGTTTGTCCGCCTGTCACAGTCCTGTAACGTTTGAGTATTGAACTGGTAAACATAGAGTGCTGAAACTTTCTGTATCTATGTATAAATTATGTACAAATTGTACAAATTGGTGGCAATGAATTTCATTTTGTGGGCACTTTTTGGGGAACCTTGTAAAAAAAAATATTTTGCTTCTTAACATGTGGCATATCGTGAATATCTACACATTTATCGAATTTCATATAAAAATACAGCAAAAAGTGATTTTTTTCGAGAAGTGGGCGTGTCAGTAGGCGAATTTTAAAAATGTTTAGTTTTGTATTGATTACTTTTCCAAGGACTTCGTACCTATACAAAATCATTTCAACCTAGTTCAAAATTTAAAGCCCAAAAACTAGTAACATACGGACGGACGGATAGACATGTTCAATCAACTCGGCTACTTACGCTCATTTGGCCTGTTATTTTGAAAAATTATATTCTCCTTCTGTTCCCAAAAACTGGTGATAAAAAGACGGACGGACATGACTTAATCGACTCGGCTAGTAGTGCTGATCATTTACTATCTATCTTTAATATTTCTCTCTGTATCGGAAAAAAATGGATGAAATCACTGAGATCTGAAATATAACAGATAGTATAGCTAGTCGGAACGAGTAAAAGAATATTCGGTCATAGCCCTTGTTACCGATGCATCGTCTGGTATAGCTGCAACTCTATTGAACATTATTTTATGACAAGGTAGCATAATCGGCATTCAAACTACCTTTCGATTTACATGCCTACATTTAAATGGCATGTTAATAACAATTCAATGAATGCTATTTTGCAGTATATGTTTAATCTGAAATTTCTCTTTAAAAAACGTAAATAGATACTGTATTCTAACTTTTTGTTTTTTGTTTTATTGTTTACTTCTTGTTGCTTACCAATATGAATGTAAGCAAAAACTGGGGGTTGAAATAGATCCGCCCGTAACCAGCCAGCCATTCAGCCGTAACCAGGGCACTAACAGAGGAAGGGGCTATCATACTCATCGCCGAATCCTCAACAGAGTTCTTCCTCCGTACGACGCAGTTTCTTTAAGTGGTACCTGGGAGTGTTGTGACCCCACAAGCACGGACAGTGAAGGTTTGTCTTTCCGTATAAGTCTCTCGGTCCTTACTTGCCAAATGTTGGCCATAATTGTTTTGCAGTTTTGCAAATTTCTAGGGAATTCTATCTCAAGTTCGCCTCTCTCGTAGCCAGTTCCCCTGCTTTAAACCTGAGAACGCAGGGCGGGGTGCTTATGGAGAGGTTAGTCAGTTCTAGTGGGTCCGATGAAGCTTTCGTTGCTAGTTCATCTGCCTTTTCATTTCCTGGGATATCCTCATGCCCAGGGACCCAACAGAGCGGTACCTTATGCTGTGTTCCCAATAACCTTAAGCAATTTGCGACAGCAATTCACAAGCTTAAATTTTAGTCCTGTGGCTTTGATAGCTGCCTGGCTTCCGATAAAGAAAGTGATACCTTCTGGTGGTATTGTTCTTACGGAAGACCCACGGGCAGCTGTTGTCACTGCCAGGACCTCCGCTGGGAAAACACTGCTGTGATCTAGGAGTCGTATAGATCTGGATATTCCCAGTGATTCCGGATCCTACACCGGTGTCCATTTCTGATCCATCTGTATAAATAACCTAAATAGCTATAAATAGCTATATCCACTCTTCTCTGCTAGGGTAAGCTGAGGTAAATGGCATTTCGAAGTCAAAGGAAGGCATTATGTAGTCCGTCGTAGGTGCATGGCCAAAAAATCTGCCAGGGATGGTCGAGTGCATGAAGTACGAATTGGCATTTTTGGAAAACCAGTTGACTAGCAAAGCACCTCAAAAAAAGTTGTTCACACAAATTCACAAATGAATGTACTCTTCACAGCTACATATGTATGTATGTCTATTTCAGCCTTTTCGCGTCATACAGAATTATATTCTGTTAATCACTTGTTCACAGCAATGTAATCAATTTGTGAGATACACCATCATGGGGGTATTTTACTATTATTAATTACAATAACAAAACAAAAATATTATCAAAAAAAATGTGTTTGTTTTCTTTTACTCTTCAAAACCGATAACGCTTATCTCCAGTGATATGTTTTTAAAAAAAAAAGAACTCAATTGATAAGCCAAGTTCAAAGCGATAAGGCTATACAAAGTTTTAGAGAAGATGCATTTTGAAAACATTAAGCGGGCGACCATCAAACGAGAACGTTTTCATTTTATTCTTTTCAATTTAAGCTCTTGAAATTTATCCACCTTTTTTTTTACGACATAGCTAATTGCAAAATGAGTGGCATTCTAAAGATTGGATTTCTTGGTGGCGGCAAAATTGCCCAAGCAATGGCAAAGGGATTTATCGGTGCTGGTAGGTGTTTATATTTTATTACATAGTAGATAAGATCAAATATTTTTAATGATTCTTTAAAAAAAAAAAATATAAACTGAATGATAAGAGTGTACCTACATATATATGAATAGCATTTGCATTCGAATACAAATCTCACAGGTTGGGATTTTAATCCCCTAAATTCAGGTCACAACCTCCCTAGAAAAACATCGAAGAAATATTGTATTATAGACAAACAAAAGTGCAAATACAAATTTAAATGGAACTATCCGCTTGAGGGGATCGTAATTAAACTTTGAATCTCAAATATTTGAGAAAATATTAATTAAATTTAGCTTTATTCAATAAACCCTTAGGTATTTTGTTGCGGATTACACCCCAGTATGTATATTTAGTATAACCAAATGTATGATGAAACAATTGCATTACGAAAATCAAATATTTGATTATGTCTGTTTTTGGTTCAAAATACGAAAAGCCTTCTAACCTATATCGGTGGCAAAAGTGCATAAAGATTTAGTTAACTTATTTGCAAATACATATATTGGTAAATATTTCGATAATTACAAAATACTCTAAAATTCGATTCGTAGAGTTCATAGTTCATATGTACAGTGTACGAGTACTCGCCTTTGGTGGAATTTCCAATACAATTAGGATAATTCAATTAACCACTGAGTGGTCATGTCGCAACATCCTGCTGGCGTTGATACAAATCACATTTAATTGAAGTTTTTAGGTGGGTGGTATGAAGCCAATTGAAGGCATTGCTATAGGTTTAGACTTTGGTTTTGAAGTCTGTTACCTTGAGTTCAGTATCAATTCTTGCATTTCTGTTTGTAAAAAGTTCTTCAGTTTTTCCTAGCAAAATATTTATCTTAATTGATGGAATTACAACTCCCCCAATTCAGTTTTTGCTGGTACAGTACCACCTCGATAATGTGAACTAATTAGACCATGGGATGTTTTCTGTATACGAAAAAACGTTGTATTTCCTAGTTTTTGAAATGATTTGTAACTTGATTATTGAAAATTCATTTAATAATTTTTTAATGTGAAATGAGTTAAAACGACGTTAAATAGTTAAACCAATGAGAAATAAATTGCACGAATGGATCGTTTAAACTTGCACCTATATCTATAAGTTTTTTGTGCAGTTAAGATCCATGAAACCAACGGTATATTAATATACATTTTTAGAGTAAAACTTTGTTATGTTGGTTCTAATTAAAATACCGTTATTTGTCTTTATCTTACTTTGCCCAAAACCATGGTATGCCATCTCATAGAACTTCAGAAACTTCAAATATTATAATTTGGTGGTCACTGTGTGAATATTCCTCAATGACCCTGATTGTTTTCACGATTGAGTTGCTCACTAGTGTTATGTCGATGATAGACCCTATTCCAGCCTTCCGGTACGTATTTACCCTTGTAAATAGACCCTATTTCGCCTCCTATAACTACTGGTGTTATCTGGAAAGCATCTGCTATTATATTGTCGAGCATTTGTTGGTATTCGTTAGCCGACAAGCTGCGTCGGGCATAGCAACTATAGAGTTGAATCCCGTTTATTTTTGCACGCACGAAGCATTCTGTTTAGTTGTTTCTTTCTTGGAAAGCATGGTGTCCATATAGCTATTTGTTTTGCCTCATCTCAGATCCAATTGGCCAATATGGCTCACTAATCATTATGACGTCCGCCCGTTCCTCCTTGGCCGTTTAGGCCATTCTGAAATGATTAAGATTTTTTTGTAGAATCTTCATGGTCTTTTGCTAGTGATAGCTCTCTGGAAGAATGGGCATCTGTAACTGTCGGGTACATGTTTCTTCTTGCAGAACATATAAGATGGCTCCTCATTGCAATTCTTTGCTATGTGCACTTCTCTTCCACATCTCCTACATAGTTTGGATCGGTCTTCCTCGCGTTTGTATTGCCAGGCTATGTGACCAAACTCTAAACATTTAAAGCAGTTTTTGAGGATGGTCCATTCGCACATGCGTTAGTTTACCTTTGCAGCTTCTAGCAGTTTTCCTGCGTCTTCTGTGGGGAGGCTGATCTTAGCTATTTGGGTTCCGCCGTAGGCCTTTCGCAGGGACATAACATCTGCTGGTAAGACTGTCTTTCCATGTTGGGCTTTACTGGCCTTTAGGTTAGGTCATCTATAGCGGTGACCTCATGGATGTCTTTGACCTCGAGTATTGTCTGGTGCGTAAGTGATTTTACGTTAGTTTGCTCCGCGAAAGCCTCACTAATGACGTTTTTGTACTCGGAGGCTTTAACACCCGTCTCCTTCAGTTGAATAAGAAGGTCTCCCTTCTGCTTCTTCTGATTTTTCACACCGTCGCTTTAATGACAATAGCGTCGGGTCTAGGTTTGGCCTCTTGCTTTTTGGCGACCTTGTTCTTCTTTTGACGTTTGCTTCTCTGAGGTCTCAACTTCAGTTTTTCCTTCTTTCGCCTTGACTGGATATTTTTCTTTATGCTTTGACTCCGGGCGGCTTTTTTCTGCAGTGTCGCTTAGCGTGTTTTCTTGGTTCCTGTCTGGAATGGTTTTGTCGAAACACTTCCTTTGCATTCTCGTCGATTTGCTGAGAGCCCATAGAGAGTTCTGATTCTTTCGGTAGCTTCTCTTATTGCTATATGGTTCGAGCGCCTCTTGCCATCCTTTAGCATTTCCACTAGTCCCTTTTTTTGCTCACCCAGCTTGTGGAAATCTGATTTGCTGGTGAATCATTTCTTTTGGTGCATCTTTGTGGCACCGCAACTTGGCCAACTGGTGACCTTAGTATCTTCGATCCTCCCTGGAAGGGATTCGCTATATTTTCCTCTGCTATTTCTCCTGGATTTTTATTTGTTTTTGTGATTATTTTCCTTTGATCCCCACTAAAAGTATTCGAGTGTGTAGTCACCTAAGGATCAGTGAGGCCATGCGAAGGTTGACACAAGCCCTTATGAGATTTTGTGCCAGAGCCGGATCTGTGCTAACCAGGAATGTAACATCTGGACCTACACCACCAACTTAATGGTGACTTAACATTGAATGTACTTTGAGGCCTTCCAAGGTTTTAACAGAGATTTACATGACATGCATCTTGAAGAAAATACTGCAATGCGCATCTTCCCACATAATGGCCTAAGTTAGTTTGTTTCATTCAAATTTCTATATAAAAAGACTAACTCTTTTTTTTCCTGAATAAGTGCAAAAGGCAAACCATACCCCCTTATTGTATTCTAATCGAAAATTGCAGTGTTTCTTTAACAATTTTAAGTTTGAAAATTTGTTAAAAACTAAAATACATATGTGTATTGCAGGTCTTACAAAAGCCGAATCGATTATAGCAAGTGTTCACCCGGCTGACAAAGCAAGTCTGGAGTCGTTCAAGGTAATTTTTTTAGTCTTAATGTGAAGCTGAATTCAAAAAAACATTTAATTTTATTTGTAGAAACTTGGAGCGACCACCATTACAGAGAATACACCCGTGGTCCAAAATTCGGATGTAGTCTTTGTATCTGTGAAGCCTAATGTGGTACCACAAGTCTTGAGTGAAATCCAACAAAACAGCGATGGAAAGCTATTTATATCCGTGGCTATGGGTGTCACAATTAATACAATTGAAAGTGTATGAGTTCTTCTGTTTTCAACATCGTATCGCGATAAAGATTTGTTTTTTTATTTTTCAGAACCTTTCTTCGAATTCTCGTGTTATCAGAGTGATGCCAAATACACCTGCTTTAGTTCAATCAGGCTGTTCAGTATTTGTCCGAGGATCGAAGGCTACCGATGCAGATGCCAAGACGACTGCCAGTCTCCTGCAGGCAATTGGTACATGTGAAGAAGTTACCGAAAATCTTTTAGATCCCATAACAGCTTTAAGTGGTAGTGGACCGGCTTATGTTTTCGTGATGATAGAAGCACTAGCTGATGGGGCAGTTCGAATGGGTATACCAAGGGATATGGCTTATCGGTTGGCTTCTCAAACAGTGCTGGGTTCAGGACAGCTAGTAAGAGATACTAAAATTCATCCTGGACAGCTTAAAGACGACGTCACTAGTCCAGCTGGAAGTACTGCTGCTGGACTGCGCCACTTGGAAATAAACGGTTTGTTAACATTTTCCAAGGATCAGAACACACACATTTGAATTTTATTATATAATCTAGGTTTTCGGGCAGCAGTTGCTGGTGCTGTTGAAGCTGCTACTAAAAGGTGCAGGGAAATTTCTGAGGCATAATAATAAAAAGAAACGTGATAGTAAATGTATGTGTTATGATGCTGTTCGGACATGAATTTGTCATATATTTTTTAAAAAAGCGTGTATGTAGAAATACATGTTTATTAGGTACATAAATGTAATTAGAATTAATAAAATTTTAGGTAACTGTAATTTATTCAAGCTTATTTTCGACATGTTATTTGCATTAGATCCCTCACAACTTAATTATTATGATCCCATATCACAAACCCCTTCGGTCGCCCCTTTGATATTTGTGTAGGTACGCAATCGATGGGTTAATATTTAATCGGATTATCTTAATCGATAAATCTCTTGCATTATTTATGCTGGCATTCTACTCTTGTAAATGCACAAAACATACATAGGTTCCATAATGGCCATACAATCAATGAACATACATAGATAGTACTGCTTAAAATTAAATGAATAAGAAATTTACCTTACACCTAAACAGTGTTGCCTTGCTAAGTGGTCTGGGCCGAGCTGCACCAATCACTAGGCAAACAGATGCATATCTTATAATAACAGTCAAAGCTTCTACATCTGGAACGACACTGATCAGGATTATCGACAGTTCATTTTTGAATTAGGCCTTTCAGTCCTTAAAAATTTCCCTGCTGACTCAAGAGGGTCTATCAAGATGGATTGACTGAAAAGGTTCAGCAGTTGATCCCTATTGAACTGACCTCTTTTCTACATTTTATTGATATTATTGCTGAACAGAATAGTCAAGACTCTAAGTTATATTGGGGAAGGAATGTCGGGGAAAAATCTAAAAGGTCTGAATGCTCTCTATGCTTACCAAACGGTCTCTTGAAAAGATGGAAACTGCAACCGCGCATCAGTCACTTCACTAGATGTGTACACAGCGATTCTCAGACCTATCTATAGGTGACTATGGATCTTGAGTCTGATGAACATCCACATCTATCTAAATGAACTCTACAAATTACAAAGACTAGCGTATCTTGGACTTGATCGTTAGAGGTACGTTAGAGTACGGCAAAAGGAATGCTCAAATTGCGTTCATATTCCCGAGCCCTATGGCCAAAATGGATTAAATAGCAAACAAAAGACCTTGTTGATGACCCATCGTCCGTCTATTCACTGGAGTAATAACTGGACATAGTGCCATACAACTACCTACACCTTGTAAATGAAATGCAGAGTCTTAAAATGCATGCAAAAGTTGCGGGGATGACGAGAAATTTGATTTTTTCTGACAATCTGTCTAAAAGAACTTCAGGACTTGCAACATGGATTCATTGGGCCATCGCACACTGGAGCAATTTTACCCTGGGGTAGCCCCGGTGTATCTTTTACTCTAATCATACACTGGATAATTAATGCAGGGTAAAATTCTGTTTTTTACCCTCGAAATTGACAACTTATGTATGTAAATATTAGTATTACACTGATCTTCAACTGCTTCAACACTGGCTTAATTTTTACCCCGTTCTTAGTCCACACTTAGTTGTAAACTGCTACTAAACAGGTTTTTACTGAAATACAAGAGGCCACAATAAGTTCCCAGTCATTGTAATTTGAATAAAAACTTAATTTCCCTCTTCTATAAAGTCCCTTTTACCCCTGGGTAATTACACGCAACTAGAGTTACTTCCTAAGTATTATACGATTTAATAAAAGAATTCATAATAGTATTATTTGGGAAAATCAAAATGTCTTAAAGGGAGTAAAATCAGGACGAATGGAATACGGGAGTACAGTCTATAACAAATGACTACGAATACTCCCTTAGTAGTACAATCGGCAACCCTGATCCCCAATACATAATTATTTTTCTTTCGCTCTCCGCTCTAAGGATAATGGAACTTAATTGTCACTGAGGGATGTAATGAGTTAGAGTGAAAACTCTCTTGGGCGAACAGTGACCGTCGAGCAATTTTTGTGCGCTCAAGAGGAGTGGCCGCCTTATAAGAGGGAAGTGGCCTGATTTACAATTTGTTTTTTATTAAATAAGATTGATGAATAATCATGAAAGGGAGATCCTCTTCGTAAATGAATAATCACCCCTATCATAGCAATCGTGGTGTTGGAACTAGTCGGATACGCTTTCTTACCGACCACAGTGGCCGATTTAACACTTCAAAAATGAACATGTTTATTTTTAACTTTTTTAGCGTTTAATCTAAAACAACAAAAGAGGCCAACACTAAAAATTGCAACTCTACCAGCACCGCTATAACGCAGTTTAGGCTTTAAGTGGAGTCAAGTTTTAAAAAAGAAAAATTTAAATCAAAGTTTAGACAAGAAGGTAAACGTTCTATGGCCGAAGTCCCCAAAAAAAAGGTGCTGCCAGCTCAACCAAAAATTTGACGAAACTAAAAGCACCCACGATAACAAAATCAGCAATCCCGTATACACCATAAGAAGCATTAGCTCTAGTAACTGAATTAAAATTACCGAAGCATCAGTATAAGAATCTGTTAAAAAATGCAAAAGAAAGAAATGCGAATACTAGCTATGATTCTACGCTTGAAGCAAAAAACAAAAAAGTATTTTTCAAGAAAGATGTCACGAGTTTCAAACCAACGAGGATGTACTTCATAATTTACTCATTTCTTCCAATCCTATTATAAGTGGTATAAGGCATCTTTAAAAATACAAAAAACATTAGATATGCTGTAAGAATCATAATAAATAAAGTCTGCATTAAAAAATTTAAAAAAAAACGATCATAACTTTTCTTTAAGGAAAATGAATAACGTCAAATCCCATAAATCGAGAGAGAATCCTCTTATTTTCAGAAACAGTACCCGTACACTTTCCGTACTAGAACTTGAGAAACGTCAATACGAAGTAGTTGTCAAACAAATGGAAAAGAAAAACAATTTTAAAATTTTAAATGAATTTTCTGTTATGGAACATTTTCACTCGTTTGACAGTTTTCATTTTTTGTTACATCGAAATTCTGCTTTTGTTCTCTCTCATTTGTTCGTTCATATTCTTTCAGACGTAATAAAAGATTTGCAAACGTTTACATATGTGTATACGAACGAACCTAATATTAAACCATAAATCGACCAGTGTGCGACGTATGTTTTTGATAAGGAAGTGCTCATTTGACAGCTGGTTTAAAAGGTGTCTGTATTTGTATTTCTTTTCTTTATATATGTATATTACGTCCGTTCGCGTTCTTTTTGCACTAAAATTCGTAAATTATCAAATTTCGAAGAGTGGGGGTAAAATTCTCTCAGAGAGAGCTTAAATTACGAAAAAGTAATCGAACGGGTTGAACAAGAAAATTTGCCCACACTTTAAACGTTAGTGCAATGACATATAAATAAAAAAAAGTGCTCGAACGAATTTTGATTGTTTATATTCGATTTGAAAGATTTGACAGTTTTCACAAAGCAGCACACAAAAAATTTCTTGCACTCAAATTCGTAGCATGGGAAAATTTCTTACTCTCTCGTGAGCGCTCTCTTCTGTGAAAAACTACGAAAATTCTCTGTACGCGAACAGCTTTTCGTAAAAATTCGTAAATTTTCGTAAAAACTCGCTGTTTTAGAAGGGTACGCAAACGGACCTATTGATGAATTCATGTTTTAGGTGAATGAAATTAAGATTATTCTTAAAATGGACAGCGTTGTATCTTGTATTATTTTTGATCAGGAAAGAGAATCTTCAGGTAGAAGAGAACAACGTTCAATTTAATTTCCCAATTCTCCTTAATTGCACTTACAAGTGCCTTAAACTGCTCCCGTTTGCCCGTAGTTTTTAGTTTTCCGGACCATAAAAGGAAAGACGGAACACTTATGGGTTTAATACGGTGTCTGTCTGTCCGACTGTCACAGTCCTGTAACTGTTGAACCGTTAGACGGAGAGAGCTGAAATCTTCGCTATCTTTATACTATGTAGCAGCCCGTACATGATGATGGTAATAAATTTCATTTTGTGGGCACTATATAGGGTATGAAGGGCAAACAAAATTATTTTCCTTCCTATCGTGTGGCATATCAAATAAAAGAGAATTTTGCAAGTGCTCCATAAATTGGTTGAACAAAAAAGCTTGACAAACATTTGAACGAAACATAGTTAGTAAGACGAACAAATGGGCTTTCTGGCTTTAAAAGTGACAAGTTTTGTCTGCGTGAATCAGGAAAACATCAGTGAACATTTGGCAATTCATTGGCTCTTTAAAAACTGCTGCTCTTTACTTATTAATTAAAAAAGGTTGATGAATATGCATTATCCGATCTGAAAGTAGATAAACATGGTCAGCGTAGTTTAGGGGGTTTAGCTAAGATGTCATAGTACAACAAATACAATACATACTCCACTTTGAACTTCAAATTCCTCCGACACCTAGCCATTGTGTAGGTGATGACACTTGAAGGCTTTATTCTTCTTATAAACTTTTAATTTGTGAAATATCATTTGCATTTATTCTTTATATAATCGCCAATTATACATTATTTAATAAAATTTAAATAAAATTATGAACTTAATTTGAAAATGAAAAAAAATTGCTATTCTTGGAATAAGAGACTCCTTTACACTCACAGGACTCGAAACGTTTTACATCATTTATATATAGCCTATATTTTTTCCGTTTAAGAAGAGGGCGGTGGTGGAGGAGGAGGTTGCACTAAACCGGGGACTCCTGGTGGCAATGCTGGCGGCGGAGCACAAGGAGGTGGTGGAGGAGCACTACCCGGCGGCGGAGGAGGTAAATAACCACCGGATCCATTTTGACCCCATCCAAATGGCGCCATTATGCCTGGTGGAGGAGGCGCCGACCAAGGTGGCAGCGGAGTGTTCGATGTGCCCGGTGGAGGAGGTAGAAGTGATGGCATTGGCCCCGTACCTGGTGGTGGTGGAGGTAAAGGCGAACTTCCTGGTATAGGGGGATTACCAGTATCGCCACCCGGTGGCGGAGGTTGCACCGGCGGTATCCACGGCATCATGGGTGGTGGCGGTGGTGGTCCTGGTGGCATCGGTTGACTAACAACCGGCGGAGGCTGCATCAATGGCGGCAGAGGTAAGGAACCATTTGATACCCATGATGGTGGTGCCATTGGAGGCGGCTGAACTGGCTGGGTCATAATCGGCGGCGGTGCAGCAATTGCCTTTGGTTGGGATGGCTTCGTATCGAAGAGGCTGTAACCACGATTTAGGTGCGCTTGGGCGAGGGGATCCGCTGCTGGCTTTGCGGGTGGCGGTCCTTCGCCTAGTTCCGCCATAAGGCTCATATATTCTTCGTCGATCTTTGCTTGAGAGTCGTCTGATGGTGGACCACCTTGTCCGGGACGCTTGCTGCGACAATCCTTGGATATATGACCAGCACCCCCGCAGGCTGAGCACACAATGCTGTTTGTGACATTCGGTTTATCCGGACAAAGCCAGCTCTTGTGCTCGGTAGACCCGCAATTTGTGCAACGCGGGCAATCAGTCTCGCGCAGAGTACCATTGAGTTGGGCCAACTCACGCAGTTGCATGCGACGAAGATCGTTGTGTCCCTCGGGAACTTCGATTCCCTGTCGGATGACATCTTTTATTTTATCAACCGCTTTTTTGACTGCTTCTGGATTTGAGGCCGTGATAAATGCATGCAGCGGTTCATCCTCCCCAGGCAGTGGTTGGCCATCTTTCCTTCCAACTTTACCCTCCTTCACGGAACCCTTACCGCGAATAATTATCTTAGCACCTGTTTCCTTCTCCATTGCCTTCAAAGTATTACCACGCGGTCCGATCAATAGACCGACGAAATTAATATCAGGATGTTGCTCTTGTGGAATGAGAACCTTATCACTGACACGGATTACCGGTGGTCTAGGAATAACAAGTCATTTAGTTACCGAGAACAAACTCCACCGCTATATACTCACTTATAATCAGCCGGTGGCTTGAAATCTGGGTTCACGCTCTGCATTCTCATAATCAGCTGATGGCGTTGTTCTTCCAGCCGCTTTCTGAAGCGGAATTCCCTCGTATTCAAACGTTTGCCATCAGAACTGTAAATAGGCTCTGGCGATGGAGATCTGTGGAGAAAAAAAAAATGCAAATTTTGAGTAACCATGCCGAAGGCTGCCATATCGTTCTTGCAGATGCCGTTTCTTTTGCCACCTTACAAGGGATATAACTATTTGCTTATATACTTAATTCTAAAATTATTTTGAAAAAAAAAAGAATCTTAACACATTTAACGTTGTGTGTATTAAAGTTTAGATATTATTATTATCATTTTTTTTTTTGCTGAAAGAAGTTTAGTTTCGATTAAGGTTAGCATTATGTTGAATAAAAGAATTAATTATTCGCAGTAGCCTCATTCGTTCACGTGAATCGCGTCGACCGAGGCAGTTGAAGTACGGATGAGGTATTCCAGACAGCCGTGGCTCTGGATTGTTTATTCCATTTTTCGGACACTGCCATGTAAAAGAAAGAATTCGTTCTGAGCATTTGTTTGTTTAAATTAATTTTTTAGGTTTACTGTTTTTTTTTTTTTTAATTACACGCGACGTAGCGCTGTTCAGTATTACACAAGGTCATGAATACATTTGGGGACATAGATTGACACCTGATTGGTAATGATATAACTAATAATAGTAGCTAAGCTCGTAGATAGAATGGTTTTAAACATTTGAAATTAAGTTCCAAAGTAGTAAAGGCAACTTTGTGCTTTCATTCATGCAGAGGTGTCAGCTTTATCTCATGTTTTTGATTTGAGAAAACTTTGACAGAATAGAAGCCATCAAGCTAGCCTGTCTATGAGTAAAATATCACGTCTACCAACATGGTGGGACATATTTAAAGCGCAACAGGACTGCTTTAAGAGTACTGCTTTTGCATTTGTGCAACGTTGGGCAATATTGTCAAAAGAAATTATATTTCCCAAAAATCAGACTAACCATATGTTGGGTGGCAATGATGCATTGTATAGCATGTTTGCTTGTAAACCAATGTATGTAGGTAGAAATTCGCGCGGTGGGGCATGACAGGAGAAAAATGTCTGCCAGGTTTATCAACACTGCACCCAATAAAGGGTTCTGCCGGATAGTTAAATGGACCTGTTGAGTGTTTGTGAATTGGGTGCTCATTTTTCTTACAAAAAACAAACAAAATGTTAAAGATGTTTGCTTGATGAAGCGTAAGCGATGATAGAAAAAAAAGAGTTTCTTTTCTGGATACTTTTATTTGAAGTATGATACGATACTCATCATTCTTCGGCTCCAATTAGTTACTCCGCGTTTAATGCAACCTTTTTACTGAGGCAGATAGATGACGCGTCATGACATAGATGAACCAAATCTGCGACAGAGTGGAGGGAAGTTTAGAATCTACCTTATACTTGGTAATTTATTTTATAATAAACGCCAAAGAAGATATGAAAACACTTAAGCAGACAAACACGGGAAATAAGGAGCTTCGATGAGAAAAAAAGTGATAGCTGAGTTTTGTACTCGAAATTCATGTGCCATTAAGGACTTTTATGGTCCAAATTATTGGAAAGAATTGTTTTTTTTTGTTTATTTTACTTGTATATACGCTTGTGTAATAGAGAACAAATCATTTATATTCCGTGCTGAAAGAGAACTATACGAGCATTAAAATTGTAAATTAATAAAGACATCAATCTGTTTTAATATAATATTACAACACTTTGTGGTCGATACTTCTGGGCTTCAGGCACACCATCATCTAGCGCTATTGGTGAAGACTGCTGACCGGCAGGTACTTTTGCACAGAATATTTCGCATGTACCATACCACACGCCTTGAATTTATAACACATCTGCTGCGGATAACAAGAAGAGATGGAAATTATTCAAACCTTTCTTCTGGATTTTGTGGTATTCCCAATTCTCCTGTCCGTAATTTACGACTGATCTCCTCGATTTGCAGTTGAACTGTAAGAAATTTTGGTTAAAAAGAAAGAAATCGAGGCAAGCCTCGATGTTAGTGGAATTCTCTTTTCTAAAAAGCAAAGAAATGTATTAATTATTGATTTTATTAAATAAAATTATCTATGTAATGCACATTGCAGTTGTTGGGGTGAGATTGTATATGAAATTGGAAACATTTAAGTATTTTTTTTTTTTTTTTTTTTTCTTGTAAACAGAATTCTGAGATAGCAGCAACAAACACTACGGTATAACAAAATTCTCGGATGTAGATACTTACATACGTCACTTCAAAATAAACAAACGAAAAAATTAATAATAATAAGTTAAAAAAATATGAAAATTAAGAAAAACAAACACAAGTAGGTGGTAAAATGGTAGAGGTAGTAGGTAAGGCGCTTTACGATTTGCTGAAAATATTTCTTTTGTTTTTTTTTTTTAGTTTAACAATAATAACGTGATTAATTGAGTTGGTCTCTTAACTCGGAGCTTTACTATCGAATCTGAGTGGAGGAGTAATAAATTTTATGTTAATTAAATTACAAATACAATTTTGTGTAGAAAAAAAAAACAACTAGAGAAAGAAGTAAATGTTTTGGTTATTGGTTTTTTAGAGTTTTTTTTTTTTTTTTTATGAGAATCTGGACATCTCACTGCCTTGCTTTGGGCTTTAATCGGATCATTCCTATGAAGAAATTGATTTTGATTAGCAATTGGTTTACACAAAAAAAGAATCAATTAAACTAGATTAGCATTAGCATTGGAGAAACTTGTGTGCCCTGTCTTTTATTCTCTCTCACTCTCTCTTTTTGCCTGTTTCTCTTCCCTGAATTTGTCTTGGTGATATCCTCTCTCGGTCAGCGGGACCTAAGATGAATTTGTTTTTTTTTTTTT
Organism: Chalcosyrphus nemorum; assembly: GCA_949716465.1. Taxonomy (NCBI): domain Eukaryota; kingdom Metazoa; phylum Arthropoda; class Insecta; order Diptera; family Syrphidae; genus Chalcosyrphus; species Chalcosyrphus nemorum. The sequence goes on along the minus strand of OX454333.1, from coordinate 41,931,476 downwards.
TTTTTGTTTTGTTTTGTTTCTATTTTTAGTTTTAACCATGCTTACACTGAAGTTTTTTTGTATAAAAACTTACGATACTATGTGAACCTTATAACTAATGTATTTATTCAATCAAGTGAATTATATTTACCTAGATATGCCTCCTGTTGGGTAGGGTCCAGAGTGGAGGGCAATATTGTCGGCATTCCCGGGATGAATGTCTTGTCGTTCTCAGTTCCTCCCCAGCGTGATTTCTTTTTACGTTTCTTATCCATGTCCACTAAAAATAAAAATAAAATCAATGTCTTAAAGTAAATGAGGAAAGTAGTACCTAAAAAAGCATATTTTATTTGAGAAGATAAACCGCTTTAATACTATTGCATAAAATAAATAAATATTAGCCTATAAGCAACACATAGAGGGCCAATGTCTTGTTTCCCACTACTGCACTTGTATTGCGTGGTATACATTCCTGCACGTATAGAAGGTACCTAAATCTGTATAGCCAAAGGCAGGGGATTTTTTTGAGAAGGTTTATCATGTCAGTAAAACTCTTGGATTTGTCATGGGTCGTGGAAAAACTATAATAGCATTTGGCACTTGGAACCCCATGCACACTAGTCCAATGCACTAACCACTGAGCCACGGCATCCACACGCTACTATACGGAGTGGAAAATTTGACACGGAGAAAAGATTACCCACCTTTGAAATGTGACTGTTCTAGAGCATCCTAAAAATTCACTGGATGAGAACCAAAGCTCCTGAATACAGTACAGTATTTAGCTGGACTGCTAAATACACGAAGCATTCAATCCTTTCACATTGTACTTTATGTGACAGGCCCACGTTTTTTCTCTCTAATATATTGAATCTGAAGCGTGCTCACATTCATATTCATTCCAAGGCTGTGAATGTTTCGAGTGGCTCGTGCGATCTTCTATGTATGTAAACGCCCTTCTATGTTCGTACTTGAACTGTTCTGAGTTTTTAACCTACTTCCAGTTATTTAGACTTTTGACTGCTTGCTTTCTGCGTACGTGAGCCACTAAAACACTAAATTGTGCCCTACCACTGCATATGACTATGTATTGTCTCTTAATGGCAAATTGCGGTCGTTGTAAAATGCCGAATAAGCAGTGCAAGATTTTGTAGAGCAATATTTTCAGAGGAATCCAAGGTCATTCTGATTCAGTCTGATGGAAGGCAAGCAATGCGGAGGATATCAGGAATATACACCATGTATTATAGTCTAGACCAGGCATGTCAAAGATACGGGGCAAGACATTGACTTGTGGCCCGTGACATCGATTCAGTAATGCTCTAATTTCATGTGCAATTTCAATTTCATACATTTTTTTTGCTCATGCAAAATGTACATTGTAAGACAGGCTATGTAGCACGTGTGGCCGTCCTGTTGAAACCGCGTGTCGTCGTTGTTCATATCTTCCAACTGGGCCCAAAAGAAATTGGTTACCATCGACCGGTAGCGCTGGTCATTGACGGTGATGGTCTGAACAAATTCGTTCCGATGATGCCGCCAGTCCAAAATGCATATTAAACAGTGAAAGTCACTCTGGATGTATGGCAATTAGGTGGATCTCATGTGGATGAACCCATTCATCCAGAAATGAATGCGAAATGTTGCTTGAATAGAAGTCCCAATTTCATAAAACAATTTAATCATTTGCTGTTTTAATAATATAACTCTTTTTGTAAATTAGGCAAAACAGACTAAATAAGAAACAGTCAATTCGACCGATGTACTTTCAACAGTACGGTCGCAATCACCTGTCAAAGTTCAGAAATCCCTATTGCTCATACTTAAAACAAAAAAGGAGTTTCAGTTGAACACTAAATGGTTTTAAATTACATTACATAGTCTGGTTCTGCATTATCTAATGGGCTATATTTTGCTCTTGAACAGTGTGCTACATTTCCAATCAATAGTTCCATAATTTACAGTTGGAATATAGAACACGTTAATTCATTGAATCTCCCACAACAAAGGTTAAATGGAGAATCAACCACTCAAAATGATAGCAATAAAGCAATCAATTAAGTGAAACAAATCCAGCTCACGTCGCTCGTTCGTAATTAAAGAGCGCATTAACAAGAGCACCACTTAAATGATTAGAATCTTTTCGCAACAGGTTTTGTTTTATTATAAAGTGAGCTCATCACCATAAAAATCAGAAACACGTTCCTAAAAGCATCTACGTTGTCCAAATATATATCAAATATCAATTCAATCGAAAAAAAAACGAAATGTATACTTACTTGAGTTCTCAGAAGGTCCATTGCTTAGCGAGTCATTGCTGTTTGTACAGCTGAAAAGCGCTGCAAAGTTCTTTGTTGATGTAGTGCTATTCATTAGTTCCTGTATCGTTTGAGTCAAATCGAATCTAGACTCCCTGGTTTCCTCCTTTATGGGATCCATCTTTGAACTTCTGTCGTAGCGATCACGATCACGGTCGCGGTCTCGGTCTGCAGTACCTCCACGATCACGTCGGTCGCGATGACTGCTCCTGTCGTCGCGCTCTCTATCAAAGCGTCGACTACTGCCACGATCTCGGCTACGACTTCTCGATTTGCTGGAGCGTCGTCGATCCCGACTGCGACTCCGTTTACGATTGTAGTCACGGTCATGGGTTCTAGAACGACTCCTTCGTCGTTCACGCTCCCTCTCACGTTCACGTTCGCGCTCCTTTTCACGTTCTCTTTCACGATCTCGTTCACGCTCACGTTCACGTTCCCTTTCTCGGTCACGCTCCCGCTCACGCTCTCTTTCACGTTCACGCTCCCTTTCTCTCTCTTTATCCTTATCAGCCTTGCGCCTACGTTCACGCTCCGCTTCACGGTCTCGACTCTCCCGATGACGGTCTCGATCCCGATCAACATCGCGGCTGCCACGACGGCGGTCTCGATCGCGATCTCTGTCACGGTCACGATCCTTCTCGCGGTCCTTATCACGACTCCTGCTACGCTCTCTAAAGCAGATTTTATAGAACTCCGTCCATTTTGGCAATTAAAAGTACTCACCTTTTTCGTTTGTCCTTTTCGCGGTCCCTTCCGCGGTCCTTCTCACGTTCTATGCTCTTTGGACGCGAGGAAGCCTTTTCCTCTTTCAAATCACGATCGTCTTCCTTTGGTTTATCAGTCATTTTTTGTTAAATTAATCTGTACTAGTTATTTAAGTAAAATTGTAACAATTATTGAGGAGAAAAATCATCCGCGTTGAAGAATGAATTACGTTTAAAGAAAAAATGGCCGACGCAAAGAAAGTCTGCGAAAATTTTATGACAGCTGCAATGAGTGATTGAAATGGGTGCATTCAGATGAGAGATAATAACAGTCGCCGGTTATTCAGCGCTATCAACTATTTAAATTGGGTATATGGTATATCCCAAGATTTTATTTTCTTTCTGCCTCTTGTATTCTTATACCCATCGCAATTAAAATTAGTTTTTCGAATTTGCAAAACAAATGTCTCTTCAGCAAAAACAAATAACATGTAGAATTTCAGGAAAAAATATTGGAATTGTTATTTGTGGTTATAAGTCTGTAAAAATGGAATAAGCGAACGAAAAGGATGCATTAAGGTAAAACCTTATTTGTGGTATTTTAAAAGACCAATGACGTTATGAGTTTCATGCAACACCTGCGGAAAAATATGTTCTGTCATCAAAGCAGGATGGCAGTGTTCAACAGCAATAAACACCATAGAAACTGGAGCCATCTGTGATTGTTAAATTTTGCTGACTGTAAGAAAAACTTTTAGCATAGATTTCACCATAAACATCACTGCACATGGCTTATCATTTTTAAACTGTGAAATAATATGTAAAAAATCATGGCTTTTAGTATTTGCAAAAATTTATTGAAACAAACTGAAATGGAAAACATATCTATTAGAAATAATCATCTTCAAAACTGAACTGTTTCTTTGATTTTGTAAATTCCTATTTTACTGAATGAAGTCAGCGAAATGACAAATTCAGCGAAAAGTGCCTCCACGTGCGGTATAAACTGACAGCCGCATTTTGTTTTGCATTTTAGCCGCGGTCGCATTAGAACCTTAGTTTTTCTATACTTTCTTTAATAAAAGTCTATTTAACATAAACAAAAAGATGGTTAAGGCAAAGAAAAATAAAAAAACCAACTCCGACATGGTTCATGCGAAGAAATCCTCTACTGGACAATCGTCGAATCCATTTGCTGGTGGCAGCACAAAGAAAGTCAACCCCTTTGAAGTTCATATAAACAAAGAGAAATTCAAGATTCTCGGCCGAACGTGCAAACATGACAAAGGTTTGCCCGGTGTTTCACGTGCCAAAGCTGTCCAAAAGCGTAAGCAAACACTTGGCAAGGAATTTATGCAAAAGAACAAGACAAACGAGTTCAAGGATCGACGTATCGGGCGAAATGCTGAAGTGATTAACGATGAGCTGCTTAACGCTCGATTCGTTGCTGAGAAAATGTCTCAATTTAAGAAGGCAAGTCGTTTTAATTTGAACGACGATGAGGTCTTGACACATCGCGGTCAAACGTTAGAGGAAATCGAGCAGTTTCATGACAATCGCTCGGATGACGAAGCCGAAGATGCCGATGAGCTGGATGGTAAATAGAAATGGTTTCATCTGGTTATATCCCATGGTTATAACTTTTATTTTTAGCTAACTTCACTGAAGTGGCACATTTTGGTGGCGATGACTCCAAACAGGATCGAAAGGCGGCGATAGAAGAAATGATTGTGGAAACAAAGCGTCGCAAGGCGGAATCGGCAAAGGAAAAGGACGAAATCTTCGAATTGACAAATAAACTGGACAGTAATTATAAGGATCTGATAGGTCTGGTGGGAAAGTTAAGTAAACCGGAGGACGTTATCAAGCCTGCACCAGATGACTACGATCGAGCATTACGCGAGATGATATTCGAGCCTCGTGGAGTGGTCACAGATAGATTGGAGTCCGAAGAGGAGATAGCTCGCAAGGAGAAAGAAAGATTGGAGCGTTTGGAAAACGAACGACTTGCGAGAATGAGAGGAGAGGAAGAGAACGATGGGCAAAAGCCTAAACATCGTTCTGCGGATGATTTGGACGATGGATACTTCGCTGGATCGGATGTCGAGGAGCCCGGTACACTGGCGTACGATTTAAATGGTGAGTTGGGAAAAAATCAGCTTCAAAACAGACTGCTCTCCTAAGAACATTGAATCACATTAAACTATTTTTTCTAGGCGATTCTTTGGCAAATAAAAAGGAAAAGGCAACTGATGATGAAGAAGAAAGTGGTGCCGAGGTTCCAAGTGGAGAAGATAGTGACGAAGAAGAAGAAGAATCCGTCGCAGAAGACGAGGAAAGTGATGTCGTCGATGAAGACGACAATGATGGTGGCTCTGAAGAAGAAAATGACGATGAAGAAGAAGAGGAAGAAGAAGAAGATGCTTTAAGTGATCTCAGAGCGACAGATGATGAATCTGAAGATGAAGAAATCGAAGTTACACCTGTCAAAGCCAAAAAAGAAAAACCTGTTAAAACAGTTGTGGACTCCAACAGCAAACTTCCTTTCACAATAGAAATGCCATCAACCTACGAGGATCTCAAAGAAATTCTAGCCAAACACACACCAGAAGATCAAGGCATCCTCGTGGAACGAATAATCAAATGCAACCACCCGAAACTAGAACACAGCAACAAAGAAAAAATTGCTAAACTTTTCGCTTTTCTCCTTCAATATATAAATGATCAGTTTATCGATGCCTCAACCGAAGACGTGGCAACGTCTTTCCGAATTCTCGACAGACTAAATCCACATTTATATGATCTAATCCACATGAATCCAGAGAAAGCATCTACCTGCCTCCTAGACGTTATCCACGAAAAATATTCCGAGTACAAACGAAATAATAAGGCCTATCCGTCCCTGGATACGGTAATCTTTTTTAAAATTGTCTCAAACCTCTATACAACGTCTGACTATCGTCACAATGTAGTCACACCTTGTTACGTTTTCATAAGTCATATATTATCGAAAGCACGAGTTCGAACACGTCAGGATGTCGCATTGGGACTTTTCTTAGTCACATTGCTGCTGGAGTACACGCAATCGTCACATCGATTCATTCCCTCCGCCTTTAACTTCCTTCTCGGTATTATTTATTTGTCACTTCCTAAGAGGCCAATTGAAACTTTGAAAATTGTCCCGCCATTCATGTCGACGGGACCGCTTAACAGACTTCTAGCTGTTGCAGAGAAGCCAAGTGAGGAAATTTCAGAAGAGGACGCTCTGCTTAAAGGAGAAGATCTCGTTACGACAACACTTTCGGTTGAATTCAAAATTCGCGCTTTGAACGCAGCATTGCGGCTAACCAAAGACGCCATCGATATTGTTGACGAAAATACTGGATCAAACTTCCTGGCAGAACCATTCTTAGAGATGATTAATCGAATCGATTTAGATGTGTATCCAGACTTCTTGAGGACCAACTATGAGCATACAAAGTCTACTCTTGTGCGTGTGGCTAGCAAGCCTTTGAAGAAGCTCGTACCTCCCGAAAAGAAGCCCAAAGCTCTCCGCCTATTCGAGCCTCGCATCGAAAAGGTTTACGACGACAAACGTCGACCTAAGCTGTCCAAGGCCAAGGAAGAGAAAGTAAAGTTGATTCATAAAATCAAAAGGGAGACAAAAGGTGCAGTCCGGGAAATTCGGAGAGATACAGAGTTTCTACAGAAGATTCGGATTAATCAACAAATTCAAAGGTAAGGGTTCAACTCGAATGACTTAATACATATGTAAATATGTATTTTTTCTTACTTTCAGTGATCGTGAACGAAAGGAGAAAGTTAAACGCATCTACCAAGAGGCATCGATACAACAAGGAGAACTTAATGAACTTTCAAGGAAGAAGAAAAAGATGTAAAAGTTTTGTTAATTATTACTTTAGGCCATTGCTTAGTTGTTATATTTTTTTTTAGAGAATATATTTAAAATATATATTTACAACATGAGTATTTACCTAATTTGTCCAGAACTAGAAAGTCTTCTCTTAGGTATTCTTTTAAGATTTACCTTGTGTCGAAACTTTACAGCCACGCCCCCGAATCGAATGCAGATTAATCAATCCGAGGTTACAGGCATTATGCAGACTGCTTATGCGAGAGTCATATCGTGGGAAAGACGATAACTGTGCATATAGACAGCCAAGCAGTCATTAAGGCTCTGAACTCTGCTATAATTAATTCCGGGCTTTCGATAACCTGCTACTTTTAAACGAAATATCCAGAGCCAATGCGATGACCCTTAGGTCATCTAAGGCACGAACTATTAAATACCGCTAAATAATACGCAATAATCCTTCTTTCAGTCAATGCATCATTTTATTTGAGGGGAAAATAACAACAGCAAATAAATACATTTCAAAGCTCACTTTAACCGTGTTTCTCGAAATATTGCTTAGATTCCTTGACATCGGGCTTAATAGTATCTGCATTGGTGTCTGGGTGCCAATTCGCTGGACAAACCTCACCGTGCTTCTCAACAAACTGGAAGGCTTTAATCAACCGCAAGCATTCATCGACTGATCTACCCACTGGGAGATCATTTATCGAGTATTGGCGTAGAACACCGTTGCCGTCAATAAGGAATGTGCCCCTCAATGCAATTCCTGCTCCTTCTAACAGTACTCCATAGTCGCTGGCGATTTTCTTTGTAATGTCCGAAAGCAGCGGATAGGTTAAGGAGCCCAATCCTCCATCCTTGCGTTTAGTATTGGTCCAAGCCAAATGACTAAAATGCGAATCAACTGAAACACCAACAACTTCTGCGTTCAATTCTTTGAACTCCTTGATACGCTCACTAAAGGCAATGATTTCTGTTGGACAGACGAAGGTGCTGCAAAGTTGAATAACAATTAAAATCGAACTCAAAATAAAAAAAAAAAAAAAAAGTAAAACATACAAATCTAGAGGATAAAAGAATAGAACCAAGTACTTTCCCTTATAGTCAGACAGTTTGATCTCTTTGAAATCGCCATCAACGACGGCAAGGCCCCTGAAATCGGGTGCCTGCTTCTGAATAGACACCGCACATAGTGGAACCGCTAAGAAAGTATTCTATATAGTCAAATAGAGATGCCTCACGGTACAACTTACATTTGTGGAACAGTCTATTGACGGATGTTGTCTGTCCTTGGACCGCTTTCATCAATAGAGGGACCTAGAAGCCATAAAAACAGTAAAAAGTTGACAAAAATTACGTAACTTCCAAGTAATTGCAGGTAGAGTTTACGGGAAAGGCTGAAGACTTACATTTCGGGAGAGTGCACGACCGATGAACGACATTCTTCCTGTTTAAACTTTTTTAAATTAAATAAAAAATTATATTCCTATAAGAAGTTCGAATTGGGAAATTTTGTAATCTACCGAAATGCCGGCTATCAGGAATAAAATCTAATGTCAGCTGTCGAAAGTTGTTGTTCGAGAAATGTCAATCGTTTTGACACCGAATGCAGCGTGTAGCAATTAGAATTGTGTGATATTTTCGATAACACAGCCATTGTTATCGAACGCCATTGATAGTAGTGGCAGTTAGAATTTTAAAGTAGCAGACAAAGTGAAAAAAAAATATATATTTTTTTGAATTGATGATGTAAAGTTCAAGTTATTTTAAGACATATGTGAAATGTACATGACGCTGGCAGTGTGTTTCAGTGGGCTTTACGATATCTGATTTCTTTCTTTTAATATGTATTTATAAGCAAAAAAATTAATATGTACATATATATGTACATATTAACACATAAGAGGTCCACATACCCATGGTCTTCTTGACCATAGATGAGATTCTTACATCTATACATCTTATGCGCTGTGTACATTTATGTAAATATGAGAGGAACTTACGCATTACTAGATGAGCGGAAGGTTTTTATATCCTATCTTAAGGGAAGACATACTACGTTTGACACATAGTTTAGTAACATAGAGAAATATTGGAGATAAGACACAATAAAGTATATATATAAATAATCATGTTGTGCGTGGTATACTTGCACGTATAGAAGGGATCTAAGGGTTTTATCCGAAGGGCTGAGGGGTTTTGAGAAGCTTTCTCGTGACAGTTATACCCTTGAATGTTTGTCAGGCATTTTCAAGAAGGGGGTCGTGAAAAAAAACTTTGATGGTATTTTTCTGGATTCAAACTTGGAACCTCATGCAAAATAGTCCAACTCACTAACCACTGAGGCACAGCACCCACGTTGTATGTACAGTCTTATAGAACTCTAACTTTTCTCAGCTAAGGCCAGAAATTTTATTATGTAATAATGTTAGCTACACCGTCGAAATCTCATAAATAGTTAGCTACTCCCCATTGCACGTACATTATTATTTTTGACAGCTTATTATCGCGTTGAAATAAAATGCAATAAAAAAATGAAATGCAATTCAATCTCAAGCCAGCCGACGAAGAGGGTTTTAGTTGTTCCAACTGTGGTTTCCACCGTGGTGTGACGGGGGTGTATAACACGGTTATACGCGATAGAATATCTTCTTTTTTATGTACCTCCACCATCGCCATGTTGTTAGAGTTGATTCCATTTCAGCGGTTATCCTAGGTGGTGTAATAAAATCAATTCAATTATTTTTGTGCTCCTTAGGGTTGGGTTGCAGACACTTGCACACATACCTACTTGGCTTATGAAGTATCTACACACAAACACACACAGTATACATATACATCTGCGCAGGTTAATACTCGTACTTTCAGTTTTCCCAATTTATTTTGGATGACAGTCAATTTCTTGGCTAAATCCTTTTTTATGTCGGCAATAAAAGGACGAAATGACTGTGGGATATATCCACTGGTGGATATCTGACTGGATTCTTGCTCTTGAAGATTGAAGTGGGGGGAGGACATTACGTACAGTAAAGTGCTATATTTACTTTTTGATCTTAGAAAGTTGGATTTGTGTGTTCACGACAGTAAATGTTAGATGGATGTGTCTTTTTGTTTTTGTTCTCTACAGCCATTTACTGATATTATGCTATGTATATATTTAGTATTTATAAAGCTGGTTCATATTCATTTAGTTAATATATGACGTAGAGCACGGAATGTATAGCAATTTTGAATAAGTTTTCACATTCATACAAGAAAGGTTATATTTTGGTGTAATAGTCGGTATTTTATTTTATATTTTCATTTTTATTAACCGCTAATTAGGATAGTTTCAAAAAAGATATAGAATAACATATCGATCTGAGGGTATCTCTTAAAACGCCGTGTGAACTTGAAATAGAAGTTGATCGGTTCGTTGAAATCTTACAGAGCGCCGCGTGGAAAAATATTCCAAAGCAAAACATATGTTATGTTCAAACTTATCCCGAGGAAATACAAGAGGTGATTAAGGAAAACAGAAAAGCGCGGGCTCCGCAACATAAGCCACACTTTAACCGTTTATGCAACTCACTTAAAAAGGCTATGAAAGACTTCAAAAATAAAGAAGTAGAAGCTTACCATGAAAGCTTATCGGCAAAAGATTTGAATTATTAAAGCCTAAATACAAGCCGCACCAATTAGAAAAAAATCCTATATTCCTATATTCGGAAATAATGGCTGAGGTGCCGCAAGGAAGTGTTCTTGGTCCACTTTTATATCCATTATACACTCGTGAGGTATACCACAAGTGGAAGGAACGAAGTTATCCACTTTTGCCGACGATACTGCTATCTGGGCAGTAGGTAAAACGGTCAAAGAGACTACCGAAAACTGCAAGAAGCATTGGATAGAGTAAATTAATGGACAAAGGCTTGACGAATCGCATTTATAAGAAAATAATTAATTTGCCGATTTTTTTAAACTCGGTATAAATTCCGTTTGGAAAATAAAATCAGAAACTACGTGGGAAAGCATAAAATTCGACTAGAAAGTCACAATCCTTAAAGTTTTGAATGAAAGTAATTTACTGCGTCTACACAGAACTAAACCTCTAGATTTGGCGGTATAAGTAACCGCGTCTAAACTGCAAAACTAGCAGGAGCGAGCAGCTACTGATACATGTTTAATGTATCATTTAATAGCAAAGCTTTACTAAAAAACTTGTGTTACAACGTAAAACGTGTTTGTTGACAGGTCGATTACAAAAGACAAGATGTCAGAATCTCACTTTTGACAGATCAACTCACAGTCTTATCAACTACTCCCTATACCTAAGAGTTGCCAGAAATGTCAAATACATAATAGTTTGGTACTTTTTACTAGAGGTGCTAAAATCATCATTAAATCATAGTTGGATGCTTAAAAAGTACTTTAAGAAATATTTTATCATATTTCAACTAATTAAAAACGAAAAAATCATATGAAATGCCATTCACATTTCATGAGTCCTATTTATACAGTATTCACACGTAGCATAATAAAATTTGCGTTCCATAACGATTTCACTACCATCTGCTGTCTTTTTCCAACACATTAGCTACTCATCTCCAAGTGTGTATATGTATCTACTAATGTGGCTTCATTTTTCCGGTCTGGGTGGAAAAAAAAAACGAAAAATAAAAATCCCTCTAAAAATATCAACTTCCTAAAATCCTATTATTTCAACTCGTATATGGCCCTGTCGTCACCATACCCTCGCACAGTCTGTGCCCCCACATTCTCTGCTAATCCTCTCCTTTCACTACTTAGAGCAATTAGGCGATTCCCATGTTTGCAATTATCCCCTCTACCCAACTCCGTAGCCAAAGTGTTTCTCACACACAGCAATGTTGAGAGCATCCCCTCGCCGACCCAGAGTTCGTGCACCAAATTATACCCAACCAACAAGGCGGCGCACAGTCTCATCGGCCACTTCGAGTCAATGTGGAGCAAATTTCCTCATTAGCTTACAACTTAATGGCGAAACCAGAAAACTTCCAACTTCCAATGAGTGCTCAACACTCAACGCGAGTGTATCTTATATCCTAGAGGAGAACCGTCATAATTCATTTTGCCTACACCCTCATTTGGCAGTTATAACCCTCACCGCAACTCCCCTTTATCGTCTAAGTCTAAACGAAGCGACTAAATGTATCCGCCAAATTTCAATCTCAACCCACAAGCTTAACGCTCCACTTCATCCCCATTAACAAGAGCAGCGGCAGCGCAGACAAAGAACCAAAAAGAAAAAAAAGAAAGCACCAGAGAGCAGAAAAAAAGGAAACTTTTCTAACGATGGCGAAATCTTTACGCCACGAAATTTTCGTTAAACCACCCACATACAATTTTCCACCCCCTCCGTCTGCCTTGAGTTGGTAGAAAATGCTGCTTCATCGTTTGCCTTGTTTTCATTGTAGTAAATTTGCTACTTAATTTATTCCATCCACATTAATTGCCTTTCCCACTTTGCTCAACGTTCCCAATTACCACCACCACCACCATCGCCATCACTGCCGCTACCAGAAGGTTGGAATATCTCTCTGATTAATAGACTTCACTTAAGCCACCCCCCCCATTAGCCAACCCAATCAACCACCCAACCCCTTGTAGCAAGGATCTTTTGCCCACCAAAAATCTCTATCTCTCTCTTTCTCTCTTATGCCTCTGACGAAGTGTATAAGAGCAACCCATTGTCGTTGTCGTCGTCGTGGCTAAAGCGCTGAAGTTTGTATCTCTCTCTTCGGTGTGCTAATGCTGGTCGTCCTCAGAACATTTTTTGGGGGCATGTTTAAACGTAATTACCACCAAGTATGCACATATACCTACTGCTTTCAGCTCAGATGTATATATTGTGTACGTGTGCGATGGAGAAAGCAATTAGCCGACGCGTAGAGGGTTCCTTCAGAGTTTTTCCATATGTTATGGCTACAGAATGAGATTTTGTCATGTCCTTTTTTAGGATCACAATTAAATTGATAACAGTTAAAAGTATTTAAAAATAAATAAATACTAGACCTTTAGCATATCGACAGTTTTAAGATAAGCATTAGCCTTATTTTTTTAAAACCCGTGCAGCCAGCATTTCTGCATTTGAATAATCCGCAGTAGACTATTAGCAGCTTCATTTTTATATCCCCAAAGTTAGCACACGATGTGACAAGTGTAACTAAAATTACGTAATTGGTAGATGGGACAGCAGAACCTTTTATATAAACACCAAAAAGCTACAGCTTCACGCAACACCCATTGCCTACATCGGATGAAGATCAGTTCAAGAGATATCGGAGGAACGCTTTGTTACGATCAAACAACTCCTACTTAAACTGCATTGGGCGAGTTCCGAACACCTCGCTAGTCTAGCTGTTAGATTGGAAAAACACCCTAGAAGATGAAACGTACAGCTAGAGTTAGAAAGTACTAAAAATATACCCCACATGCCCTGTTTAAATGAGCCGATTGTGAGATTGGGAACGAATCGGGTTTCAATCTGGGTTCGATCGAGTTCGAAATGGATTGAAATCGTGTAATATACGGCATGTGCAGAGGTGCTTTTATGAAACAATTAATCCTTATTAGCTATATTAGTCTTATGACTTTACAGTATGTCTTATACGTGTATTTTCTGACGCCACACCGATTAATTTGGCTCTCTTGATTTTTTGCCTGGCAAACTCGATCTTTCTAGCCTTCTATCCGCTCGATCGTCGTGATGCCATTGCACCAAGGGCGGATACAGAGGGGGGCATAAGGGGACGGGCTCCCTCCCTCCCAGACACGATTCAGATAAAATAGGCCAGTCTGAAAAACACTAGACCCTTCGCTAATGAACGAAAATAAATATCACTTATCCAAAAAACTATGAAAATTATGGCAAAAAATCTACATGTACATATGTCTACTTAATTTGGATTAAGTTCTCTGAGGTAAACATAAAGGTGCTCCACAGATTTATTATTCATTTTTTGTGAGTATTGGAGGCAACGCACTAAAAACGTGGTATTTTTTTTTTTTTTTAATCTTGTACTCGACAATTTGTTGTAGCTTACACCCAGTCTCCACGAGACATAATTTCAGCCAAGACTCAAGTCGTGACATTAATATGTCTCGTGTAGACCGCACTTTTACGGACTTGACTTGCATCTAAGACAGCCTTTTTGTTTTGTCTTCTCTGTGGACATCAACCCTGACTGAAATTTGACATTTGAAGTTTCTGGGCCCCTCCCGGATAAAATTCTGGATCCGCCCCTGCATTGCACTGAGGTTAATACTGTTTCTTGTTACGCATAATGTTCGCATTTTAAATACCAAATCTTATCCTTTTTAGTGTTTGAGGAAAGAAATGTTCGAGGTCGCGATGCATTTTCAAATAAAAATTAAGTTGGGATACTGATGATTCAAAAAGCTACAATTTAATGGCATAAAATTAGTTGCAGTTGCCTCTGATTGTCTTAGACTGAATTGGCCTAGCTACTGATTAGAATCTTAGCTTAGCTTAGAATCTTGCCCAACAAATTCCTTAAATATGTAGGTGCTTCATTCTAAGGTAACATTTTTGGCAGACATTAATTTGCTGATTTAATGGAAACGCCAAACTCAAAGCGACAAGTGGTCTGTTTGTATGTTTGAATACTTAATCCAAAGGCCTTGACGTATTTTTCAAAAGACTTTGTTGAAAGAATGGCTTTTGAACACTTCCGAGTCAAACATTTACACACATATATATCTCATTCTATGTGTGAATGTAAATTTATAAAAAAAATTATTCGCGATAAAAGTCGTTTGATGGATTATTTTGTTACTCAGCTATCCGCTAAGTAAAACAATTACAAAATGCCACAAAACAGAACACAAAAGGATATTTCAATTGCCATTCAATCTTCCACCAGATCCATGACCACTTGGAAACGGTATCCATCTAATCCAAATACAGTTCGCACAAATTTATCAGAAAAAATATAAAATTACCAATAGTCAATGGTGTAGATACAACAAAACTCAAAACTCCTCTTTACGAGTATGTTGTCTTGTCGCTTTCATAGAACTAACTGCAAGCACTTTTCCATTCTTTTGTGATACCCAAAGCGAATTAGAAAGGCTAATAAACATGATACCATTGTTCGGGTGGCACTATGCGAATCCTTTGTATTGACACCGACATAAAACGCTATTTGCTTTATATCGGCACCGACATTGTTTATCGAAGCAAAACAAGCGAAAGAAGTGAAAAGCGGTAAATATAATAGATACACCCTAGTGGTTTTCCAATTAAAAAAAAACAAAAGGAATCCAAGACGATAATCCGGTGAAGTATAGCTCAACTCAGTACACAATTACAGCGTTGATTTTCCAGTTGACTTTCCCCAAACTAACCATCCATGTAGTTAGTCTGTCTTGTAGAGGAAGGACACTTGCGTGGAAGTACCTTATATAGGTATGTACATACATACATATATCGGATTTTGCAAGATCTGTATTGTTATTGTCCTTAATTTGACAATTTAGCTTTTTAATGAAGAAATGGACCCTCTCCTTGAATGTGATTTTTCGGCTGAAATTGGGGTTAACTTCCAACTTCCAACAGTGATCGTCAGTTGAATCTTGTAAGGGCCAAGTCATGATGCAAAATTTGGCAAAGGACGACGTCATGGTTGTTGACTGCCTCGGATTCTCTAACACACTCTAGCGGCGATATTTTCGGAAGATCTTGCGTTTCGTTGACCTAAGAATTTTGGGCTGATTGTTGACAGAACCGGTCCACTTAAAAATATTCAAATTCATTCACCACTTAGCAAACAGTCCACTCGGATGGACGATTATGGCGAGGCGACCATTAAATAGGCCAAGTGCGCGAACAGAAGACCCACTTAAACAATTCAATCATTTTCACATATTTTTGATCATTATGGACTCTTTGTGTAGAATTGGCAAAACAGATTGAATAAAAAAGATTAAGTTTGATAGATTTAACTTGAACAAATTGGCCGCAATCATATGTCAAAGATTAGAAATCCGTATTGGAAAACCCTATATTCCTTTAGAACAGTTTTCTCATATATACTTTCAAAGAGGTGATGCAGACTATAAAGAATTACCCCACCAGAAGTACTGAAGAAGTTAGGAATCCAGTCAAATACTCCAAGAAACGAAAACCGGTTGAGCGATGGAGTCCTGGAAAATAAAAGATGGAAGACATTGGCTTCAGGGGACTGGGTTGGGCCTAAGAACTTTCTTTACTAGTATACAGGTGGACGCGATCAATGATTGATATACTAGGAATGGTCAATAGGAAAAGGATTTTAAAGCCGGTCTTACTCCGCCAGTGCTAAAAGGCATTTCGTTGTCAAATCAAAAACATCCAAGTTGCTCTCAGTTTTTCGTAGTGTAAAATTCTCTTTGGAAAGATGTGGGGATTGTCACCGAAAAAGGTCATCTGGATCTATAAGACTGTATCTGGGTTATGTGTCGATTGTTTGGTGGAATCGTCTTTCTCGTAAATACGTGGTGGCCTCTAGCGATTAACTACAAAGAACTGTTTGTCTCGGATGCACAGGAACCTTTGCAAGTATCCCGGTCTCTGCTCCAATTTCCCTTATTATTATATTTATATCACGAAGTTTTTGGCCAAAAAGCGTTTTATAACGAGGTGGAGCACTGGAACTTTGACGATCTTGCACGACACCTAATCTATCACTCCTTTCGTATAGATATGCCATCTGATGTTATAACATTATGGCTTCAGCTGCAACGCAAGTATAAGGTTGACTTTTCCAGTTTTCAGGACTGGCTACGGAAAGAGTCTGAGTCCTATTTTCCCAAGTGATTTCAGATCCGATCAAGGATCAGGGGCTGGTTGGGCAAGCTCTGTCTTCTAGACGGAGATCTTTGCAATCTTAATGGCTGCGAGTCACATCGCTAGGTATAGATAGAAGTGTCGTAGTATCTGTATCAGTCAAGCTACACCCTTGAACCATTTCCAAATGAGTTGGTGAATGTGTTGTAAGATTCAATTTATTGACTCTCATGTGGATGCCATGATATCATGGGAAGTGAGATATCCGACGAGTTTGCTAGGCAAGGCTGAGAGGAAAAATTCACAGTCCCCGAACGTGACGATTGTTTATTTTTATGAATACAATTGTGCGTGGGCATGTCTCTTCTGGAATGATTAAATGAATGCTCTCAGGTGTTAGCAGAAAAGACTGCAGAAAACTTGTTGGCATTCTTATGGGTCAGTTCGCTTTCGCTTAGCATTTTACTTGATTGGCTCAAGTGAAACATCAATCTGCCACGCTTTTGGAGAGGGCGATGAGTCTGCGGAACACTTCCTATGTGATTGTTCTACCTTTGCTAGTATAAGGCTGCAGATTCTAGATGCTGACGTCGTGAATGCTGATAATGTAAGCTCCTCATCACTGAAGCTCCTACTTAAATTCCAAACAGCTTAACATGGAAACGGGCCAGGAACCTTACTACACTCTCGTTCGTAGTGGCAGTGGATTTAACATAGCGACCACGACACTACAATGAGAGACAGAGGACCAGTACAAATAGATTACCAAACACAATAACACTTACATTAGGTTCTGCCACTGGGTCAGGAGAACTTTGAATAAAGCGTATAAGGTGCTTAATGCGTAGACCAGTCAGGCCGCCAAAGTCGTCAAACAAAAGGGACCCCAAGTGGAGGTTTCTTCTTGTCGCTAGAGCAGGGCAGTTGCAAAGAAGAATCGTTTCTTCTTCCTCCTCGTTCCTGCAACTCCATTGTTAGATGGGAGGCCCAGACGTCTAGCGTGTAGGCCGATTAGGCAGTGTCCTGCGAGGACACCGATCATGGTGCTCAGGTCAGGACGCTCCAGCAGTAACAGTTCATTTGAACGTCTCTGGTTAAGGTTATGCCAGAGCTCTCTCGAAATCCTGAAGGGACAATGAACCCAGAGAGCATTAGCGTTCCTTATAGCATCAAGTTTGAGCAGGTCATTACAGTTAGCAATTGGCATACCAATTCTCGTCCTTACGGATTCAATTGGGAGAGTAGTGCCAAGTTTAGCAATTTCATCAGCCTTACAGTTCCTGGAATGAACTTAAATTAGTATGATGGGTTGCTTTCTCCTAACATAATGAAGAGCCTTGATGCTTGGTCGAACACTTGTAGATTATGTTCGTTCTAATAACGGCAATTTTTCTTGTTGACATAGACCAAAAGTGGGCCTCGTCTAGGAGTATGATATTTTTGCCAAAATCAAAAAATGTAGGCCCAAATCCAGGCGGTTTGACTCAATGGCGATCACCAATTCAGCTGATACGCAAAGAACCGACGTTTCTGGCTCTTGGCTATGTTGTCTTCATGTCGCATCAATCTTCATCTGGTAAGTAGCTTAACATTCCAAAGACTGCACTCACGCTCAGGCTTTTCTTCACTAAAGCCATGATGACGACCGAACTCACGACGATATTAACGTTGTGTATTTATAACTAAATCAGCAAGTGTGAGTTGGTCACCATTCATAAATGAAGTGGTTGCTTCTGGGAATCTAGCCAAGGAGAAGAACCTTCTATGTTTCGTGGTATCCAGAAATCTTGTAAAAATACAAACGTACCAATCTACACACACGAGGATATGAATAGTAAATTTAATAGATTATGCATAGGTACTTATGTTTCGACAATCTCCTGGAAAATAATTGGCGTACTTTCTGTGACTTGGCAGATGTGCAAACTTCTTCAAAATAGATATAATATTTTACCTCCATTTATAAACGATTTGTTTCAAATCTATTACTATGCGGCAAATATTCATATCTCATATGCAAAAAACAATAATTGAAAAACAAATTGAAATCCTTCGATAGACATCTAAGCATATAATTGAGGTGCAACCAGTCGCACCCCTGGAGTTTCTTTCTTCCAAACCAATAATCATCATCATTCGTCTGCGATTTATAGGAAAATTGTTTGCATCAGTAGCTTGGCGCCAGACGTATTTAGGTAAATTCCGTTCAGCTACTGTTGCAAGTACTCTAAATCTAGTTAGATACGAATCCAATATAAGCAATCCTAATCCTATCCGGATCATCCGTCAAAGGGTAAGCGTCGAGGAGTTATTTATTTGTTTTCAAAAAATCATAATTCTTCACCGCACCATAATATCATCGAAGGGTGTAAGTATTCATGAAGTGCGATTTGTAAAATTGGATCAAAAATGCTGATTGTAAGATAAGATACATGAAGAAGGTAGATGTTTAGATGCGTGTTCACTTAACTGAGGTCACTCTAGCCTTTGATGTTCCTCAAGGCGTATTTTAATGAATTAATGGTTTTTCTAACAGAAAAATACAACAACAAAGAGGTTAAATAAGAACAGGTAGATAATTAGTTAAAACCATTTGCGTTTCCCTCACGAAAAAACTTTTCAATGCTGACTGTCGGGTTTGCAACAACAAAAAAAACTTCTCAAATCAAAAAAGAATCTTCACTCGTTTGATTTGAATAGCGAGTGCGCGCCGAATTCAGAGTGAGAAAACTTGGTGCGTTATCTGGAAAGTATCTTTCAACGCGACGCGCGGTTGTTGATAGCAGAACTCGTAGAAGCAACAGATACACCCCTGCGACGGGGGAAGGTTTGGTTTTACCTTTGAGGAGGAATGTGTTGGGTTTCATTTGGATGCCATTAACAAATTACTTTTGTAATTACCGCGCCTTGGTGCTTTGATGCGAAGTGAGTCCTTTTTTTTTGTATGCCAACACAAGGATCTATTTTATTTAATTGAATCGAATTGCATCGTACCGGTCTACTGTTCGACGGTGTTGGAGGAACTTCATCAGAATGATTGAAATTGAAAGGTCCCCCCCTCCCTCTAAGAATCTCTAATGATTTGCAAGAAAAGCAATGGCCTTGATGGTACATGTATATTTCAGGACATTTTACTTACGATAACGAATAATGGGACTTTCTGTGGTATTGAGTGTCGTGGAGGATTCCATTGAAATTGGTTGCGTAAAGGATTGAATTCAAGTTAAGTACAAGTTTTATTTTGTAAAGTCACAGTTGCATAGTTCCAAAAGTGAAAAGAAACCATGACTGGTACTTATAAGCAAGGGCATCATCGATACAGCACGAAAACTCCTGGAAGAGATGCTGAAACCGCGAATAACAACTGCAACCGTGAGCAGGATCGGCAATACAACCAAGCTACAATAGGAGTGAAAGAGGAAGGGGTAAAAACTGTGCACGCTGTCCAACTAGGAAGCCGTTCCTCTCATTTTTGTGACTTTGGACGTAAGTAACGCCTTAAGTTCAGCCAAGTAGAAAGACATGCTAAGATCGTTCGAAAACACAGTCCTTAGAGTCATGAGGTCTTGTCGGACACTCGCAGAAGCAGCAGCCTTATAAGCAGATAGAGTGATTCTCATTCCAGTGGCAGAAAGAAGGCACTTCCACAACAAAAAGAAGGAACAAGAAGCAGAAGCCGCAGCGGCAAAGGCAAAAGAGCTTATATGAGTAAAAGAGAATTGGTCAGAGGAAGCAGGAACACAAGGCTGATCCAATACGTTACCATCATCCCATTGGCAATCCTGAATAGATCCACAAATCTAGCATCTGAGCATGTATCTTAAATAGCTTTGATGTGATCCAACATCGACAGCGGTATAACAAGGGCTGGAATGTTCCCGCATAACCTCAAACCATTTAAAGTGTCGACGATAATGCTGACACCAGGATCGCTACTGACTGTGATCTCCAGAATGAAAGGCTTAGTAATAGCGATTCCTTCGCTACTTTTAGGCGTATAGCCACGATATTGAGTGAAAATTCCTATAGTGAGGCATCCTGGTTACAGAGAACTGTAACTTCTTTAGGACTTTAATCAAGCGGTCCTATCACTTGGAGAAATAAGCTTAAGATGCTTCAACAGGCTGAAGGATTTTGGTTCAGCTTGACGTAATGCGTAGGCTCAACCACGAGAGGTTGAGGAAGGTTGACATTCAAGTTCGCAGAGCAGTCTATCACCCCCAAAGGGAGAGAGTATTATTGGGCATGGCCGACTGCGAGCACAAAGCCGAGTCAAATGATCAAATCAAGGAATCAAGAGCGAATCAAGCTGTAAGTTTGAAGCCATGAGACTAGTCGAACGTGAACAAGATTGGGAAGGGAGTAGATTTCATGTATCTCCTCGGCTGAGCTGAGAAACCCAGAAGTAGGCATAGAGTTACCTACGACGGAATTTGTTGGAACCAGCACCAGATGTGGACAACGCGGCACTAGCCACCTGAGCAAGGACACGGTATTATTACACTTTTTTCTTGTTTTTGGAATTTTTGCTTTCATTGTGCATGGCGCCATATATCCGCATACTTCATTAAAAACTGAGGATTACTGTTGGAACTCCAGGGGAAACTTTACATCAAATTCTTCACGCGATATGCCCGCAGCCTCGGCCATCTTTCTAACATTGACTCGGCTGTGGTCCAGTACCATTTGGTGAACATACGTTTCATCGAAATTGTCTGTGGAGAATTGCATGTAATTTTTGCATTCGTTTGAAATTCCGTTCGCCGCTTTTATTTATTTAAATACAGAGTAACCCGAAATGCTATTTACTTTTAGTGAACGTAGGACTTCTTTTCCATTCTTTAGATAATCTTATATATGTATAAATACCTCAATGGTTAATAATATCTGAACAATTAACAACATTTAAACAAAAAGTTTCAATCTAAATCTCAGTACAAAGGAGCGTTTCACTGCGCACTCATAATTTAAGCAAATAAAAGGATTCGATTACAATAGCACGACTGATCATTCACAAAAGAGGGTGCGCGTAAGGATACCTCTTGATAGGTCATCTATGCAATGCACTCAAGCTCACATACAATTCGGTTAATCCCAGCACACACTAACCCTGTTTAACATACCCGGTGAGAATAATCACATCGTTATCCTGTTCCGCCGGCCGTTGCCATAAGCAAACGGCACATGTCGTATTGAGTATGTCTGCTCTAAGTGTTCTAATGCCATTATACTATTGCACCCTATGCATATAGTTTTGTTCAAGTTGCCAAAGGCCCTGTTGCAGAGCAACAACATCCCAAACATGTAAGCATATGGATATCCTGTCAAATAACACGCTCCTAGATACATAATGCACACACACACACACATCCATTCAAACGTTGTTACTCTTTTATTGAGCGGTGAAACTTTTTAAGTGAAATCAGATTACGCTTCGATTGGGTAGTGCAATACCCATGCAAGGGGTTGAATTAAATTGAAGTGTATAAAGTTATTTAAATTATCCTTCCTACCCTTTTTGTTGTTGATGTTTTTTTTTTTCTCTATGTGAATCCTAATCGCGGAGGTTGGTCCCAATTAATTTGATGAAATTGTTTATTTTTCTTTCAAGTATCCTGTGGTGATCATTGCGCATCGTCGCAAAACGATGATGATCCGCTTTCAACACAGTTGGATACTCGTACAGTGAATAAAGAAGATGCTACTGTTTGGACACAATAATGGCGGCAAAGGATAGAGGTGCAGTTGTATGTTTCAATTAGACCACCTTGAAATTGTCGTAATAGGATTTTCTCCTAGGGATAAAGGAAACGTTACAGGAGCATGTATGAGATGTTTAAGGGATCAAGTATCCTTTTGGATTCATTCAACAAAAGGCGGTTGAATTTGTTCGTTTGATTCCGTTTTTATGCCTGTGCCTTGCAGACATCGAATTTCAGATGAGATGAGGTGTTTGCAAGCATGTAGCAGCCAGGGAGATGTAAACACACCGACCTATGTGGCACAGTCATGCGAAAGGATACAACTTTTTATTATAATATTTCGCTTCTTTTGTTGTGCAGCGAGGAAAATGGATTTCGGTTAATCTTTTGAAAATTACAGAAAATTGAGATCCGTTTGGCGTCTAGACATGTTCTTTGATGCTGCAGAACGTTTTGTTAATTTAAAATTCGATTTGAATGTGAAGCTATTCCAAGATAATCCTTAATGTATCGATTACAAGCAGTTTTTCGAAAATATTCTATTACACATAGAAAAAACACTTGAAATTTTTTAAAACTCTTTATGGGCGGTTTGAAGATACCGGGGGGGAAAGTGGCTTGTCTAATGTTGAGGAAAATTTACCGCACTGAATCTGCTGTTCAAGACTGTGGGCAACTTTTCAACTGGGTCATGAAGGATGGAGTTTTCAAACCTTTTACAATTTTAAGGATTTGTTTCTAGTTTTTGGCAGGAAGTTCAGGTCGGTCTTTACAACGCCTACGCGCCACCGTAAGCTCCTTAAACTTCGAATCTCGAGGGCCTTTTTCCTGACAATACAGCAATCTTTATAGTGGCCACACTTCTAGAAAAGTTAGAGCATGACTGCTATGGAGCCATCGGGATGCTACAGCGTACTTATCAACAGGAGGCGGGTATGGATACTGCAAGATTGTGATTGTGGGTTTCTAAACCAGAGCTTAAGTAGCTTGGCGTTACTATAGATGTGAGGCTAGTTTTTAAGCAACATGCAGTTTTATGGCTTTCAAACATGGGCCGGGGCAATGAGAATGAAATAATACAGTAGAAGGACAGCAGTAGTTTACAGAATCAATGCATTGAGAATATGCAGCACCATCCGAACAACATTATACGACAAGGCAGAGTGGCTGGTAGCAATAGACATCCTCTTTAAAGGAGCCGAAGGGAAATGTCGTGCGAACGAATCGAAGAATGGCAAAATAGATGGAACTGGGAAGCAGTCAGTGAAATCTAGTTGTACAAAAGGGCAAGGCGTACTGTTTCTGACAACAGGGCCCAGTTTCGTCTTTGAAAGAATCGCACCTTCCAATGCACAAAAAAAAAAGAAAAAAAACTTCCTGTCACTTGTACAACGAATAGTCTGTGGAAACACCTAATCCTAGGGCCTCACAAGAGAGCTTTTCAGGCTTAACAATTATTTAAATATGAAAATCCATACAGGGAGTTGTGGTGATAATTTTGACATTTCCTTCCACGGGCACTTCCGTTTGACTTCACTACATAATGCTAGGACTTGCTCCATACAAGAACGTAGCAAAGGGATTCTTTTACGTATATTTTGATTCGATTTCCGTAGGATATAGGCAATAAACCATTCTCCCTTCTTTCTAGATTTTTGTTGAAGCTGCGGCCATTTATGACCTTTTTGATGATTCTATAAACAGCCACGTCTAGCTACTTACATATACTTATTTTTGTTTCTGTGTAGCCTGAAGCTATTCTTCTCTGGCTGGAGCCGCTCTAGTTCAAGCTTTTAGCTGTACTTTAACTTACTTATGTCCTGTATCCCCTTGTGGTTTTTAGGGCCTATACAATGTGTTAGCGCCATCATGTGCGATTTTTCGAAATTTGGCTCAGCTCTCCCCAACACATGCTTCTAGAACGTGCTTCAAGTTTTTTTTCCATAATATTCACAGAATAATTAACCGATTTCCTTTCACCTTGCTTCCTTCAGAAATCAAAAAGCCTCAGATTACAAACTACAGGCAGACATTTTTCTGACAACTCTACCACCCTCACTTAACGCACTTATTACTGAAACTTTTATTCACTGCAAATCAGAATTTACGTACATATGTTTGCATGCAAGTACTTTAAATCGCATTGCCATTGCCATTAAGTGCTCTTTTATCCTTTAGCCACACAAGCACTTACTGTATCGTCCTGCCACGCAATCGATTGCGTAATGTACAACTGTACGATTACCTGCGAATCGAATCCTTCCATTTGTATCGAAAATTAAAAATGAAAAAAAAACATATATATATGGCATTAATCATGACTTATTGAAGAAATAAATTAAAAAATATATAAAAATTTATATGCGGTCTTTATCGTATACCCCCGTCGGTATTTATTAAATCAAAACTGTAATTGCAAATTGCGATTCCAATGAATGCATTCTGTTCGCAATTGGTATGGGTTCTTGCACACTTAATGTAAAATGGCAAAATAATTTCACAACTTGTACGATAAATAAATGCCAAATTACTGTACATTAGTTGGATTTGCTTATCAGTTTGTCCATAATTGAGCCGAAATTGAATAATTTAAATTTGAATTGCGTTGTGTACATTTGAATTATACTAAAGCTGACTTCACATCTCATACCTTCCTAGTTTTATAATTTTAATGAAAGGATGCATTAAGTAATTTCACTTTTTTTTTTTTAGAATACTAAACAGGAAGTTTGTTGATTTTAATTTAAATATCAAATTACTCAACATCCAATCCAATATCTTTCAATTAGAAAACGTTCATTTACCATTCAACTTTCAATTAGCTGACAAAGTATCATTCCCTCCATCTTCGGTTGTATCATCCAAAAGGACACTCACTCTGTGCCATAGATGAGGCGTTGCCCAAAAGATCTTCGATAAAATATCCATAAGTGCAGTGAGTTGTTAAGAAATGTCGCTTAAGGCTGGCTTAAGAAAAGGACAAATCAGGCACAATTCTAAAAACTCCTATAACAACGAGGTAACAAAAGAACAATTGTTGATGTAATATCGCACCTCAAGTGTAATCCTTGTCACAATTGCAAACCCAGATATAAATGGATGACAATCCGAAAGATGAGTACCTACCTTAAAATTGGGAACAAAAAAGATAGAAATACCAAAAGCCACTTCTAATGGATTCTCAAAGGAATGACATATCGTACAAAAATCTAGATCACAATCGGATTTAGAGAAAAATCGTCTTTGGATTTTTGTTTTTTCTTTTATTAAGGATAAACTAGACACAATGGCGTTTCGTGTAGCAGACATTATGTTGGAATGTAAAAAGTCAATGGTTCTTGTCTCATATTTCAGAAGTAAGGGTTTTCAAATATGTTTTAATGGCAAGCCTTCTTTCGGAAACTTTTCCGTTTTAAGATTGAAGTATTCCAAAGTTTAAAGTGATTTCTCTGAATTTATAATCCATTCTGCGATCGTAAGACATACATTTATAGGTACATTAAGCGCTGATCAAAATAATTGGGAGAACTAAAACGAAAAAACCGATGTAACTGCAGCAGTAAATGAAATAATAATATTTATAATATTTGCCAACGCAATCAGATCGACCACGTGTTAATCGGCGCAAGGCACCCATACAACATCGTGGATGTGCGTACCTTTTGAGGGGCAAACGTTGACTCTGACCACTATCTTGTTACATCTAAATTCAGAGCCCGACTGTCCAACTGCGAGAAGCTGCGAGCCGTCAAGAAAAACAAGCTTAACGTTGGACGCCTTAGCACGTCAGAAGGAGCCAGAGCCCACAAAGAGCACCTGGCCAAGAAACTCTCTTCACCTACCACAAACGCTAACAACCAGTGGACCGAATACCGCAACATCATTAAAGAGGTAACCGTAACCACCCTTGGCTACCAACCACCACCAAGGAGGAGCCCTGCTCACAAGAAAGCACTGCACCGCAAAACAAGAACAGCGAAAGAGGAGTACCGGAACAGAAGAAGGGAGGAAAAGAGAATCCTCCTGGGACCACGCAGTTTCCCAGCCCAAGGATATCGAGGAGTCTCGCGAGCGCAACAACATCCGGCAGTTTTATCGAAAAGTCAAGCAGCTGGTAGCTGGCTACAAACCCGGAACACAGGCTTTTTGAAACAGCGAAGGCAACCTAGTCACTGACGCACAGGGAACTGTTGATGTGTTTAAGCAACTCTTCCAGCAGTTGCTTAACGGGCAGCAAATAGAGAGAGTTATAGGGCAAGACGAGAACCCACCTCCAGTCAATGAAGAACTATCGCCTCCACCCAGTATTGAAGAACTTAATGTAGCCATCAGAAAATTGAAGAACAACAAAGCCGCTGGCTCTGATGGGCTTCCAGCTGAACTCTTTAAATGCGGAGGTGATGTCTTGGTAGGGTGTATGCATCAAGTCATCAACCAAGTATGGGTGGAGGAACGCATGCCCGACGACTATATGCCCCATCTTCAAAAAAGGCGATCCTATGTCTTGTAAGAACTACCGAGGCATATCCCTGTTAAATGTCGCATATAAGATCCTATCCAACGTATTGTGTGAACGTCTAAAACCTTTCTGCAACACACTAATCGGCACGTACCAGTGTGGCTTCCGCCCGGTAGATCGACACACTGAGACAAATCCTGGAAAAGACCAATGAATTTCAAGTCGAAACCCACCACCTTTTCATCGACTTTAAAGTCACCTATGACAGCATTCATTGCCTTGAGCTCTACCAGTCGATGGCCCAGTTCGGAACCGTCAAAACTTATCCAGATGTGTTGGAAAATACACGATGCTCTGTGCAATTTGGAAACAACTCTTCTGAGCTCTTCCAAACCTGTGATTCAGGCAAGGAGAAGCGGTGTCATGTGATTTCTTCAATGTAGTGTTGGAGCAGATAGTGCGCAGGCAGGTGTTAATACGGAACAAGACAAAGTATATGTTGTCAACAAACCAAAACTTATCTGTCCAAAACATTGAGCAGAACGTCACTGTTGATAACTATAATTTCGAAGTAGTTAAGGAGTTGACCTACCTTGGAACAAATATAAATCCTACAAATGACACCTTTGTAGAGATTCGGCGAAGAATAACCCTACCATTATTATTTATTTATTTTATTTATTTTTTTATGCGAGGAGGGCGAATGGAGGAGAAGATAAAATCGCGAACTCTATGAGCTGTACCAGGATGTGGATGCAGTGCAAAAAGCCAAGATACGCGAACTACTTTGGCTCGGCCACATCGAGCGAATGAACAACAATGCTCCAGCTAAGAGGATCTTCGAATTCCAGCCCTCAGATTCGAGACGGCAAAGAAGACCGAACCTCCGGTACAAAGACCAAACTGTCGCGGATGCCAGAAAACTTGGTCTTCACAACTGGAAGCAGCGTGCCCGGGACCGCAGAGGATGAAAGGCAACCATGTCTCAGGCAGGGACTCTACAAGGGTCAGGAGCCCTTTAAGTAAGTAAGTAATATTTGCCTTTACTTATAGGTATAATACTCTGGACACGAACCATACCTAAGCAATGGGCAGCGCCATCTATCTGTTCGAACATAATCACTTTTTATGACATTTGTTTGACATCTTACAATTTATCATTCAGAACAAATTTTCATGAAATGTTGAAATTTTAACATGGAACAAGGACCGGTCATTATATTTCATGCAAAAATTGGTAAAAATCACGAGGATTTTGGCAAACCGAAAGATCGGTGCAAAATTCCATACAAATTGACTGATGATCAATTATTGATAAGAGTTCGGCATTGGCTCAAAAGCAGAAATTATCCAAACTTAATTAATCAATTCTCGAGAAAGTAAATTTACCAATTCTGTCCGTGCGTACGTACGCTGAACTGCAGTTTTAATGGCTGGGCCAATTGCCATATACGTACATATGTACGTGTGTCACTAGTTTCTGAGCTTATAAAAATATAATGTTGAAAAAATAGAGGAAAATGCTGTACTTACTACTGTATTCATTGTCAGAATCGAGCCGACAATTTGGGTTGTAAATTTTGCCAACGGTGTGGTATGGTATGGTATGGTTGAATTAAATTGTAAATTTTACAACACTTTGCTGTTAACTTAAATTTACATGTTTTTCAGATAGTATCCACTTTTAAGGTACCTACGTAGGTTTCTTTTAGTGCATGTTTTTCTCTACAGATGCGGCAAGAAAAGTGGATTTATATTTTGTTGTAAATAGAAGACTAAATAAACAAAAATGTAGATGGTGTGCGGTTTTCTATCTTCGTAACAATTTCGAATTGTAAAATCCACATGTTGTAAATTATCGATGTCAAATTTATAACTTATTGTTCTTTTAGTTACTACAGTAAATGGCTGTAGATTCCACAAAATTTTCATGTAAATTTTACAAAATTATATCTGTAGATTTAACAGCTGAAATTAACAACGCTCTGTAAATTTTACAGATGGATATTGTAGGTAGTTATTTTAACAACTTTATTGTAAAAAAAAAAATGATTCCATTCCCAACAAAATTTGTTAATTTGAACAAATGAGTTCTAAGATCTACCTACTGCCTTAAGTTGTAAAATTTACAGAACATATTTTTTTTTTTGGTGCAGGCACGACGATACAACGACGGATGTACTTTCAGAAAAGGTGACGAGTCCAAATATAGTCATGCTTTGAAATGGAACTCGCTTTTCGAGAAGGAAGCACTAAAGGGAGACAAATAAGGCACATTGCATTGCAAATCGCACATAGGCGTTGTAGGCATCCTAGAACTCAAAAGGTGATAAGTAAAGTAAATGAATTACAGAACTACTAGGAACTAGTGCTACGAATTTGGAAAAGCAAATTTTTGGGAAATTTTCAACGACAATGGTGCCTCTGCCCAGATTTTAGAGAAAAACTATAGACTAATTATGTATTCATATTTACTGATTACTTTGTTCAAACGCCTCATGAGACATGGAAGTAACAATCTTAGTTTGAGATATGTATACAAGTTATCACCGTTTTGAACCATTTACCTTCCTTCTTCGAATTCAGGAATTCTATAAAATCTATAATATTCTGGCAGATATTCAATGAACCAAAAATGCACATTCCTCCAAGGCATAGACAAAATTCAATCCATTAAGAAGAAAAATAAAATCAGTGATCTATTATCTGTTGAACCAAAAAGCCCAGAAATACATTTTTTTTACACAGGCCATGCCGCAGAGCAACAGGAGCAGCATTTCCCACAGCATAAAATGCACAAAGCACAACCTCAATAACGCATAGTACAAAAACATGCCGACAATTTAATCTACTCCTTCCGATATGAAATCAGCGCCTTCACCGCACATTTTCACTTTGAAATAAATCCTGAGATGAAGAGATATATCGCACTCACATATGTATGCATGCATGTAAGTATGACTGCACCTTGTCCAGATAAAAAAAAAAAGAAAACTCATTTTAAGGACATCTTGCGAAAGGACATCATCCTCTTGAGGAGACTTTTTCTCCCAGCAGCAATGGTCACAATTGAAAAATGC
Organism: Chalcosyrphus nemorum; assembly: GCA_949716465.1. Lineage (NCBI taxonomy): Eukaryota > Metazoa > Arthropoda > Insecta > Diptera > Syrphidae > Chalcosyrphus > Chalcosyrphus nemorum. The sequence goes on along the minus strand of OX454333.1, from coordinate 41,901,549 downwards.
GCTTATGTGGTCCAGCCCTTAATGCTCTCCTCATCCTCATAGTCCTTACACAGTGATTCTAGTGAACAAAACTATCGATGGCGGTAGTGAAAACAAAACACAAAAGCAGTCCTGTTAACACGCCTCATAAGAAAAGGAATAAGTGTCCTTATGTTTTGTTGTTAATGGCTAAATATTTACCGATAGTGAACAATAGTAATAAGATATTACACCGAGTTGGACACACACATACACATCATCGGAGGTTTTATCCCGTGCGAGTACAATATACGCTACACTGCACTTGAATCGCATGTTACTAGGATTTTCACGTGCAAGCATATTATATCCTTCATGTGCGTTTTGTTTGGCATATGAATTCTAATCCATTAATTCCTTAAATCGGCTTCTTCTCCTTCGGCATTGATGCCGCTTGCATTGATGTGTGGTTCAGGGTGAGACTGTTTCTTCGAAGGATATTCCTAAAACAAAATTTGTATTTTTTTTTTGTTTTTTTTGGTTTCATTGTGCGAATATCTATTCTTGTTTTTATTGTTCAAATGTGGAGCGCATCTATTTAAATAAGAACGCATGCGTTAAACACTTATACGTTTAAGGAGATTTGATGGATTTTGTTGGCAAAACATCTGACATGAGTATTAGAGTTGTTTTGGGTTAGTGCCGGCCACTTAGAAACTCTCAAAAACAATGGATATGTGCTCTAGTTCTTAAGACAATGCAGATGTTCTCGGCTGACAAACAATTTTTTTTGAATATAAGATACATCACAGACGTATGTAAGGTACATGTTAAACATTCAGAGGGAAGTTGCGTATTATAATCTGCAGGCTCCAACCTCATTGGATCCATTGGTCTTTCACTACCTGTTCTGTAAATGAATAAATAAATTGATTGCGCAAACAGATTACACTGTAATTGAATGGCCTCCTTGAACTGTCCTTCGGGATGAATTTTGAAATTAAAAACTTATAATACGGACAATAAAAGCGTATCAAATTATGTTTTTATACCCTATTCAAAGGATTTTTAACATAGAGAAATATTGAAGATATATCCCATAATATATGTACATATGTATGTATATAAATGACCAGTATTAGTAGGCCAGTCGATTGAGCCATGTCCGTATGTCACCAGTTCCTAGGCCTTACATTTTGAGCTAGGTTGATGAAATATGGTACCTATACGAGGTCCTCGCAAAAGTAAGGGTAACAAGTGTACAAAATTTAATATCCGTCCACAAACACACCCACTTTTCAGTATTTTTATATGAAACTTGAAAAAACTTAGTAACTAATCCACTTACTCTACAAACCTCCTTTACACTGTATATGGCCACGCCCACAATTTTCTAAAAACAAAGTTTTTCATCGATTTCAAAGAAATAATATCAAACTAGAATATTTTTAAAATCCCCTTAATACCACGCCTACTTTTTGAAAACAATTGTTTTGCAGTAATTTTATAAAAAAAAAATTTATAAAAATGTAGGCAAATTTTTGGTGGAAGGGGCTACCTACAGTGGTGGACACATAAATAGCACATTTAATTCGTGAGTTGTTGAAATTGCATTTTCTGTTAAGTTTGTCGGAATCAGGTAAGCATTTTAAGCACATGTACTCAGTATCGAATGCTTATTAAGCTTATGGTAAATTTCGTTTTAGTTAGGTTTGTGAAAAAAAAAATACGGTGGACCAGCTTATGTTCGTTAGAGATGGTTTGGCTTTTTATGAGTCCTTCCAAACTGAGGAGGACTGGCCGATCATTTTAAAAGAAGCGATTGACACCAAAATTATGTGCAAGCGAAACAAAATTGAGTAGGAATGTGAAAATTAATCGCTTGACCTTAGTGGACAATTCACATCGCCTCCGCATGAGAAAAGTATGTCCGGAAATCACTCGTACAAAATGTCCATTGTAGCACGGGCTGTGAGACACGTTGTTTGTTTTGTATGGGAGTGGGGACAAGAGTCTGAAAAATCTGAACTATTGAACGGATTTTAGTAAATTCACTCACATATTAAGGTTAGCATTATATACATATTTGGTAAAAATTTGGTTAACAAAATATGGGTTTGAGGGTTTTAATGTAGTACCTACTGACTGAAAAAAATTTTTTTTTGTTTTTAGTAGACTCTGAACTTCTTATTTTGAATAAAATATATAAACCATATATTTTAGCCAATTGAAAGATAGAGCCACTGCAGCCGAATACCTAGCAGCTCTACTCCCACATCCTCGTGGTGCCATTAGGGAATTTCTTTGAGAATTTCTAACGGGAAAGGACGAATGGCGAGTTTCCTGTGCCACCAAACAGGATTAGGATCGCTGTGCTCGCGAGACTATTTTTGTTGTTAACAATTTGACAGATATAGCTTCTACAATAACCTGTCAAAGTTCGATAGTCTTTGTTGAGAAAACTTTCATAAAATTTCGTTCTTACTTGCCTACAAAATTGTTGCCACATTTTACTACATCTGGCAATGCCGTCAAAATGAAGAAGAATAGGAAAAATTCCTTCAGTACACTCAATCTTCCATCTGTAATTTCCGCAACGTCTAAGACTTTCCCCAACTGAAGTCGTTTTTTTTTTTTTTTTTTCAGCATGTGCGTGCGCGTAGGTGGTTTTCTTTCTACGGATATATTGCTCTTTTCCCAACCGTATGTAAACATAAACGTATGAATATACATATGTACAATGTACATGAGATCCTTAAATACATACCTACATACTGACATACATAAAAACGTACTCGTATCTGAAACAAATTCGCGTTTATCTCGAACATGGCTACGTTTGTGGTTTCGTTCATTCGCCAATTTCATTTCATTGCTTTCAGGATAAACAAAAAGGCTATTAAGGATAACTACTCTACTTGGATTTTGCACAATCAAGCCGGAGAATTAGCCACTGGAGAGAGATATGTTTTTTTTTTTTGTTTTGTTCGAATGAAATGGTAGAAATAATGAGGAGCAGATGATGATGTCTTTGGGCTTGGTTCGGCAGGACTGAGGCACAGGAAGGCTTTTTATGGTCGGTTACAGCTTTTGTAATATTTTGTATACTTTTTTTTTGTTTTGTTTTCGTGTGTATTGTTTTATTTTCTCGAATGAATTATATGTGTATTGTTTGTTACGTGTGCAAAGTAGGTACACATTTGGAAGGTAGAGTGGCACTAATTGTATGCTTTTGTAAGTGATGGAAACATTTTTATTATTTCGACTAAAAATTGTTGGGTTTATTCAGTGAGTGTTGGAGTGTGTACTGACAAGTTTTTGTTCTGTCAAATTTTATAGGAATTTACATACATAAATGGACACTTTTTATGTTGTGACAATTTGAAGGTTACTAAAACTGAGGCTTATTTGTGTAAGCTTCTTTTTATTAAGCCTTAAAGTGCAGATTAAGACTTAGTGTTTTGACGCGATTGCGGGTACATTTTTTCACAACCAAACTGGAAGTAATGCTACTCCAATGAGTAAGGGTAATTAGCTTCGCTAATAATATCTCCGTGGTGACTTTGGCCAAGTCAAATCCACGAATTTGCGTCCGATACCGATGATGCAGTGAAAAAAAAATTGGCTGGATTAGGCTGACGTTGGACTAAATGACCACAAAACTGAAGCTGTCCTAATAAGCAGCAGAAAGACTGTGTCTAAGAATACGTCAACGAACCTGGAGAATTCTACTATCCATTATTTGTTAGCTGCCCTATAGTATGGATGATGACACTCTCAACGAAAGAAACAAAGGGGAACCTCTCCTCCGTTTACAAGTTTTGTAGGTTGCGGTTTCTGAACTATTACGGAAGAAGCACCATTGGTTATATTGACTCTTCTTAAAATGCAAATGGTTTACATTATCGCTTATCGTGAACAAACATGTTACTAGACTTAATATGGTTAAAGGATGAAGAAAGGACAACATCTACAGCACATATGGACCCACAAGCTCATGCCACATTGACACGTAGGGGAATATAATTTGTATCTTAAGCAGTTCCTGCCGTGCCGTGGGGACTATCGAAAATACCTACCTTCATAGATTTAGCTCACTCTTTTGTCCAGAATGTCCAGAAGAAGAGCATATTATGTTCCAGTGTAGATATGAAAAGGAAATAGAAACTAATATAAGCTAAGGTCAAGGGACGACTGGTTGGAGATCTGTTCCATTACAATGATCGTGTTGATTGAGCTAAGAAGAGTCGAAACACTAAGAAGTGTCGAAGTGGGTAACAAAGATAAAACAGCATAAATTGTTAAGCAGGCCACATTTCAGTTTTGATCTAAAACTGAGAACTATCCTATGTCCTATTTCTGGAACCGTATACTGTTATATGTATTTTTAGCAAAGAGCAAAGTAGCACTTGCCTAGATTTACTCAAATACGAAATTTAATCAAAATCGTTGGAGCCGTTTTCGTAAAAATGGTCACATTAAGAACCGTTCACAATTAGGCTACAACGAAAATTCTGATTTTCCCTCTGGGGAATATGTAATAGACAGACAGACAGACAGAAGGAAAAAGGAGTTTTTTGGTAATGACTCGAGCTGGGTAGTAATGCCACCTCTTCGCAAAGTCCAAGGTGGTTTAAGACATTATTTAAAATTGGGACATCCATTTGTTTGGAAATTTGTATTGCATTATACAGCGTGAACGGGTTCTTAGGAATTGCTTAGCATCGATTGAGACAAGACAGCTTCCGGATGTACTTAACCTTTGAATGAGGAGAGATGTGAGGTGTTGGACTCTTTGGTCTATGGAGGGAAGACCAGCTTTGGCTAACATATTTTTAATAGGCGTGGTCTTATATTCTTTTGGGCTCAATCGTATGGCAGTGTGATACTGGGGTTTTACTATATTCAGTGAAGTTTTGGAGCACTTTCCATGGTTATGATATGGTTGATCTGATGATACTTATAAGTGAGTTAATGTGGACAAAACTATTTTTAGATGATAAATACTTGATGATATTACGCCTGGTAGGTAAGTTTTTTTTTTTTTTTAAATCCAAACAGTGATCCTTAAAACTAGATTTACAATCAAATATATACCAAGCAAAGAGAGATTATTTACATTTACTATTGCATTGTAATTCGAACATAAAGCAACTAGTTTTTCTACAGATGTGTAATATTTAACTTTTTTCTAATGAGATTTTTGAGCCAGAGTAAGAACACCCGGCTGAAATGTCTGTAAGGATGTTTGAAAATGTAGAGGCAGTTGTTGTTTAAAATTTTTATAATTTCTTATAGCTTCGCTGAGATCGTCGAAAGCTATTATGAATAGAGCGACTGAAAGAGAAGATCCTTTATGAATAGCGCAACTGAGAGAGAAGATCCTTGTGGAATTTCGTTTTCAAGTTTTTTGACTGAGGAATATATTAACGTGACCTGAATTTATACGGAAATGTCTGCTACTTAGGAAAGCTTTAATAAAGTCAGAAAATGTTGTCCCGATTTTCCATTCAGCAAGTTTCCCAATGATGATGTGTATTCCAATTCTATCAAATGCTTTTACAAAATCTATAGACAGAAATGAAACATGGTTTTTAGAGGATAAAGTAGATGCGATGTAGTAGGTAATCAATGTGCAATAAGACATCAATTGTGGAATGCTTTGGTTTAAATGCCACTTGGTCTCTTTTTGAAATATTTTTTTCAAGCACTTTGCCAGCGCATGGTAGTATGGAATTGGGACGATAGCCATTAATTTCCGAAGTACTCTTATTTCGTTTTGACACTGGCTGTTTTCCACACTTGAGGGATGACTCCGTTGTCAAAAATTTCATTGTACAAACATATAAATCTTTTTATACCCTATCCTAAGGGTATATTAAGTTTGACACATAGTTTGTAACATATAGAAATATTAAAGATAGACCATCAAATTATATACATTGTCCGTCCGTCCGTCCGTATGTCACCAGTTTTTGGGCCTTACATTTTGAGCCATGGTTGATGAAATTTTGTATACGAGGTCTTTGTAAAAGTGAACAATACAAGTGTAAAAAATTTTAAAATCCGCCCAGTGACACGCCTACTTTTCACAAAAATCACCTTTTTTCACTATTTTCATATGAAACTCGAAAAAACTTACTTGAGCAAATATGTAGATATCCACTTAATCTGCAAATCGTCTATACATTGCATATGGCCACGCCCACTTTTTAGGGGCGTTTACTTCAAAAAATAATTTTCGAGTAAAAATATTAGTTTATAGGGCAAAATAGAAAATTTTGTGAATACATTTTCCACCGCCCACTGACACGACCAAATAAGATAGGGATAGGGTATCATACGATCCGCTCCAGGCGGATTGTAGCATTTTTTCACTAGTTTTTAAGTCGATTGGTGAATTTTTGAGCATTATGTAGGAAATCCTATCGAATCTGGGGGTTTTTCCTCTTGCAGCTTTCCAGTTCTGTTAAATATAGGAACCTCTATGGATTTTGCTGTAAATTTATTTAAATTTGGTCGGAAAATTTTTGTCTTCGGAGTATTGTGCTTAAGTTTGAGCAAACTGCTCTGCAATTTCATGTGGGAATGTTTTTATAGTTTTAACCAAAAGACTATTTTAGTTGCCCGTTAGCGACTTTACATCTGTTCAGAGAGTTTTAGAACTAGAACTGGGGTTTATGTTTTTTTTTGTTAAATTTTGAAAGCATGAAGTTTTGGCGATTTTTGCAGCTTTCTTAAAAATTGCATTAGCTTTGCGAAAGGCTATAAGATTGTGATCACGTGGATGTTTGTTTTAAAACCTTTTCCAGCCATTTTGTTTGATTTTTCTCAGCAATTATTATGTTTGTTTGGTTTGAAATGCGTTAGCGGGATAGATATATTTGCTGAAAAGCGGATGGATTTTTGGATAGTGGCTGTTTCTTTGTGGATTGGTTTTTGTCAGAACTTCAGACTGAAGCCCAGTTAGCTCTATTTGTTTGGAATTTTTGTGGAATTTTTATATTTAGTTGCGGGGTTTCAAATTTCAATGTGGTAACTGTGGGGAAGTAGTCGCTGCCATGCAAGTCAGGGAGTCTTGACCAGGAGGATTTGGCTCAAAGTTGGGGCGATATGAAGGTCAAGTCTATATGGGTGGTTTGACTAATTAGGAAATCTTGTACTATTTCACCATGAATGAGTTATATTCGAAATTAAAGAGAAATTTGAGTTTATTTTAGCGAATGTAGCGTTTGAATGGTTTGAAGATTTTTCGGGGTTCTGAGAGAGGTTTGATGGTTTGATGTTAGTGCGAGACTCTGTTTTATCGTTTTTTTAATTTTTGTTGTTTATCATAGGTAAAGCTCGAGAGGTTGAGGTAAAAGTAGCTGGGGTATTATTGGGGTGAATGATGTGACGAAGTGGTGGGGAGGAGGGGAGTTGAGGTTGAGTTGGACTCGAGAGATGAGTTGTTTTTTTCTGTTGCAGAGGATTTGGGGGGTTTGTTCTGAGTAGGTTTGAGTTGAGGTGAACTGTTTAATACAGTGGCGAGAGGGTTGTGGGGAGGTTTTATTCGTTGTAGATTTGTCTTGCATCAGCCTTGCTGCATTATTTGACAGTTTTAATTTTGAGAACTTCTTTGGCCTGCAAGTAACGTGGGCATTGTCTCAAAAACGATGGGTGCTGTTCAGAGCGATTAGCACAAAGAACACGTGTATAGGTGGCAAATTGCAAGTTACACAATAAGTTTTACCTTTACACCATTTAGAAATGTGACCCACCAACTGACTATTAAGGCAGCGCATTGAGTTGGGGAAGTATTCTTCGACTTTTAACTTGTACCAACAAATATTAAGTGAAGTTAAGGGCCTGTACAAAACACTATAGATTTGCCTTCTTTATTCACTGATGTATAATCTGCACTAAAAGCTTGCGCTTCACCTAAGGCTTATCATATAGCCTTTGCTGCTTTCAGTAACGC